>OY728132.1:692254059-693567987 GCA_963277665.1 Viscum album | reverse complement strand
TACAACCTCTGATTGGTGGTCATGCACTACAAATGGGTGAAGATGACCACCAGAGGGTTCTTGGGAACCTAAATTCCTATTTTAAGAAGGATTGGGTGATTTCCCACAATCTCTAGCAATATATATTTCTTCTATGGGGACACGACCACAATATTGTGTCCAACAACACCCAAATTTTCCCATGTATCCTCTGTTTAGGCATATGTATCCTCCTGATCTAATATTATTCAAGGGAAAACATTATTATAAGGTAAATTCATCATCATAGATGTAGTTTGACAATTGTGTCTTGTTGACATAAGAATTTATTATCTCTTCATCTGATGAGGGTTCTATTTGGTGGGGTTATTCATGTAATGTTGATATTGCAGGAAAGACATCTGAAAGAATTAGAGCCTATGATAGAGATAAATATAACTCCTCCCCTTCTATTTATTCTAGATTAAAGTTTTAAAATCCACATTTTGGATACATATTTGTTGTTTCCCCCTTGGGTGGTGGAGATCTTCTGTGTTTGGGAAGCAATTATCTCTGGGTGGAATGAGCTCTAAAAAATTAATTTTGAGTCATAATGTTTTTGAACTTATTCTCATGGTTGGATAAAAAATTCTTCCAATAACTTTTATCTAATAATGTGTAAATTTTTATGCATGCCACATGCTATAAGGATTAAACTAAAAACACCTGTCTAGAATCGACTATGCCATTAAGGACATATTTGATGATGAATTAGTCCATGTTATTATGACATAGACTCCTATAGATTGGGTAGTGGTTAGGATGGTCGGTGTGGTTGACCTCTTCTAGAGATCCCTATTTCTCTATTCTTCATTCTAAGCATGATTTTGTGGTTCCTAGTGCTCAACAAGTGGTGTTGGGTGTTTCAGAACCTGCATTGGTACTTATACGGGTACTAATACAGTCTTTATATTGATAGATAGAGCTTCTTCATTTCCTAGCCTACTCCCCTACACTAAGGGAATGAGTTAAGATTTGTACCATGTTCTATGAAATGTGTTGTCATTATTTGTGAAATTTATATTAACTCCCAAAAACCACAAGGATATTTTTTTATGATCGTAGGTGTTTTTAGCTCATCCCTAATATATTAAGCACATTATTCCAATAGTTTTTCATGTGAGAGAGGGATTCCAAGTGAATAGGTTAAGGCTCTCCATTTAGTAATGATGTCAGACACCCTCTCTTTTTCACATTTCTTGTAGTTCTTCAGGTTCATAATCAAATTTTTTTTAGAGTAGTGATGAACTGATAAATTATTTCATGATGAAATAATTCCCATCTTGAAACATATAATACTGGTATAATGTTGTACCAAACAAATGTTATCCTTATTAGTGTCTACAAACAACACCTCAACATGGTCTCCACATACTGATCTTGAAGGACCAAGATCGATCAACATTGGGATTGAAAGTGTGTGAAATGATGTTCATGTTTCCATGCATCATAAATATTAGATAATGTAGGTTTTCCAAAATTGGGTGGAATCATATTATCATCCACATATTATGGATATGCCTTCTTCTATAGAAGCACTTGTTCATATCCTCATATATTACTTCTATTTGAGTAGCCATGGACTCAATGTCGTTATGGTGACTTGGGGGAACGACTGTTTAAGAGGCCTCTAGTATATGTGGAGTGGGTGGGGGTTAATGTGGTGGCCCACATTAATCTCTTAATAATTCGTGATTCTAAATGATTACCCTAAAGAGGGAGAGTTGTTACTGCAACAGATGGATGCCATGCTCATCTTTGTCTTCCTCATTTAGGTAGACCAAATGCATGCATCTAGAGCCATTATGAAACTCAAATTCATCTCTTTATAATAGATCATCTATTAGATGGATAATATTTGCCTCAATCTGAAAGAAGATATCTGGTGGAAACATTGACCTCTAGTATCATCCAATTTATTCATCTGAGAGTTTGTATCTCACACTCTTATTGGAACAATTGTTCCTATGTGGATGGAATGTTAAACCTTATGAGAGTTTATTTGAATTTAGCCACCAAATCACACATTTATTTGTAAGTATTTAAACATGGGGTTGGTAACTCAATATTCAGAGGTGACAAATTTTGGAGCCTTTGTTGGTTCCTGGTGAGTAAAACCCCGTTTGGTGGATCCAGATAACCCTTCTGTCATGGTAGATTAATTATGATACATCCTTCTACATTTCTATCTTGATCTAAAATATATATCATTTTGATAGTGAGGAATCTTATAGAGTCATATCGGCCAATGGTAGTTGTCCCATTACTTACGACACAACATGATAATTATGCATTTCATTCATCAAGCTCGTTATTTGTACCCTTGTTCAAATTGGCTTATTTTGGATGATGACATCGGTGGGGTATAGTGGACTTCTTAGTATGTTCTTCATGTATTGTCTTTTTAATAGTGACATTAAGGGAGTTTCTGGTTCTGTTTTTTAATTTTGAACCAAATATAAGAGATTTTTCTATTGGTGAGAGGAACATATGGGATTCTGACAATTGAATATGAACTCAAAAACTAGAGAAGGATAATTCTATCCATGGTTATGAGAATGATGAAAATGACCCCATATATATGGGTTCATAATTATTTGAGGTCATAATTGGCATTGATTTATCATGATATTTGGGACCTAATGATTCCTATTAGGGATTTGAGGAATTTTGGGATAGAAATTTTGATATAAATACCCCCATCCTAGTGGGATGGGGCTGATCTTTAACTATGATTTATTTCCCTTAGAACCTTTCAGGGGAAGATAAACATGGGGATGGTGATTGAGTTATAAATTCTCCTAGTGCTACAGACTAGGGTTTATTTAATGCTATTAGGATTTATCAGATATCTTCTTAGGAAGTGATGCTCTGAGGGGTGGTGGTAGTGGTATATTATCCACTAGCCCATTGGGATGGGTTCTTTGGTGGATGACTAATATATAATCTTCAAGTACATATTGTTTCATGCAGAACATTTGTTCTTATGTATGAGTAGGGTTCATCACAATTTTATGATGAGAACCAATATTTATAGGAATTTTTCTTGTCGATCACAACATTAGTCATTGTGTCTAAAATTCCCTCTCATTACTTTGAGGGGGACTATTCGAAGTAATCAAAGCTATTATCTCCTAGTATTCATGATTCTTTGGAATATTTTAAGTGGGTAAATTATATATTATTCACCCACTAAACCATATTTTTTTGGTTCCTTTATTTATCTAGTGTCTTTTACATTTCATGAAACCATATCTAATGGGTACTGCTATTATAGTGGTGTTGATCAGTGTTACACTTCATATTTTTCTAATACCCTAATAAATATTTCTTACATGGATTCAAAGTTTATCTTCTCAAGGGTTATAATGAAATGGTTTCATGCATGTTTCATATTTCGACTGGACTTTTATGGTTTTGGATCTCAGGCCATGGAGATAATGACATATTGCAGCTAAAGAAATAGTATCTTGATGGTCTTATGGTGACCCTCATTTATTGGATAGTCATGTGTCTAGACATCAGTAGCTGATGGGTAGCCCATATATCTTGAAATTTTTAAGGCATGTACTCATTTATTAGCTCATGTACAACCTCATAGTTAGAAGTGGCGAGGGGAACGATCATCATATAAAAGTTTTTTCAGATAACTCTTTATATATAAAAATTTTGATCCCCTCTTCATCAGACTTACATGCCTCCATCCAGATAGACCATATAAGACGCTTACGAGGGTTACATATTGATTGGAGTTTACTGCTTCTTGAATTTAAAGGGGAACTATATGTCGTTAACCCAAATTTTTTAATCACCTCTCTATACAATGATTTCAATGTTTTGAACAGCTATATATATAATGGTTCATAAGAATGTAGAGGATTTTTATGACTATGGGAGATATCATCTTGGGGAGGTTGATAATAGAGTGAGTTAGGTGTGTATTCCATGTGATGCATCCCCAAAATACCATGAGGAAGACTATTATGGTAATGATATTATTTTTTATTAGTTAAACCATTTAAAAAGACATATAGTGTTGATAATCTGCCTCGAATGACCTAAAATAACTATAGAATTTATAATATTAAAATATTGGTCTTGATCTGTTTCTTTTTATGAATATTACAACATGAGTTTTGGAATTCTCCAAGGATAAGAGCATGTTGTATGACAGTTTTCTAAACTTTTGTTATAACCATCTAGTGTTGTCGGAGTATGAGCCTACTACAAAGAATTAGTTGAAATATGATAATGAGCTGTCTGGATTTTGATATGAATATGAAACTATATTGATGTATGATCCATCCTCAATTGGAGATCCACGGTTAGGATGTTTATATAAGCCCGATTCTAGGAATTTTGAATATGTCGTAATCTTTTCCTGTAAGGATTGTGATCCTACCCCAAGGCATGTGCTTCTCACACCTAGTGAGTTTTGGATGGAATAGGAATATGATCCTGATTCATATATATATTCCTTTTCAGAATATGTTGAAGGACCTCTGGAATGGGAGAATAGATACAAGCCTCCTCCTAAATTGACTATAAATGATGCTGATGTCATCATTCATCAATATAATTATGCATATTTTCTTATCTTCTGGGATCTTCTGGAATATGATAGATAGATTCACTAACATGAATATGATCTTGTCTTGAGTCATGTTCCCTTCGTACATGGTCAGAATCATCTATAATAGGGCTATAAGCTTGATCCAGGTCCTTAAGTGTATTGTTCTGGACATCGTTGATTAGAATATGAGAATATCACTAGGCATGTTCCCCAATCTAAAAGCGATTCATGACAAGAATAGTTATATAAGCTTGATCCTAGGAATTTTTAATATTCCAAAAAAAATTGGTAAGAAATGTATCCCTATCTTGAGGCATGTTCTTCTCTCACCTAGTGATCCCTTTTTGGAATGGGAATTTGATATCGATCCAACAACTCATCCCTTTCCAATAATCCAATAATCAAATTATATGGGTGAAAGAATGTTTCCTCTCTCTATTGTAGATTCTTGTTAATTATGATAAAGTGTTGAGCTATCGTTATTATCGGGATATTAATTTTGAACCCGTCCCTTTGTTTGTACTAGTGCTGGAATATGCCTATGGAGTTTTTCAATAATTTATCAAACATATTAGCATTTTTTAAAAGCTATAGATTTATTATATTTTATCAAATTTATCATATCCATGATGTAATTTTAGATATCATTAATTGATCTGTGGATATTCACCCACTTCTATCCTTTTTGTGCCACTGGAATATAAAAATTGACATCATGAGCAAGGGTAGGGATATTTTCCTCCCCCATGACTACTGTGTGAAAATGCACACACACTTGTTCCGAGTGAGAAGGAATGTGAGAATTCTCACTAGTTATTGAAATAATATATAGGAACAAATCATTTGTAGGATCAAGGGTATGAGAAAACTTGTAGATACCCATCATCTTTCTCACATAACGTGTCTTCCTTGTTACCTTTTCATGTGTGACCGAGAAGGTAGCCGGTCAGGTGGTACCCTCAGCATGTGACATAAGGTTAATAATGTGATGATTCTAGTGACTATGGTTGATATGGGTCCTCCTCAGCATCACCTGAATCAAGCGGGAGTCATATTTGGATCCATAGTCCACCTTTATCAGATATTGATGATGATTATTACCTATCTTCAGGGATAAGTCCCAACAAAGAGAATTATCTTAGAGATGAGTAACACTAGAATTGCTACAACATTCTCAAAATGATGAACACTCTGCAGTTTCAATATTCGAGCACCCTCACAACAAGATCCTGGTTTCAAGATTGTACCACATCAGTGGTATTCCTCGGTCATTGTGATCGGAACCTATAACTTATGTCGTCAGAAAGGTAAGTTCAATTTTTGACCTGTGGGGGTTATATCCATATGGGATTTACCAGAACAATAGCTGGAAAAAGAAATTATCTTAGCTTTGGGTGTTGTTCGTGAATGCATTATCTATTTTCATGTTGACAATAGGGAACCTGGTCACCGATTAGGAAATATCAAAGGTATTATTCCTACTAAATTTGATCTTTGTGGTTAACTCAGTTGTATTTGTAATCTAGATCCAACCATTCTGTGTGTGTGGACTTATCAACACAACTGTTTACTTATTTCATGATAACTCTAGTCACAATGGATCTTTTGTATGATTAATGCCAAACTTATCATCTTCGTTTGAGTAGGACATGAAAAAAATGAACCAACAATCAATAACAATATCATTTTGTTATTAATGATATTCAATTTCGGTAAACTATTCCTATTTCATTTATTAAGAATTAAAAATGGGCTGATGGATAAGAATCCAATAATTTTGTTATTGAATAGATTCATGTCTGATTCACCATTTTTGTGTGTGTATAGCAAGCCAAAAAAATATATCCTAACAAATAATAACCATAATTTTTTTATTAGAGAGACTAATTTCATGTTCATATTTTTTTCCACTTAGTGTTATAAAATGGATTAAAATATAAAACCCCAATCAGTTTTTTATTAATTATATTCACGTTACCTTCACTATTTTTTCCAATGAAGAAAATATGACTGGATGTTACATATGGTTTGGCCCAATGGTTGATTGTTAGTGGCTCATTTCTTAAATAATCTTTAATGTTGGCTTATCAATATCATTCATAATTGAAACTCACTATGGTTACCTCATTCATAACTAGGTATAGACATTGTTTCCAATAGTATGGGGTCAATTGGTTTTTTAGATCCAATGACACATAGAGAGTCACATTGGTTAACAGGATGGGAGTTCAAGATCATCATGACCTTTTTGTGTGGTTTTCTTCCTACTTTCAGACACAATTATAGATTTAGCCTATGTTCTTCAATATCTTTCTAACCATGATATGGGATCAGTTATCTTAACAAGATGATCATGGGTTAACTCTCTTTTTGTTAAAAAGAAAGGTATCGTAGTGGTGTATCCATATGTATGTAATCGATGTTCATGATTTGTTTCCATGATATGAATAACTACTATATATAATAATTCCACCTAACAAATAACTTCATAATTTTCTTTCAAGCAAGGAGGTGGTTTATAGTATAAGGATTGTATTGTGAAATTATAATGCATCATACATATCATGTTTATTGTTGGAATAAAAAACAATATATTTCATTAAAACCATGTAGTCTATTGTCACATGGGAGGACATATGTTTGGAAAATAAAGAAGCAAATATTTTTAGCTTGATTCTCAAAGAGAAATCCTACATATCATGATTATAGAAAGAAATTTATTTCACATAGTTCAATCACATCCATTGTAATTACCCCAAGGTAGATTCCTTAATATGAGGGATATTTATATCATGCTAATCATTTGGGATTATGTACTTATATTTACATGATTGGGGGAGATACATGATAGAAAATATGTGGACATTGCATCTCCCAAAGCCCATTGATATAGGATGAGAGAAAGAAATATGGGATACAATGTGTTCAATGAAATTAAATTTGGATGTGGGAGGGATAATGTACTAGTACAACCCTTGGAATGTTTAATATGGAGATCATGCCTTGAGGAGGCATCCTACATATCCGTGTTATGTAAATAAATATAGTTCACATAGTTCAATAGATTTATCATTCTGATGAAGGATGATGTATAATTATCATCCTATGAAAAATGATTAGGTCTTAATGGATAGAATTTTTGATACATATAAAAAATTATACTAAGGCGCATTCCCATATAATTTTATGACCAGGATGTAGGGAGTTACCCTACAAATCTTGGTATGGATGTAATCTGATTCTTCATTGTTCAAATATTCTTGTTTTGTAGACTAACATTTACCTTGTCATGATAGAGATATGTCTCATGAATGATATTCTCATTAAAACTCTATATAATCACATGATCTATGCTTAATGGAAAAAATAAGGTATTAAACAAAATTAGTTTAATTTCTTGTAGATGTTGGGCGTATGCATTGGGGCTCCCTTTTGGATGTTTTATATAGAGGTTGAGAATTATGGAGGTGCCCAAAATATTCTAGTTATTGAATGAATCATATTAAACATATTTATATTAATTGCGGAATAAACATTGAGTTTTCACTATTGATTGTGTCTTATACAAAAAGGGTGGAAAATGTTATCAAGCATGAGGATTCCTTTAGACCTGACCCAATTTACTACCTGATATGTGTTGTTTTTCCACTTGGTATCCATTTATTGTATGAATCACACATCATAGGGTGTATTATTCACATGTCTAAAAAAATTTAATTGGTCTGATTGTATTTTTTATGGTATTTCATTTAACTAGGATGGAATGTTTGGTGGTTTTACAAGATCTATGTTAACTAGTCTAGAGGACATCGCAAGACCTATTTGAATGACCATGGAATCCATCATAGAGTTTTGGATGACATGCCTAGAGGGAATAAAATGATTTGGATGACATAACCTCGTCTCATTGTAATTGAAGGCTGAAACTACTACCAGGAATCACAAGAGTTGATGTCAAATGTCTTAGAGGAGGCTGCATGTCCTATCTGAATTGTCTGGTGGTCATCATGTGACCTGGCTGGTATTCCTGGAAGACACCACAAGAGCATGTTGACATGTATGTGTGGTACTGACAAACTCAGCTGAAATGTACTAGTTCCACCATATTGTTCAAGATAAATGTATGAAATACACAAAAATGATTGTATTATTTTCTTGGAGGACTTTGTGAGACCTTAGTCACCTGACTGTGGGCGACATGTCAATTGTTTTTGAAATTCTAATAGGATATTGAATGATGAAAATGTTATACCAAAAGAGCATTGTGGAAACTAGGAGACATGTCCCAGTGTTTTTTCAAGTCCTAGGTTGTCCAAAAAAAGTTCATGAGGATCATCATATTAGTCATTTTCATAATTCACCCATCCATCAATTTTTATTCCAACCATTTATTTCCAATGCCTTTTATTTAATCAGTATTTTCTTGGTTTAATCCTTATGTGATAAAGAATATGATCTTGATTTTTTTCAATGGTCCCTCTAATATTTTTTCACGTGATCAATAGTGATGAGACAATGTACTTATGCATGATAAATTATTTCTCAGTATGACCTCTAAATCTTACATGTGATAAAACATCTTGGTCGCAAGATCATCATATCTGAGAAATCTTTTTTGGATCTTTGTGTGTCAGGAATTTTGGATGGGAAAAAGGAATACCTATATTTGAGGCTTGTATGTGGGAATTATTGGCCTATATATCCCTTTTTTCTCTAATTTTCATGTCATGTATCATGTGACTCCATGTATGAGTCGATTGGAGGGACTTGTGGTTAAATAACATTCTGAAGTCCACCTGTAAATCACTCTAGGGGTGTCATGTGTATTTCTCTGACCGAAACACCATCCCTTAAATTATTCCTTTATTAGATTATATACACACAAAGGGGTCTTATTTCATCACAAAGGCATGATTATGGAAATTTATATAGCTTGATCAATAGGTTCAAGGGACATTACAATATAATGGTGCCTTCTGAAAGGATTTCATGTGATCTTTTGTGAAAATTCGAGGACCTTTGATGAAATAGGGTTGAAATGCCCATTGGCCTTCATGAAATCATACTGGGATTCTTTGGGGGTCTTTAGAGACCCTGATTCAGACAACCTATGAATATTTATTTGTTTCTATGATTATGAGAGGCTCCGGCATCATCCTTTTTTTATTTCCTTATAGTTATTTTACCAAGGTGGGGAATTTTGTGTGGTTGTAGGTATTTTTCAAAGGTAATAACTCTTTCTCTTGGTGATGCATCTTGTGACCATAAAAATAATTTGTTGGGATGTTTGATAATTTAATGTAAAGTCGCATCTATTTGTCTTTAAGTTACTAAAGGGGGAATAATGTTGTTTGATATGTATGAATTCCTTGACGTGATGGGGATATCATACCACCGGGCCTTCATGAGATGAGGCGGACATGCCACTAAATTCTTGATGGGTCATGTAAATATCAATTGGTGCTGAATCAGATGAAATTTATGGTCAATGAGGCTCACGTATTTTGGATATTTTCTTCTTATATTTGAAATAAATTTGAATTATTTACCATGAATCTACCTTTTGAATAACTGTGTGACCCAACGGAGCTTATTTTGATGTCTCCCCATGATTAGTGATTGATTCAAGAATCATTCCAATAATCGAAGAATATTATTTATGATAATTAATATTAGAGTCCATAGGTTATGAGGGAAAAATGGATCCTTCATTTGACATTATGATGGTCATGAAATCATGTGTCACTAGGAGGTCAATGTGGTCTTTTACTCATAGCCACTTTTTCATCATTTAATTTGGGGGGAGGATAATACCAATGTTTAAGTATTTCTGACGTTATGAATTTCCAATTCTCATTTGGTGGGTGTCAAGACCAGTACAAATATTTATTTCCTACATAATGAATTAACATATTCATTTCATCTTATAGGGTGATATATATTTAAATAGTTACAGTCTATAAGATCTTCAAACCATATACTTTGTCACACGTTCAATTCCTTTTTCATGAATATGTACTTAAAAAATTGGTGGTATATGTATATATAAAATTTCACCTAACAAATATAGATCCTATATATTTTTTTAGAATAATTAATTGCAGCGAACTCCATGTCATGCATAGAATAATTCTACTCATGGGGATTTGACTATAAAGAATCATAAGTAATGAACTTGTAATTTTACCTACAGATAAACCCAAGCCCTCCCATATACGTGTCACTATAAATAATGATTTCTTCTTTGAAATAGGGTATATTTAAAATATGATCAGTTACTGATACCTTCTTCTACTCCTATAATCACTACTGACACTACATTATCTCGATGAACATAGCCCCTTATTGAGTAAAATCATTCCACAAATTAGAAAGGAAATATTTTTTACCACAAACCTCCTATAATATCTTGTTAATCACTAAAATCTATAAATTTTTGTAACTAATATGGGATAAGGTTAACACTCTATAAATTTCTGTATTTTTAGGGTGAAATGATATTCC
The DNA here is from genome assembly GCA_963277665.1 of Viscum album. Lineage (NCBI taxonomy): Eukaryota > Viridiplantae > Streptophyta > Magnoliopsida > Santalales > Viscaceae > Viscum > Viscum album. Next base: position 693,556,892 of record OY728132.1, on the reverse strand, counting down.
TTCATTGGTAAAAATTTTCCCATGAATGAAACTTATTGCAACATGAATTTAAATTTACTATATTTTTTGAAGAGCTTCACCTTCCTCTGAGTTTTTTATATAACCATTAGATGATCCTCATACTCCAAGAAAATCAACAAATATATCAAAATATCTTAAATAAATACTACCATGAATTTATCAAGGATGTTCTTAAAGACTCTATTAATCACATCTATAAATACAACAAGTCCATTGTTTTATATGAATGGCCTAATAACAAACTCATAATTCCCATATCTTATTTAGAAGGAATTATTTAGAATATATTCTTTCTTTACACAGAATTGAAGATACCCAGATCGGAATCCAATCATGGAGAATAATTGATCCCTATGAATCTGATCAAATAAATCATCAATAATTGTAGAAGGGTACTTATTATTAACTATGATATCATTATTATATCTATAATCAATGCATAGTCGTGTCGATCAATCCTTTTACAAAAAATAGAATAGGTACTCCCTTTGGAGAAACTCTTTGTCAGATAAATCCCTTCTACTGTAGATCTTGTTGTTGATTCCTAAATTACTCTTACAACATAATTTCCATTCTATATAAGGTCATTTATATCAAATTTGATCAATGTAAGAGTTCTATGTAGAACTCTTACTCTATTTCTGGGAGAGGTCCAATTATCTCTTTAGAAAATATTGTAATGTTTTCTTGAATAATAGGGACATTATATATCATTAATATTTAATTTCCTTATCATTATTCACCTATCATATCCATAGTGAAGGCTATGCAGGGAGATTATATTCTAATCATAGGATGTGATATCTCTCAATTTAAAATATATATATATTTTTCAGTCAGGCCTACATTAATGTCCTTGCTAATGTATTTGATTTTACCCTAAAACATTGATATCCATTCCATCATGAGTATAATGTTAAATTAAACCATGTGAAGCACTACTCTATTTTTGATGGGATAGTAAATTCTAATGTTAATATTATAGCTTCTGTATATATTGGATACTAGGTTAATCCCTCCAGATGTCATGAATGATAAATATAGTTCAACAAGATCAGGAATTTAATTTATATTCACATCAAACGTGGATGAAATAATGTAATGCACAGAACCCAAATCATAAAATATACTTTATAGCTTTTATAGAACAATGAGATTACCTACCACCACAACACATTGAGCCTCCAATTAAGACTCATGATTGAAAATTCTCAATCCTGATCGATTTTCCAATGATATGCTTTTTTTGGTAGTTCCCCTCTTTTGTAATCATGATTTGACATTGATTGGAAAATTGACCAATTTTTTCAAACATAATGCATTGATCTTTAGGTTAGGCCTGAACCATCATCCCTTTATCTTTATTATTGATAACTTTAGGCTTCACCTCACCATGATAGATCCAATATTTATGGACATATCTTTCGCACATGTATCACATTCGACTCCCATGTAAGAAGCTCATTGAATAATTCTTCCCTCATTTTTTTCAAGTAGGTAGTTTCAAATTATTTCATACTCTTCTGTGATCAATGTTACTCCCAGTTTTTGGCTCCATTGACCTCATATTTTCATTCAACCAATGGGACCATTGCATCTCTCCAAAATAAAATTCAACATTAATTTAATTCCATCCTATCTTCTCATAGCCTTCATAATCATGATTTTATAGATTCCCACAAAAATTAAATCTCAATCCACAATAGAATATATAATACATTCTCTTAGAATCCACAAACATCAATATGTTTATCAAGAATTTTTTAATGATTATCTCATAGCTTCCACCAAATTCATTTTCCTTGTTCTTAATCTCTAACTATTGCATATCTATTTTTTTCTCAATAAATGAGGAAAATATTTATTGATGGAGAATTACCTAAACACATCCCACAACACAAAATCAATCTCTATTCTCAGCTTTAATTTGTAATCAATTCCCACAACTAATCAAATTCTCCATCTAAGAGGTGTAATATATGGGTGAATTTTTGTAGCTCCAAATAATGATGTGTTGGAAATAACTTTTCTATAGATCATATCCCTTATTATGAAATCATTGGGTTGGTAGATCCACAAAAATAATGTGGTCATTGAAGAATAATGGAATAAACAAAAATTTGTTCTCTTCAAGTTGAACTTTGACTCTTGACTTTATTTAAGTTATTGTTCATAACTCAAGTAAGATGATTCATCATACTAATTATTTTTTCCCTTATATATTCCATCAAAACAAGGTTAGTTTATCATTCATAACACTTAAAATTTATGTGGTTCCTCCTATTTACCATTATTTTTTTCTAATAGAATAAAACATATGTAATAAATATGTTAATATTATTAATAATATAATTATAAAATTATTTATGTCCTAAAACATCGTGCTTAAATTTGTTATTAATTCACTCCAATAAAAATGAAATTTCCTCTAGATCCTTCATTATTGTTCATAAAAATATTGTGATGAACACAAGATATATATATAAAGAGTGTCAAACTAGTTATGCATTATGAATCATTTTCATGCCTTAGTTATCTTTAGATTCTAGATCAAAGACATGTTTTCGAGTGTTACCCACAGGTTCATCTATTCTAGAGAGACATCCAGTTATAGTATCCACACATGGATGTGTTTTTTGGAAACCATAAATAATATTACCCAATATAATTGGATTTTTTCTTATATCAAGGCTTGTCCCAAAGGTTATTCCTAATGTTTTCATGCACTATTTTAAATAAATAAATGAACCATCCATTGATACCAACTATGTACTCACACATTTTATTTCATAAATTTTTATTACAAGGTACAAACGGATAAATTTTATTTTCATTGAAATAAGGTACATCATACACTAATTCCTAAAAATATATTCTAAATCCACTTGATATAAATCATAATGGGTTAAACCTAAGATACTTTTTATTTATCTCAAATCCTAGGGACATAAATCTAAAGAATTTGGTGAGAATGTAACCTAGTAATGGAATAAGAAAGAGAGACGGAAGCATGTGATAATGAGATATATCGGTAATAAAATTAGGAATAAAAATAAGGAATGAACAATTGAAAAAATAATAATAGGATTCATAACATGGAAATTTAGCTACAAAATTTAAATGATACATTCATAAGAATATCATTGTGGTTTTCACAATGGTTTCATATAAGAAAAATAAAAAATAGTATTCACCATGGTATCTTAAAACATGTCATCTATGGATATTAAATTAATTAACCAATTCATTAGAGTGATATCAGGGTGCAACCATCATATATCGTAATTAATATGAGCCACATATATCATAATAACATATTTTTCTAGTAACCAGTGGAGAATAAAGAATAGGTTTCATATCAAAATGATGTCATACAAAAATTACATAAAGACATGATCATTATATCATTTATAACCCAAGAAAGTAATTTTATGTGTAATATATTTAAAGAACAAAATAAAATAAATCACTTTGACATAGAGGATAATGATCATGTGAAATAAAATGGTTTGGGTGTCCTCACATATTATATAAAAGATAATTTATTATGGACAAGGGGGAAATTTTTAGATGAAAAATTGGATACATAATGAGTATAACACTTGGAAATAGAAAAGGGAATATTGAGAGGGAACACATGTCTCCCATTTATAAATAATAATTTGTATTTAATATTATGGTGATACCCAAAAAAATAGGGTAACCATAACATTTATAATATATATACAAAAATAAGTTCTAGAATTAATGAGAAAAGAATGATAATTCCCTTACCCTAAAGACTTGCTCCAAAATCATGTGTATTGGGACCTCACTGGCATGAGGAAACTTTGGTGGACTCTAAGAGACATAAAATATCCATAAAATCATGATAGTTGGATTGTGAGTGAGGTATTGTGGTATAATTGTTGCGTATTTGTCGAAAAGGTGGAGGATTTGTTTAATAATCTGAAAATATAGGCCCTGGAAATCTATGATTTGGAAAATGAGTTATAATTTCCATAACCCTGGGGTGTCCTAATGTTTTAGACATTTTTGGAGAAAATCATGTTATTTTAATAAACCAGAACTGAAACCCAATTTTTAACAATTAATTTTGGCATAGAAATTTAAATATTCTACAATGTAATAATTTTAAAAACTTAAGAATCCTTTTTAAAAATTTAAAATCCTATTTATATTAAATAAAATAATAAAAATATATTAAAATGATTAATACAAATAACATATTTATTATTTTTGATTGTGTTTACTTAATTTTTAATCCATTATTACGTAAATATGAAGTAATAAAATTCATCGAATTCCCAAAATTGTATTATTTTAATATTCATGAAAGCATAATATATTTTAGATAATTATCATAAACTCACCTAACATAATCCCAACATAATGATCTCATATATACTATATTTTTGAATAATAATTCTCTAAATATGTGAATATTACATTTAAATTAAAATGTACTTAATTAAAAAAATTAAATGGGTTTTAGGCATAGTAAGATTTATGAAACAAAAAAAAAATTCCGCACAAAATTGTAAAATTATTTTATTAGTATATTTAGGTGATAGTTTTAATATGATTATTTGATTTAAAATTCATTATTCTGAATAATTGAATGTATTAAAAATTGTATATATTTTCTAAACAATTTTTTTCACCTAAATATAAATTTACAAAATAAAACTTAATTAAATTTATATTTTACTAACAAAACTATTCATAATGGAACTGATGGAATTTTAATTTTATTTATACAATACAAAACAAAATGTATATAACAGAGGCTATGACATGTAACCCCTTATTACACTTGCATACACCCGAAGGGTATAGTTTGTTATGGTCGTAGTTTCATGGGGTTTCTTGGATAACATTAACCAAGTGGAAATCTCAACTAATATGAACTCCTCATATAAGAGATATCATTCATTCTTTAGTTATTGAATTTCACCACAGGAGTGGTTTATAGACACCCCTAATGACGCTACCCCCATCCAAGGGTCTGACACATGGGCATCACATAACACAGCTATACTCATTGGAGCAATTTATTCTCTATTCTATATCAATCATCCTTTAACATTAAAACTTATACTCAATAACTAAAATGCAAAAATTATCAACCAAGAATATATTTTCCAATGTTTATAACGACCAATGGTCCTTTAATTATAGAATCACAATGGTCAAATTTCCCTTTATAAACTATAAATACAACTTCATTATTCAACTAAAAATTCTCTATAATTTTTATCTATGATTATATTTTAATTTCATTGGATTTTTATTGTTTTAATAATATTTTATTACATTTATGTAGATGTTTCAATTAGGGTGATGAATATAGAAGATTTTGGCATTCCTTGTTTCCGTATTTTAAATATTATATTGTATATTCACTATAAAATATTAATGTTTGGAATATAAATTAGTTTCAAAAGTGACAAATTTATTTATATTGAAATATTATAAAAATTATTTTTTGTTTTTCTTTATTTCTTACATGTATAATAATATATAATAGCTAATAACAATTATTCATGAACAAAATATAATTTTCAATGTATGTATCGTTATATCTCATTTTCCAGTAATAACACCTATGAATTATATACATGTGAGTGGTATAGTATGTACTTCTTCAATAGTGAAACATAGAATAAATCTTGTACTTTAGATATGGGTGGTGGAAGGGAAAGTTGATATTATATAGCATTGATGCGATCAATAATCTAAAAGGGTATAATGTACCTAATACATAGGCTTTCTTTCTCCCCAAATCTCAGGACTCTCTTCCATAGAGATATGATGAAGAATATCATATCTCCAAAACTAATCTCTATGCCCTTTCGATGACTATTTACATATATCTTATGTTGAACATTCACTAATTTGATGTGCTTATGACCGTTTCCACCATTTCCACCATTTCATTGTCCATTTAATGGCATAGCATTTTATATTCACTCAATTCATCCCATCATGATAGTGTTCAATATTTTTATTCACAAATTTATTCATATGGAACCATTTGGATTCTTTAGTGGAAATCATTATTGTAATACTATTAGACTAGTGGAATATATAGATCCCATCCTCTTTTTAATCACATATAACATGATTTCATCATTTATTTAAGCGAATTAATAATTTGAATATATTTTCCCTCATTTTGATGATGATAATTGATAATAATGTTTAACATAGTATCTAAGTCATTTTGAATTTTTTTCAAACATGTAGGTAAATATCGGATCATGATTTGAAATAATTAATAATGATACTCCATGAATACAATCCACTTCTTCAATATATATCCATGTATTTTGGGGATGTGATAAGTCCAATCGAATCAAAATAAAGTGAGTTTCCTTTCTTTGATGATCCCTAACAACCAATATAGAATTATTTCCTTTGGGAGATTTCATAAGCCTAATGGAAATGTCCTTGGAAATGTCCTAACATTTAAATGTTGGTTTGGTTAATGGTTCCAATATCCCCTAAAGAATTTTTTCCCCTCAGCCTTCAGTTGCTGATATACCCGGAACTATTATTTATATTTAGTGATCTACATATTCGTATTTTCATCAATTCCCCAACCCATTTTGGTCTCGAACCGCAACTACCCCAATCATGGCATTATAGGGAACAGGGTGGTAAATATCACTAAAGGCATTAAAAATTTAAGGAGGCTTTTTCCTAAGAACATATAGAAGCACACATATCCAAATCATTGAAAAAAGTGTAGAGGGATTAGAAAAAAAGATGAGACACAGTTATAAATAAACCAAATGTGGATGAACCACTAAACAATACAAGTATATTAAACTAAACTAAATGGGAAAAGGTGAAATAATGCATTCCCAACCCGAAAAGTGAAACAACCTAGAAGTAATAGGAATTGTTGAAATTGCTAAAAGGTCCCTACTCTTGAATTACAAGCTACAACCACCATATGTGGTCCATGAATCTGTATCCCTATGATCCACTAAAGTCACGATCAACCTGTTTTTCATCATCATATGTCTTGAAACTTGCAGTAAACTACCATGTTGGGGGGTATTAGAATAGTCTATTGGACGTTGTGAAAAGGTGATGGTGTATACATAAGAGAAACTCAAAAAAGTAAAGAAGTATATATGACATAATATAGTAACAGAGTTCATCTAAATACAACAAGAGAGTAAAGTTCGATCATTCAAACACAAGGGGATATAAATGATAGGAAGATAAACCTCTTGTCGTGTATTATCTAACAATAGTAGCATTATAGACTCAACCAACCAGGAAAATCTAGACATGGAAATCACGTGGAATACCATACGCATCTTTTCCTGTCATAGAATGAGAGTAAACAAAACCCAATGAGTGGGTATTGAATATATAATATATATATATATATATATATATATCTGTGTTTGTGTGTGTTCTGAGTCATAAAAACCTAAATGAGGGGGTAAGGGGATCTCTATTTCATAGCTCAGCCAATGAAAGTGAGTATCCAATAGTTCCAAGGTAAATTCATCTATGATTCCTAGTATCTCATGTGTCTTCCTAGGAGACACATGTAAAAGGGGATCAAATCACCACACCTCGATACTATCCACATTGGAATCACATACTCACCCGCATGATCTTAGATAGCGTCGGAAGAACGTGTCTTGGGAGGAAAAGTACCCCTCTTTCTCGAGAGTCCTTAAGTAATTCGAACCATGCCTCTACATTATTCTACATAGTTGAGGGTATTACCTGGTAGGACTTATAGGGATACACTGCCTAGCCATGTAAGAGGGTTTCCCTGGAAGGTCGTCAAAGAATACACTACCCATCCCAGATGAAGGGTCATCCCAGAAGGTCATCTAGGACTACACTACCCAACCTAGCTGGAGGGTCAACCGAGGATCATTGAGGACCCCACTTTCTAGCCCAGCCGGGAGGGTCCTCTTGGAACTGCTCTAGAAATCCTATCTAATCACTACCATCACCACACATGACCAACGAAAGGTGGTGAATAAGACTAATACAATCACAATGATTTATAAATGTTGAAAAGATGAACATATCATCAGGTATTTACTACCTATAATAGGATATTAGACTCGTCTAACCATGAGAATCTAGGTATAGAAAGAATGTGGAATACCCTACATGTCTTTTCCTCTCTTAGAGGTAGAGTAAGAAAAATATAAGGAGTGGGTACTGAGACATGATATATACTCATAACATTTCACAAATAGTTGGTGATGACATAAGCCATGTATTTTATTCGAACATATTAGAAGGATATTCCCTTGATAATCTAGAAATGTTTCAAAATTTAAGGAGATCACGAATAAGGATCCACACATCATAGTGAAAAAACATTGGAAGGCCCTATATAAGAAAAAATATCACAACATGGTGGTCCTTGAGGGAAATTATACAAGATTAACTATTCATTTTCGTGAATCAGAAACCTAGTGATGAATATACATTATACATCATTATTCCTAAATAGTGACTTGTGGGCCCTATGTCTCAATCATAAAATAAAATACATGAAATATTTCTGGAAAATTAGTCCTTAATATTAGTTTCACAAAACCACTGATAGTTCATTGATCAGATGATGTATTGAGAAGTTATGTCAAATACAACATTTCACAACAAAAAAAAAACAAAAAACAAAAATAATAATATTATTAATAAAAATAATATTCAAATTAATTTTGTGCATCCGAGACACAATCCCTAATCAAGAACCCAACATTGGTTTTAAAATACCCCTCTTGAAATTAGAGTCACTCTATCAATAATGATGCTTCAATAAAACTCTCCAAGAGAGAGTTATGGGGGTTTAAAATAAGTGAATAATAATAATAATAATTTTTTTCATTTAATTAGTGTTAATTTTTTCTAATACCATAGTGTTTATCACTTCATAGTAGATATGTCACACCCCTAAAGCCACTGTCTGGCTGCTATACCACCTCATTCTTGCCTAGAGCCATCACTCTAACGTCTAACTAGATAATCCTACTAGAGTTACCTCCCCCCCTTCTGCTGCCTCGACTCATCTGCATTATGCCGAAACTACCCCACCTACCTTGCTCAAATACCACTGTGTGCCACCTCCGACCCTAGATCTCCCTACCGGAGCCACCTAGACCAGCCTACTTAGCCAACTCATACTATCACTACCTTATTCACAAATCCAAACCTCAATTCGTTCTAATATCGAAGATTAAACATTGGATTGATCATCCCCAAATCCTAATATTTCTCAATCCATTTTTGGATCAGAATACTATAAATTATTTTTTTCATCTGTAGTAAATATATGCACAACAATCATGCTCTGGTTGTCTTGAAATTCTCATACAGGGAATCACAGGGTTTCAATGGTGAATAATTCTTTTTATGGGGGAAGAAAAAGTTCATAAACAATGGTTTCGGATCATTGGTCAATAATTCTTATCCAACTGGTCACGAATGAGTTATTTTGGGTCAGACGCAGTTGATATTCAATGAAAAACTCAATTTATTCCATTGGCGCATGTAGGGGTTCATATTAATGAAAGAATAGTCAACATGCTCAAATATTTAATCGAAGTAATAAAAAATTACTACAAAGATTAGATTAATCATCGTTGATTAAGAATGCGTTCTCCGAGTTCTATTGCATTTGGAAACCTTCGAGCTTCTTGGATCCATTGTTTTGTTTTTGTTCTTTTTCATCCTTCATTCATCGTTCACCAATATGAAGTATAAAAGTGATTATTCATGATGATCTTAGGTTTATGAGGTTATACATGGGATAATTTCCAGATGATAATATTTATATGGAAGTCTATGTCTGGGTTATCTAATAAAAGAAATAAATTATTTATTTTATTTATCTAAATGCATCTTCCAACTTCTACCTTTTCCAAAAATCTTGCACAAACCAAAGTTGTTTTGTGCGAGGAGAAAGCACTACATAACAATCTCATCAATGGAATATGATTTCAAAAACTAGTATTCGTCTGTGAATTATTTCGATTAAAGTTAAGAATAATATAATTTTATTTTATAATTTTATTTATGATTATGTCCTCAGGGAATTTTTCTATAACTGACATGTACCGACTACTGTTATTTAGAGCCTAGCCTAAACATCACATCTCAGACTCAACTGTGTCTTCAGATTTATGATTAGAGATTTTTGTAGGAGTTATCGTGGTTTTTAATATTTAACTAATGAATAAATAAATAATTTCATCCATTTAACATACATCAAATTTGAAATGGGTTATGACGTCTTGTGCCGACCAACATTTTGTTGCACGTAAGGTAAAAGCTATATTCCAGACCCAACTATGGTTGTAGATTTGTGATATGATCAACCATTTGAGAGGTATACAATTTTATTTATGAATATGTGTTCCCAAAATATAAAATATATTTAATATTTTTATAAAATTAATTTTGGGCACATCGTGCCTTGAAATTGCGCACTGTCTCAGTGCCTGGCTCTGATAACATTACTAGAATTATTCCAAAGTCTTATAGAAAAAAACACGTGTCTCTAAATTATTCCCTTATTTTAAAATTTTCCTCCTTGAAATGAACAAACCAATAAAATGATAAGGATACTGAGGGTGCACCCAGATCTTCTTTACACCTAAACGTACAACCAAAGGAAAATTGTGAAACTCCCTTATAACTAATTCTCAAAACGCGTCGGGAATAACCATTATTCCATTAATGATGTTATTCCCTTCTTCATAAAATCTATAAGTTTGATCTATTGATTATATCAGTTTGTGAAATACATAATAGTTGATGTCTCCCAACTGAGACTCTCACGCACGCTCGAGAAGAGGATTCAACAACATATATTAAAGAAAAACATCCAGTCTCCCTATTATGGTTGATGATGATTACCAAAAGGAACCGAAAAACAAGGCAGTTTCATAACCTCATCCATCCAAGATAATCTAGACACTCAATGAATGTGATATACCCCGTGTTTCCTTAATCCCTAGAGTAACCCCCAATGCAAGATCATTACAACACATACTAGTGGAAGACCAAGAAAAAACGTTATGTTGAAAAATTCCAAATGAAATGTAAGGACTACTTCTAACACACCATCATACAACCATTCCCCAAATGGAAAAGTCATAGGGACTCATCTTCAACAACTTCATACGATCCACCTTCGGTGGCACTAACTCACCCTCATAGTTTTTCTCGCATCTAAAAAACATCATGGATGGGGATGGACCCCTCTTCCTCCTACATTCAAAGCTACATCAAAAAATACCATCACATGATTATACTGATTCCTCATTTCACAGTGGTTGAACCTCAAGTAAGGATTTGAAGGAACAAAGTACCTCAAACAATTTCAACTAAAAATTGTTGAAATGACACTAAGCATACCTCTTATCATCTCATTTGATGCAGGATCATAGACATCAAATGCCTATAGCTATCCGTCGCCCCGACCGCTAACTCCCCGAGCCTGATGTGGTCACCTGGTGGTGGAGTTTGAAGAACCTCAAAGTTTCTTCCTCACCATGTACCTCACCACACTCATCTTCTTGCTCTATATACCTAGGGACCAACATGTACCAACCTTGGTGATTCCTAATCACAACGTTGTCTCTGTATGGAGGTCCATTTGAGGCATGTCTGATATGATTAGCACACATTGTCAGGAAGTCCAATACCATGCATCATAACCCATAAAAAGGTCAACACCAGTCATCTCTGAGATGCCTTAGTTCTATACACTACCCCTATACTGCATTACCATGTCCTTAGGTCCACCCACAAAAGGGTATCCTATTCTGAGATTTATGACGGATGTATACAACTTCATACATCACATCTTTGTCTCACCTATTACCATCTCCATCTATTTGATGTCCCTCATTTATCATGATCTCTATAACTAGATCTAGCTCAATCACCCCGACATAGGTGGGGATTTGCAACAACAACATGCTAGACCATATCTATTAATAGGTTAAATACAATAATTTCCATGATCAAATGTATCCATCTATGATCTTGTTAAGTGAGTAGCTTTTATGTTCTTTTAAACACACTATAGACTACACCAGTATCATCCCTCTATTTTGAAGCTCTAGAATCTCTAGAAGCTCTTGAATCCAAATATATTGTAAGTAATAGTGGTATTAAATGTCATCAAACAACTACAAGATGTCATCCCATGAGTGTGTTAACTGATTGTGCATCTGAGTAAATAATCTCCACCATTTCCCAACTACTATCTTGAAAACACGTGCTACCGAAAACACAATCTGATCATCTGGTTTCAGAGTAATCCAAAAAATGCAGACCACTAACCCAAACCAATCCTCTACTGCCTGAAGATCTAGCTCAATGTGTAACCTCATCAGTTTTTGACACTGGAACTTACTGAGTATGCTTAGCCTAAACATGTCCCCAGCCAACCATGATGGTACCATCAGTTTCTAAATGGGCGGGGTTGATTCCACCATCCCACATGGTAGAAGTGGATCACATTATGGGCCCTAAACATAGCCCTCATCACTCATTGGGTCATCGTCATGAACTGGAGCCAGTATCCATGATGGCTATCATCACCGAGGCATCCAAAAAGTTATCAAGGAGTATCACGGTTGGATGAGCACACACACACATAGACACACATAATATTATATATATCAATGAGAATGGGGAGTTGTCTCAAGAAGGATAGTGAATGAATCGATCTTATATGATACGTGTACCACTATTTTGTGAAAAACATGTATTAGGGTGTTGAGTCGACATGTGGGTAATCAGGGCCCCGGTGAATGGCTACGTTGGCCGCCCACACCTTTATTTGACTCTTTGGCCCAAGAGACACTCTTGAGACACATCTAAATTGTCGCACTAAACCCAACCAGTTCATTTTTAGTAAAACTTCAAACAATATTCTGAGGGTCTAACCACCTATGAAACCACTTTTTCTTGACCCAAAATATTCTAGGATAATGTTTCTACTTCCCCAAGCCTTACTCTATAGGCAAGGGGTGGCGACTAGCGACGAAGGCACAACACAATTAGGGGGGCCACCTCCTAAGAAGATTGATACACACACACAAACATATTGCTAGAAAAATGTAAAAGTGATGTGGGAACAAAACGAAAGATGAAACACTAAAATATTTAAACCAAGCATTCATGAACCACTAAACATTACATGTAGGATGAATTAAACTAAAATATAAAATAGGGAAAAAATACACCGAAACCCAATGTATCACAAACTAGTAGTAAATGTAAAAGGTAAAACAATTGAGTGGGACCCTCTTCAAAATCCCATGATATGACTACCATATGTTTTCTAAGAACTATTATCCCTATGATCCTCTAATTTCATGATCATTATTTCCATCATTTGCATATGTAATGACATTGGTGAAAAAAGACAACATGGAGATGAGTCTATGAATACTCGGTAATATGCCCTGAAAATGTAAAGGAGGAACCATAAGACGTATTCAGAAAATGAATGTGTAATATAGGAAAATTGTAACACCCCAATCTTCCACGGTACACTACTCTTTGAATAATACAAGAGCGTGTGTTGTACGCAACACTGAGTTCAAGTACACCATGACTTACCAAACTAGTCGTTCAAAAGAGGTTATGAATAGTTTTAACTAAATTTTAAATATTATATTATCCTTATAATTTTAATCCATATTATGAGTTCTAAGACATGATTTATGAACAAATTCATTTTTTCAGATAAAAGAAGTATTTTTCAAAAAATGAAATTTTACCGCCTTTTAATGGCGAAGCCTTTTTAAAACCAATATTTTAAACTTTTATATATTCAATTTGACAAAATAAAATTCTTCTTTAGAATCGGGACATATGAATTTAGTATCAATAACATTTTGGTGTCTTTCTGATAACTTTCATATTTGGGTAAATAGTGAAATATACTATATTTTAACTGAAAACAACTTTTTTAATCAAAATAATTTATATTGTTAAACTATAAATTTTAATGGTTTGGAAAAATAAATAGATTATATTTTTACTATTTAATCCAATGATGGTCATTCTATGTAATTTCACCTTAAAATTGGACATAAACAAATGTCAAACTTTTGATAGTTATTATTTCTTAAAAATATGCCTTTTGGTTTCGAAAGAAGGAATCAATTTTAAATTAATAAATGAAACTTTTATGTTTTTAATTTGTTAAAATAGATTCATTTTTATATTTGTAATAACGAAATTATCCTAGGGTGAAATTTTGGTACTTTTCGGATAACTTTTATATTTTGATGAATAGTAAAAATTACTAAATTTTAATTAAAAACAATTTTTTTAATCGAAATAATTAATAGTGATAAATTATTAATTTGAGTGGTTTTAAATTATATTTAAAATATATTTTTACCACGTAATACAATGTGGGTCATTGAACATAATTTCACATCTAAACCGAACATAAACAACTGTCAATCTTTTGGTAGTTATTATTTCTTAAAAACACGCTTTTTGTTTTAACAACGAGAATTAATTTTAAATTAATTTCTGCCACTTTTGTGTATTGAATTTGGAAAAATGGATTCCATATTTGGAATCAGGATGTCAAAATTGTGTAAATAGGTAACTTTTATTTTTATACATTTTGAATAATTACTTCGGTAAATATTTTATTTACCATGGTTAAAAGGTAAATCCGGTAAATAAGGGTTAAAAAATAATGTTATAATAATAAAAAATTACCCTAAAACGTGTCCTAACCTTATTTGTTGATACATGTCCGACCATGGTCATATTTGGGTCGATTTGAAGACCCCATGGTGCCACTTGTAAGTGATAGGGACACTTTATTTTAATTAAGTTAAAATGAATACAAAAATGACAAAAGCATATATCTTTTAGAAAAAAACTTTTTACATAGGGTTATATATGTTAGATTTTCGATTGTAAATAATAATTAGAAATATAAAACGATTTCCTACATGATGATATATTATTTATAATTTTTAGACATTAAATAATTTAATTTATTTATGACACAATGCTGATGCAGTAATTACCATAATAGTGAAGAATTAATACAATTGATATTATAAGTACCCAAATAAATATAATTTTAGACTTTTAATGAATTAAACTAATTTTATAGGTTAACATGACATGATATTAATGATTTAATTAACTTTATTAGAAGTAATAATTATGTTATGAGTTTTACCAAAATCAACTATTGAATAGTGTCAAAATTGACACAAAATAGTTTTTAAAATGAATATTATATTATTAATTGATATTAAATTCCTAAAAATCTAAGGTTAGGCCAAGAGACTTATATCATTATAGGTGTATCATTAATGGACAACTTTGGGGGAGATTGGATTTTTATATTTAGTTTATTAACTATATAATATAAAAATACAATGTGAGATGGTAAATGTCAAACTAATTAACTAAGAGTTAAAACTAAAAGATAAGGTTAATATAATGACCCAAACCTGTCTAAATTCTATTGGATGAATGTTTTTCGACCTATACCCACCTTAAAATTTAAATAATAAACTTTTTATCCATTAGAAACCGAATATGAATTTATTATAAATTAATATTTCTAGCTTTTCCAAAGGTGCCCCTCATCCCTCTTATAAAAGGGCACTCCCCCTTCTCATTACTTCACACCATCAAAGCCTTTTGGTTCGGCCAACCTCTGCCCAAATACTCTCTAAACTTCCCTCACTACAAACTAGAGGCCTTATTTTAATCAGAAAGCCAACTTAAGATCCCTTTTGATCAAATCAAAAGGAAGAACCCAAAGAAGAGGTAATGATTTCACCACCCTTTTTTTCAAGTTCCTTTCTTCTTCCACTTCCTCTTCCTTTGTTGTTACCATTAAAAAATAATAACTCCAGTATAATATATATAATTTTATGTTATTATAAATATTGTACAACTATATTAATTATTCTATCCATCCTTTGAATAACATGTCACCATACGTGCGTACGTACGGGTTACCGTCTCCACGTCGTGGTGTAATTGTTATTCAATAAATTATTATTTGGATGGGTATAATAATGATGTGTAATTCATGTAAATAATAAATGTAACATGATAATTATTCTTTATATATGATATAACATCCATTTATATATTATTTTAATATCAAAAGAATGATATTGTCGCTCGTGCGTACTTACGGACTACCGTCTCCACGAACGCGATGAGATTCATTCTCCATCGTATCCATTCAAGTATAATTATCAATTGATGATTTAAAAATAATGTATAAGGACTTGATATCATTATGTATATGAATAAGATACATCCTATGCATAAAAAACATGTCTTACGTAACAAAGAATATAAAGGAAAATGAGTAAGTTAACACCCAAAATGATGATAATACTAAGATATTATTAACAAATCAATGTTAAAAGATCATATATGATATCATATTAATGTAAATGATTCTTGTATAATTAAATAACAATTATTTCACCATTATATAGGAGGTTGACCTACCATCGTCCAAGGAAAAAGTACAAAGTAAGGGGTTTCTTATCTCACTCTTAATTTTGTAAGAATTCCATTGTTCACCACTTATTTATTGCATGTGGTGTATGTGTACTACCCATAATTGTAATAATTGTGTATTATAATTTATTTTATGGGTATTTACATCATCATTTTATCATCCTTCTTTTATGTGTGTATGTTTCATAAGTTACCTAATCGATAAGGGAATTTGAAATTTCAATTTCCATTTATTCGGCATTACGAAAACTTCATTGATTATTTTACTCTGAGATTATGTGTGGAATAACTATTAATTTGCTTATGTCATAATTTCCACTCCCCTTTTTTGTGGATATACTTTTGATACACATAATCACTCCATTGATAATTTCTCAAGTCATCGATATTAATTTGATAAGAGTAATTTTAACTCATTCTCCATTTGTTGAGTTAAACATCCAATTCATTGGTGTTGTTTTTACAAGATTATGTGTGAATATCCAATCATATTTAGTGTATTTATATTTGTCACACATAACTATGTAGTTGATTTATCCTTAACCTAAGGATATGGCCTTTATGAGATATTTCATCTCAATTTAAATTCCATTGAGACTTCTTTGTTGTTATACACCAAATCACTTTTGTGTGGTGTATATAATGTACTTTGACATAGTATATCATGAATCCATTTATTCTCATGATATTACAATGTTTTGATTACCTCAATTATTTTTATTCAAGTGTCTCTCCTTTAGTTAGAATCTCGAACTAAAATATTTTTTTTAAATGTTTTAAAGACTTATTCATCTAAATCTTGCTCATTAATGTCCATGTTTTAAAAATGGTTTAAGGATTTATTTATATAGACATTAATGTTTTAAAATTAAAACTCCTTTTAAAAAGTTTCAATGTGGTATGGGACACTTTGATTCAAAAATCTATTTTTAAATGCCTTATTGACAAATAGTGTGACTTTTAAATGATTTCAAGAAAAAGGGGGATATTTCTCTCAAATAATTTTGATGATTATTTTCATCTATGTCAACTTCTTTAATTATTATTGATTGAGGATAATGTGATACAATACAATATTCCATATTGTATCGAATGAGTTATGTTTGACTATGGATGTGCTATTTTTATACCATTCATGGTTTGTGGTTAAAGTATTGACATTTCGTATGCTAGTTTTAATATGAATGTTTATGTTATGTTTAAACCTGTTCATATGAGGAATGCATTAGACTTAATAAGTGATGGGTGGAGCCCGCTATAGATCCTCGATGCATCGGTAGGTCTCATGAGACAAAATAGTGTCTTGGCACAAGGCCTTGACAAAATCATATTTGTAGTCTTGGTACGCGGCCTTGGCTATGTGGTTATGATAGTCTGGATTTATGCATTCCATCATTATTAAAGTGGTTATTGATATTTCATTTGATTGTTCGACTAGTAGAATATCCATTTGAATAAGTAAATGGAATTATTTTATTTTATCTTTTCCATATTATGCTGAAGTTAAAGTTTAAAAGGATTTTGTTTTAGTTATAAATTGCTTTAAGTGTTTATGCTTATCTTTGAAATCTTCTGCTATATTGTTATCTTTATTGAGCATCTTAGCTCACTCCTTTCAGTGTTTTATTTTTTCCAGGATGAGAGGAAGTAATTTATGAATGACCTGTAAGGATAGTATGAGGGGATATGAAGACAACATTTTGTTTTAGTTTTTTTACCTTATGATGTAATGTAAGACTTATGAATATATCTAGTGTTTTGAAGACTACTAAACTAATCGGTCTTTTGAGACTTCATCCTTTGTGATCATGCCAATGTTATGTAATAATTCACCGACTCTGGGTATCTAGGCTTGGGGCGTTACAGTTGGCATCAGAGGATGTTTAGTATAAACCTTGGAAGCTATATTTACATAAACTCTGATTAGATCATGTAGACCTAAGTTGAACATTGAGGATTAGTATGGAATAACTTCCTAGAATTTTGGTATTGTAGATATTTTGTGAGTTTTCCGATAAATACATCACTGTCTGGATACGAGTAGGTAGAGGCGGCTCTGGCACAGATGTACCTAGGGGTAAAACCCGAAAAGACCGCTTTGAGCTTGACTCGAACAAGAACTGGTGCACGACAACGGGCCTTACTACACTCTTGGTTACGACACTCCCGGGGGATATGCTTAGGATAATTTAAGTTTTCTTTACAAACCAATTTGAAGTAATATATATATAAGATGAGAGTAAATGACCTTGGTTAATCCTAATATGTTTCAAATTGAGAATATGGTGACATGTTAATCTGTAAATGATTTTATGACTACTGTTACTCACACAATGCTTTCTGGTTTTAGTCAATGGCTAGATTCCAAGGAAGTCATATTGACTTTTAGAATGATGTACAAGGTGGGAACGGTGGTGGAAATGGGCAGCAAAATAGAATGTTGATAGGCGTAAAAGATATCGTCTTTATGCTAAAACAATTTTCCAAAAATATGATCAACAACATATATATTAACCATCTCCCGGACTCAACAAGGAAGAGAAAGGTGATGAATGATAAGAGCTCCAGCAATGGAGACCATGGAGAAAAGAACCATCAATTTCCATCATGCAAGAAATGTGGTAGGAGACACTCGGGAAAGTGTCTCAATGGGACCAAGAAATGCTTTACGTGTGGTAAGGAAGTACATAAAATGAAGAATTGCCGAAGAAAAATGAATATTACTATGGAAGAAGATAAAAATGGTCCCAAGAATCCAATTCCAGTCATTTGCCGTAAATTTAGGGGACCTTGCCATTACCCAAGTGAAATCCCTATTCTATAGGATATTTTCTTGGTCAAAGAAGTAGCTATGTGGAAATAAATGGTTGGAGAAATGTTTAAAAAGTTTTAGTGCTCCTTGTTGATGGGTTTACTTTGGAATAATTTTCTCTTGTATTTGTAACCCTGCAGTTTTCCATGTGAGAATGATATTTGAGGAAGAATTATCTCTTCTCTTGTGGATATAGTTATAAATAACAATTTGGTTTTGTATGATCATTGGGTTTGAGACAGTTATAAGTTATTATAATTTGGGATGAAAATGTATGGTATGAGATAAGATTTGTTGTTAAATTATGTTATGGTTATTTTGAGGAATTTATCTCATTTTTGTAATGTTATAAAAAATATTTTTTGAAAAGGACAACACGAAGACCATGTGACAACGCGTCGCGTTGGACAAATCTGTGGAAATCGAACCCACAACCAAAGAGCGATTGGGATTTATCGCCTACCACTAGACTATGTGAAGTCCCTGGATAGTGTGACTAATTATTTTTAGTTAATTTATTTTATTGATCAATAATAAGTTGATTTGGGTTCTTATGTCTTATCAAATGAATACCCTTGGTATAGGATAATGATTTGGTGATTAAGTGATAAATGTTATTTTGGAAGATGTTCGCTTTGCTGGAAACACTATATGCCCAAGGAAAATAGAATACTATGTGGTTCCATTTGTGGAGTAATGGTGAATTTTTATTTACATTTTTGTTGTGGATTTATAGTGATTTGGGTTATTTATGGAAATGATTATCCTATAATAGAGATTATGTGTTGAGGTTAATTACA
The DNA here is from genome assembly GCA_963277665.1 of Viscum album. Lineage (NCBI taxonomy): Eukaryota > Viridiplantae > Streptophyta > Magnoliopsida > Santalales > Viscaceae > Viscum > Viscum album. The sequence continues at coordinate 693,536,717 of OY728132.1, read as the reverse complement.
TTTAAGTATGTGACCTTAAGAGTATTTGATGTCATTTGGAGATACAATTTAACATGGGAGACTACATAATAAAATTATTCTATGTTTTGGGTTTCAATATTAGTTTGGATTATATTGAAGGATTTTAAGGACAATTGATTATTGAATGGTATTTATTTAACTTTGGGGTTTTATTGGTTTAATTTTAGAAATTAAGATTAGTGTTTATTTCCCTCAAGGAATATCATTTTGGGGTATCATTAGATCTTGTACTAACCATTTTGGTTTTGATTAATCTCTAAAGACAATGTAAATATATAGTTTATCCTGCATGGATCATGTGATTCTATAGAGGTTTATTCTAGCTCTTCCAGTGTGACCAAGTCTTCTTGAATTCTCATCGTTTAATTAAATGAGTTAGTGGTGGAAATTTATTAAATAATGAAACTCTACTTAAAAAGTATGTATATATCTTTATATTCTTAGTAAATATCATAAATGAATTCCTCATCCTTATGTAATGTAACTTAAAACAAAAAATGTTGACTGTTTACTTTTCATACTAGGAGACTAATGATCGTTTTTCCCAACAAAAGTTTTTGGTTTTCTTATTGTTAACTTTCTCCTGATCATGATTTCGATCCCTCTCCATCAGAACATGACACTTATTTTATCATCCATATCCATGTTTTCCTACCTGGAATCCTAGTATGGGTTATCTTGGGTGACCTTTAGACCTCTCTTTCTTTCTGTTAAAGTGATAGTTTTATTGACTCTTTTTCCGATGTGGGACTTTCCATTCTCAAGCCCAATTTTTAAAATTGCGAGGACGCAATTTATTGAAGGTGGTGTGAATCTAACACCTCAATCTTCCACGGTACACTTCTCTTTGAATAATACAATAGTGTGTGTTGTACGCAACACTGAGTTCAAGTGCACCACGACTTACCAAACTAGCCGTTCAAAAGATGTTATGAATAGTATTAACTAAATTTTAAATATTATATTATCCTTATAATTTTAATCCATATTATGAGTTCTAAGACATGATTTATGAACAAATTCATTTTTTCAGATAAAAGAAGTATTTTTCAAAAAATGGAATTTTACCGCCTTTTAATGGAGAAGCCTTTTTAACACCAATATTTGAAACTTTTATATTTTCAATTTGACAAAATGAAATTCTTCTTTAGAATCAGGAAATAAGAATTTAGTATCAATAATGTTTTGGTGTCTTTCTGATAACTTTCATATTTGGGTGAATAGTGAAAAATACTATATTTTAACTGAAAAAAACTTTTTTAATCAAAATAATTTATATTTTTTAATTATAGATTTTAAAGGTTTGGATGTATAAATAGATTATATTTTTACTATTTAATCCAATGATGGTCATTTTAAGTAATTTCACATTGAAATTGGACATAAACAAGTGTCAATCTTTTAATAGTTATTATTTCTTAAAAATACGCCTTTGGGTTTCGAAAGTAGGAATCAATTTTAAATTAATAAATGCAACTTTTATGTTTTTAATTTGGTAAAATAGACTTCAGTTTTGGATTTGTAATAACGAAATTATCCTAGGGTGAAATTTTGGTACTTTTCGGATGTAACGCCCCGACCCCAGCTACCCAGAGTCGGTGCATTACTTCGTAACATTGGCATGATCACAAAAGATCAAGTCTCGAAAGACCGATTAGTTTAGTGTCCTTGGAAACAATAGATACATTCATAAACGTTACATTACATCATAAAGTGAAAAACTACAATAACATGGTCTTCATAGTCCACACTCATATCCTCTTCTGACAATCCCTGCAGGTCATTCATAAAATACTTCTTCACATCCTAGAAAATATTAAAACATTGAAAGGGGTGAGCTCAGATGCTCAGTAAGGATAACAATATTACGGAAGCTTTCATAAATAAACATAAACATTTAAAGCAATGTATGACTAAAACAAAAGCCTTTTAAACTTGAACATCAACATAATATGGCCAAAGTAAAATGAGATAATGCCATTTACATCTTCACATGGATATTCTACTGGTAGAATAATCACATGCAATATCAATAACCACTTTCATACTGATGGAATGCATAATGCCAGGATATCATAACCACGTAGTCAAGGCCTCGTGCCAAGACCACAAATAAACTTTTGTCAAGGCCTCGTGCCAAAACACTAGTTTGTCTCATGAGACCTGCCGATGCATCGAGGAGCTATAGCGGGCTCCACCCGTCACTTATTAAGTCCAATGCATTCCTCATATGAATAGGTTTAAACATATCATAAACCATAACATAATCATATCACATAAAACATGCATAAAGGAAACATAACATTTCCACATTTCAATCACAAGATATAAATACAACACATTGATATAATAAAAATGCTTTCAAAACCATTTTCAATACCAAAACAAAAGAAAGTTAAAACTTTGTATTTTTTTCATTAAAAAAAATGATGGCTTGTAGAGGAAGCCGAATCTCAAATAATGGTCACGGCGGCGGAGAAGTCGTTGTCGCCGCATCAGTACGGAAATAAAACATTCCCTTTTGTCGTTTAGCAAAACGCTTCGTATAAAAAAGATTCCTTTTGAATAAATGTAAAAGTCAAAGGGGTTTATACACCGTATAAAATAAAGTTGTGTATAAAACCAAATATGCCTCAATGAAATGGGATTGAGACGAAGTCCTTAAAAGATCATTTTAAAAATAAAATAGATCTATTATGTGTATTCACTATAGGTACACATAAATAATGTAAAAATAAAAAATAGGACATAATATTATCATGACATAATTTGAAAGTAAAAGATTAACCCAAATAATGGAAGTTGGGTTAAGAAATTACCTTACCTTGTGTCCGACTTGACTCAACCGTTCTTTAACCTCCTGAATAATAAACTAGAGTTAGTATCTACCTTATTAAGAACCATTTTAAATTTCATTATCCTTTTTATATCACTTATTACAATGTTATGAAAATTATGTAATTATTTATGTTAATAACGGTCGTTTTGTCGATCTTTGGTAACTTGAGTCAACAATAAACATCTTATAATTACAAGTTGTTCATGTGGTAGAATATCCATTATATCCAGAATTATATTCATGATTTATATGTCATATATATCTTATATATCCAGTATATACATTCATTTATAATATTACGTAACATTTAGAGGTAAGAAATGAAATGCACCGTTCATGGAGACGGTAAGCCGTACGTACGCATGAACGCTACTTTCATTTCAATTTCATATTTAACGGAACTAAATCATAATGATATAAATGTATAATATAATTCCAGTATAATATAGTGTATAATACCATTTTCTTCATCCTTTATACATCCCACATAAGGCATTAATGATTCAAATCACAATGAGGGGGCGGTAGTCCGCACTTCCTAAAATGAAATTATCGCGTTTTACCCACAATGGAAATCATAAAGTATGCCATAAATGAGAAATACAGAAGCATAAGTAAAACATAAACATATTATATATCATATATTAAAATAGTTACATCTTAATGGCCACCTTTTAAGGTGTTATATGAGTGTTGAACAATCATCGTTTCGTGAGGCAGAAATTCGCCATCCACAGAAACCATATGTTCTTTAACCATTAGATGTAGGTGTGTGTAAGTGTAGCTCGAATACTTATTATAACAAAATCCTAGTATATTGAGGATACTGGTGTTGTTACAAAATAAATGAATAAAAAGAGTTTAGGGGGTTGGAGAAGAAAAATAAAACAAAACAACATTAGAGAAGACATTACCTCAAAATCGGGTAACTCTTTTTGATTTGAGCCAAAGGCTTCCTTGAGAATAGTTCTGCCCAAAGTGAGGATTCTAGGAGTAAGAGACGGAAGTTGGGAGAGTATTTGGTCAGAGGTTGGCCGATCCAAATGTCTTGAAAGTGTAAATGAGGTGGGAGAGGTGGGGGCCTTTTATAAGTGGAGAGGAGGGGCACTTTTGGAAAGATTGAAATGTTACATTATTTCACAATGATTTTCGGATTCTAAAAGTCCCACACTTATATAATTCTAGGCTAAGGTGATAAGGTTTCTAAATATTCTCATCCAATAGGCTCTGGACATGTGTAAGCCTTGGAGTTTGCATTATCTTCTCATTTTATTTAAATCGTTAAATAATGAGGTCATCGCTGCATCATAATGATGTCATAAATAATTTAATTTATTTAATGTCTAAAAATTATAAAAAAATTACTATGATGTAGGAAATCGTTTTATATTTCTAATGAATATTTATAGTCAAAATTTGGACTTGTGTAACCCCACTTAAAAACTGTTTTTGTAAAATAACTCATGTTTGTGTCAATTTTATTTTAACATTAAATAAATATATATTAATGTCATTTTCCAACTAAAGTGGATCCATGGGGTCCCCAAGTTGACCCATGGGTTGTCTTGGTCGGCCATGACTCATCCAATACGAGTAGGACAAGTGTCATGCTCATCTCATATTATTAAACCATTATTTGTACCTTAAACTACACTAATTACCTCTAATCGTGATTAAGAACTTAAAAGTTACTATTCACCAAAAAATTATTTTAATCTCATTGAACCACATTTTACTTGTTAATGACTACCATGTATGTCGGATTTTTTAAAATAAAATCATAGAAGTGGTAATATTTCATTTAAACGAAAAATCAGTTATTTAACTACCACTTAGTGGTTTCACTATTTATCAATAATTGAAGTTTTTCAGAACAAGGCCAAAATTTCACCTTAAGCTATAATTGATATTCCGAATTCAAAAATGATTTCTATTTTCCAAAATTCCAAACATATAAGTTTCATTAATTAATTTTATAATTAATTCCCGCTGTTACGACAAATAGCGTGTTTTTACGAAACAATTTATATCAAAAGATTGGCAATTGTTTATGTCCAATTTCAATGTTAAATTAATTCTAATGACCACCATTGGATAAAATGGTAAAAATATATTCTAATTATACCTTAAAACCACTAAATAGTATAACTTATCACTATAAATTATTTTGATTAAAAAAGTTTTTTTAAGTATTTTTCACTATTCATAAAAATTTGGAAGTTCTCGGAAAATTACAAAAAATTCAACATAGGCTAATTTCAATATTAGGAATACAAAAATGAAGTCCATTTTGAAATATAAAATTTCTATAAATTTAAAAGGTGGTTATTACTATTCATAACGGCTACTTTGATTAGTTGCGGTGTGTTAGAACTCGAACTTGCGTACAATGCAAGCTATTGCATTATTGAAAGAGAGGCGTATCGTGGAAGCTCGGGGTGTTACATTCTCCCCTCCTTCAATAAATTGCGTCCTTGCAATTTGAAATTTTTCTTTGAAAAAAAAGGTTGAAAGGAGAAAATACCTTTGAGGAAAACCCACATCGGAAATAAGGTTAATAAATATATAACATTAAAAGAAAGCCGGATAAGTACAAAGGTCACCCGATATCGCCCATTCTAGGATTATATGGAAATATGGATATGGAGGAGAAACAAACCATCAAGGTATGATGGAGAGTTATAGAAAACAGGATTAGGAGAAAGTTTAACCACAAGAAAATCACAAACTTGTGATTGGTTAAACGGTCATTGAATCCCCAGTTGGAAAAGTTAACCGACAACATTTTTGTTTTAAGTTACCTTTTATAATGTTGAGGAATTTATTTAGGAGATTTACTAAGAACTTAAGGGAATATACATACTTGTTATGTATACTTTCATTTGTTAAATTTTTTTTACCACAAACCCAACTTTTACTCCAAATGGTAACGGAACTCAAAAATATTCTATTTATCCTAATTTTATAAGGTTCAAAATGTTAACACATACCATTTAGATTAGTAAAACTATTTTGTAATTACCAGGGACTTCCTGTAGGCTAGTGGTAGGAAATAATGGCTTGTCGCACTATGATTGTGGGTTCGATTCCTGCAGCTTTGTTCGACGCGACGGGTTATTCCCCACCCTGCAGGTTGTCCTTTTTCCTAAAACTATAGTATTATAATATTCCAAAAATAATCTTCAGAAATTATTTAACCTTAAACAATACTATCCATGGTTCAACTTAATCCATTCCAACCTTAATAGTTATCCAAAATACCTCCGTCCATAATTTCTCTAAAAGGTCTCTAAATTCCAAAATCAATTGTAACATCAGATTTCCCAAACAAAGAAAAGTTTCTCTTATTGTCACATACTAAAAATATGATTACCTTAATCATATTAAAACCTTACTGAAATCAACAAGTACTGCAGTACAATCCATATATATATCACATTATTCTTATAACCAGAATATAATCCATGAGTCCAAAAGCACCAATACATTAATTATTCCGCTTCAACTGTAGTCACAGCATAAGATTGGCCTTGATCCCTTGGCCTTTTCTGAGGTAAGTTTCCTTGACACTTAGGACATTAATTTTCATAATGCCCTGTTTCCCTACAATTGTAGCATTCAAATTTGACAGCCTCTTTCTTTCCCTTGCAATCACGAGCCTGGTGACCCTTTTCTCCACATTTATAACAAACTCCCATTCCTTTTAGTCAAGTACCAGGGTGATTCTTCCCACAATTATCACATAATGGAAAATCCTTCTTTCCATTTTCCCCCTTATCTGTCTCTTGTTCCACCGTTCTCTTCTTCTCTTACTTTACTTTGTTGTCATAAGACATAGAGAATTCCTTTTCTGTCTTGATAGCACACGAGACAATATCTTCGTATGATGAGAAGGATTGTGATACTACAGCTTGACGGAGAAATGGTTTTAACCCATCAAAGAAACGATCAATCTTACTCCTTGGGTTACGTATATAATCGGCAGCATGCCTCGCTAACCTTGTAAAGTAAGCCTCATACTTTGCGACATTCTCATCCTCCTTCTGCCTCAAACTCAGAAATTGCCTTTCCATATCTGCTCGATGGTCACGAGGAAAATATTTTTCTATGAAAATCTCTTTGAACTCCCTCCATTCCATATTCGATATGTCATCATCTTCCTTTTTGTTTTGAATCAGCGACCACCACTGATCGGAATCTCCAGTGAGGCGGTAAACTGCCATGACAACCTTCTCCCTTTCACTAATCCCCAAGGCATGGAATATTTTCTCTAAGGAATTTATCCATTGCTCAGATACTGTAGGATTTGTACTCCTATTGATGGTTGGTGGTTGTTGCCTCATGAAACGGTCTAGCATTGATCCTCCACGTTGCGGATCAGGGTGCTCCATACGAGTAAGGTTATTATTCATAACCTGCGTGAGTTGTCCCAGTACGGTGAGAAGCTGATCAGCACCAGTTGTATCTCCAGATCCACAATAATTATCTTGAGCAGGAGGGCAATCCCTACACGGAGTTCGTGCATTGATACGGTTTCCATTCCTTCCACTAGGTGCCATTTCTAAACAATGTCATAAACTAGATTAGTTTATGAATCAAAATACATAATTCCATACTTATAAAACACTTAACATAAATTGAACTATTTATCGATATAATCCATAATCATAAAAAGAAATGTTTTCTTTGAGGAAGTATATACTCATAACCCTTCATAGAGGTTTATAAATAAAATGAGAATTATCCTAAGCATATCCCCCAGGAGTGTCGTAACCAAGAGTGCAGCAAGGCCCGTTGTCGTGCACCAGTTCCCGTTCGAATCTAGCTCAAAGCGGTGTTTTCGGGTTTTACCCCTAGGTACATCTGTGCCAGATCCGTCTCTACCTGCTCGTATCCAGACAGGGATGTATTGCTCGGAAAACTCATAACATCTCTATAATACCAAAATTCTAGGAAGTTCTTCTATACTAATCCTCAAAGTCTATCTTTGGGCTATGTGCTCTAATCAGAGTTTATCTAAATCTAGCTTCCAAGGTTAGTACTAAACTGCCTCTGATACCAACTGTAACGCCCCGACCCCAGCTACCTAGAGTCGGTGCATTACTTCGTAACATTGGCATGATCACAAAAGATCAAGTCTCGAATGACCGATTAGTTTAGTAGCCTTGGAAACACTAGATACATTCATCAATGTTACATTACATCATAAAGTGAAAAACTACAATAACATAGTCTTCATAGTCCACACTCATATCCTCTTCTGACAATCCCTGCAGGTCATTCATAAAATACTTCTTCACATCCTGGAAAATATTAAAACATTGAAAGGGGTGAGCTCAGATGCTCAGTAAGGATAACAATATTGCGGAAGCTTTCATAAATAAACATAAACATTTAAGGCAATGTATGACTAAAACAAAAGCCTTTTAAACTTGAACATCAACATAATATGGAAAAAGTAAAATGAGATAATTCCATTTACATCTTCACATGGATATTCTACTGGTCGAATAATCACATGCAATATCAATAACCACTTTCATAATGATGGAATGCATAATGCCAGACTATCATAACCACGTAGTCAAGGCCTCGTGCCAAGACCACAAATAAGCTTTTGTCAAGGCCTCGTTCCAAGACACTAGTTTGTCTCATGAGACCTACCAATGCATCGAGGAGCTATAGCGGGCTCCACCCGTCACTTATTAAGTCCAATGCATTCCTCATATGAATAGTTTTAAACATATCATAAACCATAAGATAATCATATCACATAAAACATGCATAAAGGAAACATAACATTTCCACATTTCAATCACAAGATATAAATACAACACATTGATATAATAAAAATTCTTTCAAAACCATTTTCAATACCAAAATAAAAGAAAGTTAAAACGTTGTATTTATTTTTCATTAAAAAAAATGATGTCTTGTAGAGGAAGCCGAATCTCAAATAATGGTCACGGCGGCGGAGAAGTCGTTGTCGCCGCATAACTACAGAAAGAAAACATTCCCTTTTGTCGTTTAGCAAAATGCTTCGTATAAAAAAGATTCCTTTTGAATAAATGTAAAAGTCAAAGGGGTTTATACACCGTATAAAATAAAGTTGTGTATAAAACCAAATATGCCTCAATGAAAGGGGATTGAGACGAAGTCCTTAAAAGATCATTTTTAAAATAAAATAGATCTATTATGTGTATTCACTATAGGTACACATAAAGAATGTAAAAATACAAAATAGGACATAATATTATCATGATATAATTTGAAAGTAAAAGATTATCCCAAAGAATGGAAGTTGGGTTAAGAAATTCCCTTACCTTGTGTCCGACTTGACTCAACCGTTCTTTAACCTCCTGAATAATAAACTAGAGTTAATATCTACCTTATTAAGAACCATTTTAAATTTCATTATCCTTTTTATATCACTTATTACAATGTTATGAACATTATGTAATTATTTAAGTTAATAACGGTCGTTTTGTCGATCTTTGGTAACTTGAGTCAACAATAAACTTCTTATAATTACAAGTTGTTCATGTGGTAGAATATCCATTATATCCAGAATTATATTAATGATTTAGATGTCATATATATCTTATATATCCAGTATATACATTCATTTATAATATTACGTAACATTTAGAGGTAAGAAATGAAATGCACCGTTCATGGAGACGGTAAGCCGTACGTACGCATGAACGCTACTTTCATTTCAATTTTATATTTAATGGAACTAAATCATAATGATATAAATGTATAATATAATTCCAGTATAATATAGTGTATAATACCATTTTCTTCATCCTTTATACATCCCACATATGGCATTAACGATTCAAATCACTTTGAGGGGGCGGTAGTCCGCACTTCCTAAAATGAAATTATCGCGTTTTACCCATAATGGAAATCATAAAGTATGCCATAAATGAGAAATACAGAAGCATAAGTAAAACATAAACATATTATATATCATATATAAAAATAGGGACATATTAATGGCCTCCTTTGAAGGTGTTATATGAGTGTTGAACAATCATCGTTTCGTGAGGCAGAAATTCGCCATCCACAGAAACCATATGTTCTTTAACCATTAGATGTAGGTGTGTGTAAGTGTAGCTCGAATACTTCTTATAAAAACATCCTAGTATATTGAGGATACTGGTTTTGTTACAAAATAAATGAATAAAAAGAGTTTAGGGGGTTGGAGAAGAAAAATAAAATAAAACAACATTAGAGAAGACATTACCTCAAAATCGGGTAACTCTTTTTGATTTGAGCCAAAGGCTTCCTTGAGAAGAGTTCTTCCCAAAGTGAGGCTTCTAGGAGTAAGATACGGAAGTTGGGAGAGTATTTGGGCAGAGTTTGGCCGAGCCAAATGGTTTGAAAGTGTAAATGAGGTGGGAGAGGTGGGGGCCTTTTATAAGTGGAGAGGAGGGGAACTTTTGGAAAGATTGAAATGTTACATTATTTCACAATGCTTTTCGGATTCTAAAGGTCCCGCACTTATATAATTCAAGGCTAAGGTGATAAGGTTTCTAAATCTCCTCATCCAATATGCTTTGGACAAGTGTAAGCCTTGTATTTTGCATTATCTTCTCATTTTATTTAAATCGTTAAATAATGAGGTCATCACTACATCATAATAATGTCATAAATAATTTAATTTATTTAATGTATAAAAATTATAAAAAAAATACTATGATGTAGGAAATCGTTTTAGCTTTCTAATGAATATATATAGTCAAAATTTGGACTTGTGTAACCCCACTTAAAAACTGTTTTAGTAAAATAACTCATGTTTGTGTCAATTTAATTTTAACATTAAATAAATATATATTAATGTCATTTTCCAACTAAAGTGGCTCCATGGGGTCCCCAAGTTGACCCATGGGTTGTCTTGGTCGGCCATGACTCATCCAACAGGAGTAGGACAAGTTTCATGCTCATCTCATATTATTAAAACATTATTTGTACCTTAAACTACACTAATTATCTCTAATCGCGATTAAGAACTTAAAAGTTACTATTCACCAAAAAATTATTTTAATCTCATTGAACCACATTTTACTTGTTAATGACAACCATGTATGTCGGATTTTTGAAAATCAAATCACAGAAGTGGTAATATTTCATTTAAACGAAAAATCAGTTATTTAACTACCACTTAGTGGTGTCACTATTCATCAAAAATTGAAGTTTTTCAGAACAAGGCCAAAATTTCACCCTAAGCTATAATTGATATTCCGAATTAAAAAATGATGTATATTTTACAAAATTCCAAAAATATAAGTTGAATTAATTAATTTTATAATTAATTCCCGTTGTTACGACAAATAGCGTGTTTTTACGAAACAATTTATATCAAAAGATTGGCAATTGTTTATGTCCAATTTCAATGTTAAATTAATTCTAATGACCACCATTGGATAAAATGGTAAAAATATATTCTAATTATACCTTAAAACCACTAAATAGTATAACTTATCACTATAAATTATTTTGATTAAAAAAGTTGTTTTAAGTATTTTTCACTATTCATAAAAATTTGGAAGTTCTCGGAAAATTACAAAAAATTCAACATAGGCTAATTTCAATATTAGGAATACAAAAATGAAGTCCATTTTGAAATATAAAATTTCTATAAATTTAAAAGGTGGTTATTACTATTCATAATGGCTACTTTGATTAGTTGCGGTGGGTTAGAACTCGAACTTGCGTACAATGCAAACTATTGCATTATTGAAAGAGAGGCGTATCGTGGAAGCTCGGGTGTTACATCGGATAACTTTTATATTTTGATGAATAGTAAAAATTACTAAATTTTAATTAAAAACAACTTTCTTAATCGAAATAATTAATAGAGATAAATTATTAATTTGAGTGGTTTTAAATTATATTTAAAATATATTTTTACCATGTAATACAATGGGGGTCATTGAACATAATTTCAGATTTAAACCGAACATAAACAACTTTCAATCTTTTGATAGTTATTATTTCTTAAAAACACGCTTTTTGTTTTAATAATAGGAATTAATTTTAAATTAATTTCTGCCACTTCTGTGTATTGAATTTGGAAAAATTATTTCCATATTTGGAATCAGGATGTACAAATTGTGTAAATAGGTAACTTTTATTTTTAGACATTTTGAATAATTACTTCAGTAAATATTTTATTTACCATGGTTAAAGTGTAAATCCGGTAAATAAGTGTTAAAAAATAATATTATAATAATAAAAAAGTACCCTAAAACGTGTCCTAACCTTATTGGTTGATACATGTCCGACCATGGTCATCTTTGGGTCGATTTGGGGACCCCATGGTGCCACTTGTAAGTGATAGGGACACTTTATTTTAATTAAGTTAAAATGAATACAAAAATGACACAAGCATATATCTTTTAAAAAAACAATTTTTACATAGGGTTATATATATTGGATTTTAGATTGTAAATATTAATTAGAAAGATAACACGATCTCCTACATTATTATATTTTACTTATAATTTTTAGACATTAAATAATTTAATTTATTTATGACACAATGATGATGCAGTAATTACCATAATAGTGAAAATTTAAAATAATTGATATTATAAATACCCAAATAAATATAATTTGAGTATTTTAATGAATTAAACTAATTTTATAGGTTAATATGACATTTAGTAATGATTTAATTAACTTTTTTAGAAGTAATAATTCTGTTATGTGTTTTACAAAAATCAACTATTGAATAGTGTCAAAATTTATAGAAAAGAGTTTTTGAAAGAAATATTATATTATTAACTGATATTAAATTCTAAAAAATATAGGATTCTTCCAAGAGACTTATATTATGATAGTTGTATCATTAATTGACCACTTGGGGGTCTCTTGGATGTATATAGTAAGTATATTAACTATATAATATAAAAATACAATGTGACATGGTAAATGTCAAACTAATTAACTAAGAGTTAAATCTAAAAGATAAGGTTAATATAATTACCCAAACCTCTCTAAATTATATTGGTTGAATGGTTTTAGACCTATAACTACCTTAGCCTTTAAATAATCAACTTTGGAGCCATTAGAAACCGAATATGAATTTAATATAAATTAATATTTCTAGCTTTTCCAAAGGTGCCCCTCACCCCTCTTATAAACGGGCACTCACCCTTCTCATTACTTCACACCTTCAAAGCCTTTTGGTTCGGCCAAACTCTGCCCAAATACTCTCTAACCTTCCCTCACTACAACCTATAGGACTTAGTTCTATCAGAAAGCCAACCTAAGATCCCTTTTGATCAAATCAAAAGGAAGAACCCAAAGAAGAGGTAATGGTTTCACCACCCTTTTTTTCAAGTTCCTTTCTTCTTCCACTTCCTCTTCCTTTGTTGTTACCATTATAAAATAATAAATCCAGTATCATATATATAATGTGATGTTATTATAAATATGGTATAACTATATTCAGTATTCTATCCATCCTTTGAATAACATGTCACCATACGTGCGTACGTACGGCTTACCGTCTCCACGTTGTGGTATAATTGTTATTCAATAAATTATTATTTGGATGGGTATAATAATGATGTGTAATTCATGTAAATAATAAATGTAACATGATAATGATTCTGTATATATGATATACCATCCATTTATATATTATTTTAATATCAAAAGAATGATATTGTCGCTCGTGCGTACGTACGGACTACCGTGTCCACGAATGAGATGAGATTCATTCTCCATCATATCCATTCAAGTATAATTATCATTTGATGATTTAAAAATAATGTTTAAAGACTTTATATCATTCTGGATATGAATAATATCCATCCTATCCATAAAAAACAGGGCTTACGTAACAAAGAATATAAAGGAAAATGAGTAAGTTAATAACCAAAATGATGATAATACTAAGATATTATTAACAAATCAATGTTAAAAGATCATATATGATATCATATTAATGTAAATTATTCTTGTATAATTAAATAACAATTATTTCACCATTATACAGGAGGTTAACCTACCATTGACTGAGGAAAAAGTACAAAGTAAGGGGTTTCTTATCTCACTCTTAATTTCGTGATAATTCCATTGTTCACCACTTATTTATTGCATGTGGTGTATGTGTACTACCCATAATTGTATTCATTGAGTATTATACTTTAATATATGGGTATTTACATCATAATTGTATGATCCTTATTTCATGGGTGTATGTTTCATAAGTTACCTAATCGATAAGGTAATTTGAAATTTCAATTTCCATTTATTCGGCTTTACGCAAACTTCATTGATTATATTACTCCGAGATTATGTGTGGAATAAATATTCATTTGATTATGTCATAATTTCCACTCCCCCTTTTTTGGATATACTTTTGATACACATAATAACTCCATTGATAATTTCTGAAGTCATCGATATGAATTTGATAAGACTAATTTTAACTCATTCTCCATTTGTTGAGTTAAACATCCAATTCATTGGTGTTGTTTTTACAAGATTATGTGTGAATATCCTTTGATTTTTTTACACTGAATATCAAATAATATTTATTGTATTTATATTTTTCACACATAACTATGTCGTTGATTTATCCTTAACCTAAGGATATGGCCTTTATGAGAGATTTCATCTCAATTTAAATTCCATTGAGGCTTCTTTGTTGTTATACACCAAATCAGTTTTATGTGGTGTATATAATGTACTTTGACATAGTATATCATGAATCCATTTATTCTCATTATATTAAAATGTTTTGATTACCTAAATTATTTGTATTCAAGTGTCTCACTTTTGGTTAGAATCTTTAACTAAATTATATTTTTTAAATGTTTTAAAGAATTATTCATCTAAATCTTGCTCATTAATGTCCATGTTTTAAAAATGGTTTTAAAGATTTATTTATATGGACATTAAAGTTTTAAAAGTAAAACTCCTTTTAAAAAGTTTCAAAGTGGTATGGGAAACTTTGATTCAAAAATCTATTTTTAAATGGCTTCTTGACAAATAGTGTGACTTTTAAACGATTTCAAGAAAAAGGGGGATATTTCTCTCAAATAGTTTTGATGATTATTTTAATCTATGTCAACATCCTTAATTATTCTTGATTGAGGATAATGTGATACAATACAATCTTCCATATTGTATCAAATGAGTTATGTTTGACTATAGATGTGCTATTTTTATACCATTCATGGTTTGTGGTTAAAGTATCACATTTCGTATGCTAGTTTTAATACGAATGTTTATGTTATGTTTAAACCTGTTCATATGAGTTATGCATTGGACTTAATAAGTAACGGGTTGATCCTACTATAGCTCCTCGATGCATCGGTAGGTCTCATGAGACAAAATAGTGTCTTGGCACAAGGCCTTGACAAAATATTATTTGTAGTCTTGGCACGAGGCCTTGGCTATGTGGTTATTGTAGTCTGGCATTATGAATTCCATCTTTATGAAAGTGGTTATTGATATTGAATGTGATTGTTAAACTAGTAGAATATCCATGTGAATAAGTAAATTGAATTATTTCATTTTATCTTTTCCATATTATGCTGAAGTTCAAGTTTAAAAGGCTTTTGTTTTAGTTATAAATTTCTTTAAGTGTTTATGCTTATCTATGAAAGCTTCTGCTATATTGTTATCCTTACTGAGCATCTGAGCTCACCCCTTTCAGTGTTTTATTTTTCCCAGGAAGAGAAGAAGTAATTTATGAATGACCTGAAAGGATAGTATGAGGGGATATCAAGACAAGATGTTGTTTTAGTTTTTTTACTTTATGATGTAATGTAAGACTTATGAATATATATAGTGTTTCTTGGACTACTAAACTAATCGGTCTTTCAAGACTTCATCCTTTGTGATCATGCCTATGTTATGTAATAATGCACCGACTCTGGGTATCTAGGGTCAGGGCATTACAAAAAGGTATAATAAAAGGAGTGTAGATAAACCCAAAAAGATAGAGAGGTATTTTCATCGAAACACAAGGTACTAGAAATAGTGAGAATATGAACTTCTGGTCGAGTCTTCACTACCTATAGAAGAAGAGGACACTCATCGATCCATGATAAGCTAGAAAAGGAAACCATGTGGTATACCTAGTGAGTCATCGCATCTCTTAAAAGGTGAGTAAATAAAACCCAAGGAGTGGGTACTTGAAATTGAATATATATGTATATATATTCTGATTCAATGAAATCCAAATGAGAGGGTAATAATATCTCCATCACACAACTCAGCCAAAGAATGTGAGTAGCCAAAAAATCCCGGGTAAATTTATTTGTGATGCCCAACATCTCATGTGTATTCCTATGAGAAACAAGTCAATGGGGCTAATGTCACCACACTTTGACACTATCCTGTTTGGGTGGCACTGAATCGCCTTCACGGTTTTAGATTTCTTCACAAGAACACATCGTGTTGGAGAAAAAAACCTTATTTCTCATATGTCCTTCGGTATGTTGAACCATGCTTCACCACTATACTACGTAGTCAAGGGTCTTCACATGAAGTTCTTTGAGTACTACACTACCTAACCAAGGTAGAGTGTAACACCCCATGCTTCCACGATACATTTACCTTTGAATAATGCAATAGATTGCGTTGTAAGCAACTCAGAGTTTTAACAGACCACGACCAATCAAACTAACTGTTATGAATAGTAATACCCACTTTTTGAAATTTTATAAATTTTATTTTTTAAAATGGATTTCATTTTTGGATTAATAATATCAAAATTATCTTTGGGTGAATTTTTGGTATTTTTCTGAAAACATTCAATTTTATATGATTAGTGAAAAAGACTACATTATTGTTTAAAATCAGCTTTTTTTACTTAAATAATAAGTTATTTTATATTAATTTATTTTAGGTAAAATTAGATACATAATAAATTTATTTATTCAATTTAATTAATTGAATTCATTTTATAATATTTTTATATATATACAATTTTATTGAACTTTTTACCTTCTTTTACCCATCTTCTATGAGCATTTGAAAATTTGCATAAAACATAATTTTACCACTTCTGTGAGTTAAATTACCAATATCTGAGAGACCCAGTTAATATTAGTACGTAAAATATTGTTCAATAAGATGAAAATAATTTTTTTAATAGTAACATTTGACTTTTATTTACCACGGTTGAAAGTAAATAGGGTAATTAAGGGTCAAAATGATATTATAATTACCCAAAAAATGTCTTAATTTTATTGGATTAGTGTAATTAGATAAAAAACCATAGGAATAAAATATGGTACTCTTTGGTCGACTTGGATTATATTAGGAAATTTATTATTATTTTATTTAAAGAAGAGTTAAAAGAGTTAAATTCAACGTTTAATGGTTAAAACATTTTTCATATAGGGTTACACACAATATAAATTAGACTATAAATATTAATTAAAAATATAAAATAATTTCCTACATAATGGTATTTTATTTAATGTTTTTAGACATTAAATAATTTAATTTATTTATGACACAATGATGATGCAGTAATTACCTTATTAATGAAATATTAAAATAATTGATATTATAAATATCCAAAAAAATGTTAATTGAAGATTATGATGAATTAAACTAGATTTATAGGTTAATATGACATGTTAGGGTTGACTAAATGAATTTTATTTGATTTGATAAAGTATTTATGGATTTCAGAAAAATCAAATACTAAATGATGTCATAATTGACATAATTGAGTTTTTTAAAAAAAAAATATTATTAATTGATATAATATTCTTTAAAATATAAGGATTGTCCAAATGAATTATATAAGGTTATAAATGTTAATAATGAACCACTTTGTGTTCTCTTGGTTTGTTATAGTATGTTTATTAACCATATTATATAAAACTACAAAGAGACACTGTAAATGTTAAAATATTTAACAGAGTTAAATCTAAAAGAAAAGGATTATATAGTGACGTAAACCTATCTAAAACCTATTGGTTGAGAGTTATTCGAACATTACCCACCTTATCCTAGAAATAAATTCTTTTGGATCCATTTTAATTCGAAAATTATTTTATTATAAAATAATATTTCATGCTTTTCCTAAAGTGACCATCACCTCTCTTATAAAAGCGTACTTCCCCTTATCTTAATTTAACACCTCAAAAGACATTTGTCTCGGCCAACACCTGATCAAATATCTTCCCAACATCCCTCAATTCATCCTATTGGACTTACTTTGGTCATAAATCCATCCTAAGGATCCCTTTTGATCAACTAAAAAGGAAACACCCGAAGAAGCGGTAATAATTTCACCCACCCTCTTTCATGTTGTTTTCTTCTTTCACATCCAATTTCATTGTTGTTTCCATACCAAAAAATTAAATCCAGTACATTTTATATCTTGTGATGTTATTATAAATATGTTACAACCATATTTTCTTTTATATCCATCATATAAATGACAAAGTCACCATACGTGCATACATACGGATTACCATCTCCAGAAACGCAATGAGATTCATTCCCCATCCTAACCATTCTAGAATAATTTTCATTTTATGACTAAAAATAATTTTTAAGAAAATAATATCATTCTATATATGATTCAATTACATCTTATTCATAACAAACATGGATTATGTACCCAATCATATAAAATAAAATGAATCAATTTACACACGAAATGATGATACTACTAAAATATTACTAACAAATCAATATTAAAAGATATTATATGATATATTATATTTGTTTATGATTCTTGAATAAATTAATAACAATTATTTAACTATTGTAATATAGATTAACATACCCTTGACTATGGAAAATTACAAGGTAAAAGTTAATTCTACAATATCTTTACTTATCCGAGGTTGTAAATATGTATGTTTCTACCTGGACATATTTATCATTCACATCCGCGCTTTCTTAGAAATGTATTTCAAATCATTTTTTCTGTTTACTAGACTATGAGTTAAAGTCGTTTAAAACCTTGTTTTTTTTGAAAAAAATGGTTTGAATGGAATCTTTCTGTAGTTTTCCAAACAATGTCCTTTAAGAACTTTTCACCAAAATTAAGGAAAGAATGTTTCATTAACTTATAAGGTGGGTGCGGCTATTTTCTACCATTATAACATTGTCAAAGATTCCCATACAAGCTTATAAAAATATTTTCAAAATAAATGTTTTCTTTTATAATTATATTACTTTTAAATTATTTCAAAATAAAAAGATATATTTCTCAAAAAAAGTTTTGATTTCATCTTTTTCAACATACTTCGATGGATTTTATGCTTTTTTATTGTTGATCTATTATGATACAAAACATCCATATTATATTGATTTTTTCTTATATGTTTGACTGTGGATTTTTTATTATTACACCATTCATGGTTTGTGGATAATGTATTGACATTTATTTTTATAGTTATAATACGAATGTTTATGTTATGTTTAAAACTTTTCATATGAGGAATGCATTGGACTTAGTAAGTGACGGGTGGAGCCCGCTATAGCTCCTCGATGCATCGGTTGGTATCATGAGACATTCTAGTGTCTTGGAACAAGTCCTTGACAAAATCTTATTTGTATTCATGGAACAAGGCCTTGACTATGTAGTTATGAAGTCTAACATTATGCATTCCATAATTATGAAATTGGCTTTTAATATTACATGTGATTATTCGACTAGTAGAACATCCATGTGAATAAATAAATGGAATTTTTTTATTTTTATTTTAGATATTATGACGATGATTATGTTTAAAAGTCTTTTGTTTTAATCTTATACATTGATTTAAATGTTTATGATTATTTATGAAAGTTTCGGCTATATTGATATCCATACCGAGCATTTGAACTCACCCATTTCTACGTTTTATTTTTTCCAAGATGCGAAGAATTATATTATGACTGACCTGTAGGGATAGTCTATGGGATATGAATGTTTTCAATAGAGACAATATTGTTTTTTTTTCATTTTATAATGTAATATAAAAATTATGAATATATCTAGTACTTCCAACGCTACTAAATTGATCGGTATTTCGGGATTTGATTCCTTGTGATAATGAAAATGTTACATAATAATTCACCGAATCTGGGTAATTGGGGTTGGGGTATTAAATTTGGTATTATAGGAATTTTTTTACAAACCTTTAAAGATATATTTATATAAACTTTAATTAGAGAACATTACCCTATGATAAACATTGATGATTATTATAGAAGACCTTCCTAGAATTTTCGTATCATAGATATTTTTTGTATTTTAAAAGAAATAAATTCCTATATATATATGAGTAATTTGAGGTGGCTCTAGAACAAATGTACCTAGGAGTGAAAACTCTAACAAGGAGATTTGTCCTTGACCTGAGGTATCCATATACAAGACAATGGGCCTTACTGCACTCTGGGTTACGACGCTCTTGTGGGATATGCTTAGGAAAATTACCATTTTATTTACAAACCAATATGAAAGATTTATGAGTATATACCTCCTCAAAGATTTTTTATGATTATCAATTATATCCATAAACTCATCAATTTATGTTAAGTTTTCTACAAGTTTGAAATTAAGTATTGCGATTCAGAAACTAATCTACTACATGCCATTGTTTAGAAATGGTGACTAGTGGAAGGAATGAAAATTGTATCAATGAACGTAATCCATGTAAGGATTCCCTCCTACTCAAGATAATTATTGTGGACCTGTTGATGCAACTGGTTCTCATCATCTTATCAACATACTTGGAAAACTCACTCAGGTTATGAATAAAAACCATACCCGTATGGAGAACCATGATCCACAACGTGGAGGTTCAATGTTAGACCACTTCATGAGGAAATCACCACCAAAATTAAATGGGAGTACAAATACTTTAGTAACTAAACAATGGATAAATTCCATTGAGAAAATATTTCATGCTTTGGGGAGTAACGAAAGAGAAAAAGTTGTCCTGGATTTTTATCACCTCATGGGAGATTTCAAATCAATTAAGGCCATTAATCCAAAAAAAACGAAGATGAAGAAGTATCGAACATGGAACAGTGAGAGTTTAAAGATATTTTCTTAGAAAAGTACTTTCTTTGTGGCCATCATGTAGATATGGAATGATAATTTCTGAGTGTAAGGAAAAAGGAGGATGAGAATGTCGCAAAGTATGAGGCTAACTTTACACGGTTAGCAATGCATGTAGTAGATTATATACATAACCCAAGGAGTAAGATTAATCGATTCGTTCATGGGTTAAAACCATTTCTTCGTCAAGAATTAGTCTCACAATACTTCTCATCATACAAAAATATTTTCTCATGCACTATCAGGATAGAAAAGGAATTATCTAAGTCTTACAACATCTAAGCAATGAAAGAGAATAAGAGATCATCTGAACGCTCTAGAAATATAAATAAGGGGAAGAATGGAATGGTTGAATATCCATCCTACAGTAAATGTAGGAAGAAACACCCTGGTACAAGCCTGGACGGATGGGAGTCTCTGACAGGTGTGGTGAAAAAGGCCACCAAGCTCATGATTTCAATGGGTGGAAAGAGGCTGCCATTGTCTAATGCTGCAATTATAGAGAAAAGAAGCATTATGCAAATGATTTCCCTATGCCCCAAGGAAACATATCTTAGAAAATTCCAAGGGAGAAATGCTAAGATTATGTGATCACTACTGCTGAGGTTGAAGCTCGAAAAGTTGTGGTGGTAGGTAATTTAATGGTTTCCTCAAGTTAATCCAATTTTTTATTGGATTTTGGATTATTGCATTATTTCATATAATACCAGTTTGCTGAGAAAATTAGATATCTTCAATTTGACAGAACGAGGGAGTTGTTAGTCAAAAATCTTAAGGGATGTATCATCGGAACAATGTTTTGTAAATTTGTTCCCATTTGGGCATATAAAACTTCTTTATCTGCGGATCTCATCATCAAACCTATGATTTAATTTGATATTATCCTCATAATGGATTGGATTTCGGACCTTGATGTGAAATTTTACTGTAAGAAAAAGGAGGTTAAATTTTTTAATAATGATAAAGAGTACATAATCTTTAGAGAAGCAATGTCACCACCTGATTCTTATCTAGACCCACCCCTAGTAGATCTAATAAATTCAATTATTTTGGAGGAAGAGAATGATGTAACTATGGGTGAGGAAAGGAATGTCTAAATAGAGGACGTACATATAGTTCAGGAATATGCTGATGTGTTTCCATAGAATTTACCTAGACATCCTCCAGAATGTGAAATTGAGTTTTCCATTGATTTAATTCCTCGTTCAAAGACCATATCGAAGAACACTTATAGAATGGCTACTGTTGAATTAGTGGATCTTCAGAAACAACTAGAGGAGTTGAGTAACAAGTGATTTATTTGCCCTAGTATTTTTCCATGGGGATCCCCTATCCTTTTTGATAAGAAGAAAGATGGATCTTTGAGGTTGTGCAATGAATATAGGGAGATCAATGCTATAACAATAATGAACCGGTATCTGCAACCTCGCATTGATGATTTATTCTACCAACTTCATAGAGCTCAATACTTTTCAAAGATTGAACTTTGATCTGGATATCATCAGTTTTGTTTAAAGAGGGAAGACATTCTCAAAACATCATTTCGAACCAGGTACTGGAATTATGAGTTTAGAGTAATGCCTTTTGGATTGACTAATACATCCTCTATCTTTATGGATCTAAAGAATAGAGTTTTCAAGGAAAACCTTGATGACTTTTTAGTGGTATTTTTTGATCATATCATGGTATACTCAAAAAGCTATGAAGATCATGAAAATCAATAGAACACTAATTTGACAACCCTTAGAAGAAATCTATTATATGAGAAGTTTATCAAGTGTGAATTCTGGTTTCAATAGATTTTTTTAATTGCCATATTGTCTCTAAGGATGGAATCAATATTGATCCTTCAAATACCAAGGAAATTCATGAATGTCCAGCATCGACGAGTATAAATAAGTTACATGGTTTTATTGGTTTTTCATGTTTTTATTTATATTTCATATAGAATTTTGCCCGGTTGGCTAAACCATTATCCAAGATCACACGTAAAGGGGTTAAATTTGTTTGGAAAAAAGAGTGTGAAGAATTTTTGGAGGAATTTAAAAGAAAATTATTCAATGCTCCTATCTTGAGTCTACCATCAAGGAACGATGGGTTTGTTATTTTTAGTGATACTTCAATGAGAGGACTCGGTTGTGTCCATATGAAGAATGATAGAGTTATTTCCTATGCATCACGACAGCTAAAAATTCATGATCAAAACTATCCTACCCATGATCTGGTGTTAGCATCTATATTATTTTCTTTGAAAATATTGACACACTATCTCTATGGTAAAAAAATTGAGATTTATACTGATTACAAGAATTAGAAGTATATTTTCTAATATAATGAACTAAACATGAGTCCAAGACGATGACTTGATCTACTCAAAGATTATGATTTAACTATAAACCACAACCCAGGGAAGGAAAAAAAGGTGGAAGCTGATTTGAGAAAAAAGGATAAAGGATTTTTGAACAAGATGAGTGTCGAAGTGGATCCTCTATTCATGGATCTAGTAAAGATGAATCTAGGAATAACAATGGAAGGCAAAACATCAATACTTTCTTAAATGGTTTCCAAACCATCATTACTAGAAAGTATAAAGAGTTATTAAACTGATGACGAGGAGTTTCAAAAGAAGATTAAAGCTGTGAATGATGGGAGATTGAGTGAAATCATATATGAAGATGGAATTTTGATATTTGGGTAGATACTTTGTGTTCCTAACATACCTGATCTAAAAAGGTAATTGTTGAATGATTCTCACAGTGCCAATTTCTCTATACACCCTGGGAGCACCAAGATGTACAGATATTTGAAGGAACATTTTTGGTGGGACAACATGTAGAGGGAGATTGCTGATTTTGTGTCAAGATGTATGGATTTTCAAAAAGTGAAAGCTGGAAGGCAACAACCTAGAGGAGTCATGCCACCTCTTACCGTACCTAAGTGTAAATGGGACAATATTATGAGAGACATTGGCATGGGGCTACCAAAGGCTCCTAGAAGGAATGATGCAACATGATTAATTGTTGATCGTCTTACCATGTCATCAAATTTTCATGCTATAAGAGAAGATTTACCACTTGAATGTCCGGAAAGACTATATATTAATGATGTTGTAATACTCCAAGGTGTACCCTTATCGATTGTTTCTTATTGTGATCCCCATTTTACATCATGATTCTGGAAAAGTCTTCAAAAGGCCCTGGATACTGAACTTCGTTTGAGAACTACCTACCACCCTCAAACCGATAGAAAATATAAATAGACTATTAAATCCATATAAGACATGGTGAGATCTAGATCACATGACTTTAAAGGTATGTGGGATCAAACTTTACCTCTGGTATAATTTCTCTATAATAATAGCTTCCATTCAAGTATTCAGATGGAACCATATGAAGAATTATATAGAAAGAGATGTCGCACACCAACTTGTTGGGATGATGTAGGTGAATGAAAACTCGTTGACCCAGAATGTGAGGAGGAAACAATGTAAAAGGTGAATATTATCCCAACACACATAAAAGTAACTCAAAGTTGGAAAAAGAGATATGAAAATAAACGAAGTAAGGATTTAAAATTTAATGGATAAGACCATGTTTTCTTGAAGATATATCCATGGAAGGGTGTTATACGTTTCAGTAATAGGGGTAAATTGAGTCCCAAGTACATCAGACCTTTTAAAATTCTAAAATGAATTGGATTTGTAGATTATCATTTGTCAATGCCTCCAAGTCTCTCTAAAGTTCATTATGTGTTCCACGTATCACTGTTTAGAAAATACAATCTTGAACCAACACATGTATTCACCTACGAAGAAATTGAACTGGAACCTGATGTGTCTTATGGTGAAGAGCCTATCAAAATTCTTGATACCAGAGAACAAGTGCTGAGAATCAAGACGACTCGTCTGGTAAATGTTCTACGGAGAAACCATAAGATGGAAGAGACAACGTGGGAACCTGAGGAACTTATGATGATGAACCACCTGAATCTTTTTATGCATAAATATTCTTGAAATTTTGATGACAATATTATTTTAAGGAGGGGATAATGTAACACCCCAAGCTTCCACGGTATGTTTACCTTAGAATAATGTAGTAGGTTGCGTAGTATGCAACTTGGAGTTTTAACACACCACAACCAATCATACTAACCAGTATGAATAATAATACCCACTTTCAGAAATCTTATAAATTTTAATTTTCAAAATGGACTTCATTTTTGGATTCTGAATATCAGTATTATCTTAGGGTAAAGTTTTTGTATTTTTTTAAATACATTCAATTGTTTATAAATAGTAAAAAACACTCTGTTATTACTTTAAACTGACTTTTTCTTTTAAAAATTATTTATTTTATTTTAATTTATTTTAGGTAAAAATAGATACATAATACCTATATATGTTCAATATAATTCATTAGAGTCATTTTATAATAAGTTTAGATATATAAAAGTTTATTAAACTTTTTACCGTCTTTTACCCACCTTCTAGGAGCATTTGAAAATTTCAATAAAACTTATGTTTACTGCTTATATGAGTTGAATTTAAAAAATCTGAGATACATGCTTAATATCAGTATATATAATGTGGTTCAATAAGAATAAATTAATTTTTGGTGAATACTATCATTGGACTTTATTTACTATGGTTAATAGTAAAGAGGGTAATTAATGGTCAAAATGATATTATGATGACCCTAATGCAAGTCCAAATTATATTGGATAAGTATAATTAGACAAAAAAAACATAGGAATAAAATATTATCCCCTTTTTTTCCACTTCGATTAGATTAGTACATTTATTATTATTTTATTTAAAAAAGTCAAAAGAATAAAATTCAATGATCAATAACAAAACCATTTTTAATATAGGGTTACCCAGAATATAAATTAAACTATAAATATTCATTATAAATCTAAAAATATTTCCTACATAATGGTTTTTTATTTATAATTTTTATATTTTAAATAATTTAATTAATTTATGACACAATGATTATATAGTAATTACCTTATTAATAAAATATTTAAATAATTGATATTATAAATATCCAAATAAATTTAAATTAAGGATTTTTATGGATTCTAATAATTATATAGTTTTATGAATTGTCAGTGTGGATTGAATTTTTTTTGAAGTGATAAAGTATTTATGGCTTTCAAAAAAACAAAATACTAAATAGTGTCAAAATTGACATAATTGAGTTTTTAAAACTAATTCTATATGATTAATTAATATAATATTCCTAAAAATCCAAGGATCTACCAGAGGACATAGATAAGGTTATATATATTAATAATTAACCACTTTTGGTTCTTTTGGCTTGTAATAGTATGTTTATTATCCATATAATATAAAAACACAAAGAGACACAATAAATGTAAAACTATTTAACTTAGAGTAAAATCTAAAATATAATGTTAATATGGTGACCTAAACCTATATAAAACTTCATGGATGGGTGTTTTTTGACCAATACCCACCTTATCATCGAAATAAATCTTTTTGGAACCATTATAAACTGAATATGATTTTAATATACAATAATATTTCATGATTTTCTTAAAGTAACCCTCACCTCTCTTATAAATGTGTACTTCCCCTTCTCTTAATTTCACACCTCCATAGACATTTGGATCATCCAAACCCTGACCAAATATCTTCCCAACTTCCCTTATTCAACCTATAGGCCTTACATTGATCAGAAATTAATTTTAAAAATCCCTTTTAATCTACTCAAAAGGAATCTCCCAAAGAAGAGATAATAATTTCACCCCCTCTTTCATGTTATTTTCTTCTTTCACTTCCGCATTCATTGCTGTTTCCATACCAAAATAATAAATCCATTACCTTCTACATACTATGGTGTTATTATAAATAGGTTACAACCATATTCGTTATTCTATCCATCCAATAATTGACAAAGTCACCATACGTGCGTACATACGACTTACCGTCTCCACGTCGTAGGGTAGTTTTTTATTCAATCACTTCATTAACTGGATGTGAATAATAACGAGGATAACTGATGTAAATAATAAATATAACTTGATAATTATTCTATATATATGATATAACATCCAATTATATACGATTTCACCATAAATATAATGATATTGTCGCTCATGCGAACGTACAGATTACCGTCTCCACGAACGCGATGAGATTCATTGCCCATCATAATCATTGACGAATAATTCTAATTTCATTATTAAAAATAATACTTAAGAACATAATATAATTATGTATATGAATCAAATACATTCTATTCAAAATATACATGACTTATGTATCCAAGCATATAAAGGAAAATGAATGAGTTAACACTCGAAATGATAATACTACTAAAATATTATTTACAAAACAATATTTGAAGATCATAAATGATATCATATTTATGTATATGATTCTAGAATGATTTAATTAAAATGATTTAACTATTATATAGGAGGTTAACGGAACCTCAACCAAGGAAAAGTACATGGTTATTGTTAACTCTAAAATCACTTTACTTATCTGAGGTTTTTAATAGGTAATTATCTACTAGGACCTCATTATCATCCACATCCATGTTTTCTTAAAAATGTAATTCAAAACATTTTTACTATTTACTAGACTATGGGTTAATATCATTTTTACCCTAGTTGTAGTTTTTATTAAATGGTTTGAAAGGAATATTTCCGTCATTTTTCCAAACATGGTCATTTATGACCTTTTAGAAAAAATTAATGAAATAATGTTTTTATTAACTTATACGGCAGGTGAGGCTATTTTCCACCATTTTAACATCGTCAAAGCTTCCCATACAAGATAATAAGAATATTTTCAATATAAATGATTTCTTTTATAATTATATGACTTTTAAATGATTTCAAAATAGAATGTGATATTTCTCTAAAAACGTTTTTATTTCATCATTGTCAACATCCTTTGATTGATTTTAAGCTTGTTGTAGTTGATTTATTATGATACAAAACATCAATATCATATTAAAGCTTTTGTGATATGTTTGACTGTGAATGCGTTATTTTTACACCATTCATGGTTTATGGATAATGTATTTTCATTTCAAATGCTAGTTTTAATATGAATGTTTATGGTATGTTTAAACCTTTTCATATGAGGAATTCAGTGTACTTTGTAAGTGATGGGTGGAGCCCACTATAGATCCTCAATGCATTTGTAGGTCTCATGAGTGAAACTAGTGTCTTGGAATAAGTTCTTGACAAAATCTTATTTGTAGTCTCGGCACAAGGACATGACTATGTGGTTATGATGTCTGGCATTATGCATTCCACCATTATGAAATTGTCTATTGATATTACATGTGATTATTCGACCAGTATAATATCCATGTGAATAAGTAAATGGAATTATTTGATTTATCTTTTCCATATTATGATTATGTTTATGTTTCAAATCCTTTTTTTAGTCTTATACAATTCCTTACATTTTTATGCTTATTTATGAATTTTCTGCTATATTGTTATCCTTACTAAGCATCTGAGCTCACCCCTTTTTATGTATTATTTTACCAGGATGAAAAAATGTATATTATGACTGGCCTACAGGGATAGAATAAGGGATATTAATGTGGTCAATGGAGACAATGTTATTGTTGTTTTTCGTTTTATAATATTATTTAAAACATATGAATGTATGTAGTACTTCCAAGGCTACTAAACTAATCGATCACTCGGGATTTGATCCCTTGTGATCAAGACAATGTTATGTAAAAATCCACCAACTCTTGGTAACTATGGTTGGGGCATTACATAGAGGTTCAACTCGAATAGTTTTCAATGACTACCCTCCCAAACCCAGCAGAAGGGTCAACCCGAAAGTCATCAGGTACTATACTACCCAACCTAGCAGGAGGGTCAGCCCAGATGGTTGCTGGGGACTACAATACCTAGCCAATCTTGTGGGTCTGCACAGATGGTCATTAGGGACTACACTATCCAGCCTATTTGGAGTGTAATCCCAGAATCATTGGGTAATACACTATCTATACAAACTATAGGGTCACTTCAGAACTACTCCGGTCAACTATTTGAATTTATTCATTTCTAACCACCACTTAAGGGAGAGGGTGAAATAAGAATCTTTCAAAAAAAAACTAGAATTGGTGGGAAGATAAACATCTCATAAAGTATTCACTACTTATAGTAAGAGACTAGGATCATCCAACCCTCAGAAGATAGACATAGAAAGAACTTGGAATACCCCATACATATTTTCATATCTTAGAGGGAGTGTAAGGAAAACGCAAGGAGTGGGTACGAAGAAATGATATATACTCAGAGAATCTCAAAAATAGTTGGGGCTGACCAAAGATGTGGATTTTATTTAAAATAATAAAAATAATCTTCAACAAATATTTCTTTCATGTTTCCACATTTAATGAGATCACAAATAATGTTCCACACAACAAAACAACCAGAACATTAGGGTACCCCAGATAACCAAAAGGATTACACTGTTGTAATCTTTGCGGGAATGTACACGAGATAAACTATTAATTATCTTGAATCACACACATATTGAAGAAGATGTAATTTACAGAATTATTCATTAACATATCTTCTTGGGGCCCACATATCCATCCTGAAATAATATTCATGATATTTTTTCTTGAAACATCTGCCAAATTTTTAGTTTTTCAATGTTGCTAATGGTTCATCGATAATATTTCTTACTGAAATGTTTTGTTGGACACAAAATTTCACAACCACAAAAACAAAAATATTATAATTATTATGATTTTTATGTATAAATTACATGATCATAAATCATGTACACAAAATTAGATTTAAAATAACAATATTTAAATTAGAGTCTCACTGCCACTTACTACACTTTAATCGGACACCCCAAGAGGGAGTTTTGGGGGTTTAAAATAAATTAATAATAACAATAATAAGATTATTATTTATTTTATTTTATATTTTCATAATCCCCTAGGGTTTCCCCTTTAATGATAGTTATGCCACTCACCCAAAACTGCCACACACCCGAAGCCACTGCCCGGCCGCCATCACTGCGCTACCTATACCCTACTACCTCATGCTCGCTTGTAGTCACTGCCACACACCTCAGGTGCACCATCGCCTCAATGGAGCTCCCTTTCAGAGCCACTGCATGCTACCCCACTGTCGTGTCTCATCATCCTCATACCGAACCCACTCTTCTCGCCTCACTTTGTTACCGCCAGGATCCAGCTGTTAGAACCGCCACCTACCGCCTTGAAGCCACCGACCAGAGCCGCCTGAACATGCCACCTCAACCAACATGGACAACCACCGCCTTCCACCCAAAGACAAACCTCAAAACATTGCAATATCAAAGAATAAACACTAGATCATATATCCTTGACTCAGATTCTTTCCAGAGCTGTGATCGGTATGCAAACCCATTGAAGATTCTTCGATCCACTATAATTTCCAAAACCTGATCTAGCTTGGGTCACATAAAAATTGTTGTACCAGGAACTACCTAGTTCTAAAAAAATAGACTTAATAGAACATGGGATGAGAAGATCAAATTTTTTTATAGGATTATTGTTCATGTGTTATTGGACAACCAACTAAGAAAATTATATTTTCGGTTAGAAGTAGTTGATATTCAAGGATAAAATTCAATTTAATGGGTTGGCATGTGTAGGCAGTACGTATTGAACAATGAATTATGAAAATTTTAAATTTTTTAATATAATGTCTAAAACCACCAATTAAGAGCCATACCTAGATTGGATCGATCAACATTGATGAAGAATGTGATCACTAAAATCCATTTCATTTATTGAGATTCAATCCACATAAATCAAAGGATTCATCGTTGTTCTTCATTGTTCATGGTTCTTCATTCGCCCACACAAAGGTGAGTAGAGATTTCTCTTGATGATCCCAGGTTTATGAGGATTTCCTTGGAAAATATTCCAGAACATGATATTTATAATAAAGTTTATTTCTAGGTCATTTAACAAAATAAATAAATTATATTTTGTTGAAATAAACACCCCCTTGATTGGAAGCCTTTACCAAACATCCCACATGGACCAATAATAAGTCATTCCTAGGGAAAACAAAACATTACAAAATCAATAGTGGAATCATATTATCAATTTTATTATCTATTTGTGAGTTATTTTAAATATTCGTAATAACAAAATAATTTTATTTTATTAGTTTATTTACGATTACATCCTTCATGAATTTTTTTTATAGTTGACCCACCTGAAAACAATTATGTTGTTCCTAGGGTAAACATCACATCCCAAACAAAACCATGCTATATATTTTTTTATTTGAGCATTATTTATAACATATCTATAAATGATATAAAAAGTGAATGAATTAATAAATTAATACATTAATTTACCATAGTGCTAATGAGTGAGGCATCGGGACATCCTCTATTGGAAAAAATTAGGTCATTCCAAGGGTTAACCCCATGTTACAGACCCAATTGTGGTCTCAGATTTCATATCTGATCAACCATTTGAGGGATATACCATTATATTTAAGAAGTTGTGTTCAAAGAATATATTTTTTTTTAATATTTTTATAAAATTATTTCCAGTCCCACCAGGTCTCAGAATTGCACACATTCTCAGATCATGGCTCCAAATATATTCCGTGAAATATTCAAATTTCTTATAAGAAAAACACGACTCTTTAAAATTTTCCCACCAGTAGTTCTCTCAGATATTTTGATATATCATTGTGTACCATAGTTGAAAGGAGAAGGATGAGCTATGTGCATCATTATAAATATCCCTTTTAATATTAGTTTTTAATTGTACACATAATCATGAACAAAATATTACATCTCCTTTATCATCAATTTTGAACTCTGAGGATTTCCTTTTTATATTACTTCCACCTTATTATGAATTTACACATCCATTATTTGAGCATCCATTATCGTTTCTAAATAGTATGATTGAAAAATAATTTGTGAAATAATGACTGTTTATTTTTATTTTTCATTTCCATGTTCATCCTTTGAATGTAGTAGAACTTATAGACTTATAAATTATAATCATTGATTTTTTAGATTTAGTTTTTCTATCTTGGTAACCATGCACCTTATTTTCTTCAACAAGATTATCGTGGATTGAGATATCATAATCACTGGTGAACGATAACCATCTTCATTGAAGAATATTTATATCCTATAATATTAAAATATAATTTAATCTCTTGTGATCAGTATATATCTCACAGTTCTTCCCAAAGAGATAATGTATCTATATTTTCAATGATATTATCATATCCACCAACCTTATATCATTTGAGCGATTTGTTTCTCATGAAAATTATTCTTCCCTAATGAATATGTTATCACATTATAATTTTCGTTAGTAAAAAACATAATTCCTTATTTTATCATATAATTTATACCACAACAAGTTCCCCAATTATCAGTAGTGTATATAATGGTATAGTGCTAAGAATATTTTTCAACAATTTGAAGCTATATTTGGATTAAATAGTGAAGAAAAACATTAATCCCTTCCACATAACATTAGTTAGTGGTTTTAAAAATTCTGATAAGTTACTCACAATTCTTCAGTAATACTGATCTAGACAATGTAAATTATAATTTTTTATTCTATATGTTGTCATGTGCCACTCATAGATTGCATTTGTTCCATAAGAGTCCACATATATCCTTTTTCAAGCGATAAAATTCCCAAATAATGATACTTCTTTCATCCAAAAAATAAATTTATTTTACATTGAATATATTTTATCCCTTCACAAATTATTTATCATAGTATAAAAATCATACCCACGGTCTTTATTTTTCTTGGAGTATATAAAAATATCGTCTATAATGACTACAAAAAATATTTTGAGGTAATTTATGATGAATATATTCATTAAAACAACGAATATTTCTCGATAATTAGTTAGTCTAAAGAGAATCATGTGAACTCATAGTTTCCATACCTCATTTGAAAGGTATTTTTGGGAATATCATCATTATTCACCTAGAATTGATGATTTCCCAACTGAAGGCAACCGTATAAAAATAATTATACCCATGTAGATGATAAAATAATTCAACTATACCTATACGTAGATACATTTTCTTTATCATGATTTAGTTAAAATCAAAATAATAAATGCATAGGTGTATTAATAAATTCTTTATCTTGATGAGAGGATCGGGTCCCCCGATAGTGAATCACAAGAGAATATGAAACCATTTTCCAAATTTTGTAGCAAATCTATCATCAGACCTTCCAAATAAATGGTGGTCATTCTATAACCTGTCATGGATATATAATGATAACTAGGAATATGATGAATTTTTAACTCAACCTCAGCATCAAGATGAATGTTGTGTAATTATTCATGAAACACAGTAGTGTAGTCCCCCATAATTAGTAATAACTCGACCATGATCCTCTCATTTGTATTAATAAAATGAGAAAGATGTTATTTCATTTAATTCAATAATAACCTCAGTTGAGATGTTTATTCTTAAGGATATTCATTCTCTTCGTTATACATGTACTGAGTTTGAGGATGCCTTAAGATGTGAACAGTAAAATTACTTTCACGATAGTTGATGTTGGCATTATATATGGTTCTCCAATCCATTCACAATATAGCATAAAATTCTATAAAATAAAGTAAGATTATATTTTATTGGGGGGTTCAATCTGAAAAAATTAACTTGGAGGGGATTTATATGCATTAGATGAAATAATTACCACATTTACTACTCTGATAAATAACCTAGCCTTTATATTTTTAGGCATTTTTTGAATAGTTATACTAAACATTCTTAATATTAATGACCGTATTGAACTAGAATAAAATAGTACGTTCTCTTTTATTGAATAAATAACATTCATACCTATGACTAGATAATTGTTTCTATTCACCTTAGAAATAGTGATAAAATATGACCTTCCTTGATGCCTTGGAGATTTTTATTGTTGATTTCTTCTGAAAGCCAATGTCTTAGGGAATTGTGTCACATAATTCTAATTCTCCTCATAGTTGAAACATTGAACTATATGATAATTGGTGGTCTGAGAAATCCTTTATTATTCTTCATTAGTTGTATTCTTCAAATCCAATAGAAAATAATTGTCATGATTTCACTCTCTTCAAAATTTCAAACATCACTTGGTTCCCTTTGGATAGTTCTTGGGATTCATCTTCCCACACTTTGGATATGCGGGAAGTTGGGTTTTCATTAAATAATGGGATTTATATGTTTATCATCACACATTGAATTCCATTTCTAATTTTCATCTCTGAGCTTATGATACCATTAAGAGTCCCCATGAACAACTTAATCCTTTAAGGATCCTCAGAAAATATCCCCAAATTAGTCAAATCATCAAATTGAAAAAGTAATTTTTAGACACAATGTTAATAAATATTAAAAGTTATACACCATGATTTCTATATTCTTGAAAAAGATATAGGTATATCACAAAATCATTTGAGGTTTTCTCCACAAGCCCAAATAGACTCATATTTCTTTTCATCATTCCAGGGAAACCCCTCTATCTCTTAATATAGATTGATCAAGGAAAATAATTATTGGTTTTTTTCTTGAATGCCTCCAATTCCATGGAATCAATTTCTTTCATCAAAATATTTTTTTGGTAAATTTCGATCAATGATCATCTCCCACATCAAAACAATAAAACAAATTCATGAATTTATATTATTATGAACCTTGAAGGATAAATAAAATATTCTCAATGGATTCAATTCATTGTTATATGTTTTTTGGATTAGATGATCCAATAGAAATAAGAGGCCTTTGTTGCATAAAAAAATTAACTAGAATATTATCATTCTTATGTGAATGAGAGGGTTCCACATTACTCATTTTATTATACATAACATGAGCCACTTGATCTAACATTATGATTATGTTCTAGTATCATATTCTCATAATGGTTGGAATATCATTAAGGAAATATTCAAATTCTGTATCACATTTATTTTTGGAAGGACTCCTCCAATTTATTGTAATAAAATAAGAAAAATAAATAAAATATAATTATGGTGGATTGAATAATTATATAATAAGAATACAAAAAGTAAACATTGAACATATAAGGATAAATATATCAATAGGAATTATATATCTTAATTTTTATTAAATATATTTTAGTCTAGGTTTTCTATAGTGATGTAATTATACTAGGTGTTCTTAATAAATTTTTCTAGTCTAAGTCTCTATAAATATATTTTCTTTACTTATATACAAACTATAGAGTCCCAAGACATTACACATGCTATTAATTGATTTTTATCACAATTAACCATCAAATACAAACCATGTATTGGATTGTGTAATGTATACGGAATACGAGGTACATAAAATAAGAAAAATGGGCATAAAATAAAATGTATATATATTGATCATACATAATGAGAAAAAAAACATCCTTTGAGATCCTACATCTGTATAGGGAAAGCTAGGGAATACCTGAAAAAAATAGTTGAGCTAAAAAACCATTTAAATAAATAATAATAGGTTCATGGTATGAACCATGGGATTAAAAGTATAATAAGTTGACATAAAAAAGGAATTGAACATGAATAAACATATGGAAGTATAACATATATAACATGGAATACATATATTATGGAATCATAATAAAGTAGAAGAAATATATTAAATTACAAAAACATGAGTTGATGTTAACTTCCATGACTATATCACATGTTAAATAATGTCCATAATAGATTTGGTTTAGTACATTATCTAATACATGCGGTATAGTGAGACTAATCATTACCCAATTCATTGGAATGATATCTTGGAGAAACCATCATAACATGTTCATGGATATGTTTAACACATAAATAATCATACAAAAATAATGCACATAAGGGTTACCCATGTAATCAAATGGGTTCCATAATCATATCATATGGAAAATTTGAAGAAAATATAATAATAGTGTACAAGAAATAATGTATTTAAATAAAACTTTGACATTAATAAGCTTTTATAATAATATATCATGAACATTAATATATTAATAATGTTAAAACATGTTAAAACCTTTTTTATGAATCATTAGAAATGTGAAACATAATATTATTTTAAGGGATAACATTAATGAGCATTTAAAGTGGAAAAATTAAAAATTGTTTTTATAAAATTAAAAATTAACTAGGATAGTTTTTCATTATTAATTTAGTGATTTTAGAAAAATTATTGTTTCTTAACGTATATCATGAAATGTATTATAAAATGGGACATATATTAAAAAGTTACCTTTAATCGGGATTGCTTATCAAGAATAATTTAGATGGGACCCTCTTTAAAACATGTAATTTCCTTTGAAATAGTAATAAATTTATTTGGATAGTTTTCCTTGAATATACAATTTTTTTGAAAAATTTATACTATAAGAAATTATTTTTACATTGAGGAAAATAAAAAAGAAGTCTTAATTCCAAGGTAAATTGGAGGTTCGGATAGATCCCATACCATATTTACGAATGTGTTCTTAACTTGCACTTAATTTCCCTAATAATCAAATAATATTCATTAATAACATTATTCATAACCACTTATTAATGAGTTTTATTTTTTATATTGTTATTCTCTTCATTTATGGTGGTTTCGATGAGTTATAATGTTTAATATCATTGTTCATGGTGAGTTCCTTTCATGGTTTTATGTTTGGTTCCCATGAGAATATTATGGGACTTATTTTGAAAAGGAAGAAAAATCCATATGTTGTGTGAAATGGTATTAATATAATTTCATACTATTAACTAGTCCCATATGTCATTTTTCATATTTAAGAATTATTTATTAGATAAAATAGTAATGATAATTGTTGATAACATTTTGGTGGTTTTTTTATTATTCTCAGAATATAGTCTCATTTTATTATATTATATATATATATATATATTAGTTCAAGAAAATTAAAAATAATGAAATATATGTATTGGAATCTTTTTTAACATATATAATAGGTTGATTACAATATTTAAATGATTTAATGGAAAACAAATATTTACCATCTACGAAGGTGGGGAATTGACATATAACAGATGATGATTTTGTTTTTATGATAAAGAGAGAATAAAGATATTTTTTTGATAGATATTAAATAAAAAATTAAAATTTTACTATATATATGATATTAGAGTTATCATTATATTTTTTATTATAGTGGTGAGGATAATGTGGAAGAAATAAATAATTTAAAGTGAAAAAAGGAGGATTTTGCCTCATGAATATTTTCTCATTGAACACATACATATGGCACATAGGTTTGATATTTTTTACACCATTAGCTATAGGAAGTGGGGAAGGGGATTTATAAAGTAATTTTAATTAAATAGTTTCATGATCTAATTTTTATATAGTATGAGTTGGTGGGTGGTATATATATATGGGGAGGGGGTGTGCGGGTTTATTATGTTATTCTTTTTATTATAATTTTGGCTGAAGACTATCAATATTTTTTTCATTACTAAATGTTGTAACAATATAATTTTAGATCAAGATAATTGGATCTTACATCATACATGAATCAATTATGGATAACAATTTCATGTATTTGTTTAAAACCATAAATTGAAAATTTTCAAAATTCCCAAAAAGTTAAACTATTTATGAAATAACACAAAAATACACTCTAAGTATTTTTTGGATAATATATTCCAAAAATGGACTCTTTTTTTATAAAAAAAGGTTTCTAAATATGAGAAATATAATTTCTATTTAACATGATAACTTATTAAAAAATAATGATTTTTAATTATAACAGATTTTATGAGACATTAAAAAATTCATTTTCATCTCATAAAATTATATTATAATTATTTTACTAAAAATTTACAATATATGAATATATTTTATGAAACTAAAATTTATTTTGAATCATTATATTAATTATAATATTTTAAATAAATATTTATTTTTCACAAAAATAACAACACTTAATTTATCATATTTCAAACATTTATATACTTTTTTAGTTATTTATTAATATTTTAATTTCATTTATTAGATTCCAAAATTACTTTTATTCCTTTGTAGTTTAGGTTTCTATTTTAAGTTCATATTTCATTTCCTAATGATCACATTGTTATTCCAATGGTAAGGTTAATATTCCATCCTATTAGATTCTTTATTCACTATAAATACCAATTATTTCATTCATTAATAATTAAATATTATTTTATTTTAAGGATATATATATATATAATTTATTATTCAATATGATTTTATATAGTTAACATTATGATTTATTTTTACAAATTTTTTCATGATTGAATTCATTATATTGGATCGTCTAGATCCAAATTTCCATATTCATATTGTCGTACTTTTTATTTACTGTCCCGCTATAAAATTCTGGTCTATTATCGGTTTATTTTAAGAATAAATTATCATTATTACTCTCTAATAATAATATATTTTGGGTTATATATGTGATTTTTGTGGATTATACTATGTGATATAATTATATGAAGGTAAATTTCATTTATAAAATTATGGGTTGTTATAATATTATTTCCTTATGCGATAAAGAATCATTATAATATGATTGAAGATAATGAAAAGATCATTCATAATAGAATTACCATTTTATGGGAATATATATATATATATATATTTTTACTGAGTAATTTCTTAGTATTACTAAAAAACATGTTTTCAATATCTCAATTGGGATTATATCATGATTATTACAATATCCAAAATTCCATAATTAATGTCCATAGTTTAACATGAAAATCTAAATAAGAAATTATAGGTCAATCTATCTAGTAGGTTTATAATCCTTTTTTAATCAACATGGGATTTACTAGAACTTTTCATCAAGAATATGTATGTGAATATTTTCCTCAGAATTTATTATCATGATCATAACCAGATCATGATAAAGAACAAGTAACCTCTATAATGAATTTATGAATTTTCGGATATGAGAAGTGTATCCTAGTATTTATATATGGTGGTTCACTAATTGGGATACTATCATGTAATGGTGATGAAGGTGGATATCACCAAGACTTATTATTACTAAAATTAAAGACACATTGAGTTCATTGTGTTGAAATTTAGGCCTACTAACTCTCCATCTATCATCCTGTACTTAATGGATACAAGGTTTGTTGATTACCCAGAATAATGTTTTTATCTTTTATAGACTGTATTATTATTTATTCCAAAATTAAAGTGGAACATGAAGAAAAATATAATTATACTTTGGATACCTTGAAGAATGAAATTGTATATATAATGTATAGTCAAATTATGTTTTGGATGGATAAAATAACATTTATGGGGCATGAAATCTATAGAAATGGAATATATATAGATCAGTTAATTAAAAAATAATTTAAAGGATGTCCCAGAACAAAATTTGTGAAATATATATGATTTATCCTTATTTTAAATGGTAAGTTTAAATAATTTGTATGAAATTTTAGCAATTAACATGTCTATTAACCACGATAACACATATTGATGTATTGTTTTTATAGATTGGTGAATGTAAGGAGAAATTATGATGATAAATAAGTATCTAATTACTACACCAGTTATATTGATACCCACATGTGGGGATTGATTTGGGATCTGAAAAAATGTTTTAAAATAAATTGGGTTGTGTACTCATGGAATATGGAAATGTGATAGCTTATACATTTAACCAATTAAATATAAATTATTAGAACTATATAATAAATGATATAGAATTAGCTATAGTGATCTTCACAATGATGATTTAAAATCATTTTCACAATTGGGATGAGTGTGGAATATGTATGGATAAAAAATATTCAAGTATATAATCACAAAATATGAGATAGATTTTCACAATAATGGTTCTCAGATATAATCAGCTATTATGATTGTGAAATCAATTAGCCTCCTAATATGGTGAGAAAAGAGGCATATTATCTCACTAAAAAGGATCATATAACCCAATCCATAATTTGGATTTAAAGGGATCAAATAATATTAGACATGAAAATAATGTTCACATGAATCATAAAAGATATTTTTTCCTACCATTATAAAATAACATCTCAACTATCCATATTTGATAGGATCTTTGAGCCCCAAAGGATATTGATGAGCTATAAAAAAGGTAGCAAATGTTATAGAGTGAAAATTTTCTATTTATGAAGTTATAAGGGTTGGAACCTAACTATGTATCCCTTAAAAAAATTAACATGGATCTTCCAGATGATTCACATAGATTATTCTAATCATTTCATCCAGGAACCTATACTATGTATAGTAAATGAAGAAATACCTCAGGTTGGTTAATTTGAATATGGAGATTACCAAATTTTTATCAAAATTCTAGTTATTCCAACATGTTAATAATTATTTTGATAAGGATAACATTATTATTCAACCATCTCACATACCAGAAATTAAATGGGGGAAAACAACTGTGGGTTTCATTTCCGAACTCCCAAAATATAAAACGGAAATAATTCCCCCTAGGTTGTATTTAATTGTCTAACAATGTCATCTATTTTCATTTTTATCAACTATTTTGTATATAATGACCAAATTAATATAAAATACATAAGGAATGTGGTAAGACAACATGTATTTCCACTATCACAATATTTGTTTCAGATCCAAGGGTTCCCTCGAGGTTCTAGAGAAGCCTTCAGAAATAATTTGTTATAGAGACGTGTTTTAGTATAGATTACCACCCATATAATGATGTCCAGTCTTAGTTACATAGGAAATCTCTAGAGGATAGTCCTAGATCATGTTCAATTGATTTATAATAATGATGGTATCAACACCTTCCTATAGTGTATTTCTCGTATTAAAACAGTTTCCATTATAGAATCCCAAGGGAACCATATAGGTACACATATGGGAAGAAGTGGAAGAAATTATAAATATTGGATGTTATTGGAGAGTGTGAGATTATGAAAACTTATCTTATATAAGAGGTAATTTGAAGGTTAAAACCATTCAGTGTGATAAAAAATTCTAAACAATATTGATAGAAATGATATAAAACTGATCATGGATGAGGTATGGTGTCTGAGTTCAGTGATATATTTTTTCTTCATATATAACCTTGGAAAAGTTTAATGACGTTTTTAAATAAGGTAAATCATAGTCTATGATACATAGGCCCCATTGATATCCTTTAACACATCAGAGTTTTGTATTGATGTCTTGCACCCCCACCTATAAT
This sequence comes from Viscum album, assembly GCA_963277665.1. Classification (NCBI taxonomy): domain Eukaryota; kingdom Viridiplantae; phylum Streptophyta; class Magnoliopsida; order Santalales; family Viscaceae; genus Viscum; species Viscum album. The sequence continues at coordinate 693,495,610 of OY728132.1, read as the reverse complement.
ATCCCAAGTACATGATGTGTATCATGTATCCCTCTTGAGAAAGTACATAGTTGACCCATGACATTTCCTAAATCAAGAGGTGTTTTAATACACTAAAATTTTAAGATATTGTTATTTGTAAAAAAGTTTCCATTTACATGATATAATTATTTACACACAACACCATGTATATATAAACATGATATACTATTAAAATATTACTATTTTTGTAACAATTATGTCACGACCCGACCTCGGGGCCTGTGTCGTGACTACCCCAAGCCCGCCTTCCATAGGACAGGGGCTGGCGACTAGCACCAAAGGCATAATTACCGATAACTGGGAAGGAATTTCCTTTATAAAAGTAAACAAAACACCACAGAGTACAAGCGGAAGTAATACACTTAGTACAAAAGGAAGTGATGAAAAATTAAATGGGCCAAAATACAAACCCAATCGACAGTATAGCTACAACTGAAAAAAAGTACAACAGAAAAAGACAACAGCTAGAAGAATGGAAGAAGCTCCTGGGTCATCCTCCATAGATCCGACCTGAATGGTAGGTATAGATAGCACAACTCTTGGATCGTCCCGCACAAATCCTACCTGAAGGGTAGGTACAGAAAGCGCAACTCCTGGATCATCCACCACGGATCCTACCTGAAGGGTAGGTATAGATAGCCTCCACAACGCTCTTCCCGTCAACCTCCTCCGTGTATCATCTCCTCATGATGTCCACCTATTGATGCTGAATAGTCATGAGGTCCACCTCTGGGTATCGTCCAGTCTTCGAACACTCATCTTCGGTCAGCACTGCCCGTCGTCTGCAACCAACACAACGAGGTGCGGGAATATCCCGTGCAGGGGTGAGTATAACGATACTCAGTAGGGACCCTGAGACCCTCAAGGTCTCACTAAATCCAACAAGGATAACCACAAAGAAGATATCAACAGATAACCTCTACTTAGTTATATGCCCATACTTATATCTAAGTTATCATGTAACCCATCTCAATCATGAGGAAACATAAAGGTGATGAAATCAATGGATAACCACTACCTAAGTTATCAAGTGACCCATCTCGATCATGAGGTAAACACAGAAGTCATAGACTCAACTCAAACTAGGATTTTCATTATCAAAACCGTAACTGCTGAAGAGCCCCGTCTCTAGAGAGCATAGTGATCCTGTCACGACTCCGAGATACTGCTCACTAACCTAAGACTGTTGAGGTACTCCTCCTGTCGAGTACTACGGGTCAGCCACCCAAACACAGTAGTGCTTCCCGCCGAGGTCTGTCACCCTAACACAGTATTACATCCCCCCTAATAGGCTACAGAGGTACTCTCCAGACGAGTACCGCAGGTCTGCACCCAAACTCAGTAGTGCTCTATCTGTCATGGGTCTACACCCAAACAAAGTAGTGCTTCGTCCACTGGGCTAGTCGACTCATTCCAAGTCGAGTCGGTCAAGCAGTCGTCAGGTCTCAGCCAGCTACACGGTCTCCGTACTCCGTATGCTCGTCTCCTGGAGGGTCCTCTCCATGAGATACCGGTCGATACTCTAAGTATCTAAAAGTCCCATGAAGAATTATCTCAAAGTACCACCTTGTCATAGGGGTCTCAACGCTATAGACGGCGCGTCAATCGGACGCCCGGTATGTGATTTATTAGCCTTTTTGTCCCAGGGGCCCGGTTGGTTTCGTGTGGGAACCAACCCAGCCGTATCTCAACTGTACCCCAAAATCACATAGGGTATACTCACAGTGACCGTTTCTCAATTTGATCACCAACGCCGCTAACGGTTCGTCAAACAAACGTATGGTCTGAAATTTATCAGCTTTTCCGTTCCAGGGGCCCGGTTAGATTTTGAGTACAATCCAACCCTGCCACTATATAACTGCATCCAAAACTCAGGCAAAGCATTCCAAAAGTTTCTTCTCATCAAGAGGAATCCAACAAAGTCGACGTAACGTCAATCAAACATCCGGAGCACAAGATATAAGTGTTTCCGCTCCGAGGGCCCATTTGGTTTCGTATCCGAACCAACTCAGTCTTACTCAATGTCCTCAAAAACCTTGAGTGTAATATACTGAAACGGACGTCTCGATCCAAGGATCCCATCGCAGCTGACGGTGTGTTGATCGGATGTCCGTAGCCCATGATATGTGCAAAAGACCGTAAGAGGTCCGTGAATAGTGGGTCCGGGCCCGGTCTGACTCGGCCCGATACCCCATGGGTCGGCCCAAACTGGGTCGACCCGACCCTGGTCCTGGTCCGGCCCGCTTGGGCGCAGCCAGGCCCAGCCAGGGCGGCCCGGCCTGGCGCGCTCAGCCTGGCCGGCGTGGCGGGGCGGCTCGGCCTGGCCAGCGTGGCCGGGGGGTGTGGTCGTAACGAACGAGCGGAAGGGGTGCGGGGGGCGCGCTGCCCCCCGCCTGTTCGTGTAACTGCGACCCCCATGTGGGGGGATGCTCCTATCGGCCAGCCAGGGGTTACGACCCCCGTCTTTCTCAGTGACCAGCCGGCCCGGCTGGCCGGCCATGCTGCTACGGCGGGACCACGCGGTCCCTCCCTCCTACTCCGGCGCTAGCAGCCGGAAGCGGGACGCCGCTCTCTGCTCTGCTGCGGCCAAAGGTCGCGGCCTTGGTCCGTCCAGCGCGGCGCGACAGCGCCGCATCACTCCGCTGCGGCCCTGCTCTGGCCGTGGTCAATTCCAGGATCTCCGGCGCGGCGCGACGGCACCGCGGCTTGTTCGACTTCAACGGCGCCGCGCTTATTCGCCCAATCATTATTATTTTCCACGTGGTGCACCTGCACCGCGCTGCCTTGTTCATGCCACAACCAAATCAACAATCAAGGGGGGAGGAGGGTCGGCCATGTTCGTGCGGTCTGACCTCCTCCCGTTATTGCGATATCAGGCGGCTCAAAAAGGACGATAAACAAAGAAGAAAGTATTCAGGAACAAAAATAAATAATCCCCTACCTCGAAGAAAAAGTTGAACCAAGGTTCTTCGTGGAATTTCACGTCGCGGAAGAAGGCGTCGTGGAAGGAGGATCATCGCGTCGCGGAGAAAAGATTTGTCAGCATCGCGTCGTCGATATCTGAGGATCCGACGTTCTTGTCGACCTTTGTCGGAGGTCGGCGTTCTTCGCGTTCTTCGTGTTCTTCATCGAAGAAGGAGTGCTTCCATGCTTTGAGTGATTTCTCCCCAGCCCTCTCGCACAACGAACCCCTTTAATAAAATAAAACTTGACTTATTTTATTAACACACAAGCCAAAAGTTTTGAAATTCAAAATTTGAATCAATCAATTAATTGAATTAATTGAGAAGTTTAAACCGCCCATATTAATGAGGTGTTTAAACATTAAGTTAAACGTAAGAGTTGACTCTCAATTAAAAGGGGGTGCGGGTGCATTACCTAATTAAAGGTGGGGGGTTTCAAGGAAGTTGAAAAGGGTGGGCTCGTGTGGGAGCCCCCCCCCCCCCAAATGTCCTACCTAATGGAGATGGATATAGTGGGTTCCACTTCAACCCCTTAGCATAGGTTAAAAAATGTTAAATGAAATATAATTGGTTGCACCATTTTATTTTATTCAATTACTTAACCCAAAAATTAAAAAAAAACACACCCGAGCAAACACAACTCCGGAAAAGGTGTTCCTAAGTAATTATCGGCGCTGCGATTCCATCGGTGTCCTCAGATTTTGATTCCGATCACCGGTTCAAAAGTTAGGAAAACCCGCTCGTTCATTCACTGAACGTACTCGATCTAAACTTCGGAAAATGATTCCGAGCACACCAGGCCTCGGAATCAGGTGTCGTCAGAAACTGCATTGTTGTAAATTTCCAAAGAAAATAAGAAAAAAAAAATTCCTTGAAATTTCTGTATATTTACATTACTCCCACCTCAGGGATTTACGTCCTCATAAAGCTTTTAACACAAACTAGGGATACAAAAGCGGTACTGAGCACACATCTGATCCTTTCGCTCCCATGTGCTCACTTGGAGGTTTCCGTATTGCCAATGAAAGCGCACCCGAGGAATCAACCGTCCTCGTAGTACGTGCTCATGTCTATCCTCAACCTCTACTAAAACCCCACAAAAGTCACCCCATTGCCAATGTCCAGCTCCTCATGGTCGATGATATGCGAAGGGTCATTCTCGTATCTCCTCGGTTGTGATACATAGATGTCGTCACGCACCTGGTGCAACTGAGGTGGATGGGTCAAGCAGTAAACCACCTCACCTACCTTGCTGAGGACCTAGAAAGGTCTGTTGAACCTTGGAGATAACTTGTCGCCTCGACCACATCTCCAAAAACCTCGTCAAGGTGAGACCCATATAAGGATGTGATCATCATCCTCGAACTCCAGAGGTCTCCAATTCCTGTTAGAACTGAAACTCAAAACTCCTGCTACCACGAGGTTAAGGTTGCCCGACTCAAGAGTGATCGGCCACACCTTCCTATGCATGATTTTATCCAGTGCTGCCCGGGGTTTCCTTTTCACTGACCAAGGAAAACCCATTCCGACGTCGTAGTTAAACCACAACCTTTTTTCCTAATGTCGTCAATTTTTTTATGAACTGTGATTGCCCAGTCCATACTCAAACCAACGTCATAAGGACTCAACGCTACCACCAAGAGATTCCAACCGAAACTCTCGCCTCGAGGGTCTGACCACATTGTCGGCGTAAGTGTGATTATCGAGTCTTATACCATGGTATCTCTAGACGTGAGGGTCAAGTCTACGTCTTACCGGAAACTCTAGGTCTGGATCAAGATTTGTGAAAGGAATGAATGATTAATATCGACTTCTATTAATACAAAAGCTAGTAGTGGACACAGACTGTCCCTTGAATCATTTTTAGATCCATTGGGTCACACTCCTTGACCGCATGCAGTTGTACTCTTCCCCTGCTCTCTAGCTCCCTGTGCCTGGCAGGGACAACTATGGTGGGTGGTTGTAACATGTTAAAATGTACACCACCTCATTCTACTCTCCTAGATCTGCCTCCACGTCTACTGCTTCACAGACTCATTTCTCCTTAAAACTTCCCCTTCTAGAAACATTTAACACGCAAAAGTCTCTAAGACTGGCGTCGGTTTCCTATTTCTTACTGCACTGTGCAGTCTTCATCCGCTACTGAATGATATGGACCTTCTTTGCCTACAATCTGTAAGAGCTGCTATTATTTCTCCATTGTCGAAAAGAGAAACTCAGTCTCATCCTTTGGATGAACCACGCCGATTGCCTAATACTATCAATCCTGACATGAATGATGTATTCATGCCATGAATGACGTCATAAGGCCTCGACGTTACTACCAAGAGATCCAACTGTCACTCTCGCCTCCAAGGGTCGAGACACACTGTCGACATCAGTGTGAGGTCACTGGGTTTCCTCCAATAGAAATCTTGAAAGTGACGGTCAAGTCAACAGTTTTAACTGGGACCTCTCAGTATCAACGAAACAAAAGGACAGGAAAGCAAACATCACAATGATAAGTGTCTTTTTATTATTAAACCTCATAGTACAAAGACACGAATACAATAGAAAAATGGAACTAGAAGTACAAGGGACGTATCCACTAGTTCCGCTCCTATCCACCTACTCCTGGAGCTCTACTTCCTTGTCCACTGATCGGTTGTTTCTCAAGAACCCACCGCTGCTTCTGCCTCGTTCGATCCTCCAAAGCCTGTGGATCAACTCTGCGGGGGGTCGGACAGTCACATGCCAGGTGACCCTTCATATCGCATTCATAACACTTCCTTCTCCTTGTACGGCTGGATCTGGTCCTCTTGGACCACTGCATCATCTGTCTACTGCTCATAGATGACTCGACTACTGATCGAAAATCTTTCGGCAGAGACAGCAGCTCCTGTACATGCTCGGGGTGTAGAGCTACTGGAAAAAACTCCACCCTGAAGAAGGTCTCGAAGTCATCCCAGGTGAAGGTCATCCCGTCGCAAAACTGGAAAAAGTGGATCCACCACCTTCCTACTACTGCATGAAGAAAGCTAGCAGTAAAGATTTCCATGAAGTATGCTGGCATCCCCACTAGCCTGAAGACTCTCACCACAGCCTCCACCCAATCCTCAGCTGTCGTGGGTCCGTCTCTCCCTAGATCCTAGGTGGTATCTGGTACTGGAACACGTGCATTGCGCTCAAGCGTTGTGCATCGCTTACTGCTAGGGCTAGTGGCATCAGTTTCCCAATGTATATTAGTATCGCTGGTGCCTCCGCTGATGCCTCTACTGTAAGAGGGCCCCGTACCAAAGCCTCATCGCTCGGCAGGCTGTCAGTAGGCACATCCCTCTGGGCTCTAGATGGTCGTCCATGGAAAGGCATTCTAAAATAAACAACATGACACAGTCAAATGATTATACCTGGTGAGCTGACCTGGTTTGAGCTTACTTTTAAAAACTCCTGGAAACACACACGCAATCAGTGTTTTCATGCACAATGTCGGAAATCAGTTGTCAGGGTCCTGGTGTATGGATACGTCGGCCGCCCGCACCAACACTGGACTCCCTAAACTTAAAACCACACTCGTTACTCTTAACACAATCGCTTCACAGAAAGAAAATATTAGAGTTACCAGTTCTGCAGTATAACCGACTCCTATGATACCAATTTGTCACGACCAGTCCTCGGGGCCCGTGTCGTGACTTCTCCAAGCCCGCCTTCCATAGGCTAGGGGCTGGTGACTAGAACCAAAGGCGTAATTACCGATGATTGGGAAGGAATTGCATTTATAAAAGTAAACAAAACACCACCGAGTATAAGGGGATGTAATACACTAAGTACCAAAGGAAGTGCTGAAAAACTAAATGGGACAGAATACAAACCCAATCGAAAGTACAACTACAACTGAACAAAAGTACAACAGAAAAAGGAAATAGCTGTAATAATGTAAGAATATCCTGGGTCGTCCTCCTCGGATCCTACCTGAAGGGTAGGTACAGATAGCACAGCTCCTGGATCGTCCACCACAGATCCTACCTGAAGGGTAGGTAGAGATAGTGCAGCTCCTAGATCGTCCACCACGGATCCTTCCTGAAGGGTACGTATAGATAGCCTCCACAATTCTTTTCCCCGTAAACCTCCTCCGAGTATCATCTCGCCGTGAAGTCCACCTCTTGATATTGACTCGTAGTGAGGTCCACCTCCGGGTATCATCCAGTATTCGAACACTCGGCTTCCGTCAGCACTGCCCATCGTCTGCAACCAACACAATGAGGTGCTGGCATAGCCCGTGCAGGGGTGAGTATAACGATACTCAGTAGGGACCCCGAGACCCTCAAGGTCTCACTAAATCCAACAAGGATAACCACAAAGAACATATCAATAGATAACCTCTACTTAGGTATATGCCCATACTTATACCTAAGTTATCAAGTAACCCATCTCAATCATGAGGAAACACAAAGGTTACGAAATCAACGGATAACCACTACCTGGTTATACGCCCATCCATATACCTAAGTTATCAAGTGACCCATCTCAATCATTAGATATACACAAAGTTTATAGACTCAGCTCAAACAAGGATTTTCATTATCGAAACTGTAACTGCTGAAGAGCCCCGTCTCTGGAGAGCACAGTGATCCTGTCATGACTCCAAGGTACTGCTCACTATCCTAAGACTGCTGAGGTACTCCTCCTGTCAAGTACCGCGGGTCAGCCACCCAAACACAGTAGTGATTCCTGCTGGGGTTTGCCACCCAAACACAATTGTGCATCCCCCTTAATATCCTCCAGAGGAAATATCCGGATGAGTACTGCAGGTCTTCACCCAAACTCAGTAGTGCTCTGTTGGCCATGGGTCTGCACCCAAACAAAGTAGTGCTCCATCCACTGGGCTGGTCGACTCACTCCAAGTCGAGTCGGTCAAGTAGTCATCAGGTCTCAGCCGGCTACACGGTCTCCGTACTCCGTACTCTCGTCTCCGGAACGGTCCACTCCACGTGCTACAGGTTGATACTCCAATAATCTCAAAGTCCCATGAAGAAGTATCTCAAAGGACCGCCTCATCACAGGGCTCTCAACGCAACAGACGGCGTGTCAATCGGACGCCCGGTCTGTGAGTTATTAGCCTTTTCGTCCAAGGGGCCCGATTTGTTTCGTGTGCGAACCAACCCGGCCATATCTCAATTGTACCCTGAACTCACTTAAGGTATACTCATAGGGACCGTTTCTCAATGTGATCACCAACGCCACTGATGGTTCATCATATGGACGTCCGGTCTGAATGTTATCATCTTTTCCATTATAGGGGCCCGTTTAGATTTCGGGTATAATCCAACCAGGCCACTATCCAACTGCATCCAAAACTCAGGAGAAGCATGAAAAAAGTTTCGTCTCATCAAGAGGAATCCAACAAAATTGACGGCACGTCAATCAGACATCCAGAGCTCAAGATATAAGCGTTTCCGCTCCGAGGGCCCGGTTGGTTTCATATCCGAACCAAACCTGCCATACTCAAAGTCCTCTGAAACCTTGAGTGTAATATACCAAAATGACTGTATCGATCCAAGGATCGTATTGCATCTATCGGTGCGTCGATCAGAGCTATATAGCCCAAGATATGGGAAAAAGACCAAAAGGGGTCCGCGAATTTGGGGTTCGGGCCCGGTCCGACCCAACCCGATACCCCCTGGTCGGCCCTAACTGGGTCGACCCGACCCGAGTCCGGGTATGGCCTACTTGGGCATGACTCGGCCCGGCTGGTACGACCCCGCCCGACCTGTACAGCCCGGCCCGGCCAGGGCGCGGCCCGGCCCGGCCTGGCGCGCTCAGCCCGGCCGGGGTGGACAGCCGGCTCGGCCGTAGCGGCCGATCAGAAGGGGTGAGGGGGGGCACGCTACCCCTTGTCTGTTCGTGTAACCGCGACCCTCATTTGGGGGCCTGCTCCTATCGGCCAGCCGGGGGTTACGACCCCCGGCTTTCTCGTTGACCGGTCGGCTCGGCTGGCCGGCCGTGCTGTTGCCACGGGACCCCGCGGTCCCGCCCTCCTGCTCCGACGCCGGCGGCCAGAAGCTGTCCGCCGATATCTACTCCGCCGTGGCCAAAGGCCGTAGCCTTAGTCCATCCGGCGAGGCGCGATGGTGCCACGCTTCTTCTCCCAATCTTTATTTTTTTCCGCGTGGTGCACCGGCACTGCGCTCTCTTGTTCGTGCCGCAAACAAATCAACAATCAAGGGGGGGGGGGGGTCGGCCGTGTTCGTGCGGTCCGACCTCCTCCCGTTATTACGTTACCAGGCGGCTCAAAAAGGATGATAAACAACGAAGAAAGTATTCAGGAACAAAAATAAATATTCCCCTACCTTGAAGAAAAAGTTGAACGAAGGTTTGTTACGTAATTTCACGTCGCGGAAGAAGGCATCGTGGAAGGAGGATCGTCGCGTCACGGAGAGAAGATTCATCAGTGTCACGTTGTTGATCTCTAAGGATCTGGCATTCTTGTTGACCTTCGTTGGAGGTCGGAGTTCTTCGCGTTCTTCGCGTTCTTCGTCGAGGAAGGAGTGCTTCTAGGTTTTGAGTGATTTCTCCCCAGCCCTCTCGCACAACAAACCCCTTTAATAAAATAAGACTTGTCTTATTTTATTAACACACAAGCCAAATGTTTTGAAATTCAAAATTTGAATCAATCAATTAATTGAATTAATTGAGAAGTTTAAACCACCCAAATTAATGAGGCATTTAAACATTAAGTTAAACGTAAGAGTTGACTCTCAATTAAAGGGGGGTGCGGGTGCGTTACCTAATTAAAGGTGGGGGGTTTCGAGGAAGTTGAAAAGGTGAGGCTCGTGTGGGCCCCACCCCACAAATATCCTATCTAGTGGAGTAGCATATAGTGGGTTCCACTTCAACCACTTAGCCTAGGTTAAGCAACTTTAAATGAAATAAAATTGGTTGCACCGTTTTATTTTATTCATTTACTTAACCCAAAAATTAGAAAAAACACACCCGAGAAAACGCAACTCTGAAAGAGGTGTTCCTAATAAATTACCAGTGTTGCGATTCCACGGGTGTCCTCAGATTTCGATTCCAAGTACCGGTTCAAAAGTTAGGAAAACCCGATCGTTCGTTCACTGAATGTACCCGTGCTAAACTTCGGAAAATGATTCTGGGCACACTAGGTCTCAGAATCAGGTGCCGTTAGAAACTGTGTTCTTGTAAAATCCAAAGAAATTAAGAAAAAAAATTTCCTTAAATTTCCGGGTCTTTACAAATTACTTCATTCCTATTATATTGATTTGTATAAATTGGACTAACTGAATTATGAAAAAATATTTTTTAAAAATCTATAAAATGAATTAATTTTTAATCAATTTTTTTGAAATCTAAATAAAAACATTTTAATACCAAATAATTTTTTTTTCTAAAAGTCTATTTTCATACACACAATGTTTTTTTCTTAAATTAAATTAAATTAATCAATATTAACGAATGGTTTTAATGAAATGTATATATTATATATTAAATTATATTCTTTATCATTCAAAACTATTTTTTAAGCAAGGGATTACAAAAATTATGTTTTACAGTTTAAAATGAAATTTTCATTAATAAAGGTTTTCATAGAGATTTTCACACATAATTGAAAATGAATTTTTCCACTTATAAAAATTTAATTGTTAAAACTACACTTCGTATTTGGATATAAGTAGTGCAAATTTGATAAATAGACCCCTTTAATTTTTAGGTATTATTAATAGGAATGTCAAGAAAATTTATAACCATGGTAAAGGGTAAATTGAGTTAAATAAGTTGAAATCTAAATATTAAGGATAGAATTCAACATCATAATATTTATTGGATGAATTGAATTAAAATTTTATAAAATTATGATTTAAAATAAATTATTTGAGGGAAACAATTCCTAGAAAATTACCTTTTTTATATTTTACATATTAGAAAAACTCAAACTTTCTCTCTCATACATCGAAATATCTCACATTGAAAAAATTAACATTGTTATTGAATAATAGTTTCTATTATTTTAATAATTAAATTATTTTCATAATGGTAATTTATATATTTTTTATTAAATATATTATTACCTTTTAATCTTGTGTAATTACGACCTAATATTTCTAAAATTAATAGAACAACAAAATAAATGATTTTAGAAATATTAAATGTAATATAATTTGATTGATTTAATATGTTCAATTAATTTCAAAGATTAAAATATCATATCAGTGTTGTATTAAGGTTATGTATAATAATTACATATATTCTTGGGATTCCATAGTGTCAAAATAATTAAATAGTGAAAAAATATTATTACTGACATTTTTAAAGAATAATAATTTATTAAAATATTTTAAAATAATAAAAAATATTAAAATAAGAAAATATGTAAAATATTTTGTGTAAAATTCCATCCCTTTTCCAATTATGATAAATTTTAACCATATATGTAAATTTATAACCCTCGAATAGTTAAAAATGGGTTATTCTGGTTATCGTTATAAAAGGATAATTATGTTGTCAAAAATGATATTGTCCAAAACACCTAATAAATATTAAAAAAATTATTTTATATATGATATCAACCAATTAATAAATTATCATCTATTATCTATCATTTTGGAATAATTTTGATTGAAGAAATTTTTTTTATATTTTAATCATTTCAGAAATTCCAAGAGTGCCCCTACCCTCACTTATAAAGTGGAACACCTACTATCTATTCATTACACCAATTTGATACTTCTAGCCCATCATACCCCAAACCTAATTAATTTCAAAAAAAACAATATTCACCTTATAGAGGTAAATTAATAACCAAATTATTGTCCATGGATAGTTCATATGATATCTAAATGATATCATTGAAATGAAAGGTAACCACCTAAAATGATTACATTATTTTTTATTATTCTATTACCTCATATATTTATTTAATTTACAATTAAATAATAATATTCTTAAATTAAATAAAATTAAATAAATTTATTAATATTAAAAAACCATTATCCACCCTTTTAACATTAAATTGGAAGTGAAAGTAACGCTCATGCATATGTACAACTTACCGTCTCTACATAATGATACAATTAGACAATATATATATATATATATATATTATTTATATCTTTGTTAAAAAAAATTAAATTATGGATTCTAGATCAATTTACAAGGATTAGAAATATAAAACTGAAATTCATATAAAAATATGAAATAATTAATGCTTGAAAAAAAGAATTTTAATAAGGGATTGTTAAAAATGGACATTCAAACATTATTAAGATAATATATATGAAATTATCGGTGTTTATAACATTATTTTGTATAATTAGTATATATTTAAAATTTATATACATGAGTATAGATAACTTTCAAGTATTATGCTAGACGAAGTATGGGTTTTATATAAGAATATCACTGTTTATCAAGATTTATTATGAATACTTCATGATGATTAAATTTCATGATCTACATATCCCGAGACTCATTAATTTTATTCCCTTATTGATATTTCTGAATATGACATATTTTTCCTTCATTTTATTCTCATTAATGACTCAAGAGTCTATACATGTTTTTTAATAAAAAAACATATTTTTTTCTCTATTCGGTAAAAAATTCATTTTCTTCTCCATTAATATGTACTATAAATTATTTCACATTTGTTTTTAATATATTAATATGTTTTTTAATGTAATTTTTTCAAATTATTCTCTTTTTAGAAATAAGAATTCCTATTATTCTTATTTCTCCAAAATGAGGTTGTTATGACTTTTAATTGGAAATGTGAAAGGAATATTTGGACTAACATATGAATAATGATAGGAATTTATTGATTTCACGAATTCTAAATATTATAAACAATACATTAAAATTTTCTATGGTTATTTTTTAATAATATATTTTCTTCGATATTTTGGAAAAAAATTTAATGATGAAATTTCCAAAGGAATATGTAATTTTATTAAAGAGTTAATAAATATGATCTTTTAAATGAATTTTATTTATTATAAAATACTTTCATATTACTCATGATTCTCTGGTGATATAATACAGTGACACTATCCATATTTTCTAATTTTATGGATTGTGATGATGTTGATTCTTGGATGATTCTATGATAACCTTTTATTTTCATGGATCAATAATTTTGTGATACCCATTTCTTCCATTTGTTAATCTCTTATGAAATGATGAAATACTTAGAAAACACATTAATTCTTTATAGTTTATATTGTGATGAAATATTTAAATTTTTTTATCACATTTATGTATGATTTTTATTTTGTGATGGGTGTGATCATAATTGTATAGTTCATTAATACATTAGGTAAATATGGATATCTCGTGAGATAAACAAGAATAAAATTGGGAGTGATCCCAGTTTAGTATGTGAATCATTCCACAATAGTAATATGAGTTGTATACCTTGACTACTGATGTCTTGGGGAGTTAAAAAATCCACTATGAATGGCCCTTTATAATGCCATCCCAACTGAGGAAGTAATTTGAATTATTACTTGTATTCAAAATACTTTTGTATTAATAAAATGGTATGATATCATGGATAAGGTGATTTGATTAATTTATGATACATATCACATAATCTTCTATGTTTATATGATGATTGATGATTATTATATTTAATGTGAAGGGTAAAATTTTCTGAAGTTAGGACTATGTTCTCATAACCAAATCATCATGTTAGGTTTCAGTGATCATTTAATCAACCTATTTTACCCTTATTGTTCATCTAACCCCAAATTTTCTTATGATTATATTCCCTATGCTATGAAGAAATTTATTTAGTATGATATGTCTAAGAATGGGGATATTTTTAAATAACATAGTGCTATATGATATAGTTCAATTATGAACAAATTGATTATGTATCAATTATTCCAAAAGTTTTAGAGATATTTGATTCTTGTGTGGATCGGTATGTTATGTAATGAATAATCATCTATTAAGATAAAATATTTATTTATTTAATATATGTGTTATTAAAGTTTGTATAAAGAAATGGTTTAGATATATTTGGTTACTAGGATGAAAAAACATTTGTTTGAAAACATTGGGTAATCTTATATATTTTATAATATCCTATGGAATATAAGTGAAAAGTTGTTATTTTATTTAATTATTATCCATTATTGGATACTACATGGGGATATGGTTTTTTAAAAGATGTATCATTGGCTAATAACCTCAAATTTGTTGGTCTTGTATAGCTTGTAAAACATTCGGGTTCATAGTAAGTGTGCCCTTATTGTTTACCTAGATTTACACTAATGAGGAGTATGATTAAGTATATTCACATTTTATTTATAAACCATTATGAAGGATTTGAATAGATATTGATTTGGGATGTGATTGGTTAAACCAATGAATCTAGCGATTTAAATGAATTTTTCATGATTTGGACATCCAACTAATGAATTTTTATTTCTATCAACTATGATCAAAGATACATTAAGATAATTCAAACTATTATTGTTTTGGTATTGCATTTATGATAGAATATTAATGTTTATTTTGTTTTAGGTATTCATAATTATTGATTTGCACTATTTAAATTTGGTTATATAAATTCTTTTATATTTACAAAGGTCTATAGGAATGTTCATTCATAACCTCAATTATTATATATTTAATTTTCATTGAAAACCCATAATTTTATGATGATCATATCTCAAATAAATGATTCGTCATTAGGTAAATTTATTGGCAATGTGCTTTTGTAAAATATTATTATTCTCACTCTATTTGTATTTGATGTCATCATTTATAAGTATTTTATTTATTTATATAAATCCTTAAATAAGTAGAAGAATGTGTTTTATATTTTATATTCTAAATAAAAATACTAATGTATAATAGTATGATGATAAATATAAACATTTAATGGAAATTGAATCAATTATATTGGTTTCAATTCGAATTCGGATGTGTTGTAGGTTTTTTATGGTTGGTGATAAAATAAAAATCAATGATTTCCATATTACATGGTAGTTTTTTTATTTATTAATAGGATAGTTTCCTATTATTATTCAAAATCATGAATTGGGTTTTTAGTAGAACTTGTACAAGAGGATACACTAATTTCAATGAATCCATATAGAATTACAATGATTGAGTTTTATATAGCATAGAAACAAATCCATAAGAATCATAACATGCAATTAATTTGGCCAAATGCTTCAATTTAAGGTTGACATATACATTTTATTAATAATAATAATAAATCAATGTTTATCTGTATTTTTTATAAATAAAATATAAATTTCACAATCAGAATGAGTATCCCTTCCTTCATATTGAGGACTTGATTGACTAACTTCATAGAGGTAAATACTTTTCAAAAAATTCATCTTAATTATGGGTATAATTAATTTATAGTCATGATGGATAATATACACAAGGAATCATTATTATAGCATCCCGTCTTTTTATAACATAAACTTTCATTTCATTACACGGAACTGAGGATCTTTAAGGTTTAGTGTCTTGGAAACAAGGAACATATTACATGAAAACAACATAAAACATTCTTCATAAACACTTGAGAGGCTTCTCCTTAAGTTCATCATAGGTTTATTACTGCATCTCATAACCTGGGGACATGTATCAAAAGAAAGGGTGAGTAGAAGGCCCAGTAAGGAAAACAAGAGAAACATTTTACATGTGAACTTGAGATACTTCAATAAGGACATGAAAATAAATTTAAGGCATGAGAAAGAAATCATGAGATACATCATAATAAAAATAACATTTTTCATAACTTGAATATGTGGTTGCAACATTCAATATTGAAAATCATTTCGTTTCACCAGGGTCCATCCCCAAGGTGTCTTTAAAAATTACCAAGGTTATTCACCAAGGTATCAGTCTAAAAAGGCATCTCTATAGATTAAGTCTTTACCCAATGCATTGGAGCGCTATCTGGGAGCACCCTTGACATGTATTTTTTATCATGTTAGCAACATATATCATCATCAATCATTTCTTAAACAACCCATATGGCATAAAAGAAATGGGTCTCATTTCATAATCATAACGTTTTAAAAACTGCTTTAAAGACATGATCTTTATGTCACATTAAACCCACGGAAAGGGAAAGTGGGTTTCATGTATGTAAATCCCAGAATTTAAAATAGAACATTTTGATATATATGTGAATACCCTTGTAGAAATAAGAGCTTTGAGTATTCACTATATAACACAAAATAATTTTGAGAAAAGAGAGTGGCATTTTGAGACAAAAATTCTACAGCATAACAGCTATGTTTCAGGGTTTTAGAAAACATTGAAAGGAGAGGGGACATGGGTTAAAAAGTCCTAAATGACCAATAAAACAGAAGAGGGAAATAATATGAAGGTTTTATGAACATGGTAATGAAATTTGAAGGACATACCATTTGAAATGAAAAACATGGAAGGAAGACAAAAATTAGATTCCTCTTATGAAAATACGGCTGCCTAATGACGTCACTTAGACTTCAAAAAAATGATTTGAAAAGATAAAATAGGGTATCTCATCATGTGAACATAAGATTACAGTATGATAGATATAGTGATCATACCCCAACATAATAAAAAAGAACTTGAAAGACTTGACATGAAAGTACAATTTTGAAAAGAATGAGAAGGGTGAAAGAATCCCTTAAAAATCTGGCAGCCTAACGGCGTCACTTAAACATTCATAAAACGAAATGATGAGAGTAAGAGGGGATATCTCATCATATAAACATGAAAAAGGATGTAAGTGGAATATAAAATAACATCCTATCACATAAGAACATGGAGCATAAAAGGAATGACATAAAAGAGATTACATGAAAAGAAAGAGAGAGGTCGGATCCCTTACCTTAAAACGTAACTCTTAAAAATCAAAGGTATGGAACTTGAGGGCTTGGGGGAACCTTGAGAGGTAAGGATACCAGAACTTCGTTGGGGGAGAGTTGGGAGTGAAAACTAGAGGAAAGGGTGGGTATTTATTGGGAAAGTGAGGGGACAAGGCATTAATGGCCAAGGGACACCTCACAAGTGCTTTTCTCAAAACCATGTGCTCTCCCTTGGCTTTTACCATGGAGTTAGGCCACATGGGGCCCCCAAAACAATATTTCATCACCCTTGTCCGGAAAACCCTTAAAATATCTCATGAAATCATCATGACACGGTTATGATGTCATTAAACATACTGAAACCCTAAAACTGCATTTTTACTATTCACTGAAAAATTCATCTTTCTCAGAAAAATCCCAAAATTTCACCTTAACCAAATATCGATGCTCTAATTACATTTATGAACTCTATTTTATAAAAATAATTTTCTAAATATTTTTAATTTGAGTTTTAAATAAAAACACTATTCATCGAGAATTTGTTTTTTTCAGAAAAATCCCCAAAAATTACCATAACATAATATCGATGCTCTGAGTTCAAAAATAAAGTCCTTCTTATAAAAATAATTTTCTAATTATTTTTATTTAAATTTTTAATTAAAAAAACACTATTCACCCGAAAAAACTAATACTTGGCTAATAATTTATGAAACCGTTATTTACCCATTTTATTGAATCACATTACTTAATCTAGGTGTCTAAATTATATTAAAACATTCTTTGAGTGAAATTACTAATCCATTTGGTCACATTACTAATCCTAAGCATAAAATAAATATTCATAATTTACTATTCATCAAAAATTATGTTGATCTTATTAGACTCCAAATTCATTACTGAACACTTTTGTAGAAGACCATTTTTTGAAAATCATTACACATCATTAATTATTTAGGGTTTACATATATATTTTAAAATATCATTTTTTCAAAATTCATCAATAAAATACATCCTAAAATTATCCGGACATTTGAAATTTCACAAACATCACTAAAGGAAGAAATCTCAATTCATTCATCCCAAAGGATTACACAAAGAAGCTAGGGTCTCATCACATAACCCCTTATAACACCGGTATATGACCTAAGTGTAAGGTGTGCTATGGTGAGAGAATCTGAGGGAGGCTCAGATAACATTGCCCTAGTAGTAATCTCTACTAACTTGAACTTCTCCTGCAGGCATTTCCGTTCAAGCTTGACACGCTGGAGTTCGGCTTGGGCTTGGTCCAAAGCGAAGCCCAAAGATGCCAACTCCTTCCCAAGCTCTGATAAGTGGGCTTTATAAGGTTCGAGTCTACTGGATGAAGCCATCGACTCCTCTTTCTGCATTAACCATTAACATCTTATTAAATCATTAAGAGTAAGTAAATATACTACCCAAAAATATTGGGTCGTTAAATTGTTCCACCCTTAAGAAATTTCAACCCCGAAATTTATACTTGAGGCATAGTCGAAAAGGTGGGGGTACTTTTGCTTCGTTGTTTCCTCATGCTCCCAAGTCGCTTCTTCATATTTATGATTCCTCCACAACACTTTAACAGGGTGGGTAGTATTGTTTCGTGGAACCTTGTCTCTACGGTCCATGATCTCCACTGGCTGCTCCTCATAAGAGAGGTCCTGTTCCAGTTGTACCACCTCTGGGTTCAGTACATGCGAAGGGTCGGTTATGTACTTCCTCAAGAGAGATACATGGAAGATATTGTGAACTTGAGCTAGGTTCGATGGAAGTTCTAGATGATAGGCCACTGCTCCTTTGCGGTCAAGGATTTTATAGGGACCAATGTACCTAGGGCTGAGCTTCCCTTTCTTCCCAAACCGCATGACTCTCTTCCAGGGAGAAATTCGAAGGAAGACTTTGTCACCAACACCAAACTCCAAGTCCCTTCGACGATTGTCAGCATAGCTCTTCTGCTGACTCTGAGTAGCCTTTATGTGTTGTTGGACGGCATGAACCTGTTCTGTCATCTCTTGCACAAGATCTTGCCCAAGAAGCTTTCTCTCACCAGTTTCATCCAAACAAGTAGGAGTTCTACATTACTTTCCATACAGAGCTTCATAGGGTGCCATCTGAATACTCGAATGGAAGCTGTTGTTATAGGAGAACTCAACTAATGGGAGGTGTTGATCCCATCCACTTTTAAATTCCATTGAGTATAATCTCAGCATGTCTTCGAGTGTCTGAATAGTCCTTTCAGATTGGCCATCAGTTTGAGGATGATAGGCTGTACTAAAATTCAATTCAGTATTCAGAGCATGTTGAAGACTTCTCCAGAATTTTGATGTGAATATTGGGTCACGATCAGACACGATGGATAGTGGAACCCCATGCAGCCTTACCACTTCCTTCACGTATATCTTGGCAAGCTGATCCAGAGAGAAATCTTCCCGAATAGAGATAAAATGGGTTGTCTTGGTGAGACGGTCCACAATAACCCATATCGCATTGTTTCCTTTGGATGTTTTCGGGAGACCAGTTACAAAGTCCATATTGATATTATCCCACTTCCATACTGGTATGGGTAGCGGTTGTAATACCCCCTTAGGAAGTTGTCGTTCTGCCTTTACTTGCCAACATACGAGGAACCTTGTAGTGTAATCAGCATTCTCCCTCTTCATTTTATCCCACCAATAATGATCACGAAGGTCTCTATACATCTTAGTGCTTCCCAGATGTATAGAGAAAGTAGAGCTATGAGCTTCATCCATCAGTTCTTTCTTTATCTCCGGAATAGATGGAACACATAGTCTTGTACGAAATTTCAATACACCTTCTTGATCAATATTGAAATCTGGGAACTTCCCATCTTTAACAGCCTCCAACTTCTCCTGCAGTAAAGGATCTTCTTTTTGAGCCTTCTTGATCTTCTCTAGCAATGAAGGTTGAGAAATCATTTGGGATAGGGTTGATGATGTCCCTTTCCTTATAATTCCCATGTCCAGTTTTACTAGATCTTTAATCAAGGGATCTCCTAGGATCCTCATTGTTGCCAGAACAACATGATCTTTCCTGCTTAACGCATCCGCGACTTTATTTTCTATTCCATGATGATAATGAATTGAACAATCATAGTCTTTAATAAGCTCCAACCATCTCCTTTGTCTCATGTTCAATTCTTTCTGTGTGAAAATATACTTTAGACTTTGGTGGTCAGTGTATATATCACATTTCTCCCCATAAAGATAGTGCCTCCATATCTTTAGAGAAAAAACAACTGCCGCAAGCTCTAGATCATGCGTAGGATAATTCTGCTCATGAATCTTCAACTGTCGAGATGCATAAGAAATTACCTTGTCATTTTTCATGAGTACGCACCCAATCCCTTTCAAAGATGCATCACTAAAAATAAAGAATCCTTCTCCGATTGAGGGTAGTGTTAACACAGGTGCAGTAACCAATCTCTTCTTGAACTCTTGGAAACATTCCTCGCATTCCTTTGTCCAGATGAACTTAACCCCTTTTTCGAGTCAACTTGGTTAGTGGATTAGAAATCCATGAAAAGTTTTTCACAAACCTCCTATAATATACCTCTAAACCAAGGAAAATACGAATCTCGGTTAATATTGTGGGTTGAGTCCACTCCTCCACAACCATTGTCTTTGCAGGGTCAACCGAGATTCCTTCATTGGTTACGATGTGCCCCAAGAAAGACACTTGTTGTAACCAAAACACACACTTTCTAAACATTCCAAAGAGCCTCTCCTTCCGCAGAGTTTTCAAAATAACCCTCAGATGATCTTCATGCTTCTCCCGAATTTTTGAATATATAAAAATATCATCAATAAAAACTACCACAAAGTTATCAAGGTAGTCCTTAAAGACTCTATTCATCAAATCCTTGAAAATAGCAGGAGCATTAGTCAAGCCGAAGGGCATAACTGTAAACTCATAATGCCCATATATTGATCGAAAGGCAGTATTTGGAGTATCTTCCTTCTTTACCCTCAGTTGATGATAACCAGATCGAAGGTCAATCTTGGAGAAGAATTAAGCCCCATGAAGTTGGTCAAATAAATCATCAATTCTTGGAAGAGGGTATTTGTTCTTCACTATGATCCCATTCAGTTTTCTATAATCAATGTATAGCCGCATTGATCCATCCTTCTTCTTCCCAAAGAGAACTAGTGCTCCCCAAGGAGACACACTCGGATGGATAAACCCCTTCTCCAACAAGTCTTGGATTTGTTTCTTTAACTCTTCTAGCTCCACATTTACCATTCTATACAGATTCTTTGATATCTATTAAGACCCTGGTACGAGTTAAATGGAGTACTCTACCTCTCTTTCTGGGGGAGGTCCAGGTAACTCCTCAGGAAATACATCCATGTATTCTAGAACAATTGGAACATCTTCTATTGGTATGCTCCCTTTTCCTTCTTCATCATCACCGATTAACTCCATAAAGAATGCTATAGGTGGTTCTTCTAGATAGGGATCAGTTCGGGATATATCTCCTTGGAAGATAACTGTAGGTTGTTTATTCAAGACTACTGAAATTTCCTTACTTCTGCATTTTATCTTATCATTATACTTTGAGAGCCAGTCCATCCCTAGTATAAAGTTGAATTCCAACATGGGAATGACTACTAGACTTTTTATCAGATTTTGCTCACTAAAGTAAACACTAGAGTCTCTAAACACTGTTGATGCATGGATAATCCCACTTGGAGTCTTGACTGACAACTCTACCTCAAGCAATTCCGGGATTGATTCTATATTCTTTGCAAACTTGGAGGAAATAATGGGATGCGTAGAACTAGAATCAAACAAAGTAGTTGCTAGTTTTTAGAGGACAACAAGAGTACCTGCTACCATGTCATTCGGAGCTTCAACTTTAGTTGTTTTGATAGTAAAAGAATGGCCTTGCTCCCCTGGCCTTTGCTGAGTTTGATGGTGATTCCCCTCCACTGCCCTTGGATTTGGACAGAGATTAGCATAGTGCCCAAGCTGTCCACACATGAAGCAATGGACTTCGGGTGAGGCCCAGACCATATTTCCTCTGTTGTTAGTGTTGGGGAGTTGAGGCTTCACCTCACTACGACAATTCCGAGAAATATGGCCTCCTCTTCCGCACTTGTAGCACTTTCCACATCCGACCAAGTAGTTCCTCGGATGCTTCTTCCCACATTTATTGCATGTGGTAAGTTGCATTTTCAATCCACCTCTTCCCTGATCAAAAGTCTTCCCTAAACTAGGCTCCAAAGATCTCTTCTTTTCATTTGATTTATGAGACCACTGTGTCTCACCAAACTATAGCTCGGCTTTCATTGCACTCCACACGATCTCCTCGTAGCTATCATAGTCCCGGTTGGCTAAATTCTTCCGCAGATGAGGCCTCAGTCCACCGAAAAATCTATCAACCTTCCCACATGGATCCATGACAAAGCTAGAGTTATATCATGAAAGTCGGGTGAAGTTCATCTCATAGCTTCCGACAGATTCGTTCT
Organism: Viscum album; assembly: GCA_963277665.1. Classification (NCBI taxonomy): domain Eukaryota; kingdom Viridiplantae; phylum Streptophyta; class Magnoliopsida; order Santalales; family Viscaceae; genus Viscum; species Viscum album. The sequence continues at coordinate 693,473,299 of OY728132.1, read as the reverse complement.
CCTTCTTCTTCAGCTCGAGAAACGCTTTCTCCATTCTCGTTCTCATGGAACGAGGGAAATACTTGTTAAAGAATATTCCCCGGAATTCTTCCCACTCCATAGCTTACATCTCTCCTCTAGGCTTTGTGTTTTTGACCAGTGACCACCACTGATCAGCTTCTCCCTCTAGGCGATAAATAACAAGGGTGACTTTTTCTTGTTCCGAACAATGGAGTACAAAAAAGATATTTTCAATGGAGCTTATCCATTGTTCCGCAACCAAAGGGTCAGTAGATTAACTAAATGATGGTGGTCGTTGACGCATGAAGGACTCAATAGAGTGTTGTCCCCTTCACGGTGAGGTCGGCCTCTCAACTTGATTCAAGTTATTACTCATAACTTGAGTCAGTTGGTTCATCATTCGCATGAATGTTTCCATTCCGGCTTCCATCGGAGGGCCGTCAGCACATGGTGCATTGTGGTCACCATCGGCACAGTTCCTCCTTTTGCCCAACATTTTTATAAAAGAATAAAACCTTAGTGAGAAACTTATTTCATTTATGAATCTTTTAACTAAGACTTCATGCTTAGACAATTACACTTCTCTATAAGTCCTTCATAATGATTCATAAAAATCTTGTGATTAACCAAACATATCCCCCGGGAGTGTCGTAAACAAGAGTGCAGCAAGGGCCATTATCGTGCACCAGATCCCATTCGAGTATAGCACAAAGCGGTGTTTTCAGTTTTTACCCCTGTGTAGTTCTGTGCCAGAGCCGCCTCAAACTTCTTGTATCTAGACAGGGATGTACTTGTTTGATAAACCACTTACTCAATACTTACCAAAATACCAGGAATTTTTCCTATATTTAAACTTTTCTATAGGGTTCTTCCTAATTTTTTTATATCCTAATTTCCAAAAATAACTAAACTATCATTTGATACCAACTATAGAATCCCATCTTTTTATAACATAAACATTCATTTCATTACACGGAACTGAGGATCTTTAAGGTTTAGTGTCTTGGAAACAAGAAACATAATACATGAAAACAACATAAAACATTCTTCTTAAACACTTGAAAGGCTTCTCCCTAAGTTCATCCTAGGTTCATTACTGCATCTCATAACCTGGGGACATACATCAAAAGAAAGGGTGAGCAGAAGGCCCCGTAAGGGAAACAAGAGAAACATTTTACATGTGAACTTGAGATACTTCAATATGGACATGAAAAGAACTTTAAGGAATGAGAAAGAAATCATGAGATACATCATAATAAAAATAAAATATTTCATAACTTGAATATGTGGCTGCATCATTCAATATTGACAATCATTTCGTTTCACCAAGGCCCATCCCCAAGGTGTCTTTAAAAATTACCAAGTTTATTCACCAAGGTATCAGTCTAAAAAGTCATCTCTAGAGGTTAAGTCTTTACCCAATGCATTAGAGCGCTATCTGGGAACACCATTGACATGTCTTTATTATCATGTGAGCCACATATATCATCATCAATAATTTCATAAACAACCCATATGGCATAAAATAAATGGGTTTTATTTCATAATCATAACATTTTAAAAACTTCTTTAAAGACATGATCTTTATGTCACATTAAACCCACGGAAAGGGAAAGCGGCTTTCATGTATGTAAATCCCAGAATTTAAAATAGAAAATTTTGATATATATGTGAATACCCTTGTAGAAATAAGTGCTTTGAGTATTCACTTTATAACACAAAATAATTTTGAGAAAAGAGAGATGCATTTTGAGATGAAAATTCTGCAGCATAATGGCTATGTTTCGGGGTTTTAGAAAACATTGAAAGGAGAGGGGACATGGGTCAAAAATTCATGAATGACCCATAAAATAGTATAGGGACAGAATAAGAAGGTTTTATGAACATGGTAATGAAAGTTTAATGAAATACCATTTGGAATTATAAACCTGGAAGGGAGACAAAAATTAGATTCCTCTTATGAAAATTCGGCAGCCAAACGGCGTCACTTAGACTTCAAAAAAATGATTTGAAAAGAGAAAATAGGGTCTCTAATCATGTGAACATAAGAGTCCAGTATGATAGATATAGAGATCATACCCCACCATAATAAAAAAATAACTTGAAAGACTTGACATGAAAGTAGAATTTTGAAAAGAATGAGAAGGGTGAAAGAATCCCTAAAAAATTCGGCAGCCTAACGGCGTCACTTAACCTTTCATAAAACGAAATGATGAGAGTAAGAGGGGATCTCTCATCATATAAAAATGAAAAGATAAGTAAGGGGAATATAAAAGAACATCCTCTAACATAAGAACATGTAGCATAAAAGGAATGCCATAAAAGAGATTACATGAAAAGAAAGAGATAGGTCGGATCCCTTACCTTAAAACGTAACTCTTAAAACTCAAAGGTTTGGACCTTGAGGGCTTGGAGGACCTTGGGAGGACTCCTTGGGAGGTATGGAGACCATAAATTCGTTGGGGGAGAGTTGGGAGTGAAAAATAAAGGAGGAAAGGGTGGGTATTTATAGGGAATGTGATGGGACAAGGCATTAATGGCCAACGAACACCTCACAAGTGCTTTTCTCAAAACCACGTGCTCTCCCTTGGATTTTACCATGGAGTGAGGCCACATGGGTCCCCCAAAACAATAATTCATAAACATTGTCTGTCCAAACCTTAAAATATCTCATGACATCATCATGACACAGTTATGATGTCATTAAACATACTGAAACCCTAAAACTGCATTTTTACTATTCACTGAAAAATTAATCTTTCTCCGAAAAATCCCAAAATTTCACCTTAACCAAATATAGATTCTCTAATTACCTTTATGAACACCATTTTATAAAAATAATTTTCTAATTATTTTTAATTTAATTTTTAAATAAAAACTCTATTCATCGAGAATTCGTTTTTTTCAGAAAAATCCCCAAAAATTACCATAACATAATATCGATGCTCTAAGTTCAAAAATAAAGTCCTTTTTATAAAAATATTTTTCTAATTAATTTTAATTTAATTTTTAATTAAAATAACACTATTCACCCGAAAAAACTAATACATGGATAAAAATTTATGAAATTGTTGTTTACCCATTTTATTGAATCACATTACTTAATCTAGGTGTCTAAATTATATTAAAACTTTCTTTGAGTGAAATTACTAATCCATTTGGTCACATTACTAATCCTAAGCGTAAAATCACTATTCATAATTTACTATTCATCAAAAATTATGTTGATCTTATTAGACTCCAAATTCCTTACTGAACAATTTTATAGAAGACAATTTTTTGAAAATCATTACACATCATTAATTATTTAGATTTTACATAAATATTTTAAAATATACTTTTTTCAAAATTTATCAATAAAATACATCCTAAAATTATCTGGACATTTGAAATTTCACAAACATCACAAAAGGAAGAAATCTCAATTCATTCATCCCAAAGGATTACACAAAGAAGCTAGGGTCTCATCCCATAACCCCTTAGAACACCGGCATATGACCTAAGCGTAAGGTGTGCTATGTTGAGAGAATCTGAGGGAGGCTCAGATAACATTGCCCTAGTAGTAATCTCTACTAACTTGAACTTCTCTCGCAGGCGTTTCCGTTCAAGCTTGACACGCTGGAGTTCGTCTTGGGCTTGGTCCAAAGCGAAGCCCAAAGATGCCACCTCCTTCCCAAGCTCTGATAAGTGGGCTTCCTAAGGTTCGAGTCTACTGGATGAATCCATCGACTCCTCTTTCTGCATTAACCATTAACATCTTATTAAGTCATTAGGAGTAAGTTAATATACTACCCAAAAAGATTGGGTCGTTACAATTATATACAATTTATAGACACTATGAGTATAAAGTGATTCAATTTGTTCTTACTAATGCTCTTGATATCTTCATGGATTTAAGTAATATGGTCTTTACAGACTTCATTTGCAATTTACTAGGAGTCTTTGAAATGATATTATTATATACTCAAAGAGAAATTAAGATCATGAAGAAAACTTTTGGAATGTACTATATAACCTAACGAATGGGTGGTAGTGAGAAATATTTTTATATTGAGAATATTGGTCATAAAATTTTTCATTTTTTTGGTCCATTAATCAAGGGATTTCTTATATTTGTAGATCCATCAAATACCAATGTTATTGAATAATGGCACATACCACCAAATATGATTGGTATATAATGTTTTTTTGGATTTCATTGAAATTATTTGGGGTTTATGGATATTTTCTCAAGATAATATAATTCAATCATCTTGTTTACATTAACAGGGCCCGTGTTCTTTTAGAACAATGAATTTTAATAAAATTTCAAGGTACTATAGGGAATATTAGAACTCAAATTTTTTCTTTAAATACAATTTATTATAGATGGGTTTTTAATATATAATTATACATAAAAGAAACAACAAGTATTTGTTTTCATGAATATTGATATGGTGATATATTATTTGTTATATCAGTTGACAGTTTATGATAAAAACAACACAACATATGATTTGGTATTAAATGTAGTAATTTTTGAATTAATGAAATGCATTAATGGTCATTATTGGGAATGTTGTGATATTTATATTATTCATAAAACATTATTATATATATTCACTTCGAAAGAGTCAAATATGTTCGATAAAGGTTCATTAGTGTTGACTAATGATTATTAATGCCCAATACATTACGACCATAGTAAAGAGAACAAGGTTCCATGTTCTCTAAGTCAAAATTATCATGATATATTAACTATGATATGGATAAAAAATATCCAATATTTATTTATATTCCAATAATAGATCTTGAAATTATTAAGAGTAGAAGAAATATAACCTTTCTCAAATTAATGATCACCCATATATCCATGTAACTATTAAATAAGTGTAAAAGGAAGATGTAGAAATTTTAAATAAGATGGGAAATTTTTATGAGTTCAATTATGATTATGATAGAATGATAATGGTCTAGAACCATGTTTGTGTTACCTCCATACCATATTGTAAAATGTTTTTTTTGAAGTAAATCATAGTTCAACATTATCTATTCCTCTTGTAATTATGATGATGTATAGATATATGAATGTGTATTTCCTTGGGAAAATATGAAAATAGAAATTGAAGAGTGTTTGTGTCAATTCAATCTATATTGACATGTTATTTTTGAGAGAATGACGTCTAACGGGATGTAACAACTATTAATATACTATAATTGGAATAAAAAACATCAACATGGATCGTGTCATTTGAATACTCAAAATATCTAGTGGATATAATTACAATTGGGTTGTAGTAAATTTCTATACAATTTTTTCTAATATATTTGTTATAAATTACAATTTCTTCCTCGATCAGTATTCCAGAATATATATTAATGAAGTGGTAAGGTGTCATACAGTACCATATTATGTTATATCTGATAGGGATTAAAGGTATAATTCAATATTCTAGAAATGAATTTAGCAGGATATTCGATGAAAATTTGATCATTATTATTTTTTATCAACCATAGAAAAGTGTTAAATATAAGATAAACATTAAAAACCTAGATAATATGTTGAGATGAGTTTCAATAAATAATAAATTTATTTTTGGTGAGAACCTTCATTTAGTATTATTTTATTATAACAATAAAATTAAATTAAGAATTTAAAATCATTTGAATGATTACCTATATCAAAATATGTTCAGAACAACAATTTTATTGGTTTATTTAGGCGAATCAATGCTATTGGTGCATGAGAAAGTAGAGGATATGGAAGATAAATCTAAATCCATTCAACAAAACATCAGGGTTACTCTATTTCAATAAAAATTATGATGATAATCATTAGTGATATCTAGATTTTTTGAAGGTGAGGATTTTCTTCTTGGAATTTCATTTTGGAATACGGTTATGATATTACCGAATAAGGGAATGTTAATGCCTTGGTATACTGGACCCATATTGAATCTTCATTGAGTAAAACTGATATCTTATCATATGGAGCTTCTCCCTAACATCTCTCATGTTCACGATGTCTTCCATTTATCAATCAAGATCATGAGTACGTATATACATAATCTATGACATGTACTAAACTAAAAAGTTGAATCACAAAAGAATGATATTTCATATGATGAGAAACATGTAGAAATATTTAATTCTGGAGATAAAGTTATATTGAATATTATTACTCAAATATATCATGTTCTTTGGAGGAATTAAAAATTCGGTGAAGCTACTTGGGGTCCCATGGTTGTAATGAAACATATATATCCTCAATTTTTATATTGGTGAAACTAAATTTTAATGGAATTATCCAGTTTATAGGGGTGAAACATAATGTCAGGATATTTAATGATTTATATTTAAATAGAACACCATTTATTTCTTTGAGATCATTCATTACACACAACACCAAGTTTAAACAAACATTGATATATATTTAAATATTTATTTAATATTATAGTTGTCGTACAACTATTAGATTTGTGAGAATAAAGATGACTAACTAAATCCTATTATATCTATGTCTTATATATTAATTAAAATAATTAATAGGTTATAAATTACTTAACAATGAAAATAAAAATCTTTTGAAAATATAAGAGTTTTTTTGGGAAAAATGTCTATTCATGAAAAGTGTTTATATGTTAATATACTAAATTAATCACTAAAAGTGAATGATTTTAATATAATTTTTATATATTATATTTTCAGTCATATGGCTTAACATTCATCTATTTATTTTATAGGCATGGTATATGAATATCCCTATTTAATGTTTAATATATATTTTTTTTCTAAAAAAATTGTTTTTGTCTTGTTTTGAAAACTTTGTTTGAAATTAATTTAAATAAATTATCTATCATTAATTAAGAAAAATGGATTAAAATTTTGGAATCCATAGTTTGAAATTTTGAAAATAAGAGCCTTTCATTTTTAGGCATTATGAATACTAATCGTTGAAAAATTTATCACCATGGTATAAGATAAATCTTGTAAACATAGGTTATAACTAAATGTTAATGTCATATTTATTCATAGTAATTATAATTTGTGAATTTTATTTGACCCTATTTACCATTGGGTTGATATTGACTTTTTTAGGGGACATTATTCCCTAAAAATTTTCTATATAGTATTTAAGAAAAACAATGTCACTTGCTTGTTTTAAATAAGTCTTATGTGCTCATATATGAACAAAATGAAGATGTTAAAATTTTTATTAATTTTTTTGATTAATAAATAATTTTTAAGATTGTAATTTATTTTTAATATTTGTGATTTAAATTTATTTATAAATTTTAGTAATAATATAATTACCATAAATGTTTCAGAAAGATTGAAAAAATATTTCTTCTGTGAATAGTTATATAAAATCATTGATTTTTAAAAAAATTAATGTTATATAATTTTTTTATTTATACTATTCCATGAATTTTATATATGTATATAAGAATTTATCACTGAGTTAATGTATTATATTTTAATTATATAATTTTTTTGGTTTCTTTATATTAAAATTAAATAATAATTGTAAAAAATTTCATTAATGATATGTTATGTGAATAATATTTTACTAAATTGTTCACAGTTCAAAAAATTATTCAATGATAAAATTGTAAAAATATATGGTTGAAGAATTCATCCCTTTTCCATTTATGACTCTATTGTGACCTTATAATTAATGTATAAACCTTTAATATTGAAGTAGACATCATCACAGATAAGGATAAAATATGTTAAATAAGTTTATAAACCAATAGATAATTATAAAAATGCCTTTTAAAATGATCCAAAACATATTATTCATTGAAATTTTAACCAAATATTAAATTCTCTTCGAATCTTCATCCATTTAAATCATTTTTATATATAATAGCTTTTTTACATTTTCATCATTAACAAATTAATAGGATTTCCCCACCACTTTCTTATAAAAGGGAACCCATCATTCCTTTTTTTCCACATTGACACTTTTTCTAGACCAAATAATGAATTATTATCTTCTCAACATATTTTAAAAGGTTCCAGATGTTTTTTCTTTCAAAAATACCATCCCTATGATTCCTAATAGGAGATCAAGGGGAGTTCATTCAAATAAAAGGTAATCACATTATTCGATGAAATTATTTTTTTAATTCTTCTTTAACTACATATATCTCTATGGTATATATAATAAAATAATAAATTAATGAAATTAAATATTAATAAATTATATTTTTATTATTAAAAAACTAGTATCCACCCTCTTCTGATGAAATGTTCTTTAAAATTGATTCTCCTATATATATGTGGCTTACTATATCTACATGGATATTCAATTCATTTTTCATCGCAATATATTATTGATTTTTATTATGATGGGTTCTATTTTTATGTATAATATTTATGTTATAATTGTTTTTATATAATGATAATATCATATATATCTTGTTTCCTTCTGATCCATTAAAACGTGATAACATTGCTCCTGCATACATGTGGACTGCTTCACCCACATAACGATGTGATTCATTTTATTATTATTTAATTTCATGGATGTTAATAATGGTGGATTTTATGAATTTATATTATGTATGTTGTAAAATAAATATTGTCTATATTTAATTATGATAAACTTTATTTCATTCCATTCATTGAAAATTGAAAAGAATGTTCAGGGATATGTACGACCTACCGTGTCCCTGAATGTTGTAATACATTTTTAAATACAGATTCTTTATAGATCATTATAAATATATATTTATATATAATGAATATATATGATATTTAAATAATTATTATTGTTGTTTATATGATGGTACCCAGATCAATGTATAAGAACCCAAATGATCGAACAGAAATTATTATGAGAGATTGAAATAGTTGACACTTATAAACTATGATATTAATTAGGGATTATTAATTAATGGTTTTTGAAATGATATAATGGGATACAATATGATATTATATGAATATATATGATTCATATATTAAATTATTATAAATTTGAATTTATTATAAAGAGGATAGGGTGCATACATGGTATATTGAAATCGAGTTATAGGGTTTTAGATAAAATCTCATTATTTATCAAGATTATTTATCATTAATTTTTAATGATGAAATTTAATGATATAACACTCGAAAAGGTCATGAATTTTTGAATCCTTAGTTTAGTTCTAAATGTTTTATGTTTTTTATTTCATTTTTCACCCTTTAACAACTCATGATAATTGAAGTTGGTTTTTAAGAATACATATCTTTATTTATCTATTCAATCATATTTTTTTATTCCATGTACACGATTTTAAAAAATAAATTTTGTTTTTATTAATTTCATATTATTTTGTAATTTCATTTTTATAAATAATTTAATTTTTACAAACTAATATAAAAGTAATCTTCTTGTTATTTTCTTAAATTAGGTACTTTATACTAATTTCTAAAAATATTAATGGATTCGTTATTTTAGCATAAATAGAATGAATAATATTTTCCCCATAAATAAAACTGAATTAATTAAATCATAATTTACTTATTTCTAAGGATATTTTCTAAAAAATAAATTTACATAATTTTTGGAATTTTTTATATTTACTGATGAAATTTTAAAATAAAACAGTTATGTTCCTCAATAAATATTTCAAGTGTTATTTTAAATGAATTATATTTTATGATAAAATAATTTGATTGTACTCATTATTCTATAGGGATATGATCTAATAATAAAATTCCATTTATTTAAATTTATATTATATTATGATGATGATTTATGGATAATTCCATGAAACACATTTAATTTAATGAGTTATTTTAGTTATAAAACACACTTATTTTTTACTAGTTATGCTATGGTGAAATAATGATTCATCTAAGAAATATATTTTCCCTTAATAGGTTATGATTATATGTCTAGTTTATGATTTTAGGGAACATGTATATATAGTATTCATTTTGTAATCAGTGGGCTGGAAATTCTATATCCCTCTCGTGAATTAGGATATGATGGAGATGTCTTGAGATAAATAAGGCTGGAATGGATTGTGGATACTATTCAAAAAGGGACTAATTACATTATGATACACTACAATAAAATCGCCATTTAGCGGTGGTTTAAACTGCCACGACATGGTTTGGCGGTGGTTTAAAGAAACCGCAGCCTAATATGGCGTTGCCAATATATTCACGGCGGTTTTTTCCGTTTCGCGGAGGTTTAAGGAAAGCATCGTAGCTGCCTCATTTGGTAGCGGTTTTCCTGAATTTAGCAGTGGTTTTTACGATCCATGGATATCAATTTATTCGTGGAGGTTCTAACCGCCGTGAATAAACACAAATTTAGTGGCCGTAAAACCACCGCCGAAGTCATGGGAACCGCTGCGGAATGAGGCAGCAATGATTCGGCTATGTCGTGGCAGTTAAACCACCGCTAAATGTAAGAATAAATGTACGTTTAGCAGCGGTTTTCATAGTTTAGTGGCGGTTTAAACCGCTGCCCATAAAAATGTTGTTACGGTTAAAACTGCCGCTAAAAGATTCCCCGAAAAAAAATCGTCTTTTACAAGACCACTGCCCTGAAAAACAAATCAAACCATAAATATAAACCAACTAAGATACATTATATCCCTCCTACCATGCATAACCTACATCATGTATCATCATCACTAGCCCTCCTCCTTCACTACATTACATTCCCACACTCACAAACTCAATATCAAAAATAACAACATGACAATCACACACCGAAACATAACCTTCCACAACAAATATTTTGGTATGAATTTATATACTATTCATATTTGGTTAAAATGGATTAATTAATTATACCTGATGATAATATATTATAATTAATTATGTATGATTCCAATGTATGTTATAGGCCATAAGAAAATGGGTGGTGAAAGATTGGTCCATGGAAATCTTGGGGGTGAGGTCTTTCCATAAGCTATTAAGTGGTGTGTCAATGGAATGGGGCTTCAAAATGATTTAGGCTCTCTAATGTTCTAGACCTATTGTTTTTATTATTATTTTGTGTGGTTTGAGGTATGTAAGATTTCCATTGGATTCAATTCTCCTTCTATAAACCCAATTATTATTTTTTAATTAAATGGTTAATTGAAATTAAAATGTTAAGGTGATTGAAGACCATGAGAAAACTAAACTATGTTCTAGGTAACAAATAGAAGATTGTGTACTGGCCTGATTCCTTGGTCTCTAAAAGATGAGGCATTGAACTTAGAGATCTCAAGTGACTTCCTGACCCCTTCATTGGGGGGGGGGATTTTGAGATGTATTTTCCCTAGAGTATGAGCCTTGTATGCATTTTTATGGAGGTGTTTTGTGACATAAGATGACCATCCATTGTGGGATAGAAAAGACCCTAGAGACACCTCCAACTATTAAGTAATGTTTGACTTAGAAACCATGGCCTATCTTGTATGGAATGTGTCTTGGGTATACCATCAAGTTATGCAATCATAGTAATTGTTTTTATTGACCAAAACCTTTTCCATTATTTGTGATTTACTCTAGGTGGACGAACATAGGATGGACTAGGATTGTGTTTGCTGAGTGGACCATCTAAGTGGAACCTTCTAACTAAGATGGTCCATGATCCATATTCATGGAAAATCCATTATTTGGTTTCTACATTGAGGTCGAGATGTTATTTTATATATTGACACTGCTAGAAATTGTGATTTTATAGAATGAAGAGTACTATATTGAGATAGTGGTCCATGAAAAAGGATCTCATGAGATATTCCACCAAATACATACATACCTAGAGGACCCATGTGGGTTCCCAGTAGATAGACAAACCCTGAACAGGTGCATGTGTTTCATTAGAGATGGTTAGAGGTGTCACTATAGAACCTGAACCAATGTGGATGCCTGATGGATCTAAGATGATAATGATGGGAATGCGTGTTCGGTTTACCATTGTTTTATTTATATTTATATTTAGTCTTGATTCATTATATTTAACAAGATTCATTAGAATCTCTAATTGGGCATGACAAAATTTTCATCACATCGGACACCTGTGAATCACTTGTTGGGATGGATGTGACCTTTTGATACTTATTGTGTTTCTAATATATTATCATGACATATTTTAGTGTACATATTGTACAACTAGAATCAATCATATATGATATATGTATAACTAAATGTGGTACCTTTTTTCCAAAAAAAAAATCTATCGGGTCCTGTGTGCTAGATATATTATAGTAATTTATATATCTTCTCACTAGAGTGTTAGTTTGGGACATATGAGAAGTCTATTCTAATAAGTTTTTTATATAGAACATGATTCTATGAATGCATTTATAATCTGGGGTTTATATTGATAACATACAAGTATATGGTGCTTTATAGCTTTGTAGGGAATATGATAGGTGTGGGTGGACAATTGGAGCATCCATCAAGTCGATGACCCTCTTAGTAGCATAATGGATCCAAGGAATGAGTCCTCTATTTATTTTTTGGATTATGTAACCCTATCAGAGTAATATGACATGGGTACTCCATTCATAGAGTTGGTAACCCTCTCAGTTGATGCACACAATGCACATTGAGGCATAGATCATTCATTGCAGCCAGTAACCCTATTGAATAACAAAGTATTTAGTGTTCAATGAGTCCATTATTACTTCTAATATTTAGGAAGGATGTAGAAGTGATTGATGTGTGATAATATGTGTGATAGTAAGGACATCAAAATGTGTGGTGGAAACTACCAATTCAAACACATCCCTAAATGGAATGATGTATACCACACTCGAGAAATCAAGACATAAAAAAGAAAAATCACAAATCAATAAAATGCATAAATAGAAACATGAGAAATCAATGAAATTTTTGGACATGAAAATGTGTGGTGGAAAATTTGTTGCACAAATGTTACATATAAAAACCAACTGTTCCCATATTTGTTCAACACATCAACAATACAACTACTCAGGGTCCGATGCTGCATCGTCGCCCTCTCCACTTTCATCTCCACAATAATCTGTCACCTGTAAGAACATTATATTGAAAATTAAATATGGTTTCATATTTATATTGAAACATAAAACCAATGAAAGTTAGAAAACTAAATTAATTTGATTTTTCGTTATTTACCTGCATACAACCAGTCGATGCACTACCATCGGGGGCATATCTGATCATCTGCTGATGTATTTCAGTCAACTCTTTCTAAAAAGCAGATATCTAATCCCACTGCTGGTGAACTGTGTTTCGTATGGAACCAATCTATTTCTTAGAATCTTCAGGTATGGGATGAGTAATGTCAGGAGTAGATGCAGCTACCATCCCCAGTGGCCTGCTAAAAACCTCAGATGGTATGGGTCCCAAACCCATCCCGCGCACTGTCTGAGGATTCTCTTTCCGAAGGACTTTAGCAATCGGGTCGTCCTGGGAGACTCAGTAGGACTGCGCAGGATTGGAATCCCATAGTTCATTAATTTTTACCTATAAATCAAATATAAATATATATTAACACATTAAAAACTAATAATAAGTTATTATGATAAAAATTTGACTTCCTACCCCAACATCTTTAGTAGGCTCATTAACAAAGCTTCCATCTGATTTCTTGTGAGCATCCAACCATAGTTCAGTTCTGGATGCTTCATGCCCTAAACTCTGGGACTGCATTAATAAAAGATAAATCATAAATTCAAAATATTAAACAGATAATATTGTCTTATAAATATTTATACTAATGAAAATACTACCAATGTCATTTGGATTCAAGAAAAACTTTTTGAGCCCACAGTGTGTGGGATGACTTGCTTAGCCCGGTTTGATGCATTCTATCTTGAGAGATCCTAAAATAATATAAATTGCAATTTAATACTAATGTATTGAATGTCATGTCCTTTTCATATACAAGTATAAATGTAAAATGAGGATAATATAAAAATATTTATTTCAATACCATCCGCTTATGATCACAATTTCTATCAACAAACACTTTCCATTGTTATTTCAGTACCCCACTGGGTAGATTCTCATAAAATTGCTACTGGGTCAAAAAAGTATCGTTGAAATCACACCACAATCTCCATTTTAAATCTTTCCACTTCTTACCTAGATTTTTCAAATTCCACTTTCGTGCTATCACATCAGCAATGGTAATGTGGAAGAACATCAGTATACAGAAATTTATTTTGAACTTATTAGTAAATGACATTCAATTAAACCATAATGTAATAAATTTACCTTTATTTGAGAATCATAAACTTCATTTTTCCATCTTAGGGGCATATGTCTCCAATCATCATATGAAATGGGAAGGGAAACATGCTCTGCTGCCAGCTGGCCTAAAATCTGGCCATTTAACCCCTCGGCGTCAGCCGTAGGGTCCCCATAAGAATCAAATGGCAAGACTATCTTCTCTCAAGTCATATTCCTAACATATGAACTTTTTATGTTTTTCTACATGGTTGCATTTTTTTCATCTTCAATGAGAAACCAATTAGTATAAGCAAAATTCAATAAATTTATTTAATTAAAATTTGTACCTATGACAGTGACACTCTAGTATGCCCGGGATGAACTGGAAGGGGCGTGTTGCTGCCCCACTACTGAGGCTCCTGAAGAGGTAGTTGATGAATCACCCTCTAATGGGAAATCCACAGATGGTGTGAGATATGGTGCAGTGGGAGATGGTGCAGGGCTGTCGGCAGCTGATGCCTCATATGTCGTGGGGAGGGATCCAGATAGATTTCCATCTGTTGTAGAACTAGATGAAATAGTGTACCGCTTCCTCCTTAACATTCCTATCATTTAATAAAATAAAATTAATTTCAGAATATATATTTCAAAAAAATTAAGTAGAAAAAAAAACAAAAATTATAATAGATGCCCAGTAATAACAGACAAAATATATATAACAATGATAATGAATGACTACAGAAATGAAACAAGTGGTTGCTGAATAAATAAATAATTGTACATACAATCATTTTCCCCTTCAATCATGTCGGTTTTATGCTCCATTGCTTTTTCCACATCATTCGTCCTTTCTAGACTAATATTTTCAATATCATGATGGACAAATAATCATGCTTGCTGATGCTGATTAACTTCAATTTCAGAGGTCAAATTTTCCACTTCATTACCCATATCATACAAATCTCTTTTTATTACGTCAGCAACTACACTCTACCATTCATTGGAAACATCATTCGCATAATCTTCCATTTTTTGAATGTGATGCTAAGAAATATGGATCATGCAGTTCACGATCACCAACACCCATCATGTGAGAGAAGATCATAGAAGTAAATTTCAAGGAATATCTTATAACACATCTGACAATATCGACCCATTTTCATTTGAAAAATACAACCGAAAAATGTCTTTGGTTGTTTAATTCAATAGTATCATGCAGCTTTCCATAGTATTCCAATTCAGAAAATATAAATATTCTAATATTATGTGTTTTCAAACCCACTTCTTGATCGACTGTACGAAATCTAAAGCCATTCACATTATAAGCGTTGAACTTTATAACATGTTTTAGAGGACCTCTAGAAAAAAACATCAAATATTCTGACACCTCTGCTCTAGTATCAGTATTCATGATCTGAAAAAAGAAATATACTTTATTATATTTACAAAATGTATGTGTGAAACTAATTTTCGTATTTATTGAAATATTTATGAATATCCACGTCATGCAAACCATTCTAAAAGCTCTTTATTAATAGCTTTCATTATATCTTTCTCATTTCATGTTCGACCTCTCATTTGTCTTTTTTTGTATCCTCAACTCTTTAATAAATGGATCTGAAATTTCACAATTCACCAGCACATATCTATGTGCCTGTAATAATTCCAATTCAGTCAATGTCACATTTGAGGTCCTCCCAACTTATCGGCCAATAGCAGGAAATATTTTGGATTTCTGATGTATCTGAGATTGAGTCGATGTGTTGTCAACATGTCAAACTCAATTAAATCTTGTCTCAATATCATCCTAGTATCAAGAACAAAATGTCAGACAGTCCTCAGCCAAATAGCCTTCAGCAATAGAGCCTTCTGGTTGAGCTTTATTTCTCACGTATGATTTCAAATTCCCAAGATATCTATGAAACAAAATAAACATAATTATGCATTTAATTATGTACCAATGTTTTTTTACAAAACTGGAAACCATATAAATAATTTACCTCTTAATTGGATACATCCATCGATAATGAACAAGGCCTCCTAATTTAGCTTCCTCAACCAAATGCACAGTTAGATGCATCATTACAGTAAAAAATAACAGAGGAAAGTTCATCTGCATTGCACAGAGGGCCAATACAAACCTCTCCTGGAGGTTGTCAAGATGAAATGGATGTAGATATTTTTCACATAGTTTTATGAAAAATGTAAAGAACTGGAGTACAACAGCAGTAATATTTTTTGGTAATAATGTACCCAATGCTACTGGTAGTAACTGCTCTAACAAAATATGTGAATCAAAACTTTTTAATCCATGTAACTTAAGATTCTTCAAGTCAACAGACCTCGATATTTTACTTGAATACCCATCAAATACCTTAACATTATTTAACATTCAATGGAATGTATCTTTATCCCAAATTTTCAATGTATAAATTGCTGGAGGATACTTTTCCTGCTCATCTGGCCAGAGATCACGTTTTATGTTCATTGCTTGTAATTCTTTGCAAGCATTGAGATGATCCTTCAACTTTCCATGGTCATTATGCAATGTGAATATCAAATTGTCACATACATTCTTCTCAATATTCATCACATCAAGATTATGCCGCAATGAATTAAATTCCTAATACAGAAGTTTGAAGACTATACTTTTTTTCTTCCGTTATTGCGTTCCGGTTTCCCTTGACGATGCACTTCGGAACTGTTTTCTAATCTCATTCAAATGACGAACCTTCCAAAATTTTGTTTCAACATTTTCAAGCTGTTTCAATATTTCAGAACATGTTAACAACTTTGGAGGTGGTATATGATCAATGGAACCATTAAATTTTGATATGTTCAGCCAAAATCTATGAGATGCATCGAGAAATATTCTATGACACAAGAAACACCATTTTCTTCTGGGAGGTAGTCGTTTGGGCTCAAAATAAAAGTTACAAATGGGACAAGCCAAACCCGTGTATGTGTTCCAACCAGATAAATTCCAAAGCCTAGGGAAGTCACTGATGGTCCACATTAAATCAGCATGCATTTTTAACATTGTTTTAGAATAAGAATTAAATGTCTAAACAACGTTGCTCCATAACTCCTGCAATTCGTCATACAAAGGCTTCAAGTATACATCAATATCATTTACAGGAATTTGTTTTCCAGGAATAATCATCGGAAGGATAAAAGATGTTTGCTGCATACACATCCAAGGTGGCAGATTATAAGGGATCAAAACAACTGGCCAAATGTTATAACAGGTACTCAAAGTCCCAAATGGTTGGAATCCATCAGCAGCTAATCCAAATTGAACATTCCCATGATCAGCTGAGAAATCGATATGTAATGAATCAAATGTATTCCACAATTGAGAATCTCATGGATGTCTCATTAACCCATCATTTTTATTATCTATAGAATGCCACTTCATGTATTCAGATTTTTTCGATGACATGAATAATCTTTGCAATCGAGGATTCAGAGGAAAGTAATGAAAAAACTTTGCAGCTGCGTTCCTTTTCTTCTTCTCCATGAAATTATGTTCATTCAGACTTCAACATCACCCTTTTCCTGCCATCTAGATCAAGAAAATTTCTTGAAATTATGTCTACTTGAATCCTATCACCAATAAAGAATACAATCATTGGGACATTCATGTATTTTTGTATAATTCATACGAAGCTTGTTAACAACTTTTTTTATATCATAAAAAGATTCGGTGATTTTATCTTTAGTAAATGCATCAAAAATCAATTCTAATATCATGGACATTTCCTTATTTGTAATTCCACATAGACATTTGATATGGTTCAACTATAGCAGAAATGAAATCTTAGAATATTTCAAACACCCACTATACAACTCTTGATTTCCATCGTCAACTAAATCATGAAACACATTTTCTTAGTGAAGTTTTCTATTACATTTGGCTCCACATAATCAAGTGGAGGATCCAATGATATGTTACAATGTTGATCTGCCTGTGTTACAGTCTGAAAAAAATCACTTGTTACGTTGCAATTTGTAGCACCCTCTTCTAGTTGTTCTGATATGTTTTGATACTGATAGTGGTGTCTTACAGTGCCGAATGCTTCATTTATGAGGTTTTTCATTTCATTTTACATTTTCAACGAACTTGGGACCTCATTCTGCATATTAACATCAGTGCTCAATCTTTCTGTAACATTTGATTCTCCATGCCAAATCCAACACAAATATTGACCAGGGAATTGATTCAGTATTAAATGTTCATAAACCTCATCTCTATTCAACCATGTTCTAAATTTACATTTAGGGCATGGACATTTTATTCTCCCTTCAAATGATTGATTAGAAATTGAAAAATATAAAAACTCATTCAAACCCTTAACATACTGAGGTGTGTTCCTTGGTAATGTGATCTAGATTTTATCCATGTATATCACAATGTGACTACACAATAATAAAGATAATTAAAACACATAGTTACTACTAAATATAAAAAGAGATTCATATATACGATAGTGTAACATTACAGAAACATAATATAATGAAGATGAGCCCCTGAGTTAGATATGAACCCTCTAGTGTTTGGGATAAGGGATGTTTCTTTGATAAAGAGAAACAGTGTGCAAACAATGTGGGAGATACTTTACCATGAAAACCAAATCAATATTGTTAATTTGGAATAACCCCAACCTATGTTCTCTATAGATTCTGCATATAAAACTCTAATATTGAATAAATCTATTATAAATAATGTTTAGGTAAAACCTTATGATGCTTACAAAACTCAACACATTGTTAATTTGGAGTGGCCAGAACCACGTGAGGGATAGTCTTGAGGCATGATAAGTGGTGGTGTTCATGGAAATGCATGATGAAATATTTAATCAATAAAGATCAATGAACATTATATAACATAAAAACAAGAAAATTTTTAGAGGGGGAGACAAGTATGAGAGGAATCACCTTCTTAATTTCCTATGTATAAAAATAGAACCTCCAATCAACTTAAAATTTATATATTTATATATATATAATAAAATAAATAAAAAATTTCATACAACTTAAAATATATATAATAATTAATATAATGCATCATGAACAATGAACAAAGACCTTTTAAGATCTAATCTGGCTTCCCAAATAGTAGCATCTAAAATATCTATCGATGTGTCCTGAAAAACAACTCAAGAACACTATAGAGGGGGTGAACACTTGGGAGTACTCAGTATGAATATATTTTCCGGTAGTTCTATATCCATGCAAGATATATGTGCCAGAATAGACATATTTAAAACAACTAAGCAATAGTAGAATATGGGTTATGCTAAAAAGAAATGTAACACATTATATATTTTCTATCTTTAACTATATCACCTATAAAGGTATTATCATATTAAACCAATGGATTATAAAAATAAAGTATGCAATGGGGATTTTTATTTCCATGTAATTATAACAATAATGTATAGATTCCATATTTATAACATCATCATCGAATAATTATGCCACTTCACAAAAATTTCCATAATAAGGAAACCATCAATATTTTCAACAAAACAAATAACCCAACTCTTAACATGTGTCAATCATCACTTTAACGTCATCATATTAGATAGAAAATAGGTAATCCCATGAATCAACCTATGTCAATCATCTCATCATCATCACATCAGCAAAATAAGAAATTCGAACTCTCAACCGGTGTTAACCATCCCAACATCCACTAAATTTCCACATCATTACCTCAATGACACATGTTATAACCTCGAGTCATCACAACCATAAACATGAAATAGCCTTAAATCCATCACAACATATGGAAATGTGTACATGTTATACCTTAATCCCTTATAACCCATAATATAAGCATGTATTGTAACCATGAGCCATCACAACCTGTTAGTATAGTATCAAACAACCACAAAAAATCAAGAAGATAAATAAAAAATCACTTAAGAATAAAAACTAATAAACACATATAAAAAATCACATGAAATAAGTAGAAAAACAAATAATCATAAACGAAAACATCTTCTTACAATACAATAAATACAACATTACAATTTATTATAATAAACAATAATAATAATGAAATAAATAATATCAAAACACCAAAAAAAATTAGAGATCAAGCCCTAGGGATCATATAGGTCGCCGGGGAAGTAAGTTCGATGGGGTCACAGGGTCATCGGAGTCGCGGGGGGGCTGGGGTTGCTGGGGTCGTGGGGTCGCTGGGGTCGTGGGGTCGCTGGGCTCTCTGGGTGCCGTGGTCGCGGGGGAAGTGGGGGTCCGGGGGAATCGCGATCGCTGGGTGAGAGAGAGGAGGGTCGAGGTGGGGGGGGGGGCAGGGTCGGGGTTGTTAAAACAAAATGTTCCGTGGCGGTTTATTATAAACCACAGTGAAACATTTAAAAAAAAGGTGTAGTGGTGGTTATAGGAACTGACGCTACAAAACCGCAGCTAAACGGTGATTTTGTTTTAGTGATAATTGTTGGAGTGAACCTTTACTAATATAATGGATCTGTGAGTGATCCCAACCAACTATGATATTATTGGAATTAAAACATTTCTAGGGTGGAAATTATTTTCTATTATTATGTGTATCCAATATACCTATATCTTATACCAATGTTTAGATCTCATGGATCATGTTTAATATTTCTATTATAATTCATGTCTTATAAACCATAATGATTTATTCAATTACTCTGCATTATGATATTGTATATATATGATATTGTTTCCAAATTTAATGATTAGTTTCATATAAACCTATGGTCATGTTATTATTATATGATCATCGAAATCTCTCTGTCATACCCATAACAGTCATATGAGATAACCATATATTGTTTGTTTTACCCAAATTATAAAAAAGATATTATGTACGATATTTCTAAAAAGGGATCTAGTTATGAAGAACATAGTGGGATAGGAAGTAGTTAACATATGAATATTCTTTTTACGTTTCCATGATTTCAAATTCAATATACCTATATGATTCTGGTGTGTATCATTATGTTAAGTAATTAATATTAATCTATTAATATGTACTATCTTTGTATGAAATTTATTTATTGTTGTAGGTGATACATTTAGAGAATTATCATTGATATGTGGAGTATCCTGTGAAGATATTAGTTTGTAAAGACAATGGTATACAAAATAAAAAAACATTCATATTCATAGTTTTGGGATGGAACCAAAATTTTGCAAAAGAAACTTTGGAATTGGACATGAAAATGAAAATAAGTACATTAATCTATCAATGATTATGAAATTAATATTTCAAGAAAAAAATTTCTATGTTAGAAGAATGTAATGAAAAACAATTAGATAAATGAAATTTTATTCCAAAATTAAAATTTTGATATTAAATAATGTATGTATACAAAACACATTCATTACATTGATTTTACTAAACCATTATAACATATTTTATGTTGTATTTGAAATTCCATTAAGCATTATAAAATATTTATAATATAGCCATTATATAGTGACATTTGACAATATTACATATTACGGGTTATGATTACATATAATTGAAATACAATGAAGAAGAAATTGTCTCAAATGGTCATATCATAACATATAAATCCAAATTATCATATCTTATAAGGGAGTTGGAATCACAAGGCTTCTCTTTAAACAAAAAAATATAATATTTAAAAACCAATTCTCGATAAATATAATTATGGTATAATTTATGGCTTATTGAGACCATGAACTGAACCATGTCTTCTGAATCAACCCCACAATGAACCACCATCACACACCATAATATTCAAGAGGGTGATGGTATGGTAAGGGGTTTTGAAACAATATCACAGTAATATGACTTTTTATATTTCTTTTAATGAACTATTGCTTATATATATATATTTATTAATAATGAATAAATTATTATATAATAAATTGAATAAAATGTTATATTGATATATAGAAAACATAATATTTCTTTGCAAATGAAATATTTCAATTATGAAACTATTTTGATAAAGTATAGAACTTATAAGACAGATATTTAGTAACTAAATTTTCTTATAAAATAATATTTATTTAAATTTTAATGGTAATTTAATTTAATGATGTCAAATTTAATATTTATAGGGATTGGAATGTGTTTAATTTTGAATAAACAATTTTATACAGTTATTTTTTATTCATATTTGAAATTAAAAAAACTATATATTTAGTAATGTAATTGGGTTAAATAGATATTTTTTATAAATTAACAAAATGATATTATCCAATGGGGAATTTCCCTTAATTCTATGTAATGTAAACATTTATAGTTAAAATTAAGTATGATGTAAATATACAGTCTACAATAAGACGTCATAATATCTCAAAAGTTATGTAATAAATTCAAAAAAATAAATCCATGATCAGAGAAATGTTCCCCCTTAATGATAATGTGTTTTTATATTATTTTATTATTTTTAAAAACCAATAATTAATCCTCAAAGTCATATATTATATTTATTGTTTTAAAATCAATTATTTATGAACATGACTCATGTCAATATATTTAATTATGTTATTTTAATATTTTTCGTTCTTTGAATAATATAATATTTAAAATAATTCAACCTTTTTATAATCTTTTCCATATTTTATAATTTTAATTATTTTATTAAATATATTGAAAATCAATTTTATAAAATTAATCAATAATTTCCCTCTCTTTTGTTATAAGTACCCACCAAGACTCCTAGTCAAATTCACTCAAAATCCATAGATCAATAATCTATTCTACATATTCTCTTATAAATCCTCCCGATGTCCTATCAAAATATTAAGATGACATTAAAATGTTATTTTATGTTTCTTCTCATGGTTATGGATCCCCTCTTATTCATTTTTGATTAATATAATTTCTTTTTACTAAGAATTTTTATTTAATTTTTTTCATGTCATAATGGGTTTTATACATCCATTTACTATCCATATGATTCCAATTTAATTATATAGAAAATTTCACACTCATTAAACCATTCCTTGAACCATTAGTACTGCCCATTATACTGCTAAAATAATTATCTTTTTTTGGCCACTTTTTTTGTGAATACTCATCCCTAATTCCATTAAATGGTATTCACCTAGATGTAACTATATTTAATTGATTTGGAAAATTAATTTATTTAAACCATATTCCAAAATCATGGGATTAAAATTCATTTAATACATTCTAATGTTGTGAGATCTATATGGAACGAAAATTCATTTGTTTAACAAGAATGTGATGGGTGATCCCAAAATTATATATCCCACTTGTGCTATGGGTGTTTTTTTATCTAATTAGACACCATGTATGGGTAATGGGTGGATATACTAGGAACTCTATTTTATGATGTAATAGTTGATAAACTTGACTTCTTTATATGATATGATGTTTTATATTGATTCCACGTTCCTTTATTTCTTTGATTTTAACATATTAGATAAGTATTCAAGGCTTATTGTTATTATTATTACAATTTTTTTATCACCATGATATGCCTATTCATTAAATTATATTACTCTAATCATATTATGAATTTTTTATTCATTTACTATTCTTTATAACTCACCCCTTTCATATGTAAAACCACATATCATCCAATTAAATATTATAAGATCATCTATTTTTAAGAGTAGTTATGGAGTTTTAAAAAATATATTTTATCCATTTATCATGTTATTTGGAGATATATCTAACTTACCGAAGACATTATGCCTCTTGAACATATGGGGTTTCACTATGAGTGTAATTATTTAATAAATAATAAAATAAATTCCATACAAGATAAGAGTTATCATAATAGAATATATGAAAAAATCTTGTTGGAAAAAATATTATATTTGATCCATGAAATGTATGAACATCAATTATATTAAAAAAATAATACTTTCAATCATATTATAAGAATTTATCAAATTTTGGGAATCCTAAATCAATTGTATTTAATGTTACTTTTATAATATTACTCTACCCAGAAAGGGGGATAAATCATTAGTGATAAATTTTAAAATTTCGTTTAATTTAAATCACCATCCATGACATATTAAATTTCCAACCAATATAATGTAACTTATGAGTCTCAATAATATATATTGAAAACAAAAGGGAAATCACCACAAGTATTTTTTTAGATATCTTCCACTTTTTGGGAAACATACTCTTTATCATAGATGATTTTTCTCCCTGACCACATATTCATCGGTATAAGCACAATAGTTCAAAATCATATACCATTAGAAAAATATCACATTAGCATATAAAGAGTCAACTTTGATTGAGATGGTTTATAAAACATGAGTAAAAACATTTATGGAATGATAATGATCAAATTGAGTGAAAAATCTCTTCAGTAATAATAAATGATGATCTCCCCCCATGAGGATCAATAATATTCTAGAAAAATTTTCTCACTCAATGAAGAACATGTTATTATATTCTCCTTGATTAATAAAATCATTCTTGATTTTATGAATGATTTATAATTCATAGATGTTCATTATAGACACTCACCACTATATATCATGTTAATTTCTCCCTCATATATTTTAATGATATACAATAATTTTCCCCAAATTTCATCTTTCTTTAAAAGCCTAATATATATAGTTAACACATAAATATCAAGAATTCAATCAATTCAAGAAACATCATTTCTAGATAAATATTCTTGATTCTTATTTCTATAGAATATAAAAAAGTGATCCTCTCTATTTCTTTATTCATATAGCCTTAATTCCTCAAATAGCGATATTATAATATTATAAATTTTATATTGGCTACATGTCCTTAGTAAGATTCCACTTCGTCCCATATTCTCAACCAGTAGTTCAGTAAAAACCTTTTATGAATATTGTCTAATTATGATCCCCATTATATAATAATTAACATATAAATAAATTCTATGAATCCCAATAGTACCCATATATTCATTCCTCAATATTACATCTGACTCATCTATTTATAGCCTACAATATAAAAATTTAATTCAGGACCCAAAACTAAAATAATTAGAAAATTGGATACATTGATCCAAAAAACAATTTTTAATAACTACAATTAAAATTATATTTTATTAGTTCAACTCCAACCAAAAACAACTTCTCCACAAAAAAATACCAGATTTATATTATGGCCAAACTTATCCAAAAAATAATATTTGAATATCTAAAATAATTTCAAGATGAACACATCTTGAAAAATAAATCCATTATAACAAACAACCATCAATTTAAAATTCATCCTTTAACCAGATTGAATCAAATTTTGAATATTTTTTTCATTCATTTTATTTCATAATTATCAATATTTGGATTTGATTCCTTGGAATAATCATATTTAGATAATTTTGATTTTCATTCCATGAACTTCATAAAAAATTTATATTGTATTATTGTACGAAACCAATTAAAAGATAGTTGAATTCATATGACATTCTTGAAGTTATACATAATCAACAAAATGATATATTCTTATAATCTCATGTCTTATGAAATTTTTTATTCCCTGCCAAATGATGATAAAAATTCCAACTCAAATTATATTCTTCCAGTAAATCTCTTATGAAATAATATATATCTCACATTGAATCCAAACATTGTTAAGAATTAGAATTCTATATATTGACAGCATTTCATGGAACATCATCACTTAAAGTCTTGGTTTTTAAACAAATATAAAAACCATTCAGTAAAAACTCAAGAAATAAATCATAATTATCTAATGATTCGCAATAAATATTTTCAACAACATTAAACCATAGAATACTCCAATATAAAAAAAATTATCAAACCATGTTTTATATGAAATCATGCAAAATGTATGACATGAGGTATCAGTATGATAATATCTCACGAATCCCACGATCTCCATAATGACCTCTCTCTATCCCACTATATATTTTCAATCTAAATAATTAAACATGATTTTTTTATTTAAATGCCCATTTTACCATGTAAATAATTTCTATGTTATGTTGATACATATGAATATTTAAATTTATATAACTTTTCATATATATAATAATATAAAAACATTCATTGATATTTCTGACCAATCATAATATATGTTTTATTTATGATGAGATTTGAAAAACATAATAAATATTAATATCATAGTAGAATATTTGAAGATAAATTTTTTTATCATTTTTTGATGTATCAAATTCTATGAAAATAAAATAAGGAATACTATGATTAAACAAAATAACCATGATAATGTGTAAAGGGATATTTCAAAAATAATTTTTATTTCTTTTTTATAATTTTTATGTAATAATATAAATTTATGAATTCATTATAATTCATTTTATATGTATTTTAAAAATAAACCAAAATATATTTTCAATCATTTAATTGGTAAGAAATATTATATAATATTTAGAACACGTAACGGTGAAATAAACATTTCTAAACCAAATTGATTGTATATGTTAAATGATTAAATAATAAAGGTAATTTTATATTATTGATAATTTTAATTAGATTATAAAAAAACCTATTTTTTAATATTGTAATTTACTAATAAATGTCACGTTATACTCTTTATAAAATTTAAATTACATGGGTAAATTCAAGATACTGAGGTAAAGAATCATAATCATCAAATATAAAAATCAATTAGTAAAATACATGAAAAATATTTAGAAAATGTGTGATTGTGAGTGGTATTCGTTTTTTCTATATTATCTAATAAAAAAATACAATATTTCTTTCTTTTCTATCAATTAAACCCTGAATCGGGTCATTCCATCTATGAAAAGGTAATGTTAAATTACAAAAGAGGTACATTAATCACTTATTAAATAAATTTACTTCCAAAACATTTATCCACACATTACAAAGAATTTTCTCTTGTAAAAAATCGAAAATTATTTCATAAACCATCTAAACACATCCTAGAAGCAATAATATTTCCAATATAACAATCAAAGGAACCTTAATGTGTTTTAAAGGGAGAACATCTAAAGGGAGGTGTAATGTTATTAACTAATATCTCTTAATTCCTAAATAATTATACCCCATAAATCATATATATTAGTATAATTAGAAAAATTATTATTCATATAAATTACTATTATCATACTATTGCAATATAAAATTTTAACCTTCTTCAAAATAATTTCAAAAAATGATTTTGTCATGAGGAATGCCACATCAATGAACAACATCAACTACTTTTTCATTACCAACTAACACTAAAAATATTAAATATTAATTTTATTTAAAAAAATATTCTTTTGGACTATTAAAATCATGGATTTATAATATTTTGTACTATATTTGTGATGCAACCAAATTATGATCATATTAAACTTGACATCATTAAAAGAACATGAAGAGGAACCTATATTAATTTCAGTAAATTTTAGAAAAATCTATATTAGAATATAAGTTTTTTCAATTATAATAATAAAATTCATAAAGATATAAAATTTTGGATATTATTTAGTTATTTTAAAACACATTTTACAACTAAAAATAAAATCATTATGTTTCCTAGAAATCAACTGAACCACCTCATATAATCAGAAAAAAATTATTTTTATTTATCAAATATGTAACATATGGAAACACTATAATATATAAAATAAATATATGTGTAAAATGATTATAATAATGTTCTTGTAAGATTAATTTGATTTTTTGGATGTTATTTTCATACACAAAATGAATTTGGTCCCCAAGTAAAGGTTTTTTTAATCAATTTTTATTTTTTGATATAAGATGTGTATTTAACACATTACTCCGTTTTTGTTATAAATATTTTAATTATAAATAAGTTATGATAACTTTTAAATAAATATATAGGATTTATAACTTATTCTAATGTTTTTCCATTTATATATCTTTATTGGAATGATAATAATTATATAATGGTTTTTTTAACATAATTATCATTTTTTGAGATATGATGGTTTATCTGGATTTCATTTCATATAATATTTGAAAAATATGTATCATTTATATTCTTAGGTGGTATTTTATAATTATATATGTATTTACATTTATATTGAATATCCTCATTCTTAATGTATCATTAATAATGAATTATCATAGATGTACAGAATTGGGTTATTAAAAGTTTATTTATTTAATTTAAAATATTACTCCAATAGCATCTCTCTACTTAGATTGGTAAATTAAATTAAATTATATTTTATAAAATATTTCCAATTTTATAATTTGGTAATTTATTAAGTGAATATTATTGGATGATGAATTTCTTTCTCACAAAAGTTGAATATATTTTTGAGGAAAATATCATCTTCATTAAAGAAAATTTCCCCTCAAATTACTTATTCATAATTACCCAAAATTTATTAATTTATTATTTTGATATCTAAATATCTTTTTACTCTTCTAACCTATTTAATTTCCATTATAGCATTCATATTGAAATTATATTATTCTGTTTTTATGTAATATTTTGAAAAATGGTACTTCAATATTTGAAAATGATTATAAATCCATTTGAAATAAAATGTGTTATCTTTTTATCCACATTCTCATTATAAATTCATAATGTCATATCAAATTTCTATCAGTGAATATTATATTTTAATTTAAAACATTTCATAATGATTTCATTTCACTTTTTCAAAACCTTTTTATTTTATTAAATGAACTATTATTAGATATTTTAATATAAAATTAATTTTATTCCATATTTTTATATTTCACATTTTCAAAATATTTATGACTTTTTCGAGGATAAATCATTGAATTATCTATTTTCATTAAAACTCCCCTTTATATTTCCCAATGAATTTTGAAAAATTTAATTAAATGTGATCTATAACATCATCTATTACATTATAGATAAGAACATTTTCTAAAATCCATTTATTTTTTCACTTATATTTTATTTTTTTCTCTAATGAATTTATTTCCAATGAAATTATAATTCATGAATCACCCTCTATATATTCTAACTGAATACTCTTTCTAGTTTATTTATTTTTGGGTATCATCCAAAAATATTTATAAAACTTTTAAATATATATAATTATATATTTAAATTTTTTGAATCCCATTTATCATTCCATGAGTTCAACATGAGGTAATAAATGATATTTTTAAATTAGAAAACATATGTATACGTTATTGATTATTAAGGTCTTATAACACCCTATAATTTAATGAATATGTTTTTATATCTCATGATATAAGAAGGTTATGTGTGTAAATTATCACGTATTGGTTTGTTCACATGATTTTTCATGAACATAATGGTATATTTATTTTTTGATAATATTATACATATATGTGATCTTGTTTATCATTGTTCACACGATTGAGTGTTGACACTATCACTTAAACTTGTGTTTAATTTATTTATATCTACATGATCATGTATAGTGTTGTTCATATGATTGTTCATTGACATAATCATGTATATCGTGGTTCATATCATTGGGTCTGGACATGATCACATATGGATTTGTTTACATGATGTTTCGTGGAATGATCAAACATAATAATTTCAAATTATTGTTGGTTGTAATTATTATGTTTTATTTGTTCATCATATTTTAATTGGATGTGATTTCTATGAGCCTTGTTCATAATATTAATATTTACTATGTCTATTCTTATGATATTATTTTATATGACTTATATTATTCACCATATATCATGTATATTTTCTCACCCAATTATAATATGAAACATGGTTGTTAAATTGAAGTTATATATCTTTTAATAACACATTGTAGAGAACTTTTATAGTTCTATGATCATTTTGATAATAAATATCTCCCTTAATAATTTTATCTAAAATTCCTATGATACAACCCCTGATGAATTATTGATATGTTCTCCCTTACTGATTGTTTCACATAAAACCTTTCTTAGGATTTAATTACCATTTAATTTTGTTTATTTAAACATATTTAGACTATATAAGAGAGTTTGTCGTTGTTCCACTATGGAGAAATTTTTTCAACTATTTTAAAATAAGCTTCTTATGTAGATGTTCATAAAATATGTGTTTCCATGGGTTCTTTTATTTTTTGATTACTATGATAAATAATGATTAAATTATCATAAAATTTGAAAATAAATGTTTGTTCAAGTCACGTTATATTAACACTAGTGATTAAAGAAATTTATTTATCATCAAACCATTGAGCTCAGTCCTAGATATCCGAATTTTATATCTCAGAAGGGTCTTCTTAATGTTTAGAATAATTTTAACTATTTTTATTTTTGTTTTAAAAAGATATTAAGTGTAAATAATAATGATGTGTCTAATTGTATGAAACTGCTTGAAAATTTAGTTATATTTTTTTTATATGTGGTTTTCCTATCAATAAAATCAATATAAGGATACTGAAATGTGGACATGGTTGTGGAACATATGATGTATGGGTAATAACCCAAAAATGATAGGTTTAGTAACAACATAATCTATAATTAGTGCATCATGATTGGGCCCATAACATCACACATAGAAATACACACATTTGTGACACATTGAAGTTAATTAATAATCAATTTATGAACCATTATGATGGGTATAAACATAATTTTTGGATATAAAATATATAAGTTAGGTTATAAAACCTAATATTAATATGACCATGGATAGATGAGGATGAAATGAAAGATTCATAGGTGTATCTAATTATATGATAGTGAAACCAAATGTATAGTAGGTTTAAATTAAGGTTTTATTAAAGAATATACCATAAAATTGAGTTTTTTTATTCATTTTATCAATTAATATATTTTTGTGGGATATTATAAAAAATATTATTTTTTTTGGAAAAAGGATCACAAATTTGAGGCTCGAAAATGTATTTCCCCAGAAACATCTATCCCTATCTAAGGAAGAATATTTAAAAGAAATTTCTAGTATAAACGATAAATATCAACACATGGAAATTATATAGGAAATGATGAATCTACTAGAATCCAAGATTGTGAGGATGGTATCTTTGTAGATATCTGACCACATGTTTATTAGTGATAACCTAGCATATTTTATTAATGAATATAATTAAAACTATTAAGAAATTTTTTTAGGGGGGATAATATCACATCTAGAGATTTTGTAATATATTTTTCAATGCATTAGTAATGTGATCAATATTATATTTCAAATACAACACCAATGTAAAACAAAAAAATTCATATTTTATGAATTTAATTAAGAATAAGTAATAATTATAAAATCTCTAGTAAAGAAGATGGTTTTTTAATATATAATAAATTTATTCAATTAATATAGCTAAATAATATGGAACCATATTATCCTAGTTTGGTGACTCCAACCCCATATTCCATGGGTTTAAATTAATCTCATTCTCATAAGACATAATCTTCATTCTCTAATAATTTAATTAGCCACTTGTTTGGACTATTTCGAAAGAGTTTTTATGGATACTTCGATAATAAGATCTTTGGTGATGTCTATTTTTCTTCCACATATTTCTCTTGGTGATTGTTCATCATCGACAAGTGTTTTCATCTTATTCTTGCAGATTTTGAGATCTACCCCAATGATATTCATTCAGATAGTATTGTTCATGGAGATACCTTCACGGATTGGGTGACGATGGTTAGTGACATTATGTTCTCATTGTCATGGAAGATTTGATATTTTCATGCTCAGTTCTATGAGCATTGTGGAAACATGTTCTATGTGGTCATTGATTTCAAGGTTTTTTTTTTGAGATTTGGGGTGCAGTTGGCTCCACTTTAGTGAGGGGTATTGGGATATATCTAGGTGGTGATTGGTTATTTTGTAGGTTCTTAGTGTCTATCTATATTTAGTCAATAATCATCATCTTTGTAATTATCATAACATTATTGGTTGATTATTTTATAATCGTCCCTATGTTTAATGGCATTGAAGGTGGCACATTGAAGTCATGGTTAATTTTTTATTTAGCAAATGTAGAATATTTTCTTGTTTTCATGCTAAATTTTGGGCATTTTTTTTCTTGGAACCAACTATTTGATGGGGTGAAGATGTCTTTTTATATTATGGGTTTTATGTTGTGATGGATTTGGAAGGTGGTTCTGATTTATTCATGTATCTCCAATTGTGTGTCCTCGAATGAGGGATAGGTGTGCTAACACCCATCATTCATCCACATGCCATCATTTTTTTTGTATTCATGGAAACACTATCATTTATTTTTTCATTATTATTTCAGTCTAATTTTATGGCACATTAGATTAATATTATTGTGAGTGACTCACAATCATTATCAAGAGGTATGTTCATAAAAGTTATTTTTGTGCTAGCATCCATCATCCTCTCATCTCCCACATTTTAGTGTGTGATGGTGGATTTATTCTCCATGTTTTATTAAGCAGAAGTGAAACATTTTAGAAGGGGTATCATCTTGGAAAGGAATCATGACTACATTATCGGAAATAGGGAGATGTGACTTTTGTCTGGAAATTATCAGGATTTATGCTTCATATTTTTCATTTGGGACCATGTAAGGGCCTTATCATATTGTTTAATTTTGGGAATTTTGTATCTGGGTCTTGTAATGGGTTCCACCCTTTTCCTCATTTCAAATATTTATCAATCCCTTTTAATTTGTTTAACAAATGGGGATAAACTCTAAGAAATTTAAAAAAATTATAAATGAATAAAAAAAGAAATAATAATGCGTAGTTTTTTAGAATTCCATTTTTCAATGAAATATTTTTTTTATTTTTTTTATTCTCGTTTAAAGATAAATTTAAAAATATAAAATGCAATTATGAAAAAAATATTTCTGATTTTTTATTTATTAATTCAATATTATCTTTGAATGAATTTTGGAAATTTTTCTATAATAATGGATTTTATTGTTAGTAGTGTGAAAAAAATGTATTTTGTAATTCCACAATTTTTATGATTTTATCATAATATAAGAATGAATTAATTTTTTTTTACAAAATTATATAACAACAAATATTTATAGTGCATAATAAATCATTGAAAAAATTATTTGAATTTTCTTTACCCTTGTTTATTGTATTGAAAAAATAAGAAATATTTAACTCTATTTTTTATTCACACATATAAAAAATTAATTTCCACCACGTATAGATATAGAATATTAAATAATTCATTTAATATTTTATATAAACATGATCATATTAAGTATTATGGCCTATTTTATTTTTAGGCATAAAATTATGATAAAAAATATTAGAGTTAGTGGCCATGGTATCGGTGAATGGGATGGTTTGAATGAATTGTCTAATTATTATTGTGTAAAATTAATCAAATAAATTTAATTTATTTATCTTATAAAATTACTTTTATCTTATAATTACAAATATGTAAAAATATATTTCCATGCAATTAATTTTAATGAATTTTATGTAAGATATAAAATAGTTAACGGTGAACCCAATGCTTATCTAAAAAAATGGTTTTATAAAAAAAGTATTTTAATTTAAAATTTATTATTCTATTTATTGAAAAATGAATTATATTATTGTGATTATAAATTCTGGTTGAGAATGTAAAAAAATTTTAGGATGGGATACTCTATAAGTTTAATAAAATATACATTTCATGAGTAGAAATTAAATAATATGGTAAAAACCAAATATAAAAAATGTAAATATTAATTGGTAAAATGAATAAAACATATTTAAAATGTAGTAATAAGGGTCATGGAACCAAAATCTATGTAATTTATGTTCACTTGAATAATTTTATTGAAATATTAATTATGTTTTTAATCACACAATGAATTCTTTTCTATGTCAAATTGAATGCCATAATGTCCTAAGAGTACTTTTCACACTAAATGGTTATAGTAGTTCCATGTAATGATAAAAACCTATATGTAACAAAATATTCATAAATATATTTTATATAGCCAGATGATATCATTGTATAGGATTAAAATGATACTCGTGTTCAATGGTTGTGGCTCATAGAACATTGAGATAGTTTCTCATTGTATAAATTGTTTGTAATCTTTAGTTCACAAGATTACGAGAACATGAATTGCTAATAAGAAGTCCATATTAGAATAATTGAATAGATAATCCTATGTTTTTATTTTTTTATTAACCCATGTACATTTATATTATTATTAATACATGTCACGAGTCACAAACATTAATGTTAAGATGAATTTAATGGGGGAATATGATCATGTGTAAGGATTATATATTTGGTATGTCATGAGTGATTAGGTATTAATAAAAAACTGCATAAAGGATTTATACTTTTATTTCCATATCGAATATAGATATCTCAATCCATGTTATAAGAATTAAATTTCTTTATCATATTCATGGACTTGGTGATGTTATTGGAATGTATGTTTTTAGTATTTCAATGAATTATATATCAAACAAATTGATTGATGACACTATAATGAAAGATGATTTATTAGATATATTCAAGATAAAAGGATTATATTTTTTAGTTCATATTTATGTGATGTTTCACGAATTTGATATACTAACTACTTTATGTATGGAATCCTTGGGGTTCTGATAGATGTAATCCATGAATTTTTGGTACTCTAGTGAAATACCACCTAGAGGGTCACATTACAACTATATTCGAATCCCTAGTTAGATTAAATGTGTATTTATATTATTGAATAAATAATATACCCATATATAGTATAATAATTATACACATCAAACTAATTACAAAAAATCATTCATCATTTTTTTAAAGATTATATATTTGATTGGAATATTTAATTAAAATTCATTAACCAATTTTTTATAAGTTTAATTACATTATTTCATAATATTTATTTATTTATGTTTACTTATAAGGTAAAACCATATTTTTTTATTTGGATACATTATTATTTATTCACTGGTTAAGTTAATATAATATTGATATATTTATTTTAGTGTGATGCATTTTCATTTACTTAATTAATTAATAGTTAATTATTCAAGGAATGATAAATATTTTAGAGGATTAGGGTACTGAGTAGTAGGTTTTGTTGAAAAATTTCATATTAAATATTAATTTATTAAATATTAATTTATTGATTACAGAAAATAAAATTTATTTTATCTCGTGAGCATAGAATATGTTATGAATATCATAATAATATTATTATTATTTATAAATTTGGTTAACCATAAAAAATGAATACAATAAGGACCCTTCATAATTATTTATTGTCTAATAATATATTTTATTAAACCATCTATTACATTCACTTAGTGGTATCTTGATTCATTAACATTGTATAATGATTCATATAGTTGATCTTCTCAATTCAATGAGAACCCTCAGTTAAAACATTGTGATGAACCCAGAGTAATTCGCCTCCACTATAAAAAATCATTGACACTAGAAGGATTATGTTGATATCAGCATCAATCATCGCATGTAATAGACTTATATGGGCTGTCACCCAAAGTATTTTATTTTAATGATCAAAGGTTTGAGAGTATAGGTGTAAAACCATTTGAGGGAATCACCCATTGATTCTATTAACGAAACAAAAATAATAAAAATGTGGTCTTACAATTCCTATAATATGTATGAAATACATGATTTATGTAATACTAAATAATTAAATTAATTAATGGTAAATTTCATATGATAATCGTGTCTTTTTGTTTTGGTAAAATTATATAAATTATTCTCCTATTAAATTTATTTGTTCCTGACATTTTTCATTATTTACACCACAAAATCAATAATTTATTATTATAAAAATGTTTGTGGGAATAACATTAATAGTTCTTATACTATTCCTTGAACCGTCATGTGTTATTTGAGTAGTCATATGATTGTTTATATTTTATTATTCTTGGAAATAATATATGAATATTTTATTAGGTTTTTTGGAATTTATTATTTATTTAGTTTGATGGTTAATTAACATATTTTGAAAACATTAATATTCATCATTTAATATTCTCATCATCATTAATAGATTAAGAAGATATGAATAATGATTTGAGTTTACAATGGGATGTGTCAATAATTTTTTCCAATATATAGAGAGACAAGTAGTTTGGTAATGTACTTTTTGTATATACATGTCCATTATTCTTGCATGTGACATGGACTACAAGACTCACCGAGTATGGATAACACACGATCTATTTAATTTTCAAGATGTTTTTACTATGAATTCATGTGACATAGTCTTTTGGAAGACATGGAATGTACCTCGAATACATGTTATGTGGTTTACATGGTTTCTTAGTGAAATTAACTCTAAATGAATTATAAAATAATTAAAATATTGACTTTTGTTACATATATGTTATATGGTTGTCCTCTGAGGAGAATTGTGTATCCAATATTACAGTGATAGGATTCCACCTCCATTCTCACACCCTCCCCTACTCTGCTCCTCCGGTGTTTTGCAACTCAGCTTCGAATTAAAGTCTCAGTGCAGGTGTGCTTTGGTGAGCCGAGATTAGGGCTTCATCGGATCGGTCGAGGTGCTCGTTGGTGTGTCTCGGTAGTCGACGACTTCAAAGTCATAGTTGGCATCAGATATGATGCGTGAAGGTGACATTGTTGGAATTAGAAGGCTTCTCAGCCCCATATATTGGTCTGGCATTGGCAGTGAAGGTGACTTGGTGGGCGATGTTCCGGTTTGCATTAGCCCTAGAGTATTACGGAGGGGAGGGGAGTTTCTGGATTCCGATGGTCCGACAATCCTTCCAGTAGGTCTGTTATTTGATTTTTCATTGTTAATTCTAGCATTGATGAGTGACTGGAACAGTGTTTTTGCAATTTGACACCTACATTGAATTTGGGGATATGGTGAGGGGTGATGTGCAGTGGATGTCTTTCTTCAGCACTTCGTGCTGTTGATCTTGTGAATCTGGAGATGGGTGCTATTTTTCTCCATTATTTCTCTCCTTATGGTCAGCATGCATTGTATTCTAGTGAAGGTGTGTTATTGGTCTAATTCTAAACAGATCCATGCCTAGAGTGGTGTTTCTAGTTTAGATCAGCTTGGACCCTTCACCTGTGATGGACCCTTGGTTTGTTTTTGGACATCCATCCTAGGTGATGATGGACTAACCTCACATACATTGGATCATCTTCCATTTTCTCTGAATATTGTATAGGTGGATGTGATTCAGAGGATCACAGTGGGGTTTGTCTGGTTATAATATTGGTTGAGGGTCCCTAGGGAAGTGCTTTGTGATGATGCAGAAATTTGTAATTGTTCTTCTTATTGTTTATGGATTTTTAACTGTTCTTAGTTTTATCCTGAAGGTGGGAATCAATGTATCTAGACTTGACCACTTGAAACAGGCCCCAAATTATGATGTAGAGCTGGCGGTTCACCTTTTCATTGCTTTACTGATTTGGTTGTCGAGAGGGTATGAAGTCATTCATCAGATAAAAAATGTTCTTTGACACATGACACATGATTTTAAACAACCCTATATTCATGGAGATCTTCTTTGTTCAGATTTGAGTGGGGGGAAACTCCTTGTTGTCCATTTTTTTCCTTTTATTTTTCATTCTGGTGCAATTTTCATTAAGTCTAGGGAGTGTATTTGGGTTCCCCCCTTCTTCCGTTAAAAGGGGTAACTATTAGAATACTAAACAATTGAAGGCCTTTGACCCATTAGATGATATGGATATGTTTTATCATCAATTAGATACACATTAAATAGCTACTATACATGTCATGTGACTCATTAATTCCCACATCTTTTGAAATAATCGAGTAAAAAACTTGGTTAGGCTGACACATGAAGAGAAGAACAAATGACTTGATGTTCATTTTTACATATCACATAACACATCCAAGATACACAATGAGTCATGGTAAATTTATCTATAATACATATAAATAAATAAACAAGCCATATAACTCCTTAGGATTTTCCCTATAGATACCCGATTAAGAAAAAAATAATTTCATAAAGAATAATTAATTAAAATATGGACAAAAATTAATTACACTCTTTCAATAGTAATGGTTTATTGGATTAATAAATTTGCAATTAATTCCAAGTAATTATTTTTAATTAGGGGATAATATAATTATATTCCATGTCATGGTTTTAGTGTGTATATCCAAGAGATTTTATATTAACATTGAGATAAAGAAAATTAATTAGTTGAATTAATTGAAAAATAATTATCTAACTAATAAGGGTAAAATTTAGGTGAACACTAGCTAGTTTAAATTTTATTGTCTAATGAATATATGTGGATGGACATGATATTAGACCTTCATGTGTATTTGATTGATTTATTTAATTTATTATTTAATTTTTTCTAATAATTTATAAAATTAAATATTGTTTAATGGGTCAATCCTCTCCTCTCATTATTTAAGAGTCTCTATGCCCATTATTTTTAAGACATGCTTAACCAAACCAATTTTTTCACCTCACTAGTGTGTGTCTATGTTTATGTAGTTGATGGAGCTGCATGGATAGTGGATGTATTTTATGTTTATAGATGAGGAAAACCCAATCTAAGAGGTTGACAATATCACTTATGAGATATTGTAATTTGAACAATGTTTTATTCTAGGAATAAATTCAATATTCCCTTGGGTATGATTATCATTATCCATGTAAAACAACTATATCTGAAACACATCATCATTGCACTTTATTTATTAATTTACTATGAGTTTCATGGTTAATTATTTTTTTTTATGTTAATATCATTAAATATATAAATTAATAATCATGAAATATGAATTAAAAAATATTATAATATATGTAGAGTAAATCTTTATATGGTGGTATGTTATGTAAAATAAACATAATATTATCAATAATTTAATAAGAGAAAAATGTGAATTTACACAGGGTTAAAAATACCTCAAATAAAATATTACCTTTTCATGAACATTTTAGACATTTCTGTAAATATTACCATAGTTAAAAGTTAATAAATATCTTTTATTAGGGGTGATTTAAACTATCATAGAATATTAATATTTATTTTTTGGGTTGAAATAACCTATTAGTCATTATTTATTGATTTCCATTGTGATACATAGTGAAACTTGTACGAAATGGGTTAGAGAAATACATGTTTTATATTTCATGATTGGGTAGTCGGATAAAAAGATCATGGAGTTTTGAGTTATGGAAGTTGGAATATTATTCTTACATAAAAATTTTTTGTAGTTTGGCATACCTCTATATGGGTTATCATAAGGCACATATAGATCCTTCCCACTAGAATTCCCATGTGGTAGGATATTTCAAAACTAATGATGATGGATAATGGGATTTGACAAAATAATGGGGAATTTATAAATTTAAAAAATTACTATATTATTTAGTAATATGGTTAATCTATTAAAATTATACTGTTATTTATTATAAAAATGATATCCCAAAAAACATTAATTATATCACATGTATATATAATATAGAATTATAACATTCAAACAATCTCATATTTCTATGAATTTTATAGGTTTCTTAATGATATAATATGAAAAGAATAAAAATTATATGTATGGTAAAATTATTTTGTTGAGGTACATGGAAAATAGGATCATGAGGAAGAACTATTTCTTCATATAAATCATATATATGATTTCATAAATGTCCAATTTTATATTCATTCATATATTTCTAGTTAGATAGAAACATTCACAAATTTATAGTAGTGTATAGAATTATGTATTGTATTCAGTGACTTTATTGAGATAAGATGAGGGAAAAGAGACTGAAGATACACATTGCACTATATATAGGAAAATTTGGAGAGACTCATCCATCTATGACTCATGTAGTCAAGATTAATGGATATATTTTACTTTTGTACATAGTGGGGATTAGGACCTTTTAGGAGTTACTAACAGACCCTAATTTTCCCTCACTTCCTATAATATTTTCCAGTTTTATTGTCAATTAATATATGAGAAACAAGAGAAGTCTATTTTGGACCACATGACATTTATGGTCTATGTTGTTAATGAAATTTGGAATTAATATCTTGTTGTATATATGGTAAATAAAAAAATGAAGAACAAGGTAAAGGATCAAATGCCTCAATCCACATATAATTCTCTAGAGAACCATATTTCCAAAAAAGGTATATTTAGAAAATTTTAAAGGAAATAATATGCATTATTTTTTTAGTTGATAAATTATACAATGGAAGAAGAACAAAAACCTTTTAAAGAAGAAATGATAATCATTTGGTGCATTCATTAGAGAGTAACATATTTTTATATATACAGATTGGGTGTCAGAAAAATTTTGGGGATCTCAAACTTGTATTCAAATATTGGAACCAATAATATATTAAAATATTTCTAGAGGATATGTCGATTTATAGTCTTATAATGGAGAAAGGTTTCCTAATATTGGCATTATAGATGACCACATTTTTTCAAATGGTGTTGTCATTTTTAAAATATATTGTTATTATTTACCAATTTTTTAAAAAATAAGATAATTTCTATAAATTTTTTTGTTAGAATATTTTGTCATGTTTATAAAAAATAATAAATAATTTTATAAATAAACCATATATTGTTATACATTGCATCTATAAAATGTTCATTATATATAAATTTATGAAGACATATTCTATGAAATTTATATTGAATAAAGATTACATCACTCATTTCACACCCTTTAATGTAATAAATTTTTTAATCTCGTAAAAAAGAAGAATTTAATATATATATATATATATATATATATATATATATATATGAATATTTATAAACAATTGGGGTAAAACTAGTTGAAATGTTGCATCTTTTTACAAGGAAAAATGAACACGATGCTTTTTGGTGGAAGGGTGAAATTGATATAGATATTCAATAATTGTAAATATATATGTCTATTTGGTGAAAATGAGTATTCAAGAGAAAACTATACATTGATGGTTAAGTATGTAGATATAAGGTATTTATTTTTTTAAAAACATCAAGGAGATTACAATAATGAAACCATTTCTGTCGTTTTTATTTTTAAATACAAAATAATTATACATTATATATTCACCATTCCATGATATTGTGTTTAACTTGTCATTTTCAAAATTGGTTTTCATAATGAAAACATTAATAATATTTCTATATTATTCTAAATTAAGGGATATTGACATAGATAAATTAAAATAAGATAGGAAATATCCCAAGATCAATTTATTTTTTAAAGTTGGATTCTAGGTTAGGGAACATTTGAAATGAGGATTCCATAAGTTGTTTTGGTTTCATAAAAAAACAAATTTGAGACATATTATTACAAGAGGTATAGAGTGAGTGTGTTCATATTCCACAAAAAAATGTATTTATTACATATAAAATATATAAATTGAATACAAATATTTCATTAGTTAAGGAAATGTTAAACAAATGCTTCTCGAAGAAATAATTATTTAAAGTGCCATATATGATTGGAATCAAGTTCATTTTTGATATATCTAAAATGGTATGACGACTATTTAAAAATAAAAAAATTGACATCATAATAAAAATATTTATTATAGAAAAATACAATAGGGTAATGAATAAAATGTTAAATTGTATACATATACTCAAGGAAATGTATAACGACCTTACCCCTGATCACCCAGAACCAGTGTCTGTTATCTATTTAAAAGGGATTATTATAATGAATCAAGCCCAAAAAGGCGGAGTGTTTATTAGCCTGGGAACACTAGATATTTACATTATAAAGTAATACACCAATTGAAATGTTATTTTTCTTATTTATAAAAAAATAACTTCAAGAAAAGATCTATTATATCTTGTAAATCCATCAATATATTTCCTTGTATGCTTCTTTGGAACCTAGGGATTTAATCATAATAAGGGTGAGTTGAAATTATTTGTATGGAAAAAATATGGTTGAAACAATATTG
This sequence comes from Viscum album, assembly GCA_963277665.1. Lineage (NCBI taxonomy): Eukaryota > Viridiplantae > Streptophyta > Magnoliopsida > Santalales > Viscaceae > Viscum > Viscum album. The sequence continues at coordinate 693,431,400 of OY728132.1, read as the reverse complement.
AATCATTCAGAAATGTAGTTATGAAATGGTAGAAAACTGAAAATACATTCTATATAATCAATATATTGATAAATATCGCCATAAAAAATATTAAAAAGAAATAACTAAAAAACACTCCATTCAAATAACTATATATGGAAAAATAAATATGTCAAAAAAAATAAAACACATTCCATATAAATAACTAAATATGAAATTTATCTATATATATGTCAATGAAAAATATCATGGTGGAATAATAACAAAAAATAAATGTGGGAATGATTTATTATTGGACACCATGTTTCATAGGTACAATATACCTTTACCATCAAGACCATTCAAAGGATGATTTATAAAATATCAGGTAACACCCTATCTAAGTCGGTTAGCAAAATAACTCACCCTAGGAGGCTACCGATGCATCGAGGGAATATCTATAACTATTTTTCAATCATGACATACCAGTCCAAATCTTTCATCATATATAAAATAAAGAATGTTCCTTATCAAATATACTTATTGAATAATTATTATGGATTTATCTATAACAACATAAAATAGGATATGTAATAACAATTATTGTTGACATTATAATATTCTTAAGGAAAACTAATATTTAAACATTCTAATGTGTCTAATTCCACATTGAATCATTTAAATCACAAATCCCAAAGAATTAAAAAAACATATAATATAATGAGAATATTTATATTCCTGATATAACATTTTATAAGGTGATATATTCAACAAAAAAAGTGAATTGGTGCATAACAAAAATAATTATCAATAGAATGTTACGTGATACGAACTCCTTTAACATGAGTTTCCTTTTGGGTAAACATCATTTAACATACTATATAATAAAATCCTATAAACAATTTACTTTATTGATAACCTTTTTCATGTTTATCATTACATTTATTTTAATAATTACATTTTTGTATACAACTTTTAAAAAAAATATTTTGACATTGGGTGTTTTGTTCGAGATTCAGTTAATGTGTCAAAAACAACTTTGGTAGGTCAACTATAGTTAAAGGGGTCATTATATAATATCTACAGAATAGTAATCACGACATAATTATTGTATTTTTTCAAATATTATACTATCAAAATCAATAATTAAAATATATTATAAAAAATAAATCAACGTTACCATCATGGATACGGTAGGTCATGCATACACATGAGTAATGTTCCAATTTTTCAATGATCATTATCAAAAGAAGGTAAGTAACACCATATCACATGATAATGATGATTATATTATAACATAAATTTTATTTAATCATATATAAATAAATTTAAAATTATTATGATGTATAATAAATCACATATTGTGGAGGAGGTGGTATTCCACACATAGACAAATGAAATTATCACTTTTTAAGTGTGTGAAAGGGTAATAATGAAAATGATATATATAGTATATTTCCAAAAAGAAAATTATTTCATGAAGAAAACACAGACACAAACTCAAACACCCTCACACACACACACGCATATTTAATTTTACATATTTTTTATTTGAACCATCCTTTATAATGTCCATGAATATTTTTAATGAATCACATCACTTCAAGGGGTCATAGTCCACACATCTTGAAATGATGTCATCATATTAATATAAAATCGAATCTATTAATGGTTTGTGTAATAAAGGATTATCAAATTATAATGAAATAATAAATATATTATATATCATATATAAACAAAGTTACCATCATAATGGAAACTATGAGATTTGGTATTAGGAAAAATGAACAATCATCGTTTAGTGCGAAAGTAGTTCACCATACATAGAAACAATGTATTTGTTATCCATTAGATAGAACTGTCTCTATGTGTAGGTAGAGCCCATATAATAATTAAATACTTGTATATTGGCTGTGATATATATTTTTTACAATCATTGAACAATAAGAGTTGAGGGGTTTTATAATAGAAACTTAACTAAATAGCTTAAGAATGTTTGTTTCATCTTAATCAGCTAACTGCATTTGGTTTGCACCAAAATACTCCTTGTATTTATTAATAAAAATGGGAGGCTTATATGATTATGGGATGGTTGTTTTGGAGCTATTTGGGTATATATTTCTCATGAAAAAATTTCTTGAGGTGTGTGAGGATGTTTCAGGAGAGGATGTCTTTTTTTAGTGGAGGATTGGCACACTTGTAATATTTTGACTAGGGAATTTCATGAACATTTTATACATTGCATTCAGATCCAACAATGAACCCATTTAAATAAATGATAGTATATGGTCAATATATATACACCCAAACATATTTTTAAAAGTGTGTAGTTTTTTATGCCATATATTTAATGTTTAGTCCCATATTAGGCTTCATTTAACCATTATCGTTGTAACAAAAATTAATCACATTCACTAATATTTATTGCCAAAAAAATGTTTCCCTTATAATATGTTACATATAGTTTTGATTCAAAATATGAATTCCATTTTTCCAAATTCAAATCACATAAGTCATGGAAATTATATTAAAATTCATCTTTCATGCGAGATGGAAATGATCGTTTTTGATGTATAACCCATTAAAGGTTTGTTGTGTTTTTATAATAATTTTTAAAATGGAATTTATTAAAATGAAATAAATTGAATTAATTTATTAAAGTATTATATAATTAATAAGTAAAACATATTTATTATATATAATTCCTTTAGATAAATATACTACACGAAATATATGTTTTGAACTATAATTCAATATATTTAACTATTCAATAAAATTGATATGATTTTGATAAATATAAAAAATTCACCATTACCAGTTTTTTTGTTTTTATTTTAAATATTATGTTTATTTGAACATAATAAATCAATTAATGTGTCAAAATTAAGATTTATCATGGGATCACCATTGAAATATGGTAACATTTCCATTATAAAAATATATTCTTTATGTTTCAAATTGAGTTTTTTCATATTTATACATATAAAAAATAATGTAAATATATAAAAACTATTTAATATTGAAACCTAAATTTTATTTCATTCTTTAACTAATTGTAATTAATATATTTTCATTGGGACAAAACACCATTAGAAGCATAAAAATACTGCAATTTTTTAATATCCAATTGTTTTTATTTTTTATTCTCATTGATTGGTAACAAATTAATTCATATTATATTTATATAAACCAAAAATTTTCATAAGATAGTTAATACTGATCATAACCACCAAAAAATGGAAAGGTTATATCATATTATATTAAATAATAGTCTTTTAATAATATATTTTTATATGGTGAAACATAGGTTTGTTTGCTACACAATCTATCGTTGAATGTGCTCTTACACATAACATATGATATCAAAGAAGGTATCTATTTTTTGTAATAAATGATACCTTAGTGTTTTTTGAATTTCAATATATATAATAGATTATATTTAATTAAGATATTAAATATATTGTAATGTATCTAGCTATTATATTACTTTTAAAACTTTGTGTTGTGTTCCTTACAAGCTATATCATGTATTGAATATATTTTAAATAGTACATTTATAGTAGAGTATAATTCTATTATATTCCCTTACATGCATGGTGATGTGTGAACGACGTGATATCAAATACAAATTTTATTTGTAGATATTTGTGTTGTTATATTCATCGGGACATAATTAAATTGTATTCATGCAATTTAAACTCTATCATATTGATATATTATTTGATATTTCTGTGGTTGAAATCCCACATCATGAGAAGGTTTTTAATAAAATCCTCTAGAAAATTGAGAATGGAATGTACAAAGGTCACATTGAATAACATATATCTAGGTCTCTAAGTATGAGATCATTAGTTAAACGTATAGATACCTACTTGGGGGAAAGCGTAAATATTTATAGGTAGTGAATCATGTTAGAAATAAAAAAAGTGAATGATCAATAGAAAGATGAGGACCTAAAATACATAAATATATGATTATTTATAACAAATCAGTTCAATAAGAATTAAGATAATATTAATAAATGTTTTATTGAAGATACTTTTCCTAATGTTGAGGAGTTCATTTACTGCAAAAGAATATAAGTAAATATATATAATTGAATGGTTTCAATTCCATATTTTCATTCCAAAATTTTGGATGCTCTTTTATCAAATTATCCTTCATTCAAAAATTAATATTGAATCATGTGGGAAAAAAATTAAATGATCTTACGTGACATAAAAGAGTGAGATGTCCTACTCGTTTCCTTCAATTATCTTCCCAAGACAATATGGTTAAATGATTAACCTCTAATCGTAAAAATTGATACTACTAGTCCATCATTAAATATTATTACTAAAACTATTTAACTAAAAATCATCAAATTATCTAGGAGATTAAGTAGATCAGTGGTTGGCGTGAAACCTGTATCTTAGTTTGGTCATGGGTTTAAGACATGTGACTTTGATGGATTTGACTAGTTCTCACCAAGTTTATAGGTTATCATTTTCTAAATACAAATTAATATAATTCCAAATATAAATATAATGGACATCCTTGAAATAAGATTAATCATTAAATATCATTTTGAATAATGTTTTCAATCCAATCCTAACACATAAATATTTCATCAATTTGTTTTCACGTATGTACTTCCTTGGTATAGGGGTTACCCAAAAATTCACATATAGGATTTCAAAACCTTGACTTCTTATCCTCAATATAAAAAATCTTAGGTTTGGCCTTGTTTATCATTGTCCATTATATTCTTAAAGGTTCTGAAAGAAAATTGGATTATCCTAAGTGTATCCCACTATTGTGTCAAATCTGGTCGGCAGTAAGGTCCATTATCGTGTATAAGGTTATCCGCATTTAGGCTCATAACACCATGTTGGAGTTATTACACCTATATACATTAGTTTAAGAACCATTTCCACTTTAAATATCTAGATATGGATGTATTTCATTGAATATCCATAAAATTTGTACTTTATAAAATTATAGAATGTTCTTTTATAGTAAATCTCAAATTCCACCTTAGATTTTTTGACCTTTAACCTATATTTTCATATATATAGTTTCTAAGGATGCTACTAATATTACATTGATACTAAATATAGCATCCCAATGCCATATATCCAAGGTAAGGTGTATATTTTCAATGATATTTTCAAGATTACAAGGAATCAATCCCTATAGAACTAATTTTATATTAGTTTTGGTAAACAAGATACCTACATGAAACAAGAATTCACAAATTACATCATATATAATTCATCTTTTTTGTAAACAAATAACTTTATGAATAACTCTAACAAATATAGTAAATCCCATCATATCTTTCATAGAATAATTCTTGGATTATTGGGGAAAGAAACATAATATTGATGATCTCAAAAACTGAGTAAGTGAAAATGTGGTAGATGAAATAATGAATCCATGAGAATAATATTCATGACATGGTGAATAACTAGAAACAATTTCCATTTAATCCTTATATTGAGAATGACCTGCATAAAAATTATGGTAATGTAATAACTAGATAGTAATTCCATTCAAATAACTAGATAAGTCATAATAAATATGTCAATTTATAAAACAGAAACACAAGCTATCAAAATAATTTAAAATGATATGTATCCATAAATACATTGACACAAAATCTCATGGATGAACAATAAATGAAACTAAATAAGGGAAATTTTTTATTACTTGACACCATGTTTCCAAGGAAAATTTCAGAATATCAATATAGGACATTTAGAAGACATTTTATTATATATTTGGTAAAACCCATCTATTATGGCTAGGAAAATGATTCGTCCCAAGAGACTGCAGATGCATTGAGGGGACATCTATAACAAAGCCCCACCTGTGCCATTCCTTTTCAAATCATTCCTCATATATCAAATAAATAATGAACCTTATCGAATATCCATATTGAATAAATAATTTGGATTAATCAATAACAACTACTTGGATGATATGTAACAATATGGGTTGTTGACATAATAACATTTTTGATGAAAAATAATATTTAAAGATTCCAATATGTCCCATATCACGTTGAAACATTTAAATAATAATTCCAATGAGTTAAATTAAATTTTTATTCTCATGATAATAAGTATACTAATAATATAAGATATCAAAAGTTGATATATAAACCAAATTAAAGTGAATTGGTCCATAACAAAAAGAAATTCTTAGTGGAATGTTACTTGAGAGTAAATCCCTTACATTGAGTTTCCATTCGGGTGAACATCCATTAACATTATGAATAAAAAATTAAAAAAATTATTTAATTTCATGAGATCAATTTTCATGTTTATCATTACTTTTACTTCACTTATTAGTAGATCATGTACAAGTATTTAAATAATTAATTTTACACTAGTTTTTTGACCAAAATTCGATTTTTCTGTAAGATTCAACATTGGTACGACAAAAATGGTAAAAGTGGTGATTATATAACATCTCTATAATAATAATAATGATATAATTATTGTATTTAAACATAAATTATTTTTTAAAAAATAATAATTAAATATGATTATGGATAATTAATCAATGTTAACATCATACATAAGGTAGGTCGTATGTACACATGAGTAATGTTTCCATTTTTCATTTATCATTATAAAATGAAGACAAGTAACTCCATATCGTTCTAGAGTTATAATTATATTATAAATGACATTTTATTTGATCATATATAATCAAATTTATAATTCATGTGATGTAAAAGAAATCACATCGTGTCGTGGAAGCGGTAGTCGACATGTCCACGAAGAACATTATCACTTTTTAATTATGTGAAAGTGTCGTAATGAAAATGATATATATTTTTTATTTATAGTATTGTAATTATGTCATGAGTATCAAATATAGGGTTTTTTGTAACATATTTTTAATATATTCCATCTTTTATACGTTCAATTAATAGTATGAATGAATCACATCGCTTCAATGGGCGATAGTCGACACATCCCCAAAACAATTTATCGTAATATTGTAAAATGGAAAGTATTAATGGTATTTTTATTCAAGTAAAAATGGTGTATAAACAAATAATAAATATCATATATATCATATATAAACATTTTTTCTATCATAATTTCCTCAATGATATGTGGTAATTGAAAAAAATGAACACTAATCATTTATTGAGCCAATAGTTCTTCATACACAGAAACAATATATTTGTTAACTATTAGATTGTTTTATTTTAATGTGTACGTATAAAAATATTACAAAAATAAACCTAATATATTTTAGATATTGGGGTTGTATTAAAATCATGGAATAAGAAAAGATGATGGTTTGGAGAATAGATATATAACTAAAAAAATTTAAAATGTTTGTTGCCTCTTAATGGGGTAATTCATTTTAGTTTGCAGCAAAAGAATCCATGAATTCTTTTATCCCAATGAGAATCTTCTAGGATGAGAGAGTTATTTGGAGGAGCTATTTTGGCCGTTCATGATCATGAAAAAGTGGATTTATAGGTGTGACGCTGTGGGAGTAGATGAAGTCTTTTTATAATACAGGAGGAGTGTCACTCTTGTAATATTTGTAAAAGGAAATTCCATGCCTATTATTCATGTTTAACATGGATCCAATAATGTAAAAAATTAGGGAAAGGAAAGTAGAGGTTAGATATATAGAAATCCAATGGCTTGGGTCAAGTTTATTGGTGATTTTAGGCAATATGATTAAGGTATAGTCTCTTATTAAACATAATTTTACCTTAATCGTTGTAATTAATTTTAATCACATTCACTAATATATTTTTTCAGAAACAAAGATAGTCTTCTTATATGTTATCAATTATTCTAATTCCAAATATGGAATCTGATTTTAAAAGATCCCATCACAGAAGTGGTTGAAATTAATTTAAAATTGATCTTCTATGCAGGATGGCATTGAATGTTTTAAATGTAAAATATATACAAAATTTCAACCTAACATAATTTCTTAGATTTTTATAAAATATGGAGTTTATATTAATATAATTAATAAATAATATTTTCATAATTAACATTTAAAATGGGTTATCTATTAAAAAGTGTTAAAAATTTCATTATAAAAATATATTCATTTATGTGATGAATTTAGTTTGTTCTTATATTATGTATATCAAACCTTATGGATAAAAATAAAAATATATATGTATAATATATTTTTCATTAAAATCATTAACTAAATATAATTAATTATGATTATAAAGGAAAAACACCTTTGGAATCCAAAAAATATCAATATTTCTTTTTTAAATTTGATTGGTTCTTAGTTTAATTTCTCACTAATTAATAACCAATTAATTAATTTTAAATTTTTGTAAACAATAGATTTTAATTATTTTGTTAATAATATTCATAACTTCTAAAATAATGGAGATGTTATATCCGATTATATTAAATAATAATATTTTAATAGTACATATTTATTTGGTGAAAACCAGTCTTGCGTGTAATGCAGTCTATCGAGGATGTTTCTCTAACATGTAACTCAAGATATAAAGGGAGGTATCTCTTGCATGTATTTTAGGATAACTCATTGTTTCATGAATTTCAAGCAATATTATATATTATATTTATTTACGATTGTAAACATATCATAATGTATCAGGTTATTATATTCAATTTTTACTCTAGGTTTGGAATTCATTACAATTTATATCATGTATTGAATATATTTAAAATAATAAATATATAGTAGAGTTTCAGGATATTATTTTTCCTTACATGAATGGTGATTCATTACATATATGATATTGAATTTAAATTTTCACTTTAAAAATATGGGGTGTTACATAATTTTTCATAAAAACCACATGGAATAGACAATGAGTAGTATGTCGTAGACATCTAGGATAGTGTTTATCAATATTAATATGTTATATATTAGGATATATGTTTCATACACATTAATAATGGTTAGTATATATGATGTTGATGTTGTAGAATAGTATTGGTATGTTTTTAATGTTATACTTATATATATGAGGTGTACTATGGATATGTTTCTGGTATATGGAGGAGATGGGGAAATAATCATCATCGGATATACTAATGTTAGTTTCCAAAAATATCAAACAATATAAACTCTAATTCAAGATATGACATCATTATTATCTGATGAGTTGTGATATATATGAAATCAAATAATCATGTTGTTTCAAAATCCATAGTAGAGAGATGTTATATAGAAGATTCTAATACAAAAATGAATTTGTTTGGATATAGAAAAGATCCCAATATATTGATGTAGTCCCAAATAGTAATGATCCAATAACATTAAAATATTATAATAATACTACTATTACCCTAAAAAACGATCAATTGAAACATCAAACAATGTAGGAAATAATTTGAAAATATCACCTCTTGATGAAATTTTATCAAATGGGTGTGGATGTTGGGATTCTCTTTAACATGGGTGAAAATGTGGCATACCCCATAAAAATTGTCTTATATCAGTTGTGGTATGAATATCATTTGAGAGATAGCTGACTAATTATTATTAGTAATTGGATCCCATTCAAGTTGGATTTTGGTGGTTTGGGTTCCCCAGAATCAACATTTAATTACATTATGATTATCTTTATTCATGTACATTAATATCAATAAATGTACTTATCACATCATGATTTATCTTCGATGTAACATTTTATTCTACAATGTCTTGAGTGTACATCCTGCATTGAAATTTTTTAACTAGAATATAAAATAATTAGAACCTAAATGTTGAATGAAAAAAATTGATTAATATAGATTCCATTAATCGATGATAAAATATGATGGGACACAAATGGGACATGTCATTAAGGATGGAGACTCGTAAGACATTGAGCATGTTTTTCATGGTATACACTCTTGGTAATATTCAATACATTAGATTGTGATAAAATAAACCACAAATTTTGAATCAGTTGTTGCATGTGTAATTGAATATTCAAATATATGGATGTTTGTAATGATCATTGTTATTAATCATTGTTATTAATTTTGTCTAAAAGGTGTATAATTATATGTATTGATGAAAACTATGATAATATATTTTTATATTACAGTTGGATATTTTGGGTGTGTCATGAGGGATTGTTTATTAATCAATAATTTGATAAAGTATTTATCCCTTATATTATTTAAAAAAGATACATATCGTTTTCCATTGATTGGTAATTAAACCTCCATTGTACATCCTTGTATATGGTTTGATATCATAAGGATTATTTCTATAATGTCAATGATAAAGATATCTATCACATTGGATGATAGAACTGGTATTCAACATTCATGAATAGAGATATTGAGGTATATAGATTATATTACATATTGAAAATTCATAGGGGGATATATCTCATTTTGAATTTAACTTCAGTATATATGGAATACATGACATGTTGATACATGGTGACCTAGTATATTAGATAATGTTGCCTAATGCCACATGGAAATTAGTCTAAAGGCTATAAAACTAAGGGTATTCAAAACCGCACTAAAATTCCATATGAATTTACCATGTTGAATAAATATTATTCCCATATATGATCTCGAAAATATTTCTATTGGTTTAATCAGAAATTTTCAATCAACATTTATTCTAGAGAATATATATGTGAGTCTAATATTAAAAAAATATTTATTCATCGAGTACTTATATATATAATTATATGGATGTATATGTACATTTATTTATATTTATTAAAATTAGAACACAATATTTATTTATTTATTAACATCATTTTTAACTATTATTTTGTGGAATATAATAATTATAATTTTATTGGAGAAAAATTTTGTGCTTTTTTTAAATAAATAATTAGTCATTCTACAAGGACTAATTCATATTCAGTATTGACATACAATGTTTTATGATTTGAAATGAAATGTAATATTAAATTTATTTTGAAAAAATATTAGATCATTTATTCATGAAAATAATAATTATTTTTTCATTGAATTTTCCATTTTCTAAATAATAATAATAAAATTACATTTATTTATAGTTGTGGTGTTCCAGGAATTATGAAAATAATAAGGACCATGTGAAATAGTTTATTTTCCTACCGTATCGTTATTAAATCATGATTAAAAAATTCCCCAATTTCATGGTTCCTTCCATCATTGAACATAATGATCTTTAAATATAATCCCTTCAATACCTTAAGAGAGATCCATTAAAGTGTTGTAAAGAAGATAAGGAATATTCAACCTCAAATAGAAAAAGTATTTCACCCTTAAATTATTTAGTTTCGATCAACATCAATGATCACTATAGATAGATTCATCTAAGCTACCTCCCCAAAAATTCAGTCATTATGATAAGAGGTTTTAAGAGCTTGTGTAGAACACTACCCGGGGAATATAAAATTGATTCCACTAATGCAAAAATAATGAATAAAAAAGTGGTCTATCAATTAATCAATGATGAAAGAAATATATGTTTAAGGTAATAAATAATATATAAATAAATTAAATTAAAATTAAATGTGATGATCCTCCATATTCAATAATATTATATCAATTAATATTTGATTATATTTAGTTAGTCATGTCGGTCTTCATTATGTACATCAGAGATTAATTTTTGATTAAAAAAATCTGTATTGTCCATGCCTCTAGTAGAGTTTATGATATGCATGAATCCTTTGAGTTAAAACATATATAAAAGTGTAATTTTGATCATTTTCCCATCTTAATAGACCCCAAAGGTCATTTTTTCTTACTTTTGGAACCATTTCTACATTATTTGTGTCACTCTTTCATTGAAAAATTAATGTCTATTTAAAAATGATGCATATTATTCATGAAAAATAGTGATCACTTCCACAAAATCTCTCCTCCAATTTCTTGTAGTTAGACTAAACACATATCTACATTTCTTTTCTTAAACCCTCTTCCAACATCCTAAATTCGTTTGTATTTCCAAAAGTCCATTAAAACGAAACATGGGTTCTTACCCAAGGGAGAATATTCAAAGGGAGAGATAATGTTCTCCACCGATATCTCTTAATTGAATTATTCATAAAAAAACCCAATTATATTAAATGCATGGATACATGATAACATATTTATTATTTTTATATTTATATGTAATTTAAATAATTTAATATAACTTTAATATCATCATATAAAACAATGTTAGAATGGAAGACATTTTCATACCTACAAATAGACTACCACATCCATGAATGAAATGTATTATTATATCATATCATATTAACATGGATGATTTTAAAAATGAATTTTAAATATAAAATTAATATTCATGAAACTATTAATATTATTAAATCATAATACATTTAATTATTTATGTGTTGTTTATGACTAATTCTCATTGTAAAAAACTACCTTAATTGAACATATCATTGAACCTCTCTTAATGTAATTCCATTATCCGAAATCACATGAAAAAAATAGAATAATAATATACATACAAATATAAAACCCGAAAAAATATGATGTTATTTTATAGAATAGTTTACCAGGGTCAATATACCAAGAATGTTTTATAGAAATCGTCAAAACAACATTTCGTAAAAATCAAAAGTGAAAATATTTTATAAATAAATAACACATGATAACACATATAAAACAAAAATTAAATATGTTTGGAAAAGTATATTAATGTTTTTATGCAATCTTACTTTGATTATTCATGATGTTAGGAATATGCCAAATATAAATCAGGTGCCAATGTTTTGAATTTTTATCTATGTTTCGCATTATTTAGATATGATGCGTAATCACCATTTTTTTATTTTTATTAAATATATATTTTAATGGATTTATATTCTCAAAATATATTAATAATTCAATGGAATTTAAATATACATCTCTTGGTATACCAGTCAAGAGTATTCAATAGAAAAGATTACAAAATTTAAGGGTTTTTGTAATATAATTCTCATTCGCTGAGTTTTGATTTTTAATCATTAACTTATTAAATAAATTTTGGATAAATATATAATATTATTATCTTATGATTTATTTTATCATCAATATCATGGGAATTAAAATTCTAGTACCTAATCTCATTTCTATATATCCCATTCTTCATGAATTATTATATTTTTAAGGGATTTAGTTGAAAAATTTTATATTCTATGATATAAAATATTGTTCCATAGAAATAATGTTTCTAAGTAAAATAAATTATTTGGTATCCTATATCATTAAATATTCAATGTTTTCTCTTAGATTAACATTTTTTAATGAATAATTTATATTCACTTAACATAATTCTCATTAAATTCCAATGTTTTTATGAAACAAATACCATCTCATTCAATGGTAGTTTGTCCTAAATTTCCATATTAATTATTACCTAAAATAGTTTATATTATTATTTTGAAATAAAAATACATGTTTACTGATGTGACCGTATTATTTTAAAATAAAACTTTTCAAATTATAATTTTAAAACCACTATTTATTATGAGAAGTTTCAACAATTGTATTTCAAAACACCTAAATGTGTTTCATTAATTCAAAATAAAATGTTTTATATTACACTCAATAATATAATTATAAATAATTATGTATTTTTTATCATAATTATTCAATATATTCTAAAATTTTAATTTTTTCAAAATGTTTTAATGTCATATTATTAAAGTCATTATTTATTTTTCTTATACACAATTTTTTATATTAATTTTAAAAGCAGATGTTTTAATGATATTTTCACTTCATCTTTTTGAAATTTTTCTTTCTTTTTCATGGAATCGCAATTGAAAGTTCATATAAATATAAAATCATCTCAAAATATTTCACCTTATTATTTTAATAAATAACTGGTGAATGTGATCCGTAAATTCAAATATTCTCTCAAATTTAAAAGAATAAAAAAACTTTTATGATTTGACTTGTAATTTTACTATCCCTATGGACACAATTGTATATAAATAATTTTTTTGAACCAAACACTAAATTTTTAATTAAAAAAATCTTTTGGCGTGATTAAATTTTTGGTATCAACCATTTACATTCATGAGGTTAATTTTACGGATATTGTCTGAAATTATTAAGAATACCATTTTTATTCAATGGCTTCTTAACAATTTTATTAATGTTTTTATTAATTTAGAACTTATATTTACATATGATTGTTGGGTGGGGTCCCATATCAACTTAAAATTAATTTCTAATGTTTTTACATCTCATGAGATAAGATGTTTCTAGTGGACATGATCACATAGATCACTATTCAAATGATTGTGCGTTGACATGATCGCGAATAAAATTATTCACGATGTTGTACATATTAATATTCATGTATATATTTTTTAGATGATTTTTCATATACATGATCACATATATCATTTTTCATTTGAATGAGAGGGGTACAATCTTGTATATCTTTATTGACATTATTGTTCATGTACATGATCGCATATAGCATTGTTTACATGATTGTTAATATAAATGATTTCTTGTGGATTTTCTCACATGATGGTTCATGGAAAAGATCACTTATAGCTATGTTCCCATGATTTTTCATGGGAATTTTTATGTTTTATAATTTCATATGATTTCTCCAGGCAATGATTACTTATATCCTTTTTCATAATAAATCTATTTCTTATGATTATGATTATGAAAGAATTTTATATGTCTATTATTATTATCCATAGACACTGTTTGTATTCTTATACAATAATTACCGGTTGTATTATATTTTAATTGATATTCTATCACATTCTATCAATTAAATAACATAATAATTTTCTACCAAGATTTGGTTTTAAAAACATACTCTTTACAATTGTACATTTAAAACTAAAAAATGTGATAAAAATTTTATCATCAATAATAAAAAATGAGTAACCAATACTGAATCAATTACATAAAAAGGATCATTCTGGTTTATGGTTTTATAAAATTTTAAATAAATTCCATGTAAAAAAATATGTACTTTCATAATATATTAATTTTTCCAATAATAAATAAAATATTTTGAATCAAAATTATACAATGTATCCCAAAAAACTCCCCCACATGATACCCTTTTTTTAATATATTACATTATATTATTCTTCATAACATGAGTAAATGGAAACATAATCATTGTAAAACTATGATATATAAATCAATAATCATATATATGTACAAGATATATGTATGTGTATGAGAGAATAACCAAATTCAAGGAGAATAACCTAAGATAAATCACACCCACCAAAAATTAAATTTTACAATATGGGCCATGGAATAATTCATTAAAACATGTTAGGATTCACATGTTTTTATAATCATTAACCATGTTTAATCATTAATTTTCAAATTAACCATTAAAACTCATATTAATCACAAGGAATCATGTTGGTATTTTTGGAAGGAAATAATTTCATAATAGAATCCAGTAAATAGAATTAATGAAACATTTTCATTTGATTGCCATTCTAATAGGAAACTCAATTGTCTCATAGGAGTTAGTTATATTATGTAACCTCTATTATCTATTAGCAGTATCTTCTATGCAGTTAACAATATCACATTACCCAATTAACTATTTAGCGATATCAGGATAACCCATTATTACAATAAATATCAGGAACAACCATCATCCAATGCCTTATTAGGATCACTCATCAAAATCAATAATGTCTAATAAACATAGCATGACTAGTGTACATGTAATATTTATTTCACCATAAAACTCATAGAAACAACCATAACTACCATCATACCATGATTTCCCCTTGTAAATAAAATGGTTTTCATATTTATTTCATCATAACATAAATAACCCATGGAAAATAATTGGATTGTTAGAATCACCATTAAAAAATCATCATTATTAATTATATGGAGAACGCAAATATATGTTATTATAATATCATATCTCTAATTCAAAATAACAATACTTAAAAAATGCTTGAAACATGAAAACTACCTTAAGAATAAAAATTAACCATTTCATTGATAATAGGTAGAAATATAATTTTATTTTGAGAAATTATTAATTAAAAATTCATCAGATATTGATAAAACTATTTTCTTATAAATGAACCTTGTAAAATTTTAGATTGATCTCAAAAAAATTCATAATATTGGGAAAATATAGTAATGTTATATATGTGAAAAGATAATATATTTTTTCACATTTCCTTAAAAATTCAAAAATAGAATATTCATATTTTTTTAAAGGGTCCTATTAATACTCTGTATATATGTTAAAATGAAATTTAAATGACCATTTTAGAAATTTTTAATTATTTTTTAAACTTATATTGAACAATTTTACATGAATAGACTTGAAAAAAATTATTCGTAATAAGAAGAAAATAATTTGGTTTATTTTATACACATTCCTATGAAAATTTTATCTATCAATGTGAGGAAAAATATAACAGAACATTCAAATAACATTAATAACTCATTTAGAACAGAATATATTGGTTTTAAAGAATTAGTACTATATTATTAACCTTAATTTAAATTTAATATTGACAACCATAATAGGAAAACGAATTGTAACATAACGTCTTACCATATTCGTAAACTTTGAATCCCAGCCCCATAAATGAAATAAAATCAAATGAAACATTAATTTCAATTAATGTCAATTTATTATGGTCATAACATAACAATGGGGAGTAGATAAACTATATAAACACAATTTTTTTCATAACATGAAACATTTCATAAAGAAAAAATATTGAGATGGTAGACCCTCATCATTTTGGTAACCTATGAACTAAAACATTACAAAAGACATAAAATCATATATGGATTTAGAAAATATAGAAATGTTTCCTGAATATCATAATAAAATACAATGATGGGATGTATAGACAGCACGCAAAAGAAACAAGTGGTGAATATGGAATATGTCATACAGTAATAAAAGTGAAATGATAAACCCTTATGGATTCAAAAATACTTCATACATACCCTTAAAATCTTATAAAATAAATTTACAATTTAATACATATATGAAAAAAAATACAATATATATGATTTAACTAATACAACTTATTAACCATTTCGTAATAGTTCATCATTAAAATCATTATTTTGTGCGTAACTATTTGAATTTTCATGATTTTTTTTGTATGTTGATTCATTTACATGATCCATTGTAATGGTTTCATCATCTATAGAATATTAATCATGTAATAGCTATCATATTTGTTTATTATATAATCTTTTACCACTGTTAATACATGGTGGGGATTATAAATTAATTTATACAATTCTTTGAGCCAATAATTTGTACATATGCATGATATATGGTTTTACTTTTCTATTTATATAATTAATGAAATGTTAGAAATACACTTTTGATAAAAAAAAATATAATTCATATATATCAGTTAATTTCATTAAATTTCCACTTTTTTCCAACCATATAAAGAGGAAATATAAAGAAAATCACATCTCTTCATGGATGTGGAAGCAATGTTATCATCGTACAATGGATTATGGAAAAAGGTATATAATATTTTATATATAAATAAAAATAGTAATTTTTTAAAAAAAATGTATTTAATCATAAAATTCATGGTATGATAAAAAATGAGTATAAATTATGAAAAATAAAATTCATCGACCAAGGATATGGTATTCTCATCTTATGTATGAAGACTTGCTCATTTTCCATTGGGATGGATGATAAATAGATAATGTTAGTTATATTATAAATAATAATTTTAGAAATTTAATTTCAATTATGTATATATATTAATATAGTCAAATATGATTTGGTGGATGTAGAAGAAAAAATAAACATAAAATGATTCTCTGAAGTACATTTTTTCTTATATGAGAAATGTTTTTTGGATCTATTCATATGGAAGTGTTTGTTGATATTAAAATAATAATAGAAACTATATAATGTGTCTATATAAGATGGTAATAGTTTTTAGAATGCTGTTTTTGGAGTTTTGAGGCTATATAAGGTGTCAATAAATGATGATATGAGGTAATCTTTAATATGTGATTTGGGTGAATATCATTCAAATACATTATATATTAAAATATAATACATGTATGTCTCATAAAAAATGGACCCCATGTGAAATATTCTATATGTAAGGATGTTTAAGGAAAAAATAACCACAACAATCCTATTTAGACCAGTTCAAGGGATATTTCCAAAAATATCACACAGTTTATCCCCTCTCATTAACTTGTTACCCATTAACCAAGGAAACATAGTAATTTATCTTAATGGGTCTATAATGTAATTCTAAAAGTGAATGTTGGTGATAAGTGAAATGTGGTTAATATTTTGATCTATTTACAAATAACAAGAAAAAATATAATTGTTTTAAAAAATTATTCATTTATTAAATATTTTCTAACATATAATATACTTAATAACATTTGGAGGGGTATTTATATTATGTATATTTTAGAACATACAGATTGTAATGAAATTTATTATTAAATATTTTAAATATTAATTGAATTCAATTTCTATCCATAAAATTTTTTGAATTCACAAACTTATCTAACAAAAATCACTCTTAATATTTTCAAATATATTTTCATTATTTTTTAACCCACTCATTCAAGAAAATTAGCATCTATATGTAAACAATTAGAAAATTTTACAATTAACAGAAATTAAAATAGATTTATATCATAAAATGAAATTCATTTTTAATACGACCATTTATAATTTTTTTTAAATCTTATTAGTCTTACGAAAATCACATATGAGAAATAAAAAATAGACATTTTGTTTTTGCACATTATAAAAAATATATAAAATCCATATTCAGAAACATGTGGTAATATATTTACTTTCTTTCAAATATAAAATTATTATTAATGAAATAAAAACAGAAATTTAAATTAAGGTATGTTTTTAGGTATTTTAATGCTTTTGACCATAATTTTAACCTTGATTTACAATTTTTTTTAATTTATCAAGGTGTTACACTTTTACCATATTTACAATTCATTAGTACAAAAAATTGGGTGAAATATATAAAAAATATTAACTAATATTATTAAAATATGGAATAAATTTTATAATATTTAATTAATATTATTGGAGAAAATTAATTTTAATACCAATGCATAAAATATGTAAAACCATTTTAGGTAAAATCAGTGGTCTAAGCATAAAAATGATTTTATTCACATTTCTTTCTATTAAAAAACATTATTTGAATTTAAATTAAATTTTTTGAATTAAAAATAAAAAAATTAGGATAAATTAATTTATCAATAGAGATTAATTTATTGTATTTTGATAAAATCACATTGAACAGATAAAAATGTTTTTTCATAAAAAATTATTTTGTACGTTCAAATGACTTTATCTTCTTTTATGACTAATTTATAACAATAAAATTAATTTCAAACATTTTTAAATGGTAATTCCACTTCGTTATAACACTATGAATATATTACAAAATAAAATGTAAAAGAAAAAAATGATTGTAAACAAAATATTTCATAGTACTTAGGATATATAGTTTTTCCTATGGGAATTTAAAGTTATTTTTCAAAATTTATATATCATTTTGATAAAAAATAATGTTGTTAAAATTTTAAAGTATATGAATTATTCACATGAATTTGTGGTTGGGATCATCAAATGAAATATTTCCAGTCAAATTTTGTAAAGTGAATATATATACTGAAACATCGGAATGTTACATTATACACCCTTAATGAAATTTTATTCTCTCAATTTTATCTCATTTATGATAAAAATGGTTAAAAATTTCTCATAATAAATTAAATAGATTTCATGTTAAATATATTTATGTTTCAAAAATACTGTTAAAACCACAATGATTACATTCCATTTTGATAGTCACTCTCAAGTCTTTGTTAAGGTAAATATTCCCCTTTTTCGAAGGTATGGAATTGTATAATTTTTTTGGATGATTCATTTTTATGATTTTCATGGTGCTTAGTAATATGAGGTCAGGGTATTATTATGGCTCATATTGATCATTGGAGTCAAAAATGGGTTTGTGGTCAACAACCTGGGATACATCATTCCTATATAGTATAACTACTATGTTAACCAATATCTTAAGAGGACTGTCAACCTCATCGTCCAACCAATTTTTCGACATTTTAGATGGTGGAGGACCTCAAATTTTCATTGGTACTTATGTTAGTTTTTTAAAATGAAAAAAAATAATTTTCCTATCATTTTCTCTAAAAAATTTACAATATTTTTCCTCTATTGCACTACAAAAGAATAACTCACACACCTCTTTCTTCATCTTCATCATCAGGGATCTATATTGATCTTTATATTATTGAGCTTTGAAATTATTCTTTGAGAGGTTAATGTAATTATATGATCCTTATTACTTCTGTTATTTTCTCTTTTTTCCTTTCAAGCATTCTGACACCTCTTATGTCTATTGTGCCCTATGTTTAATGATTTTATCATAATCTTCACATTCTTCTAATTAATCTCGAATAGAATTTTGATATTAGATGTGTGGGATCTTCTATCTAAACGGTTGGTGATCCATAAATTTTACCCAATGTTTCATATAATTTTTTATGTTCTTAAGTCATCATTCTTACAGTTTTACTGAGTGGTGAACATGAAAATTATCTAATAGATCAAGTAAGGAAATTCCATTTTTGTAACGCTATATATGATGTGTTGTGATATTGAACCAATGGTGGTCTTATTTGAAAGACTTATCATTGTATTTGAACTCAAATTGTGTACGGGTATGGTGATACAAGTTATTAATTCCCTTGGAATCAAGTGTGATTCCAAAAGAGATCCTCAATATAATAAACAAGAATTTAGTATATGAATGAAAGATATTCCATCCCCTAATAGAATTATGGATGATTTTGAAAATCATAATTTATATTAAACATTAATTGAATCTATCTTTCAAAAAAGGGTTTTCATAATTTTATAAGGATGATCTTTATTGAAAAATGAAATATATATTAATTTCATGAATTGACATATGAATGGTGTCAATTTGTAGAGACCTAGTTTTTTCATTTAATTCTTCTAAATATTTATACTTATATTTCAAGAGTAATGAACTATGATATCAGGATATATGAAGGTATGTTGTGCAAGAAATAAATTTTATTATAAAATTATTATATATTATATTGGATACAAGGGGTTTTTTAAATAACGTGGGATAACTAATAAACATAATCTCTAATCCTAAATCTATAACCACAGTTGATTCTGAAACACATTTTTTCCCGTAGAGAAACCATAAATAGGTCAATGTGGGGAATTCAAATATCTTACACATTAGGAGTACATTTTGTTAATTAATTAATTTAATTTATTAAATTTAATTATTTATTTTAAATAAATGAATTTGCTATGATAACAAAACCACTTTTAATCCCTTATGGTTAGACACATAATCTTAAAGAGTTTTTAATATCTTATTCCCCTCCTTCCATTAGATAATATCATTACATAAAGTCAAAAATATATATTATAGTAGCCAAAGACATGAAAAATGCTAATAATTCATTTGATCATTTGTGATCAGGTTATTTAATGAAAAAGAACCAATTGTTTGGTATGAATAATCATTTATTAGTTTCCCACATTGTCATTAAAATGATTGAGAATATTGATCCATTCTATTGATTTGTTCTAATTCATTCATGATCTTGTGCCCTTGTATTTGGCGAAGTGATCATGCAGTGCCACCCTATGCATCCTGAGTGGAATCCCATAGCTATGTTGTGGATTGGTCCTCAATTATTTTTATACTTGAAACCCCTTGTTGGAGTAGGGCACGGGTCCTCTACAGAACTCTCAAGTAGAATGCTCTAAAAGTCTTGGTCATGGGTACTTGATGATATCTAGAGTGGAAAAACTCAAATTTGGTTGGGCGTGGTCCCTCTAACGACCTCTAGAGAGAACACTAAATTTTCATTGGGAATGTGTCTTCTATGGAATTTTAGAGTGTAACCCACTAACTATGGTGTGAATGGTTCATATACCATTAGAGTGGAACCCTCATCTTGACATGGGGAGTGGTACCACTATATAACTCTATATTGGTACCCTCTAAGGGGGTGAGAATGGGACATTGTTGACTTTTAGAGTGGAAACCCTTATCAAGGATGGGAATTGGTCCTCTATCAACATCAGGAGTGGAAACCTATAGAAGGGATGGCCATGGGACCTCTACCAACTTCTAGAGAGTAACCCTCTAACTATGCTAGTCATGGGTCCTCTACCACTAAGTGGAACCCTACTATTGTACAACAGAATTGATCATCTACCTAGATATTTTTTATCCACAACTACTTATAATAGTGAAGAGACATGATTTGACATATATGGTTACTTATGGGTGGAAGCGTGAGATCAAGGCATCATTTATAGACTTCAGGAATTGTTGGTAACTCTTCTTCCTAGATTGATCTATGGGATGGATATCTGTTTTTTCTCTCATTTCAGATTCT
Organism: Viscum album; assembly: GCA_963277665.1. Classification (NCBI taxonomy): domain Eukaryota; kingdom Viridiplantae; phylum Streptophyta; class Magnoliopsida; order Santalales; family Viscaceae; genus Viscum; species Viscum album. The sequence goes on along the minus strand of OY728132.1, from coordinate 693,409,054 downwards.
TTTGAATGGTAAAATATATATACACTTCTTTATCCATAACATTGGACAGTGTTAGTATTCTACCATGGGTTGCAATGATGTGTGGACTATGTCACATGATTTTCGTGTTTAGATTCATCTGATTGGATGAGTTTACTATCATCATATAGGTGGAAAAGACTCAACATTTAGTCTATCTACACACAGTGTTGATCCCCCTGTGCGTGGATGATTTAACACATTATCTAATCTGTGTTGAGTTCCATATAGAGTACTATATATCATTATCATATTCTTATTGTATCTATTACTGATCTCCCTTCATCATTTAGGGTTCCCTGATGGGTATGAGTATACTTAGTCTTTTATGGACTTATCTTGAACATGTCATGTTATATGAAAATGAATGAAATGATGGTGGTGAAATGAGAAGATATTATTGATGCATGGAAATTACGACTGAGTACAGTGGTCAGAACTTGGGTAATAGAAGTTAGGCTCTCGTATCATTTTAATTTCATTTTTTTATTGTAACATCATTCTAGTTGGTCTTGTCATCTCCCCATACTATTCAGTTATCAATGTTGTAATCTTATACACCAAAGAGGGTTTTCATGCTGCATTATCTCTCTAGATATTTTATCCTTTTCCATTATTTCTTTGTATTAATATATCAATTTTGGTTTGTATGTTCATACAAGTACTTTGTAAGAGGCCTCTCCATGTTAGTCCTTCACTCGTTCAACTCAGTATCCCATGGGCTACGGAGGCGGCCTTGGGGTAGCTCGGCTCGAGCCTTGGTTTGGGTCATGTCATCAAAGATAGGTATCAGAGTAGGCACTAGTTGAGGAGAGTAAGAAGGAAATAGAAAGTATGATTTCTCAATAGTAGAGTCTTCTAAGTGGGAGGTTCAAGTGCGGTTTGGGGTATAACCAATTTCACTACTGCACTAGATACAGTTGTTATCATGGATTCATAAGGAATAGTTACTTGTGCATAGACATCCATCATGAACTAGTGATACCATATGAGGAACTTTTTGGATGTCAATAACTTTTAAACCCCTATAGAGAGGGTCAATGGTCACAAATTTCTTTCAATTGCATGAACATAATCTGTATGGGCATATATCATCACACTAAATCTTTTCGTAGCAGTAGTGTGACCCTATGATGTTATCCTCAGAATGTATTTATCATCATCAATCCATGATAAAATGACTTATACAAGTGTTTTTGTTATTTTTATGGGTTAGGTTTTCTTGTGCACTCTACCCTCCCCCCCCCCCCTTGAGGAGAAGTGATCCCCATATAGAGATGGATTAACTTTTTCGTAGAAAGTTAAAACTGATTTATTTGGTGTCTATTATTTCCATTATAAACGTGGATATTATGTGATCTCAAATACATAAATAGATGGTGGGTATTGATGAAATATCTAGTTCACTAATCTATTGTATGGTGTAAATTTGTATATACACCCACTAGTGATGGAAAAATGTTTGTGTTATCACATCGGATGAACCTGGGGGTGTTGAGAGCATGTGGCGCAGTTGGATGGTCAATAGAGGTAGAGATACATATAACCCAATGCGTTAACATGAGAATCCCTATATTGTTCGTAAAAATGATGGATGAGAGTTTGCGTCCTCATGTGAATTATGATCGCTAGAGCATGGCCTTAATAAATAATAAGTACCTCATATCAAAAATTAATAACCACTTTAACAGGTTTTGAGGAGTGAGATGGTTCTCTAAGAATGATCTGTGGTCCAACAACCATTAATTGAGCCTTCTCAAGGATCATATTCCAATTTTTTCATTATGATTTATCAATAGAGACAATGAGTTGCTAGTAATTCTAGTTGGTGTGACATATTCCCCCACCATATTTATGGGTTTGATGAATCATTTCTTTTGGACAAACATTGACCAGTTTCTCATTGTCTTTATTGATAGTATACTCACTTACTCTACATCATTATAGGACCATTATATTCACTTGAGGAAGGTATTAGATTTTTTGGAGAGCCCCGGCTTTATATAAGTTTCCAAATGTACTATTTCTAGATTCTTGAGGTTCACATTATCAGTCATTATTTTTATATCATAGTTTATTTATGGTCCTATAAATTTTTGATGTAGTGCTTCATTGGGAACCACCCAAGTCTGTGCCATTGGTGCCTAGTTTCCCTACCATGGAAGGTTTCTATAATATCTCTATGAATATCTTATAGAAAATTGATTCCCATTTGTCCTCCCTCACGTGGAAAAGGAATTCATTTACCTAGACTGAGTACTCCTAGAGGGCCTTCATGGAGTTGAGTAAGAGGATGGAAAGTGCTCATGTGTTGTGATACTGGAGGAGTGCATGAATTACGTTGTGCTTTGTGATTCTTCCAAAGTAAGGATCATATGTGTGTTGATGTAATCGATGTTAATTATTGAATATGGGTCAAGTATGTTGAGTTCTATTGATAAGAACTAACAGTATCATGAACTAGAGTTGGATTCGATTTTATTTTCCCTGAGAATGTGGAGGCACTACATTTTGGGTGAGTTATTTGTGGTTTACTCATATCATCAGAGCCTCAATTACAAATTTACATAGAGGGACATGAACCTTGGAAATCTTCACTAGTTTTATTTCATATAAGAATATTACTATAAGATATTATATACTCTAAGGAATGGAAATTCATTAGAATGTGACCTTATTAGGATGTCCCAAGATCACATTGTACATGAGGCACTAGAGTAGTTGGACTACATGTAGATGACCCTGGTGGGGGAGGAGGGTACAACATTTCTTTATTTGATGATGTTGACTCCTCTACATATGAAGTTTATGAGAGAGTACATACTCTGATACATCAACTACGAGGACTTGTGTGACCATATATCTATATTCAATACACTAGATTGATATTTTTGGGGAGGGAATCAAGTAATATTTCTACAATGATGAATTATGGTTCTGATCATGATACGGGAGGTGGTGATGTGAGATGTCCAAAAATATCCCCTAGTAAACATCCTACTATAGAGAATATGTATATATACCTTCTATGGTAGTTTTGGGTATGCTAAATGAGGTGGAGCATTGATGAGTTCGTCTCTTGGTGACTCACCTAAGAATAGGTCAAGGACGGGCACCAGGTTCAAGTAGGTTTGTTGTCATCCAGTGAGTTACTAATGTGGATGAGGTTTCTCATATAAATGGATTTTATTAAATATATTCCACATACAGTGAAGGGACATGATTCTATTTGTACGATATATGAAAAACTCAAGAATCCGGTACACTTCATTTATATTACCAAGTATAGTTTTTAGTGTGTTTTGGGAAATTGTACATACGGGGTATCGTTCGTCATTATGGGGTTTCCTTGATGATTTTCTATGATCCTGACGTGATTTTTACATAAAAATAATGGAGAGGCTTTCATGATGAGTTACAGACCTAGTTGAGGATGAGTACAACCTTTCATCCCAAAAAATTGGCATACTGAGTTCAATATCATGGTGTTATTTGATATATTGAGGGCTAGAGTGATCGAATTAAAATTGATTTTGGAGGATCACATGCTCTTCTATGAGTTTATGTACTAAAATATATACCATATTACTATCATCATGGAACATTGTGAATCCCTTCATGGGAGACCATTCATGTCACCATTTTTTGGATTAATTTTAGAGACATCCATTATGGGACTAGAGTTAATGAAGTTGATGATCGTGAAGGTCCACGTCATCGTTCAGCGTATGAGAATGGCTCAGTCGGGGGGATTAAATATAATGTAGATCACTTTCCTAGTCCCTTTTATTTCAATCATGTAGACCAATATTCTCTAAGAGTCTCCCCATCACGAGGATTGGGTAGGTTCAGCCAGGGAGGTAATCTATCCATGAGGTTTATTCAGACTTTCGAGATCATGGAGAGGTTTTGTGGGTTTTATTATTACTTCTCCTAACCCCCATATTTGTAGTATTTTCGCAACATATTACATGTGTCATAACTAAGTATATAAATGAATGAAACCAGAAAAGTCATTTACTAGGGTATGATTGACATTGACGATAGAGCCACCTTTACAGAGCACCTAATGGTGCTCAAAGATCTACAAGAGAGGAAGTTGTGTGGTTGGACCATCAGATTGGTTCTTATGTTGTAGAAATATGGGATCATGATGGGGAGTACCATGGATTGGAAGATCAAGATGTGAGATTAGTTTATGGTGTTTTTTGTCTAGTTTTTCTTTTATGGAAGAAAATTTTAATGGATTAAATTATGTAAGGACCTATCTGTTCCTTGTAAAAACATTAAAATATTTCAACATATATTTCCAAATATAGACACAAATATGGTGTGTAATATTGAGGCTCAGTCTATAGATAACCTTGATTTTGATAAATTAAAATTACATTAATGTCATGGGATACATAAAATACAACACACAAATATTATGAAATACTGTATTCATTTAGTTCCTTCAGAAACATAGAAAAGAAAACACTAGAACATAAATTTGAAACATTATAATCCACTAGGTTTTTCATGACCAGAACCCTTCTTGGTCACATAAAAACTAATATATATCATCATAACATAGGGATGAAAAACTAAAAAGGGGAGAGCTACAATGCTCAGTATGGGTAATCAAGGGATACATGTAAGAATTAACCTGATAATAGGTGTTAGAGAACATGATTATAAAATTAGAAGATCATACCCTATATAACATAAGATCATAAACATGAATCATGAAAAAATTATTGGAAATTCATAAGAGATTAATAATAACGAAATAATGAAGATAATTTATAAAAGTATATCATAGGAATACAATATAGAAATGTGGAATACAAATAAGTATATTAAAGCACAATGTCAAGGATTACTACAAAAACTATTGTAACATGGTAGTCTTGGGATAATCAATTTTTTACCTGCTTTGGGTTTGGGATTACCTCTTTTGTAAACTAAAATTATTGATATTGGGATTCTATACCACATAATCTATTATTTCAGGCTCCATATTTAATTTATATAGAATCATTTTCGGTGTTACGATTCCCTACAGTGTACCCTCTAGTTTTTGTCTTCGTAAAGTTAGATGTTTACCCTCTTTTTTGGGCTTCAGATGCACTCCCATGTACCATTTGAGATCATAAAATATTTATCATATACCAATTAATTAGTGGGAGATATATGTCTCACCCGTCATATAATAAAATCATACATACATGTCCCACAAAATAGTCATTATATACTGACCCATGAAAATAGACGGTATTTATAAACATAAAATCATAACCAAGGAAATTAAATGGGTATCATTAACATTTCATCACATCATAATCTATTGAAAATATTTATGAATCAAAAAAATTTCATTAAAGAATTACAAAAAAAGATGCAGGTATCATAATCATATAACATGTAAGAGATAAACAGGTTTTGTAAACATATAAACCATGAATGTGAATTAGGATTCATAAAAAAAATTCCATCAAAAACTAAACCATTTAGTTAAATAATATGAATAGAAACTTTGAATAATTTCACATAAAGGCGTGAGTAAAATCAAGATATTTATTCTTAAGTTACTATACATTTTTATGTCATTTAAATAAATTTATTAAGGAAAATACCATTTCATATTTGAAAAAAAAACCTTTTTAAAACAAAAAAACATTTGAAAACCATTTTCATGAAAATATAATTAAAAACATAAAAAAATATTTTCTAAATGTTTTGGAGAAAAATTTATTTTATAGTATATAAACATAGCATTAAAATTTTTGTAAATTCAATTTCCTTGGAAAAATAGAAATGAAACCTGGATACATTTTGAAAAAAATTTCATTTTAAATACATTGAAAACTTTTTAAGAAGGCTTGAAAATGTATAAAATACCTTTAAAAATAGAAATACATTTTGAAAACTATTTCCATTGAAATGCACATTAAAATAAATTTTCATAATATTAAGAAAACGTTTTTACATTAAAAATAAACTTCTAAACATATAATGGATTCTTCAATAAAGTGACAGTCATGGAAGACATCAATGGAAGCTTACTCATAAACAATCTCGATAAATGATGAGATTGTAGAATGTAATTGGAACCATTTTGGTAACATTAATTCGTGATGAAGAGAATAAAAATATAGAAATCCTAATATATCATTAAAATATTTAGATTCATTATATAACATATCAAAAGGTACTATATACACCTCATTGAAAAATTTAGGTTCCTGACATGGCATGTGTATCAATGAAGTAAAATTGAAAGAAAGTTACATTACCAATTTGGTATCTTTTGAAACAAAACCCCATAAAACAAATATCATAAAATTGATATTTAAATACCCTTAAAAATATTAATATTAATAATAAAATACATAAATTGAAATTTTACACACCACAAAAATGATGTGAGCGGTGTTCAGGGCATGTCTCTTATAGAAACAAAAGCAAGATGAAATCCCCTTACCTTGTATATTGAATCTCTTCGTACTCATACTATCATTCTGTATAATAACACTAATTTTATTATACATCTATAAAACAAAAATATTATTATATTTAACATCATATGGTTGGATTATGACTTTATGTTACGAATTTGGTAACTATTATATGTTAATATTTCACCTTGGTAATAACGTTATTGTTCTTCGCATATTTCTTAATTTGTTACATCTATGGTCCTCATTCTTATATCACAATTCTCAGAATTTGAATCAAGATAAAAATATCATGTATATTAATTATATGTTTATTACAATACTCTATATAATATATCTATTTGTGAAACATAATACACCATTCATAGAGTGGTAGGTCATGTGTATGCTAGAACATCATTTCTGTTTTATTATTGTATTGAATGAAAGAGAGTAAATCAAATTTGTATATATATATATATATATATATTTATGTATATATCATTATTAAAATAAAATTATTATTTCATATATATCATATATTTTCACTAAACCCACCCTTAATACATTCCATGTAATGTAGGAATGAATAACATCTCCTTGATGGGGCGGTAGTCCACACATCTTCAAATGAAATTATCATATATACACAAAATGGATAGAATAAATATGGCTATTTTAAAAATATTATAGAGTATTAAAGACATAATATTTATCATATATATCATATATTGACATCTATTCTGTCATAATTCCCAGCCATGAGAGGTGGTAAAGGAAAAACAATCAATCATGGTTTATTGAGGCGGTATTTCATCGTAAACATAAATAGTATGTTCGATTCCCATTAGATGGAATTTTGTGTGAGTGTAGTTTTAAATATAATAAAAAATAACATCTATATATATGTAGGATACTAGTTTTTTATAATCATGGAATAAATAGTGGTTTGGTGGGGGAGAAGGAAAAGTGATGAAAGGAGCTTGTGGAATTATGCTACCTCTTCTTATGGTAAATCCCATTAGACTTTACCACATGGCTTTCCTTGGGTAGAATTATATCCAATGGGAGGATTTAAAGAATAATGGATGGATTTTGGTATGTTTATTGATTATATATTGTATGAACCTATGTGGTTATAGAGGTATGAAGACTCAGGTGTGGTGGTGGACTTTATAGAGGAGGGAGGGGCCACAGTTGGAATTTTTGAATACATGTTAGGTGTACCCACGTTTTTTCTTCAAAAACGACTTCCCAAAACTATCAAACTCAATACTTGAAGGATTATTAATTATATATGGACATAAAATGGCTATTAGAGATGTTTATAATTCGTTTTGGGCATTATGGTTAAAGATTAGTTCCTTGTAAAGCTAATTTTTCTCTTCGTTTCTATAATTAATTTTAATCACTTTTAATATTATTTTTTTTGTAAAAAACTGTGTTGAACATATCAAACATTATATATTATTATTATACCAAATACAAAATACATTATTAAAAATTCGAATCACATAATTTAATTATTTTAATTTAATATTAATCCCACAGACGGGATGCCAATGCGTGTAATTAATGTAAAAACGTTTAAAATTATGTAATGTCCTTATGATTAATCTTAAAATGAAAATAATCCTAAAAATCTAAATGTGAATAATTGAAAATTAATTTATATTATGTGACTTTCTAACAAAATTAAAATATTATTTAACACTATAAATAAATTTGGAAAAAAATATGTTTAAAATTAAAATTCATTATTTTTCACTATTTATTAAAAATTGAATCTTCACAAAAAAATCAAAAATTTACCCTAAGATAATTTTTTTATTTATAAAAAATGAAGATTAGATTACCATATAGAATTTATAAAAGTAAAAAAATTGTATTAAAAATATGTTCTTCATTAAAAGTCGGTAATAGTGCATTTAAAAAAATATAGTTTTTTATGTATAAAATTGGGTTTGTTATTATCCTATGCCAATATAATGTTATCCACCGACCCTATATAACATAAACCCAGTTCATTATTACATTTCATTGGAATTATTACAAGGAATAAAATCCTGAAAGAATTTATAGTTTTGTAGTCTTGGAAATGTCGATTACATACATTATACCCATAATACATTGGAAAGACAAAATAAAATATGCTACACAATATCAAAAATAAACTGCATCCTTGAAATCATAATTAATGTTCTCTTCATCATAACCTCAGAAGAAAAACATAATGAGGGTGAGCTCAAATATCAAGTAAGGGTATGTACAAAAAATGCACTAATCAATCTCTATGGAAAGGTTAATATATAATAACACTTTCCATGTACAAAACTAGATAAGGAAAAAATAATATGAAAAGTAAGAAACTGAAACATATTATATAAATCAATAAACTGGGAATAAACTTCTTCTATATATATGTCAATGATAAATGGAATAGATAAATAACAATAGAAATTAAATTAGGTAAATACTTTATTTAACGACGTCATATCTCATGCACATGAAAACTTATTATCATTAAGACCATTCACTAGTAAGATTAAAACTAAGGGTAGAAAAACATTTGGCCCACATATTCATTTCTTGATAGTATGTCGATTCATTGAGGAGAAATATAATGTCTGGGATCCACTCATCATTTCCAGTCCAATGTATTTCTCATATTGAAGAACCAAATTAAATAAATTTCCTTATCAAATAAACATTTTTTAACGTCCCGACCCTAGTTACCTAGAGTCAGTGCATTATTACATAACATTGGAATGATAAAAGGAATAATGTCCTGAAAGACTGTTCAGTTTAGTAGCCTTATACGTACTCTATACATTCACGAGTTTTACATTACATTAAAAAATAAAAAAACAACAACAACATTGTCTCCATTGACCACACTCACATCCCTTAGAATATCCCTACATATAAGTCATAATATACTTCTTCACGTCCTGGAAAAAATAAAACATAGAAATGGGTGAGAACAGATGTTTAGTAAGTGTAACAATACAGTAGAAACATTCATAAATAAACATAAACATTTAAGACAATGAAAAGACTAAAGTATAAGGCTTTTAAACATAAATTTATGATTAATATAGCCAATATAAATCAAATAATGACATTTACTTATTTGCATGGATATTCTAATAGTCTAATAATCACATGAAATATTAACATCCACTTTCATTATGATGGAATGATTAATGCTAGGTTTCATAACCACATAGTCAAGGCCTTGTGCCAAGACTACAATTAAGATTTTGTCAAGGCCTTATGCCAAGACACTAGATTGTCTCATTAGACCTACCGATACATCAAGGAGCTATAGTGTGCTCCACCCGTCACTTACTAAGTCCAATGTTTTCCTCATATGTAAGGGTTTAAACATAACATAAGCCTTCATATTAAAACTAGAATACAAAATGTCAATAAATTATCCATAAATCTTGAATGGTATAAAAATAACACATCCACAGTCAAACATATCACAAAACCATCAATACAATATGAAATGTTTGTATCATAATAAATCAACCTCGATCAAAAATAATATCCCATAAAGGATTTTGACATATTTGAAAATGATCTGTAAAAATATTTGAGAGAAATATCCCTTTTTTGTGAAATCATTTAAAAGTCACATAATTTATAAAGGAAGTAATTTAAAAGATTTTTTTGAATCAAAGATTACCATAAAAATTTGAAACATTTTAAAGGAATTAATATTTTAAAATAGTAACATCCATATAAATAAATCCTTAAAACCATTTTGAATACATGGACATTAATGGGAAAGGATTAGAAGAATAAATCTTTAAAACATATAAAATTATATTTTAGTTAGAGTTCCTATCAAAATTAGAGACGTTTGACTAAAAATAATGGAGAAAATATAAACTTATAATATCATGAGAATAAAGGGATTCATGATATACTATCTCAAATTACAGTATATACACCAAATAAATGTGAATTGGTGCATAACAACCAAGAAGTCTCAATGAAATGTATGTTGATATGAATTCCTTTATAAATACCATCTCCTTAGGTTAAGGATAAATCAATGACATAATTATGTTTGAAAAATATAACTACACTCAATATGATGGGATATTCAGTGTAAATCAATCGGAGTAAATTCTCACATGTTATGGTAAAAACAACACCAATAACCTGAATGTTTAACTCAATGAATCAAAATTGAGTTAAAATTAATCTTATCATGTTTATATAGATGACATGGGAATTTATAAATTTATTAATTATGTGTATCAAAAGTATATCCCCAAAATGGGGGGTTTAAATTACTACATAAGTAAATAAATACCGATTTCACACATAATCAGGGAGAATTATAATTAATGAAGTTTTCATAAAACCGAATGAGTGGAAATTGAAATTTGAAATTCCCTTACCAATTTGGTAACTTATGAAACATACACCCCATGGAATATGGATAATCCAATTATTATGTAAATACCCATAAATTAAAGTTTATTATGCAAAAAATACAATCATGGGAAGTACATACACCACAAAAAAGGGATTAATGGAAACTATAGCATGAATCTCACGTGAATAAAAGTGAGATGAAAACACCTTACCACATTGTATTCAATCAAGTCATATGACCAAACGTTAATAACCACCAAATGAAACATATAATACCATGAATATAAAAATAATCATGATAACATATATCGTATTACAGTACACAATACACCACAAGCAATAAATAAATGTCGAACAATGGAAATTTCACGGAATTAGAAGTGTGATAAGAAACCCCTAACCTTTTACATCTCCTTAGTATAATGTAGATCAACCTCCTGTATAATTGTGAAATAATTTTTATTAAATTAAACAAGAACCAAATACAAAAATATTATATCCAATATGATCTTCTAATATTTCATTATTAATCATATTTTAACAGTATCATCATTTCTAGTATTAACTGATTCATTTTCCATTATATGCTTGGTTATGTAAGCAATGATTGTTATGGATATGATGTAGTTTGTTAATATGCATAATGATATTATTTTTATATACATTAATTTTAATCATAAAATGATAATTATTATGGAATTATTACACTAGGGAATGAATCTTATCGCATTCATAGAGATGGTAATCTGTACATACGAAGGAGTAACAAAATCATTTTACTGATTGTGAAATCGTATGTAATTGGATGTTATATAATATATAAAGAATAATTATCAGGTTATATTTTTTATTTCCATCAGTTATAGTCATTATTATACCCCTCCAAATAATGAAGTGTTTGAATAACAAACTACACCACGACGTGGAGACGGTAAGCCTTATGTATGTACGTATGGTGACTTTGTCATTTATTGGATTGATATAACAAAAAATATGGTTTTACCATATTTATAATAACATCGAATTATGTATAAGGTAATAGAATTATTATTTTGGTATGGAAACAAAAAAATAAAGAGGAAGGGGAAGAAGAGAAGGACTTGAAAGAGGGTGGTGAAATTATTAACTATTCCTTGGGTGTTTCCTTTTGGGTTGATAGAAAATGTAAAGACTCATAAAATTCAAGGAAATTTTTTTCTTAGTTTACTTTTCAATTTTACAAGAATGCAGTTTCAGACGGCACCTGATTCCGAGGCCCGGTGTGCCCAGAATCATTTTCCGAAGTTTAGCTCGGGTACATTCAGTGAACGAACGAGCGAGTTTTCCTAACTTTTGAACCGGTGCTCGGAATCAAATTTTGAGGGCACCGATGGAATCACACCGCCATTTTTTGCTTAGTAACACCTTTTCTGGAGTTGTGTTTTCTCGGGTGTGGTACTTAAAATTTTGGGTTAAGTAAAAGAATAAAATAAAATGGTGCAACCTATTTTATTTTATTTAAAGTAGTTTAACCTAAGCTTGGTGGTTTGAGTGGGACCCACTATATCCTACTCCACTAGGTAGGATATTTGTAGGGTGGGGCCCACACGAGCCCCGCCTATTCATTTCATAAACCCCTCTTTTAATTAAGGTAATGCACTCGCACCCCCCCTTTAAATGAAGTCAACTTGTGCATTTAATTAGATATTAAACGCCTCTATTAATTGGGCGGTTTAAACGTTGCAAATAATTCAATTAATTGATTGATTCAATTTTTAATTTCTCAAATGTTTGGATTGTGTGTTAATAAAATAAGACAAGACTTATTTTATTAAGGGGTTCGTTGTGCAAGAGGGCATGGGAGAAATTTCTCAAAGTCTTGAAGTTCTTTTTTCTTGACGAAGAACACGAAGAACGCCAACCTCCGACGACGGACGCCGGTGAGAGACGCCTTCCTCAGAGATCGATGACCCGACTCGCTTTCCATCATTCATTATTTCTTCATCAAAGGAAGGGATACACCATTCCTCCTCGGACGATCTCCGACAACGTGTACGGAATCTCCTTCTGCGACGTCCTCTTCCGCGACGAGCCTTCATTCAACTACGCTCGAGGTAGGGGTTTGAATATATGTTCATGAATATCGGAGCATTATTCATAATCTTAGCCACTTTCTATCTATTAAAGGGAGGGGGTTGGACCGCACAAACACGGCCGACCCTCCTCCCTTAATTCAGTTGTTGAACTTGTTGTGGTTTTGAATGGAGATGGCGTGGTGTCGTCGCACAGCGCGGGATCATGCGGCAAGGATGTGCGGCGCCGTCGCACCGCGCCGTTGAAGTTTCACAAGGTCGCGGTGTCGTCGCACCGCGCCGGAGAATCACGAAAACACCACGGCCGAAGCGGGGCCGCGGCGGAGTTGCGGAACGCCATCGCGTCGCGCCTGTCGGACCAAGGCCACGACCTGAGGCCGCGGCGGAGCAGGGAGCGGCCGCCGGCCTCCGGCCGCCGGCGTCGGAGCAGGGGGACGGGACCGCGCCGGTCCCGTGGCGGCAGCAGCCGGCTGGCCGGAGGGGGGCCAGCCGGTCAGGAGGGAAACCGGGGGTTCGTAACCCCCAACAGGAAGGGAGGAGCAGCCCCCCACGTGGGGGCCGCATTTAATTAAACAAGGGGGCAGCGCCCCCCCCCCCCCCCCCCCCCGTCCGCTCAGCTCAGCACCGGCTGAGCTGGCCACGCGGGTGCCGCACCAGCGCCAGGTCTCGCCGAGCCGTGCCGGTCAGACCCAGACCCATTTCGGGTCGACCCGGTTCGGGCCGACCCCGGGGGGTCTCGGGCCGGGTCGGTCTGGGGCCAAACCCCCTAATCTCGGGAAGATTTTGTTTAGATACCCATATCTTGGGATACAAACCTTAGATCTATGCACTGTGAGTTGAGATGTGATCCTTGGATCGAGACGGTCATTTCGGTATATTATACTCAAGGTTTCGGAGAACTTTGAGTACGACCTGGTTAGTTCGAACCCGAAACCAACCGGGCCATTAGAGCAGAAACGCTTATATCTCGAGCTCCAGAAGTCCGATTGATGTGCCATCGACTTTGTTGGATTTCTCTTGATGAGAAAAATCTTTTGGCATGCTTTTCCTGAGTTTTGGATGCAGTTGGTTAGTGGCCGGGTTGGATTGTACCCAAAATCCAACCGGGCCCCTGGAACGGAAAAACTGATAACTTTCAGACCAGACGCCCGTTTGACGAACCGTCAGCGGAATTGGTGATAATGTTGATAAACGGTCCCTATGAGTATACCCTATGAGATTTTGGGGTACAGTTGAGATACAGTCAAGTTTTTTTGTATAAGAATCCAACCGGGCCCCTGGTACGAAAAGGCTAATAACTCCCAGACCGGGCGTCTGATTGACGTGTCGTCTATTGCGTTGAGACCCCTATGTCGAGGTGGTCTTTGAGATAATTATTTGTGAGGATTTTTGATACATGGAGTATCAACCTGTAGCTCGTGGAGCAGACCCTCCTGGAGACGAGCGTACGGAGTATGGAGACCGTATAGCTGGCTGAGACCTAATGAATGCTTGTCCGATTCGATTCGTAGTGACTTGAATAGCCCAGTGGGGAGCACTAAATTGTGAGGTGGAAGACCCATGGCAGAGGATCACTACTTTGTGAGGTGGCAGACCTGTGGTACTCGATAGGAGGAGTACCTACGTAGGCTATGAGGGGGAGCACTACTGTGTGAGGTGGCAGACCCATGGTAGAGGAGCACTACTTTGTGAGGTGGCAGGCCCGCGATACTCGACATGAGGAGTACCTCAGCAGTCTTAGGTTAGTGAGAAGTACCTCGGAGCCATGACAGGATCACTATACTCATCAGAGACGGAGCTCTTCAGCAGTTACGGTTTCGTTAATGAAAATCCTGGTATGAGATGGGTCTTTGACCATTGAGTTTACCTCATGATTGAGATGAGTCACTTGATAACATAGGTATATGTATGGGCATATACCAAGGTAGTGGTTATCTGTTGAATTAATAACCTTTGTGTTTCCTCATGATTGAGATGGGTTACTTGCTAACTTATTAATAAGTATGGGCTTATACCTATGTAAGAGTTTTATGTTGAGATCCTTCTTTGTGGTTATCCTTGTTGGATTTAGTGAGACCTTGAGGGTCTCGAGGTCCCCATTGAGAATCATATACTCACCCCTGCACGGGCTATGCCCGCACCTCGTTGTGTTGGTTATAGACGATGGGCAGCACTGACAGAGGCCGAGTGTTCGAGGACTGGACGATACCCGGAGGTGGACCTCACGACGAGTCAGTATCTGGAGGTGGACTTCACAGTGAGACGATACATGGAGGAGGTCGACGGGCGAGAGTGTTGTGGAGGCTATTTGTACCTACCCTTCAGGTAGGATCCGTGGTGGATGATCCAGGAACTGCCCTATCTGTACCTACCCTTCAGGTAGGATCCGAGGTGGACGACCCAGGAGCTGCTACTTTTCTTCCAGCTATTGTCTTTTATGTTGTACTTCCTTCAGTTGTAGATACACCTTTCAGATGGGTTTGTATTCTGGCCCACTTCATTTCAATACTTCCTTTTTGTACTTAGTGTTTTACTTCCTCTTGTACTATTTGGTGTTTTTTTACCTTTATGAAGGCAATTCCTTCCCAGTTTATCGGGATTTACGCCTTTGGTGCTAGTCTCCAACCCCTGGCCTATGGAAGACGGGCTTGGGGTAGTCACGACACGGGTCCCGAGGATGGGTCGTGAAAAATTGGTATCAGAGGGAGGTTGGTTCTACCGCCGAACTTGTAACTTTGTTATTTCTTTTCTGTGAAGAAATAGTGCTAAGGGTACCGAGTGTGGATTTCAATTCAGGGAGTCAAGTGTTGGTGCGGGAGGCCGATGTATCACTACACCAGGACCCTAAAAACTGATTTCCGACATTGTGCATGAAAACACTGATTTCATGTGTGTTTCCAAAAGTTTTAAAAGTCAGCTCAAACCAGGTCAGCTCATCAGATATAAACCGTCTGACCCTGTCACGTTTGTTTCTTTTAGGATTCCTCCCCACGGACGACCAGCTAGAGCCCCAAGAATTGTACGTACTGACAGCCCACCGAGCAATGAGGCCTCAGTACAGGGCCCTATCCTAGTTGAGGAACCGGCGGAGGCACCCGCGGTACTACCACCCGTTGGGCCACCGATGCCACCAGCCCCAGTAGCAGAGACTGCACGTCTCTTGAGAGCACTGCACGAGTTCCAGCGCCAGAGGCCACCTTGGTTCAGGGGAGAGGCGGACCCGCAGGCGGATGAGGATTGGCTGGAGGCTGTGGTGAGAGTCTTCAGGCTAGTAGGGACGCCAGCAGACTTCATGGTGATCCTTGCTTCCATCCTATTTCAGGCCGCAGTAGGCATATGGTGGAGCCTGATGCTCCAGATGCATGACGAGGCGACACTTCTGTGGCAAGACTTTGAGAGCCTGTTCCGAACAGAGTTTATACCATCCACCCTTCGAGCGGTGCGTATACAGGAGCTGATGCATCTACAACAGGGTAGCATGATGGTGGTGCAGTACTCAGTGAGGTTTACATACCTCTCGCACTACTCCATAGATAAGGTACCAGACCCGTTCATTAGGACCCGAAACTTCGAGCAGAGGATCAGGAGAAATATTAGAGATTCTGTTGTTTCTCACAGTACCTTGATGTAGACAAGGGTTTTGGAGCAAGCTTTCTTAGTGGAGAGTTTTCTTGCTGAGTAGTCTCCAGCATCAGGACCCACCACTAGCCGGCATGCGGCAGAGTCTTCTGCAGCGGGCAGTAGACAGATGACGCAGAGTTCCAAGAGGACCAGAACTACAGGTGGTCGACTGCATGACTTAGGGTCAGTAGTGCGAGGCACCAAGGGGAATGAGAGAGCCAGACCTGCCATGCAGTGTTACTCCTATGGCGGGATTGGTCACATGGCACGTGACTATTCGACCCGCCATACAGATGACCAGCAGATAAACAAAGGACCCCCCAGGCAGAGGCAGAGGTTCGATCGAGGCTGACCGTAGGGAACAGGAGACCGAGACAGGGGAGCTAGCCGTGCAGCTAGAGGTGGACGACGCATAGAGGTGTTTCCACCACCACCACCAGGAGGTCCACCCCAAACATAGGGAACAAGTGGACATGGGAGAGCTCAGCTTCAGGTAGCAAAGGCATATGACTACGGAGCTCCGGAAGCTGGCGAACAAGAGCAGGACTAGTTCCAGGCATGGGACCTTTGGTCTGGGTGCTCTAGTTTCCTTGTTGTCATTGTTGTAAGTCTTTGTACTTCGAGCTGCAGTAATAAAAGACACTTGTCCTTGTGATATTTTCTTCCTTTCTTTTTGTGTACTAAGAGGTTCCAGTTTAAAATGTTGACTTGACCCTCACTTTCGAGATTCCTACTAGAGGAGATCCAGTTACCTCACGCTGATGCCAACAATGTGACTCGACCCTTAGAGGCGAGAGTGAAGTTTGGATCTCTTGGTAGTAACCTTGAAGCCTTACGACATCGTCCATGGCATTAATACATCATTCATGACCAGATTGATTATATTAGGAAAAGAACGTGGTTCATCAAAGGGATGAGACCAAATTTATCTTATCGGTAAAGAAGAAATCATAGCAGCTCTTGAGGGACCAGAGAAGGTCCAGGTCATCGAAGAGCAGATGAGGACAACGCAGATCCGACCGAAGCCTTATGCTGACAAGAGGCAGAGACCACTAGAGTTCGAGGATGGAGACCATGTTTTATTACGGGTCTCACCTCAATGTGGAATTATGGAGATTTGGATGAGGTGGAAAGTTATCTTCGCGCTTCATAGGACCCTTCAAGGTCATCAGAAGGGTAGGCGAGGTGGTTTACCACTTGACCTTTCCACCTCATGAGTTGCACCGGGTGCATGAAATCATCCACGTACCTTGGCTGAGGAGATAGGTGCATGATCCTTCACACATCATCGACCTCAGGGAGCTGGACGTCGATGACAGGGAAACAAGCGCGGAGATTCCAGTGGATATCGAGGATCGACAGAAGCGGGTCCTGTGTGAATGATTGATTCCTCAGATGCACTTTCACTGGTAGCACAAGAACCTCCAAGGGATCACCTGGGAGCGGAAGGCTCAGATGCGTGCTCAGTACCGCTTTTGTATCCCTAGTTTGTGTTAAATATTTATGGGGACGTAAAGCCCTGAGGTGGGAGTAATGTAAAGACTCGTAAAATTCAAGGTATGTTTTTTCTTAATTTGCATTTGGGTTTTACAACAAAGAAGTTTCTGACGGCACCTGATTCTGAGGCCCGGTGTGCCCAGAATCATTTTCCAATATTTAGCTCGGGTACGTTTAGTGAACGAAGGAGTGGGTTATCTTAAATTTTGAACAGGTGCCCGCAATCGAATTCTGAGGGCACTGATGGAATTGCGACACCAGTTTTTGCTTAGGAACACATTTTCTGGAGTTGCATTTGCTCGGGTGTGGTACATAAAATTTTGGGTTATGTAAAAGAATAAAATAAAATTTTTCAACCAATTTTATTTTATTTAAATTAGTTTAACCTAAGCTAGGTGGTTGGAGTGGGACCCACTATATCCTACACTACTAGGTAAGATATTTGTGGGGTGGGTCCCACACGAGCCCCACCTATTCATTTCTTCAACCCCCTCTTTTAATTAAGGTAACACACCCGCACCCCCCTTTTAAATGAAGTCAATTCATGCGTTTAATTAGATATTAAACTCCTCTATTAATTGGGTGGTCTAAACGTTGAAATTAATTCAATTAATTGATTGAATCAATTTTGAATTTCTCAAACATTTGGCTTGTGTGTTAATAAAATAAGACAAGTCTTATTTTATTTAGGGGTTTGTTGTGCGTGAGGGCTTGGGAGAAATTGCTCAAAGTATTGAAGTTCTTCTTTCTCGACGAAGAACGCGAAGAACACCGACCTCCGACGACGGACGACTGTGAGAGATTCCTTCCTCGGAGATCGATGACTCGTCTCACTTTCCTTCATTCCTTCTTTCCACGTCAAAGGAAGGGAGACACCGTTCCTCCCCAGACGATCTCCGACAACGTGTATGAAATATCCTTCCGCGATGCCTTCTTCCACGACGAGCCTTCATTCAACTACGCTCGAGGTAGGGGTTTGAATATATATTTGTGAATATTCGAGCGTTCTTCGTAATCATAGCCGCTTGCTATCTGTTAATGGGAGGGGGCCGGACCGCACAAACACGGCCGAACCTCCTCCCGTAATTCTCTTATTGACCATGTTGAGGTTTGGAACGGAGATGGAGTGGTGCCATCGCACCACGCGGGATCATACGGCATGGATGCGCGACACCGTCGCACCGCGCCAGAGAATTACAAAAACACCACAGCATTAGACCGCGGCAGAGCAGTGAGCGGCAGCCGGCTTCCGGCAGCCGGCGTCGGAGCAGGGGGACGGGACCACGCCGGTCCCGTGGTGGCAGCAGCCAGCCGGCTGGAGCGGGCCTGCCGGTCAGGGGAGAAACCGGGGGTTTGTAACCCCCAGCTTGAAGGGAGGAGCGGCCCCCCATGTGGGGGCCGCATTTAATTAAACAATGGGGAAGCGCCCCCCCCCCCCCCCCTTGTCCGCATAGCTCGGCACCGGCCGAGCTGGCCACGCGGGCGCCGGGCTAGCGCCAGGCCGGGCCGCCCAAGCCTTGCCGGACCGGGCCATGCCCAAGAGGGCCAGACCCGGACCTGATTCGGGTCGACCCGTTTTGGGCTGACCCAGGGTGTCTCGGGTCGGGTGGGTCAGGGGTCAAACCCCCTATTCTTGTGCAGATTTCATTCAAATACCCATATCTTAGGCTAAGGACCTCTGATCGACGCACTGTCAGTTGCGATGCGATCCTTGGATCGAGAAGGGCGTTTTGGTATATTACACTCAAGGTTACGGAGAACTTTTTGTACAACCGGGTTGGTTCGAACCCGAAACCAACCGGGCCCTCGGAGCGGAAACGATTATATCTCGAGCTCCGGACGTCCAATTGATGTACCATAGAATTTTTTGGATTCCTCTTGATGAGACAAAACTTTTGGCATGCTTCTCCTGAGTTTTGGATGCAGTTGGTTAGTGGCCGGGTTGGATTGTACCCGAAATCAAACCGGGCCCCTGGAATGGAAAAACTGATAACATTCAGACCGGACGTCTGTTTGACGAACTGTCAGCGTCATTGGTGATCACGTGGAGAAACGGTCCCTATGAGTATACCCTATGAGAGTTTGGGGTACATTTGAGATACGGTCGGGTTGGTTCGTATAAGAAACCAACCGGGCCCCTTGGACGAAAAGGCTAGTAACTCACAGACCGGGCGTCCGATTGACTTGTCGTCTGTTGCGTTGAGACCCCTATAACGAGGCGGTCCTTTGAGATAATTCTTAGTGGGGCTTTGTGATACTTGTAGTATCGACCTATAGCTCATGGAGCGGACCCTCCCGGAGACGAGCGTATGGAGTACGGAGACCATGTAGGTGGATGATACCTGATGACTGCTTGTCTGATTCGATTCGGAGTGACTTGCACAGCCCAGTGGGGAGCACTAGTTTGTGAGGTAGAAAACCCATGGAGGAGGAGCACTACTTTGTGAGGTGGAAGACCCGCGGTACTTGACAGGAGGAGTACCTTTGTAGGCTATGAGGGGGAGAACCACTGTGTGAGGTGGCAGACCAATGGCAGAGGAGCACTACATTGTGAGGTGGCAAACCCGTGGTACTCGACAGTAGGAGTACCTCAGCAGTCTTAGGTTAGTGAGTAGTACCTCAGAGTTGTGAAAGGATCACTGTACTCTTCAGAGACGGTGCTCTTCAGCAGTTACAGTTTCGTTAATGAAAATACTGGTTTGAGCTGAGTCTATGACCTTTGTGTTTACTTCATGATTGAGATGGGCCATTTGATAACTTAGGTATATGTATGGGCATATACCTAGGTAGTGGTTATCTGTTGATTTCATAACCTTTGTGATTCCTCGTGATTGAGATGGGTTACATGCTAACTTAGGTATAAGTATGGGCTTATAGCTAAGTAAGAGTTATCTGTTGAGATCTATCTTTGTGGATATCCTTGTTGGATTTAGTAAGACCTTGAGGGTCTCGGGGTCCCTACTGAGTATCATATACTCACCCCTACATGATCTATGCCCGCACCTCGTTATGTTGGTTGTATATGAAGGGAAGTGCTGATAGAGGCCGAATGTTCGAGGACTGGACGATACCTGGAGGTGGACCACACGACGAGTCAGTATCTGGAGGTGGACTTCATAGCGAGACGATACTCGGAGGAGGTCGAAGGCCGAGAGCTTTGTGGAGTCTATTTGTACCTACCCTTCAAATAGGATCCGTGGTGGAAGATCTAGGAGATTCACTATCTGTACCTACCCTTCAGGTAGGATCCGAGGTGGATGACCCAAGAGCTTCGACTTTTCTTCCAGCTGTTGTGTTTTCTATTGTACTTCCTTTAGTTGTAGCTGCACATTTCAGATGGGTTTGTATTCTGGCCCTCTTCTTTGCAGTACTTCCTTTTTGTAGATAGTAATTTACTTCCTCTTGTACTCTGTGGTGTTTTTTTACCTTTATAATATCAATTCCTTCCCAGTTTATCAGGATTCACGCCTTTGGTGCTAGTCGTCAGCCCCTGGCCTATGGAAGGCGGGCCTGGGGTAGTAACGGCACGGGCCGCGAGGACGGGTCGTGACAGAAAATGCTCCCTAGATTGGAATTTTGATCAATTTAAGTACTATAGAATGATGTGAGGTAATTTCAGAGGATATTTGGTTAGGGGTTGGCCGATCCAAATGGCTTTGGAGGTGTGAAATTAAGAGAATGGGAAGTACCTTTTTATAAGAGAGGTGTGGGTAACATAAGAAAACCTTGAAATATTGTCTTATAATAAAATAATTTTCATTTTCTAATTGCTCCAAAATTATATTTTTTGAATATAAGGTGGGGATGAGTTGAAAACGTCTCAACCAAAAGGTTTTAGACAATTTTTGGTTACCATTTTAACCGTATTTTTTATATTTAACTCTTAGATAATAGTTTAACTTTCTGATGTCTTCTTGTATTCTTACACTATATTGTTAATAAACTAAATCTGAAAATCCTAGAGAACCTCAAGATGTTCATTAATGAATTATATAATATTATTTAATCCCTTTGGCCAAACCTTATATTTTTAGGAATATTATATAAACCAATAATATAGTATTTGTTTTATAAACTCTTTTATGTCAATATTGACAATATTTAGTATTCAGTTTTTGTGAAAATAATAACAGCATGATTACATAGAAAAAAAATTATTTTATCAACCCTAAAATGTCATATTAACCTAGAAAATTAGTTTAATTCATCAATAGTCTCAAATTAAATTGATTTAAATATTTATAATATCAATTATTTTAATCGTTCATTAATAAGGTAAATACTAAATCATCATTGTTTCATAAATAAATTTAATTATTTAATATCTAATTAGTAAAAATAAAATACCATAATGTAGGAAATCTTTTTAGATTTCTAATGAATATTTATATTCTAATTTTTCTTACGTATAACCCAACATTAAAAATGGTTTAGTTATTAAACATTGAATTTAACGCTTTCAACTCTTCTTTAAATAAAATAATAATAAATGTCCTAATCTAATACTATTGAAAAAATAGGATTATATTTTATTTATAAGGTTTTTTTGGTAGAATTACACTTATAAAATATATTTAGGACATGCGTTATGGTAATATAATTTCATTTTTACCCTTAATCACCCTATTTACTTTTAACCGTGGAAAATAAAAGTTAAAAGTAAATATTCAAAAAAATTATTTTTATCTTAATGAACCAAATTTTACTTACTGATGTAAATCATGTTTCTCTAATTTTTTAAATTTATCTCATAGAAGTGGTTAAATTATGTTTTATGCAAATTTGCAGATACTCCTAGAATGTGGGTAAAAGATGGTAAAAAGTTCAATAAAATTTTATACATCTAATTTTATTATAAAATGACTCTGATTAATTACATAGAACATATAAAGTTATTATATAGATATTTTGACTTAAAATAAATTTAAATAAAATAAATTATTATATAAATAAAACATCAGTTTTAAACTATAACGTAGTGTTTTTCACTATTCATAAAAAATTGAAGGTTTTCAGAAAAATACCAAAAATTCACCCTATGATAATTTTGATATTTTGATTTCAAAAATGAGTTATATTTTATTATATTCAAAACATAGAAGCTTCATTAAATAATTTAAAATTAATTCCCATTGTCGAAACTGAAAAGAGGGTTCTTAAAAAGTAAAAACTATCAAAAGTTTGATATGTGTTTATGTCAAATTTAAATGTGAAATTACTTATAATGAGCTACATTATATTAAATGATAACCATATAATATAATCATACTTCCAATCAATTAAATTGAATAATCTGTCCATATAAATTATTTCTATTAGAAAAGTTATTTTCAAATAAAATTTAGTATCATTTAGTATTCATAAAAATATGAAAGTTATCAAAAAAGTACAAAAAAATTATTCAAAATAAAATTTTATGTCCCTCTTCTAAAGAAGAATTTAATTTCATTAAATTGAATGTATAAAAGTGTCAAATACTGGTTTTAAAAAGGGTTTTTCCATTAGAAGGTGGTAAAATTTCATTTTTTGAAAAATACTTCTCTTATTTGATAAAATAAATTTGTACGTATATTATCTCTAAGAAACACATAATATGGCTTCAAATATTAAATGGAGTATGTAAAATTCAAAATTCAGTTAATACTAATCATAACCGCTTCTGAAAGACTTGTTTGGTACGTCGAGGTGTGCTCAAACTCAGTGTTGTATGTATCACAAGATATTTAAATACTATAATGAAAATAACATACTATCAAATATTAGGGTGTTACATTATTCCCCCTTTGGGAAATTGCATTCTTGAAATTTTAAAATTGGTCTTGGGAACTTCATTGAAAGTCCCACATCACAACAAGATTCAAAAAAAATATCACTTTAAAAGAATGAAAGATAAGTACAATGGTCACCCAAGATAACCCATACTAGGATTCCATGTAGGAAAAAATTGACATGGAAGATAAATTAAGTGTCAAGTTATGATGGAGAGTCATAGAAAACATGATCAGGGGAAAGATAACAACACAAAAACCACAATCCTGTGATGGGATAAATAGTAATTAGTTTCCTAGAAGGAAAAGTAAATAGACAATGTCTTTTTTGTTTTAAGATCAATTTCATAATGATGACTAATTTATTTATGATATTGACTAAGAACATAATGAGATATACTAGATTTTTAGGTAGAGCTTCATCCAGTAATAAATTTCTACCACTAACTCGTCCTTTTTTCAAATGATTAGTATGCAATATGACATGGTCACACCTGAAGCAATAGAATCATCTTTTAGAGAATCACATGATCCACAAAGGATAAAGTATATATTTACTTTGTCTTTATAGATTAACAAAAACAAAAATGGTTAGTAAAAGATAATATGATCCCCAAACAGGATAATACTTTATGGAAAATAATACGAATCGTAATTTATAAAATTAAACCAACAACACCAAAAGTTTAATAAATACCATTAAATAAACTATTTTCCTTAAAATCCTTCACTATAATCCAAACTAATATTGAAACCCAAAACATAGAATAATTTTATTATGTAGTCTTCTATATTAAATTGTATCTCTAAATAACATAAAAAATCTTAATGTCACATACTTGAAGTAATTAACCTAATCCCATAATCTCTTTGATTGGTTAATCATTTCCATAAATAACCCAAATCACTATAAATCAAAAATAAAAACATAAATAAAAATCCACCATTACTCCTCAAATGAAATCTAATATTATTCTATTTTCCTTAGGCATATAGTGTTCCCAACAGAACGAACGTCTTCTAAAATAAAATTTGTCACCTAATAACCAAATTATTTTCCTATACTAAGGATATCCATTTTATAAGACATAAGATACCAATAAACTTATTATTCATAAATAAAATCATTTAACTAAAAATAATTATTCACACTAACCAGGGACTTCACGTAGTCCAGTGGTAGGCGATAAATCCCAATCGCACTCTAGTAGTGGCTTCGATTCTCGATGTTTTGTCTGACGCGACGGGTTGTCACACAGTCTGTGTGTTGTATTTATTCAAAAACTATAATTTATAACATTCCCAAAATGATAAAAATTCTTCATAATAGTCATAACTTAATTTCATCACTAATGTTATCTCATACCTCACATTTTCATCCAAAAATTTAATAACATGTAATTTTTTCATATTCAGGGATCATATAAACCCAAATGGTTATTTATAACTATAATAGGAAATATGATTCTTCCTAAAATAGCATTTTCACATTAAAACTACATAGTTACACATACAAGAGTAAATTATTCCAATGTAATCCCATTAACAAAGAGCACTAATACTTTTTAACATTTTTCCATCCATTTATTTCTACATTGGTTCTTTCTTGACAAAGAGGTTATCCAAAAGAATAGGTCATTCACTCGGGTAATGCCTAGGTCCCCTACATTTATAGTAAATTACTATAAATGGATTCTTGGGATCATTTTTATTTTATTCCATAGTACTCTTCATTTTTTCTCCGAAAATCATTACATTATGTCCTTATTTCCCACACATAGAGCATTTCTTTGTTCAATTGAGACAATTTTCTAGGTTTTTCCTTCCACCTTTCCTACATGATGAAAATTGAGCATTCTTTTCTCCAGGATCTCCACTGCTGGAGATTTTATCCTTCACCACCTTCCTCTTCTTTGATGAATTTGGGAGTTGGTTAATATATATGTTGTTGATCATATTTTTGGAAAACTGATTTGGCCTGAACACAATATTTTTACACCCATCAACAATCCATTTCGTTGCTCATTTCCACAACCATGCCCACTTTATACATCATGTTCAATGTTACTGTGACTTCCTTGGAATCGAGCCATTGACTAATACAAGAAATCAAAATGTGAGTCATAAAATCATTTAGAGAATATCATAACACATTATATTAAATATAATACACCCCTATAATTAACCAAGTTTATTTATTCTAATCTTATATTAAAATCCTTCAAATTAGTTTGAAAATAAAATGTGAATTGCCCTATGAATATCCTCCTGGTGTGTCATAACCAAGAGTACAGCAAGGCCCATTGTCATGTACCAGGATACTATGGGTCAAGCTCGAAGCTCCTTGTCTGAGTTTTCACTCCTAGATACATCTGTTCCACAACCACCTCTACCTTCTCGTATCGAGACATGGATGTATTTCTTGGAATACTCATATAATATTTACATTACCAAAAATTTTGGATGTTATTTTATAATAATCCTCAATTCCTATCTTAGGGTAGTGTTTCCTAATCAGAGTTTGTTTTCTAAATCTAGCATTCAAGGTTGGTACTAAACTTCCTATGATACCAACTATAATTCCCCAACCCTAGTTAGCTAGAGTTGGATCATTATTACATAAAATTGTCATGACACAAGGAATAATGTCTTGAAAGACCGATCTGTTTAGTATCCTTGGAAGTAAAAGATACATTAATAAGTTTTACATTACATTACAAAATGAAAAGGCAACAAAAACATTCTCTCCATTGAACACATTCATATCCCTTATACTATCCACGTAGGTGTGTCATAATATACTTCTTCGCATCCTATGAAAAATAAAACATAGAAAGGGGTGAGGTTAGATGCTCAGTAAGGATAACAATATACCTGAAACATTCATAAATAAATATAAACATTAAAGGAAATGTAAGAGACTAAAACATAATCCTTTTAAAAATAAACTTATTCATAATATGACCAATATAAATCAAATAATTCCATTTACTTATTCACATGGATATTCTACTAGTCACATAATTTCATCAATATCAATAACCCCTTTTATAATGATGAAATCAATAATCCAGAGTTCATAACAACATAGTCAAGGCCTTGTCCCAAGACTACAAATAAGATATTTTCTAGGCCTTCTGCCAAGACACTTGTTTGTCTCATTAGACATACCAATGCATCGAGGAGCTATAATGGGATCCACCCGTCACATACTAATTCCAATGCATTCCTCATATGAAAATTTTTATACATAACATAAACATTTGTATTAAAACTACCATACGAAATGTCAATACATTATCTATAAACCATGAATGGTATAGAAATAACACATCCACAGTCGAATATATCACAAAACCTTCAATATAATATGGAATATCTGTATCATAATAAATCAACCTCGATCAAAAATATTATCTCATAAAGGATGTTGACATAGTTGAAAATGACCACTAAAAATCTTTGTGAGAAATATCCCTTTTTCGTGGAATCATTTAAAAGTCACATAATTTACAAAGGAATTAATTTAAAAGATAGTTTTGAATAAAAGTGTCCAATACCACATCGATACTTTTGAAATGAATTAATATTTTAAAACATTAATTTTTATGTAACTAAATCTTTACAAATATTTTGAAAACATGGACATTAATGAGAAATATTTCTAAGAATAAATCATTAAAACTTTTAAAATGATATAATAGTTATAGTTACTAACCAAATGATAGATTCTTGAATAAAAATATTTGAGAAATTAAAAACCTTATAATATAATGAGAATAAAGGTGTTCATGATATACTATGTCAATATACAGTATATATACCAAATAAAACTGAATTGGTGCATAAAAACAATGAAGTCTCAATGGAATGTATGTTGAGATGAATTCCATTATAAAGACTGTATCCTTAAGTTAAGGATAAATCAATGACACAATTATTTGTGAAAAATATAAATACACTCAATATGATTTTATATTCAGTGTAAATCAATAATAGGACATTCACACATATTCTTGTAAAAAACACCAATGACTTGGATGTTTCACTCAATGAATAGAAATTGAACGTCGTTCGTCGGAGGAAAAAGTCAATGGTGATTTTCTTCATGGATGTTTTCGTTCTTCATTGGAAGAAGACTCTACCACTTCTCTTTCTTCTCCATATCCTTCCACCAAGACAAAATGCACCAACTCTCAAAATAATAGCTTGGATATTATTTTATTCCCACACATACATTTCAAAATTTAGAAGATCCATTCAATTAATTTCTCATCAATTTAGTGTGTGGTGGCACATTCATGGGTGGGAGGTGGAGAATTTAAAAGTTAAGGGGGAGTTGTCAAATTAAATACAAGGGGAGTTCAATGGGGGGTTTCAAGGGAGTTGAGGGGAGGTGATATGATGGGGCTCATGTAGCCCCCACCACCCT
Source organism: Viscum album (assembly GCA_963277665.1). Lineage (NCBI taxonomy): Eukaryota > Viridiplantae > Streptophyta > Magnoliopsida > Santalales > Viscaceae > Viscum > Viscum album. Next base: position 693,380,832 of record OY728132.1, on the reverse strand, counting down.
TATTTATTTTCTCCCATGGGAAGTTAGGTAAGGTGTGGGACCCACCTCCAACTTCCTTTTCGAGGAAATAATGTCCACTTAAATAAAATTGTTTCCCAAAAATTATATTTATTTCTTATTGAATCCCCAAATTTTAATGACCACATACGACAAAACACAACTATGGTAGAGGTACCCTTAAGAGAATACCAGCGCTTCGAGTTCATCGGTGCCCTCGGATTTCAATTTCGAGCACCAGTTCAAAAGATAGAAAAACACACCCGTACGTTTTCTGAACTTACCCGAACAAAACTTCAGAAATTGATTTTAGGCACACCAGGCCTTGGAATCAGGCGCCGTCCGAAACTACGGACTCCTAAAATCCCAAAGAATTTATGAAAAAAAAATTCCCTGAAATTTATGGGTCCCTACATTACCTACACCTTAGATCTTTACCTCCTAGTAAAGATACACCACATACTAGGGAAACAAAACAGAGGTACTGAGCACACAACTGAGCCTCCCGCTCCCATGTCCTCTCCTGGAGGTTCCCGTGCTTCCAGCGACTGCGCACTAGAGGAATCAACCATCCATGTAGGACCCAATCCTGTCAATCCTCAATATCCACTAGAACCTATGTGAACGTTTCCCTGTCATCGATGTCCACCTCCCTATTTTTGATGTTGTGGGACGGGTGGTGCACGCATCTCCTCAGCTGAGATATGTGGAATACGTTGTGCACCCGGTGCAATTGAGGGGAAGGTCTAGGCAGTAAGCCACCTCGCCTACTCTAATAAATAATTGTAGGAGTGACTGTAAGAGACTGAATATAGGTTTCATCATCTCTAGTCCAACAAGAGCTTCTATGATTTTTCATTCGCCGAGAAGAGAAATCTGGTCTCATCCCCAGGATGAAACACATTCTTTTCCTAATACAGTCAATCCTGACATGAACGGTACAATTCATGTCTTGGATGACGTCGTAAGACCTCGACGCTACTACCAAGAGATCCAACCATTACTATTTCCTCCATGGGTTGGGTCACACTGTCAGCATCAGTTTGTGGTCACTGGGTCTCCTCTAGTAGGAATTTAAAAAGTGAGGGTCAAGTCAACAGTTTTAACAAGAACCTCTCAGTATCAACCATACAAAAATGACAGGAAACTAAAAGTCACAAAGATAAGTGTCTTATATTATTTTAGCTCAATTAAAAAGACCCATAACAACCCCAAACAACAATAACATGGAAACATGAAGCACCAAGAACAAAGGCCTCCAAGCCTGGAACTAGTCCTGCTCCTGTCCACCGGCTTCCGAAACTCCATAGTCGTATGCTTCAAAAGCCTGAAGCTTTGATCTCCCATATCCACTTGTTCCCTACGGTCAGGGTGGACCTCCTAGTGGTGGTGGTGGTAACACCACGAAGCGTTGTCTAGCACCCGCTGTAAGGCCAACTCCTCTGCCTTGGTTTGGTAGGTTCCTCTACTGCCTGCTACTCATCTACTGGACGGGTCGGGCAGTATCGAGCCAAGTGACCCTACCCGACACTTTTATAGCACTTCCTTCTCCTCGTATAGATGGGTCTATTTTGTGTTCCTCACACAACTGAACCTATATCCCGAGTTCGCCCACCTGTTGGCCTAGTTTTCTTGGACTTCTGTGTCATCTATTTACTGGCGGTTGTAGAAGACTCCGCTACAGTCGGAAAGCCTTGTGGAGAGATTAGTAGCTCCTGATCCCGAATAGAGCATAGAGTTGCTGGTACAAACTCGTCCCTGAAAAGACCCTCGAGGTCTCTCCAAGGGAGGGTCGCCTCATCGTAAAACTACAACATCTGGCTCCACCAACTCTCAGCTGCTCCCTGAAAGAGACTAACAGCTAGGAACACCATCAAGTCAGCGGGTGTCCCAACTATGTGGAAAACCCGTGCTACACCCTCCAGCTAGAACCCACCCATCTGAAAAACTGTCTCTCCACGAAACCTCAAAGGCCTCGGTCAATGGAACTCATGCAACGCTCTCAAGCAGCGCACACCCTCTGTTGCAGGGGATGGTGTAAATGGTAGCTCAACTGTTAGTGGTACTGTTGGTGCCTCCGCTGTGATGGGGCTCTGCACCGTGGCCTCGCTGCTTGGTGGGCTACCATCATGATACCCACTCGGAACCCGCGTTGACTGACTAGATGAAGACATCCTGAAAAAGAAACAGGTGTTCCACGATCAAAAGATTATACCTGGTGAGCTGACCTGGTTTGAGCTGACTTAAATGAAAACTTTGGAAAACACACACGCAATCAGTGTTTTCGTGCACTGAGTCGGGAATCAGATGTCACGGTCCTGGTGTATGGATACATCGGCCACCCACACCAACACTGGACTCTCTAATCTGAAAACCACACTTAGTACCCTTAACACTATTACTTCATAGAACGTAAATATCAGAGTCATATGTTTTTTGGTAGAACCGACTTCTCTGATACCAATTTTTCAAGACCCATCTCCCGGGGACCGTATCGTGACTAGAACAAGCCCGCCTTCCATAGGGTAGGGGCTGACGACTAGCACCAAAGGCATGATTATCTAGAATTGGAAAGGCATTGCATTTATAAAACATATACACACACAACTAGAAAACATGAAGAAGAAAACACTAAGTAAAGCAGTATAACAAGTGTGATGAAAGTACAAAGAGGATGGAAATACAAGCCCAACAGAAAGGTACAGCTACAAATGAAAGAAGGTACAAATGAAAAGACAAAGAGCTATATGATGTAAGCATCTCATGAATCGTCCTCCGGGTTCCTACCTAAAGGGTAGGTACAGATGTCCTCCTCAGCCATGCACGTCTGTCAGTCTCCTCTGGATACCGACTAGTCGTTAGGTCCAACTTCATGTACCGTCCAGTCCTCGTACACTCCGCCTCAATCAGCGTTGTCTTTCTTCTTCATCCAACACAATGAGGTGCGGGCATAGCCCATGTAGGGGTGAGTATAACGATACTCAGTAGGGACCCCGAGACCATCAAGGTCTCACTAAATCAAACAAGGATAAAACAAAAAGAAATATATCAATAGATAACCTTTACTGAGGTATATTCCCATACATATACCTATGTTATCAAGTAACCCATCTCAATCATGAGGAAAACACAAAGGTCATTGACTCATCTCAATCCTAGATTTTCATTATCGAAACCACAAATTCTAGAGAACTCCACCTTTGTCGAGTACAACGGTCCTATTGTGACTCTGAGGCACTACTCACTAACCTTAGACTACTGACGTACTCCTCCTACTGAGTACCGCGGGTTTTCTGCCAAACCGGGCGCTCCTCCATTGTGGTCTGCCTCCAAACCAGGCGCTCCCCCTAATAGCAGTCATAGGTAATCCTGCTGTCAAGTACCGCTGGTCTATTTCCAAACCAGGCACTCCGTCCACCGAGTGTCTGCCACGAAAATGGGTGCTCCTTCCACTCGGCTAGTCGAATCACTCTGAGTCGAATCGGTCAAGCAAGCGTCAGGTCTACAGCTACAAGGTCTCCGTACTCCGTACTCCGTATGCTCATCTCTTGGAGGATCCTTTCCACGAGATATTTTTCGATACTCAAAGTGTCACGAGTATCACGAAGAAGTATCACAAATGACTGCCATGTCAAAGGGGTCTCAACTCAATAGACGGTTCGTCAAACGGACGTCCGGTCTGAGAGTTATTAGCTTTTCCGTTATAGGGGCCAGGATGGCTTTTAAGCTAAAACTAACCTGAACATACTCCAAATGCATCCAAAACTCAAGTGGAGTATTCCAAAAGAACCATATCATCAAAAGGAAACCAACTTAGTTGATGAAACGTGAATCGGACATCTGGTACTTAAGTTATAAGCATTTCTACTCCGAGGCCCAGGTTGGTTTCGGGTTTGAACCATCCCGACCATACACAATCATCGCCAAAACCATGATTGTAATATTCTGAAATGACCATACCGATCCAAGAATTCTTACACAACTAACAGTCTGTTGATCAAAGTTATTTAGCTCATGTTATGGGTGAATGACCGAAAGCTGTCCGAAAAGGGGATCTGGGCCCGGTCCGACCCGGCCCAACCCACCCTGGGTCTGCCCGAACCAGTTTGAACCGACCCGGGTCCGGCCTGGTTGGGTGCGGCCCAGACTGGATGGCACAGCCCAGCCCGAAAGGCATGGCCTGTGTCGGCCGGTGTGTCCCGAACCGCATGGCCATCCCCGGCTCGGCCGGGGGTATGGGGGTGCTGGCTCGGCCAGCTGGTGCCGCCCTGCCTTCCCGGATCCCACGAGATCTGCTCCACCTCTACCATAGTCATTGCCGTAGCGGACTTCCTCCGGTGGCGTGCTAGGGTGTCGCCACCTCCAGTAGGCTGGCCGATGCCAGCCGCCGCCGCTGGTATCCAGCACCTCCGCGCTAGCGACCCACGCCTCCACAAAATTATGTGGGCCACCAGAGTCATTTCGGTGGCACGGTTTAGCTTCTGTCTACGCCAACAGCCATCTTGGGACCCGAGCTCCACTGAGAAAGCTCCAAATCGCAGTTTCAGTCCCTTTTTGTCGTCACCAAACATTCCGTGCATCAAGAACGATACGGTGATGGGTCCGGACTTGTTCTTTAGTCCATATCCACCGTGTTAGTTGTTCAAATAATCATCCAACCAATTAAACTCCTATACTCGAGGGTATAATTATATATATAAAATATACAAAATCCCCCTACCTCAACGTTCGCCGTTCGTTGAAGATATCGAGAAAAGGCGGAAGTCAGTTCGTTGACGTTGTCGTAAGGGAGGATATGAAGGTGTCGACGATCATTGGCATTCGTCACTCCCCCAAAGTGCCATCAATCCCAGCTTGAGTGTCGTTCATCGGAGGAAAAAGTAGATGGAGATGTTTTTCACGGACGTTGTCGTTCTTCTTTGGAAGAAGAATCTCCCTCTTCTCCTCCTTCTCCTTATCTTTCCTCCAAGACAAAATGCACCAACTCTCAAAATAATAGCTTCTCTTTTATTCCATTCCCTCACATACATTTCAAAAATTAGAAGAGCCATTCAATTAACTGCCCATTAATTTTTTGTGCGGTGGCACATTCATGGGTGGGAGGTGGAGAGTTTAGGAGATAAGGGGGAGTTGTAAAATTAAATACAAGGGGAGTTAAATGGGGGGTTTCAATGGAGTTGAGGGGAGGAGATAAGTTGGGGCTCGTGTGGGCCCCACCACCCTTAGTTATTTTCTCCCATGGGATGTTAGGTGCGGCGTGGGCCCCACATTCATATTCCTTTTGGAGGAAATAACTTCCACTTAAATAAAATGGTTTCACAAAAATTATATTTAATTATTATTGTATCCACAAATTTTAACTACCACATACGACAAAACGCAACTGCGGTAAAGGTCCCCTTATGTGAATACTAGCACTATGAGTTCATTGCTGCCCTTGGATTTCAATTCGGAGCACCGGTTCAAATGATAGAAAAACCCACACGTACGTTTACTGAACATTATGGAAAAAAACATCATAAATTGATTCCGGGCACACCGAGCCTCATAATTAGGCGCCGTCTGAAACTGCAGACTCCTAAAATCCCAATGAATTTAAGAAAAAAAATTTCCCTGAAATTTCTGGGTCTTTACATGTGGTGTTACACATATGGAATGAGTAATATATATATATATATCAATAATTTCCTTGAATGAAATAATATAATATCATAAAAATAATTATATTCATGATATGAAAAGTCACATGGTAGAATATACACAGTATAAGAGGAACTCAATGCACAACATTACAATATGCCTCAATGAAATGAAATTGAGACAAAATCCCTTACCTTGAGTCTGAAACACCACGTATATTCCTTTTTTATCTTGAATAATAATCCTATGTTAATTTGTAATTGTTTTATAACCTTTTTCAATTTTATTATTCCTTTGATATCACTTATTAACATGTTAAAAAATCACTTACTTATTTATGTTCACATCAGACATTTTGATGATGTTCGTTACTTGAGTCAACAAATGTACATTCTTTGATGTAAATTGTGTATGTGGTCTTATGTTCAGAACCATTATATAACACATCAATGAAGCTCATATTTGACAAAACGGCTATGTTAAAAATAAATAGTATAATTATGAAAAAGAAAGTGAGAAGGTATTCTAATGAAATTCCCCGTGAAGGATGATTATGAGATTTGGGATGAATGAATTTTGTGACATATGATTATTAGCTCATTCATGATTATTGATCAAGTAGATACACTAACTTTAAACATTGTTGATCCACTGAACCTATCTAATTTAATGATGTATTATATGTTTCACTCCTAAATATGCACATATATCATCCTCACATGTATTGAACATAGAGGTTATAACATTAAAAAATGATTTTTGAAATAATGAAAAAAATATATTAATCATGTATTATGGAAATAAACTATAATGGAAAATGACTATTGAACATGTTATTGTTCACTGGATGAATCAAAATATCAAATAATCTGAAAGGAAACTTGATGATGTGATGAAACAAAGATATCCTCATTAGTTATTATTGATGTGATTGAATTTTGTGAGAAAAAATAATTTTAAGGGGGGGGGGTGGATAATGTAACAACATTATATATTTTAATATATTTTTCAGTAATTTTTTTATTGAAATCATTCCTTACACGCAACATTGAGTTTGATTAAACTGCATTATACTATTGAAATTCTATTATATAATTTGATAGTAATAATTAAGCCTTCATATTTCTATTTATTAAATAGTATTAATAAATTATAAAAAATATTTTGTTTACAAATTTTTAAAATTATTTCATTGGTTATCAAGGGATTATAAATGAAAATATAAAAATATAAAAATATGTTACTTTAAAAAAACTGTTTTATAAAAAATGTTTTTTTATAAATTTAATCAATAACAATTTATATTAAAATTTTATTTAAAATATTCAATAAAATCTATTAAAACTAATCTGATGTATTTTCTAGTTATGTGAAAATAATAATTCAAATTTTAGGCCTTAAATTGATTTTTATAAAAAATGGTTTCTGTATGTTCATGTAGACTTATTTTAAAATGAATTTATACCATGAAAAGTAATTTAATCACTAATGATTGATTACATGTATGGAATCAAGATGATCAAATAGGTAGATATGCCTCTTTTGTCTTTTAGTCAATATGAATTGTAACCTTGTTAAATATGGTTCACCTATATAAGGATAAAAATTGTAAAACATAGTTAAAACTATGGGATAAAGTATTAATATTTTTCTACACTTTTGTTAAACTAATATAATTGGTATAGTTCACCCATTCTCATCAATGTCTTGAAATTAATTCATTTTTTCTCTTTTTCTTTGATTAGATGATTATATTATTTTATGAAAATAAAAAAAGAAAAATATCTCCCTTATTACATTAATAATTGTAAATTTTTACGTAAGAATAAAAGATGTTATGATTGGTTATAATTGTTTTTGAAATATTAATTAATAGTTTATCTTAATAATTTATTTTTAATTTTCAGTTATTTAATACATATCATATACTCTTACACAATACTGTAAAAATATTTATTCGATTAATTGTGATATGAAAAATGATTTTTAAAAATTAAAAGAAATATATTTCGGTTTAATTTTTATGTTCATTAATTTTATATATAAATATAACAAGTTAGGTATGTGTTTATTGATTTTTTTTTAAATTCCATTATTTTCATGTTTTTTCAAATTCAATTTAAATTAATACTTCTAAAAATAATTGTAATGAATTTTTAAAATAATCAATATTTAATCAAATTATTTAAAATTTAGAATATCATAACATCGAAGAAACATTTTATGATATAGCTTTCCAGATTTTCTATTTTATATTTATGAGTCAGTTTCCTTTTATGGAACCATTCATAACCCATAATAAGAATAAAATTGTTTTACTAGAGTATTTATTAACAATGTTTAAATTGTTCACGAAATAATAGATAAGGGTGAAAACATAACCTTAACCTTAATTAATTAAATTGGATAAGATTTTATAGATTCGTATATATCATAGATTTAAATTATATAAATTTGGATGCATTATTAAATGAATATTTATTTCATACATTATGTAATTCCAAGAGTTCAGTCCACTCACATAGAGAAGGTAACCTTCTCTCCTTCATTTTTCACAAATATTGAGATTCTAATATCTAACTATTCCTACCTTAATATCTTCAAATATTTCTTATAAACACCCTATTTTTATTTTCTAATACAAATAACATTCATTTAGGAATTACGTTGTAATCCAAAATTTGATTACCAATGTGAAGGGGTAACATTTAACTTATTATTTTAAATTTTATTTCATTATATGTATCATCCAAATATATTTTATACAAACATTAATAAAAAATTATGTGCCTTAAATTTAATTAATTGTTATTATGATGATGAAAAATTTTTAATTCACCTCCTCCTAATCTTTAGGAAAATCATATCTTCAAGTGTTTATACATGCAAACTACCCCAACAATGAAGTGATGTGATTAATTATTCAATTAATATTTATTATAATGGTAATAAGGATACATAAAAAGAATTTATAAGATATATTTTAAATAATATTTTTTCTTGATATGTGAATTATTTATTATGTTTCATTCATTCCATCTTTCAAAAAATAAAATGAAACAATATTCATGCATATATATAGCCAACAGACCCCATGAACTGTGTGATTTATCTTTTATCAAAATACTATATGGAAAATTATAAATATATATAAAATGAATATGAATTATTTTTTATACTGTATTTTTTAAAAGATTTAGAAAACATGATCATAGTATAAGGAGATGAACTGTAGAATTTGAATATCCATGAAAAATAAAATAGGAAACAGCCAGAAATGATGATTTTTATGGAGAATTATTCGGGATTTGTTGTTTAACAATAAAAAGTAGATAATATATGATATTATATGTGTGTAAAATATAATTTTATATAATTATAATAAATTTTATTTTACTTCAAATGAGATTATGGATATTTATATTTAAGTTGAATTTTTGGTGGAGAAATCATGTTTCAATGCCATTTTTTATTAGCATTATTAATGATTTTTATGGTGAATTTTAGGATATACCACTAATGAAAAAAGAAAATTTATTGTCCACTAGTTATTTTGTGATATTACATGTCTTAAATAATTTTACATGATTTATATAATCAATAGTATGAAGTAATATTTTTAATAAAAACTCAGACTTTTGTTCTCTCTTCATTTGAAATTTCATTTACTTCCATGTCCATATTTTCAAAATATGTTTTCATGTATTATTTCACATTAATAAAATATTTGTTTAAATTAAATTCTTACCCATTGTTATATATTTTTTAAAATATTTTTAATAAAATCGCATTATCATTTTAATAATGAGTAACTTTTTTCTTTATGATGAAAATAGGAAATAAATCATTTTTTAATATACAAGAAATGAATATAATTTCTTACCATAATAACTGATTAATGATTAGAAGATTCATTTGATAGTTTCTAGGGTTATTTTTATGTAATGTTTTTACATAATATTTAGAATGTTATTTTATACAAGATTATTTATTTCAATGTGAAAATATTAATTTTCATGAAAAAATATTCAATATGATCTTTAAAACAAATTTACATATAAGATATAATCCTTTGATGTAACTAACACTTATCATGGGATACGATCAAAGGGAAAAATCCTTATCAACCATATGATTTTTTTATAATGGTCATGTAATTATTATGAAAATAATTTAATATTTGTGGGTTATTCTATGTTGATATATTGAAAGATTTATGAATCATACTCTCTTTCCTCGGGTTATGATTTGTGATGGATTATTTGTGAATACGAGACACACATCTGAATGTTTTACCATTATTTCATGGTTGGGAATATAATTATATATCCAAAAAATACTTAGGTATTGATGGATTTATCGTGAGATGATAATTATTACAATAGATATTGAAAATGTTTTAGTAATGGAATTTATCCACTATGATAGTTTTGGTCATGAACCTTTTATAAGGATATAAAGAAATGAGGATTATGCCCAATCTAGTATGATAGACTTTTCTATGAACCTCGACAAAGGAAATGAATATATTTTATTATGTTCATTACTAAAACATATCTCTTATTTCAATTTTATGATCCCATGGATCATGTTCTTATTTATTTTTTTGATTCATGTGTTATGAACAACCAAGATTAATTACTTTACACAGTATTCTAATATCTGATATAATGGATATGGTTTGAAAATATTAATCTCATGTTTTTATACTATTATTTTCATTTAATTATTTATGTTCTCATTTATGTCTCCCTAATTTTCACTTAATGAACATATAATCTCACACATTATGATGTTTACATTCTCCATATTATGTTGAAAGGATCTATGAATGATATTTTTACGAAAGGTGTTAGTTTTTTAGATCATAGTGTGAGATGATACAGATATATTATGAACAATAAATTTAAGTATCCATATTTCTAATGGAAATAGAAATATTTATTTCTATTGTGGATTATAATTTTTTTAATTGAATATTCATTTAATGAAATGTGATATTGATTTTTCAAATGTACAGGTCGATATACCCAAAAATTATTTTCCCACATAGATTAGATATTATGTTCAATCATATGATGGGTGTATTATTATCTTTCTATTGGGTTTGTATAGAGAAAAAGAGTGGTAAAATAATATCCTATTGTAAATAATGCATATTGTACTCCAAATTCATCCCATGGAAATTACCAAACATCTAATATAGAGAATATACATTTTTTAATTATTGTAGTCATGTTTTTTTGTACTTATTAGGATATAAATTGATTGTGTTATCTGACCAATCATCCATTTGGTATTTTATTAGGAAAAAATGGATGAAGACCAAGGGTTCTTATATGAATGTAGTAGTTTTCATAATTTTAAACTGAAATAAGATAATGAAATGATAGTTCGACCTTATCAGCTAGGAATTTAGGGATATTACTTAGTATTTTTGGGGAAAAAACTCAAATCTAACCACCTATTTGGTAAATCATTACTAATGAGGAATTGAATAATTCTAAATGGGTTATTCCATAGTGTGAGGATGTTATTTACTAAGTGTATACTAATGAAATACCCCATTTTTTCAATGAAATAGACAGCAATGATATGGTGTGAATCTATGAATTGCATATGGGATTAATCTTAATTGTATTACCTTAATATTAATAAAATAATTAGGATGTGCATTCTGTATAAGAAAATATAGTTATTATAGAAATTATAAAATACATTGAGATTTGTTTTCAATATTGGATCATTAAGGAAATAATATAAATTCATAAATTCAATATTTTGACCAAACCCTATTCAATGATCTCTTTGAGTTTTTAGGAGTTGTAAAACATTTTGATTCTACGGAATTATAACCAAGAGAAATGAAATTCCAACATAAAACTCTAGTTCGTGTTGTGGTCTATGTTTTTGGATATTTTTTATAGACCCATTTTCAAATTTTTAAAGACATATGAATATATAAAAAACAAAAAAAATGTGTAAATGTGTATATTGTACATTCCAACTAAGAAAGATAATGCTAATCTAGTTTTCCTATTATGGGTAATAATCACATTAATAAATTTTTTATTCCAAGAGTTTTCATAAATAATAGTGGAACACATCTCAATTAAAGAACATTATAGGATAGGTTTACGATTATTGGTGTTCACCATAAGTTGAATATAGATTAAAATCATAAAAATTTTCATTAATTAAGTCCTAAGTAAATCAATAAACAAACACTACAACATAAATAACCTTTTGCGGAAATTTTTAGCAGCAGTTTACTAAACCACCACTAATTTTTTTATAAATTATTTAGCAGCAATTTATTAAAAAGTTCTGATAAACTATTTTTTTACCCTCTCGACACTTCTCTCCCCCCGACCCTAGGAAGACCACCCTTCTCCCCTCGACCCCACAAGACCCCCTCCCCCTGCGACCCTCGAAGCCCCAGCTCACAAACCCCAGTATGCCTCGCCGCCCCTCAGTGCGCCTCACTACCACTCAGTGCACCTCGATGCCCCTCAAGGTGGCTCACCTCCCATTTCTTCCAACCCCACTAAAGCCCTATCTCTCCTCCCAACTACTGCTCCTGAATCGTGCCACCTCTCAACGCTTCTCTCCACCACTCATCACGCCTCGCAGGGAAAAGGATTTGTTTTGTTATATGTTTTCTTTGATTTTTGGAAATTTCATTCAACATTTTTTTTATCTATTTCAAATAAATTCGATCTATGTATTTTTTTTGGATGAAGCATATTTTTAACATTAGTGGGTGAACGATCATATGTTTTATTTTGTAAGAGAGAGGGTTGTTGGTTAGATTGGTTTTAAGGATATTTATAGTTTTTTAGAAGGCTGATGAGTGTTGTAACTATTGGGTTGATTATTGTAATGGGGTTTGGTATGAGTAATGGTTTTGATAGGGTGGGTTTATCCTAGATATGATGATTTCAAAATCCATAATATACATGTTTAGGTTCTCTCGATTCTTTTTTTTTAGAATTTCCTTGGCTAAAAGGTTGTTGTACAACATTAAATTTCCAAAACATCAAGGAACTGGTTCATGAAATGGAAATAATATGATCATAAAATGGATACCTCATGTGTTTTTTGTTCATGGACATGATTCAGATCCATATATATCACCAAAATTTTAACTCCTCAATTTTAATTTCAACTAATGAAGATTAATAAAAAGTTTTCACCTCATGAATTTAACTTATGAAAGTACATATAGATCCAAATTGTTATTAGTTTTGATTAATATTTTCAATAATCCCTTTAGAAACTATGTTTTATTTTCTTATCAAGGATCCTACATATGAGGCATCTAGATGTTTTCTATCATTTTCTAGTAGGTTTTTTTTGTTAGAAAACAAGATAATTGTTCTCTTCGTCAATTTTGTGAGGATAACTGGGAAACCTCTTTTTTGAAAATCTCTCAATACTTATAGACAGTATCTCCAGATGCATGTTAGATTTGATATATGAAATATTTTATTTTTTTATCATGGTGATGGGAAAAAATATATACATGAATCATTTGTAAATATCATCCCAAACATGTAACTCTCTCGGTTTTAGGTTATAGGTACCTATCTACTTATATACAAAAAGTAAAGTTCACATGGAAAACTATAATTTCATTCTTATAGAGGACCATATAATGTTTCAAACCCCATTGATGTTCCATGATCAGCCCCAGATATGATAATTTTAATCATCTATAGGGTCACAACATGTTCCTACCCATAAAACATCACCATGATACCCCACGCGTTCCAATATTCTCAGCCTCAGAACATACCCATCTCATTGAATCCTAATTCTTGGAAACCAATAAAATAAAAATTATCCAAACATATTAATATACAAAATATTTAATACTACCCATATTGTATATTTTTTATATATTGAATATTTTATATGAATCCCATAATACTATGGATTTAAATGGTTTTATCACATTATATAATTTAAAGAAAATTTAATGGAAATTGAAAGGTTAAATTTAATAGGTTATTCTACATTCTATAATACTTTGATTCATCTAACCTATCCCTATATCATTTCACCTGATGATTCCTAGCATGTTCTACATCATAGTTCCCCATGTATTTTCTAAAGTAGTTAGTCATTTTTCAGGTAAGAGTTCATTTCCATTTCAAATTCCTGACTTTGATTTCATTATTATATGATTTATAATGCCTCTAAATTAGTGATATAAAATTTATTACATCCTCAGTTTGTCCATCTTTTTTGGTGTAGCACGACATATAAAAAACTACATGGATGAGATCCTTGTTCTCCTCTTCTTTTATAAATCTCTTTAATTTGCATGCTTTGGTTTTCTAGTGGGTGGGATCATTATATACCAAATGTATTTATATAAGAAAAAATTTATAACATATATCTATATTTTTTCAACTTTTATATATGAATTTATTTACTTATTTATTTATAGTTATGTGTTTTTATTTGTTTAATATTGTGTAGCCTCATTGTGATATACATGGATAAAACCTGGATCACATTACTGAGTGACACACCTCATTATGTTAAGGGTTTGGTGGAGTTTTTAAATTTTTAAATTTCCAATTGATCCTTCAAAGAGATAATAATATTGTAATGTCTTAAATGTAAATTTAGAAGATGGTTGAAGAGAGATGATGTTTATGAACATTTAATATTAAAGCAATTATCTTGTCATTATTTGTGATGGATTTTTCATGGAGAATTGAACGTTACCGAAAGGATGAGAACGGATTTCAATCCATAGAATGAGCTCCCAAATTCATCAACAATGGAAAATGAAACAGAAAACCTTATTAATGAGTCATTTGAAAAAACAAGACACCACAATCAACATCAAAACATATCAGAGCAACCAGAAAAGGGAGCTACAAATAGTAATGTGAAAGGAGATGTTTTTTTGAGACTATAGGACAACCAGATCAAGATTGTAACATATCAGTGGATCCCCCCTTTATTATGTGGAGAATAATGTAAGAGAGAACATCACTAAGAAAAATATGTTTTATGATTTGGTTGACTATGGAAATCAAAAGTTTTATTGTGGATGATTGAAATATTGAAAACATTTTTTCGCTAATATTGTACCATATCAAATGTATATGTGGAATTGCAAATAATGAAATGTCCATGATATTATAATTGTTGTGTAACTAATTTACTAAAGCAAACATCCCCGAGCCATTATATGATATTAAAAAAGTTATTAACAGGTGTGGTTTGAATTATAAAAAAAATACATTTGGGTCCCAATGATTTTATTCTTTATTAGCGAGAGGATTCAAGTAGACATGATTACAAAAAATGTTCTTCCTATAGATGGAAGTTAATGGGTGATGTTGGAAGTATTAATCAATATAGTATCATTAAGAATAAAAAATGAACTCACCTTTAAATTCTGTTCATTACTTTCCTTTAAAGATTTTATTGTAATAATTATTCATGTCATCGAAAACCACCAGACAGATGATGCTACATTCTATATATAACAACAATGATATGTTAATGCGACATCCACAAGATTCAAACTCAAGGAATACATTGGATTAATTACATCCATATTTTTTAGCTTATCCAAGTAATGTTCTATCGGGATTGGTTGTCGATGGATGCAACCCACATGGGACCTTGAGTACCAGTTATAACATTTGGCTAGTTTTTTGATCCCTTACAATCTACCTCTATGGATGTGTATGCAAAATATGTCTTTAACCATTGTGATGATTATTCATAGAAAAACAATTCCTATAAATTACATTGATGTATACATTAAGATTTTAATTGATGAATTACAGGAGTTATGGAGATACAATGTTGAGACATTTGTTGCTTTCTCTAAAAAAATGTTTTAAATTCATGTTTCTTGAATATGGACCATTAGTGACTTACCTAGGATTGGGAATTTATTACTTTTAAACAATTACATGGGTTTGGATTTTCATGTTTGTAACTTTGATTTGGATCATATATGGAAAACGCGTTGTAGAAAATCAGGCTTCTTGTTCCATAATAGATTTCTTGATGTACCTAATAGATGGTGGAAGAACATATAAAAATTTAATAGTTTCATTGATCGTAGACCACCTCCAATGTTGTTAACTAGTTCTAAAATATTGACACGATATGGAAATTTTGAAATATAATTTTGGAAGTTTCGTCATTTGAATGATACCGGGAAATAGATTCCATGTGCATCGTCTAAGGAAATCAGAACGCAACAATGGATGATAAAAATTATATTCTTCAAACAGCTTTATTGGGAATTTAATTTGTTGTGGTATAATATTTATGTGATTAAAATTGAGAATAATGTATGTGAAAATTTTATCATCACATATGTTAGTGATCATGGAATGTTGATGGATCAACTCAATTCTCGGAAAGACATACGAGTAATGAACATAAAATGTGTTCTATGGCCAGATGAGAATGAAAAGTTTTCTTTGGCAATTTTTGAAATAAAAAATAGGGATAAAGATACATTCTTTTGAATTTTAAAGCATGGGAAGGTATCCTATGGGTATTCAAGTAACATCTCGTGGTGTGTTGACATAAATAATTGAATGTTATGGGGATTTAAAAATCATGATTCACATATATTGTTACAGTAGTAACTACCATTGGAATTGCCTACCTTATTACGTGAAAATTTTACTACGGTTGTACTCAAATTATGCAATTTTTTTAGACAACTAAGTGAAAAATCTCTACATCCATTTATGCTTGAAAACCTCTATGAGAGGTTTTTATTGAAACATTGTGCAATGGAGATGATCTTTCCTTTGATGTTTTTTACTATCATGATGCATTTAACTCAGTATTTAGTCGAGGAATCAGAATAAGGAGGCCATGTCCATTATCGATGGATGTATCCAATTGAGATGTACATTGTTTATATTTTTTTCAGTTATATAAATAATATTTGGAACTTAATTAAATTCATAATTATGTTTATTTATTTTATTTCCTAGATATCTTGGGAATTAGAAATCATAAGTGAGAAATAAATCTCAACTGGAAGGCTCTATTACTAAAGGCTATTTGGTAGAGGAGTGTCTTACCATTTTTTCAAGATACATGGATGTTATTGAGAAAAGATTTAATCATGTTGGATAGGTTAATGAAACATCGATTGAATCTCAAATACACAAGAAATCAAAAATAATTCTTTCTATTGGATGATCAGTTGGGAGGACCTAAAATGTTACAAAGACAAAAATAGAATTATTACAAACACATAGATATGTGCTGTTAAATAGAAAAATTATAGATCTATTTATTGAAGAGTTGAGGATACAAAAAAAGAGATGTATGAGAGGCCGAACACAAAATGATAATGATATAGTGATAGCTTTTAAAAAAGGTCTTGTAGAATGGTTTGCGCGACATGTATGTTCATAAATATTGCAATAAATATGAATATTAGGTTGACTCATAAATTTTGTAATACTAATAAATTATATTTGTTTTTCAGATCATGAATACCAATACTCGAGGGGAGTTGTCATAATATTTGATGTTTCTTGCTCAAGGTCCTCTAAAACAAGATAGAAATTTTAAGTATTACAACTTGAATGACTTTAGATTTCGTAAATTCGATCGAGAAGAGGCTTTGAAAAAATAGAATAGTTTAATATTTACATATTCTAAAGTGGGATACTATGGAAAGCTAATTAATATTAATGAATTAAACTACCATGATCATTTCTTAGTTGGATTATTAAAATAAAATTGGGTTGATATTAGGAGAGGTGTCAAAAGAGATTCCTTGAAATTTACTTCTGTGAACATCTCTTGCTTGATGGATGTTGGTGATCGTGTACATAATGATCCATATATCTTTCCATCTCTAGAAAAAATGGTATATTATTTGAGTGATGTTTTATATGAAGGGTGGAGTGTAGTTTCTCATGTAAAACAAATAGATTTGTATGATATTGGTGATGAAGTGGAAGATTTGTCCTCTAACATCTAATCTCATCATCAACAAGAAGCAGAATTATTTTTCGATCATGAAATTGAATATATTTGTCTAGAATGGTTGAATGAAGTGGATGAATTAATAGGGAAGGAAACCGACATGATCAAGGGAAAAATTATTGTATGTATAGTTATGAATTCATTTAGAAACAACTTATTTCTTTGGTACAATCTTTCATTATCATTGTTATGTATATATTTTTTTAGTATTGTTCATCTATTAACAATTTTAATTTTTTGGCAAAATATTTTTGAATTATATGTCCTGAAAATAATTTAATTTTATTAAATTATAGGAATGCAAAGGAGGAACCCATACACTATATCATCAACCACTGCGAAAGATAACGATCAACATGCCTCTCTCCCTATGGAATCTGAGCCATTATCTGATTCCCCCCTGCACCATCTATCACACCATCAATGAGTGTCCCTTCAATAGCTCAGTTATCGCTTCCCCTTCAGGAGTCACAGTTTTGGGGGATCGGCGGACCAATTCTAGTTCATCGCAAGGATACTAGTGGGTGACTGTAATAGGTACAAATTTTAATATAAATTACTTTATTTCACTTTTTTAATAATAACAATTTGTTCATTAAATATGGAAGCAATAAAAGTGTGGAGATAAATATAAAAATTTTATATTTATGGAATATGACTTGGGAGAAGATAGTTATCCCATTTGATTCATATTGGGTCCCTACGGATGACGTCGTAGAATTACTTGGCCGGATTTTAGGCCAACTGGCCGAAGAACCCATTTCCCTTCTTATTTCGTATGATTATTGGAGGAATATCCCGGGAAGTTTGAAAAATTATGTTTTTTATTACCAAATAAAGGTAATTTTAATACATTATGTTGTAATTGAATGTCATGCAATTAATATTTTAAAAATGAATTTATGTGTACATATTTTTTCCACTATACGGTTGCTGATGTGATAGAAAGAACATGAACATTGAAAAATCGTGGCGAAAAATAGAAATACATTAAATGGATATTGTGGGGAGATGTCAAAAATTCTTTGTTGACGGCCAAACAAATGTATGAGAAGCTACCCAATGGGGTTCCCAAATAGAAATAGAAATTTCTTTTTGATAGACATCGTGAAGATTAGAAGATGGTATTTAAATATATATTACTATATTAATCCGATTTTACATTTATACATGTGTATGAAGATGATATGAAATTGAATAAATTACTATTAAATTATTATTTTTTATTTTGGGTTCTTTCACGAAAGAATGCATCAATCCAGGCTAAGAAAGTCATCCCTCACACTATGAGGTCAAATATTTTTTCTAGAAGCCGATATGGTCAAGTAATATTTTAATTAGTTTAAATATTTATAAGATAATATTATTTGTTTTTTATATTAAATTTTTTATTTTTGTTTGTTTAATGCAGTCACAGATATTAGGTCATGAAGCATCCCGAACATAAGTGTGGATGAATGTTCACCAAAAATATGATGGAAGTTTTTTTAATAAGCCTGCCAATGAAGTTGGGGTATGAACTCATTTTTCATTATAAAAAATTATTATCAGTTTTTACAATTTTAATATATATTGCTTCTAATATGACTAATTTTTGATTATTTGGTAAAAATTTAAGAAATGTGGGTTGCCAATCTTACACTGTCCAGCTCAGTCTCCTAGGATGACCTAGTTGCTAATGTCCTTGGGAAGGAGCATTGTGGTAGAGTATTTAGGATTGGTTTGGGACACAAACCATCTATGGTATTTGGCAGGCCATCTGGGATTGCAGCTGCATAAAATCCTGGTTGTAGTCAATTCATACCCTATGATACTCAGAGAGAGATAGTTTCCCAATAAAACATAGTTCAAGGCCAGGGGCTCAGATATCCTATTTGCAGAAAGCATCGATTTATTTATATCAGAAGACAACCGAATATTCCCCAAGTGGTATTGCATTGACTGGTGGTGAGCAGGTAAAACACAATAATTAATAATCATTTAGTTTGAAAAAAATTTATTGATTTTAATATTATATATAAATATAAAATGGTATTTAATTTTCAATATAATGTTCTCACATGTGGTAGCAGCAGGTAGAGATGTAAGTGGAGAGGGTGGAGAGCTATGTTCATAATCAGACCATGATTAGTTGTATTATTGATACATTGGGCAAATATAGTAACATTCAGTTTGTATATGTATCATGTGTGGATCAAAGTCTCCACCAAATATTTTCATGACCTCACATTTTCTGTATTTCTCATGTTTCTTTTTAAGTATTTTATTGATTTACTATGTTTCTTTTTATGTCTATATTCCTCGAGTGTTTTATGCACCTTATATGTCATTTCTTTGTTGTCGTGAATCATTTTTTATGATTCATTTCTCGTAAATTTATTAGGTTTGTTAACTAAGGATGAATGATCAACATTTTTACTGATTTTCATGGGAATATCCAGTTTTATAACTCCCTTCAACGTGTATTTAGTGGATATCCCTTCTTTTATTAAATTTTATAGTAATCTATTCTCATTTTTTTAGTTGTCATGTGATCACTCCCACTTATGATTTCTTTTTATTCAAAATAGTTTTGATTAGAATTTAAAAATACCTATTGAGTACTTGAGTGTCTTGATCTAGTTAAGGTAGAGGGACTATCCAATTTATTAATAATAGAATTTTCAAATATCTATTGAACACATGAGTGTCTTACACTTCCAAAAAATTTATCTCCCCAAAAGATGAATCTAGTGGCCAGAATCTATTATAGAATCCTGAGGCATGTCCTATATGGTTTGTATCATCCTTCCCGACCACTCATCAATCTGAGGATAAAAGGATATTCAAAACTTCAAATATAAACTCATAGACATCTATTATATTTACCAAAACTATGAGGTAAAATAGGTCATCCTAGGGTGAACATCCCACTTCAACTATAAATTTTGACACTTGGTAATAATGTTTCGACAAGTGAATCAATAGGAAACCAAGACTTCAATGTCTATTACTATAAAGGGCCACCAGAACATCCACTTTTCATTATTATAAATCATGGATGGCCCTGGGTGAACATCCCACTTCAAAGAGTTATAGGATCTCATAAACTCATCTCTCATGTAATAATGGGGCATTACCATGCTAAAAACTATAAACCCTCAATGTTTATCAAAATTAAACCCTGAAAGAGTTTCAAATTTTTCCAACCAATCAAAAATTATGATATGTTACAGAGCAATATTCTATTTTTTTATCTTGTTTATCCAATGAATACATTATCTCTAAGGATACCCACATTGAATCCCATAAACCCTCAACTACACCTACAAAATTTTCATACAGTGAAGATAATATCTTCTACTCAGATAATGAAAATTGTTCTCCGTCTCGAAAATTTTCTATCCCATTGCATTTTCCACAATGTTTCCATTTCAAGTTGAATACTATTTATCGATGTCAAAAATATAATAGTACTCTATAAAATTCATCTGATAATGATTATGTCCATGTAGTGAGAAAACATTATACACACTCTCGGAGCCAAAGGACCCAACAAATCACTATCCCAAGAGGTTATGTCATGATCATTTCAATTCATGGACAACAACTAAAACTAAAATATAGTATTAGAGTATTTCATCTTGTGGGTTAAATGGTGATGAAACCCAAAGTGGCTAATTTGTCACTCTACATCTTAAAATAACCTAATCCAGATCCAGATGCATCACATTTACTACCTGTCCAATATTAAGATTAGGAATTCTTAGGAACATTGCTTATATGAACCACATATTCAACACTATGGAAACATCCACACACTAGTATGTACAGTCAAACATGAATTTGTTCATGGTAACTTTGATCATTGTCAATGATAAGTGAGGGATAACACATTTTATTCTCATTTAATTTACATACAATCAAATAAAACAACAACTATCGATTACATTCATCAGTTATAACTGATATACAAATATGTCAACAAACTCGAGATCAACTAATATTTCGGATAGTGAAACCAATATATCCAAAAGAGAAACTTCATGCACTTTGAATAACTTTTATTTAACCCAATCATACTAATCCTATTATTCAAGTGTCTATCATGTGATTATTATGAAAATTTTGGTCTCCTTTTCTTCTTTTGGATGTGGGATATATGTGAATGTGAAATTGGAATGGTATTGTTTTTCAGGGAATTGGTATTGTGCATGCAGAAAGAGATACTTTTTTTAAAATATGGCTTTAGAAATGGTTTTAATCTCCATTAAATAAATGTATTATATTTAGCATTGTTTTTAACAGATACTATAATATTTTTATTTTTCTATCCATGGCAGTTATAGCCGCCACTACAGACAATAAATTAGCGTCATTTAAAACCTCCCATACAAATTTTTTATATTCTTATATTATTTCGCCACGATTATCTTGGTTTTAGAGGAGTATTTCCTGGCAAAAATGATTTTTTAGTGGTGGTTTGATCCGCTGAAAAAAATACATTTTCTCAGGGAAAACCCCCAATAAAACCATAAAAAGTACCACTAAATGCATTGAATATAGTGGTTATCATAAACATCCACTAAAAATAGGAAACTGTCGTGTATTGTAAGTCAACAACCAATTTGGAAGCATTTTTTTTGAAAGTGCCGCAAAATCATATTATAGCGGTTTAAACCTCTGCAAAATCTAAAATTAACCACCACGAAATGGTCATTTTACTATAGTGTAAATTCTAGACAAGGAGTCCACTAAAATATGCATAATTAGATTTTGATTCTAGATGATTCTCAATTTGAACAATGGAATGATTTGGAATAGGGGTTACTTTGTTCTATTTACTTCTAGAATGTATAATAAGTTTTTTATAAGTGATGGAAGTAATTATGAAAAATATCCATATAAATGATGGATTTTCAAGAAACAAATCAATGCACTACATGATATGTTGATTCTAAAAAAGGATTTCAAATAATGAGAAAAATATTATTATTGGGTTCTAGACTAAATCATTTTCAATATAAATTTGCATCAAAATTATCAGGACCATTTTTTGTTTCCTATGTGTATCACATTGGTATTATAATTTTTAAATGTATAAATATATATTTTCTATTTATAGTGAAATATTATAATACTTTTTTGTTTATGGAGAGTTCACTATAGCCTACTATTTAATACGTTCATCTAAATGGTTTGAAGTAAAAATGATGTCATGTTGTATTCAACCTATTTATTGTGTGTCTGTAGTTTAATTTTTACTATAATTTTCATATAAATCAATTTCATTTTAAGGTAATTAGACGAAGTATGGATTGGGTAACATATATCCATTGATATATTGAATTTTTAATCATTTTCATATTCATTTTTTGCAATGATTTGTCTATTTGTATACAATATAGAAAGATGAATTGAATTATTCTACCCCATAATTATACTAAATTTCTTGTAAAATGAAAAATTCAATAAATAACAATATTACATGATTCTAACAATTCATATTGGATTTATTTGGTTTAAAAATACTTTACATTTTTTTAAAACCCTTGTACATTTCTTTAAATAAATAAATATTCTTTTCTAATGTAATTATTAAATTACAACTTTTTCATTAATTATTTTGTGTTGGTGTGTGGTTATTTATTTATTTTTAGATTGTATTCATTAAAATAAACATATTTTTTACATAATTATTTTTAAAAATTACTTTTTTAAATATACTGGTTTACATTCTCAACTTGGTGGAAATCATAACAAGGAATGAGGATTGGTTTTCATTGTTAATGAAGTTAAACAACACATTTTCTACATGGAATTAATTGGAAGGGGTTTTATACTAATTTACAAAAAATTAAAATCTTGTTCTAAATTTATAATCATTTTTTACAAATTATATTTTATATAGTTTAAATAATTTGAATTAAGATATTAAATTCTATTTTATAGTGTTTTTTGAAAATAAAATCATAATCCATGGTCGCTAACTCTGATTATTTTATGTTAGTGGATGCGTTATTTGTTATTAATAAAATTTAATTTTTTATTTCATTAATATTATTAACCAATACACTTTTATATTTTTAATCTATTGTTTCTGTATATGAACAAATATGGTTAATTATTGAGTTGTGTGAGTTATATCCATGGATAAAAACATAATGTATGAAGGAATAAATGAATGTTAGAATGATGACCGATTTATTCAAATTATTATTCTATATTTTATTATCTAATTAAAAACTGGATACAATTTTTTTCCTATGACCGTTCAATTTAGGGGGATTGATAATATGTTTACACTATTTTTATTTCATGCAAGAGAAAACATTTGGTAACATATAAATTGTACTAAATATCTAAACTTTATTTCAGATAAATGATTTTTTCAATGTTTTTTTCTCGAATTGAAATAGGAGAAACAATGTATTAATTTTTTGGAATATGAAGTATAAAAATTTTAGTATGTTTAAAACATAAATGTTCATAATATTATTGTCCTTTTTTAGACTTAGTTGATAAATGATATTCTTGAATATTTTGTTTTCAAAATATATTTTTCATTGTATATTTATTGGGAAACATGATTGTTTTTCTAAAATAGAACTAATTTTAGGATTTTAATTCTTAAACGACATGTGAACATCATTTATAGTTATTATAATATTAAATGGATTAATTTTTTTTAATTAAAATATTGTATTCAATTTAATTGAATTGTTCATATTTTAATTGAATTTTAAAATTACTTTTAAGGGGACAACTAACATAATAGTAAGATGGTTTTTTGAATTTGAATTAGTAAATTAAACCATATTATTTATACTAATATAAGAGTACCTAGTACTCACATAATATTTCAATAAATTAATGTAGAGTATAAGATATGGAATAAACACATATTATTAAATGGTTTAATTGAAGTTAATTAGAGAATTATTGAATATTTATTCAGCTTACATAATTTTTTTCGTTTATCTTTTTTTAAGTAAGAGTACCATGATTTACCATGTGCAATTAACTTGGGAATTGGATTAGTGATGTAAGAGTTGTTTGAAAATATATATAAAAAATGAATCATCGGTTGATCTATTTAGGACTTAATTCATATTATTGTGAAATGAAAATCCAAATAAGAATAAATTATTATAGAATAAATTTTTCTCTCCGGGAAAACAACCATATATGAACTGTATATATTCATCAATAATTGTGTATGATTAAAATTAAATCTAATTAATAATAAAAATTAACTATTGATCAATAATAATCAATGATAGTTAGATAAAAAATTTTGTTATTAATACTGATTATTTATGAAAAAATATATGCTTTTTTAATGTGAACAATCATAATTTGTAGGCTATATAATGAATCAAAGGGTGAATGATGATTAAATAACATTCATTACAATATATAACATTATGTGTTCAATGAATCATAATGTGTATATGAACTCAATATGAGTTTAATTGACCATTAAAAGACATTATATCAATATTTTTGATATTTGTGTGTTCTCTTAATGTGTAATCACACATGGGAGTTACATTAGATATGATAGAATTCTTGAATTAATATCGATTCTTATGTAATTTATTTTAACAATTCTATTTAAAATGAATATTATTCTAGATGAAATTGAAGTAATTTTGATTTGATTCTATATTTAATATCTCCTCTTAATTTATTATTCTATAATTATATAGGTCTATATATTTTATGTCAAATAATATTTATTAATCATGGATAATTGAGATTAAGGAACAGAGAAGATGAATATATCATATTGGTTATCATTTTTTGTCTTAAAAATTATTGGTGATTAGCCTGTGAAAATCCACAGTGGTCTAATCTAGGCCATATTTTATATTTAATATCTTATTTAATCTATTTTCTATTATTTTTTTTAAAATTATTCTAGTTATGGTTTTCCATGAATTATATATTCAACATTCATCTTTTAATATTTTCTTATTTCAATGATTATTGATTTTTTTACCTTTTTATATTTCTTCATAATGATATGTACTTTAATTTTTTGGTTGTCATGTAATCTTATTACCTATTTAATCACTTACAAATTAATATAGAATTATTACCATGGTGAACTTGATTATATTTACCTCGTTTTTTTACTATTCAATTTGATCACTTAAATAGGAAGAAAAATATAAATTGTGAGTTTTTAGAACAATATTTTATATGGAATTATATGTTGATTTTATTATTTTAAAATTTACATTGAATTTTTATAACTAACAAATTCATATTCTATAAATAATATCATTAAAAATAAAGGTCCAAAACTCTTCCATTAAAAATTTTTCATCATGTTTTTTTACTTTTTCTCTATTTTTAATTTTTTTCGGAAACAAGTTATTCTATTTTCATAATGATATTATAATTATTTTAAATAAATTACTAATATTATATAATAATGTGATTATTGATCATAGATTCAATAATTAATGAGATAAAGAACCTAGAAACTATTTCCACCATACCAAATGATGTAAAACATTGATCCAAGACTCATGACAAGGAACACATATTGAAAAATCACTATCATTGAAAGTGAAATATCTTTTCTGACTATAAAATAAATATTTATTCATAATAGAAATATTCATTTGAATTTAATTAATAAAAAACATATAATTCTTGTTCATTTTTCATAAAAAATACTTATCATATTTCACATGAAAAATTATGCCTTAACTCTGGTTGTTTCAAATAAAATATTTATTTATGAATATCATATGATATCATTCATTGTATTGTATATCGTCTTCATCCTCTATATTTTTCACAAAATTCATTAATACTTAAATAAAATATTCAACCAAAAATGTATCTACCCTAAATCTAGTAAACTGATACAAGCTTAAAATTTATTACATTATCAAATGTTATAATAGAGCACATCTGAAGGGGCTGATTGGTTTTCTAGTTTTATAGAACAAGATACATTTATGATCGACAATAATGGTTAGAGATAAAATTTTAAAAAAAATTATTCATCCTTAAAACTCATTAAAATATTTCGTCTTTATATCCCATAGGAAATGAATTTGAATGAAATATTAAATTAAATACTTTGAAAGGGGTGTTCATAGTGGATTAATTCATGATCAAAAAGAAAGGAAAAATATTTAAATGTAGAAAACAGAAAATTCATTCCATTTAATCAGTAATATGAGCACTAAATGTATCCATTGATAATATGAATGTAATAATATAATTAATATAAAAAAATTTAATGAAGGAAATTATAGCAACCCTAGAATTTTATACATTAGTATTTCAACAATTTGTCGAATTATAACATCATTAAAATATGGATGACCAATTATCATATTAGTTTAGTTCCTTGGGAATCATGGAATCATAAAAAATAGTACATAAGTGCACTACATATTCTCCAACTAGATTATTCATGAATAGAACACTTCTAAGGCACATCATATATACTACATATCTTCATATCATGGGAAAAGGTACATAAAAAGATGTGAGATTGGATGTTCAATAATGGTAAACAAGGAATATATGTAAGCATAATCATAAGAATAAGGATATGAGAACTTGATCTCGATCATTAGAAAAACATATCATGCATATCAAAGATCATAATCATGAATCATAAAATAAATATTGATTGTTCATAATACATTAATCATAGGGTAATAAATATCATAAGGCATTAAATAATGTCAAAGGAATAATAAATGGATTTTTTGAGTACACATGGGAATAGAAAATATTATCTCATATATACCTACTATAACCTTTATAACATGTTATTATTGGGCTATAACCCATTTACCTATTTTACGCATAGGCTAATAACCCTTGCACCTTCATATTTTCAGAATAGTTCTACAACCCATGTAGCCTCTTAAATTCATAATTAGTCTACATTCCATGTACTATATTTTTTTTGGCAGGCTCTAAAACCCATTCATCCATTAGGATTGTATACTATTTATTATAACTCATATCATTATATAGAGATATAATTCCCAACTCACTCATAATTAAATGATACATTCATGTGCCACAAAATAATAAAAACAATCATATCCTTACCCATGACATGATATTGGTGTCGTAAACATCATATCCTTACCCTTATAATAAAATGGGTATCATAAAAATTTAATCATATCATAACCTATAGAAAATATATAGGTCTCATACAAATTTTTTCCTAGAATAAATAGTGAATATAAATAGGATTGATAAGTATTTATCTTGTTATAAACCATTGAAGATAAATAGTTTTTTTAATAATTTATGTAACACCCCAAGATTCCATGATACACTTATTTTTAAATAATTCAGTGGGTTGTGTTGTGTACAACCCCGAGATCACGAACAACACGACCTATCAATGTCGTCATTTCAAAAACTAGTTATGAATTATAATATCCAAATTATGAAATTTTATAAAAATTATTTTTCAATGTATACATCATTTTTAAATTTTTAATATCAAAATTAGCTTACGGTAAAAGTTTGTTAATTTTCTGAAAAAATTCTATATTTGTTGAATTGTAATAAATACTACAATTTAATTCAAACTATAATTTTGTCTAATTTATTTATTTAATAAGATTACAATTTAAATTATTTTCAATGTGTTATAGAACTAGGTTTTTATAATTTTACCCAATATTTTTCATTGTAAATAATTTCACATTTAAATTGGACAAAAACACATGTCAATCTTTTAATAGATTTTATTTCATAAAAACACACTTGCTGATTTTGACAATGGGAATTAATTTCAAATTAATTTATGTCAATTCTGTGTTTTGAATTTGGAAAAATGGATTCCATATTTGGAATCATAAGGTAAAAATTGGGTAAATAGGTACCTTTTTTGGACATTGTGAATAGTAACTTCATTAATTATTTTTATTTACCTCAGTTAAAGAGTAAATCAGGTAATAAGTGTATTAAAATACAATTATCATAATATAAAACTACCCTAAAATGTGTTTTAATCCTATTTTATGATATATTTAATACAATTAGCATCCATTGGGTGATTTTATGACCTCATGGAACCACCTGGGTTTGATAATGATCTTTAATGATTTTTATTTTAATGAAAAGAGAAATGTAACATAAAAATTTATCTTATTTATAAAAAAATTTAATTAGAGTTATATAAGTGATCTCTTAAAATATAAATTATCATTATAAATATAAACATATTTCCTACATTATTGTATTTTAATTTTAATTTTTAGACATCAAATAATGAAAATTTTTTTTGATATAATAATGAAGAAGCATTTTTCATATTAATGATCGATTCAAAAAAAATTATATTATATGTATTAAAATAAATTTATTATTAAAGTTTTATTGTTTTAATGAATTTTTTAGGTGAATATGAAATGATATATTTTATATAATTCATATTTGTTGAAGGAATCATTTTTATGATTTTAAAAAATCAATTACTAAATAGCGTCAAAAATGACATAAATGAGTTTTTAAAACAAATTATATTCTTGTAAATGATATTAAAATAATAAAAATAAATGATTCATCTAACCGACATAGATAACGTTAAAAATTTCATTAATGATTCACTTGAGTTTCTCATGGCATTATATTTTTACGAAATTAGCCATATAATGTAAAAATACTAGAAGACAAAGTAAAAGTTAAATAATTTATCTGAGGGTTAAAGATATAGGATAAGTTTAATTTTATTACATAAAGATGCCTAAAGCATATTTGTTGAGATGAGTTGGACCTATTTCAACTTATCCTACAAATAAATGACTTTGGAGCCATTAGAAAATATAAATCAATCTATGATTAATTAATATTTCATGATCTTTCAAAAGTTCCCCTCACCCCTCTTATAAAATCGGACTTCTCCATTACATAAATTCACACCTCCAAACCCTTTTTATCATCCAAACCCTGACCATTTCTAGTCCCACCTTCCCTCAATTAATTCTTAAGGTAACACCTTAGGAAAAAATCCTACCAAAGGAGTCCTACAGTGAAAATCAGAATGAGATACCTCAAAAAGAGGTTATCATTTTATCAAACACTTTCAATGTTATTTCTTCTTATAATTCTACTTAAAACGTTTTTACCATAAAAAAATAAAAAACACATCATAAATTATATTCCTAGTTTTTTTATTATAATGGGACAACCACATTCCTCGCTTTACCTATCCTATGAAAAACAATATCACCATGCGTGGGTAAGTACAACTTACCGTCTCCACGCCGTGGTGTAAACTATTTTTCATCTATACTTTATTTAGACAGGTATAATGATGAATATAAATTACTTAAATAACAAATAAAACATGATATTATTTATTTTAAATTAATAATCAATTCAATTTCATATCATTTAAATATTAAGTAAATGATGTCATCACACGTGTTTATATACGACTTACCGTATCCACAATGCGATGAGATTCTTCTTCCATGTTCACTATCCAATTTATATTATGAATAATTATGAAATATATGACATAATAATTATACTAGAATAATAAATATAAAAAATATGTACATTTGTACATATATTTAATTTTCAGGCTACTAATCATTATCAAAAGAAAATTGAAAGAATGTTTATGCGTACGTACAGTCTACTGTCTCCATGAATGGTGTATTTAATTTCATATATATATATATATTATATATATATATTTATATTATTAATATATATGATATATAAATCATATTATATATTCTATATGTTATTAAATATTGTTCTGAAAAATTATCACAAATATCAAGCCCAAACGCATATGATAAAAAATTGATTATTACAAGAAATGATACATTAAAATAAAATTATTATTAAACATGTAATATAAATTCATAATAGATTCATATATGACATACTAATTATTATTATGATTATAATATAATTTAATAATATTATGCAGAAGTTTCAAACACATACAATGAGTATCAGACTTAAGGTAAAGGATTTTAATATCAATTTTATTTCATCAAGTCATATTGAAATGTTATCCACCTTATTCCTTTTATATATTATATATTCAACCTTTTGATTTGTTATAAAGAATATCAGTATTTTAAATATATCATATTATTTCATTTAGGGGAATTATTTATAGAACCATATTTCTCATTTAATATAGTTTTTTGATAAGGGATATTATTTATTTTGGTTATTCGGTATGAGAAATAGTTTGGACTAGAAAGGATGGTTGGAGCCCAGACATTATATAACTCCTCGATGAATCAATCGGTTCTCAAGTGAAAAATATTCTTTCCAACTAGGTTTATACCCTTATATTTAAAACTAGTTGTGAACGGTTTTAACGGTAACAAGTTTCCATGTATGTGAGGCATGCCGTGCTTAAATAAAGTATTTCCCTCATTTAGTTTCCATCATTATTTATCCATGAGATTGTTGTGTCGAAACAACTATGGATTTATTTTATCAGAATTTTTTATTTATGTCATGTGTTTCATTTTATTACATGTAATATTATTTATACCATATCTATTTATACAAATGGAAATTGTGTTTAATTTTTTACGTTTCCATATAGACTGATTCATTATTGCTTCTGTTGTACTTACCATACCTCATCATTCATGATCAACCTTATTATGTTTGTCTCCCTAGGTTATATAGAATATAACATTGATTAAGAATTGAAGGATGATTTTTATTTTCATTATTATATATCATGTTTTTCTCTAATATACTATGGGTATCATGTATTTAATCTTGATTTCCAAGACTACTAAACCATATGATCCTTTGGAATTTTTTTCCTTGTTATAAATCCAATGAGATGTAATATTATAAAAACTTCATGTTATCTTAGGTCGGGGCATTAAAATTTATCCTTTTGAAACCCATTGAAGAAAATTGAATTTTATAAACAAACAAACCACAAAAGATAAATTAATTTCATAATCCCAATTTCCGAAAACATAAACAATTCATAAAAATAATATAAATTTGACCATTGGATATTTGCCTAGAAAAACCTTAGTATCATAAAGGAATTTCATCATAGATGAAATATTTTATGAAGATCCTCTAAACCCATTTGTTGAAAAAATACCATTCATTCTTTGATATTTTTTTTAAAAAAAAATTAAAACCATTTTATTTAAAAAAAATGAAAATTTATATATTATTCCAGAAAATATTTGAGAAATTGTTTCCTTGATGTCTTATAAAATAATATTGAAAATAGTTTTAAAAAACGCTTTCTCTAAAAGAAATTGAAAAAAATGAATCTTGAGAAAATTTTAAGAAAACATTTATAGAAAATGTATTTCAAAATAATCAAATAAAATTTTAAATCTTTTAAAATCATTTCATATAAAATACCATTTTTAAACCATATAATGGGAGCTTCAAAAATCACATAAATGTTTTTGACCATAATGTCTTTTAAATTAATTTTTTGAAAAATATATTAAAATCAAAAAAATTCATAAGTATTAGTAACATAATTTCTTCAAAATTACCTTGTATGATTATAATTTAATATTCACGAAAATGATGGGTATGACGGAGTGTAAGTCCATACATGTTGAACATTCATTTTTCCAATTAAATGTTTTGAAAAGTTCCTTGACCAGAAAATGAAAATAAGATTACTACTAATTTTATTTAAATAGATAAAACATTCATAAAATTTCCATTAAACAACATTGGATAATAGTGAAATATTTTTTAAAACTGTTTATAAAAAATGATTTTGAATAAATAAAGATTTCTAAGAGAATGGAAAGATACATGCAAATTTTCGTAAAAATGATTTCTAAATTTTTATGATTACCAATGAATGAAAAAATTGTACCATTACATGGATATATCATTTTTATATATAGGTTAATAATATCCTGCATTTTTATTGAGACATGGATCATATTATTTCAAAAATGAAATTTTACCACTTGGTGAAATTTTACCACTCTGTAACATTGAATCATACTCCACATGTATAAAAATGGAATTACATAGATCGTAAAATATATTAAAAAATATGGTGATTAATTATATAAAAAAATAATTGGAATCATATAAAAATTGATGAACAACATAGGCATGTAACCAAATATCTGTCTCAAAGAAGGAAAATTATTCCAAAATTACTTTACCGATTTGGTTACATTTGAACCATAAAACACATGAAATAAAAACCATAAAATGGATATGTAAATAACTATAAATTTATGTTTATATATCATAGAATACATTCATGGGATGTATATACACATCACAAAAGATATGGGTCGTGAATAAGGCATGTATCTCGTGGAAATAAAAAGTGAGATGAGATTCACATACCTTTGTCTTAACTCTCTCCATGCTCGAACAACCCTCCTGTATAATAATTATATTTTTATAATAAATAATTTTCAGAAAGATATTATTATATATAATACCATATAGTATTTTATTATGACTATATATTACTCTATTATTAAAAATTCTATGTTAAGGTTCCACTTCGGGTAATATTCGTTTGTTCTCCGTACTTATTTTGATTCATCATCCTTGATCATATTATAATGATTAGTACTTACATATATACAAAATATAAATATTTATATTAATATAAAATATATTCAGTATAAATTTATTTATTATAATCTATAAAATATAAAAAGATGAAATGAAAAACATCGTTCATGTGGATGGTAGCTCGTACGTACGCACGAACGTTATTTCAATTATGTTTTCATATTGAATGAAAGTATGTAAATGAAATATGGTTATATTTTAATATATAATATCATCAAATTATAATTATTAATTTATATATTTATTATGTATTTGTACTAAAACCATAAATAATTCATTCAATGGTAAGTGTGAATGAATCACTCAGCTTTGAGGAGGATGTTGTCCACACATCCACAAATGATTTTATCATATTTACACACGATGGAATGTATAAAGCTATGAGTTATGAATGAATTATATAAGAATAATAAATTTAGAAATATTGTAATTATTATATTCAAAAATAGATTAAATCATAATTCCCACATTGATATGTTGTAAAAGAATAAAGAATAATCGTTGTTTCTTGAGGCGGTAGTTTTCCGTACACATAAACCACAAGTTAATTACCCATGATATGAAAGTCTATAAGTATAGGTATAACCCTTATTATAAAAATATTTCTGATTATATATAATACTTTAGTTTTTATAAATTCATGGAATAAGTAAAATCTAATTATTTGATATGGAAATAAAACTAATGAGTTTCGGTAAGATTGTTACCTCTTATTCGGGTAACATTGTTCAGTGTTCACCAAAGGGATTCCATGGAAGGGTTTACTCCCAAATTTAGGATTTATATAAGATGTTAGGTAATTTTAATATCTATTTCATAAGCACTTGGTCGATACAAATTTTCTTGAGAGGTGTGGGGAAGTTGGAGAATATGTGGCCTTTTTATGGTGGAGGAGCAGTTTCACTCTTATAATTTTCTGGTAAGGAAATTCAACCAATGTTTTTCCCACTAAAATTTGGTCCAAAAATATTAAAATTTAGATAAAAGGGATAATATGGTCTAAATATCTCCATTAAATAGATTTTGGAAAAAATTATAGGTCATTTGGAACTTTAATATTAATGTTTAGTCCGTTGTAAATCGTAATTTGACCTTAATTGATGTAGTTAAATTTAATTAGATACACTAATTTTTTCGGTCGAGAAAAAGTTTGAACGTATTATAAATTATAAAACAAATATTATTACAGATATTTACTCTATTTTTATAAATTACTATCATATAAGTGATAAAAATTAATTTAAATTGAATCCCACTAATGAGATAAAAATGCTTGTTTTTATTGTAATATGGTCAAAAATCTTATATGATTTATACCCAATTTCAAAGTGATATTAATTTCAATGACCAATATTTTATTAATTTAAAACATTTTGATATAATGTGACTATAATATAAAATTGATATATAATTTATCAGTTTAAATAAATTTTAAAAAAATTAAATTTTTGAATTAAAATTAACTATTTTTCACTGTTCATCAAAAAATGAATTCTTGTAGAAAAATACCCAAAATTTACGATAACCTAATTGTAATATTTCATTTTCAATGAATATATATATTTTTAAATCTATATGTTACATAAAACTTCAATTTTTCTATTTCAAATAGGATTTCCATTAAAAGGTGAAAAACTACCTTTACAAAAATAGAGATTCTTATACGAAATGATGGGTTTATTGTTATATTTTTATTAACAAATATATTGGAAGAATATAAAATATATTTTATTAAATATTATATATATATTTTTCATTAATATCACAATTTAATTATATTGAATTTATATTATTAGGATTAAAAAACATTGTTATCATAGAAATAATAATATTTTCTTTTATATTCAGTTGGTTTTCATATTCCTTTATAATTAATTTATAACCAATGAATTCATTAAATATTACCATAAATCATATATTTTCGTAACATAATTAATATTATTTATAGACACTGATTTAATAGATATTTTAAATCTTATTATGTTAAATAATAATATTTTTATAATATATTATTGTAATGTAGGACCCAGACTTATGTGTCCTAGATGCCTTCGAGAAAATCCATTTTTCATGTAAGGCAACGTAACCTCAATGTTCCATGTAGTGAAAACGTACCATGGTACAACTTAAAATAAAAGTTTGACATAATTCCTTATAAACTATTTCTAGTGTTGCATGAAATGCTAAATATCAAAAATAATAAATTAAAATGAAAAAAAACAATTCAAAAAATCTGAAGGTGTTATATTCAACCCCACATAAAATGATTTTCCTTCGAAATTCATCTATGTTATAAAATGATTAAATCTTCAAAGTTTTGTTCATATATACCCATATAAAAAAACAATACTAAACATTCCTTGGAAAAATAATGTATGTAACTTAATTGTTACCCAATGTAACATATAAATATGTTTCCTCATTGGAAATTTTTTTTGTAAAGTGAAAACATTGACATGAATGAGAAATAAATCTATCAACTTATAATGGAGAGTTATTTAGAATATGGTTAAGAGAATGTTTAAAATCTAAAATCCATAAACTAATGCATCCTGAAAAATGTCACCAATATCGTAAAAAATGATAATCACATGAAAAATTTTAATTTTCAATACTCATTCCGAAAATTGTAAGAATTTACACGAGATGATATATTTACTTGATCATTGAAAATCATATCATTGTGGTGTTCCTTCATCAATTTCCACTTCGTATCCTATTAAATGAAATGTGGGTGAATTTTTTATAAATGAAACAATAACATATTATAGGATCCAACACATTTTATCCCATGTATCTTCAGTTATCAACAAAAATTTTTGTTATAATAGGTCATCCAATGTGCATAAATCCTTATATAATGACATAATATGCTAATCTCAAAAAATTCATATAATGTGTAACATAATTTTTACATAAATTTTATATCCTTATAAACCTTATAAAATATGAAAACACGTCAATTTATAAATAATTTCATGAAATCAACTTATCATTGTTCAAAAATTTATCAAAATGTATTTATTGGTTGTCACATTAGAAACATATAAATAACCTCATAATATATTCTCCTGAAAATGGTAATTATCTGAATTACCAGGAATACTGTTAGAAAACATGCATGCTTCCTTATACCAATGATTAATGGATATATTCTTAAATGAAATATGTTTTAAACATCATCGATGAAAACATATCTACATTTCCAATATATTCTTTATCAATTCTAAGGTAATAATTATATTCCAATATTTATTTAGCAAAATAAATTTATCTCATCATTAGTAATAAATTAATTGTTACCTTATCTTAATTAATATATCACTTTCCCTATAAAACATAGTTCAAGACTAGGGGAGCAGATATTCTATTTGCAAAAAGAATTGATTTATTTATATCAAAAGACAACCGAATATTCCCCTAGTGGTATTGCATCAAATGGTGGTGGGTAGGTAAAACACAAAAATTAATAATCATTTAGTTTGAAAATTTTTATTAATTTTAATATTATATATAAATATAAAATGGTATTTAATTTTCAATATAATGTTCTCACATGTGGTAGCAGCAAATAGAGATGTAAGTGGAGAGGGTGGAGAGCTATGTTCATCATCAGACCATGATTAGTTGTATTATTGATACATTGGACAAATATAGTAACATTCAGTTTGTATATGTATCATGTGTGGACCAAAGTCTCCACCAAACATTTTCATGACCTAACATTTTCTTTATTTCTCATCTTTCCTTTTATGTATTTTATTAATTTACTATGTTTCTTTTTATGTCTATATTCCTCGAGTGTTTTATGCACCTTATATGTCATTTCTTTGTTGTCATGAATCATTTTTTATGATTCATTTCTCGTAAATTTATTAGGTTTGTTAACCAAGGATGAATGATCAACATTTTTATTGATTTTGATGGGAATATCCAGTTTTATAACTCCCTTCAACTTGTTTTTAGTGGATATCCCTTCTTTCATTAAATATTATAGTACTCTATTCACATTTTTTGTAGTTGGAATGTGATCACTCCCACTTATGATTTCTTTTTATTCAAAATAGTTTTGATTAGAATTTAAAAATACCTACCGAATACTTGAGTTTCTTGATCTAGTTAAGGTAGAGGGACTATCCAATTTATTAATAATAGAATTTACAAATATCTATTGAACACATGAGTGTCTTAAACTTCAAAATTTTTTATCTCCTCAAAAGATGCATCTAGTGGCTAGAATCTATAATAGATTCCTGAGGCATGTCCTATATGGGTTGGATCATCATTCCCGACCACTCATCAATCTGAGGATAAAAGGATATTCAAAACTTCAACTATAAACTCATAGAATTCTATTATATTTACAAAAACTATGAGGTAAAATAGGTCATCCTAGAGTGAACATCCCAATTCAACTATAAATTCTGACACTTGGTGATAATGTTTCGACAAGTCAATCAACAGGAAACCAAGACTTTAATGTCTCTTACTATAAAGGGCGACAAGAACATCCACTTTTCATTATTATAAATCATGGATGGCCCTGAGTGTACATCCCACTTCAAAGAATTATAGGATATCATAAACTCATCTCTCATGTAATAATGGGGCATTACCATGCTAAAAACTAAAAACCCTCAATGTTTATCAAAATTCAACCCTAAAAGAGTTTCAAATTTTTCCAACCAATCACAAATTATGATACATTAAAGAGAAATATTATATCTTTTTTTATATTGTTTATCCAATGAATACATTATCTCTAAGGATACCCACAATGAATCCCATAAATCCTCAACTACACCTACAAAATTTTTATACAGTGAAGATAATATCTTCTACTCGGATAATGAAAATTGGTCTCCGTCTCGAAAATTTTCAATCCCATTGCATTTTCCACAATGCTTCCATTTCAAGTTGAATACTATTTATCGATGTCAAAAATATAATAGTACTCTACAAAATTCATCTGATAATGATTATATCCATGTAGTGAGAAAACATTATACACACTCTAGGAGCCAAAGTACCCAAAAAATCACTCTCCCAAGAGGTTATGTCATGATCATTTCAATTCATGGACAACAACTAAAACTAAAATATAGTATTAGAGTATTTCAACTTGTGGGTTAAATGCTGATGAATCCCAAAGTGGCTAATTTGTCACTCTACATCTAAAAATAACCTAAGCCAACACCAGATGCATGACATTTACTACCTATCCAATATTAATATTAGGAATTAATAGGAACATTGCTTATAGAAACCACATCTTCAACACTATGGAAACATCCTCACACTAGTATGTACAGTCAAACATGAATTTGTTCATGGTAACTTTGGTCATTGTCAATGATAAGTGAGGGATCTCAAATTTTATTCTCCTTTAATTTATATACAATCCAATAAAACATCAACTATCGATCACATTCATCAGTTATAAATGATATACAAATAAGTCAAAATAATCGAGATCAACTAATATTTCGGATTGTGAAACCAATATATCCAAAAGAGAAACTTCATGTACTTTGAATAAATTTTATTTAACCAAATCATACTAATCCTATTATTCAAGTGTCTATCATGTGATTGTTATGAAAATTTTATTCTCCGTTTCTTCTTTTGGATGTGGGATATATGTGCATGTGAAATTGGAATGGTATTTTTTTCTGGGAACTAGTATTGTGGATGCATAATGAGATAATTTTTTTTGAAAATATGGCTTTAGCAATGGTTTTAATCTCCATGAAATAAATGTATTATATTTAGCGGTAGTTTTAACGGCCGCTATAATTTTTTTATTTTTCTATACATTGCAGTTATAGCCGCCACTACGGAAAATAATTTAGCGTCATTTAAAACCTCCCATACAAATGTTTTATATTCTTATATTATTTCGCCGCGATTATCTTGGTTTTAGAGGAGTTTTTCTACCGAAAATGATTTTTTAGTGGCGGATTGATCAGCTGAAAAAAATAGATTTTCTCAAGGAAAACCACCAATAAAACCATAAAAAGTTCCGCTAAATGCATTGACTATAGTGGATATCATAAACATCCACTAAAATGAGGAAACTGTCATGTATTTTAAGTCGACAACCAATTTTGAATCATTTTTTTGAAACTACTAGAAAATCATATTGTAGAGGTTTAAACCTCTTCCACATATAAAATTAACCTCCACGAAATGGTCATTTTACTATAGTGTAAATTCTAGACAAAGGGACCACTAAAATATGGATAATTGTATTTTTATTTTAGATGATGCTCAATTTGAAAAATTTAATTATTTGCAAACAATTTTATGGATGTCATCTCGTGGGATAGTTTTTGGGTGAGTCTTCCAGATTTCAGTTGAGAATGAAAATTTAGATTATCTGGATGTAAATAGGGGTTACTTTGATCTATTTACTTCTATAATGTATAAGAAGTTTTTTATAAGTGATGGAAGTAATTATGAAAAATATCCATATAAATTATTGATTTTCAAGAAGCAAATAAATGCACTACATGATAAGTTGATTCTAAAAAACGATTTCAAATAATGAGACAAATATTATTATTGGTTTCTAGACTAAATCATTTTCAATATAAATTTGCATCAAAATTATCAGGACCTTTTTTTGTTTCCTATGTATATCATATTGGTATTATAATTTTTAAATGTATAAATATATATTCTCTATTTATAGTGAAATATTATAATAATTATTTTGTTTATGGAGAGTTCACTACAGCCTCTTATTTAATATGTTCATCTAAATGGTTTGGAGTAAAAATGATGTCATGTTGTATTCAACTTATTTATTTTGTGTCTGTAATTTAATTTTTACTATCATTTTTCATATATATAAATTTCATTATAAGGTAATTACACGAAATATGGATTGGGTAATGTATATCCATTGATATATTGAATTTTTAATGAATATCATATTCATTTTTTTCAATGATTTGTCTATTTGTATACAATATAGAAAGTTGAATTGAATTCTTCGACCTCATAATTGTACTAAATTTCTTGTAAAATAAAAAATTCACTAAATAACAATATTACATAATTTTAATAATTCATATTGGATTTATTTGGTTTAAAAATACATAAATTGTTTTGTAACCCCTGTACAGTTTTTTGCAAATAAATGAATATTCTTTTCTAATTTAATTATTAAATTACAACTTTTTCTTTAATTTCCATGTGTTGGTGTGTGTTTATTTATTTAATTTTAGATTGTATTCATTAAAATAAACATATTTTTGACATAATTATTTTTAAAAATTACTTGTTTAAATATACTGGTTTACATGATCAACTGGGTTGAAATCATCACAAGGAATGAGGATTGGTTTTCATTGTTAATAAAGGTAAACAACACATTTTCTACATGGAATTAATTGCAAGGGTTTTTATACTAATTTACAAATAAATAAATTCTTTTTCTAAATTTATAATCATTTTTTACAAATAATATTTTATATAGTTTAAATAATTTTAATCAAGATATTAAATTCTATTTTATAGTGTTTTTTGAAAATAAACTCATAATCCATGGTTGCTAACTCTGATTATTTTATGTTAGTTGATTCATTATTTGTTATTAATAAAATTTTATTTTTTATTTCATTAATATTATTAACTAATACACTTTTATATTTTTAATTTATTGCTTTTTTATACGAACAAATATGGTAAATTATTGAGTTGTGTGAGCTATATCGACGAATAAAAACATAATGTATGAAGGAATAAATGAAAGTTAGAATGATGACTGATTTATTCAATTTATTAATTCTATATTTTATTATCTAATTAAAAACTAGATACAATATTTTTCCTATGACAATTTAATTTAGAGGGATTGATAATATGTTTACACTATTTTTATTTCATGCAAGAGAAAAAAATTGGTAACATATACATTGTATTAAATATCTAACCTTTATTTCAGAGAAATGATTTTTTCAATGTTTTTTTTCACGAATTGAAATAGGAGAAACAACGTATTAATTTTTTGGAATTTGAAGTATAAAAATTTTAGTATGTTTAAAAAATAAATTTTTATAATATTATTGTCCTTTTTTAGACTAAGTTGATAAATTATTTTTTTGAATATTTTGTTTTCAAAATATTTTTTTCATTGTATATTTAGTGGGAAACATGATTGTTTTTCTAAAATTGAATTAATTTTATGAATTTCAATGCTTAAATGTCATGTGAACATCATTTATAGTTATTATAATATTAAATGGAATAGTTTTTTTAATTAAAATATAGTAATCAATTTAATTTAATTGTTCATATTTTAATTGAATCATAATATTATTTTTAAGGGGACAACTAACATAATAATAAGATGGTTTTTTGGATATGAATTAGTAAATTAAACCATTTTTTTATACTAATATAAGAGTACCTAATACTCACATATTATTTTAATAAATTAATGTAGAATATAAGTGATGGAATAACCACATATTATTAAATCGTTTAATTGAAGTTAATTAGAGAATGATTGAATATTTAGTCAGCTTACATAATTTTTTCCGTTTATCTTTTTTTAAGTAAGAGTACCATGATTTACCATGTGAAATTAACATGAGAATTGGATTAGTGATGTAAGAGTTGTATGCAAATATATATAAAAAATGAATCATCGGTTGATCTATTTAGGATTTAATTCATATTATTGTGAATTGAAAATCCATATAAGAATAAATTATTGTAGAATAAATTTTTCTCTCAGGGAAATCAACTATATTTGAACTGTCTATATTGATCAATGGATGTGTATGATTAAGATTAAATTTAATTAATAATAAAAATTGACTATTGATCAATAATAATCAATGATAGTCAGAATATATTTTTGTTATTAATACTGATTAGTTATTAAAAAATATATGCTTTTTTGATGTGAACAATCATAATTTGTAGGCTATATAATGAATCGAAGGGTGAATGGTGAT
This sequence comes from Viscum album, assembly GCA_963277665.1. NCBI lineage: Eukaryota > Viridiplantae > Streptophyta > Magnoliopsida > Santalales > Viscaceae > Viscum > Viscum album. Next base: position 693,338,659 of record OY728132.1, on the reverse strand, counting down.
TAAATAACATTCATTACAATATTTAACATTGTCTGTTCAATGAATCATAATGTGTATATGTAATCAATATGAGTTTAATTGATCCTTAAACGACATTATATCAATATTTTTGATATTTTTATGTTCTCTGAATGTGTAATCACATATAGGAGTTACATTAGATATGATAGAATGCTCGAATGAATATCGATTCTTATATAGTTTATTTGAACAATTCTATTTAAAATGAATATTATTCTAGATGAAATGGAAATAATTTTGATTTGACGCTATATTTAATATCTCCTCTTAATTTATTATTCAATAATTATATAGGTCTACATATTTTTTGTCAAATAATATTTATGAATCATGGATAATTGAGATTAATGAACAGAGAAGATGAATATATCATATTGGTTATCATTTTCTGTCTTAACAATTATTGGTGATTATCCTGTGAAAATCCACAGTGACATAATCTTGGCCATATTTTATATTTAATATCTTATTTAATATATTTTCCATTATTTTTTTTAAATTATTCTAGTTATTGTATACCAGGAATTATATATTGAACATTCATCTTTTAATATTTTCTTATTCCAATGATTAATGATTTTTTTACATTTTTATATTTCTTCATAATGATATGCACTTTAATTGTTTGGTTGTCATTTACTATTATTCCCTATTTAATAACTTACAACTTAATATAGAATTATTACCCTGGTGAACTTGATTATATTTACCTCCTTTTTTTACTATTCAATTTGATCACTTAAATAGGAAGAAAAATATAAATTGTGAGGTTTTAGTACAATATTTTATATGGAATTATATGTTGATTCTATTATTTTAAATATACATTGAATTTTTACAACTAATAAATTCATATTCTATAAATAATATCAATAATAATAAAGGTCCAAAACTCTTCCATTAAAAATATTTCATCACGTTTTTTTACTATTTCTCTATTTTTAATTTTTTTCGGAAACAAGTTATTATATTTTCATAATGATATTATTCAAAATTTTAAATAAATTAATAATATTATATAATAATGTGATTATTGATCATAGAGTCAATAATTAATGAGATAAAAAAACCTAGAAACTATTTCCACCATACCAAATGATGTAAAACATTGATCCAAGCCTCATGACAAGGAACACATATTAAAAAATCACAATCATTGAAAGTAAAATATCTTTTTTGACTATAAAATAATATTTATTCATAATAATAATATTCATTTAATTTTAATTAATATAAATAAACATATAATTCTTGTACATTTTTCATAAACAATAATTATCATATTTCACATGAAAAATTATGCCTTAACTATGGTTGTTTCAAGTAAAATATTTATTTATGAACATCATATGATATCATTCATTGTATTGTATATCATCTTCATCCTTTATATTTTTCACACAATTCATTATTACTTAAATAAAAAATTCAACCAAAATTGTATCTACCCTAAATCTAGTAAAATGATACAAGATTTAACATTATTATATTATCAAATGTTATAATAGATCACATCTGAAGGGACTGATTGGTTTTCTAGTGTTATAGAACAAGATAAATATATGATCGACAATAATGGTTAGAGATAAAAAATTTAAAAAAATTATTCATCCTTAATACTCATTAAAATATTTCATCTTTATATCCCATAGGAAATGAATTTGAAGGAAATATTAGATTAAATACATTGAAATGGGTGTTCATAGTTGATTAATTCCTGAGTAAAAAAGAAAGAATAAATATTTAAAGGTAGAAAACAGAAAATTCATTCAATTTAATCAGTAATATAAGCACTAAATGTATCCATTGATAATATGAATGTAATAATATAATGAATACAGAAAAATAAATGTTTAATGAAGGAAATTATAGCAAACCTAGAATTTTATACATTAGCATTTCATCAATTTGTGGAATTATTACATCATTTAAAAATGGATGACCAATTATCATATTAGTTTAGTGCCTTGGAAATCATGGAATCATAGAAAATAGTACATAAGTGCACTAAATATTCTCCCACTAGATTATTCATGACTAGAACACTTCTAAGGCACATCATATATACTACATATCTTCATAACAAGTGAGAAGGTACATAAAAAGAGGTGAGATTGGATGTTCATTAATGGTAAACAAGGAATATATGTAAGCATAATCATGAGAATAATGATATGAGAACTTGAACTTGATCATTAGAAAAAAATATCCTGCATATCAAAGATCATAATCTTGAATAATAAAATAAATATTGATTGTTCATAAGACATTAATCATAGGGGAAGAAATTTTATAAGACATTAAATAATGTCAAAGGAATAATAAATGGATTTTTTGAGTACACATGGGAATAGAAAATATTGTCTCATATATACCTACTATAAAAATTATAACATGTTATTATTGGGCTATAACCCATTTACCTATTTTACGCATAGGCTAATAACCCTTGCAACGTTATATTTTAAGGATAGTTATACTGCCCATGTAGCCTATTAAACTCATAATTAAGCTACATTCCATGTACCATATTTTTTTTGGCATGCGCTAAAACCCATTCATCCATTAATCTCATATACTATTTATTATAACTCATGTCATTATAAAGAGATATAAGTCCCACATCACTCATAAATAAATGATACATTCATGTGCCACAAAATAAAAAAAACAATCATATCCTTAACCATGACATGATATTGGTGTCATAAACATCATATCCTTACCCTTATAATAAAATGGGTATCATAAAAATTTAATCATATAATAACCTATAGAAATTATATAGGTCTCATACAAATTGTTTCCTAGAATATACATTGAATATAAATATGATTCATAAGTATTTTTCTTGTTATAAACCATTGAAGAGAAATAGTTCTTTTAATAATTTATGTAACAACCCAAGATTCCATGATACACTTATTTTTAAATAATTCAGTGGGTTGTGGTGTGTACAAACACGAGATCAAGAACAACACTACCGATCAATGTCGTTGTTTCAAAAACCAGTTATGAATTGTAATATCCAAATTATGAAATGTTATAAAACTTATTTTTTAATGTATACATCATTTTTAAATTTTTAATATCAACATTATCTTAGGGTAAAATTTTGGTAATTTTCTGAAAAAAATTCTATATTTGAAGAATTGTAATAAATACTACGATTTAATTCAAAACTATAATTTTGTCTAATTTATTTATTTAATAAGATTATAATTTCAATTATTTTTAATGTTTTATAGAATTAGATTTTTATAATTTTACCCAATATTTTTCATTTTAAATAATTTCACATTGAAATTGGACAAAAACACATGTCAATCTTTTAATAGATTTTATTTCTTAAAAACACACTTGCTGATTTTGACAACGGGAATTAATTTCAAATTAATTTATGTCAATTTTTTGTTTTGAATTTGGAAAAATGGATTCCATATCTGGAACAATAAGTTAAAAATTGTGTAAATAGGTTCCTTTTTTGGAAACTGTGCATAGTAACTTCATTAATTATTTTTATTTACCTCGTTAAAGAGTAAATCAGGTAAATAAGTGTATTAAAATACTATTATCATAATATAAAACTACCCTAAAATGTGTTTTAATACTATTTTATGAGATATTTAATACAATTAGAATCTATTGGGTGACTTTATGACCACATGGAACCACCTGGGTTTGATAATGATCTTTAAGGATATTTATTTTAATGAAAAGAGAAATGTAACATAAAAATTTATCTTATTTCTAAAAAAAGTTTAATTCTAGTTATATAAGTGATCTCTTTAAATATAAATTTTCATTAGAAATATAAACATATTTCCTACATTATTGTATTTTAATTTTAATTTTTAGACATCACATAATTAAATTTATTTATGATATAATAATGAAGCAGTATTTTTCATATTAATGATCGATTCAAATAAATTATATTATAAGTATTAAAATAAATTTATTATGAAAGTTTTATTGTTTTCAATGAATTTTCTAGATTAATATGAAATGGTATCTTTTATTTAATTCATCTTTGTTGAAGGAATCATTTTTATGACTTTAAAAAAATCAATTACTAAATAGTGTCAATTATGACATAAATGAGTTTTTAAAACAAATAATATTTTTATAAATGATATAAAAATCCTAAAAATCAATGATTCATCTAACCAACATACATAACGTTAAAAATTTCATTAATGATCCACTTGAGTTTCTCTTGGCATTATATTTTTACTAAATTAGCCACATAATGTAAAAATACTACAAGACAAAGTAAAAGTTAAATAATTTATATGAGGGGTAAAGATATAAGAAAAGTTTAATTTTATTACATAAAGATGCCTAAAACATTTTTTTTGAGAGGAGTTGGACCTATATTCAACTTATCCTAGAAATAAATCACTTTGGATCCATTAGAAAACAAAAATCAATCTATCATTAATTAATATTTCATGATCTTTCAAAAGTTCCCCTAACCCCTCTTATAAAATGGGACGTCTCCTTTACGTAAATTCACACCTCCAAACCCTTTTTATCATCCAAACCCTGCCCATTTCTAGTCCCACCTTCCCTCAATTAATCCATAAGGTAACACGTTAGGAAAAAATCCAACCAAAGGAGTCCTACAGTGAAAATAAAAATGAGAAACCTCAAAAAGAGGTAATCATTTTATCAAACACTTTCACAGTTATTTCATCTTATAATTCTACTTACAAAGTTTTTACCATAAGAAAATAAAAAATACATCATAAAATATATTACTAGATGTTTTTATTATAATGGGACAACCACATTCTTCGTTTTACCCATCCTATGAAAAACAATATCACCATGCGTGGGTATGTACAACTTAACGTCTCCACGCTGTGGTGTAAACTGTTTGTCATCTATACTTTATTTAGACAGGTATAATGATGAATATAAATTACTTAAAAAAACATATAACATGATATTATTTATTTGAAATTAATAATCAATTCAATTTCATATCATTTAAAGATTAAGTAAATGATGTCGTCACTTGTGTTTTTGTACGACTTACCGTATCCACAATGCGATGAGATTCTTCTTCCATGTTCACTACCCAATTTATATTATGAATAATTATGAAATATGTTACAAAATAATTATACTAAAATAATAAATATAAAAAATATGTACATTTGTACATATATTTAATTTTCATGCTACTAATCATTATGATAAGAAAACTGAATGAATGTTTATGCATACGTACAGTCTGTTATCTCCATGAACGGTGTATTCAATTTCACACACACACACACATATATATATATATTATATTTATATTATGAATATATATGATATATGAATCATATTATATATTCTATATGTTATTAAATCTTGTTCGGTAAAATTATCACAAATATCAAGCCCAAACACATATGATAAAAAAATTTATTATTACAAGAAATGTCACATTAAAATAGAATTTTTATTAAACATTTTATATAAATTCATAATGGATTCATATATGACATAATAAATATTATTATTATTATTATATAAGTTAATAATATTATACAGAAGTTTCGAACACATACAATGAGTATCAGACTTAAGGTAAGGGTTTTAATATCAATTTTATTTCATCAAGTCATATTGAAATGTTATGCACCTTATTCCTTTTTTATATTATATATTATACCTTTTGATTTGTTATAAAGAATATCAGTATTTTAAATATATCATATTATTTCATTTAGTGGAATTATATATAGAACCATATTACTCATTTAATATAGTTTTTTGATAAGGGATATTATTTATTTTGGTTATTCGGTTTGAGAAATAGTTTGGACTAGAAAGGACGGTTGGAGCCCAGACATTATATAACTCCTCGATGAATCAACCGATTATCAAGTGAAAAATATGTATTCCAACTAGGTTTATACGCTTAGTTTTAAAATTAATTGTGAACGGTCTTAACGGTAACTGGTTTCCATGTAAGTGAGGCATGGCGTGCTTAAATAAAGTATTTCCCTCATTTAGTTTCCATAATTATTTATCCATGAGATTTTTGTGTCGAAACAACTATGGATTTATTTTATCATTTTTTTTTATTTAGGTCATGTGTTTCATTTTATTACATGTAATATTATTTAATCCATATCTATTTATACAAATGGAAATTGTGTTTAATTATTTACGTTTCCATATAGACTGATTCATTATTGCTTCTGTTGTACTTACCCTTCCTCATCATTCATGATCAACCTTATTATGTTTCTCTCCCTAGGTTATATAGAATATTACATTGATTAAGTATTGAATGGTGATTTCTATTTTCATTATTATGTATCTGTTTTTCTCCAATATACTATGGGTATCATGTATTTATTCTTGATTTCCAAGACTACTAAACTATATGATCCTTTGAAATTTTTTTCCTTGTTATAATGCCAATGAGATGTAATATTATACCAACTTCATGTTATCTATGGTCGGGGCATTAAAATTTATCCTTTTAAGACCCATTGAAGAAAATTGAATTTTATAAACAAACAAACCACAAAAGATAAATTAATTTCATAGTCCTAATTTCATAAAACATAAACAATTCATAAAAATAATATAAATTGGACCATTGGATATTTGTCTAGAAAAACCTTAGTATCATAAAGTAATTTCATCATAGATGAAATATTTTTTGAAGATCCTCTAAACCCATTTATTGAAAAAATACCATTCATTCTTTGATATTTTTTGAAAACAAAAAAAAATTTAAAACTATTTTATTTTCAAAAAAACATGAAAAATTATATATTAATCAAGAAAATATTTTAGAACATGTTTCCCTGATGTCTTATAAAATGATATTGAATATAGTTTTAAAAACGCTTTCTCTATAAGAAATTTAAAAAAAAGAATCTGGAGATCATTTAAAAAAAACATTTATAGAAAATAGATTTCAAAATAATGAAATTTTTTTTAAATCTTTTAAAATCATTTCATATAAAATACTATATTTAAACCACAAAATGGGAGCTTCAAAAATCACTTACATTTTTTTGACCATAATGTCTTTTAAATTATTTTTTTGAAAAATATATTAAAATCAAAAAATTTCATAAGTATTGGTAACATTATATCTTCGAAATTACCTTGTATGAAAATAATTTAATGTTCATAGGAATGATGGATATGACAGAGTGTAAGTCCATACATGTCGAACATTCATTTTTCCAATTAACTGTTTTGAAACGTTCCTTGACCAGAAAATGAAAATAAGATTAATACTAATTTTTTTTAAATATTTAAAACATTCATAAAATTTCCATTAAACAACATAGGATAATAGTGAAATATTTTTTAAAACCATTTATAAAAAATGGGTTTGAATGAATAAAGATTTCAATGATAATGGAAAGATACATCCACATTTTCTTAAAAATGATTTCTAAATTTTTATTATTACCAATGAGTGAAAAAATAGTACCATTACATGGATATATCATTTTTATAAATAGGTTAATAATATCCTGGAGTTTTATTGAGACATGGATCATATTATTTCAAAAAGGATATTTTACCACTTGGTAAAATTTTACCACTCTGTAACATTGAATCATACTCCACATGTATAAAAATTGAATTACATAGATCCTAAAATATATTGAAAAATATGGTGATTAATTATATAGAAAATAATAATTGGAATCATATACAAATTTATGAAGAACATAGGTGTCTAACCAAATATCTGTCTCAAAGAAGGAAACTTATTCCAAAATTACTTTACCGATTTGGTAACATTTGAACCACAAAACACATGAAATAAAAACCATAAAATGGATATGTAAATAAATATAAATTTATGTATATATATAATAGAATACATTCATGGGATGAATATACACATCAAAAAACATATGGGTCGTGAATAAGGAAAGTATCTCATGGAAATAAAAAGTTAGATGAGATTCACATACCTTTGTCTTAACTCGCTCCGTACTCGAACAACCCTACTGTATAATAATTATATTTTTATAATAAATAATTTTCAGAAAAATATTATTATATATAATACCATATAGTATTTTATTATGACTATATATTACTATATTATTAAAAATTCTATGTTAAGGTTCCACTTCGGGTAAAATTCGTTTGTTCTCCGTACTTATATTGATTCATCATCCTTGATCATATTATAATGATTAGTACTTACATATATAAAAAATATAAAAATTTATATTAATATCAAATATATTTAGTATAAATTTATTTATTATAATCTATAAAATATAAAAATATTAAATGAAAAACATCGTTCATGGGGATGGTAGGTCGTACATACGCACGAATGTTATTTCTATTTTGTTTTCGTATTGAATGAAAGTATGTAATTGAAATATGTTTATATTTTAATATATAATATCATTAAATTATCATTATAAATTTATATATTTATCATGTATTTTTACTAAAACCATAAATAATTCATTCAATGGTAAGTGTGAATGAATCACTCAGCTTTGAGGAGGCTGTTGTCCACACATCCACAAATGATTTTATCATTTTTACACACGATGGAATGTATAAAGTTATGAGTTATGAATTAATTATATAAGAACAATAAATTTTGAAATATCATAATTATTATATTCAAAAAGAGATTCAATCATAATTCCCACAATGATATGTTGTAAAAGAAGAAAGAATAATCGTTGTTTCTTGAGGCGGTAGTTTTCCGTACACATAAACCACAAGTTCATTACCCATGATATGGAAGTCTATAAGTATAGGTATAACCCTTATTATAAAAATATTTCTGAATATATATAATAGTTTAGTTTTTATAAATTCATGGAATAAGTAAAATCTAATTATTAGATAATGAAATAAAACTAATGAGTTTCGGGAAGATTTTTACCTCTTATTTGGGTAACATTGTTCAGTGTTCACCAAAGGGATTCCATGGAAGGATTTAATCCCAAATTGAGGATTTATATAAGATGATAGGTAAATTTAAGATCTATTTTATAAGAACTTGGTCCATACAAATTTTCTTGAGAGGTGTGTGGAAGTTGGAGAATGTGTGTCCTTTTTATGGTGGAGGAGTAGTTGCACTCTTATAATTTTCTGGTAAAGAAATTCAACCAATGTTTCTCTCATTAAAAGTGTCTCCCATAATATTAAAATTTAGATAAAAGGGATAATATGGTCTTAATATCTTTATTAAATGGATTTTGGAAAACTTTATAGGTCATTTGGAACTTTTATATTAATGTTTAGTCCTTTGTAAATCATAATTTGACCTTAATCGATGTAGTTAAATTTAATTAGATTCACTAATTTTTTCGGTCGAGAAAATGTTTCAACATATTATAAATTATAAAAAAATATATTATTATAGATATTTAAGCTCTTTTTATAAATTACTACCATATAAGTGATAAACACCAATGAGATAAAAATGCTTGTTTTTATTGTAATATGGTCAAAAATCTTATATGATTTTATACCCAATTTCAAAGTGAAATAAATTTCAATGACCGATATTTTATTAATTTAAATCATTTTGATATAATGTGACTATAATATAGAATTGATATATAATTTAACAGTTTAAATAAATTTGAAAAAAATTAAATTTTTGAATTAAAATTAACTGTTTTTCATTGTTCATCAAAAAATAAATTCTCATAGAAAAATATACAAAATTTATGATAACCTAATTTTAATATTTCATTTAAAAAGAATATGTATATTTTCACATCTATATGTTACATAAAACTTCAATTTTTCTATTTCAAATAGGTTTTCCATTAAAAGGCGAAAAAACTACCTTTACAAACATAGAGATTCTTATATGAAAAGATGGGTTTATTGTTATATTTTTCTTAACAAATATATTGGAATAATATAAACTATATTTAATAAATATTTAATATATATTTTTCATTAATATCACACTTTAATTATGTTGAATTTATATTATTATGATTAAAATACATTGTTATCATAGAAATAATAATATTTTATTTTATATTCAATTGGTTTTCATCTTCCTTTGTAATTAATTTATAACCAATGAATTCATTAAATATTACCATAAATCACATATTTTCGTAAGATAATTAATATTATTTATAGACACTGATTTAATAGTTATTTTAAATATTATTATATTAAATAATAATATTTTTATAATATATTATTGTAATATAGGACCCATACTTCTATGTCACAAATGCCATAGAGAAAATCTATTTTTCCTATAAGGCAACATATCCTCAATGTTCCATGTAGTGAAAACGTACCATGGTACAACTTAAAATAAAAGTATGACATAATTCCTTATAAACTATTTCAAGTGTTTCATGAAATGCTAAATATCAAAAATAATAAATTAAAATGAAAAAAAAACAATTCACAAAATCTCAAGGTGTTATATTCAACCCCACTTAAAATGATTTTCCCTCAAAATTCATCTATGTTATCAAATGATTAGTTCTTCAAAGTTTTGTTCATATATACCCATATAAAAAAAAGAATACTAAAAATTCCTTTGAAAAATAATGTCTGTAACTTAATTGTTACCCAAAGTAACATATAATTATTTTTTCTTATTGGAAATTTTTTTGTACAGTGAAAACATTGACATGAATGAGAAATAAATCTACCAACTAATAATGGAGAGTTACTGAGAATATGGTTAAGAGAAAGTTTAAAATCTAAAATCATAAACTATTGTATCTTGGAAAATGTCATCAATATCGTAAAAAATGATAATAACATGAAAATTTTTAATTTTAAATACTCATTCTGAAAATTGTAAGAATTTACACGAGATGACATAGTTACTTGATATTTGAAAATCTAATCATTGTGGTGTTCCATGATCAATTTCCACTTCGTATCCTATTAAATAAAATGTGGGTGAATTTTTTATGAATGAAACAATAACATATTATAGGATCCAACACATTTTATCCTATGTATCTTCAATTATCAAAAAACAAATTTGTTATAATAGGTCATCCAATGTGCATAAATCCTTATATAATGAGATTATATGCTAATCTCAAAAAATTCATACAATGTGTAACATAATTTTTACATAAATTGATAACCTTATAAACCTTATAAAATATGAAAATACATCAATTTATAAATAATTTCATGAAATCAACTTATCATTGTTCCAAAATTTGTCAAAATGTATTTATTGGTTGTCACATTAGAAATATATAAATAACCTCATAATATATTCTCCAGAAAATGGTAATTATCTGAATTACCATGAATACTATTGGAAAATATGCATGCTTCCTTATACCAATGATTAATGGATATATTCTTAAATCAAAGAAGTTCTAAACTTCATCGATGATAACATATCTACATTTCCAATATATTCTTTATCAATTCTAAGGTAAAAATTATCTTCCAATATTTCTTTAGCAAAACATTTTTATCTCATCATTAATAATAAATTAATTGTTACCTTCTCTTAATTAATATATCACTTTCCCATTAAATCAATTTTCTTCCTCACCAACACCATTCAAAATACCCTTTTAAAATACTAAATGAAAAAAATATACATAAATAATTATTAATTTCAGGATTCATATATCATAATCCTTGAATTTTTAAAAATAAATTCATTATTAATCAAACATTATTCTAAAACAATTACTTGGGCTTCATCAACTTTTTCCTTAATATTTCTTTCATAGAGTATGAAATATAAATCATGCCTTATGTTTCATCGACCTTTTTCTAATCTTGATTCTTGTTTTTAATGTAAAAATATAAGAAGGACATTACTTATCTTTGACTTGTTGTTTATAGTTTCCATGCCTTTAAAAGTAGAACTAACACTCACGAAACAACCTAATTATCATCATGATATTTCAAATTAGGAAGATAATTTTCATCATATCCATACAGTCCACATTTGAAATATTCAACGTTAGACCATTTCTTTCTATGTCTTTCTATTGAATGAAACTAGAAAGAATATATAGAGAAACACTTGTCATAGAAGAAAACCACATAATCATGAAAAATTTCTTATTGGATGTCTAAAAATGACACCTATAACATTAAAATATTTCACCTTATGTTTATCCTTGTTAATTCATACCAACATATCTTTAAATCCATTATAATGGATTCTAAAGAGTTTTTTAATTTACAAAGTATATTCCGTGGGTGTTTTAATCCAGGTGTGCAATATGTCCCTTTATTATGTACCAGGTCACACAGAGTCAGGCCCGACACACCTTGTCAGTGTTGTTACTCATAGGTAGAGTTTTGGAAGAACCACTTCCACTTTTAGAATCCAAATAATTATTTATTTCTAGGAAAACAACAACTCTATCCTAAACAAATTCAATGAAATTTTCCTAAATCTTAACTCGTCATTCTTATTATCCCTAGAGAAATCACTATAAGCATCCTCAGTAATATACCTATGGATATCATGAATTTTTTCCCGTCCTAGTGTCCAAATGTTTACCAATCCTACAAAATGATACCAACTATTGTGACCTTCTCTTTTCACACCATATATTTTCATCACTTTTTCAGAATTCATAAAACATTACAAAAATAGACACCCAAAGAACATATTAGTTTATTTTCTCTAAAAAAAGTGAATCATAAATAGTAGTACATAAGTGAGATACGTTATAACTCACTAAGTTCGTCATAAGTATCACCCTTCTTAGACACATCATATATACTACAAATCATCATATGCTGGGAAGGAAACATAAGAATGGGTAAGTTCATATGCATAGGAAGGGTAACGAAGGAAGATATGAAAGCATAGTCAGGAGATTAAGGGTTTGTTAACTTTGTCATGGTAATTATAATATAGTACCTTACATATCAAATATCATAACCGTATATCACAACATAAATGTTGACAGTTCATATGTCACGAATCATAATGAAAAAAATGGAATAATCAATGACATAAAAAATGCAACAAGTCATGGAATTATAGAATTTAATAAATCATATAAAATATTCTCTCAAGACTACCTACCAAAACATTCATAATATATTAGGAATGTGTTGCAACCTAGGTACCTATGATAGGATTGGGAAAAAAACCTGTGTACCATTTGAGCTAATATACCAATTTTTATTACCTAATTCCTTAGAAAGAGTTATTTGTCTAATAAATATATTAATGAATTTATACATACATGTTCCAAAAAATCATATACAATCACATGTTAAACCTTAACATGAAATGGTTTTCAGAAACATCATATTCAGACCCATGAAATATAATGGGTATCATAATCATTTAATCGTATCGTATCCTATATAAAATATACAGTTTTCCTTATCATTTCATCCTAGAAAATCCTTTTAATGGAAGAATGTTCCATACACTTTATCATTGTATAACTTGTTTAACATAAATGGGTTTTGATATGAATTTATCCTGGAATAACATGTTGAAAGAACAATATTTGATAAACATATAACCCAAGAAGAAGAAGTAAATTCTATAAACATCAACTCATAAATCATAACTGATTTACGTGAAGAATAATAATGGAACCTTTGGATCATTTCATAGAAAGGAATGAGTATCATTAAAATATGTGATCTTACATGGAAAATAAATTTTGAAGATACTTTAATCCCATTTATTGAGTAAAATATTCACTCATCTTTGAAAGAACATTTTAAAAACAAAACTATTTAAGAAAAAAATATAATTTTAAAAATAAACATTAAAACATATACTATAGTCAAGAAAATTTTCGAAATTTTTTCATTGAAATTTTATAAAACATGTCCTAAAACATTTTTAAAATAATATTTTATTGAAAAGTATTAAAAAATACGTTGAAATCTAGGAAAAAATTTCAAAACTCATTTATATAAAATCTATTTTCAATTGTATACAAAATTGTTGAATCCATTTTAATCCTTTACATTTTAAACAACCAATTGAAAACAAACATGGGAATATTTGGAAATCACTTAAATCACATTTGGAACAGAAAACATTTGTGAAAACATTTTTTCTAAGTAATAAAATAAAATTTTACAACAAATCATGATGATAGCTAAGAATGCACATACCAAATATTCTTTTTTCCCCTTAAAATTTATAAATGCAACTTGATTAGAAAATAAAAATATTATTTATTTTAAACTATTGTATAAAAAGTTAAAACATGTGAAAAAGATTACATTAAACATAATAGGATAATTGGAAATAAAATTAACCTTTTTTATAAAAATGGATTTCAAATAACAGATATTTCAAACCGAAAGTGGTGATATTTAAAAAATTTCAAAAAAATATTCATATTTATCAAAAAGATAAAAGAGCGGAAAAATGTACAATTACATGGATATACCATGAATATATTTGGGTTAAAAAATACATGAGTTTTATTGATATATGAATCAAATAATTTCATCAATGAAATGATAATAACAAATAATCACGATAAACGATGAGATTATTTCAATGAACACATACAACATGGTAACATTGAATTATACTCCCAATGTAAGAAATTAAAATTAATAGGATACTAAATTATCAAGAAAAATAAGAGGATTAATGATATAAATTTTTTTTTTGAATAATATAAAATACATTAAAGAACATCAGTCAATAATAAAACATGAGTCCCAATGAAAAAAATTGAGACAAAATTACATTACCAATTCGGTAAAATTTGAACTAGAAAACCCATGAAATAAAGAACATAAAATTGATATGTAAATACCCAAAAATATATTTATAAGAACCTTAGAAGATATTCAACTGTAATACATACACCACAGAAAAGAAATTAATAGTATATAAGGCATGTTTCTCATGAAAATAAATAGTGAGATGGAATTCCCTTATATGATTTTATCCTGAATTTATATTACCTTCCTATTTAAAATTCCATGTAAAAAATTTTATTTGGGGAATATTTACTTTTTTATTTATTGATGTCTTGATCCATTATTCATGGTTATATTACTTAGATGCAAATATAATTAATTACATATTGTAAAATATAAAATAATTATCTTGTATGTTCATTATATATTTATTTATACTGAAATATAAAATATAAAATGATTATATGGAATACATTGTCTATGGACACGATAGACCATACATACGCATAAATATTGTTTATGTTTTTTGGTCATATTGATAGAGAGTACCAAAATGTATTATATTTACATAGTATCATTACCATATAATAATTATTATATATATCATATATATTTTTTACTCAAACACTCTTTAAAACATTCATTGAAATGTTTGAATGAATCACCTCTCTTTAAGAAAGCTGTAGTCCACACATTCACAAATGATGTTATCGTATTTATATGGGATAGAAATAATAAAGTAACAAGTTATAAATGGATAAAATAAGAATATTGACATTATAAATATCATATATATTATATATAAACATATTTTCCACCATAATTTCTACCATGAGAAAAATAAAAGGAAGAATTAACAATAATCATTTCGTGACATAGTGGTTCACAATGAACGTAAATGTTATACTAATTATCAATCAGATGGAAGAATTTTTAAGGGTCAGTCAAACAATTATTTTAAAAAAATATAATTATATTTGATTTATTAGTTTTTTATATAATCATGTAATAAGGACAATTGAAATGGTGGAAAAAAATCTAATGTGTTTGAGGAAGAGTGTAACCTCTTATTTGAGTAAAACATCTAGGTTTGCACCAAAGGGATTTATTGGATGGATTTCTTCCCAAAGAACAGATTCAATGATGAATAGAGAAATTATTAAGATATATGTTTTTATTTCTTTATAGAGACCATGTGTCTTGAAAAGTGTGATGAAGTGGGATGAGTTTAGACCTCTTTATAGTGGAAGAGGAGTGACACTCTTCTAAATATTTGAAAATGAAATTTCAGCATTTTTTTCCCATTTCAGGTGGCATAGTTGAAAGAAGTTTATAAAATGGATTAAATGGTCTAATTATTTCCATCCCACGGCTTTTGGGAATGATTACGGTTCTTTTAGGCTCTTGAGATTAGGGTTTATTCCCTTTTAAATCAGAATTTTACCTTAATCATTATAATAAATTTTAATTACATTTCCAAATATTTTTCATCAAATAATATGTAGAACATATTATACATTATAAATTGTTATTATTAAAAATATGTAATCCTTTTTTACAAATATAAATCATAGAAGGGGTATAAAAAATTTAAATTTAATCTCCCAGATAGGATAATAATGGGGGTTTTTAATATAAATATATCCAAAAGTGTGATATGTTTTATAACCAATTTCATTGTAAAATTGATTCTAATGACCTGTATTTGATTAATTGATAAATTAGTACAATAATTTTACATTAAAATAAAAAAAAATAAAAATTATTAATATAAAAAACATTTATGATACTACGGTTCTGAATTAAAATTCAATATGTCTCCCTGTTCATCAAAAAATGAAACCTCACAGATAAATAACAAAAAATAACCCAATAATTTTCTTATGTTTCTATTTAAATTGTGCATTATTTTTACATATATTATCTATAAATGCTCAATTTTTTTTTCTAAAATTGGTTCTCTATTAAAAGGTCGTAAAAATAACCTTATAAAAATAATGGTTTTTATGCGAAATATGGGGAATGATCTTATGTTATGCCTAACAAGTCTTTTAAATGAGTAAAAAAATCATTTATAAAATATACAAAATATATATATATTATTAATTTTACTTAGTAGTTTTAATTTATTTATTTTTTAGAATAAAATAACTTTGTCAGCGTAAGAATAATAATAATTTAATTTATACTCAATTGGTTATCAAATTATTTTATATTTAATTTGTATCCAATGAATTAATTATATATTTGTGTAAATCATATATTTTTCTGAGTTATTTAATACTATTTACAACATGTAGTTTAATAACAAGGGTATTTCTGACTATATAAGATAATAATATTTAAATAATATTCTTTTGGTAGGACTCACCCTTCTATATCATGGAAGATATCGAGGAATGTCATCTTTTTCATATAAGTCAAGCTAATCTCAGTATTCAATGTACTAAAAACACACCAAGGTGTATAGTATAAGGAAATGTTTTTACTTAGGTCCTTATATAAAACTATTTTCAATGTTGTGTGAAATGATAAATATAAAAATGATTCAATTAGTTAAAATTAATAATTCACAAAATCTCATGGTGTAACATTATACCTCCCTTAAAATTAATTTTAGTCTCAAAATTTTTCTGTTGTATCGATGGCTTAATAAATGAAAGGTATATTCATGGAAAACCACATCATTAAAATGAATATAAAAAAATTCCATTACTAAATCAATTTATATAACATAACGGTTACCGAATGTAACGTGTAACTATGTATTGATATAAGAGAACATTTGTAGAATGTTTAAACATTAATATATATGAGAAATCAAACCATCAATTTCTTGTTTATAGTGATACAGATCATGGTTATGAGAATGTTATCAATCTCAAACACATATCTTGAAGATGATTAAAAAAGTCTATCGATATCATAAATATGATGATATCTTGAGTACATTATTTTTTTTCAATACCATTTATTTAATTTAAATAATTTACAATAGAATATATAGTTTCTTGATCTTAGAAAAATCTCATTATTTGTTGGGTCTTGATCAATTTCTACTTCATCTATTATTACAAGAAATGAGGGGGTATTTGTTATGGTTGAAGCACTAATCGATCATAGTATACATAATATGTTATCCAATAAAGAACCGGTTATTAAATATAAAATATAATTTTAATAGGTTATGTAATTTGCATAAGTCCATATATGGGGAGATAATACCTTGATCTCAAAAACTTTGTATGAAGCATAATATAATATTCCCATAAATCGAGAACCATATAACAATTCTGAAAGTTGAAAACACATCACTATAGAAATAATTTCATGGAATGAGCTTAACAATGATCCCCCATAAATAAAAACATATCTCCCTATTCTCACATTCTAAACATGTAAATACCCTCATCTAATATTCTTTTAAAACTTGGTAAAAAACTGAATTATCGTGAATAATTTTGTAAAACTGGAATTATTAAATATTCAAAAGATTAATGGATATATTCCATTAATCCAAGAAGCAGTAAACTTCACTAATTATAAATTAGACCAAATTTTCAACAAATCCCTTATCTATTATGAGATAATCAGTATATTCTAACATATCATCATCAAAACATCATTATTTAAAACCATGAATAACTTAAGGGTTATCATCCCATAATAAATATATCACCTTTACATGTAATCAGTTTTATACCATAGTATATCTATTCAATATATCTTATAAATTCATTAATGAAAAACGAATAAAAAAAATAACTATAAATTTCATGATTCATATAACATAATCCTTAAATTTAGAAACAAAAATAAATTATTCATCTAACATGATTCTTAAAGAATTACTCATTCTACAT
This sequence comes from Viscum album, assembly GCA_963277665.1. Classification (NCBI taxonomy): domain Eukaryota; kingdom Viridiplantae; phylum Streptophyta; class Magnoliopsida; order Santalales; family Viscaceae; genus Viscum; species Viscum album. The sequence continues at coordinate 693,320,141 of OY728132.1, read as the reverse complement.
CAACTTATTCCATAATACGTCTTTCCAAGAACATGAAATTAGAATAATGTCTTAAGGTTCCTCATGCTTATCCTAATCATAATTTTTTTGTATAATATAAAATATATATAAAGAACATTCCATTCCTTTCACATGGTGTTTTCAGTCTCCTTGTCAATATAATTATATCTAATTCTCATAGACCATCTTGATTAACTTCATGTCATTTCCAAATAGAAAAATCAATTCTCAGTATGCCCATACTTTATACATTGGAAAATTTTAATTATATCCCAGTTCCTTATAGTTTTTCTTGTGAACATAACCATGAAAGAATAGGTAAATACACACTTATCATAGTAAAAAACCACATAAACATAAATGATTACTTATTTGATATAAATATAATGACACATACTTAATTTATATTTGACCCATCTGTCTTTTCATAGTTTATTCATATAAAAATTATTTTTAAATCATTCATGATGGTTCAAAAAGAGATTGTAAAATTCCTAAGAATATCCCATTGAATGTCAAACCAGGTGCATAGTAAAGAATGTAGACATGATGCATGATATGTTTATTCAAACTCAAAACACCTTTTTAGAGTTTTTAATCTTATCTAAATCAATTCCGAAATCATATCCACTATTATTATCTAGAAATTGAATTATTAATATGAAAATAATAACTCAATATTCTACTAAATTCAATATAATTTTACTAAACATTGACTCATCCATATACTTATACATTGATATGTCCCTAAAAACATTCTTAATAATATACATAGGTATCTGACTAATTATTTCTCATCATAGTTTCCGATGGTTGAAAAATCCTTCAATTAGAGAACAAATATAGTGACCCAAAAAATTTATATATTAATATTTAATTACATTTGTATAATACTTAAGACAATACAAAAACATACACCCAAATACTATATTAGTTTAGTGCATTTTTAAAGACAGAAACTTAAACACTAGTATATATCTGAGATATATTATATCCTACTAGATTATTCATGACTACCACCCTTCTTAGACACATTATATATATTAAAAATAATTATAACCTAGGAATGGAAACTAAAAATGTGTGACATCAGATGCTTAGTAAAGGTAAAAAAGAATATATGTAAGAATAATCATGAGCTTAAGGGAATTAGAAGGTGATCATGATCATTAGATGGTCATACCCTACATATCAAATATCTTAATCATGAATCATGTTATAAATACTAAAATTTCATAACACTTGAATCTTAAGGGATGAAAGGGAATAATCTCTGAAATAATAACAATAAAATAAGACATGACATATTGGAAAACACATAATGATATAAAATCTTATATCAAGGCTACCTAACATACTGTCATTACATGTTATTCATAGGTTACAACCCGTGTACCTTCTACGATATTAGGCTAACAACATATGTACCCTTTTGACTCATATTGAATTTATCATTGTCCAATGAATTTTAGGGATATATATATGCCACCCATCAAAAAATGAAATCAAACATACATGTGCCAGAAAATAATAAACAATCATTTAATAACCCAATACTTGATTTGACTGTCATACAACTCATATCATAACCCATGAAATGAAATAGGTATCATAAAATTTAATCATATTGTAACCTATAGAGAAACTATAGGTTTTATAATCATTTAATATTATAATATCCCCAGAAATAAATCTAGTTTTAGATGCATTAATCATTTTATACTCCCAAGAATAGAAAAGTGATTCATTAGAATTTATCACAGTATAACCCGTTAATGATAAATAGTTTTTATAAATATATAAAATGTTATAAAGAAATAGATTTCATAAATTTTGTTTCATAAAATTTAAATCATTATAAGATATAATATGAATGTATCATTTGGATAACTTCCCATAATGGCTTCAATATCATCAATGTATTTCATTTTAGATGGAAAATAATTTTGTAAGATCCTTTAAAGTCATTTATTTATGAAAATATCCTTTATTAATTGAAAAATTCCTTTTCAAACATAAATCATTTTGAAAATAATTTCTTATAAAATAATAAAGATTCTTAAAAAGAGTGTAGAAAATATTTGAAAATATATATATTTTAAATCTTATAAATAAATCTTGATTTTTTAAAAACATTTTTCGTTGAAAACACATTAAAATCATACAATGTAATCATTAATTTTTTTAATGAAACTTCAATAGAAAATTAATTTTAAAATGTATAAAAAAATATTGATACCATTTAAATCTCTATTTTATATATCCTTTTGAAAAAATATAAGGGAATATATGAATGTCTCATATAACACATTTTGAATAATTTTTTTAAATCTTATTTATTTTAAAATAACATTTAATTTACCAAATATTAATAATACAAGGGAAAAATATTTCTTAAAAATTAACTATGTAAACTATATAAATTAATATTCTAGGAAATGAACATCATGATGGCGGTTAAATCGATACTTTCCAAAGAATCTGTTTTTACCAAAAAAGACTAGAAAAGTGAATTAACTAGAGAATGAAAATATGATTCCTCTTCAAATTACTTTTTAAAATGGTAAAACATTGTTAATAATTTTCTTTAAACATACTTGGATAATATTAAAACATTTTAAATCATTTTACAAAACATGGTTCTGATATATCACAGATTTCCTATGGAAAGGAAAGATATAGCCACATTTTTATAAAAACATTTTATAAATCATCTTAAGAATCAAAGAGTGGAAAATTTGTACCATTACATGGATATAACATGAATATGTAAAGGGTAATGTTTTTTATATTAATTGATATATGAACCATAATATTTAATCAATGAAATAAAAATCATTAACATATGTCTATAAATGATGATATTGATTCAATAGACTCTTACCACTTGGTAACATTGAATCAAAGTCCACATATAAGAAAATAAAGTTATATGGATCCTAAAATATCATGAAAAATATATATTTCTTATATAAAATGTAAATTTTAAGCATATACACTTCAGAAAACAACGTACAGGCATTACCAAACATGTGTCTCAATGATGGAAAATTGAGACAATATTACATAATTGATTTTTGAACATTTTAACCATAAAACACAAGAAAGAAATATCATCATGTGGATATTAAAAGAACCATAAATTTATGTATAATAATCATACAATACATTCATGTATAGTACATACACCACACAAAAATAAATTATGGGTTAATAAGGCATTTATCTCATAGAAGTAAAAAGTGTGATGCAATTCCTTTCACTTATGCCCTAACCCTCACCATACAAAAAAAATCATGAAAAATAAATAAAAATTTATTATAAATCGTTTACAAAACCATAATATTTTATATAATAACTTATTTAATTTTATTATTAGTTTATATTAAACTCTAATTAAGAATTATATTTTTCGGATACACTTTGAGTAATATTATCTTTGATCTTCATTCATGTTTTGATTCATTATTCTTCAACATCTTACATTGATCATGATTTATATACTTATAGTATGTAAAGAATTTAATTAATATAATATTCATTCTACATATATGTATTTATTATATTCTATAAAATATTTAAAGATAAAATGGAATACACCATTCATGGAGACAATAGATCGTATGTACGCAAGAACCTTGATTCAATTTTGTTGTCATATTGAATGAAAAAAGTAAAAATGTAAATGTATATATGTATATAATATCATTACAGAATAATTATTATTTCATATATATCATATATTTTCACTAATACCATTTTTTATACATTCCATGTAGTGTGTGAACGAATCACATCATTTTAAGGAAGCGGTATTCCATACATCCACAAATGATGTTATCAAATTTACACAAGACAGAAAACATAATGGTATGTGTTATAAATTAATGAAGTAAGAATAATGAAATTTTATATATCATATATATTATAAATACAAATATTTTCCATCATAATTCCCACCATGTTATGAGTTAATGTAATAATGAACAATCATCATTTTGTGAGGCGGTAAATCACGGTATAGATAAATTGTATATTTGTTACCAATTAGATGGAAGTGTGTGAAAGCTTAGTTATATACCTTAGTATAAGAAAGTAAATTTATATTTAGGATATTTGTGTTATTATATAGTCGTAAAATAAAGATAACTGAAATATTAGAGAATAAATAAAACTAAATAGTTTGAGTAATAATTTCACATCTTATTTGTCCATCTCCTTTTTGTTTTCCTAATTAGGATTTCATGGAAGGATTTATACCAAAACAGAGGCTTTAATTTGGATTTTTGGGTTTTTTATGAGCTATTTGGGATGTTATTTTTTTATCAAATGTGTCTTTAGAGGTTTTTCGATGTGGGAGAAGAGGAGACATTTTCATAGTGGGGGAGAAGCGGAATTCTTATAAATTTTGAAAAAGTAAAATTCCACGATCATTTTTTCAATTTCAAGTGGATCCATTAATATAGAAAATTTGACAAAATGGAGTATAGGTTAGATATATGGACATAATATTTATTTTGGGAATGTTTATAGGTGATTTCTCCCCTTAATAGCATGATTTGGTACCTTGATAACCTTAATTTTACCTTATTTATTGGAATTATTTTTAAATACACTCAGTAATATTTTTTGATAAAAAATATAATTTAAATTATTATACATTATAAATGTTTATTATTACATATATAGAATAAATTATTCCAAATTATAATCACAAATTTCTCAGAAATTAATTTAAATTCAATTCCACTGACGGGACCACAATATTGGTTTTTAAATGAAAAAACATCCAAAAGGGTGATATGTTTTTATTCCAAATGACGAAGTGAAATAGATTCAAATGAACTATATCAGATTAATTAAAAAAACTATTGATCTAATTTTAAATTTAAAAAATAAAAATATTATTTAAAACTCTGAATAAAGTTTATTAAAGAGTAGTGGTGAATTTAAATTCAGTATTTTCACTATTCAACGAAAACGAAATCTCCTAGGGAAATACCAAAAATTCACCATATCCTAATTTTTAAATATCTAATCTATAAAAGATCAAAAAATTGATTTAAAATAGGTTCTCCATTAAATTATTGTAATAATTACTTTATAAAATTTTAGTTATATACGAAATATTGGGTTTGTTCTTATCTTTTTATTAGAAAATATAATTGATGATTATTAAAAAAATTAATAAATTTATAATATATAAATATATATATTTCATTAATATGAGTCACTAATTATAATTAATTTAATTTATTAGGATAAAAATTCTTTTATGAGAATATAAATAATAATATTTGGCTTTATATTTCAATGGGTTCCCTATCATTTATCGTTAATATGTAACAAATTAATTCATTATATATTTCTGTAAATCATTGATTTTCAAAAGCTATTTTACACTATTTATAACTAATAATTTATCATCTAAGTTAATACATAATATATTGAATAATAATATATTTATAATATATTAATATGTGGTAGAACTCGGGCATTCGAGTCATATAAGTCCATGAGGAAAGTAAATTTATCATGTAACACAAGCTAATATCGGTGTTCCATGTTTTGAAATTTTATCTCGGTGTTGTGTATGCTAAAATTTTAACTTAGTTTGTTAAATAAAAAAAATTTATTGTTACATGAAATGATATATATCAAAAAAATTAAGTTAATTCCAAATAAATAACTCAAAAAATATCCAGGTCTTACAGAAACACACAGTTTTATACTACATGATAAATTCCTTCTCCCAATATAATGTCAAATATGAATAGCAATTCAACAAAAACATATTTAATAGTGTAGACCGATATGCTTGTCTTATGAACTAATCAATTTACTGATGGGACATTGATATCTAGTTTCCACCGTTAATTATATGTCCAATGTATTCCTATATATTGAATGATCATTTCATTAATAAATATTCTACATTATCCAAAAATATCAGTATTGTGTACACAATATAAAAATTCTATATTTCACCAGACTATTAAATAATAGTCATTAAAAAATAATATATGTCCAAACCCTATATGTTTTAGGAAAAAATCATTCCCACGATACAAATAATATAGATTTGGAAGAAAAATATATTTTATAATTATTTTTGTCCCCTAGAATGGGAATGTTTCTTAAGAATGTTAATGACCACAAAATCAATCAAGAGATGAGTAATAACAGTCAAATCATTAAAAAAATATTTCTTTATAAATTCAATTATAATGGAGAATATATGAATATTTAAGTGAAGTAATTATAATAAATTTTCATTCAGTATTTTTTATTGAAAATACATTAAAAATATACTAAAACATTAATGGTTCATAAAATATTTATGGATGTGGGAATGTTTATCTATGTTGTATAAGTTAAAATTTGACATTCCATATTAAATTTTATAAAGATAGTAAAAAATGATCCATTTAAAAAATTTAAAAAAAATATTCATTTTAGAAAATATATAATTTCTTTAATAAAATAAACTTTACTTAATGAATCATTTTAGTAAAGAAAAGACTTTTGAAAAAAACCCAAAACATGGACATAGAAGAATACATTACCAGATCAAAAAGATAAATAAAATTGGATTTTAATTTAGGAATTGCATTTATTGATTCAAGTTAATAGTATAGTAATATATTGAAAATACATGGAGACTATTTATATATCATTTAACATGAAAATATTTGGATTTTATGAAGGATAGATTGAAATATTACTTTTGAAAACAAATGTTATCCGAAAAAAGTGATTGTAAAAAAACATCTTACCATCATTAAAAAATTTAAATTATAGCCCCTTGAAAGAGTATAATTGAATTGAAACATTATGTATTATTAATAATTATATATTAAAGATAAATAAATCAAATTGTCAGTATGTACACCATATAAACGAAAATATGTGCACAATATCAAATATTTCTTAATAGAGTGGAAATTGTTATGAAATCCATTAACTCCAACTTCCACATAGTTTAAAGATCATGAACCTACTATAAATTAAATTTAGATATGTTATAATTAATTTCCATAACCATGAAAATTATTATAATATCATAAATGATCAATTTATAACATATTATCACATGTTTGTTAAAAATCATTTAATATTATCATTTTTTCACTGTTAACTATTTTATTTTTCATGTATGTTTTAATTTTGATGATATGGTTATTTTTTCCTCATCATGGGCATATCATATAAGAAATTTATATCCTGATATTCCCATCTTATACATTCGGTTGATTCAAATTTTTAATCATCTTTGAGAAATAGTCATGAAAATTGAATCCAATTCATTTATGAAGGTGGTAGTTTACACATATTCCCAAGCAATGTTATCAGTTCTTAATGGGAGTATGTGTAAGGATGTTGATGATATAACAACATTCCACAATAAATATTATGGAATAAATATCATATATATTAATTAGATCCATAATTATGAAAATCCATGTGAGGCCCTAATGGGGAAATATCACATCTATTTGTGATGTTGTCGTCTATTATATGCACAATAAATGATTTAGGTTCTCATTTTATGGATAAGGATATAGATAATTGTTCTGTGGTAAAAATAATAAATTCGATCTTTATATGTGAGTTTGTTATTATTATATTATTATTTTTATAACATTAGTGAATGTGGTAAAATAAGAAGAAATGGTAAGGTGTCTGGATTACATGATTGCATCCACTTAGAAGGTTATCCTTCATATCTCCCCTAAATAATCTTAGGGTAGGCCATTTAGGAATTCTAAAAAATCTATAAATTTGATAATTATATTAGGGATACATTTTTAGGTTTTTGACATGGTAAATGTCTCAATAGGTGTCAATTAGTGAGGGGATGAAGTTACATTTTATAACTAATGTTGGAAGTACATCTATAGTTTATCAACCCATTAAAATATTATTAAGAAACATATATGAAAAAATTGATACAAATTTATTAACTATCATAGGTGATATATTATAGTGTAAAAATTAATTAATCCAATAAAAGTTATCTATTTTTTTGTAGTTTTAACCCTTCTCTTTTTATATGAACCCACAGTATACTTGTTTTATACTTAACCATGGTAACCACAATTTTTTTTTTTTTAATATTCATTAAGAAAAAAAAATGAATTAAAACTAATTTAAAAAATTTTAAATATAGATTCCAATTATGGAAATAAACTTTTCAAAGACCATTTAAATAATTTAATGAATTTTATTAAAAATAATCAAACAAATCATATTGAATAATGGATTTGAAAGAAAATGAATTTATTATGAAAAAGATGTCCTTCAATTAACTATATGATTATTAATAATCATTATAAAAAATTATAATTTTATAGCCATATTTATAATAAATATATTCAATTTAAATCACATATTATTAAATATAATTTTAGTTAATTTGAATTAGAGAAAATTAAACACAAAAAAAAATTATCCGAAAAATATCCCTTTATACCTTCAAAAGATATTGTATTTATATATATCAAATTTATAATAAATACATGATTAATTATATATATTTTAATACATTATTATAATGAATTTTAGGATTATATAAATACAAAAATATAAATTACTCTTAAAGGTGACTTCAATGGGAATATTTAAAAATTCATTCTAGTCTCATTTCGATATTCTATCATCAAAATAAAAATTCAACATTGTAATTTATACTTTTCAGGACATTATATTTTAAAATTTTAAATTTACAATACATACATGAAAATTAAATGTTCATTTGATTTAATTGAATATCAATTGTTACATACTTCCCTCCATAAAAAATAACACCCTGAAAATTTTCAAGGTTATTTCATTTTAAACAATTATATGTCATTTTTATTCATATAATCATTAGGATTCCATGTTTCTTCATGTATTTTATTATTTCTATAAATTATCATTTCATTTTTGAGTTATCTGATTTCCTAAAAAAATACCCCCATTTTCTAGAATATGGATAGACTCTTCATAGTAAAGTAGATATACTTCAAATTCAATTTCATCAGATTTGAACACATGCGTTAGGATTGGAATATACATCCTTATTAATGAGATATAGATGAAATCATGTACTTCAGATAGTCTCAATGGAAATGAAATATTATAGGTTCTATTCCTATTAATATATATATATATATATATAACTTCATATTTAATGAACATTTATTACATTATACAATCACACATCGAAGGACCACAAAGGTGATGTTCATTTGGATACAAGGAAAAATAAAAAACAGGTTCGTATGTGAACTAAATTATATCCCACTAAATTATTCGTATCTAGAACTATTCTTATAAATTTCATACATAAAACATTTATTCTTATCCTTGGGAAAGGGAATATTAAAAATGGGTGTTCCTAGATTCTAAGATAGGGTAAACAAGAGAGATTCATAATCATAACATGAATGTAAGAGCATGAAAAAAATGAGAATAACATTTCAAAACCATATCCTTAAAATAAAACAACATAATATGGAGTCACATAATAATTATAATCATTTTACTGGTCATGAATCACATGAAATTCAAATAACACGGTCCATAAAATAATATGAATCATATAACACATGGAATTGCATAAAGCATATAATCAAAGTAAACTAATTAAGCGATAGTCAAAGCTCACTGCCTAGGCTATCATAATTTCATGGTTTCACTTATAATACCATCATAGAAGGAATGGTTCACTCCCATAACCATCATAGATAAAAATTCCATTACTGAACTAGGTTCAACACCTGTTCTATTAATTTCTATCAAGGGATATAAAAATATTTACCTAACACATCATAATCAGGTATCAGTCACACTCCTACAATAATGGAAATCATATGTATGTGTTCCATATTATTGTAAAATATTCATCATATCATAACTCATTAAATTAAATGTGCTTCATAAAAATTTCCTCATATCATAAAATGTGTAAATGGTATTGGTTTCTTAATCATTTCATAATTTCATCATAGTTTCGCTTATGAAAATAAGTTTGTTTTATAATAATTTCCTTATGGTGTAACCCATGGAAGAGAAACATGTTTCATTGAAATATTACATTATGAAAAAATTGTTATAGGAAGGATAATAATTTTATCCTTGGATCATATTATTATTAAGATATAGGTAACATCAATGGATGTCCACATAGAAATAAATTAATTTTAATGATCATTTAAAAAATTACCTAAGGTAAATATCATATCCACAATGATATACAATTTTAAATATATAATAATTTTTTAAAATAAATTTCAATTAGAATAAATATTGAATAATAGAATTTAAGAATTAGACAATTTATTAGTTATGATGGTGGATAATTCGGTTCATATTTCACAATTCAAAATGATTATTCCTTTCAATTTTATGGTAAAAGGAAAATATAAGTTTTTTTAAAATGACTTGAAGATTACATTAAAAACATATAGTAAAAATTGAAATATAAGAAAAAATATTTTTATTATATCATTTTAAAAATAGAAAATAAATGGAAAAATCTTTTGGAAATAGTGGTTTTCGAATAAAATAAATGTTTCTATAAAAAAGTGAAATAATGATTACTTATCATAAAATATTTCCTTTTAACTCTTTAGTACATAATGAAAGGATATTTAATGGAGAAAATAACTTCTCATGAAATAACTAGAGAATATTAAAATTCAATATTTTTAGAAAAATATCATATTATGTCATCATTATATAGGTAATTATATACAATCTTGATAAATTGTGAGATTGGAAAATAAAATCATAACACATTGGAACCATTTTATTAGAAAAATGTTAATAAAAATATAATTAAATAAAGAATAAAATATCATCCAAATAAATAGATTCCTAATATTACATTTCAATGGGAGAACATATTAATGTCATAAAATAAGATAGGAACGTAACATAACATATGTATATAGGACAGAAAATTGAGAAAAAGATCTTTTAGAACATTGGAAACATTTAAATCATAAACCCGATGAATGAGAGATCATAAAATGGATATTTAATTACCATAAATTTTGATAATATTAATCATAAAATAAATTAATGGTTAGTATATAAACCACATAAAATAAATAGGAGTTCAAAATGACATGCTTCTTATAGAAGTAAAAAGTGATATAGGATTCCCATTACTTATGCATCTAATTTTTTCGTACACTTTGAATCATCTTGTGTGATAAATATAATATTATTAGCACCTATTATTCTAAAAATTATATATATCATATCATATATTATTTTCTTATGACCTTTTATTACCCATTTATTCACTATTTCATGTCATAGTCATGTTTTGGGCAATAAATATTTTGTTTTTATTATAAGTATTGATATTATTTATTGTTTATCTTAAATTCGTCATGATTCAATCATATCTATAATAATAATAATGACATTTATTTCCTATATATTCAATATATATGTTTTTATAGTAATACATAATATATAGATTTAGAAACCGAAATACACAGATCAATGAAACAATAGGTCATATGTACATATAAACATTGTTTGCATTTTCCAGAAGAATGGAATGAAATAAAGGAATATAATAAATTTACATTAGAGAAAGAATCAATTTCTTATATATAAAATATGATTTATAAAAACATCCTTCGTACATTAAATGAAAATCATGAATGAATCATATCACATCATTAGGTGGTAGTCCCCTATAGACATGAGTGACATTATCGTATTCAGAATGAATATATTGTATGAAGGTATCTATGATATAATAATTATATAATAATAATAAAATAATTATTATAACTTATTTTCATTTATTACATAATTATGTCAATCTGTGTGTGGTGGTGACGGGAAATGAATTAAATCAGTTCTTAGGGTGTAATTCCCCTATACCCATGAATGATGATTTCACAACCCATTTTATGGAAGAGGATATGGTATTAGTTAATTAAATTAACATAACAACATATCAGTATGTTGAATATAATTTTAATTAATTGAACATTTATAAATATAATTCCCATTATGATTTAAATTAAATTATTTACTCTGTATTATGGATAAAGAAAACACCTTTACTACTATGGATTTATTATTTCTAATCTGATTTAATAAATAGTTTAGAATCATTATAGTATATAATATAACCTTTCAAGAGAAATCACATGATTATTTTAAATATATGATTTTAACAAATATAATTGAAAAATGCAATGGATGTGCTGGCCTCAACATGTTGGATCATACCCTATGAAGAAAACTTATCAAAGATTCTATGGGAGATTGAATTAATGGGATTTTCTTATCACCAAGGGCAATCTGATATTAAACCAATTTTTGAGTCCCACTCTCTAGGTGAGAGATATTTTCCTTCTCTTCTTTATTCAACATTATTCAATATCTTATGCCTTATATTTACAATCACTATTTCGGTATATTTTATTCCATGCACCTATTACCATCCAGTTTCTATGAAAATGTTGCTAGAACCATTTCTCTCTCAAGAACCCATTTTATGAATTTTTATGTGACATCATTATGCAACGAAAATTCCAACATGATTTTCCATGACAACGAATTTTATAGTGAATAACTGTACATATTTCTAGTTAAGGGTTTTCAGCTTTATGAGAATATAATTTTTTTATGGGGACATACATGTATTTACTCTATGTTGAATGATCTCAGAAAAAATTTGATGATAAATGATTCCATGTTTTATGATCTATGTGGAACATAATAAGGATTAGAATGAAATGAATGTGATGGGTTTTTCAACAAATATATATTGCTCCAAAAAAATGTGTAATGTTTAGTCTCATGATAATTCATATTTGAATGAGGTGTAAAATAGTTTGATTAATGGAAATGTTTCCATGATGATTTCTTAGCTGTTATCATTGAACACAATTATGATGTAGTTTTTTATGTTTTGGCCATATTTTACATGTTCATTTTCAATTATCATGCAATATCATCTCATATTGTTCATGTTTATGATTATCAGAACATTTTCCCAATTTATACTTCTATTGTGTTCCTTTTATTTCATTCTTCATGTCATGCCATATTAATTCAGTTATGAGAATTCATATCTCAACACATTCTTATATATTTCACCAAGTTATCCCATGTAGTTTTAGGTATGAATAAATATTGTGATCATTTTTAGGAGGAATCTAGTAAAGATGTTGTATTCTTTCTTTTAGGTTTTTATGAATTGTACCTTATTTGAAAATACAATAGTGTTATCATTCTTACTGTAATTTTATGTGTACTTTTATGTAACAAATCATGAATTTATGTGCAATAAAATGAGTGTTTCTCATATGTGGTATCAAAGGAAAAGTTAATTTTTTTTGGGATTATGATTAGAAAAATCTTGAGAAAGTATTTGGGATATGAATATGTATAAGAAAATATACCCTATTTTAGGAAAGTATAAAGTATGTGGTTTATCAAAAAATATGTCCCCATTTGGATTATATAAATGGATATGGATCTGGCATAGATATACATAGGGGTGATACATGAAAAAACTATGTCAAGCTATACTCAACATGGAACTAGTGCATGACAACACGTCTTGTTGTACACATGATTTGAATTTATTTGGGGATATTCATTGCTATATTCCTAAACACATTATAAAAAATTATTAATAAAAATGTTCTTAATGATTATATTTTAGGAAATAGATCATAGGAAACATTGATTGAGTCCATGAAATTCATATGTTATGAAGATAAATGGAATTTTTTAGTTACCTATTAAATTTCATTGGACTCCCATATATGAATTTAAAATTATAGAAATACTAATCCCTAATTTTCCCTTTATTATAGTAAATGGCCAGAAATAATTTTAATTGGGTAAACAATAAATGTGAAGAGAAATGTGATTACATCCCCAGTGAGATTACCAACCCAATATAAGGAGGAATCATAAACATTGTGATAGTACTCTATTAACTGACTCGGGTTCAGAATTAAAACCTAGACCAAGAGGAGCACATAAACCCCTTATGAAAGATAAATCTATAATTGAGAGATTTATGTGACAACTGCCTTTGAAATTCAATGGATAATCGAATATTTTAATATATGAACAATTGATCAAATCAATTAATAAGATCATCTCCATAATTTAATCATCATAGAAATAAAATCTTTGTCAAATTTTTATCATATGTATGGAGAAGATGATTACATGTGGACATTGGTAAGGAATATGAAGCATGAGGAAGAGATCAAAATGATGGGGTAGAATGAATTTCAAAAACTGTTTTTTATAAATATATTCCTTACAGTCTTTGAATTAAGATGGATATGGAATTCCATTCAATCAAGTAATAAATATGATGAATGTATCATGGATTATGATTCAAGCATCAAGAGACATAAAAAGAATACGTTGGATTTGACTTTACCCCAAAATAAAAAGTTTTCTGAAAATTTTAGGGCTAAATCCAAATATACAAAAATCCCTACAGATCCATGAATTTGAGAGATATTAAAAAATTATATCATATTACATAAAAGTAAAAATGAAGATTGGTGAATCTCAAGGGTATCATGGGTATATGATGTGAAAATTGGATTGTAATTTTGGAGGTATAATTGTTAAATTAAATGATGTTATGAAATTTCAAAATCTCATTTGACAATGGTGTAGAAAGAAGAACCTTATAAATTAGCTGGATGGGTGAGGAAATACATTAGGTGCAGGAAGGATGACCACCAAGCTACCAATTTCTGGTAAGAAAGACCCACTAATGAGGTAAAGGAAATGAATTATCTTGTGCATAGATTTTCTTTAAAATCCCCATACATCTTTGTGTTACTAGGTTATATTGAAAAATTCTAGCTATAAAAAATCATCTAAAAGCATCGTTTTCTGTTGAGGTTCATATGGGATATATAGCCTCTTTAAAAAATTTAGAACATGATCTTAATAAATGATATTTTCCATTTTTCCATTATTCAAATAATTTTTTCTATTAAAAATTATCATCATTAGTCATATTAATATTTATATAATAAAATTAATATTATTTGAAATTAATTTGAAAATTTTTTAGTATTTGATTTTCCATAATTATTGACATGTCGAACTTCACTAAATCTAGGAATATAGGACCTATATAAATCCTATGTTTGGTCTTGAATATGTAATAATTCCTAGTCAATGCATCTACTGTATCTGTTTCCATATTTATGGGGTAGTTTCTTTACAAATGATAACCCTTGATTAGTTCAATCCATCTCTTCTCCCCAATGTTGATATCTATATATGAAAACATATTTTTTTATTCTTTTGATATGTGTATATCACACATATTTCACCATATAGGTAATCTATTTATTTAAACATTGAAAAAATTATGTCCTCTAACTCAATATCATGGATTTGATAGTTTTCTTCGCATTTCAATAACTAACATTATATAATTAAATCAACTTTATAATCCTTCATATGGACACAAACAATTGGATAATTTGCTACACAATTGTATATGAAAAATCTATCATTTCACCACTGTAGTTTCATTATCATGGCATTGAACAATGTCCGATTTAAATTTTTTTATTATTCATAAAATTACATTGTCTATATAAGATTAACACCTTTACATATATAATTCATTATTGTTTTATAAAAAATTTATTTTTTTGAACTAGTCAATTATAGTAACCAAAAAATCAATTGAAACTACATATTTGGGTTATGTTTATCTATTTAGGCTATTATTTCAAAGTCATTTTATATAAAATACCATATGATATACCGTATCTGGCGACATTATGTCCATGAAAATAAAAATTTGGATTCTAGAATTCACAGTTACGATATTTTCTATAAAAACCTTCTTCTAAGATTATATATATTTATCATCGAGTGAATCTCATGGCCCTAATTACTTATTTAATATACCATTATATCATACGTAAATATGTAAACAAAATGTAATACATTCCCTAAATACTTCATTCATTAAATTCAATAAAAAAGGCAGTTCAATAATAAATCCAAAGGGAATTAAAATTAAATATTAATGTTCATACAGAGTTCAAAATGATTTATTTTTAATATCTTCCTTCATTACTTGAAATTAATTGCAGCAATAAAAATTTTCAATTAGTGAAAAAATATAGTTCCTATTGGTTTTGATTAAATGATGAATAAATATTATGTCGGGGGTATTTTTTCATTATAGTGATATTAGTAATTGCCTATTACTCATTTAACATCATTATAGATCTATCTTTACTCATTATCATGAGAAGTAGGGCTACATATGTTGAAACACTAGGCTGTATAAATCCCTTGTCAATATACTATTGTATTTGTATCTTTAATTACAATAACTCCATAGTTTTAATTAGGTAGGTATTATTTCATATGGCTATCTCATCTTGGGAAAATTAATTTAAAACAAAAATTCATGCTCCAAGGGATATGAAGGTATTTCTTTATAAAATACATCAATATATTCATGTACAATAGACACATCATCAATTTGAAAACTACAGTTCCCTTCCATAATGTTTTTTTCAATTTTTCCCAAATAATCTCATTTAGAACAACTAGTGTATGTTGATTTAGAAATGACCCCAATAATGATTCCTCACCTCTAGCGATAAGGAATTATATATCTTAATTGTGATTTATAATTTCATCACCTTTGATGTAAAATTTTTAATTAAATTTTAAAATCCATACATAAAAAAAAATAAATATAAATCAACCATGGGTATAATATTTAATTCCAAAAATATGTTACATATTATTATCTTAATGGGAAAAAACATATTATTATTATTGTGGCATTTACAATATTATTCATGAATAAAATCTCACTTCTTAAGGTGCAAGGAATGTATATAATTATATTTGAGAAAATTAAAAATATAAAAGAGTGAAATGATAATGAATCAAAAAACCCTTAAATAAATATTATACTATGATTAAAGTAACAACAAGAATATATTAATTGACTAAAACCTCATATATTGTGATAGAGTAGTCAAGGAATTATCACATTGGATTCTTCTAAGGTTGGTTCACATTATGAATATGACATTAACCTGACTATTTCCCCATTTACTTATAGTTAAATTAAATAAAAGTAGTTTCATTCTTTCTTTTTTTCATTAACTAGGTGAACCCTATTTTTGAACTTCTAACAAACTCTCAACCCCTTCTAAAATTTATACAATCTTTCTTATATAAATCACAACATGATGGAAATTCATTAAATCCATTCAACTTCATTAACACAATCCCTTTTTCTTAATTCTAAAGAAACATATTCTCACCTTTTACTCTATTAATAATATTAGATCTATGAAATTATTTCTAAATTTTATAGATCATAAAACAATTTTATCATATCATGAGATTTTTTGAGAAATTAGTACCTCTCAGAGGCTTGGAATAAGACTATTAATGAAATTTTGAGTCATTATTTCTGGATTACCTATTAAAATCACAATAGGTATGAATAGTTTTTTAACGGTACCCACAAACATTGATACACTCTTTTCTTCCTCTTGATTTATGAATATAATCATTATCTTCATATTATTTTAGTTATCCCCCAAAAAATATTTGTCAAGTAATGTTACATTAAAATATCCCTATTATATATGTTCTATTTCTTATTCCTCCCGGGATTTATAGATCAGTGACCACCATTAATCAGCCTCACCATTAATAAAATAATCATTCAATATAACCATTTCATTTTCGTTGAAACCTAATTCTATAAATGATTATTTTGGAGACTTTATCCATTTATTATCTACCAATGGATTAGTTGTACATCCAAAATATGTAGGAAAATATCATATGAAATGAACAAATATATGTGTATCATGTTGTGGGGAATCCATTCACTCTATATGGGACACGTTAACAACAATGGCCCATTTCATCTTACCTATAATGGATTTTACCTTCTCATATATGACAACAATTATATTTGTTTTATCCATAGGTAAATCTATAAATTAGCTATATGTATTTATATCATTAATTCTTCTATGAATAATATCTAAATAATTGAATATATTAGATAATCATATAATATAATAAATTATTAATCATATCAATAATTATATAAATAGCATGACACCTAACATGATTTTAAAATTTATGCATCACTAATCTCATAATCATAAAAAATTACATTAGAAATATCCTAAAATCATAAAAATATATTAAAATACTACATAATAATTTAGAATGATAATTAAATAAATAATTCCTCTGAGGAGTTTCTCTCCAAGTTTGAAGTATCAGTATCACTAAATATGAACCAGTGATAAGGTATTTAATACTAACTTTGAACAATTCATAGTAATTCCCCTAGGTGCATTTTTCATATAGCCAAATCAACTTGATAGTGCCCGGATAGGCTTAAAATTTTCAAGGAAACCCAAGGAAACACAAAATTCCCATAAATTGTGATATTATCCTATACATAGAGTTAACCTTAAAGTATATCAAATGAATATTTTCTATAATAATGTTTTTCATGGATGCAGTTCCCAATATTTCTAATAAATTTCATGATTACTAACTATAAAAAACATAAATCTAGTAACCTGAATATGGTGTCTACTTTACTATATAGTCTTATAAATCAAGGCATCACATCACAATGGAAAAATAAATTTTTTATTTTATACGAACCAGATATATACATGATTTCAATTTGACAATTTAAGTAAAATATAATCCTTAATGAATTCATATATTTTTAATAATTGAAACTCATTCAATTAATCTTTCTTCATATATCAGGATCTAAAAAAGGATAGATAAAATTCTTATTGTGGGTTTCATAAATTGGAATAAATTATTTGAGAATAAGGCATAATCAATATTTCCCAGTTGATAAATTAAAAGTCCTTCTATATAATTAATAATGTGATAAAAAAATTAGTCCCTAGAAAATATAAATTTATTCATCCAATAAATAATTAAAAATAAATTCACAATTAATTAAAGAAAATATGATAGACATCATGATTAAGGACTTATGTCAATATATTTCCAAAAAAGGGTTGGTAGAAATGCCACCACCATTTTATAATTCAAGATAATTGGTTTGTCTCAGGAGACCTATAGATATTTCATGGGGATGTCTGTAAGAAACTAATACTGATAGATGAACATATAATGAATTACACATCTATTTAATGATAAAATTAATTAATAAAAATATATATCTGATCAACAAATATATTTATTGAGGACCGAATGTAGAATATCAATATTTTCTTTATTTTCAAATAAAATTTATATTAAAACACTATACATATAAATGGTTTATAGATTGGATAATGAGAATATCAATGATAAGAAAATTTGGAGATATAAGAGAAATTTATTATCCAATGACAAATGATAATAAAAATTAAAATGATTCATGGAAAACACAATAACCAAAAAATCAATCAATGCATGAGATATTACTATTAATTCGTCAAAATTAGATTTTTCAACAAAAAAAGAGTATGATAGGTAATTGAATCAAATGGATGAGAAAAATATAAAAATAGTTATTTTTATGGAATTTTTTTCATAAAACATTGAAAACTAAAAATTTATGCTAAATAACATAAATCTGTTATGTCATTTGGAAAATCTATTAACGTCATATATGATATCAAGAAACAATATAGTTTTATAAATATTGTTGGGAATAATAAAATTAGAAAAAAATATAAGATTACTTTAAATCCGTTTAAATAGTTAGGAATTAAATAATATTTCCTTAAAAATTATATCAATAAATAAAAAGTACTTTTCAATACATTTTTTTTAAGTATTTACATAGAAGTAAAATATGACCGGTCAAAAATGAAAATATGACATGATTTTATTTAAAAAATTTATTTTCCTCATTAATGTGTAAAACAGATTAAATGTTTTGGAAAAATTGGGATATAAAAACGTTTCAGTGGGATAGAAAAAAAGTTTGTGTTTATGATGTATATAAAATTGGGCTCCATTGGGGTAAATAATTGAAATCCAAAAATATGAGATTGAAAAATTAATTATTATCACGTTTGAAAATTTAAAATTGTAAACATTTGAGTGATTAAATTTTAATTTAATATTTAATTAAAATTAATAAATTTACATTCATGTTATATAAAAATATTTTTTTGTTTATACATCACATAAAGTAAAATTGGTTCATAATACAAACTATTTATTAATGTAGTGGAAATTGAGACAAAATTCCTTACCTCACACATCACAATAGTTGATAATTTGGTAATCTCATGTTTAATAATTTTATATTATTTATATTTACATTAAAATCCCACATATATATATATAATACCACATATTATCTACATATTCAACCATATCAAATGGTTCATAATAATATTTCAATATGATTATTGTTTCCATAGTTAAAATATTTATTTTTAGGTATTTTTTTTATTTGGAAGTCATGGGTCCTTGTGTATTTGTAATTTTTTATTATATATATATAATTTAAATTATGATATGAAAATATATAATATCCATTACATACATATTTATAATCATACATGAAATGAGGGAAATAAAAACGAACCGCAATGCTTCTAGAGGTGCTAGTCCTAGTGTACTTGCAAGCGATGTTATCATTTTATCATGGATGGAATGGTAAATAACTAAACGTTATATTTAATATTATTATCTTCATTAGTTCATAATTATGATATATATTCAAATTTTCCATTAATATGACCATCAATGTTAGTTTGTGATAGATATCAAATTACATCGATTCAAAAGGTGGTAGGCCTCCACACAAAAAATGATAGTTTGGTGTCGAATTTTATGGATTAGGATACATATATATATAATTTTATCAACATAATAATAAATAAGTATATTTTATATAGTTTTATTATTGCATTTTAATGGTTATTACATAATATAAGGTTCTAAAATTAGAAGTAAAATCAATGTATTTGGATAGGTTGACTACATATTCAATGAAAGATCTCAAGTTAAGGGACCTAAGATGAGTATTTTGTATAGTTAAAAACCTATATAATGTCGCTAAGTATGTTTTTAGATTATTTGAGCATGTTTTAAGAAAAATTGATCATTATGTGAGGAGAAGTGAGTAGAGGTTCTCTTTTATATGTAATGTTGGTGGAACACTTTTAATTTGTCAATTATTTTATATTATTAAGTCAAAATAATTTTTAAATGAACATAATTTTATTACATATTGAAGGTGATATATTATAGGGTCAAAATAAATTCGTCCAATAGGATTTGGGTTGGTTTTTTGTTATTTTTAACCCTTATATTTTTAGATTAACCCCTCATAAACTCAATTTTCCTTAATCATATTAACAAATTATTATGACATTACTAATCATAATGAAGAATATTAAATTTAAAATAATTAATAAAATTAAAAAATATTATTCTAATTATGGGAATAATTTTATCAAATTCCATTGCTATAAGTTATTGGAAATAATTTAAAAAAATACAAAAAATGTTAAAAAAAATATTTCATGAAAAGGAATTTTCAAGCATAATATGATCATAGATTAATCTTCTGACTATAAAGCATTATTATATGAATTTAAAAACATATATTTACATATATATTCTATAAATTTCAATTAAATTATTCATTACTAGATAAAATTTTGACAAATTATAATGAGAAAACATGAAGAACTCCAAACCATTTTTTTTGGAAAAAAATAACTTTTTTACCTTGAAATGATCATATATATGTTTATATAAAATTTAAAATCAATAGATGGTCATATTTAGCAAATTTTACCCATTTTGGGTGTTTATCCACCACTAACACAATGCCAAATAAATAGGCTATGGGCGGGGACTTGTACTGAAGGTACAACAAACTCAAGGAGGCTTTTTCCAAATAACATGTACACACACACATAGAGTACTCAATAAAACAGTAAGGAGGAAAGGAAACCAAATATAGAACACTTCAATAAATAAACCACAAATAAATGAGCTTTTAAATTTTACTAGTATAGTTGAGTAAAATAAATTGTAAAATGGCAAAAAATAAACGCTATACTAGAAAAGTGCCCCAACCTGGTAGTAATTGAAAAACGTAAAATATATATAAGATCCCCACTTATATATTGCAAGCTACAACCACCATGTGAATTCTACAAAACCCTTATCCATATGATCCTATTATTCCCTAGAAAACCTATATATCTCATCTATGGGTCATGATATGAACAGGTAAATCCCACAAAAGGGGTGACTATAAAGATACTCTGAAGGAATTCCCAGAAAGGAAAAGTGGGACCCATAAGAAATTTCATGAAAAAACAGATGATAATATGATCATATATGATATAATAAAAATGACTATCATTCTACAGTAATTCAAAAACATTATTTAAATCATTATACTGAAGGTTCAAATACATACCAATTTTATCGAACAAACATCGAGGGATTATTTATCAATATCATTATTATCCAAGATTGTTTATAAATAAGTATATATTAGGGTATATTTATCACCAATGAAAAAATTTCTTATATATTTAATCCAAAATATTCACTATATCAGTTTACTAATTTTTTATTTCAATTTTACAAGATCTGTGATTTTTTAGCAAAACAGTATGAATGTAATCAATTGTCCTTTTACGATTCTAGGTACTATTTGAAATATATGACAAAAGTATGAGACTTTTTTTCATTTTTAATTATCATCATTATGGTTTTTTATGTTTTCATCAAACCATATTTCCATGAATCATCCTTTACAATAGTTTGTGTTTTTTTCTCTAGGAATTTGTTATATTTTAAAAAAAATTAGTATTTTGAGAAACTTAAATATTTTTTTAGATGAAAATAAATTTCTCCCTAGAATAAATTTCATTTGTTGAATGAAAAATATTTTTTAACTATGATTTACTTTTTTAAAAAATTATTATTTTACATATATAGTATCCCTATTATTTTTATGTTTTTATTGTGTTTATTGATTGAATGATATATATGAAATCCATTTGTTTTACTAGGTTTATCATATGATGGAATGATTTTAGGAACCCATTTAATTCCATGGGTTATTCTTTGATGAATCATTTCTGTATTTGTGGACCAAATAATAATTATTTAATTATTAGATGAGTGGTACTTATACCTCTCTCTAATGAATTTTTTAATGATTTATATCTTATGAGATATATAGGGATGAAATGAGAAATGATCTTATTTCAATATTACTCTGCTATAATGATAATTTATCTCGGTAGAGTAAATGACTTTTTACTCTATGCTGGTATTGGAAATGAATTTTGACTAATACAAAATGATATTATATAATTATTTTTATGCCACAAAATTTCATATATTATGTTATAAATTTTGGAATTACATTCATTGTTTCTTATGATCTTTTATGATTTATAGCATTGCATGATATCATGATATTTCATATTCATGATAATATTTTCAAATGCTATGTTAACATGTGTTAAGAAAATGATTTGATTTTATACCTCCATATCCAGAATTAAAAATAATACGAGCTCACCCATTATTATGTTTTTTTTTCATAAGTCAAGAAGATGTATATTATGTAATATATGTAAAAACGGGTCTAGTTATGAATTTAATGGTGGGAGACAATTTATAATTATTATGAACCAATTGTTTATGCTTCCCAGCTTCTAAAGACACTAAACCTATATAGTCATATCGTGGTTTTTAAAAAAATTAATGAATATGAATCGTTTTTAATGTAAAATATATTTATGACGTGTATGGGTCATTAAATATGGAATGAGGTGAAATTTATAATTATACTTTGAAATCAAGGATTTGAACAACATTGGAAGACCTAAGGATATTACAACATATTGGATAAAATCCTAGTGTTTTATAAATTATCATGAATTACCACGGGTAAAACATAAAATCTCATATATTGAAGTTTTATTTTTTATTATGTTATTTTCCCATTACGATTAGTGGTTCTCATATTATGATTTTTTGTTTTAGTCAACAGATTGACCCTAGAGGAAATGTGTTAATGACAAAGGCAATGGTCAATGAAATGATTTTCCTCATAAGAAAAAAATGTTTTGGAATATGGAATGAAAAATATTTTTGTACTCTCGCACAACATTATGAAGATATGAATTATGAAATAATTAAAACAATCAATTGTTGGAACAAAAATATATTGAGTCATTCATGAGACAGTGTCCAGCATCATTTAGTGGGACTTTTCATACACTAATGGCTAATCAATGTATAAGTACTACTGAAAATATATTTTTAGTTCTCCAATGTTAAAAACATTATAATGTGATATTGAATGTCTATCATTTATAAGGTGAAGATAGTCAGTGGTGGAATATTTTCAATAATACGAGGAAAATAAATAAAATTTAATCCATGGAATAGATGTGTTTGATAACATATTATTCAATAAGTACCTTCATTGCATTCATCAATCAAAGATGAAGAAGGAGTTCTGTGATCTTTAGAAAAAGTATAATGAATTAGTTCATACCTATGAAAAAAAGTATACAATACATGAAAGGTTTGCTTCTGATTTATTATCACACCTTAGAGTAAAATTGATTGATTCATTAGTGGAATAAAATTATTCCTTTGAAAGGGTATTATCCATCAGGGAAATCAATATCTTTGAGGATGTTGTTCAATTTTCCCTCAAGGTTAAGATGGAGATTAGAGTAACACATTAGTCCTATGGGTTTGATAAGAAAAAAAGAAATTGATGGGAAAATTTAATGAATAATTGAAAAGATGATGATTTTCCCTTATCTACAATGATTATAATGAAACTAGGATTAAATTTTATTAAAGGTACATGTAAATGTTTTAAGTGTGGGGTAGAGGGTTACTAATCAGTAGAATACTAAAGTGATGGAATAATATTTCTAATTATTCAAATAGAGTAGACGCTATATATAATGCACTACATACACTTCAATGCTACAAGCGAGACGAAATAGATCCTTATGCCCAAAAATTCCCTAATCCAATATTTATCAATTATGACTGATGAAAAATATACGAAGGACAATGAAAAATTGAAGTCACAAGTGATAACTATCTATGATGTGGAATACGATCCTGAAGTTGTCAAAGGTACACTTACAATCCATTCTAATGTTGAAAATGATTAATTTGATTCTGGATCAACCCAAAAAAAAATTCTGAAAAAATTTATATGGTTATCATCCTATTAACTCAATAATTATATGTCAAGTTAGCTATCACAACTCTTAATCTAACAATAGTTGAATCAAATGTTTATAATTCTTTTGTAGTAGGACTTTTCAGGAATGTTCTTTGTGAAAATAATACAATCCTTCCTTTAGTTTATTTTGATTGGATTCAGGACATAGATTCGACTAAACTATATGGATCTTCTATCAAATACATAGGAAGGTAAGTAATGTTCCATATTCTAGATCAATATGTGATCATCTATTGATGCATGGATGATTATGAACTTCCAGTGAAAATTTATTCTATTTTTTTGGGTCACGATTCCTATAAATGAAGATAATATATCTAAAACTATTGGGAATAATCTCACCATAAATAATACACCAATTTTATGGGAGTTTTATGATGTCTTTAGGGAATAATTCTAGGGTCTTCCACCAAATCATGATGTTGAGTTTTCAATAGATCTCAAACCGATTACTATTCCTATTTTAAACACACCATAATGAATGGCCCCAATTTAGATGCAAGAATTGAATATGAAACTCCAAGAGAATATTTATAAGGGATTCATATATCCTAGTGTGTCACATTAGCCTGCACCTATTCTATTTCTTAAGAAGAAACATTGATCAACGAGACTCTACATTGATTTTTGAGAACATTACAATAGCACTATCACGTACAAAAAACATCTTCCCCGCATTGATGGCTTATTCGACCAAATAGGCGAACCTCAATAATTTTCCACAATTGATCTTTCTATAGGATCTCATTAATTAAATGTCAACCTGAGGGATATACTAAAGATGATATTTTGTACAAGTTATAAACACTATGAATATATAGTGATTCATTTTTGTATTACTAATCACCCTATATCTTCATTGATCTAATGAATAGAGTCTTTAGAGACTATTATGATCAATTTTTTGTAGTCTTTATATATGACATTCTGGTTTATTTGAGGATAATGTAAGAAAAAGATGATCACTTGAGAATTGTACGAATGACCCTGAGAAATGATAATCATTATGAAATATTTTCCATGTGTGAATTTATTCTTTAGAAAGAATAATTTTGGATCACATATTCTCCAGAGAGTGGATATATGGAGATCTAGAAGAAACAGAAGTTATTGAATTTTTTCTATCTATAAAAATAGTAATTGAGATATGATTTTTTTTCTTGGTTTGGATGGATATTACCGACATTTTGGAAATATTTTTCATGACTATCTATTCCACTCACTCTTTCTTTTAGAAATGAGTTATGTTTATAAGTATGGAGGAATGTCATGATATTTCCTAATATCTAAAACCAAATTTACCCATTTTACATGTGCTCACACTACATTGTTGTAGAGAAATTATTATGATCTAAAGTGATATATCCCAGAAGGGGTTGTGATGTGTTGTCATGAAACATGATATGCTGATATCTTATGCAACATGTAAATTTAAAATCCTAGAAAAAATTACCCAACTCATTATTTGGAGTTAGAGGTGGTAATCTCTACAGTAAATATATGGAGGTGTAATATTAATGGGGAAAGGTGTGATATATATACTAATAATAAAATTTTAAATAATACCTTCACACATAATGAGTTGAATGTGTGCTAAAGAAGATAACAAGTCTTGATTAAATATTAGGAATTCTGAATACATTACCATCATGGGATAGAGAATAATGTTGTAGATGTGTTTAGTTGAAAGGACAATGATAGCCTATCTATGATGAGGATCACAGAAGATAATATATTTTTATAGATGTGCATAGGATGAATATTGAAATTTTAATAGATGTGGAAAAACCATATCTTTATCAAATAAATTCTCAACTATTTATACAATTGATGATTAAGGAGGCGTAGAAGGTAGATGTGGACCAAAAAAAGTTGGTGTGAAATGTTTCATAATTCACCATTGATTGTGATGGAAAAATAATGTTCAGAAACTGTGTTTGTATTCCTCTCATACTAGAATTAATGAAGCTATTGGATGAGGCTCAAAATTATTCATTCAAAATTCATCCTGGAAGAAAAAGGATATACATTGAACTGAAAGAGTATTTTTGTTGGGATGGAATAAAAATATATGTTTTGGAATATTTCACTAACATAAACATAACATTTAATTATATAAAACACTTTTATGGAGGATTTGAGAAACTATTTTTCAAGCATGAAACGTAACAATGGAACCATTAGGGGAGAATTTAAGCCTAATTTATTTGATCTCTCTATATAATTTTAATGAAATAATGTTATCTTGAGAATTTGGATCATTATTCAAGAGGACTTTGAACTGATATACTAGCATTCCCCAAGACTGAATGCACTCCTCTCGAATAATCTTACTATCATTGGATCCTCTATTTATTATTATATTTTTTTCAGTCTATTTACATTACTCCTTATTGGAAACCACCCTTAGTGGCCTCCCCATAATATTGTTATCTTCTTCATCAATATCATTAATCATCAACACCATGCTCCCATATATCACCAGAAGTAAGCTTAGGGGGATGGTGTGGGACACTATCAATCATTTTTTTATTTCAATTTCTTTGATGATCACGTCTCCCTTGGCAGTGGAAATATAAAATAATCCTTTATCTCTTTCAGAATCCCCCATACAAAACATACCTCGTCTCAAGCTTGAAAGATGATCACCATGAATTTCATATTCAATATCACCTGATAAATTTTCATAATCCTCAACACTAGACTTAATCCCAAGGTCCCCTACTGATTTGAAGTCCAATCATGGTCAATTTTAGTCTCTTGAACTAGACTATCATTCAACAACCCTTCATATATATTTCCTAGCATAATAGGAGACACCTACTCACCATCCAATGGCCCGATGGCTGTCATTTTGTATTTATTTTTGATAATAAACCTTTAATGGGGTGAGGCAGAACCCTTACAATTCATGTAGGTGTAATTATTACTTGGCCTATAGGCCATAGAAAAATTCATATCATGTAAGCTTAAAACATTACATAAAACCCAGTTTAACTACTTGGAACTGCCCCTCCACAACATTTTCATTGTGAAATCAGCTCCCCACCATTGTATGACTATTTATCTAGGAATTTCCATGCATGAACAAGATTTTACTGATGGAAGGTGACATACCCTCTCATTCTTGCAATCTATTTAGCTTCTACCCTGGAGAAAGCCCCTTGATCCTCCTACTTCTAAAGCTTGTTCTTTATAGTTTGTCTGGTATGCATCTGCATTAAGGGTATCCTGAATGACTTGAGGTGGCCTGAAGTCCTTGCTGTCATGAAGGCCTGGGTGGCCTAAAGGCCTTAAAGGACTTGGGGACCAAATCGGTGGCCTAGAATCCCAAACAGGTTAGAGCCACCTACTCACACTGCATGACTTTTCAACCCAATGAGTCTCACTCCCTTAGTTTCTTAGAGGCCTTATCTAGGCCACTTACATTAGTAATAGTCATTGATCAAACATCACAGGAATATGAAGTGTCCATGAGCGTCTTCGATTCTCATTCATCCACCATGTGAAGTTCCACAAAAACGAGACAACTATCAGGTTGCACTTTCCCCATAGAAGGACCCTATAGGCCAAAGTGAGTAGACCAAGGGGGTTTTTTATTCCCCGATCATTATAAATGTGATTTAAGATTTCGATCATAATAGGATTATCTTCATGTGATCCAAACTCCACATCCAGTGCTAATTTAGACTAGTTGTCCACTCCCACTGACTTTTTCCAGATAATCCTGCCTCACCACTGCCCTCTGGTTCCTTACCCCCATATGCACCCATCTTTTTGGTGGGTTTCATAAACCCTTGTCTACATGGTGATGATGAATGGCCCAAAAAATTTTCAAAAACATAAAAATAAAACCACAATATGTATACCATATTATTTATGTACTGAAACTCATCACATACTATTATGAAAACATTAGCAAATAGAAATCATAATACATCTACTTCCACACAAACACGCAGGTTAAAAAAATGAAAAATAGATCGAGTGTGACTATATAAACACAAGACTCTACCCACTAAATTCCAAAGAAACATAATAAAATAGGGATTTTGAAATTCTAATTGAAGATTGGTGAAACTAACCCAAATCACCACTAATGAATACTCACACTTATTATATAACTCGTAGGACCATCTGATTAGGATGAACTAAAATATATTAAAGTATAAGGGTGCACTTAGCTTCGCTATGATTAAATAATCCTCCAAAGAAAAAAAAATGATAGAGTGTGTTTCATATCATGAAAACCCATCATCACACTCTCTAGTAAGTCCCATGATCCAAAAACATTCATATCGAAAGAATAAACTGAGGGGCATCACTTGTTATACTGAGTAACTAAAGTATGATATTGACGCACTGAGGTTTTTTGAACTATATAATCGAGAGTGAGATGTTAGGGCTCCCATTAAAAAAATCAAGGAATTTATAACTCAATAAAGTAGGAGGAAAATGGGGGAATGATCTTAGGTTTTGAAAAGGGAGAAAATGATGAACCCGGTCACATGATAAATAACGATGGTCTCTCCCACTGTCTCTCTCTCTTAGTGCATGGTTTGTCAGCATGTTAAGGTAGAGAGATTGGAGTCTAATGGTTTTTTACCACCATTGCCCATACTAGAATGTAACTGGGTAAACATCAAAATCAATATTATCATCGAACATCCCAAAATATCTAAAGGACATAATGGTATATGGGTTATAGTGGATCTCCTTACAATGTTAGTACACATCATTGCTATTCGAGTGGATTTTTCTCTTGGTCTTCTTTAGAGGATATATAAAATAGAATTTATATGATTTCCTAGAGTAATGTCTTCCATTATATCTGATTGTGATATAAGGTTCATGTCAATGATCTGTTGAGGTTTTTATTAGGCTTTAGATACATAGTTAATTTTCAGCACTACGTATCATCTTAAGATAGAAGGTCATTATGACATAAAAATTCAAACAGTATAATACTTGTTGATAACATGATATATGTATTTCAAAGGTGGTTGGTACCATCACCTATATGTGGTGGAATGTTCATACAAAAATATATTTCACTCTACTATTAAGAGGGACCTTATAAATCCCACTATGGAATGATGTAAAAACCCCGAACATAGAGGGTTGATGTTTCAGAAATAATGCTATTTTCACTAGATCGTTTTGATGAAATGGAAGATAAGGCCAGATCTAATCAACAATGCATAAGAGTATCTTAGAGTCAGAGAAAAAAAGTTATGATGATAAATAATGAAAATAAATAGATTTTAAAGTGTGTGATAAGGTGTTTCTACAAATATATCACAAGAATAGAGTAAATAGATTTTCAAATAAACTAATTCAGAGCCCTATGTAATTGTTCCTTTTGAAATTATGGATTGTGTAGGAAAGGTTTCTTACAAATTAGTTCTTCCTATGAATCTCTCTCATGTTCATGATGTGCTCCAAGTTTATATCTTTAGAATTAAAAAACCAGATCCCTCACATGAACTAAACTCTAAATTCATACTATTGGAGCAAAATCTTTTCATAGGAAGAAAAATCGATAGATATTCTAGATCATAGCGAAAAATGTGTGTGAAACATGACCACTCATGTTGTTAAATTTTTATGGTAGAACAACCAATTTGCGAAAGCTACATGTGAACATGAGTATGTGATGTGGACAAGGTACAATCATAAGAATTTATCCAACTGATAAATTTTGAGGGTGATAATTTTTGTGGGGGTACGATTTAACACATAGAAGTTTTTCTAATATAATTGTTATAAATAATTTAAATTAATCAATAACTTGAATTACATGTAATAGTGAGTTTAAACAAACCTCAAGAATACCTTGGTATATAATGTAACACCCCAGGTAAATAATGAATATGAAATTTTCATATTTATCCATATTTGTGAATAAAATATTAATATGACTTTAAAGGGGATGCTATGCTCGATGGCGTACCCAACACGCAACAACGAGTTTCTTGGGAATCTTACGTTGCACTCTAATAATAAAATAATATTATTTCAAATGGTAGTTAACATGTAGCCGTTGTATTGGAGGGAATGGATAGAAATAACTAAAATATGATTATATATGTTTTTAAATGTTTTTAAATTTATCCAATAAAAGCAAAAAGGCTTAAAATACGGAAAGAATTCAATTTTAGGCGTATCTGCCCTAGTTTTCACTAAAGGTTCACTTATCACCTTTTAATGGAGAACTGTCATTAAATATAGTTTTGTTCACTCTTAAACATTATTTTGGACCAAATAAAACTCTTATTAAGAATCGGGACATCAAATTTTACTTTGTGTAATTTTTTGGTATTTTTCCGATAAAGTTCATTTTATAATGAATAGTGTAAAATGTTGTATTTTAATTCAAAACCACTTTTTAATCTAATTTATTTATATGATTAGATTATATTTTGAATTGGTATTAAAGTGAAATTAGAAAATATTTTTACCATTAAATCCAATAGTTGTCGTTGGAATCAATTTCACTTTGAAATCAGACTTAAACTAGTGTCAATCTTTTGATACTTATTGTTTCATAAAACACGCTATTTGTCAGGACAGCGGGAATTAATTATTAAATTAATTAATGTGACTTATATGTTTTTAATTTTGTAAAATGGACTTCATTTTTGAATTCATAATATCAAATATAGCTTAGGGTGAATTTTTGGGATTTTTCTGAAAAACATCAATTTTTGATGAATAGTGAAACCACTAAGTGGTACTTATAAAAACTGATTTTCCGTTTAAATGAAATTTTGCAATCATTGTGTTTTGATTTTCAAAAATCCGACATACATGGTTGTCATTAAGAAGTAAAATGTGGTTCAATGAGATTAAAATAATTTTTTGATGAATAGTAACTTATTAAGTTTTTAATCGCGATTAGTGGTAATTAGTGTAGTTTAAGGTAAAAATAATACTTTAACAAAATGAGATGAGCTTGACACATGTATT
This sequence comes from Viscum album, assembly GCA_963277665.1. Taxonomy (NCBI): domain Eukaryota; kingdom Viridiplantae; phylum Streptophyta; class Magnoliopsida; order Santalales; family Viscaceae; genus Viscum; species Viscum album. Next base: position 693,287,902 of record OY728132.1, on the reverse strand, counting down.
ACCCTCATTGGTTGTATCATGGCCGACCAAGACAATCCATGGGTAAACTTGGGGACCCCATGGATACACTTTGGTTGGGAAATGACATAAATAACATTTTATTTAATGTAAAAGTAAAATTGACACAAACATGATATGTTTTACTAAAATAATTTTTAAGTGGGGTTATACAAGTCATATTTTTTATTATAAATATTCATTGGAAAGATAAAAAGATTTCCTACATCATATTAGTTTTTTTATAATTTTTAGACATTAAATAACTTAAATTATTTATGACATAATAATGATGCAGCGATGACATCATTATTTGACGATTTAAATAAAATGGAAAGATAATGTAAAATCTATGAACTACACGTGTCCAAAACTTATTGGATGAGTGTATTTAGAAGCCTTATCACCTTAGACACTAATTATATCAATGTGGGACCTTTTGAAACCGAAACAAATTTTCAAATAAAGTAATATTTCTTTACTTTCCAAAAGTTCCCCTCCTCTCCTCTTATAAAAGGCCCCCACCTCTACCTCATTTAACATACTCCTCAAGCCTTTGGCTCAGAAAACCCCTGCCCATTTACTCTCTCCATATCCCTCTCCTCATCCTAGAGGATTACCATTGGGCAGAATCCTTTCAAAGGAAGCCTTTAGGCTCAAATCAAAAGGAGTTACACTTTTAAAGGTAATTCATTCTCTCATGTTCATTTGTTTTATTTTGCTTCTCCAAACCCCTAAACTCTTTTTATTTACTTCTTTTGTAACAAAAAAAGTATCTTCAATATACTAGGATGTTTTTATAAGATTTATTCGAGCTACACTCTCACACAACTACATCAAATGGTTAAAGAACATACGGTTTCCGTGGATGGTGAAATTCTGCCTCCCGAAACGATGATTGTTCAATACTCATTTAACACCTTCAAAGGTGGCCATTATGATGTCACTATTTTTATATATGATATATAATATGTTTATGTTTTATTTATGCTTCTGTATTTTTCATTTTTTTTCTTACCTTTATGGCTTCCATTATGGGTATACGCGATATCTTCATTTAAGGAAGTGCGGACTATCGCCCCCTCAAAGTGATTTGATTCGTTAAATACCATATGTGGGATGTATAAAGGATGGAAATATTATATTATATATGATATTATAATGGAATTATAATATACCTTTATATCATTATTATTCCATTCTATAAAATACGAAATAGAAATGAAAGTAGCGTTCATGCGTACGTACGGCTTACCATCTCCATGAACGGTGCATTTCATTTCTTACCTCTAAATGATTATGTAATGTTATAAATGCATGAATGTAATGGATATATATGACATATATGATATCTACATAATGAATACAATTCTGGATATAATAAACATTTGGCCACACGAACAACATGTAATTGTAAGAAGTCCACTTTCGACTTAAGAACCAAATATCGGCAAAACAAATATTATTAACTTAAATGATTACATAATGTTTATGACATGGTAATAAGTGGTATAAAAGTAATAATGAACTTGAAAAAGGTTCTTAAGGAATTATAAATTAACTCAAGTTTATTATTCAGGAGATTAAAGAATGATCGAGTCAAGTCGGACCCGAGGTAAGGGATCCTACTCCTCTCTTTTTAAGTACACTCTTTTATGTCATTCTTTCTAAGCTCATATTTCTTGTGATTGGGATGTTCTTTTATATTATACATACTGTAATTTTTATGTTCATGTGATGAGGGACCCTATTCTCTCTCATCAATCCATTTTGGAAGTTTTGAGTGGCGCCGTTAGGCTGCCGAACTTTCGTAAAAGATCTAACCTCTCTCTTTCTTTTTAAGTACTCTCCTTTATGTCACTTCTTTTAAGCTCCTCTTTTTAATGTTGGGGGATGTTCTTTTATATTAATATTGATGTAAATTTTATTATAATGTGATGATATACCCTATTTTATCTCATCAATCCTTATTCAGAAGTTTTATGTGGCGCCGTTAGGCTGCCGAGTTTTCGTAAGGGATTTTTCATCTCACTTTTATTCTCGTGAGATTTATGCTACATTTGCCACAAATTCCATTGAGTGGTGTATGTACTGCCCATTATTATAATCTTTGTGTAATATAAATTCATTTATGAGTATTTACATCAATGATCTATTGTCCTTATTTCATGGGGTGTATGTTTTGAAAGATACCCAAGTCGGTAAGGGAACCTTTCACCCTCCTCTTTTTTTAAAAGACTTCTTTTGTTGGGTCTTTTAATTTACATATTTTTATGATGGGATATGTTCTAATATATCCTTATTGATGTAAATTTTATGTCTAAGTGATGATATACACTTTTTATCTCTCATCAACTCATTTTGATGTGATGTTGTTAGGCTGTCAAGGGAACTTTTTAACCCAATTTCGATTTCTTTGGGTTCAACATGTAGTCATTGAATATGTGATCCATTGAATATGTGTGAATGACCTTTTATTGTTTTACACTTAATATCAACTTATATTGGGTGTATTTATATTTTTCACACATATTTTTGAGATTGATTTGTCCTTAATTTAAGGATACCTTCTTTATAAGGGATTTCATCACATTTGACATTTCTATTGAGGGTTCATTGTTGTTATGCACCAATTCACTCTTATATGGTGTATATACTGTACTTTGGAGTATTATATCATGAATACTTTTATTCTCATGATATTATAAAGCTCTGACTAAATTTTATTCCTCGATTATTGTATTCAAGTGTCTCTAATTTTGGTAAAACCCCTTTAACCAAAATATCGTTTTAAATGTTTTAATTATTTTTTCTTATTAATATCCATGTTTTCAAAATGGTTTTAAGGATTTATTTATATGGATATTAATGGTTTAAAATGTTCAAAGCTTCAAGGTGGTATGGGACACTTTGATTCAAAAATATCTTTATTAAATGTTTTAAATGGTTTTGGAAATGGTTTCTTTTTGAATGGATTCATTATTTCAATATCATAAAATGTTATATTGTGATTGAAATGTGGAAATGTTATGTTTCCTTTATTCATGTTTTATGTGATACGATTATGTTATGGTTCTTGGGCATTGTTATGAAGAACGGGTGGTTCCGTGATAAACTAAGGGCGGGTGAGCCCGTTATAGATCTCCAATGCATTGGGTAACGCGAAGGAGTGAAACGTTAAGGTTTCTCTGAAGATATTTAGGGAATATACTGTGATGGGTATTCCAAACGTAACCAAGAGGGTTACTCCCTACGTAAGAATGTTATGAATGCCTCAAGTTACCTTTATGTCTTATGTTTTCTATGATTTATTCATGATTTGATATGCCTATGTTTTATGGGTAAAGTGTTATTTCATTCTAATGTATATATGAACTCATGTTTCCTTTCCATATTTTTATAACTCTTAATGAGCTTTTTATGCTCATCCCAAGTTTGTGAAATGTTTTTCACAGGTCAAGGGAAATGTACATGATGTGATGATAGTGTCAAGGATGTGTCAAGAAAGAACCCATGTTTTATTTTAAATATGTTTCCGTTGATGGGAAGAATGAATACTATCTTTTATGTAGCCACTTTGTTTAAATGTGGAACATAATGCAAGTTTCATGATCTAATTCTCTAAAACTCTAAACCTGAAAAGATCCTCAATGTGTAATCTTGTAATAACTCAATATTAAGTAATGTTTAAGGCTGGGGCCTTATAGTTGGTATCAAAGGTCGGTTTAGATAACTTTAGAGGTTAGGTTATTCTTTAAGCATAAGTGACATTACCATAATGGATAGGATTTCAGAAAGATTCCTAGTTTTAGATAAAGTGAATGAGTAAGTGTATCTTAGTGTTTACCTTCCTCATTAGTACATGATGGTTTTGTTGATATACTCACACTGACATTTCTATTTTTAGTGAATGGATGGATCTAGCAGGCACCAAAGAGACAACAGGTTTGAAGGAAACTGTGGTGGTTCTCTGATTAAGATACTAGATAAAATGGAGGATTCAATGAGGAAACTCGTGGTTGTTCTAAACCAAATATCAATGAGTCATGATCGACCACTTCAACCTTGGTGAGTTCTCTAATGCATCATGTACGAGATGGACAACCCGATGTGGAAATTCAGGTAATAATTATTAAGGTAACCATTAGGGTTTATATAATACTTAATTTTTAGGTAATTATGGGTTACTCTATGATATGATGGAAAATGAAAGGAATGAGATAAACTTGAGGTTAAAATATGTTATGTTTATTTTTGAAGATTTTATCTCATTTTGGGGAATGTTTTAAGAATTATATAGTTTTGGAAAAAAGGACAACACGTAGACCGTGTGACATCCCGTCGCGTCGGACAAAGCTGCGAGAATCGAACCCACAACCAATGTGCGACTGGTATTTATTGCCTACCACTGGACTACATGAAGTCCCTGGTTAGTTTGACTGATTCTTTTTAGTTATATGATTTTATGAATTAAGAGTAAGTTGATTTTGGGTTATTTATGAAAATGATTAACCTATCATGGAGGATATGTTATTAGGATAATTACATTTCAATACGAGACTTTAGGAGCAACTGATGTTGTTTGGAGATAAATGTTACGATTTAACATGGAAGACTATCTGACTAAATCCTTCAAATATTTGGGTTTCAATCTTAGATTGGTTTACTTTGAAGAATTTTATGGACAAATTGATTATAGAATGGTTCTCGTTGATCTTTGGGTTTTGTTGGACAAATTTTGGAGATTAAGAATAGATTTTCTTTTTATAAAGGGTTATCCTTTTCTGGACTATCTGATCTGGTACTAGCCTTTTTTGTTTTGGTTTTGGTTAAAGTATAAAGACATGGGAATTATATAGTTCTATTTTGTGGATTAGGTGATTCTCTAGAAGATGATTATAGTACTCTTAATGTGAACATGTCTTCCTAAATACTCGTCTTTTGGAGAAAATATGAGTTTGTGTAAGGAATCTAATAAAAGTTGAAAGTCAATATGATAAGTGATTATGTTTCCTTATGAATAAATTCCTCAATAAAAAGTAACTTAAAACAAAAATGTTGTCTATTAACTTTTCCTACTGGGGAATCGAAGATCGTTTAACCCATCACAAGTTTGTGATTTTCTTGTGGTTAACTTTCTCCTAAACATGTATTCTATCACTCTCCATCAGAACATGACCCTTTTTTTTCCTCCATGTCCATATTTTCATACTTGGAATCCTAGTATGGGTTAACTCGGGTGACCTTTGTACTTATCATTCTTTTTTTTAAAGTGTTTGTTTTACCGACTTTTGTTCCGATGTGGGACTTTCAAGGATGTTTCCAAGCGCAATTTTAAAATTGCGAGGACGCAATTCCCAAAAGGGGGGAAGGATTTAACACCCCAGGTAAATAATGAATATGAAATTTTCATATTTATCCATATTTGTGAATAAAATATTAATATGACTTTAAAGGGGACTCTATGCTCGATGGCGTACCCAACACGCAACAACGAGTTTCTTGGGAATCTTACGTTGCACTCTAATAATAAAATAATATTATTTCAAATGGTAGTTAACATGTAGCCATTGTATTGGAGGGAATGGATAGAAATAACTAAAATATGATTATATATGTTTTTAAATGTTTTTACATTTATCCAATAAAAGCTAAAAGGCTTAAAATACGAAAAGAATTCAATTTTAGGCGTATATGCCCTAGTTTTCACTATAGGTTCACTTATCGCCTTTTAATGGAGAACTGTCATTAAATATAGTTTTGTTCACTCTTAAACATTCTTTTGGACCAAATAAAACTCTTATTAAGAATCGGGACATCAAATTTTACTTTGTGTAATTTTTTGGTATTTTTCCGATAAAGTTCATTTTTTAATGAATAGTGTAAAATGTTGTATTTTAATTCAAAACCACTTTTTAATATAATTTATTTATATGATTAGATTATATTTTGAATTGGTTTTAAAGTGAAATTAGAAAATATTTTTACCATTAAATCCAATAGTGGTCGTTGGAATCAATTTCACTTTGAAATCAGACTTAAACTAGTGTCAATCTTTTGATACTTATTGTTTCATAAAACACGCTATTTGTCATGAGAGCGGGAATTAATTATTAAATTAATTAATGTGACTTATATGTTTTGAATTTTGAAAACGGACTTCATTTTTGAATTCAGAATATCAAATATAGCTTAGGGTGAATTTTTGGGATTTTTCTGAAAAACATCAATTTTTGATGAATAGTGAAACCACTAAGTGGTACTTCTAAAAACTGATTTTCCGTTTAAATGAAATTTTGACATCATTGTGTTTTGATTTTCAAAAATCTTACATACATGGTTGTCATTAAGAAGTAAAATGTGGTTCAATGAGATTAAAATAATTTTTTGGTGAATAGTAACTTATTAAGTTTTTAATCGCGATTAGTGGTAATTAGTGTAGTTTAAGGTAAAAATAATACTTTAATAAAATGAGATGAGCTTGACACATGTATTACCCTCATTGGTTGTATCATGGCCGACCAAGACAAGCCATGGGTCAACTTGGGGACCCCATGGATACACTTTGGTTGGGAAATGACATAAATAACATTTTATTTAATGTAAAAGTAAAATTGACACAAACATGATATGTTTTAATAAAATAATTTTTATGTGGGGTTATACAAGTCATATTTTTGATTATAAATATTAATTGAAAAGATAAAAAGATTTACTACATCATAGTATTTTTTATATAATTTTTAGACATTAAATAAATTAAATTATTTATGACATAATAATGATGCAGCGATGACATCATTATTTGACGATTTAAATAAAATGGAAAGATAATGTAAAATATATGAACTAAACATGTCAAAAACTTATTGGATGAGTGGATTTCGAAGCCTTATCACCTTAGCCACGAATTATATCAATGTGGGACCTTTTGAAACCGAAACACATTTTCAAATAAAGTAATATTTCTTTACTTTCCAAAAGTGCCCCTCCTCTCCTCTTATAAAAGGCCCCCACCTCTACCTCATTTAACACACTCCTGAAGCATTTGGCTCGTCCAACCCCTGCCCATTTACTCTCTCCACATCCCTCGCCTCATCCTAGAGGATTCCGATTGGGCAGAATCCTTTCAAAGTAATCCTTTAGGCTCAAATCAAAAGGAGTTACACTTTTAAAGGTAATTCATTCTCTCATGTTCATTTGTTTTATTTTGCTTCTCCAACCCCCTAAATTCTTTTTATTTACTTCTTTTGTAACAAAACCAGTATATTCAATATACTAAGATGTTTTTATAAGATTTATTCGAGCTACACTCTCACACAACTACATCAAATGGTTAAAGAACATACGGTTTCTGTGGATGGTTAAATTCTGCCTCCCGAAACGATGATTGTTCAATACTCATTTAACACCTTCAAAGGTGGCCATTATGATGTCACTATTTTTATATATGATATATAATATGTTTATGTTTTATTTATGCTTCTGTATTTTTCATTTTTGTCTTACCTTTATGGCTTCCATTATGGGTATACGCGATATCTTCATTTAAGGAAGTGCGGACTACCGCCCCCTCAAAGTGATTTGATTCGTTAAATACCATATGTGGGATGTATAAAGGATAGAAATATGATATTATATATGATATTATAATGGAATTATAATATACCTTTATATCATTATTATTCCATTCTATAAAATACGAAATAGAAATGAAAGTAGCGTTCATGCGTACGTACGGCTTACCGTCTCCATGAACGGTGCATTTCATTTCTTACCTTTAAATGATTATGTAATGTTATAAATGCATGAATGTACTGGATATATATGACATATATCATATCTACATAATGAATACAATTCTGGATATAATAAACATTTGGCCACACGAACAACATGTAATTATAAGAAGTCCACTTTCGACTTAAGAACCAAATATCGGCAAAACAAATATTATTAACTTAAATGATTACATAATGTTTATGACATGGTAATAAGTGGTATAAAAGTAATAATGAACTTGAAAAAGGTTCTTAAGGAATTATAAATTAACTCAAGTTTATTATTCAGGAGATTAAAGAACGATCGAGTCAAGTCGGACCCGAGGTAAGGGATCCTACTCCTCTCTTTTTAAGTACACTCTTTTATGTCATTACTTCTAAGATCATATTTCTTGTGATTGGGATGTTATTTTATATTATACTTACTGTAATTTTTATGTTCATGTGATGAGGGACCCTATTCTCTCTCATCAATCCATTTTGGAAGTTTTGAGTGGCACTGTTAGGCTGCCGAACTTTCGTAAAAGATCTAACCTCTCTCTTTCTTTTTAAGTACTCTCCTTTATGTCACTTCTTTTAAGCTCCACTTCGTAATGTTGGGGGATGTTATTTTATATTAATATTGCTGTAAATTTTATTTTAATGTGATTATATACCCAATTTGATCTCATCAATCCATATTCAGAAGTTTTATGTGGCGCCGTTAGGCTGCCGAGTTTTCGTAAGGGATTTTTCATCTCACTTTTATTCTCGTGAGATTTATGCTACATTTGCCACAAATTCCATTGAGTGGTGTATGTACTGCCAATTATTCTACTCTTTGTGAAATATAAATTCATTTATGAGTATTTAAATCAATGATCTATTGTCCTTCTTTCATGGGGTGTATGTTTTGATAGATACCCAAGTCGGTAAGGGAACCTTTCACCCTCCTCTTTTTTTAAAAGACTTCTTTTGTTGGGTCTTTTAATTTACATATTGTTATGATGGGATATGTTCTAATATATCCTTATTGATGTAAATTTTATGCCTAAGTGGTGATATACACTTTTTATCTCTCATCAACTCATATCGATGTGATGCCGTTAGGCTGTTAAGGGAACTTTTTAACCCAATTTCGATTTCTTTGGGTTCAACATGTAGTCATTGAATATGTCATCCATTGAATATGTGTGAATGACCTTTTATTGTTTTACACTTAATATCAACTTATATTGGGTGTATTTATATTTGTCACACATATTTTTGAGATTTATTTGTCCTTAATTTAAGGATACCTTCTTTATAAGGGATTTCATCACATTTGACATTTCTATTGAGGGTTCATTGTTGTTATGCACCAATTCACTCTTATATGGTGTATATATTGTCCTTTGGAGTATTATATCATGAGACCTTTTATTCTCATGATATTATAAAGTTCTGACTAAATGTTATTCCTCGATTATTGTATTCAAGTGTCTCTAATTTTGGTAAAACCCCTTTAACCAAAATATCATTTTAAATGTTTTAATTATTTGTTCTTATTAATATCCATGTTTTCAAAATGGTTTTAAGGATTTATTTATATGGATATTAATTGTTTAAAATGTTAAAAGCTTCAAGGTGTTATGGGACACTTTGATTCAAAAATCTCTTTATTAAATGTTTTAAATGGTTTTGGAAATGGTTTCTTTTTGAATGGATTCATTATTTCAATATCCTAAAATGTTATATTGTGATTGAAATGTGGAAATGTTATGTTTCCTTTATTCATGTTTTATGTGATACGATTATGTTATGGTTCTTGGGCATTGTTATGAATAACGGGTGGTTCCGTGATAAACTAAGGGCGGGTGAGCCCGTTATAGCTCTCCAATGCATTGGGTAACGCGAAGGAGTGAAACGTTAAGGTTTATCCGAAGAGATTTAGGGAATATTCTGTGATGGGTATTCCAAACGTAACCAAGAGGGTTACTCCCTACGTAAGAATGTTATGAATGCCTCAAGTTACCTTTATGTCTTATGTTTTCTATGATTTATTCATGATTTTATATGCCTATGTTTTATGGGTAAAGTGTGATTTCATTCTAATGTATATATGAACTCATGTTTCCTTTCCATATTTTTATAACTCTTACTGAGCTTTTTATGCTCATCCCAAGTTTTTGAAATGTTTTTCACAAGTCAAGGGAAAGGTACATGATGTGATGATAGTGTGAAGGATGTGTCAAGAAAGAACCCATGTTTTATTTTAAATATGTTTTCGTTGATGGGAAGAATGAATACTGTCTTTTATGTAGCCACTTTGTTTAAATGTGGAACATAATGCAAGTTTCATGATCTAATTCTCTAAAACTCTAAACCTTAAAAGATCCTCAATGTGTAATCTTGTAATAACTCAAGATTAAGTAAGGTTTAAGGCTGGGGCCTTATATATAATGACCATTATAACCTATCCATTTTTTAGAGGGAATAAATAACTAACATATGAAAATGTAGGGTGAATTTTTGGCTATCAATTATTTATGAAAAATATAAAATAATTAAATGTATATTAAATATTTTTTTTTGTAATAATAAATTATATGAATGAAAATTATTAATTTAAATTAATGTAATATATATATTATATATTTAATAGATTATTTATGATATTCACCCAATATATATTTTAGTTATAGGGTATGAATAAACCTCATTTTATGTATAAGAACTAATATTTTTCAAAGGTGTAATTATACCACTTTTTAATGGAGAACAATTTTTAAATTTAAATTTTGACATGGTAGTAATTATTATATGAATAAAAAAACATATTATATAAAAATATGATATTGATGTTTACTTTGTATTTTGTTTATTTTTTTGATAACTTTCTTGTTTTGATGAACAAAAAATATATATAAATTTTTTATCAAAAACAACTTTTTTCATAGAAACAATTATTATGGTTTAATTTAAATTATTTAATGTTTTCAATGTATAAATAAAATATATTTTTATTGATTAACAAAATTTAGTTCGTTTGAATAAATTTTCCATTGAACTATGATGTATAATCATTTCAATCATATGCAATGTTTAAACTTTTAAAACTTTTTTTCTTTTTTCGACTGTGAGATGAATATTAAATTAAATATAGAAAATTATGTCTTTTAAATTTGGGAAATTTCATTCCATATATAGAATTAGTAATTCCAAATTATGTAAATTTTTTTCATTTATTTTATTGCATAATTAATTATATCTTTGGAAAAAAATTAACTCATTAAAATAATAAATCCTTAAAATACCAGTAAAACAGATGTTATTAGATAAACAATTTTAATAATATAATTTTATGTGTTTTCTTCTACTTAAATCATTCCTAGGTTGAAATTTTATCCTTTGAAATTCACATGATTGTTATTTGGACACATAAATTATTTTATTTAATGAAAAGTTAAATATGTCGTACACAAATTTTATTAACAATGTCATATTAAATGTAAGGTTATATAGATGATAAATACAACTACACATACTCATTTTAAATATAAATGTTCTTATTATCATGGAATCTTATTTGTAATTTTTAGGAAATAAATAATTCATTTAATTGATTATATCTTAATGATGCATAAACTATTTAATAGACGATAAATAAATAATAAATTTTTTATTAAAATGAAAATAACAATTAAAAGATGTGAACACTTGAAAAAAAATATTATTTTCTAGGTATATCTCGACTATATTTATCCAAGTGTGTAATTATTAACAATTTAGATCCATATAAAAATGATTATGAAACTTATAATATTTTATTTAACAAGATGGTATATTTTTCACATAATTGTTTTAATAAATATAATATTTTCAATTAAATATTTTGTAGAAAATATATTAAACTATACGTATTATAATAAAATATATAGGAATTTTAATTTTCTCAGTATTTTTTTAATTTTAATTCAATAAATTTGTACGTTAAATAATTACACAAAATTGATGATATAATTATTTTATTAGAATATATAATAAATATATGTTATAAAAAATATTAAAATGAATATTATTATGGATAATTAATATATCCTAATAATTTTCTATATGAAATTGACCTCTTATTAAAATAATTCAACTGTTTTAAGTTAATATGTTATCTATATATTTTTAATAATCAATTAATTTCATATTATCAAAATTGTCAGTATTCCTTGTTTATCAAAATAATTTATTAATAACATATTTAAATATGAAATATTTTTTTGAAAATAATTATTGATTTTTAATGGTTTAAAATTTTCTAAACAATTCATTTCTAGAGTAATTGACTTCAAATAAGTAATCATTACACCCTTTTAAAATTGAAGTATTTGTTATCTTAGATTAACTTAAACTGAATAAGTAAGTTTTAAATAAAAATGATAGGGATTATATTGTAATAATAACAAGTCTAATGTAAAGACCCGTAAATTTCAAGGTAATTTTTTTCTTAATTTTCTTTGGAATTTTACAAGATCGCAGTTTCTGACGGCACCTTATTCCGAGGCCCAGAGTTCCCAGAATCATTTTTCGAAGTTTGGCTCGGGTACCTTCAATGAACGGACGAGCGGGTTTTTCTAACTTTTAAACCGGTGCTCGGAATTGAATTCTGAGGGCACCGATGGAATCGCAGCGTCGATATTTGCTTAGAAATGACTCTCCTGGAGTTGCGTTCTCTTGGGTGTGGTTTTTAATTTTGGGCTTAACGTTAAGAAATAAAATAATTGGTACGACAAACTTTATTTTATTTCACTTAAAGCCACTTGGAAGCCACTTAAATCTGCTTAAGCTGAGTTGATGCGGATAGGGTGTTATCCAAAAATATCCTACCCTCTTGGTAGGATATTTGTGAGGTGGGGCCTGCATGAGCCCCACCATTTCTTTTCCGCTAAGTAACGCACCCGCGAAAACCCATCATTATGAAAGTCAACTGATGCGTTTTCTTAATTTCTTAACGCACCAATTAATTGGGCGGTTTTATTCGTTGAATTAATTGTGCGGTTTTATTCGTTGAATTAATTTTAGGAATTAATTTAATCGTTTATTAACCTGTTTTCAATCTGTTGGCGTAATAATAAAATAAGACCAACACACGACATCTTGAGGATTGCTCGTTGAGAGGCCTTTGACAGAAATCTTGTGCCTTCATCCTCCTTCGCGATGAATGCGAAGAATGAAAAGATCGCGAAGAACGCCGTCACCCTCGGAGATCGACGACGCTTCTTCCGAGACGTTCTTCCCCGCAACGATCTCCGATCACCAACCGCTTGAGGTAGGAGATTTAGGGTTTCTTCTTTAAATCTCTTTGTGAGTTATAACAACATCATGGATTTAATTAATTAAATCCGCATGTTCTTGAACCTCGGAGTTCGTCGACGCAACACCGTATTCCTCAACGACGCGACGCCCTTCCGCGACGACGTGACGCCCTTCCGCGAAGACGCAACGCACTTCTGCGACGACGCGATGCCCTTCCGCGACGACGCGACGCCCTTCCGCGACACGACGATCGCCTCCTTCTGAGGTGATCAATTCCATGAAGAACGTGTGTGTGACGAATTAACGAGGTAGGGGTTTTTATTTGAGAACAATCTTTATATTCCCGGGATTGTTTCTTTTAAAACAAAGAACCCGGTTTCAATAGAACAATTTTAATTTATTAAAATTGTTATTTTTTATGTTTTCTATGTATTGATTATTTCTCCTGACTGTTATCATCTAACGCGGAGGGTGTGGGCCAAACAAACACGGCCAAACAACCCTCTGCAGTTCTTCGTTGATGCGCGGATTGGTGGGCGATGACAAAACATGCCGCAGGGACGATCCGTTGTTTCTGCAGTGAAGAACTAGACCCGGGAGGAGCTTCGGTGCAGACGGGAAGGATATCGGACCACTAGAGAAACTCCGGTGGCCCGCGGAAGCCACCGGTGGTGCGGGTCGCCGGCGGCCAGCGGACCCGCGGCTGCGCGGGTCCGGCACGCACGGGACATGGCAAAGCCGCGTTCGCTGACTCCAGCGCGGCCCCAGGTGGGCCGCGGCATCTTCATCCCGCGGGGGCAGCGCCCCGCGGCTCCCTCGGTCGGCCGCTCGATCGAGCCGAGCCGGGCCGGTCCGACCATCCAGGTCGCGCCCTGGCCGTACCGGGCCGCGCCGAACCGGGTCTGACCCAGACCCGGGTCGGGTCGACCCAGTTCGGGCCGACCCAGGGGGTGGGCCGGGTCGGTCCAGGCCCAGACCCCCCGTCTTCCGACCGTTTTCTGTCTTTTACCTGTATCTTGAGCTACGGTCCTCTGAACGATGCACCGTCAGTGGTGATGCGATCCTTGGATCGAGACGGTCTTTTTGGTATATCGCACTCAAGGTTTCAGAATACTTTGGGTTTGGCCGGGTTGGTTCGTACACGAAACCAACCGGGCCCTCGGAGCGGAAACGCTCATATCTTGAGCTTCGGACGTCCGATCGACATTCCGTCGACTGAGTTGTATTCCTCTATGTGAGACGGATCTTTTGGCATACTCCGCCCGAGGTTTGGATGCAGGTGGAGTACGGTTGGGTTGGTTTTGCTTTAAAAACCAACCGGGCCCCTGGGACGAAAAAGCCAATAACTCTCAGACCGGGCGTCCGATTGACGCGCCGTCTGCGACGTTGAGTTCCGGTTGGCGATACAGAAATTTTGGATACATCAACTCTGGACTAGGTGTCAGTTGATGTATCAGCGTCTCGACTCGTGGACTGGACCCCCCCCCCCCCGAACGAGCTTGCTGTGTGCAGGAACCCTAGAGCTGGCTGTGACTGCTTTTGTGACGACGAAGACTATGTAGAGATCCTCAGTGGATTCAACGATGACGACTACATCAATTAGTGATCCTTTGTGGGTCCGTGCTACCGATCCTGTGTGGGTCCGATCCTGTGTGGGTCAGCGCTCAGCGGTCCTGTGTGGGCCAGCACCTATAGGTCCTGTGTGGGCCCGATCCTGTGTGTGTCTTTGCGGGGGTTAGTTACCTATCGATCCTTTGTGGGTCAGATTCTTTGTGGGTCATTGCGGGGGTTAGTACCTATCGATCCTTTGTGGGTCCGACGACTTAGATGGATCAGTGATCATCTCTATCGTCATTTGAAGATGTATACCTGTGTGAGCTGAAGCTCTGTTTTACTTTCCTTTATGGATTGTGTTGAGCTATCCTGTGTGGATTTACATTTTTCTTTCCTATGTGGACTGGGTTGTACTTGAGCTCGGATGTTGGAGCCGAGTGAGAATTGATGACTTAGGTATATATATGGGCATATACCTAAGCCGTGTCGGATGTTACTTCGTGATTGTATCTTTCCTTTGTGGATTATCCTTTGTGGATTTTGGGAGACCTTCGGGGGTCTCGTGGTCCCTACTGAGTATCTTATAATCACCCCTGCACGGGCTATTCCCGTACTACGTTGTGTTGGTTGCAGACGACAGATAGTGCTGATTGTGGTGGAGGCTTACGGAGCAGGACGGTACCTGGAGGTGGACCACTGGGCGGGGTGTACTCGGAGCGGACGGCTGGACCAAGGAGCTGTGGAGGCTATCTGTACTCACCCTTCAGGTGGGACATCCAGAGGACGGCTCGACGCTGCAGCTTTTCCTTTCAGTTGCTGTTTTTCCCCTTTCAGTTGTACTTTACAGTTGGGCTTGTATTTCCGGACCCCTTTACTTTTCTACACTTACTGTTGTACCAGTTGTTTGTACTTAGTGTTTACTTTTTTTCACTTTCTTACTCTGTGGTGCTTGTTTACTTTACAAAGGAAATTCCTTCCCTTTACCGGGATTTACGCCTTGGTGCGAGTCGCCAGCCCTTGGCCTATGGAAGTTGGGCTTGGGGTAGTCACGGCATGGGCCCCGAGGACGGGTTGTGACAATTGGTATCAGAGGAGTTCGGTTCTACCGCAGACTCTGATCTTTCTTCTATGTGAATCAATAGTGTTTAGCATATTGGGTGTGGTTATTAGTCCAGGGAGTCCAGTGTTGGTGCGGCAGCCGACGTATCCGTACACCAGGACCCTGACTTCTGATTTCCGACTTAATGCACGAAAATATTGATTGCATGTGTGTTTCAAGTTTTCTTTATGATTACTTTATGTCAGCTCACCAGGTATATTTTTCTGACCTTGGCACACCTGTTTCCTTTTCAGGATGGCCCCACGATGGTAGCCATCTAGGGTTCCGAGAGTCGTACGTGACGACAGCCCGCCGGGCGACGAGGCCTCGGTACAGGGCCCTTTGACAGCAGAGGCACCGGCGATACCTCTACCCGTCGAGCCACCGATACTTCCATCCCCCGCCGCTGACGATGCACATCGCCTTGGAGCACTGCATGACTTCCAGCGCCAACGACCGCCCAAGTTCTGTGGGGAGACGGACCCCCAGGCAGCCAAGGACTGGCTGGAGGCAGTTGTTCGTGTTTTCAGACTAGTGAGGACACCAGCAGACCTCATGATGATCCTCGTAGCGAGCCTACTGCACTCAGCAGCAGGATGATGGTGGAGCTTGATGCTCCATATGCACGATAAGGCATCTCTCGTCTGGATAGTCTTTGAGAGCCTCTTCCGCTCAGAGTTCGTCCCGACCACCCTCCATGCGATGCGCATCCAGGAGCTTCTTCAGCTGTGGAAGGGTAGCTTGATGGTCGCCCAGTACTCGGCGAGATTCACCGATCTCTCGCACTACTCGACCGACATGGTACGGGTCCCGTTCTTCCGGGCCCGGACCTTTGAGCAGGGATTGAGACACGAGATCAGAGCATCGCTGATCTCCCTCAGCATCCCGACCCAGGCAGGAGTACTGGAGCGAGCCCTTTTTATTGAGAGCTTTCTTGCTGAGACTTCTCCAGCGGCGAGACCTACTGCGGGGCGGCACGTAGCAGAGTCTTCCGCAGTAGGCAGTCGATGGATGAATCATGGGTCCAGGTAGACCAGACCCTCACGTAGACGGCCTTAGGACACCGGGTCAGCCGTGCGGGGCACACATCGCAGAGCCAGTCTTTCAAGAGGCAGGCAGTGCTACACTTGTGGCGGGCAGGGTCACATGGCTCTTGACTGCTTGACCCACCATGCCGAGGAGCAGCAGACAGTTGAGGGGCCACCTAGGCAGAGGCAGAGGGTCGACCGTGGCAGTCCGCAGGGAGGAGGCGGCCGAGGCAGAGGAGCTGGCCGAGCAGCAGGTGGTGGGCGACGCTTTGAGGCTTTACCACCACCACCACTAGGAGGTCCACCCCGGCCATAGGGAGCTGGCGGGCAGAGACAAGCACAGCTCCAGGCAGCAGAGGCCTACGACCAATGCGCGCCCGAGATGATTCGAGGTACGATATGTGTTTATTCCACCCTTGCTGTAGTTCTTATAGAGACATGAGCGAGTCACTCGTTCATAGCCACTTCCCTTGTTCGGAGCTCGGAGATTCTGACAGAGCCGTTGGCTCGATCCTTACGGCTAGAGACCCCTACGAGAGCAGACTCGACGATTACACACTGGTGCCGGCAGTGTGAGATTACTCTAGGAGGTGAGATCTTCGGCTGGGATCTTCTTGTAGCGGCGTCGAGGCCTTACGACGTCATCTTGGGAATGTATTGGTTATCCACAGTCCATGCACAAATTGACTGTATTAGGCGCAAGGTGCGATGTGTACGCACCGACGGGAGCAGGTTCACCTTCACCGGTGAGAAGGGAGCCTTCGCAGCACAGTATGGACTTACGCAGAGGAGAGGACATCCCATCACTCATCAGTTGTCTAGCCTCATCCTAGGAGTTGTTGACGTGCGAATTCCTAGTTTTCCTACAGTGGTGGATCAGTATGCGGACGTCTTTCCTGGCAACGTTCCAGGGCTACCTTCTCGCAGAGAGGTAGACTTTCATATTGACCTGTACCTCGGGACAGCCCCGATATCGACTCCAGCATATCGGATGGCCCCCGCTGAGCTTCGAGAGCTACGAGTACAGTTGGAGGACTTGCAAGGCAAGGGTTTCATCTGACCTAGTGTTTCACCCTGGGCTTCCCCGATATTGTTTTCCAAGAAGGCGGACAGGAGCCTGTGACTGTGTGTCGACTATCATCGCTTGAACCAGGTGACAGTGAAGAACAATTATCCTCTACCGAGGATTGATGACCTCTTCGATCAGCTCAAGGGAGAAAGGTGGTTCTCGAAGATAGACCTCAGGTCAGGCTATCATCAGCTCAAAGTTCAAGATGAGGACGTGCAGAAGACGACCTTCAGATGTGGGTATGGCCACTATGAGTTCTTGGTTATGCCATTCGGTGTAACCAATGCTTCAGTAGTGTTCATGGGCCTCATGAATAGGATCTTTCAGCCATACCTCGATCGATTTGTCGTGGTCTTCATCGACGACATTTTGATATACTCGACGACTAAGGAGGAGCAAGCCTACCACTTGCGGGTTGTACTAGACACACTCCGAGAGCACCAGCTTTATGGAAAGTTCTCTAAGTGTCAGTTCTGGATACGTGAGGTCCACTTCTTGGGACACGTCATCTCTGAGGTTGGAGTTTCAGTGGATCCTGCAAAGATCGAGGCGGTGCTAGCTTGGGATCCACCCAGGAGCGTGACAGAGGTGCAGAGTTTCTTGGGACTAGATGGATACTACCAGAGATTTGTGCCAGACTTCTCCATAGTTGCGGCACCACTATCTGATTTTACAAATAAGGGGAAACCTTTTGTGTGGTCAGACAGATGTCAGCAGAGCTTCCAGGAGCTGAGACAGAGATTGACCAGCGCACCTATCTTGAGGTTGCCTGAGGAGGGAGTAGGGTACGTAGTCTACTGCGATGCATCAGGGACCGGACTCGGATGTGTCCTGATGCAGGAGCGGGTAGTGATCGCCTATAGATCACGTTAGTTGATGCTGAATTAGAAAAACTACGCTACCCATGACCTGGAGTTAGCAGTAGTGGTCTTTTCTCTGAAGACATGGCGACACTATCTGATGGGCGAGCGCTTTACAGTCTTTTCTGCCCATCAGAGTCTCGGGTACATCTTCTTGGAGAAGGACCTGAACCTGAGACAGCAGTAGTGGTCTTAATTTTCTTTGGAATTTTACAAGAACACAGTTTCTAACGGCACCTGATTCCGAGGCCTGGTGTTCCCGGAATCATTTTCCGAAGTTTGGCTCGGGTACGTTCAGTGAACGGATGAGCGGGTTTTTATAGCTTTTAAACCGGTGCTCGGAATCGAATTTTGAGGGCACCGATGGAATCACATCACCGGTATTTTCTTAGAAATGCTTCTTCCGGAGTTGTGTTTTCTCGGGTGTGGTTTTTAATTTTTGGACTTAAAGTTAAGAAATAAAATAATTGGTATGACAAACTTTATTTTATTTCACTTAAAGACACTTGGAAGCCACTTAAAGCTGCTTAAGCTGAGTTGATGCGGATAGGGTGTTATCCAAATATATCCTACCCTCTTGGTAGGATATTTGTGAGGTGGGGCCCGCACGAGCCCCACCTTTTCATTTTCGCTAAGTAACACACCCGCGAAAACCCGTCATTATGAAAGTCAACTGTCGTGTTTTCTTAATTTCTTAACGCACCAATTAATTGGGCAGTTTTATTCGTTGAATTAATTGGGTGGTTTTATTCGTTGAATTAATTCTATGGATTAATTTAATCGTTTCTTAACCTGTTTTCAATCCGTTGGCATAATAATAAAATAAGGCCAATGCACGACATCTTGAGGATTGCTCGTTGAGAGGCTTTTGATAGAAATCTTGATCATTCATCCTCCTTCGCGAAGAACGCCGTCACCCTCGGAGATCGACGACACTTCTTCCTAGACATTCTTCCCCGCAACGATCTCCGATCACCAACCGCTTTAGGTAGGAGATTTCAGGTTTCTTCTTTAAATCTATTTGTGAGTTATAACAACATCAGGGATTTAATTAATTAAATCTACATGTTATTGAACCTCGTAGTTCGTCGACGTGACACTGTATTCCGCAACGATGCGACGCCCTTCTACGACGACGCGACGCCCTTTCGCGACGACGTGACGCCCTTCCGCGACGACGCGACGCCCTTCTGCGACGATGCGACGCCCTTCCGCGACGCGACGATCGCCTCCTTCCACGGCGATCAATTCCGCAAAGAACGCGTGTGCGACGACTTGACGAGGTAGGGGTTTTTATTTGAGAACAATATTTATATTCCTGTGATTGATTCTTTTAAAACAAAGAACCCGATTTCAAAAGAACAATTTTAATTTATTAAAATTGTTATTTGTTATGTTTTCTATGTATTGATTATTTCTCCCGACTGTTATCATCTAACACTGAGGGTGTGGGCCAAACAAACACGGCCCGAGAACCCTCCGCAGTTCTTTGTTGATGCGAGGATTGGCTGGCGACGAAAAAACATGCCGCATGGATGATCCGTTGTTTCCGTAGTGAAGAACAGGACCCGGGAGGATCTTCGGCACAGACGGGAAGGAAATCGAACCACATGAGCAACTCCGGTGGCCCGCGGAATGCACCGGCGGCGCCTCGGCGTGCCGCCGGAGCGATAGCGGCAGCCAGCAGACCTGCGGCTGTGCGGGTCCGGCATGCACGGGACACTGCAAAGCCACGTCCGCTGACTCCAGCACGGCCCCACGTGGGCCGCGGTATCTTCATCCCGCGGGGCAGCGCCCCGCGGCTCCCTCGGTCGGCCGCTCGGTCGAGCCACGCCGGGCCGGTCCGACCGGCCGGGTCGCTCCCTACCCAGACCGGGCCGTGCCGAACCGGGTCCGACCCGGACCCGGTTCGGGCTGTCCGAAGGGGGTTGGGCTAGGTTGGTCCGGGCCCAGACCCCCCGTCATCGGACCTTTTTTGTTCTTGTACTTGTATCTTGAGCTACGGGCCTCCGAACGACGCGCCGTCAGCGGAGATGTGATCCTTGGATCGAGACGGTCGTTTCGGTATATCACACTCAAGGTTTCGGAATACTTTGGGTTCGGCCGGGTTGGTTCGTACACGAAACCAAACGGGCTCTCGGAGTGGAAACGCTCATATCATGATCTTCGGACGTCTGATTGACGTGCCGTTGACTTCATTGAATTCCTCTAAATGAGACGGATCTTTTGGCATACTCCGCCCGAGGTTTGGACATAGGTGGAGTACGGTCGGGTTGGTTTTTCCTTAAAATCCAACCGGGCCCCTGGGACGAAAGAGCCAATAACTCTCAGATCGGGCGTCCGATTGACACGCCGTCTGCGACGTTGAGTTCGTGTTGGCGATATAGAACTTTTGGATACATCAACTCTTGACTAGGTGTTAGTTGATGTATCAGCCTCTCGGCTCGTGGAGCGGACCCTCCTGAACGAGCTTGCTGTGTGCGGGAACCCTAGAGCTAGCTGCGACTACTACTGTGACGACGACGACTGTGCAGAGATCCACAGTGGATTCAAAGGCGATGACTACAGCACTCAGCGATCCTTTGTGGGTCAGTGCTACCGATCCTATGTGGGTCCGATCCTGTGTGGGTCTGCGCTCAGCGGTCCTGTGTGGGCCAGTACCTATAGGTCCTGTGTGGGCCCGATCCTGTGTGGGTCTTTGCGGGGGTTAGTTAACTATCGATCCTTTGTGGGTCAGATCCTTTGTGGGTCATTGCGGGGGTTAGTACCTATCGATCCTTTGTGTTTCCGACGACTTAGATGGATCAGTGATCATCTCTATTGTCATTTGAAGAAGTATAGCTGTGTGAGCTGAAACTCTATTTTACTTTCCTTTGTGGATTGTGTTGAGCTATCCTGTGTGGATTTACGTTTTACTTTCCTTTGTGGATTGTGTTGAGCTATCCGGTGTGGATTTTACGTTTTGCTTTCCCGTGTGGACTAGGTTGTACTTGAGCTCGGATGTTGGAGCTGAGCGAGAATTTATGACTTAGGTATATGTATGGGTATATACTTAAGCCGTGTCGGATGTTACTTTGTGATTCTATCATTCCTTTGTGGATTATCCTTTATGGATTTTGGGAGACCTTCGGGGGTCTCAGGGTCCCTACTAAGAAGCTTATACTCACCCCTGCACGGGCTATGCCCGCACTACGTTGTGTTGGTTGCAGACGACGGACAGCACTGATCGTGGTGGAGACTTGCAGAGCAGGACGGTACCTGGAGGTCGACCACTGGGCGGGGTGTACTCGGAACGGACGGCTGGACCAAGGAGCTGTGGAGGCTATCTGTACTCACCCTTCAGGTGGGACTTCCAGAGGACGGCTCGACGCTACATCTTTTCCTTTCAGTTGCTGTTTTTTCCCATTCAGTTGTACTTTACAGTTGGGCTTGTATTTATGGCCCCCTTTACTTTTCCGCACTTACTGTTGTACCAGTTGTTTTTACTTAGTGTTTACTTTTTTCCTCTTGCTTACTCTGTGGCGCTTGTTACTTTACAAAGGCAATGCCTTCCCTTTACCGGGATTTACGCCTTGGTGCTAGTCGCCAGCCCCTGGCCTATGGAAGGCGGGCTTGGGGTAGTCACAGCACGGGCCCCGAGGATGGGTCGTGACATCTAAAAATTATTGTATAATTATATTATAACCATGTATCCTCTCATATTAAAAACTATGAAATTTTGAAGATTTTTTTGATGTGGTTTTAGCTAATTATAATCTAGTATTTTTAAATTTTCAAAAGGTTCCCCGAAACTCAACTATAAAAGTGTACCTCCTCCCTCATTTATTCATAACTCTATGAGCCTTAATGTTCATCCATCATATACCCATTTCCACACTAAAATTCCATATTCATATTCTACATTATATGGTTTTCTCAAAAGACCAACATTAGTTACATTAAGAGGAGATCTAGAGGGAGCTCAGTGAAGAAGACACAATCTATTTTACCGACTCCCTCAAGATCATTTATTGTTCAACTTCATCTTCTATTTCTGTTTCCAATATTAATTATGAAATACAGTATAAACTATATACTAAGATGCTGTTGTTTCCTAGTATTAACCTTCTTCCAAATTCTATCCATCATATGGAAAATGAAATAATCACATGTGTGTATGTATGACTTAGAATCACATTAACATGGTGTAATCTATTTTCACCACCACCATTCATATATGGGTAAGATGATTTAAATAATAAATGTATATAATAATTATAAAATTAAATTTATTCTGGAACAATACATATCGACCACATCGATGAAATTTCAAAATTGAATGAATGGTATCACTACACGTGTGTACATACGGCCTACCATCTTCAATATGTGATGCGATTCATTTTACGTGGTACCAATTAAATAATAAACATATATAAAGAATGAATATGATATATATTATATTAATATTAGTTTGGAAATGATATAACTTTTTCCTATAAATAATAACTAGAACTTATTCGACAAAACTTGCATAGAAAAATTAATCCCTTTATACATGAATAATGGGCAATAATGAAATTTTATTAACAAATAGATTATAATATGATCATATATGATATCATAAAAAAGACTATGATTATGGAGTAATTCAATGACATTATATAGATCATTATATTGGATATTAATATACATACAAATGATATCATACCTATGGTAAATGATAATTTGACAATCTCATTCTTGTCCAGGATTGTTTATATGTAAGTATATACTGGGGTATATTTAACATCCATGTCTTTGATTACTAAATATTTATTCCAAAATATTCTTCCTATCCTTATACAACTGTTTGTAGTCAATTTTAACATTTTGGTGAATTTTTTTAAAAAAGGTATGGTATGAATTTTTTTCATTTTTCGATACAAGGTACATTATTGAATTACTCTGAAAAAAGTACAGGAATAATACTTTTCTTTTAACTTATTCTCCATGATGGGTTTTTATGTTTTCAATACACCACATTCCAATAAATTTACCCTTACAATATTTAAGGGTTATTTTCACAGAAATTATTTTCCATTCAAATTGTGTGGAATTTTTAGAATTGAAAATGTTTTTGAAGAAGAAATGATATTTTCCTCAAAAAATCATTTCAAGTGTTCAATAAAAATTATTTTTCATGTAAGATGGATTTATTTAAAAAGGTTATGTTTCAAGTATTGTATCAATATTATTCTTATGGTTTTATTAGGTTTATTTATAGAATGATATTTTTGAAATCAATTTGTTTTACAAGGTTTATATTATGATGAAATGATGTTTATAAAACCCATTTTATTCCTTGAGATATGTTATGATGATGGATTTATTTTTCTGTGGAACACATAAGAAGGATTTTATTATGATATTTTTGGGACCTTTATCTTCCTCTAATTAATTGGGTAAATATTTTTATCTCATGTGATGGACATGGCTGGAATGAGAAATGATCTTGATTTGGTCATATATTGTTGAAATGAGGAGTGAGCTCGGTTCAATAATTGATATTGTTCACTATGATTATTTTGGAAATGAGCTTTGACTGATATGGAATAATTTTATATTCATGTGTCTATGACATAAAATTTTATTTCTTATTTTATTAATTTTGGTATTACATTCATTGATTTTTATAAAATTTTAGGATTTATTCCCTGACATGATATCATGATCATTTATAATAAGGATAAGATTTTTAAAGGTTATGTTCTTATGTGTAATGATTTTTATATGATTGATATCTCATTATTTACCCTTACTGAGAATATGAGATCACCCATTCTTATGTTTCTTTTCTCGAGGACATGGAGTAGGGTATTAAGTAATCTATATAAAAAGAGGTATATTTGTGAATAAATAAACAAGTTATAATGTAGTTGTCTTGTCAACCAGTTGCTTATGTTTCCAAGTTTCTAATGACAGTAAACCTATGCGGTCTATTTATGGTTTTGTTATATTTTTCTAATGATTATTATTCAATTTTGAACTCATATATATGTATATAAAATAGGGCACATTATATGATTTCTATATTTAATTATTTTAATATATGAATTAATTTTTATTTTATGGTTTGTGCACACTATATATCAAAATTACCTTAGAATGATTTATTTTCAATATATACTAACTTTGCTAAAAAATTTATATAAATTTGTTCTTTATTCATTTTTTATATTATTTCTATCACCTTGATCCATATATTCATGAAATAATATCCTTTAGTCATTTATTGACTATATCATAAATAAAAAATACGATATATTTCCTCTCTTAATTGGAACCACAAAATTCGTTATTTTCATAAAAATTAATTGTCCTATATTACAATATTATCAAACCAATATCATTCGGACTAGTTTCGATTTTTATATTTGATGTATTTTATGTACTATATGGTATGAATTTTCATATATATGTTAATATGTGATAAGAGATACATAAATTATACAACCTCCAAATTATAGGGTAATGATTAAATATATTGATAATTAGTATAGTTTATAGAAGGATAACATATCACATTATGATATGATATATTTGTTGTGAGACTTAAATTTAATGGGAAACTATTATATTTATTGATTATTCTAATGGGTATTACATGATTTTTATTGTTATATCATTTAATATTAATATCAATATATTTTTGATTATTATGATCATAACATTTAAGGTGACCTAATCATTTCATACATAAATATTACGTCATTTTAAAGTAATATTTAACACATATCATAGAAATTCATGTCCAAAAAACAATAAATGGCTAGTGTCCTTGAGACTATACTAGGAATATTTTTTATTTCCAGAAGGGTATTCAATATTTCCCATTATTTTCTTATTAGATAATAAAATTTGAATAAATATAATATTTTAAAAAGTTATTCATAAAGAAGGGAAATGTAATATATGAATGATTAAGCTCATATTCATATTAGTGGTAAAAATAATATATTTTAATCAATGATCATAAATCATGATAATATGAGAATAAGGGTATGGTAGGATAATAATAACCCTGTGAAATCCTAACCAATCAATCAAAAATAATTAACAATAAATAATATAATAATTATTTTCAATAGTTAAATATATAATTCATATGTTTGAGGGAAAATCAGAAATCAATCATAAACCCAAGGAATATATCATAAGAATTCGTCTACAACCACAATGGAGTTGGGGTTTCATATAAAGCTGAGTTATGGGTGATGATACATATAGTGGGATTCAATTCCAAATATTAATGGAACATGGAATGGATTGAATATGACTATAATATTGTGGTTAAGGATCTCAAAAACAAGAACAAGGAAAGTACATTTGTAGATATTACCTCATAAGATTGAATGGCATGAAAAGGTCACCCAGATTAATTTGGTGGACTCATATGCATAATGGGAGGAAAATATTGTTCTTGTTGTCCTATCGAAGAAATATATTGTTGAAATGAATATGATGTGGTCCTTCTTGACCTTGAAATATTTTCCCCCAATGTTTCGGGTAGAAATGTGAGGAAAAATTCAATCATTTATTTGTTATAACCACTGGTAATGCGTTTATCTTGTTTCTTTTTATATAAATTTTCTTTAGGACTAGATTCTATCAGATCCTTGATTTTCTAGTCACATATAATAAGAATATTAGAAATGTTTTTTTGAATATACATACTCTGGGTAAATAATTTTAGTTATTAAGTCTCACTCCTATGGTTATATGAGTTGATTGTGTTGACTTGTCATTCAATAATATCCTTGATCAAATATTTATCCCCTAGAGAATCATAGTGGAAAACATACCTTAAAAACCTATATTCCAAACACATTTAAGTATTTATTATTTAATGAGATATAATAGAATAAATAATTCATTGTACTGGTATATAATTTTAGGACCACCAATCACATAATGAAAACCATACAAATGTATCTGGAAGTATCATAAAACATTCATCAAATCATCATATAATAACCCCTGGAAAACAAATGGGTTTCATAAACATATCCTAATGACACAGTGATAATCCATATATAGGAATAAAGTTTATGTGATCATATATGTATTTATTATCCCATATTAAATTAAATAACTAATGGTAAATAAATAGGATTAATTTAATCATCCTTTGGTCATCATAATAATAAGTCATCCATGAATTTGGATTGAATAAAAATATGTTATCCATTAGGAAAGATAACAATACTTAAAGGAAGAAGACATATTTAAGAAATTACTTTTATGTATAATTCAAGCCATTCCTTGAAAACATGATAATGATCACCTTTTATATAGATAAAAACTACTCTAATAATTCATAGAATACCGAGATAAATATTTTCATAGAAAAAAATCATGAAAAAATTGAATCTAAACATAAATTAAATTAATGGTATAAACTAATGTAATATTCATTCACACAATATATATTAAAATAGAATATTCCTTTCACACATTTATAAAAAAATGTCAAATATATTTATTCGACAAATATTATTAAATTATATTATTTTGAATTTTTTTTAAATAATATAAAATTTAATGAAAATTTTATTTTCAAATATTTAAATGTATACATTAAAAAATCCATAAATAATTTGGAGAAAATCTCCATTGAAGGAAATTTTTATCAACAACGGAGAAACTAAGGTCATATTTCCATTAAAACCACTTTTTTGATCATTTATGCCCAAAATTGTGGAATATTGTAATATATATAAAATTTCAGGTTCTAAATATAAATTATTAGTATATATTTGTTTTAAATAATATTGTCTATATAATTTCCATGAATAGGAATTTATAATCAAAAATACCCAAAAAATAGAGATTTTATCATAAATTCATTACCTCAAGTCCCCTATTTTTTCATTCTTCCTGAAAAAATATGATTAAAAAATATTACATCATTATAAAAATATTTTCATGAAAGTTTCATATATTAAATACTATTTCTATTTTAATTATAATTTCCAAATCACCCTTTATTGAAAATGTCTTCATTAAATTGAATATTTGGGTAAAAACTAGTTTGTTGTCCTTGCATGATATGGTTCATTGGATGAAGTACATAAACATTGTTCATCATAAAATCAAATCCAAAAATCATAATCATAAAATAGGTATCATATTTATTCATTATATACGCATTTCATACTATTCTTTTAAATTGGTGATGAAAAATATACTACATCACTTCATGGAGACGGTAATCTGTATGTGCAGAGAGGTGAAGTTTTCACATTTTTTTAGATAAAATGAATGAATTTTAAATGATAATTCACAATTATAGAATAATAATTACATAAAAATATTATATATCCATTGAATAAATCATTATTATCATCTATGTATAATATAAAGGAATGATGAATCACATCACATTTTAGATGTTACAGTCCCCATGTATGCATGATTGATGTTATGGGGTTCTAATGGATGGGAAGGTAAGAAGGTATATAATATATTATTTTTATGGAAATATAAATATTTCATAAATATAATTTATAAACACTAAATTCACCATAATAATAATCCATTAAAAATGGTGACAGATAATCATGCATATCTCTACATGGAGGTTCTTGTCTATATATATGCACAAGTGATACTTTTATCTCCCATTTAATAGAATGGAGAATGAAAAATGTTTTCTCATAATATTAATAACATATATGTATATTTTTTATACAATATACATTATGTTATAATAGATACACTATATTTTTTGGATGTATAGGAATAAATACACATTTAATGGTTTGCTATGAATATTTCCTATCCATTGAGAATCCTCTTTTTATCACACCTTACTATTTTTTTATGATAGTCTACATGTAAGAATAAACACCCTATTAATTAGGGAAATAATCAAGGAATATATTATCATAGATATTGGATGATAATGAGTGCTCAATCATTTTTAATAAAAGAGAAGAGGGAGTGAACATTAATACATGATGTAAAGAGTTTGGTGAAGAGTTTAGTGATGATCAGTAAAGCCCATCATGAGGATTTCTTATTATCTTGAGGGCTATTATGTGATTAGAAATGAAGAGTTGTCTTGCTATAATATGATTTGAAGTCCCTATGCTAATCATTCTAGACAGAAACACTACTTCATGTTCCCTTGGGCAGTATTGTATTTTCAACGAAGAATATCCCTGAATAACTCTAAAGGCCATGGACCCGTTATTGTACACTAAAGCAGTTTGCAACAACTTTTTCATGGGAGTTTTGGTCTCCCTATAGTTTTTGTGACTACTCACTGAGCTTCTCATCTACATGTTTATTATCTATGAATTTTTTTCTTGTATTAATCTAAATTAATTCTTGTATAAACTACTTATAGCTCATATATGTACTGTTTCTCTTTATTTAAATGAATTATTTTTGTGGAATGAATTTGAAGACCCATTCATGTCACTGTTTTAAAATTATCATAATTATATGATGTGAAACCCAGGAACCCATATTAAAATATAATATCTGATAGGATCATAATAAACTCACCTAAAAAATATATGAAATTTTTTGGGAAATTATAGGCCTTATATTATTGGTAAACAATATTAATTCAATTTTAATTTCAACCATGTTAATTTATCTTCTTATCATGATAAATTAATTTCACCATTAATAAACAAACCTTCAAATTATTTTGATAAGATGATTTCAAGCTCAGAATCAATTTTATTCGATTCCATTTTTATAAGTGGAAGAAATTAATTTTGATATAGTAATAAAATTATCAATTAAAATATGTGTTAAAAAATTACCCAATTTAATCGTAATAAATATTTTATTCGAAGTCATGAAAACAAGTTGATTTCCCGGATTTTTTTTATTTTTAATTAAATGGGATTTTTTAGATATATAGATTGGGAAAAAATAGATCTCTTAAATAATTATTTTACTTTACATAGATATACTTGGTTGATCCAATTGTTTAATAATTTTGTTATTTTATGCATTAATCACCACAATGTCATAAAATAGATAGTATAGGAAAAATTTATATTTTTCATTATTGACACAAAATCGGTCTTTTCATAAAACTCCAAAAATATCATACAAATCATATTATATTTATTATTTCCAAAATAACATCATTTTTATTCAAAAGTAAATTTATTATTGTAGTAGACATTATTTTTATTATTCATTCATAAAATTCAGAGCAACGTTTATTTGATGAAAATAGATATCTGAAGTACAAAAAATCATTATTATCATTAAATGTCTAATAAACACCATTAAAACAATGTTAATATATTGGAATGAATATTTTATTTAAATGATTCATTAAAATCATTCATAAATAGAGATTAATTTAATGTAATAAGTTATAGTAACAATTCAATAATACAAATCATTTTTTTCTATAAAAAATATACGTTCTAATTTATAATATCTGCATATTTCATTTCTAACCTATTAAAAATATTGAATTTCTTTTATTCATGTGAAAGTAATATAATTTCATAGTTTAGTTTTTCATATTCAAACCATCCAATCTAATTGCAAGGTGATAATTATAATATTAAAATAATAATAATTCAATAGTATATCATTATTCATTTGAACAAAGTTTTAATGTAAATAAACCAATCAAACACATAAAATATAGTAATGTGAATATTCATAAAATAAAATATTGTAACATTATTCCCCTATTATAATGATTTCACCCCCGAAATTCTATCATTATGATTAAAAACTGGTGGTACTTATATCTCATCCCATCCTTTTGTTCACTTGTTGTTTTCTAAAATTTATGGTTTCTCTAGAAAACATTCACCATGTGAGATGTATGCTTTTTTTAAAAAAAATTAACCAATTAATCTAGAATTTCCACCAGATGTACCTTATTAGATAGATAATTAGTCAGTTGTATAACATAGGAGTTATCTACATGTTAAGGATTAATTATGCACTTCCTTTGGAGAGATAAAATGAATAAATTGTGATGATAAGAGTGATTCCGAGTAATTTACATGAAATAAGAAATAATATTTTTACAAACAAGAATTTAAAACTGAATAATATATATTTGGATTGTATTTCTTTTATTTTCAATCCTCATAACCTTATTACATTGAGATAATATTTGGGCTACCTTACCACTATCATTAGAAATTATATCTCACTGATAATTATCATCATTAATTTTCTATCAACTCTGAGTATCTAAAATGTTTTATTTATTGTATCTGACCATATATATAATTTATTTAGATAGATAAGTTCCCAATACCATTCATTATCCAATATAATCGTAGTACATTAATGTTCTACACATATTTCCTTTAATATATTTATAAGGGTCTATATAAATGACTGTGGAAATAAAATTGAAGGGTGATAATTATACTAGATAAAGGCAATGATTCCAAACACATATGAAATATATTGAAGCTTATGTCAACATATTATCTATATTTTTACGGAAAATATTAGACTAAATGTCTATTTGAGTATGATATGTTGTGATATAGCCCAATCCTATATTCATAACATGATAAATAATTCTAAAAAACATCAAGCTATTCCTTTGATCCTCTTTAGATATAACATAATTTGGTACTCAATAAATCCTTACCAATTCATTTATGTATATATTTAAAATAAAATTAATATATAAATATTCATTGATGGTAATAAATGCTTCTGATTTCATAAGTTGAATAAATATAACCTGAATTGATTTGTTCCCTTTATATGTTTGGGGGTGTATGATGAAGGAATGTATGGTAACGTTTTCACATTACCATTTTTGTTTCGTTAATTGTTATAACCTTACCTTAAATCTTGGTCACTCATCAATAATTATTTTATATTTAATCATTGAGATTTATTCATTGAAATATCCCTTAACAATTTTCGCCATAAGAAACACTCTTTAAAGTCTCTATACATCTTCTTACACTCGATATGAATATAGAGTGACAAACTATGAGACACATAAAATTTTTATTTTTTCTATATTGTTATTTATAGGATAAATACAATGTTAATCAACATTACTATTACATACCAATCATTTTTGAGATGGGGAATGTTTCTCAACCTCTTTTGAATTTATGTATCCTCTTTTATCCTCATTAACTCTCACATAGATATATGTTTGAACATTAATATGAGAATGATATTTTGTGTCAATGTTCAACATGATTTCATGATCTATATGCTAAAAATATAATAAAAACATACCTCTTTAAAACCTCATCATGGAAGAAATGGAATGGTATTTCCATCTGAGATCATCGGCTACATTTTTTTTGCTTCAATTCTTTTATTTTATTAAGAATTCATAAACATTAACGATATCCAACCAAATCCAATAGAACATATTAAACAATTAGTTTATTAATATATAATTCATTATTTTATGATACATTTTTACCATTCACCGTAAATATTATACACCCATATGTTCAAGGAAAAATTCATTAATGATAGATCTAACAAATGAGTAAGGAACAATATTCATGAATTTATAATTGTTGTGAGGTATAATCTATCGCCATTTCATTCTTCAAAAGGACATATCATAGTATTTTATTTTAGTAATCACTATATATCACAACCCATTCTCTAATACATTGTAGATTATGTATATTTTTTATAACCCAACTTCATTTTAGATCCATTAAATTTTCCCCACATTCATATAAACGAAGTAACATGGCTCCCTACCGACTAATCATTTTTATTGGATTAGATATCTATGATAAATTATTAAAAAAGAACTAGTAGTATCCATACATCCTAAAAAACTAAAAAACATAGTCATAATGGATCATATGGGAAATTTTAATATTACATATATCATTTATTTATTTATTGATATACCCTATCATGATTTTATATGGCTCCATAAATAAACTTTTTTAACCAAAATTTATTCATTCCAAAATTGGAATACAACTTATACCTCATCAAGGCCTTCCCAAAAACCATCAAATAATATATGTGATGATTGTTTCTATTTTAATGTATAAAAATATAATCTATACAGGAAAACAAAAAATTACATAAGTGTTCGATATATAATTTATTCATTAAATGATTGATGATAGAAGGTTATCTGTATTTTAATATAGAATCACTATAAATTTATAATGAAAATAAAATGTTTTGTTGGTACTCTAGGGTATATCCTCCTTCCCCCTGATTAATGTTGTATCAAATGAGGGTAATTATTTTAAATATATTAACCACCACATAGTTGATTAATCAAGTCATCAACTTGGAATAGAGGATACTTATTCTTGATATTTCATCATATTATTTTCTTAAAAATAAATGCAATGAAGTATCCAACCAAATATTTTTTCAACAAAAATAATAGGTGCTCCATATGGTGATGTCATTGAGAGTATTAATCCATTTTATATATTCATATGGAATTTCATATTCAACTCGGACAACATAATTGTTTTCATTATATAATTATTCATTGAAATAAGTGTAATACATTATTAAGTGTTCTATTGAAAAAAATATCTACATGATTTTAGGTAATTTAATGAAATTCATCTAGATATACATAATTATAATTGTATTTATTTTTAGAATAATTGATTTTGTGTTCTTATCAGACCATATGAGATAAATATTTCTCATGGATAGGTAGTAATACCCACAAAATTTATATATATTCAATACAAATATCATATTAATCCCACACTAATATACAATAATAGTTCACATAAAAATATCAAATGTGACATATTTTCCTTTGAAATTGATATTTTCAATATATAAATAAATCCAATCCATGCTCAGTATAATATCAATATAATTTAGATGTTGAATAATTTTTTTTGGAATCACAATTTTATATAATTTTATCTTATATGTGTTATAAACATTATATGGAATCACTGATAGATTTTGGGGTTTTAATGGACAAATATTATCAAATACATTTTTGGTGATTTGATACCCCTATGAATTTAACTAGATACAAAATAGTGGGTAGAGTTGGAATTAAATGATACATTTAACATTATGTAGTAGATGAAAATGTACATTTCACAACTTTATTCTGAGGACCCACTTCAATAGTTATGATCACATGCTCTTTCCATTTTTAAGACTACTTAATATTTATATAAATATAATATATATCATTATTCCTCATATTTATGCATGGATTGAATTAATTTAAAAAATCTATTAATTATATATTTAGTGTTCGGGTGAATCAACCTGTTGTGATTTATCACCATAATTGATCAGCCTCTTCACCTTTCTTCTATATTTTCTTTCTACATAGTCATATATTCTTCACATAAAATATTTAATGAAACCCATAAGAAAAATTTTCATATTCTTTGTTCCACATATCATAAAATATGGGATATTAATTTTCTTTCACGAATAAATTTTATTTTTAAAATTTCCCAAAAAGTTATAATTTTCAATTTTATAATGAACCCATATATCCAATGATATTCTCCAATCCCAATTTCCTTTCAGATAGAACATCAAAGTGTATCATTATTGACATAAATATTTCTAATTTATAATATCTTTTAGAGACATGGTCTTAAAGAACAATTGAGTCTATTAAAATTTCATTTTAAGATAGATGATGAATCTATAGGAATGTCTTACAACTGTGGGGACATTTTCCTCATACGTTCAAATGGATTAATCATCCATATACATTATTTCTAGAAATTACCATTCATTTTTATAGGATTTATTCTAAGATTTTAATTATTGAATATTTAATTTTATATCTCTTCCCTCCTCATGGAGTCTATTTACTAATATTGACTAGTATTCTTGATAAGATACCACCACTAATGAACTTCATATTTAAAAAGATATAGAACAAAAAAAATATTCACAACGTTCAAGAATTAGAGATCATTGAATATTTTGTCTATATTATTGATCCATTACTAAACAATAATAAGACTATAATAATCACTGATGGATGGTTGTCACTTCAGCATAAAACCCCCGACATTGATTTTTCGTTCTTATCACAATCTGTATGTTCTATTAGAATCACTTAATCATTCACTACATGATTGAGTCGGGTCTAAATAGGAATATAATTTTTCATCCCATCTCAATATTCATTTCAATTGTCATGAGGATGGTCATCCCACTGGTTATCACATTCAGTTAATCCATTATTCATCTTGTTTCTACCCATTAACTAAATCTAAAAAAATATTATTATTATAAATCATCAATAATTAGAGATAAAAATATAATTAGTTTGAAAATTATTATTATGATGTCCTATATTATGATACCTTATTTCACCCACAATAATTTGAAGGTCACATAATATCATTATTAATCATCATCATCTGTCATAGAATCTACCCACTCATTCATCATAATGGTTCATAAACAAATGTAAAAAAACCCAAGAATAGTTCTAGAACGTGTATAGCCCGGAGTGTTGTCTTAGTGCCACTAATCATTCATCGGTGTTTATTGAATTTATTCCAAATCTATGCCTTTCTAATTTTTTACCACAAGGAGAATATGTATAATATCTGAAACCACATTACCATATCTAGATATGAATATATTTTGTAATAATTCGATATATTGTTTTCAATAACAAAACCAAAGGTCTTTATCCATTACTTATACTTACCCATACTATTTTTACTATATTTCAACAATCTACATCTCCAAAATAACTAAACACTACTATCCCACCAATCAAGGTGAATTAAAAATATAAATTATAAATAATACATCATTTCATATGAATAATAAATTCATATCATTGTAATTTATACACACCCAAAATAGTAAAGGGTTTGTTCTTTTATAGACTATATACAAAATCATCTTATTTCATGAATAATCTGTAAAAACTACCTGAAATATCATCTCATATGTGAGAGTCATTATAAATATCCAACATAGAATATTTATTACTAAACTAATTAAAATGGACATAAAAGGGTGGGATTTGATGCTAAGTAAGGGTAAATACTAAATAAATTACTCAATGATCATAAATATGTATATAAAAAGAAAAACATTTGAGAATTTGATCATGAATTGTAAAAAATGCACTCAATTACTCAAAATATCATTAATAATAAATTAGAAAAAAAATTCATAGAAAAATATATAATTAATTAGTTTTAATTATAATAATTAATATATAATGAGCTGTGAACACATATAATAATAATAATACATAAATATATGGTATATACATATTCATATATAATCAGTTCCTTAATCAAGGGCCACAACCAAGGCTAGCACAGTCGATTGATTTCACCTTTATTCAATCATTTCTGTAGTCAAGGGACACTCCCAGAACTATCATAGTGGATAGAGTCCCTTACATAAATATTTTTATTCCCTATTTAACTCTACATTATCTCATGATATTTCATTACTTACCCAATGCATTAGAGGTTTATATAATTTGGGGGCAGCCCATCACATAATTAATACCATTCATATGTGTTTCATAATACTATAAAACATACATAATATCATGATTCATAACCAATGGATGATAAATGGGTTTCATTAAAAAATTATTGTAACAAATCATTATCTTTGTAGAGAAACGGAGTGGCTAGAATCATAATATAATTCATTATAATTTACCAGCTTAATTACCACTTGAGAAAGAAATTATTTTCATATGATTATCCTTGGATAATAATCATCACAAGTTGTATATAAATGTGTATATAATCATTTAATCATTAATATATATATAAAAATAATCCTTAATGTTTGTCTATAAATATTGGAAATACCGTTTAAATAACTTTCCAACTTTTGATTGAGAATATGGGAAAAATAACATTTTATACTGATAACATTTTAACTGAAAATTCACATAATTTTTAAAATATAATTTAATATAAAATAAAAATTTATAAATATAACATTTTTTATAATGAATATAATTTTCTTGATTATGTGAAAATCTATCAATAACATATTTTTTTAATGTCAAAATTATTTTCATACTTTTGGAAAAATATAAATAAACTTATTTGAAAACTAATTATTTAAAATAATTAATTTTAAACATATTTATATAATGTAAAATGTAATATAAAATTTTTTTAAAACATTTCAATTATTTTTGAAAACATCAATAAAACATTTTTTATGATCATGGTCGTTGATGAAATTTCGCATCGACTAAAGTGAAAATAAGGATGGTTTTTATTTTAAAACATATTATCAATAATTTTAACTATAAGTGATATTAATATAACAGTAAATCATAATGATTCATGGAATAAATATATGAGAATAAAATAAAATCAGATAAATGGATAAGATTCATCTATTTTTCCTTCATGTAAATTTAGAAAACCCAATCCCTAAATGAAATGTGATATTAAAAAAAATGACATACCAAAAGTTATTGTAAAGACCCGTAAAATTCAAGGGAAATTTTTTCTTAATTTTCTTTAGAATTTTACAAGAGCGCGGTTTTTGACGGCACCTGATTCCGAGGCCCGGAGTGCCCGGAATTAATTTCCGAAGTTTGGCTCGGGTACGTTCAGTGAACGAATGAGCGGGAATTCCTAACTTTTGATCCGGTGCTCGGAATTGAAATCCGAGGGCACCGATGAACTCGTAGCGCCGATATTCGCTTAAAGAGACCTTTTCGGAAGTTGCGTTTGTTGCGGGTTGAAAGTTAGTTTTGGGGATTAAAAGATAAGTAAAATAAAATTTTGTGTGTGAATTTTATTTTATTCATGGTTGTTAGACTCTCTCATGGGAAGTTGTTGGTGGGGCCCACAACCACCCAACTTCCCATGTGTGGTTATGAGGGAGGTGGGGCCCACACGAGCCCCCACCTTTTCAAATTTCCTAACTCCTCATTAAACTCCACTTTATTAATTTGACAACTTGTGTAATTTATTACATGAGTTAGTTTTATTTTCAAACTCTTGGAATTCAAGAGTCATGTGCAGTTAAGGTTGGAAACTCAATAAACTTAAGTTATAACTTAAGATTTAAATGAGGAGAATTAAATGAAGTGGTTTGGATTTCAAACCTTTGAAATTTCAAACCCTTCTATTTAATTCATGGTTTAGTTTCCTTTGATTTTGTTTTTGGGTTTTGCTGTGCGGAGAGGAAAAGTGGGAGGCTTCTTGTGAGTTCTTCCTCCACGACGAAGAACGCGGCGACCTTCTTCCACGACGTCGGACTGCAACGCGCTGGATTTCCTCCATGACGCCGCAACGCATCCTTTCCGCGACGTGCCTCTCGCGGCGAACCCACGTCCGTCTACCGCGACGCCATAACCGCGATGCCGACGACGTCTTCCTCCGTGACGTCCGACTTTCGCGACACACATCTCCCGCGGCCGTTGACGAACGCCGAGTTGTTAAATGAGGTAGGGGTTTGTCCTTTTTAAATTATGTGTTTTCTTTCCCTCGAGCATGAAAGAAAATCCGTTGGGCATAGTTCCAAATTTTATTAAAATTTGTGAAACGTTCATTGTTGTGTATACACGATTGACCAACTGATATCGTTATAACGGGAGGAGATCGGACCGCACGAACACGGCCGATTCTCCTCCCCCTTCTAAGCTTTCGTGTTGTTTTAGCGGAGACGACGCGGTGTCGTCGCACCATGCAGGAACAAAAGGATAAAGGCCGGTTTGGGTCACGACGAAGAACCGCAACACTATAATGCCGCGCCTTTGAGAACGGATGAGACCGCGGACGGAGTCGGGCCGTGGCGGTGGGGCGCGACGTCGTTACGTTACGAAAATCTTGCAAGGACCGAACAAGAAGGGCGGCCGGAAAAACCGGCCACCGGCGGAAAAAGAAGAACCGTGGCTGGACGGCCACGGCGAAACACCAAGAGGCGGCCGGCCACGCCGGCCGCCGGTTATCAGAACAGCCGCGGCCCTATGGCCGCGGCGGAGGAGCTAGGGGCGGCCGGCCTCGCCGGCCGCCGGGAATCAGGAAGGGCCGCGGCCCTATGGCCGCGGCGGAGCAGCCAGGGGCGCCGGCCTTGCCGGCGCCGGAGATCGGGTGGGCCGCGGCTCTACGGCCGCGGTGGAGAAGAGAAGGCGGTCGGCCGCGCCGGCCGCCGGTTTGCTCGGAGGCGGGACCCGTAGGTCCCGCGGGTGGACAAACGACCGGCTTCAATGCCGGCCGTGCTTTAATTTCAGGGGGTTTGAAACCCCCGGCAGCCGAGGAACGGGCCCCCATCACGTGGGGGGGGGGGCGTTGATTGAAGACACGGGGGGCGACGCCCCCCATTTCGCGCGAAACCACACGCTCGGCCAAGCTGGCCGAGCGGTTCTGAGCGGCCGGGCCGCGCAACCGGCCGGGCCGGGTCGCGCAGGCCAGGCCGGTTTGTGCCGGCTGGGCCGGACCGCCCAGCCGGGCCGGGCCGAGCCAACCGGGCCGGGCCACGCGGAACCGGGCCGGACCCGGACCCGGTTCGGGCCGACCCGGATCGGACCGGTTCAGGGGGTACTGGGCCGGGCCGGGCCGGGCCCAGACCCCCCCGTTTTCGGACCTTTTCAGTCAAAAGCTCATAACATGAGCTGTAGACCTCCGAACGACGAACCGTCTGCGGCAACGCGATCCCTGGATCGAGACGGTCGTGTCGGTATATCGCACTCAAGGTTTCGGATTACTTTGAGTTCGGCCGGGTTGGTTCGTTCACGAAACCAACCGGGCCTTCGGAGCGGAAACGCTCATATCTTGAGCCACGAACGTCCGATTGACGCGCCGTCAGTCGCGTTGTGTTCCTCTTAGTGAGACGGATCTTTTGGCATACTCCGCCCGAGGTTTGGACGCAGGTGGAGTACGGTCTGGTTGGTTTTTCCTTAAAAACCAACCGGACCCCGGAGACGAAAATGCCAATAACTCTCAGACCGGGCGTCCGATCGACGCGCCGTCTGTTGCGTTGAGTTCCTGTTGACGATACGGGACTTTTGGATACATCAACTCCGGTCTTCGTGACAGTTGATGTATCAGCCTCTCGGCTCGTGGAGCGGACCCTCCGAACGAGCTTGCTGTGTGCGGGAACCCTAGTGCTGGCTGCGACTGTTACTGTGACGACTACTACTACTGTGACTGTGACTGCGACGACGACAGTACAGAGATCCTGTGTGGATTCGACGACGACGACTACAACACTCAGCGATCCTATGTGGAACAGTGCTACCGAACCTGTGTGAGCTGAATCTTCTGTTGACCTTGGGCGGTGGAGCGCTTGGGTGTAGCGGCGGACCCGTGGTACTTGACAGTGGTGGTGCGCTTGGATGCAGCAGCAGACCCTTGGCGGTGGAGACGCTTGGTTGTAGCGGCGGACCCGTGATACTTTACGGAGTGTGTGTGCTTGGTTGTAGCGACAGACCCGCGACGGTGGAGACGAGCGTGCAGAGTACGGAGACCGTGTAGCCGGCTGAGACCTGACGACTGCTTGACCGACTCGACTTGGAGTGAGTCGACTAGCCCAGTGGACGGAGCGCCCGGTATTTGGCGGAAGACCCACGGCGGACGGAGCGCCTGGTAGTTGGCAGCAGACCCGCGGTACTCGACAGGAGGAGTACCTCAGTAGGCTATCTGGGTAGCACCCGGTATTTGGCAGCAGACCCTCAGCGGACGGAGCACCTGGTAGTTGGCAGCAGACCCGCAATACTCGACAGGAGGAGTACTTCAGCAGTCATAGGTTAGTGAGCAATACCTCGGAGTCGTGACAGGACTACTGCACACTTCAGAGATGGGGCTCTTCAGCAGCTACGGTTTCGATAATGAAAATCCTGGTTTGAGCTGAGTCAATGATCTTTGTGTTTCCATGATGATTGAGATGGGTCGCTTGATAACTTAGGTATATGTATGGGCATATACCTGGGTAATGGTTATCCGTTGATTTCATAAACTTGTTACAAACCGTGTGGACTTGTACTGTTATCCTATGTGGATTTTACTGTTTACTCTTCTTTGTGGATTGGGTTGTTCTTGGGCTCGGTGTTGGAGCCGAACGGAAATTGGTGACATAGGTATATG
This sequence comes from Viscum album, assembly GCA_963277665.1. Taxonomy (NCBI): domain Eukaryota; kingdom Viridiplantae; phylum Streptophyta; class Magnoliopsida; order Santalales; family Viscaceae; genus Viscum; species Viscum album. Next base: position 693,247,212 of record OY728132.1, on the reverse strand, counting down.
TATGGGCATATACCTAATCAATAATGGATGTTACTTCGTGATTGTATCCTTCTTGTGGTTAATCCTTGTGGATTTTGGGAGACCTTCGAGGGTCTCGGGGTCCCTACTGAGTATCTTATACTCACCCCTGCACGGGCTATGCCCGCACTTCGTTGTGTTGGTTGCAGACGACGGACAGCGCTGACTGCGGTTGAGGCTTTCGGAGTAGGTCGGTACCCGGAGGAGGACCACTGAGCGGGACGTGTTCGGAGCGGACAGTTGGACCCGAGGAGTTGTGGAGCTATCTGTACCTACCCTTCAGGTAGGATCCGTGGTGGACGATCCAGGAGCTGAGCCATCTGTACCTACCCTTCAGGTAGGAATCGAGGAGGACGTCCCAGGAGCCGCTTGTACTTTCAGTTGTTGTTTTCCCTTTCGAGTTGTACTTTACTTTACAGTTGGGCTTGTATTTCCGGCCCCTTTACTTCAGCACAGTTGTTCTAGTTTTGTGTACTTCTTTACTTCCGCTTGTTACTCTGAGGTGCTTGTTTACTTTATTAAGGCAATGCCTTCCCTTTTTACTGGGATTTTACGCCTTGGTGCTAGTCGCCAGCCCCTGGCCTATGGAAGGCGGGCTTGGGGTAGTCACGGCACGGGCCCCGAGGGCGGGTCGTGACAAATTGGTATCAGAGGAGTTCGGTTCTACCGCAAACTCTGATCTTTTCTATGTGAAGCAATAATGTTTAGCGTATTGAGTGTGGTTATCAGTCCAGGGAGTCCAGTGTTGGTGCGGCGGCCGACGTATCCAGACACCAGGACCCTGACTTCTGATTTCTGACTTAATGCACGAAAACATTGATTGCGTGTGTGTTTTCCCAAAAGGTTTAAAGTCAGCTCAAACCAGGTCATCTCACCAGGTATAAATCGTTGACCGTGACGCAACTGTTCAGGATGTCACCATGCAGATAGTTAGCTGGAGTTCCGAGAGAGTTCTCGATGATGGCCCACCGAGCAGCGAGACTCCGGTGCAGGGCCCTTTTTCAGTGTTGGCACCTTTGGGTGGTGTACCAGCAGCACCACCACCCGTTAGGCAGCAGATGCCACTAGCTGACGGAGCACGCTAGCAGAGCGCGATGCACGAGTTCCAGCAGTAGAGGCCTCTGAGGATACGAGGCGAGACAGATTTCCCAGGCAGCAGTGGACTGGATGGAGGCGATTGCTAGAGTTCTACGCCTAGCTTTGATACTAGTAAAGCGGATGATGATCTTAGCTCCTGGTGTTTCCAGTGAGTGACCATGAGGTTGGTCCTTATAGTAATGAGGCTTCGGTATGCGAACCGATACCTGGATAGTACCTACGGGTAGAGCGCCAGCTATGTCACTACCTGTTGGTCAGCAGACACTACCGGCGATACCGGTAGCAGAGAATCACAGGCTTAGTGCCTTACATATGTTTTAGCACCAGATATCCCTCAAGTTTCGAGGTGAGCCTGACTCGTAGGCGGCTGAGGGCTGGCTTGAGGAGGTAGTTGTGAGTTTTCTGGAGCTAATACAGCTTCGACAGTACGACATGTCGGAAGCAGAGCACTCAACGTGGCTTACCAATCAATTTTGGTACTCGTTGGTTACGTTGTAATCAGTTCCTTAAGACTCGAACTTCTGAGCGAAGTGTGTCTAAAGGAAATCCGAACCATTACATTTCCCTATGCATTCCTACCTATGCTAGGATGCTAGAGAGAACCTTTGTGGTTGTGAACGTTAGCAGTGAAAGGCAGGAAACTAGCGCCAGTCTCAGAGACTCGGGCGTGTAAAATGTTTCAGAAGGAGGAAGTGCTAAGGACAGATGAATCTGCAGGGTAGCAGACGTGGAAGCGGAGCTTGGAGAGCAGCATGTGGTGGTGTACATTTCGACATGTTACGACCACCCGACTTAGTAGTCCCCGCCAGGCTCAGGGAGCAGGAGGGCTGGGGAGGAGAGTAGCTGCATTGCGGTCAAGGAGTGTGACCCAGGAGCTCTAAGAATGATTCGGGGTACGAATTATGTCTACTACGAGCTGCCATATCTATAGACATAGGAACCAATCATTCTACCCTTCCACGAATCATGTCCCAGACCTAGAGGTTCCGGGTAAGCCGTAGACTTGACCCTCACGTCTGGAGATACCTTTGGGAGGAGACTCGATAATCACGCTTACGCCGACGGTGTGATTTGACCTCGAGGCGAGAGTTTCGGTTGGAATCTCTTGGTGGCAGCGTAGAGGCCTTACGACGTTGATCTGGGTATGGTTTTGATTCACAAATCATACCCTGGTTGACTGTTTTAGGAAAACGTCGGAATGGGTTTTCCTTGGTCGGCGAAAAGGAAACCCTGGGAAGCACATGTTAAACTCAGGCATAAGAGGGTGTGACCGATCACTCTTGAATTGGTCAACCCTACCCTTGTGGCAACAGGAGTTTTGAGTTTCAGTTCTAACCTAAAAAGGGAAACCTCTTGAGTTTGAGGGTGACGAACACGTTCTTATACGGTCTCAACCCGATGAGGTTTCGGAGATGTGGCCGAGGCGGCATGTTATCTCCGAAGTTCGATGGACCCTTTTGATCTTCAGCAGGGTAGGCGAGGAGGTTTACCGCTTGACCCTACCACCTCAGTCGCACCAGGTGCATAATGTCCACCACGTGTCTCAGCCGTGGAGATACGTGTATGTTTCTTCACACGTCATCGACCCCGGGGAGTTGGACGTCGATGACAGGGCGACAAGCACAGAGGTTCTAGTAGAAATCGAGGATCGACAGGAGCAGGTTCTACGTGAATGGTTGCTTCCTCTGGGGTGCTTCTCGGGTAGCACGAGATCTTCAGGTGAGCATATGGGAGCGTAAAGCTCAGTTGCGTGCTCAGTACTACCTTGTTTCCCTTAAGTGTGATTTGAAGCTTTACGGGGACGTAAAGCCCTGAGGTGGGAGTAATGTAAAGACCCGTAAAATTCAAGGGAAATTTTTTCTTAATTTTCTTTAGAATTTTACAAGAGCTCGGTTTCTGACGGCACCTGATTCCGAGGCCCGGAGTGCCCGGAATTAATTTCCGAAGTTTGGCTCGGGTACATTCAGTGAACGAATGAGCGGGAATTCCTAACTTTTGATCCGGTGCTCGGAATTGAAATCCGAGGGCACCGATGAACTTGTAGCGCCGATATTCGCTTAAAGATACCTTTTCGGAAGTTGCGTTTGTTGCGGGTTGAAAGTTAGTTTTGGGGATTAAACGATAAGTAAAATAAAATTTTGTGTGTGAATTTTATTTTATTCATGGTTGTTAGACTCTCTCATGGGAAGCTGTTGGTGGGGCCCACAACCACCCAACTTCCCATGTGTGGTTATGAGGGAGGTGGGGCCCACACGAGCCCCCACCTTTTCAAATTTCCTAACTCCTCATTAAACTCCACTTTATTAATTTGACAACTTGTGTAATTTATTACATGAGTTAGTTTTATTTTCAAACTCTTGGAATTCAAGAGTCATGTGGAGTTAAGGTTGGAAACTCAATAAACATAAGTTATAACTTAAGATTTAAATGAGGAGAATTAAATGAAGTGGTTTGGATTTCAAACCTTTGAAATTCCAAACCCTTCTATTTAATTCATGGTTTAGTTTCCTTTGATTTTGTTTTTGGGTTTTGCTGTGCGGAGAGGAAAAGAGGGAGGCTTCTTGTGAGTTCTTCCTCCATGACGAAGAACGCGGCGACCTTCTTCCATGACGTCGGACTGCAACGCGCTGGATTTCCTCCACGACGCCGCAACGCATCCTTTCCGCGACGTGCCTCTCGCGGAGAACCCACGTCCGTCTACCGCGACGCCATAACCGCGATGCCGACGACGTCTTCCTCCGTGACGTCCGACTTCCACGACACACATCTCCCGCGACCGTTGATGAACGCCGAGTTGTTAAATGAGGTAGGGATTTTTCCTTTTTAAGTTATGTGTTTTCTTTCCCTCGAGCATGAAAGAAAATCCGTTGGGCATAGTTCCAAATTGTATTAAAATTTGTGAAACGTTCATTGTTGTGTATACACGATTGACCAACTGATATCGTTATAACGGGAGGAGATCGGACCGCACGAACATGGCCGATTCTCCTCCCCCTTCTAAGCTTTCGTGTTGTTTTAGCGGAGACGACGCGATGTCATCGCACCATGCAGGAACAAAAGGATAAAGGCCGGTTTGGGTCACGACGAAGAACCGCGACACTATAATGCCGCGCCTTTGAGAACGGATGAGACCGCGGCCGGAGTCCGGCCGTGGCGGTGGGGAGCGACGTCGTTACGTTACGAAAATCTTGCAAGGACCGAACAAGAAGGGCGGCCGGAAAAACCGGCCACAGGCGGAAAAAGAAGAACCGCGGCTGGACGGCCACGGCGAAACACCAAGAGGCGGCCGGCCACGCCGGCCGCCGGTTATCAGAACAGCCGCGGCCCTATGGCCACGGCGGAGGAGCTAGGGGCGGCCCGCCTCGCCGGCCGCCGGGAATCAGGAAGGGCCGCGGACCTATGGCCGCGGCGGAGCAGCCAGGGGCGCCGGCCTTGCCGGCGCCGGAGATCGGGTGGGCCGCGGCTCTACGGCCGCGGCGGAATAACCAGGGGCGGCCGGCCACGCCGGCCGCCGGAAACCGAGGAGGAGCCGCGGCTACGGCCGCGGCGGAGAAGAGAAGCCGGCCGCCGGTTTGCTCGGAGGTGGGACCCGCAGGTCCCGCGGGTGGACAAACTGCCGGCTTCAATGCCGGCCGTGCTTTAATTTCCGGGGGTTTGAAACCCCCGGCAGCCGAGGAACGGGCCCCCCTCACGTGGGGGGGGGGGGCGTTGATTGAAGACACGGGGGGCGGCGCCCCCCGTTTCGCGCGAAACCACGCGCTCGGCCAAGCTGGCCGAGCGGTTCTGAGCGGTCGGGCCGCGCGACCGGCCGGGCCGGGTCGCGCAGGCCGGGCCGGTTTGTGCCGGCTGGGCCGGACCGCCCAGCCGGGCCGGGCCGAGCCAACCGGGCTGGGCCACGCGGAACCGGGCCGGACCCGGACCCGGTTCGGGCCGACCCGGATCGGACCGGTTCAGGGGGTACTGGGCCGGGCCGGGCCGGGCCCAGACCCCCCCGTTTTCGGACCTTTTCAGTCAAAAGCTCATAACTTGAGCTGTAGACCTCTGAACGACGAACCATCTGCGGCAACGCGATCCTTGGATCGAGACGGTCGTTTTGGTATATCACACTCAAGGTTTCAAATTACTTTGAGTTCGGCCGGGTTGGTTCGTTCACGAAACCAACCGGGCCTTCGGAGCGGAAACGCTCATATCTTGAGCCACGAACGTCCGATTGACGCGCCGTCAGTCGCGTTGTGTTCCTCTTAGTGAGACGGATCTTTTGGCATACTCCGCCCGAGGTTTGGACGCAGGTGGAGTACGGTCGGGTTGGTTTTTCCTTAAAAACCAACCGGACCCCGGAGACGAAAATGCCAATAACTCTCAGACCGGGCGTCCGATCGACGCGCCGTCTGTTGCGTTGAGTTCCTGTTGACGATACGGGACTTTTGGATAAATCAACTCCGGTCTTCGTGACAGTTGATGTATCAGCCTCTCGGCTCGTGGAGCGGACCCTCCCGAACGAGCTTGCTGTGTGCGGGAACCCTAGTGCTGGCTGCGACTGTTACTGTGACGACTACTACTACTGTGACTGTGACTGCGACGACGACAGTACAGAGATACTGTGTGGATTCGACGACGACGACGACTACAACACTCAGCGATCCTACGTGGAACAGTGCTACCGAACCTGTGTGAGCTGAATCTTCTGTTGACCTTGGGCGGTGGAGCGCTTGGGTGTAGCGGCGGACCCGTGGTACTTGACAGTGGTGGTGCGCTTGGATGCAGCAGCAGACCCTTGGCGGTGGAGACGCTTGGTTGTAGCGGCGGACCCACGATACTTTACGGAGTGTGTGTGCTTGGTTGTAGCGACAGACCCGCGACGGTGGAGACGAGCGTGCAGAGTACGGAGACCGTGTAGCCGGCTGAGACCTGACGACTGCTTGACCGACTCGACTTGGAGTGAGTCGACTAGCCCAGTGGACGGAGCGCCCGGTATTTGGCGGCAGACCCACGGCGGACGGAGCGCCTGGTAGTTGGCAGCAGACCCGCGGTACTCGACAGGAGGAGTACCTCAGTTGGCTATCTGGGTAGCGCCCGGTATTTGGCAGCAGACCCTCAGCGGACGGAGCGCCTGGTAGTTGGCAGCAGACCCGCAGTACTTGACACGAGGAGTACTTCAGCAGTCATAGGTTAGTGAGCAATACTTCGGAGTCGTGACAGGACTACTGCACACTTCAGAGACGGGGCTCTTCAGCAGCTACGGTTTCGATAATGAAAATCCTGGTTTGAGCTGAGTCAATGATCTTTGTGTTTCCATGATGATTGAGATGGGTCGCTTGATAACTTAGGTATATGTATGGGCATATACCTGGGTAATGGTTATCCGTTGATTTCATAAACTTGTTACAAACCGTGTGGACTTGTACTGTTATCCTATGTGGATTTTACTGTTTACTCTTCTTTGTGGATTGGGTTGTTCTTGGGCTCGGTGTTGGAGCCGAACGGAAATTGGTGACATAGGTATATGTATGGGCATATACCTAATCAATACTGGATGTTACTTCGTGATTGTATCCTTCTTGTGGTTAATCCTTGTGGATTTTGGGAGACCTTCGAGGGTCTCGGGGTCCCTACTGAGTATCTTATACTCACCCCTGCACGGGCTATGCCCGCACTTCGTTGTGTTGGTTGCAGACGACGGACAGCGCTGACTGCGGTTGAGGCTTTCGGAGTAGGTCGGTACCCGGAGGAGGACCACTGAGCGGGACGTGTTCGGAGCGGACAGTTGGACCCGAGGAGTTGTGGAGCTATCTGTACCTACCCTTCAGGTAGGATCCGTGGTGGAAGATCCAGGAGCTGAGCCATCTGTACCTACCCTTCAGGTAGGAATCGAGGAGGACGTCCCAGGAGCCGCTTGTACTTTCAGTTGCTGTTTTCCCTTTCGAGTTGTACTTTACTTTACAGTTGGGCTTGTATTTCCGGCCCCTTTACTTCAGCATAGTTGTTCTAGTTTTGTGTACTGCTTTACTTCCGCTTGTTACTCTGAGGTGCTTGTTTACTTTATTAAGGCAATGCCTTCCCTTTTTACTGGGATTTTACGCCTTGGTGCTAGTCGCCAGCCCCTGGCCTATGGAAGGCGGGCTTGGGGTAGTCACGGCACGGGCCCCGAGGGCGGGTCGTGACAGTTATGATTTGATCTATAAATGTTAAAACCACTTATATAATAAATATATATTTTTTATAGTTTTATTATAAAACCATATAAAAAGAATTAATAGTGTATCATTGTTTTATAATTTACAATTAATGTTTTTTAACAATTTAATAATTAAAATGAAAATTTGGTTGAAAATAGGTTTATTTTCATCATATTATTAGATTCCATGGATTTGGTATATAAAATTTGTTCATGGTGTCATTATATAGAGTCTCTTAATGTTGAAATAAGTATAATATTTATATATTGTTTAATTACTTTTATTCATTCAAAAAAATTAGAGCTGCTACAATGTTTACCTTACTTTGTCGAGATAGAAGTTCGAACATATACATAGGTTATGTTTTCTGTTTTTGATGGATGGAAGAAGATGTTAAATAAAAATTAACCATTTAAATTAATAATTACATATTAAATATAACAAATATAAATTTAATGTATACATGTTACATTCTATGTATTATATTAATGAAAAATGGACCACCTTTCATCGTGGTGGTGGAAGACAACTCATACACATGAGCAATGTTTTTTTCCCTAATACGTGAATGTAAAAAGGTTGATAAGATGTAATAATTAAATAATAATAATTTTGACACATGTATAATATATATACATTAAATTTATTCTAGTAACAATATATGAAATATTATGATGGAAAATGGATTGTATCCTTATATAGAGGGGATCAAATGTACATACTAATGTGATATACATTAATTTACCATTTGATATATAGTAGGTAAAAATGGTTTCATATTTGAAATAATGAATACAAATTTTATTTACTATACATTATAATCATGTCAGGATTGATATACTTCAATTATATGTTTAATTATAATAAATAATCATTGAAAGAGTCAGGAAAAATGATTACATATTCTTTGGGAGACCTCTACAAACTTCTACTTTAAGCCTTTATATGACGGTATTTGGGGAAGAAAAAAATATGATAAAGGGACGAAAAGTATAATTGTTTTAAGGAATATAATGGATAATATAGAGTGGCCAAATAATATCAATAAATGATAAGAGTATGCTCCCTTTATATGTCCAGGAAATGAGACACATTGAATTATATAAAATATAAAAATAATATATATATATATATATATATATATATCGTAATCATGTCATATGTAACCAAAGATAAAAAATTCCATAGATATATTATTATAAGGACTCAAAAAAATCAAAAAAACACTTTCATTCATGTTTTTTTTTGTAATTTCAAGCCTAATATCCTAGTTAATCCAATTGAAAACCATTTAAACATTGACCATGATTATTGATCTTTTTACTATTATGACATAATTATAAGACCAAAAATAAAATTTCCCTTATAATTTTTTTTTCAAAATATAATTATAATGTTGTAATAAAAATATAATAATTAATTTATATGATTTTTAGAAAATATGTTTAATATAAAAACAATTAACGCTTGAAAAGAGGTTTTATGAAGATACAAGAATTAAGCATATTATTCATTTTACATTGAAATCACGAAAAAATGACATTACCTAAATTATTCATTTAAATAATAATAATTTTTTTTTTATTTTTTTTTCAATTCTTTAATTTAGTGGAACATTTCAACAATATCATTAAATCCATAGATTCAAAAAAAATTATTTGACAAAAATATAACTTATGACCAAAGAATTCAGGATTATGATCCGAAATTAAATATTTTGTTTTTAAATAAATATTTTAATCACTAATGATATCATTGGACAGTATAAATTTTATCTATTTTATTAATTATTTCTTATATCATAACAATTTCATAAATGTGACGGTATCTAACAACATATTTTCACCATTCAATCCAAAATCAATCATTTTAGAAAAATACAGAAAATTTATACAAATAATAATATAAATTAAATGATTTCAAAAATCATATCCAATTTTACAAACAAAATATATATAGTTGGTAGATACTAATCATAATATTCACAAAAAAAATGTAATAAAACCCAATTTAGAGGTATAAAATGAATTTATTTTCATTCCTTTCCTTCTAAAAATAGTTTTATGAATTTTCAATTATTTGATTGAATATACTATATATTAATTTAATTGAACTTATTCATAAATAGGGGTTATTTTATTTATTTAGGTGAAAATCCAAATATAAATCAAAAAAATAAGGAAACAAGACTCTTTTAATATTTAAATGATATTATTTTCATTTCTAACCAATTTAAAACTACTATATTACTTTCCATCATAGAAAAACTAATAATATAGATATAATTATTCCTTCCCACACATCCAATGGCTAGGCGATAAATATTATAGTAAAATAAATATAATTTAATAGTATGTCACGATTTATTTAAAATTTATATTTCTTGTAAACCAAGCTATAAAACACTTCTTAATTTTTTGGAGAATTATATCATAAACTCTATGGGTGGTAAAAAACTATTAAAAAATTTTCTTATATAATTCCTTACATTTATCCTCAATTATTGTCATTAGTTGTAAAATATAATATCTTTAAATACAAGTTTATTTTGTTCTTTATCTTTATTTTGATTATCCCCATATTTTTATTTTTTATACCAATTTAGTTTTTATATTTCCACAAGGAATTATGTTTCATAATCATGATGTATTATTGGATGGTTATTATAAATTATTAAATAAATTTATTTATTTTAACAATATCATATATTAATAAAAATATATTTTTTACTTTTATGATAAAATTTTATAATTATGTATCTAATAAAAATATTTAACTATTCATTTAGATTTTGAGATGTTTAAATTTTATAAATCCATATGGTTTTTATATATACCCCTTCCTTTACATGTCAATGATATTAGAAAAATATTATGGCTTTAGAGTATTTTGATTGGAGTAATTATGAATTTATGGAGTTCAATCCAAAACAATGAAATTCTTGTACAAGTTTCAGATAATGAAATAGTGGATATGTGGTATAAATGGTGAAAAAAAGACATTGAAATTGATATCCTGATGTTTTTATAATGGGCGAGTCCTTTGTAGTATATAGAAACCCCCCTTAGTATACTAATGTTAGCCCAAAGGGTGTTTGGTGTTATGGGCTGGGACACAATACACCTGTCAATTATAGTAGAATATTATTGAATGTCATATGGGATATTGGTGGCTCTCCACATACTCAATGGGGGTTCAGTACTGTGTCTCCACCCTAGGTTAGTTATCAGTTCATGGAATGACTATCATTATTATGCCATAAGAGAGCCTCTATGTTTAGCATAGGCTGCTGACTAGAAGCGGGAGTCTATGGTTGTACATTGGGGAGACAGTAACCGTTTATCTTACTTCATAGTAAGAGAAATTAATAAAAAATGAAAAAACATACACATACCAATGAGATATGGGTAACAAAACATCCAACAATAATAAAATGTGATGTATTATGGCCCAAATAGTGTTATACCTTCAAAACAGTTCCCATAAGGAAGATTTCTTATAAAGAATAGAATAAACTAAATAAAATAAACTAACACCATGAAACCCCTCAGTCATACCTCATCCCATGATCCATGTACTCACCGAAATCATTCTAGTCATTCTAAAATGGGGTTCAGCCCGACTTGTACCCGAAACCATGTTAACATGAGTTGAGGTACACATGTTCAGTAGTTGGGCGAGTAGGGTTTGATTATATAATTTATTAGGGAAACCCATTTATTGTCCCATACTAACCAGTATATGAAATGATATATTCATAGGGACTGGTTAGTTGAATATAAATAACTACAGAAAAGTATAAAAATTTTCATCCAATAATTGTTCGACCCTGAATGACCACACATTCGTCTAATTGTGTCTGCGTGTGTCTTAGAACTTATCAATGAATTTTTTCTTAATAAATGTGTGTTCTCTAAATCCATGGTATACCTATCCAATAATCATTACTCTAGTTATCTATCTGATGGAATTAATATCATCCATTCTTCAAATACATTTTAAATCCAATTAATATCAGCATGACGTTAGGGATATATCCCATGACACTCCTCTCATATGATCTCTAAATAAATGGAATGTCTTATAAATTTCCTCCCCATGCGAGGGACACTCACCCCAAAAATCCTACCATATGAGTTCCAAGTGTGTTTCAGCTCTAATTAGTGATCCATGAACAATATTTTCAGTATCCACACAATTATTGAAATCATAATTCAGGGAATCTCCAACCACCAAGCTCCAACACTACAGAAGATCCGCTTTATACCTATATATATATATCCACGAGAACCCATCCATATATCAATCCCTAATATAAGGGAGATCCAACCTTATTAGATTATCCCTGAAAACTAATTCCATCCATAATAACTGAAAGATCATAATATGGATTATTCCTATTACCATAATAACTACCTCTACCTCATCATGATTTCTTGAAATTTCATGTTTTATTTTATATCAATAACTGTTACAAGCAATGGAAATACATGTTTTTCAGTGTTTCTCAATTATTAGGGAAGCCACTGGGTTCATCTAGTATCACAAAATATATTCACTCCACATGAACTCATTCATCTCTCTAAGGTATTTGTTCAGTACATGAAGCTCTATAATTTCATGTACAAACACATCATAAACATTTTCATACATGTATATGATATCTACATTGGGTATTTTAAGCATGGAATCTTCCATGATATGTCTAGTGTCCCATCTTAGACATCATGGTCATTTTTATTAAATCATCTATCCTGACATTCTCATGGTTTCCTTAGGTTTATCTATATAGGACCATCTATAAGATAAAAGGATAAAATAGGTCTATTATAACCCCACAAGAAGTATAGAATCATACAGGTAACTCTATGTACCATGGGGATCCTATGTTATCGTAATATCATATCCTTATGTCCCTTCTTCAAGAGGCAGTCATATATCCCACAATAGGTTCTTCAAGTATCATCATGAATAGTCCATCCACCCTAGGGGTCTAAGGGTCACATGGAATAGTATTGAACAATTCTTAGCCTTCATACGCAAAGGGATCAATCAAATACACTAAGACCAACATGTCCATGGTGAATCATTTTTGTAGTCTATGGGACATTGGTCAATTATCCCAATTGATTAAATTTAAAGATTCAATTTAAATTAAAAAAACATTTTATGAATGTACCAAAACATAAACTAGTTATCCCTAATTTCATACGCCACTTAATTGAAAGCCTAAAATCATCATGGGATGTAGATGAGGCCACCTACCACATTAATAGATTTATTATTTAATTTCAAATTGAAATAAGTATCTTCCTAGGCCTATCCATGCTCGCTCATCCTTTCCCTATAAATATGGGGCCCTATCTCACAACTAAAGAATAATAAATAAATAAATATAATCAAATTTTAATTAAGAAATTATTTTTAAAAAATTATAACAGATGAAAATAGTATTTCCAAAATGTAATATTTCTAAAATTCTCAGCATCTGATCTTGTCACTATAGAATGGTGACAAACCAATCACCATTAACTAATGATATACGCTAGACCAAAAACTGTGAATAATATACTTTCAATGAAATTAAAAAACATAATATTTAATTTAATTTCATCTTCAAATATTTTATAATTAAAAATAGCGACAAACCATAATTAAAAGGGATGTGTCAAAGTCTTTATATAGCCTCATGACCTTGTCTTCATACACTACATGAATACTCATTATGTCTTATTAGATTCCACAATTAATTTTTGGAATCCATATGAAATTCATAAAAAGAAGAAACCAAATATTTTAGGGAATAACGAGGGAGAGAAAATCCAATAGAGTAAAATAAATACTATTATTAAACAAAAAAACACCCCAAGAACTTCCTAAATTGAAGGAGAGAAAGGAGGAAGAGGGGGAGGGCTCCCATATCCAAATATGAATGAGGGAATAAGGGAGCAGAGATTACATATTAAAAATTCAATACCAGAAGATTCTAATTTCACATATTTAATTTGTCTTATGGTTTTTAGTATGTTTTTTAAAACCTCACTTTTATAAATAACTCTAGACAATCCATCTTTCTTATTACATGACTTTAAAAACAATTCTGTAATTGTGTTAGTGGATCAAAAAAACATTCTTGGTTTCCACAACAATATCAAACTATTTTATCTAAAAAATCATGTTTTATTTTATCATGATCTAAACATTCAAATAGGAAAATTACTATATGAATTTAATATAAAAAATCTTTATAACTAGGGTATAACAATGTTTCTATAAAACTATGCAACCAAAACCATGACCCATAAAAAAACCAAAATACCAAATATACATCTCATGAATCTTCAGAGTATATATTGAGTACTCTACCTACACAATAGACCTCGTTTTTTAACTAAAAACACCACTTTGTGTCATTTAAACTCAGGAAATTTCATTTCATATCAATAATATAAATTTGACCCATGTAGTTATTGGAAACTCAAAATCCATATTGAAGATTCCAATCATAGACACCATGTCGAAAAATCTCACCACCATAATAAATCTCATCCCCAAGAAGACCTAGTTTCCATCTATCCACATATCCCAACCTATCTCAGTCATTGATGTTTTATCTAATAGTTGTATTCTACCAACAAATAAACAATGCACATCCAATGTTATAGCTTGAACATGCATGGAATAAACTACCAAACCCTTGAAAACACTTCAAATATCCTCTAAAATATTGAGAAAATGATTACCAATGACCATAAATCCATATCTATGACCACATCGTCATAAAATTCACACCAATTTTTTTTCCACCACTAATGGACTTGGTCCATAATATACAATTCTAATTATTTATTGCCTCATCCTGAGGGATTTCCATCTCAAAAAACCATTATAATCCAAGAATTTGTTTCATTATGGTCACAATTATTTCACTCTATCAGTCATGATTACATCATTCCTGGTTCACGATTCTACATAGATTTAGTTAAACTACAGTTCAACACATTCAAATCAAGTTCATGATTCCATTACCCCCAAAGGAATTATGTGATCTCCCATGCACAAAATCAGGTGAATAATCATTAGTGACATTACCTCGATAAACAATCCACTGCCCATTTCCATTTCCATTTTAATCCTTGAACACTGACTAGAAATAGATCCAATCACATCCTAATCACCTAAATACCACCTCCATCTGAACATCCATGCCCATGATCCACCAAAAAATTCATACATAAACATATATAACATTTATAGATCAATATAATAGTACTTAATTCCACTTATACTAAAAAATTAAAATTTCAATACATCCATCCAAAATATAGTCCCATATAGTCATGACCCTACACATGTAAGAGTTTCACAAAAGTGATTTATATCCAACTCACCACCTTAGGATAATCCTTATCATATCACTATCAAAATAGTATCCCTAACACCATGACCCCTACCACATCCATTTCCAGACATAATCACGAGCATTTATAAACCTTGTCAATTATTAGAACCAACATGACACACAAAAACATTATAATGTTTTCCTATACAAGGGAATAGTCTCGTCAAAAACCACCAAATTTCATCTCATAACATTGGTCACTACCCTAATATTTTTAACAGTGAACTCCCCAACACATGGATCCAATTATATCACTACTCACGTTTCACCTCAACCACATTGATCATCACAATCATTTCACTGCTTCCATGACATTCTAGCCTACTGCTATCTAGAGGTAGAATACCACATTGATAATTAATGTTAAGTTCCACCCTCAAGTCAATAGTTTTATGAGATCTTACTGATTTATATTTTTCTTCCAACCATGGTCTTATTGTTTAAAAACCATCACCCTCACATTGAGAATCCATTACTATAATCATTTTATTCATCACCATCATCCATTAACATACCCTTGTTTTTTTCCAATTCTAACTCCTGGCATACACTCATCCGATGAATATTATACAAAACCCAATATAGACATACTCCACTGAAAATTAGCATCAACCATGTAGGTTTCCCCATTGAAATCCTCTGGAAATAAGAAACTGCGTTCATACTATAATCCATCAATATACACCCACCTCATGATTTTTCTCCACCAAATAAACTTCCCATTATCTTACCAAAGCATGTAAACCACATCCACGTTCTTTGAAACCACCTAGAATTATTCCACTCTTGAGTTTTAATCCATATTCTGACCGAGATATTCAATGTTCATTCAGAGTCAATAGGGTAAGTCCCAAAATGTTCCTATACATGACTCCATTCCTTATTACCTGAGGGACTAACAACCAAGGGTATTGTCAACAAAACACATGATCACCTTATGTGTATTGGTCTTATATACTGAATAATGAATCATTATTATCATCATTTATAGAAATATACACCCTAATCTAACCCTTATCTTGATAACCCTCAATCATAAAAACCACCATACCACTAGAGACTTAGTCAGAGAAAAGGTTATTTTGGTCTCCCACCAACACATACTAGTCTATCTTCATGAAGGTCAAATTTCATGGGGTATCATCCATGCCAACATCTCAAAAAATTAACTAAATTAACAATATAATCCACAAAACCACATCATTGGAATCTACCCTATTCAAGAATCTACACCACGAAAACACCTATAGAGGATAATTTCTATCTTTTTAACTCTTTTGAGAAGAAAAAAACTTCATCTCAGATGATCTGTATGATGGGAAACATGCACACAATGTTTAGTTTGATATAATTCCATTCCAGACAATCCAGTAAAACACTATCTAGGATGACATTGGGATATTGAAAAAATAGAAAACAACAACATCCAATGAGGGGTATAACACATAGGCACCATGTGCCAACCCTAACCCTTTGGGATTATTGCACGCCCTATTTATGGGTACTAGATCATCCTTATCATCATCATCATCATCATAAATGAGAATATTTGTGTCGATCCACGAAAAATTACATCAGATGAAAATACATGTAAAAGTCATCTTAGAAAGGATTAAGTTGAATTTTATTTATAAACACATTATATGATTACTTCTTGAAACATGAAATATCTAATCTTACACCATTAGTAAAGTTTACCTATAAAAAGAAAATTTGATGTGGAACCATTGTTCTATATATTAAGCATGAAATTCATGTTGAATCTAAAGGAATATAATAAAATCCAATCATTGTCCTATTAAAAATTGGAAAAGTTCTCAAAATAAATAAAAAATTATAAAATCCAAACTACTTGTTCATATCTTGTTACTAATATAAAAATAACAATATTATAAAAAACTAATGTAAAAAATACAAGCCTTAGTAAACTAAAATTTATTTTTGGAATAATGTTTCTCAATGTAATAGTCCAGTTATGTCATAGTATCCAAAAATTAACCAAATTTCTAGGTTTCCACATCAAAAATAGTAATACAACAGAAAAATAGAGCACTCAAATACCACATTTTAATATTCCACCACCCCAGTAGATTGATATAACTTTTCTATATTTTATGAAATATCTATTTTTTCATATATATATATATATATATATATATATTGTGTTATATGAAATGAATAGTTTATATTTTATTATAACCAACACAATGGTTTTTTTGCGCAATACTTACCTTTGAGTTTTTGCAATAACCTGTGTTACGTGCAAGGTTGAGTCTTATTGAACAATAATATATTATTTATATAGTTGTTTAATGTATTAGATATCAAAGGGAAGTTATATTTGGGGGTTTGAATAATAATAACCGTATTATGAATATATTTTATTATAAAATGTATTTGCACTCATAAATTATATTTTAAATTCATAATCAAATAATAAAATATTGTTTTATGGTTAAATTTTTTATTTTTTTAAAGCAGGTATACCACCTTTTGATGGTGGACCTATATTAAATATAAATTTCCACAATTTTAAAAATTTTATATTCCAGATGAAATTGTTTGTGAAATAATAATATCATAAATTACTTTGGGTATGTTTTCGGTATTTTTTTGAGAAGTTACATTTTTTATGAATATTGAAAAAACATAATTTCATCTGAAAAATATTTGTTTTTACTAATTTATTTATATATTTTAAATAACTTTTCTATTATTTATAAATAATTTTTTCAATTATAAATAACATAATCAAATTTAGGTAAATGGATTTAATTTTACAATGAAATTTGATATAAAAAAATTTCAAACTTCTGAAACTTTCTCTATAAAAAGACATTATCTCGCAGCCTCTGTGGGGTTAATTTAAAATTTATTTTAGCCACTTTTGGGATTCAAATTTAGAAAATTGTATATACTTATTTTGAATAATTATTAATGTTTTTTTATAATAATATAATATTGATTTTTTGGCAAAAATGATTAATAAAATTAATTAATATTAATTACCATGATTCATATAATACAAGCATACTAAAAGATTAAACTTATAATATATTGTTTTATATATTAAACAATATATTTCAAACACAAATTAAATGGAAATATTTATACCCTCAAAAGCATAAGATCTATTAATACGTGTTATTGTGATATAATTACTTAAATTTGACCCACATAAATATTTAAGTATGGAAAATGAAAAAAAATAACCTTTATTACCATTACTACTTATAATGATTTGGATTAGGGAAGAAGATACAAATGTTTATTTATAATTATTATTTTTGTTTTTAAATTAGTTGATTTTATTGAAATAATTTATATATATGTATTATAGATGGTATAAATATATTTCATTATTATGAAATTCCAATGCATATAATATTAAGTTATAAAATAAAATAAAATATATGATATTTTACAAAATTATTTAATGCTAATAAAGATATTATATTCTACTAATTTTTTCGGTGTTAATTAATATAAAATATGGTCCATTTATGGTCCAATTTATATTTTAACATGTTGACCCATAAATTGTAAAAACATTGTTAGCATTGCTAGGGATAAAGTAGCGTTTTGGCGTGTTACACGTGTTTCAGTTAAAAGTAATATCCAACACATATTGAATTTTTAATTAATAAATTAAATCATATTTTTTATAATTAATTTTACAAAATTTTATTATATTTTTCAATTTAATTTATTCTATATTGATGAGTTATATAGGTTAGAAAACTAGTAACCTAAATGAAAAATACAAAAAATATGAAAACATAAAGACTAAAGATCAAAATAAGAAAAAATTATTTTTCTTTTGGAGCTGTGTTAT
The DNA here is from genome assembly GCA_963277665.1 of Viscum album. NCBI lineage: Eukaryota > Viridiplantae > Streptophyta > Magnoliopsida > Santalales > Viscaceae > Viscum > Viscum album. The sequence continues at coordinate 693,228,683 of OY728132.1, read as the reverse complement.
CAGGTATTGATAATAAATCACATTTAATCCATAATTTTTCCATTTTTGAATCACATTATGTAAGAGTGACCTCTCAAATGTTTTTACCATTTTGTATTCATAAGAATGCCACTCCTACCCAACAATAGAGAGACACTATCTCTATCCATCTCTTCAAAACTCTTAATCTATTTAATATCATCCAAACCCTACCAAAATAAACTCATAAATTGGATCTTGACATCCAAGAATCTGATTTTTTTAGAAATAATTACAATTATATCCTTGGTTTTAAACAAAAAGCATGTACACGAAAAAAATGAAACATTCTTCAACGATCACTTTTGTTTTCCTTTATTCTAAAAGCACCAAAATTATTCTATTTAATTGATTATATAATAATTTCAGTATCCACAATATACTAATATTATCTTATTTTATTTGTTTACCTACAACTACACACACTTCCACCAAATGTGTAATGAAATTATCATCAATGCATGGTGAACTACCACTTCACGAAATGACATCATTTAATTTTAATTAACCAACACACATTGATTGGATTCACCATGAAATAACTATTTACATATAATATTTAATATATTTATATTTTCTTAATACTTTATAATTTTTGATAGAACATATAAATTTATTCATTCTATTTTGGGTAAATACAATAGCATCGTTTGTGGACATGTTGTCTATGACCTTCTAAAAATTATTTGATACATTAAAAAATTACATAGAATATATTAAGTATGAGATTGAATAATCATATTTGAAACAAATAAAATAAATATTTTATTCATTAAATAATAAAATTTATTCAAATATAATATATCATTTTCATTATTACCTTTTCACACTAAAAAGAGATATTTTTTTACATGTGTACTACTACCTCCTTGACACAATATATATCCTTTTACATCAAATGAATTATATAAATATATAAATATATTTAAATATGAATATATAAAATGGTACATATGAAATAATTATTATTAAGGAATAAAAATTATAGTTACATTCGTTCTATATGGATCATTGAAAAATTTCAACGATACTCGTGAATGTATATATCCTACCATCTTCATGATTGTAACACTGTTTAATTTTTCATAACCAATATTAATGATTTGTTGTAAAAGTATAATTAATATATAAATATAATAATTATGTAAGGATTATTTATCTAGATATTCCTATATAATTAACTCATTTACATTAGTTAATGAACCGAAGTTGTTTTTTGACCTCAAAATAGAATAGCTTTAAAACACCAATCATAAACCAACTTATTTAAGTGATTGTATACGTTATTTTAATAAATGAAACAATTAAAAATTCAAAATTAAAAAAGGCATAAATAATCTATCTAATTAGAAGATATTTATTATTCAAGATTATAATGACACATGTGACATATCAGACTCAAGGTACGATATTTTTCTCTCACTTTTAATTTCATGAGGCATAGATCATAATAACCACATATATCATTAATGTGTTGTATATAATGACCCTTTTGAAGTATTATTTCATGAATTAAAATATATTAATGGTATCTAAAAGAAAAATTTTCGTGTTATTAGATTTAGTGCTTCATATTTGGATATTACTACAGTTTTAATGTGATCTCAAGTCTCTCTATTATTTATGAGAGGATTATTACATATTCTTTGCTTATTTTTATTTTGTGGTATATCTATTGAAAATTAATGTTTTTTTATTATAATCCATAAATTTATGATATTTTAGATAAATTTTGAGCTTTTATCTTATGAGGTTTATTTTTATTTAGTTTACCAAAGATGTATTGGAATGTTTTCATGATTCTCATTCTTTGAGAAATTTGAAATGTAATACACTTATCTTTTTTTATGAGGTGTATATACATATACATTCACATGATATATCATGAATCTAAATATTATCATTATATTTTATGTTTGTTTTTCTTTCATTCCAACATAGGTCTCATTATTCAGATGTTTTAAAGTAGTATGATATGATTTGTAATGTTTAAAGATTATTTTCCCCCGCAATTTTTTTAATAAATTATTAAGGAAATTTATGTTAATCAAATGTCGACAAAATAATTAATTACATATCCTACTCTTGGGTTATATTTTATTGATTAAATACTCATTAATTATTTTGATGAATTATTTTTTATTCAAATATGTTTTTATGAAACACATTCATTTTCCATGGGTTGATTTTTTTCTAAAAGTTATTTTTATAGGAACGATTTTTTTCTTGGGGATAATCATGATATAAATATATATATTTGGAACCCATTTATTTTAAATGGTTTAATCATATTTTAAATAAATTTTCATGAAACCAATTTTTTTAGGATAATCATTTCTATAGTGAATGTTATAAACACATTTACTTTCCCTTTAATAATCATGTTTCAAATATATATTTATTAAACCTGATTCATTTCAAAGGGTTAATTATTTTATAATATGGGTTATTTGATTAAAAAATATGATTATGAATGATTTTATGTTTTATTATTCTCCACTGATTCTTGAAAATTTAATGGATGTTTATGTGATAAAAAATGATGGTTGGATCCGTGTATACCAAGTAAGGGTGGGCCTATGATAGTCTCCCAATGAATTGTGTAAGGAAGTCACATGTGTGTCTATTTCGTTTGTAAGAGTGAAATTTATATAAGTCAACCTCATGTTCATTCAATTTATAATAACTAAAATATTAATTATGACCCTCGATACAATATTTTTTATCTATGCTTGAAATTAGTTTAAAAAATTTATAATGATTATGATTGATAACGCATGAATCATGATTTTTTGAATACGATGAATATTTACATTTCCATTTTTTCATATTTTATGACCCAATTTTTGATTTGTATGAGTTTCCTTATGATTTTATAATTCACAATGTTTATGTCATCATGCCATTATTACCTATTATTATTATTGCTGAAATTTAATTGGTAATTCTAATTTTTACCCTTACTAAGAATGTGAGATCATCATTCTTATGTTTCATTTTACCCAAGTTTTAAATAATAAAGTTGATAACCAAATGTGAAATATGATCATCTAGGTATATTGGGAGTGTTTTTAAACATTATGAACTCGTTTTTATGATTCCTAGTTGATGTGAATTGTTTGTATATCAGTTTTTTCTAATTATCTAAAACCATCAACCAAAATGGTACACAATTATTAAATGTATCCTTGTTTTCCATGTGATTTGGTATGGTTTGGATAAGAAATTTTGGGTAAAATTATAGGCATAAACTATAGGATTGTAAAGTTATAGATTTCAAAATAGGATCTTTGAGTGTGATTTAAGAGTTCTTATAGTTGGTATCAGTGGGTATATTAGATAAATTTCAGGATTAAGATGTTTTTATCTGAGGATATATTAAGATTTGTAGATAATATAATTGGTTCAAAATATTTAGGTTGATCCTAATTTCAATATATTCAACATCCCTTTTAGGTTTTATTTGATGAGATCCTAATGTTTTATTTGGGTATCTGTTTTTTGGGATGACAGATTATTCTCCCCTATGATTAAAATGAAGAGTTTTTGGGAGGAATTAGTTTTTTTGTTCAAATCAAAATAGAAAACATGTATGATCAGGGAAAACCCATAACATACCGTAAAGTGGTGTGACTTGAACCCCTAACCATAGAATGATAAGGGTTTCCTACACTACCTTCATGATGTCCAAGTTAGTATGGCCATTTATTTTAGGTAAAACTTTGGTGTATTTGGAAACATTTTTTTTATTTTTTAAAAATGTTTTTTTTATTACGGAAGAATATTTGATCTAATATTATTAATATATGGGTTTTAAACATTATCTAGAAATGATTGAGGGATTATAAGGATAATTATTTTGCGAATTATTTATTTTATACATTTATTTATTACTATTTAATTTTGAATATTAGTTTATCATATTTTTGTTTACTCATTTTTTGTAATTATAATTCCATGTCGTAACAATTGTTTTAGTTATATTCTAAATATAGGTGAATATCTAGATTATCCCATTTTGATTATGTGGTCATTAAAATATTATTTTAGTACTTTAGGAATGAAAATTTCATGTCTACCAGTCATTATTAGGATAAAAAGATGATATTATGATTGAAATTTTTTAAAGTATGAAATTATAATCATCATGTAAATGTATTTTATTTTTATTTGTTCCTTGTATTAGATGGTACATGAAATATTTTACTTCAAGAAAAGGATTTGGAATTAAAATGTTACCATACTACATTATTTTCTAATTATATCAATGAAATTTTGAAAACCTATATGTCATATGATTTTTTATCAATTATTTTATATTTTACATTATCTCTATAATTATCTATTAGTGGAACATTAATAATTTTTTCCTTCAAAATCAAAATTTCAATTTTCCTTCTGTGTTCTCCCTTTGAGGAATCCTAGTTACAGACATCATCCTATGACTTTTTGTTTCCCACATTCCCATTTTTAGAGGATGTTTAATATTCCATTTTTATGATGTGTTTTTCAGTTAATTAATTATATAAATGATAATAATTTGTTTACCATGACTAATTTCGATGGAAAAAATCACATTAAGGTGTGATGTATGTATCATCCTAATATTTTATGAAATATCTAGTATTTCAAATATAATTATATTTTTTGATAGATTGAGTAAAATTATAAGTATAGTTTATATTTCAATATATGATAAACCATTTTGGTCTATCACTGTACATAACATCAAGTTTCTTCAATAATTTTTTTTATAAGAAAGGTCATTCCTTGCCAAATAATAACATACTTTTGATATTATTATTTAGAATTAACAATATTATTAGGATATTATATAAGATGGTTTGAATAAGACATAACATATTATATGTAAACAAGTTTATAAATTTTTAAAACATTTATAAAATAAATTTTATGGGAATAGAAGATGAATATAAGAAAGTTTCATGCTAAAAAACGTATTTTACTAAGGAGAAATTTTACATCCTATTTCCAAAGAAACTATATCAAATATATGTTTTTAGTTTTTGTATAATTTTTAAATTAAAAAATAAAATATATTTTTTAAATTATAATAACAAAATTAACTTCGGTAAATTTTTTGGTTTTTTCTTAGAAGAATAATTTTTTTATGAATAGTGAAAAACACAGCATTTTAATTGAAAACTCATTTATCAACTTATTTTTTAATAAAGTAAAAACCTTTTTTTAAATTAATTTTTGTGTATAATTTTTTAGATTATACATAAATAAATACAACTTACTTAAATTTATTCTATTTCATAATGAAATTGGATATAAAAGTAGTTCAAACTTTTTATCATTTCTCTTTAAAAAACTGATCTCTATCGACTTCTATTAGATTATTATTAAATTAGTTTTGTCCATTTATGTGAATTGAATGAAAAAAATGAATATAAATTGTTCTAATAAATATGAAATTGTTATTTTAATATTATCAATATATTGTTTTGACCTATGTGATTAATCAGTGTAATTGATATTATTTATAATGATTAAGGTAAAAATGAATACTTAATGATTTAACATTTAATATATATATTATAATTGACTAAAAACATACCCAAACCATATTTTATAGAAATATTTTGACCCTATAATCCTTTGTTTATATTTTTATGAGTTATTGTGATACTATTCAATGATAGTTACCAGTATAATGAGTTAATTTAGAAAAATGACGAATATGAAACCATAATTACCTTTAACAATAATAATGATATGGTGTAGGGAATAAGATACATAGGTCAGTTATAATTATTAATTTAGAAGATAAATTATTAATTATTACTTTTTAATTAAGTATATTGAAATTTTATATATGATATAATTTCATTAAATTATTAAGAAAATATTACAGATATTTTATTTAGTTAATAATTAAAAAAATGAATGACAATTTATTAAATGATTTAGAATAACTAAAAATATTGTAACTTCAAATTAAAATTTATTTATTAATAAATATATAATATTCTCATATTTCCAAGGCATATTATCTATTATAATGAATATATTGAAATATAATTATTAAAAACATTGTTAACAAACTTATAGTAAAAGTTGTATTTCTGCAAGTTAAATGCCTTTAACTTAAAATTAATATAAAAAACATTTGATATTTAAATTTTATAAATTAGAAGAAGTGTTTTATAAAAAAAAAATTCTAAATTTTATAATAATTGTCAATATAATTTATTCTCTATGGATGAATTACATAGTCTAGAAAACTTCTTACATAAATGAAAAACAAAATAATATTGAATATTAAGGACTAAGGAACAAAATTATAAAATTATTTCTCTTTTGTGTGGTGAGAGGTTTTCTGGACAATAAATCACTGTTAATCAATTTTTTTACTTTTTATGTACATGAGGTAAGATATAACTCCCAATATTGTTTACCTTTTGGTATTTACAAGAATATAACTCCCCCTCTATTATAAAAATATACTCATCCTCAAATTTCCTTACACATATAATTCACTGTTGGAACATCCCAACTATTCTCAAAGATTAAATGTAATTCCACACTCATATAGAAGAAGAAAAATGTTTGTTATAAATCTATCGAAGTATTTCCTTTGTTGTAAACCAAAAAGAGTTACATGAAGAGAATGTATCTTTCATAAAAGATCTTTTTGGATTTCATTATTTCTAAAAACACTAAAATTTTTCTTATTATATTATTATATAATAAAATATGTATCCTCAATATACATAAATGACTTTATTTTATGTTTTATACATACACCTACACACACATCCATCAAATTGGTAATGAAATTATCAATTTTGCACGGAGAACTTCCACCTATCAAAACGATGTCACTAAATATTCATTTACAATATTTTTTTGTTGGAATGTTTGATTTAAACAATGTTTTTTTGGGATATATGTGATATTTTTTCATCATATTTATTTTAACATTACTTTAATCATTCCTTTTTCTATTAATAGGGCAACATTGTTTGTGAGCCCGTGGACTGTCGCCTTCTTAATGTGATGTGATTCATTTATAAATTACATGGAATGTATTAAGGATGTTTCTATTTAAATGAAATTGAAAAAAATTAAAAAATAAAATATTTTAAAGAGATAATTACCTTTATGGAAATATAATATATGATTTTTTATTACCAATTCACAATAAAAAAGATATAATATGATTTTTGGATGTCTGGACTACAACATCCTCAAGGTGATGTGATTCCATTTTCATCAATATAATTATATATATATATAGGTATATATAATTATATAATATTGTATAGATTAAATAATATGGTATATATTATATAATTAATATTTTGGGATGATAAATGTCACTTACCTTCATTCCATAAGGAGTATTGGAAAATGAGACCGTTACTTATGCATAAATATGGACTACTATCTCGACGATTGAAATGATGGCTCATTTTTATAAACATATTATAATATATATTTTAAAATATTGAATAGTGTATAAATTTGTTAACCTTTTCATGATTTTTATTCTTTATAAACTTATATATTGACCTCAATGACCTTATTTGACCAACCATGATTTTTTTGACACATAGAACAAATATGGTACAAACAAACAACGTAAACATAATTGTTTATGTGATTGAGTAAATAGTTGTAATAAGCGAATATAAATTAATAATAAACATATAAAAATTATCAATAATATTTATAATTAACATATTTTAATTATTTAGGATGTTAATGACCCGCATGTAATGTCGGGCTCAAGGTAGGGGATTTTTCTCTGCCCTTTACATTCGCCCGAAATAAAGACAATCGCCGTTTATTTATTTTGTGTTGTGTATTTACAATAAATTTTGATGTATTATATAATGACTTCTTCTATATTTATGGTATATACATGTTTGATTTTATTATTACTACATTTTTGTATTGATACATATGCTACAATAGTTGTAACGGGATTTCTTGACTCACATTTATTTCAGCAAGACATATTTTGTATTTTCCACTTATTTTGTTGTGTGTTGTATCTAAAAAACAAGAATTTATTTTATGATTAATATCATTAAATTCATGACTATTTACATATCCATCTGAGTATCTCTCTATCATTTGTTTTATGGTTCTGAGTCTACCGATGCGGTAATAGACATTTTCCTAATTTTCCTCCATTGAGACATTTTTTGTGTTATACACCTATCTTCTTTTAAAAGGTTTATATAGAAATATATTGACATTATATATCATGAATCTAATTATTATTAGGATATACTATATTTATTTTAATTTTATTATTTATTAGGGATAATTATTCAAATGTTATAATGTGGTATTGTACACTTTGGAATGTTCAATGGTTTGTTTCCTCATAAATGTTTTAATGATATTTTATGGTCAAATCCACTAATCAAACATCAATAACAATTTTTATAGTTATCCTTCACTGGGGATATCTTACATAGATACGAACACTATTCATTCGTTCGATGTATTATGTTTTTTGGAAATAGATTGTTATGAAATCCATTTATTTTCTACTGGTTGATTAAGTTATAAAGTGATAATTATGGAACCTATTTCATTTACTTATGTAAATTTTGATTCATAGAGAATTTTAGAGTACACATTTCTTATAAATTTTTTAATATTTTTTCAACAAAATTGTTATTAAAACCATTTTTGACTTTTTTTAATCATATCCAATGTGAATGTTAGGACGCATTTGTTTTTCTAGGGGTTATTCATGTTTCAATTAGATTAGTATAGAACATATTTCATTTTCCAGGGTTACTAAAATTATTAAAGGAGTCATTGGTTGCTCAAATGAGTTTATGGAATAATTAAATTGTCATTGTTTGTAAATGGTGGTTAGACATTTTATGGGTGGTTACTTCATAAACCAATGATCGGTGGTTCCGTGATAGGCCATATATGGGTGGGTATATGATAGAAATCCAATGAATTCTTTATGGACATTATCCATATGGTTATTCCATATGTAATAGTAACTTTTATGGTAGTCGAATTCATGACAATTCTATTTATTGGAATGAAAATTATAATTATGTCGCAAGATACATTAATTTGTTATCTATATTATAAATAATATTATAATGTTTCTAATGATATATATTGATACCACATTGATCATGATTAATGATTAAAATGATTATTTAATTTTCATTATTTTTATATTTGATGATACATGTTTTTATGGGTTTGATATCCTTTATGATTTCCTCTCCCACATTCTTTATGAAATCATACCATTATGCATTCTTATTCTCATTTATGAAATTTAATTGATAATTATTAACTTTACTCTTACTCATTATTTGAGTTCACCCTTATTATGTTTCCTTTTCCCTAGTTTCAAGGAATATTTTGATTACATAATGTGAAATTCAATAATATTGGTATAAATGGTGATGATATTAAAAATTATAAACCAACTTTTTATGGGTCCATGATGATGTGATTTTTTATGTAAGAGTTTTTTATAATTAACTAAAACTATAATCCTAAAATGACCTCCAATATCTATATATTATATTTTTTACTGTAGATATTTTAATGTTTAAATTTCAAATTTGGATCAAAATTAATGGAACCATATATAAGAATTTAATGTTATGGATTTCAGCATAGGATTTAGCAGTATGGGTTTCAGTGTATTGTAACTAATCAATTCCAAGATCATGGATCTCTACTGTACTTGAGATGTTCTACCATGTATTCATGAAGCGTCCAACTAGCTATTTTGTTATATATAGTTAATATGGGGGACTATAAACCTTGTATAATTGTTTATAGTAATATAAGTATATAACAAAAACTCACACATCTACAAACATAAAGGTATTTATCAATCATAAAACATTAAGAAAAGAATCAAATTGAATACAATATGGAAAAAACAAATATGGCATACATAAATCAAACATCCCACTATTCTAGATAAACTTATAGACATTAATAAATGAAAATAAATATTTTGGATCCAACATATATCTTAGTCATACCTCATCCTAAGATCTATGTAACCCCCTTAACTCATCCCCCTGAATTTAACCTTTCCTTTATCCAAATCTGTACCTACAACCATGTGAACATATACTCTCTTAAGCAAGTATAGTGGAATCTAATGTAGGGTTCTAGTAAATAGCTTGATAGGGAACTACCAATGAGGTCATTTATATCAATCAATTGAAATGATTCTATTATGATACATTTTCATATGCAAATATTTAGACATTAAATAAAAATAATACACTTTTCAATCTATTGTTAAATCACAATTATCAACCAAACCAATTTTTTCAATTGATTTCGATTCAATAAACATGTTATAATGACTATTTTTTCAATGAAATATGAATTCTCCTAATACATGTTATCCCACTACAATACACATAAATCTAGTGACATATCCCATGTAAGTTCTATTATTGGAGCACCAAATCTAGGTAATATTCTATCATTATCATTAGGACTCTCGGTGAAAAACCACCAAAAGTCTTATCATCAATGAAATAATTCTATGGAATGTACTATCAGTTTTCTCATCAAACCAAGGAATAAAAAATAGTTTTCCCATAATATGAGCTTTAAATTCATTATAGATCATATCATTATCCTTAGGAACGATGATGTAACCCTCAAAAACCCAATAACTCGATCTCCAAACCCATGGAAACCTCTACAAGTGATGTAGTCTCAAATTACATGGAATTGATAGCATATATCATTATCCTAATCCTAGGACCATATATCATGATCCTAATCCTATTAGTCTCCGAAAACAAAATTGAATCTTCATTCTCGCTCCTCCTTGTAACAAACTACATATCCATGGAATCCCATCCCAGTATTGAACCCATAATAATTATAATCTCAAACCTATCCAATCACTATTGAGGATACATTCCATCTAGAATAATTGAATGAACATGGAATGGCCAAACACCCAAACCCAACATCCTCATATCTACACAATTGGTCGTTGATCTTGGTTTAGGTTATTAGATAAACTATTAACCACCACTACTATTGGATATACTTGTTCCAGTTGGGCTTCCCATTCATCAAGACAAAAATGGGTCCCCATAGACTATTCGAATAGTTGCAATTTAAATAAATTCATCAATTTCTATATAGTATCATGTCATCCCCCAAAGCTAATAGTTGTCACATCGCTCAACGTCGTCACAATCAGGGTAGAATTCCTTCTTGGATATACATGGCCTCACAATAAAGAATATTTCCAGGTACATCCCAAGGCCCATATCATTCATCACGGTTACTCTAGGCCTGAATTATCAGCCAATATAATTCTAGTGAGACTTAGGATTTTAAACCATGTCCAATGAATAGGAATACAAGATCTTCTAGGTTTGGCCTCACTTATGAAGATAAATGGAGTCCCTTAGGTGTCACACGATCCCACGTGGATTTTACCAACCTATCATTTCACCAAATAATGCTCATTATTCAATAAAATGTCATGGATCGTACACCAGGGATGTTAAGTCTCATCTAGTTTGTTTAATAACCTCATGGGTCCAATGGTCACATGTAATTATATAGTATAGTCCTCTGTCTTTGGTGGAACAATCATCAAGGCATTGAATTAAGACAAACGTGGAATGATAACATTAGTTTGTTCATCTATGTGACCCATCTCTACAATCCCGTTATATTTATTTTTATAATTCACTTTAACTAAATGATTCCATTTTATAAAGGGAAATTACCAATAATAGGGATCCCACATGTCACATTTCATAAGAAAATTAAAAAAATCATAGGGTAAATAAAGTAGACCACAAATTCCATATGATGATATCCCATTTCTTTTACAAGGTCCAAAAGTAACATTCAATGCCTATACAGGCCAGTCTAACATCACCCAAAACATCAATGTCCATTACTAACAACCATACAATAAAATTAATTATTTATAACAAAATTATAATTAATAAAATTATTTAAAAAATTATACATATCTAAAAATATTTATCCAATAACTCATAATGACCTTGTTTTCACCAATTGATATCATCACACCCGAATTATGACCAATAGTTACCCAACAAACCATAGCATACCCAGACCAAAAAATATGTTAAATCCCTAACAAACAACATCAAACGTAATACTAATTTTAATTAATAATTAAACAAATTAAATTTCACCATAGTGACATAACATAATTAAATGTAACATGTTGACATATATACATATACTCAGGACACCTCCCTTCAAGGATGCATGAATTCCATAAGATGTTAAATTGATTTCAACATGATATAGTGTAATATACATAAAACTCCTAACCAGAATAAACAAATATCATAAATAATAATGGGTGATATGATTGTATACCAAATTATTCTAATAACTTCCATAAATCACCATAAAAACACTATTAAATCCTAAAACTGAGTGTAGATGAATGAAGGATATTGGATGTGAGGATCCTGATCATCTTGAGAGATATGGATAATGGGAAAACGGATGACCTATCAAACATTCCCAAGGGAAAATGAAAATTTCCTTATTTATGAGTAAAATAGTGTGGATCTATGATTTTATAAGTATTATTCTTGTATAGTGGTGAGAAAAAATCAGTAAATGATCAACTAATAATGGTTTGGTAGATTCATTTACCAAACTATGTACCAACAATTTGGGTGGGTCAACCTATACTCAGAGTTTTCTCTACATCCCCACATGGATTCACATTATTTTTCAAAAACCATGTACATAGGTAGAACTCTAAAGAGGAAAAATTAAAAAACAATCATGCACACTACGTGTGACATGTTTTGTCATAAAATATGTACACCAAACCATGCCGCTTGGAAATGTTCCACGAAACCCCATAAATAATTAATCATTCTTCTATATACTCTCCTGATTAGACAGGATACACTCAAATACTTTTTTCATTTTGTGGAATAGCACATGAAGAATTAAAACATTTATATGTTCCATCATTTACTCCAATCAAAATATAACCCAAACAGAAATTGAAAATATCTTTTCCCATAAATATTTTTAGAATTTAGGGATTCATAAACTTATTTATTCACATGGAATAAAATAAGTGTCCATGACCCTCACATATATTTCGGGATTTTAGTCACATAGATTGGTTGTTAATTTACGCCCCCTAATCAGGCCTTCTTCTCTAGGGATATTCAATAGCAATGAGACCTACCCTATACCTATCTTCTACAATAATTTCTATCCATGATTAATGTGGCAAGGGGGATCATGGATTACCATTTGACAAAAATATATTCCTCATTTTTAATATCATTTATTAGTATTCCCCTAATTTTTGTATATTCATATAAGGGGTATGGGCATGATTCAACTGAATTATGGTGAAATCAGATTACAATAAAGATAATTTCACCTCTAATGGATACTGTAGGTTGGAGGGGAGGACCATACTCATTAACTCTATATTTCAATTAAAATACATCTATAGATGGTCTGTAAAATTTATTTAATAAAATTGGACTATTATTAGAAAATTAATGAGTTTCAATGAATGATTATATTTGGTTGTAGTATTTAGATCATCCTATGTAATTCATAGATGTTTTTATATATGTTTTGGGTTTTCTATCAAACTCTATCGGTTTTCATAGTTAGTGATCACATGAAATTAAAAGTGGAGATTAATTATAAATGATTAAAATTAATTAATTGAGTTTGGATTCTTGATAATGGAGATAACATACCTGAATTATTGATGGTGTGAGATTGGATAGAGTTGGATGAGCATGATTCCAAGGAATTACCTCGAAGAATAAGGTATGTAGACCCAAAATAATTAATCAGTTCATTGTGTGAGTTTTTTTGAAATAGTTTATACAACATTACTTACTTTATTAAAGGTGAATCATGTGAGAATAATAGGGTTCGCTGAACAACAAAAATAAGTAAAACCAATATTATAATATAAAATATTTCATACAATATTTGGTGTGGATACTATTTCATGGGGATACTATTGTACCTTTCTAATTTTGATAGATGTATGGTATGGACACATAATCGGTTTCCTCAGGAGTGGAATATTGGAGGGACTAAATAGTCTCTCAATGATTTCAATAGAATTTCATAAGCTGGGAAGAGTATGATTAATAGCTCGATGGCCTGTATTAGTAGTTTACCACAATTTATATATGTTGATAATACATTTTATTAGACAATATAAAACTAATATAATGATTGTTCAATAATTTAACATGAAATAGATGTTGAAAAGCCTAATAAGTACACATGTGTCTTAATGGAATGTTCTGGAGGTCAGATTTGTGGGTAATTTGATTTATTTGTGTGTTATTTAAGGTGAGAATCATGAATTTAACACCTATTGAATTGTATAACACCAAATATTTTCATAGGTAACTACTATATAATATATTCCATTTTGGGATATCATTTCCTTCAGAAAAAAATGAACTAAATTAAAATTTTCCTTAATTCATTATGGAAATATATTATATTAAAATGAAACAAAGAATTCTAAATTTCAATGTAATAACGATATATAATTATAGAAATTAATAAAAATTAAAACCAAAATTAATATATTACACTATAACATTTTAATATTCATTAGTATAATATCATAGGACGATTATACAAGATGATAATAGTAGAATAAATTAAAAACGCAATTAAAAAAATAAAAAACATGTGACATATGATGTAGTGGGAATTAAAGTAATCATGAAATATTTAAGGCTATATATATTATTGTAAAAGGAAAATATAAAATTAATATGGTCATTGGATGAAAGTATACTGGACAAATGGTCATTGAACATATGACCATAACATATAGATAATGGAAATATTTACATTTTGATAATAATAATATAACCCTTTGTTAAGATTGATTATTGTATTAGTAAAATATATGACACAAGTTGTATTCCTATTTTAAATTTATTAAATAAAATTGGAATGAAAATATGGAAAATATACTAATTCATTAGATACGAAAATATTTTGAATTAGGATCTACGATTTTTCTAAACAACATATAAAATTTTATTTAAAATAGAAATTTCATATGTCTTGAGAATAATATATTATTGTAATTATTTAATTTTTTGAATATGGGATTGGTATTAGTATTGATATTATATTTTATTATTGGTGAAGAAAATTCTTTACCTTGTCCAGTAGTGATTGTTTTTGGAAAATTTTATAAATATAAAATAATTTATATCATAAAATATATTCATCAACTCATAAAAATATAAATAATAATAAAGAATAAAAATAGTAAAAAAAAATATTTTTTTTTCTACGAATTGGTCTCTTTTAAAGCTACAGTTACCATCCTTAACCATAATGGAATGAATGATTACTTATATTTTAACCAATATGTTCAATAAAAGTACCCCACATTTTCCCATTATAAAGAACACATATATTTCTTCATACCCATGAATCTCTACATAAATTCCATCCTTTAAACATATATCTCACATTTTAGAGCTTCTAGTAAATTAATGAATCATTTGTCATTCAGTGTGAAGGATTCCTCTAAGAGAAAGTGTTATTAATCATACTAAGTAATAATTCTTTATATATATTATCCATTTATCTTCTTATCTCTAATGTGATGATATTTTATTCAACAGTGAAATTATGAATTATTAACATAATTTCAATTTTTTTAAATGAATTTTCAATTATATAACTTCACACATGTACTCACTAATTTAATAGAATACGATATTCGTCATTTCTATCGTGGATGAGTCTCAAAAATAACATTGGTAGAATTTGACAATAATAATTAATTTTTTTATTATTATAGTTTTGAAATGGTGACATTGTAATGAATATTGATTATAACCAAACATATTAATATTGGTAATGTTGCCTGAAAGATGTGCATTTTGAATATCATTTTTACATGTTCTGTATATAGCTTCCATAAAATGATAATAATAATTTATAGATAATTTTTTTATTATTATTCTAATGTTTTGAAAATTTGATATATTATTTAATTAATAAAATATAGTGGGGATGAAACCGATATACTAAAATAAGTGGAAAATAATATAAACTATAAATTTTTGAAAATGAAAATAATATATAAAAATATGTTGACATGTAATTAATGTATATAGTTTAACTATATAAATAGTAATAGATCTTAATATGTTTCTAAAATATGTGATTCTTAGTTATATGATTATTAAATAGAGGGATATAACATGTTCATTAATATCATGACTAACTAAATTAAGGATATTTAAATCAAAATTTCATTATGGGATATTATTTTTTAAATTCAATTTGAAACACTGTTTTGATTATTTATTAGATATGATTTGGATTGTTATGTAATTTTTTATATCTTTTCATTAATTCATATTTAACCAACAAAATATTTTTGTTGAAAAAATTCTATATCACTATCTGTTAGCAAGCATTTCTATTTTCCAAGACCCTGTTCTCAATGATCTTTCATAAATATATTCCATTTCCCTCTCTATATTTCAATTATTTTGTAAGGTTTCTATCCATTTACATCACATTATTTATTATTTTGGGATGTTGATATTTTTATGTATATTTATGTCATTGGATAGATCATTTTGTACATTGGATTTATTTAATCCTGTTTATAAATATTATATTTTTTTTCTTATAATATTAGTATATAAAAAAATTTATATAATTATAATCCTATTATAGTCCATTTATTAAATCTCTTTTAACATAAAAATAAGACAATGGAAATAAAAATTATTTTTCAACTAGATTTATACAGAGATATAATCATCCCATAATTAGTTTTTAATCAAGGTCAATGTCACTTTATCATCTGCCCCAATAATATTTCTGTTTTATTCTAAGGAATATTGAAATATAATCATCCACATTCAATACAAAATTGAAATATTTTTTATTATACCATTATTATATTTTAATAAAACTAATTTCATTCACAATGTTTATTTATTCTATACTATATTTACTAGTGTTTTATTATTCATGTTATAGTCATATGTAGAGTTATATCATTATGTGATAGATAGACTAGAAATTATAGGTTTTCTAATGAAATTAGTATGAGTTTATATCTCATGTGAATAGTATATTATGGGATATAAGTGGTCCAATCAGTCATTTTTAATGACTTATATTTTCTTATCATAGTCAATTAGGATATAAATTCCTTATATATTATTCTTGATAGAATTTATGTTTTTCTATGTTTATATATGTAAAAAATTTCTATTTTATGAAAAAAATTATTTTATACTAGTAACATTGATTTTTTATTTAAAAACACTTTAATGGAAAATGTAATAAACCTTCAAGTTCACCCAAACCTTCAAACACCATAGAAAATAGAAAAATTATTTAAAACCATCTTTAAAAATATTATATGCATTCCATTTATATATATTTCAAGATATATATGTTACCATATTATCATAGTTTTCAATGATAATATCTTCAAAATTAGAGGCCATATTTTCCCATGATTTTAAGAACTCATCCACTATAATAATATTATTTTTAAAAACTTTGGTCATGGTTAAATGTTTTATGTTAATTAATATTCTTTGTTCCTCTCTTTTATCCAGATGGATCAGTTCCCTTATTCATTTTTTCGTCACCCTCATTATAAGAATTAATGATTTGTACTTTCTCTAAAATCTCTTCCTTATATTGAATGAGAAGCTCCCAAGAAGGATCCATGGGATCAGCCTCTCCCTCTTTTTGAATGAGATCCATGTTTCCCCAATAGGTTTTACCATCCACACCGAACATCTCCTCCACTATGTGCTTAGAATACTGTGTAAAGACCCGGAAATTTCAAGGAATTTTTTTTCTTAATTTCTTTATAATTTTATGAGTCTGTGGTTTCTGACGACACCTGATTCTGAGGCCCGGTGTGCCCAGAATCAATTTCCGAAGTTTAGCTCGGGTACGTTCAGTGAACGAACGAGCGAGTTTTTCTATCTTTTGAAACAGTGCTCGGAATCGAAATCTGAGGTCACCGATTAAACCGCAACACCAGTATTTTCTTAGGAAGACCTTTTCTGGAGTTTCGTTTTCTTGGGAGGAGTTATAAAAGAATTTGGGAATCAAATGTAAAGTAAAATAAAATTGTGTGCAATTTTATTTTATCCATGGTAGTTTCGTTCTCTCATGGGAAGTTGTTGGTGGGGCCCACAACCACCCAAACTTCCATTGTGTGGTTATGAGGGCGGTGAGGCCCACACGAGCCCCCATCTTCTCATATTCCCTAACTCCACTAAACTCTCTTTCACTTAAAGTGCCAACTCCCCTCACTTTTGAACTATTAAATTAACTCTTCACCTTCTTCTCTCTCTAAATAATTAAGCCAAACCATGATAAATTAATTATGTGATTCACTTAATTAATTTATTTTGAGTTTTGAAATAATTATTTTTGCATGGATTTTATTTAAGATGGAGAGATCTTCCCTAAATATTTTCCATAGAAAATATTTTTTTGGGAGAAACCTCTTGAGAGAGAACGTTATGAAGGAAGAGGGGTTTTCCTCCATCGTTGAAGAACACCAAACCTCCGGCAAGGAACGACGATGCACCCACTTTCCTCTTTGTAGAACGACAATATAGGAGACATCAATTCTTCCTCGGGTTCACTCCTACGATTACAAAAGCGATGAGAGCCAACGACCATCGTCATCATCACCTCTTACCGTGCGACGACTTCAACGAACCGATGTCCTTTCCCTTTCACGTTATCGTCAATGAACGAAGAACGACTCGAGGTAGGAGATTAATTTGCGAGTGTTAATAAACTCATGTTTGTTTCCTTCTAAACAAAGAAGGTTAATTAACTCAATATTAATTTGATCCATGAAATAATATGTTTGCGAGTTGGGAATATTAGATTGCGGGGAAAAACATAGGGAATTTTGTTTAATACTCTTTCGAATGATTTAATCTCATATGCTAAATCGTTTATTAGTATGATATTAGTATAATTTATACTTGAATAAATTATACCCTCATCCATATTAAAATCATGTGTTTTATTGACTGCCAATTGATAACACCTAACGCGGAGGGCGCGGGTAAACAAACATGGCCCGACAACCCTCCGCAGATTGTTGTTGGTGCGCGGATTGACGAAGACAATGAAGTGGGACCTAAAATTCAATTTGAAGCCTCCGCAGTGATGATCGAGTCCCAGGAGGACCATTGGCGATGACGGCGGGCGAAACGGACCACCGGAGCGCGTCCGGTGGTCCGTGGAAAGCGGCGCCGGCACCGGAGACCAGCGCTGGCAGCGCACTGCCAGAGAAGACCATCACAGCTGAGCCTCGGCGGCGACACCTGGACCAGAACATCTTTTCCATTCCAGAATTATATGAGGCACATCTTAAGAGTCGCGCCGGTTCTCTGTCAACCGGGGTGAATGCACCCCCCCCCCCCCTTCGCACCCCGCTTGGCCGAGCCGAGCCAGGCCGCGGCCGGCTCTCGAGCCGGACCGCAGGCCACATGGGTCGGGTCACCCGCGCCGGGCCAGGCCACGCCGGTAGGGCCGGACCGCGCCAGCTGGGCTGGGCCGACCCAGGGGGTACTGGGCGGGGTCGGATTGGGCCTAGACCCCCTATTTTCGGAAAGTTTCGTTCAAACGTCCATAACATGGACTACGGACCTACGATTGATGCACCGTCAGTTGAGATAGGATCCTTGAATCGAGACGGTCGTTTTGGTATATTACAGTCAAGGTTTCGGAGAACTTTGGGTACGACCGGGTTGGTCCGAACCCGAAATCAACCGGGCCCTCGGAGGGGAAACGATTATAGCTTGAGTTCCGGACGTCCAAATGACGTGCCATTGACTTTGTTGGATTCATTCCGGTGTCACGAATCATTTGGTACACTTTGCCTGAGGTTTGGATATAGCTGGAATATGGCCGGGTAGGATTGTACCCGAAATCCAACCGGGACCCTAGAATAGAAAAGCTGATAACTTTCAGACCGGACGTCCGTTTGACGAACCGTCAGCGGCTTTGGTGATCACGTTGAGAAGTGGTCCCTATGAGTATACCCTATTTTTGTTCGGGGTACAGTTGAGATACGGTCGGGTTGGTTCGTACACAAAATAAACCAGGCCCCTAGGACAAAAAAGCTAATAACTCACAGACCGGGCGTCCGACTGACGCACAGTATGTTGCATTGAGACCCCTATGACAAGGCGGTCTGTTGTGATACTTCATCATGGTACATTGTGATACTTAGAGTATCGACCTGTAGGTCGTGGAGCGGACCCTCCCGGAGATGAGCGTACGGAGTACAGAGACCGTGTAGCTGGCTGAGACCTGAAGACTGCTTGTCCGATTCGAGTCAGAGTGACCTGTATAGGTCAGTGGGGAGCACTACTGTGTTTGGGTGGAAGACCCATGGTGGGGAGCACTACTATGTTTGGGTGGCAAACCCGTGGTACTCAACAGGAGGAGTTCCGCTGCATGCTATTTGGGGGGGTGCACAACTGTGTTTTGGTGGCATACCGTGGCGGGAATCACTACTGTGTTTTGGTGGCAGACCCATGGAACTCGACAGGAGGAGTACCTCAGCAGTCGTAGGTTAGTGAGAAGTACCTCGTACTCATGACAGGTTCACTATACTCGTCAGAGACAGAGCTCTTCAGCAGTTGCGGTTTCGATAATGAAAATCCTGGTTTGAGCTGAGTCAGTGACCTTTGTGTTTTTCTCATGATTGAGATTGGTTACTAGATAACATACGTATATGTATGAGAATATACCTAAGTAGTGGTTATCCATCGACTTCATATCTGTGTGAAACCTTGTAGCTGAGATGGGTTATTTGATAACTTAGGTATAAGTATGGACTTATACTTAAGTAAGGGTTATCCATTGAAAACATGCTTTGTGTTATCCTTCTTGGATTTAGTGAGACCTTGAGGGTCTCAGGTTCCCTACTGAGTATATTTATACTCACCCCTTCACGGGCTACGAATACACCTCGTTGTGTTGTTTACAGACAACAGGCAACACGGACCGTGGTTGAGGCTTGATGAGATGGACGGTACCTGGAGGTGGACCTTATGACGAGTCGGTACCCGGAGGATACGGAAGGATGGATGATCAGATGTGGAGTGCTGAGGAGGAAATTTGTACCTACCCTTCAAGTAGGGTCTATGGTGGACGATCCAGGAGCTTCTTGTTATCCATCGGCTATTGTCCTTTGAGTTGTACATTACTTTCAGTTGTAGCTGTACTTTTTTTTGGGCTTGTATTTCCCACCCCTTATACTTTCTGCACATTTTTATGCTGCTTTACTTAGTATATCTTCTTATTGTACTCTGTTTGTGTGTGATTTCATTCCGTAAAGCTAATGCCTACCCTTTTCATTGGGATTTACACCTTTGGTGCTAGTCTCCAGCCCCTGGACTATGGAAGGCGGGCTTGGGGTAGTCACGACACAGGCCCCGAGGATGGGTCATGACAAATTGGTATCAGAGGAGTCAGTTCTACCACAGAACATATAA
Source organism: Viscum album (assembly GCA_963277665.1). Taxonomy (NCBI): domain Eukaryota; kingdom Viridiplantae; phylum Streptophyta; class Magnoliopsida; order Santalales; family Viscaceae; genus Viscum; species Viscum album. The sequence continues at coordinate 693,207,099 of OY728132.1, read as the reverse complement.
CTTTGATATTTCTTTTCTATGAAGCAATAGTGTTAAGGGTACAGAGTGTGGTTTTCAGTTCAGGGAGTCCAGTGATGGTGCGGGCGACCGACGTATCCATACACCAGGACCCTGACCTCTGATTTCTGACTCGGTGCATGAAGACACTAACTGTGTGTGTGTTTTCAAGGGTTTCCCCATAAAACAGCTCAAACCAGGTCATCTCTCAAGGTATAATCATTTGACCGTTTCATGTCTGTTTCTTTTAGGATTTCTTTCACGGATGACCAGCTAGAGCTCTGAGAGTTTTATGCACTGACAGCCCACCGAGTGATGAGGCATCAGTACAAGGCCCTCTTAGAGTTGTTGCACCAGTGGAAGCACCAGCAGTACTACCATATGTTGGGCCACCGATTCCACCCACCCCAGCAGCTGGCGATGCACGCCGCATGAGCGTGCTTTATGAGTTCCATCTCCAGAGGCCACCCAGTGTCCAGGGAGAGACTGACCCACATGCGGCTGAGGATTGGCTGGAGGCTGTGGTGAGCATTTTTAGGATAGTAGGTACACCAGCGGAATTAATGGTTATCCTTGTTACCAGCCACCTTTAGGCAACAGCATGCAGATGGTGGAGCTGGATGCTCCAGTTTTGCGATGAGATGACCTTCACATGGGGAGACTTCGAGACCTTCTTCAGGGTGGAGTTTATACCGGTGAATATACACCCCGAGCCTGTTTAGGAGCTGCTTCCTTTGCCACATGATTTTCTATCAGTAGCCGAGACATCTGTAGGCAGTAAAAAGATGATGATGTGGTTCAATTGGACCAGACCAGCAGGTTGGTGACCTCGGGTTATAGGATCGATAGTGCAGGGCACCTGGGGAGGAGTATGGGCCAGGCGTGCTAGAGGCTGACAGTGTTTCTCCTGTGGTAGGAAGGGCCACATGGCACGTGACTGTCCGACCCCCCCCCCCCCCCCCCGCACAGGTGATCAGTAGGCATTGGAGGAGCCACCAAGTCAGAAGCAGCGTCGGGTGATTGAGTGACAGTCGAGCCGTCGACAAATCAGTAGAGCTATGGAAATAGGTGGACAAGAGTGGAATTAGTGGATTCCTTTTGTTCTTGGTACTTCTAGTTCTATGTTGCTATTATATTTTTGTCTTTGTACTTCAATATGTAGTAATAAAAGACACATATCTATGTGATGTTTACTATTCTGTCCATTGGTTTGGTTGATACTGAGAGGTCCCAGTTAAAATTGTTGACTTAACCGTCACTTTCAAGATTTCTACTAGGGGAGACCCAATGACTTCACACTGATGCCGACAGTGTGACTCGACCCTTAGATGCGAGAGTGATGGTTGGATCTCTTGGTAGTAACATCGAGGCCTTACGACATCATCCATGTCATGAATGCATCATTAATGTCTGTATTGACTATATTAGAAAATGGGAGTGGTACGTCCAGTGGATAAGACCAAGTTTCTCCTCTCAGAACAGGATAAATCTTTGCAGCTCTTACTGATCGTAGGTGGAGAATTTGAAGATCATCCAGGAGTGGATGAAGACTGCAAAGTGCAGTAAGAAACAACAAACTGGAACCAGTCTCAGAGACTTGGGCGTGTAAAATGTTTCATGAAGAAGAAGTGATAAGGACAGATGAGTCTGCGGAGCAGCAGACGTGGATGCAGAGCTAAGAGTATTTACATGCGGTCAAGGATTGTGACCCAATGGCTCTATAAATGATTCAAGGTACAGTTTGTGTCCACTACTAGCTTCCGTAGCAACAGACATTGATACGAATCATTCCATCCTTCCACAAATATTTTCCCAGACCTGGAGTTTCCGGTATGCCGTATACTTGACCCTCATGTCTAGAGATACCTTTGGGAAGAGACATGATAATCACACTTATGCCGACAGTGTGATCTGACCCTCGGGGTGAGAGTTTCGGTTGGAATCTCTTTGTGGAGGTTTCGAGGCCTTACGACATTGGTCTGAGTATGGATTGGATCCAATGTTCATACATTGATTGACTGTATTAGGAAAAAGGTTGTAGTTAATCTACAATGTTGGGATGGGTTTTCCGTGGTCGGCGAAAAGGAAACCCTCAGAAGCATTGGATAAACTCATGGATCAAAGGGTGTGGCCGATCACTATTGAGTCGGTCAACCATATCCTCGTGGCAGCATGAGTTTTGAGTTTCATTTCTAATCAGAAAATGGAGTCTTGTTGAGGTCAAGGATGGCGATCACGCCCTTATACTGGTCTCGCCTCAACGAGGTTTACAAAGATGTGGCCGAGGTGGCATATTATCTCTGAGGTTCAACAAAACTTTTTGAGGTCCTCAGTAAGGTAGGTGCGGTGGTTTACCACTTGAGCTTTAAACCCCAGTTGCACCGGGTGCATGATATCATCCACATACCTTAGCTGAGGAGATACATGCATGATCCTTCACACATCATCGACCCTAGGGAGTTGGACGTCGATGACAGGGCGACATGCACAGAGGTTCTAGTGGAGATCGAGGATCGACAGGAGTGGGTCCTACGTGGATGGTCGAATCCTCCGGTTCACTTTCACTGGTAGCTCGAGAACTTCCAGGAGAGCACATGGGAGCGGAAGGCTCAAATGTGTGCTCAGTACCACTTTTTTTTCCTTATTGTGTGTTGAAGCTTTAAGGGGACGTAAAGACCTGAGGTGGGAGTATTTTAAAGACCCATAAATTTCAAGGAAATATTTTTCTTAATTTCTTTGGAATTTTACTAGTCGGTGGTTTCTGACGGCCCCTGATTCTGAGGTCCTGTGTGCCCGGAATCAATTTTCAAAGTTTAGCTCGGGTACATTTATTGAACGAACGAGCGGGTTTTTATATCTTTTGAAACGACGCTCGGAATCGAAATCTGAGGGAACCGATGAATCCGCAACACCGGTAATCTCTTAGAAAGATCTTTTTTGGAGTTTTGTTTTCTTAGGAGGAGTTATACAAAAAATTGGGAATAAAATGTAAAGTAAAATAAAATTGTGTGCAATTTTATTTTATCCATGGTAGTTTAGTTCTCTCATGGGAAGATGTTTGTGGGGCCCACAACCACCCAACATCCCATGTGTGGTTATGAGGGTGGTGGGTCCCACAAGAGCCCTAATCTTCTCATATTCCATAACTCCTCTAAACTCCCTTCCACTTAATGTGCCAACTCCCCTCAGTTTTGAATTTTTAAATAACCTCTTCACCTTCTTCTCTCTCTAATAAATTAAGCCAAACCATGATAAGTTAATTAGGTGATTCACTAAATTAATTTATTTTGACTTTTGAAATAATTATTTTTTCCTGGATTTTCTTTAACTTGGAGAGATCTTCTCTAAATATGTGACTTAGCAAATATTTTGTTGGGAGAAACCTCTTGAAAGAGAACATTGTGAAGGAAGAGGGGTTTTCCTCCTTCGTTGAAGAACACCAAACCTCCAGCGAGGAACGAAGACCGACCCTATATCCTCTTCGTAGCACGACAAGAGAGGAGAAATTAATTTTTCCTCAGGTGCACTCCTACGACAACGGAAGCGACGAGCGCCAACGACCATCGCCATCATCACCTCTTACCGTGCGATGACGTCAACGAACCGACTTCTTTTCCCGTTCATGTTATTGTCAACGAACGACGAACGACTCGAGGTAGGGGATTAATTTTTGAATGTTAATAAACCCATGTTTGTTTCCTTCTAAACAAAGAACTCAGATCAACTCAATATTATGTTGATCCGTGAAAGAATATGTTTGCGGTTTGGGAATATTAGATGGCGGGGGAAAATGTAGGGAATTTTTTTAATACTCTTTCGAGTGATTTAATCTCACATGCTAAAGAATTTATTATTATGATGTTAGTATAATTTATTCATGAATAAATTATACACTCGTAGATATTAAAATAATGTGTTTTATTGACTGCCAATTGATAACACCTAATGCAGAGGGCGTGGGCCGAACAAACACGGCCAGACAACCCTCCGTAGATTTTTTTTGGTGCGCGGATTAACAGCGACAATGAAATGGGACCTCAAAGGCAATTAAAATCCTCCACCATGATGATCGAGTCCCGGGATGACCGTTGGTGAAGACGGCGGGCGAAACAGCCCACCGGAGCACGTTCGGTGGTCTGTGGAAAGCGGGGGCGGCTCGCCACACCGGCGCGGCGGCACCGGCGACCGGCGGCGACGTCGCGCCGCAGAGAAGACCATCGCGGCTGAGCCGCGGTGGCGACAACTGTACCGGAACGGATTTTCCATTCCATAATTAAATGAGTCACGGCTTAAGAGCCGCGCCGGTTCTCTGTCAACAGGGGGAAAGCGCCCCCACCCCCTTCGAACCCCGCTCGGCCGAGCGGAGCTGGGCTGTGGCCGGCTCCCAAGTCGGAAAGCAGGCCGCGCGGTCCGGGCCGCATATTTCGGGCCAGGCCACCAGCATCATGCCAGGCTGCGCCGGTTGGACCAGACCACGCTAGTCGGGCCGGGCCGACCAAGGGGGTACTAGGCCGGGTCAGACCGGGACCCCCTATTTTCAGGCTGTTTAATTCAAACGCCCATAACTTAGGCTACAGACCTCTGATCGACGCACCGTCAGTTGCGATGGGATCCTTGGATCGAGGCGGACGTTTCGTTATATTACACTCAAGGTTTTGGAGAACTTTTAAGTATGGAAGGGTTGGTTTGAACTCGAAACCAACTGGGCCCTCGGAGCGGAAACGCTTATAGCTTGAGTTCCGAACGTCCGAATGACATGCCATCAAATTTGTTGGATTCCTTTAGGTGAGACAGATCTTTTGGTATAATTAACCTGAGGTTTGGACTCAGATTGAATATGTAAGGGTTGGATTGTACCCAAAATCCAACCGGGCCCCTGGAACGGAAAAACGGATAACTTTCAGACTGAACGTCCGTTTGACGAACCGTCAGCGACTTTGGTGATCACGTTGAGAAACAGTCCCAATGAGTATACCCTATGTAAGTTTGGGGTACAATTGAGATATGGTCGGGTTGGTTCGTACACTAAACCAACCGGGCCCCTAGGACGAAAAGGCTAATAACTCACAGACCGGGCGTCCGACTGACACGCCGTCTGTTGTGTTGAGAACTCTATGATGAGGCGGTCCTTTGAGATACATCTTAATGAGACTTTGTGATACTTGGAGTATCGACGTGTAGATCGTGGAGCGGACCCTCTCGAAGAAGAGCGTACGGAGTACAGAGATCGTGTAGCTCGCTGAGACCTGAAGACTGCTTGTCCGATTCGAGTCAGAGTGACTTGTATAGCCCAGTGGGGAGAAGTACTGTGTTTGGGTGGCAGACCCATGGCGGGGAGCACAACTGTTTTTGGGTGGCAGACCCACGGTACTCGACAGGAGGAGTACCTCTGTAGGCGATTAGGGGTGGTTTACTACTGTGTTTGGGTGGCAGACCCCGGCGGGAAGCACTACTGTGTTTGGGTGGATGACCTGCGATACTCGACAGGAGGAGTACCTCAACATTATTAGGTTAGTGAGCAATACCTCAGAGTTGTGACAGGTTTACTGTACTCGTCAGAGACGGAGCTCATCAATATTTTTGGTTTCGATAATGAAAATTCTGGTTTGAGCAGAGTTAGTGACCTTTGTGTTTTCCTCATGATTGATATGGTTTACTAGATAACTTAGGTATATGTATGGGCATATACCTAAGTAGTGGTTATCCTTCGCCTTCATATCTGTGTGAAACCTTGTTGGTGAGATAGGGTACTTTATAACTTAGGTATAAGTATGGTCTTATACTTAAGTAAGGGTTATCCATTGAGAACATTCTTTGTGTTTATCTTTATTGGATTTAGTGAGACCTTGAGGGTCTCGGGGTCCCTACTGAGTAACGTTATACTCACCCCTGCACGAGCTACACCCACACCTCGTTGTGTTGGTTGCAGAAGGTGGGAAACACTGATCGTGGTTGAGGCTTGACGAGCTGGACGGTACCCGGAGGTGGACCTTACGAAGAGTCGGTACCTGGATGAGACGGACAGACGGAAGATCGGACGTGGAGTGCAGAGGAGGACATTTGTACCTACCCTTCAGGTAGGGTCCGTGGTGGACAATACAAGAGCTTCTTGTTATCCATCAGTTATTGTCCTTTGAGTTGTACTTTACTTCCAGTTGTAGCTGTACTTTCTTTTGGGCTTGTATTTCCGGCCCCTTGTACTTTCAGCAAGTTTGTTATACTGCTTTACTTAGTGTGGCTTCTGCATGTACTCTGTTTTTGTGTGCTTTCGTTTCATAAAGGCAATGCATTCCCTTTTCCTTGGGATTTACGCCTTTGGTACTAGTCGCCAGCACCTGGCCTATGGAAGGCGGACTTGGGGTAGTCACGGCACGGGCCCCGAGGACGGGTCGTGACATACTTTTACTAGTACACCCCCATCCATTCATCCAACTAGCATACCTCCCTCCACATGTTAGCCAACAAATCACTCCTCTACACCCTAGCTCCATCAGTAGGTGATTTGTTTAACTCTACATCTGAAAATACTGCATCACCATTAAGAATCACGTCTTGTTTCCCTGACAGTATTGTCACTTTCTTTGTATTTTTAGCTTTAACTACATATATTTTTTTCACTCTTTGAAGAAATCTGCAGTATTCTTTGGTGGGGATTTTGCTTAATTACCATACTGGGAATGTATCAAATAAAATAATAAATTTCTTTCCTTTCATGGATCTAGACCCATCACTCATAGACCCTTGGGTTTCTTTCTCAAAGTTCATCCTGGGTTAGGATGCAGATTCATTTTCACTTGGTTCATAATCCACTAGATACCATGAACTATTCTGCTTCTTTTTTCATTTTTAATATCTATTTTACAAACATCATCATAAATTTTCTCCTCCTCACCACCAATCAATGAATTGAAATGATTTTTAACTCCATAAAAGGTAGTGGAACATGTTTACTAGAAGGAAATTGAAGTGGAGGATCCAAAACCTAATCATATTGTACATGAAATGCAGTATAAGGGATGAACAAAGTCCTTCTACCCACACACAAAACTTTTACCTCTATCGTAGAAGACGGATATTCCCATAAATGATGAAAAATCAATGGTCCTTAGATAAAGATCAAGGGATTATTCAATCATGATTCAATATGGAAAATATGTATGTCACCATCAGATCTAAAAACACCGAACTCGAACACTTATATGTGGTATCAATGTTGGAGATTCCTTTAATTTTCGGGGAATGGGAAATAGAGTTAGTGAAATTCAAATAATCCCTCCATTGAACCTATTTGTTTCCACACCGATAGGATGGAGAAGAAGGACCTAAATCATTAAAATATGTACATAAATTCATTCAAGAATCCCAGTCAACCAACTACTTATAGGGAAACTCATCCCCAACCAAGATCTCTACACTCTCGACTTGGATTTTTGAGACATCAACTTCAACACAGATTCACAAGGAGATCAGATGATAGATAGAAACTATTAGATAATTAGAGAAAATATATCAAGCAACCAATTTTCCTAAAATTATAATTATATAGGGGTTTTGAAAAGGAACTGGTAGTTTGGGAATACGTACCCAAAAAACTGATGTCAGAGCATCCCTATTCAAGTGAAGATCATACGTCCATCGTACTTGGAAATATGAGAATCATTGAATGTTCTAGGATTGCTTGACCACATGGTGATAAAATCATCCATAGAGGAGAAGCAGACCATGATATGTCACTTTTCAATAATTCTAATAGTCACCCACTCCTATAGACCCTATGATGAAAACATTAAGTGGGAAAATGTGTCAACTGAATTCCACCATGAAGAGAAATGGGCCACCAAGGTTATATTCAAGAGATGTGAGGCATTTGTAAACTCTAAGACAAAAAATGAAGGTTGGGTGATCTATAAAAGATATCATGGATATTTGGGAGAAGAGAAAATATTTGGAAAAGTGGAACTAAATTTGGGATTGATAATGAGAGAAAGGAAGAATGAGAATGGTGCCCCTCCACCTCAGACATGGAAGGGACAATTGTTGTGGCCATCACTGCCACCTTGGTCATGGATGGGGAGGTATTTGAGAGATGAAAAAAATATTTATGTTATAAATCATGTCATATTCAATTGTTATAATTAAATTGGGTATTACTATAGGATTTTCTTATCATACCTATATGTTCATTTCACGGTTACTCAATTGTGACCTTTTATATGATCTCAAAAAAATTATTATTGATATATGTTTTGTTTTACCCCATACATAGCAGATGCGCCTACGAATTTTTTATTTAGTTTTCTATTCCTTATGTAACGAGGAGGAAGACAATTATTTTTATATTATATATTCAAGAGTATTTTGTTTGTGGGAAAAAATTTAATTCGATTTAAAATCTATTTTTATTTACCTAATATCATAAGACACTAATCCATTTGATTCATTCAGTTCTTTATTCATGTATTATAATTGAAAATCAATGGAAATGATTTAAATATATATGATATTTGTGGTTGTTTCATCTCAAATGGTCCTTGAACGGTCTTAGTGTATTCATTTGAATTGATAAATACAAAATTTCTATGATTCTCCTTTGCAGTGATGGATTAGATGGATTGAAATATGATATCGGTCCCCAAAACTATGTGGGATTACGGATTATATGTGGGATAGTTTAATTGATTTTTTATTCTATCTTCAATAAAGAGTTAATATCATTGAATAGGGGATTATATCATATGGTTTGGGTGATAATTAGAGATATGTGCATGGAGTGTGATTATTTGTGCCTAGGAAATTCAAGATTTATGTTTTTGAATAAAAAATGGAATTAATGGATTTTAATTGTGACAATTGGGGTTATATAATTTTTATATTGATATGTGAGATATTTTGGATTCATATATGAGGGATAGGTTTTGGTAGATTTATTCATTATATAATTTATTTTTCTAAAAGTTTTCAGTGGATTAGGATGGAATTAGATTTCGTGGAACTTTTCTAGTTTGATACCTATAAAATCGGTGTGTTGAGTCCCAAATTTATCATAAATAAATATTACATAATAGAAGATTAATATTCCAATCATAACATAATGATACATTCTAATAATGTATAATTATCGTCCTTTTGGAACCAAAAAACTAGTTTATATGTCAGATATATCATATATCACCACATTCTCCATAGTTATATTCCTTCATTAACATATCATAGATATAATCATTCATAATAATCATGGGAAAAGAAACATATGAAAGGGTGAGATCAGATTCTCAGTAAGGGTATACATGGTTGATATCAATATATCATGAGAAATAGTGTAAAAGATCATGATTATAACAATTTAAAAATATACTATTTATATCATATACCATAAACATGATTCATGATAAAAAAAATTTAGATAATAAGACATTAATAATAAATGAATAAATAAACATAAGCTATGGAAGAAAAAAATTTCATAAGAAAATGTGCTTTTTAAAACACATAAGCATTAAAATTATTTTTTCAAGTCCACCCAAAAGACAATCATATCATTTTAAAATTGTGATATTCACACATGTATGTTCTTTGATCTTGGGATAAACTGAAATGTACACTCTGTTTGGGCTTGGGAAAAAAACTTTTATACCCTTTGTTCTCTTTTAATATTATTAATTTTTCAATTCATTGGATGTATATATAGGTTTAACACATCACATAATAAAAATTATATATACATTTTAAAAAGATCTAAAAACATAAATCCTATATGAAACCATGAATTGAAATGGGTTTCAAAAAATAGTTCATCATATGATAGCCCATGGAAAAGAAATCATCTTCACTAACGTATTTTATTATATTCATACAACGTTGTGATAATAAATAAATATGGCATCATTGGATCATATCCCATGTGAGTATTAATTAACCTCAATAGATTTCATCGTAATTGGAATATTTTTTGAATGAAAATTCACCAGAAATATTTATTAAATAAAATTAAATTTGAATGAAAAAACATTATCATAATTGAGAATTCTTAAAATACACTAAAAATAATTTTTATTGAAAATAACCATGAAAATTGATAATATAAGCACTAAAAATCATTTGACTCAATTTATAAAGAAAAATATCTTATTCACAGTGAAAAAAATATAAAATATAAAACATTTTCAAACTAATTTTCTTTGAAAATAAACTCTAGAACTCCTAAATGAATCATCAAATATTTTAGTGGTCTTGATATTAAGAAATGTTGTACAAGTGAAAAAATGACTCCTTTTATATTTTTGATAAAATAATATTTGTCCTTGTTATGAAATATTCTTGATGGTTATTTTTTTAAATAGGTATAAATTTATTTAAACTATAAAAGAGGAATATTAGATCATATTTGAAATCATTTTCTGAAAACATGGATATAAATGAGAAATGGGTTTTCAACTGAAAAGACAAATAAATTCGGTTTTATTTAATAATATCCTACTAGATTCATGAATACATAAAGAGGGAAAATGAAGGTAAAATGTATATTCTCATGACATAATCATAGGTGAATAAAACTCATGAATTTATATAAACATGGATCCTATGATTTCATCATCGAAATCATAATCATAAATAATGTCAACAGACAATGAGATTAAAACATCAAACTCCTAAAACATAGTAACTTTTGAATTATAAACTCTATCAGAGGAGAACATAAATAGAATTTTTAAATTTCATTAGTACAAGGTCATTCACGATATTAAAATCAAAAGGGGTTGTATATTAACCACATAATATAAGATATGTGCATAATATAATGTAAATCCCAATGGATACTAATTGGGAAAGTAATCACATACCTTCAATCTAGAATCAATTTCAGACATTAGAAACAGATATATAATAAATATATTTTCTTATAAATATATTATAGAATGATAATTATATTTATAATTCCATATAATATATTTATATGATCTTTAATTATCCATTTATTAACAATTTAACATTAAAATCATGTTTTTTGATTATAACTTGTTTTTTTCATGCATATTTTTATTTTTTATTTTTGGTCCCCCAATTTTGAATATGGATCTATTATATATATATTTTTAACCATGATATAAATATCATATAAATTTGGTATATATGTAATCACAACAAAATATAAAATTTAGATATATAAAATGAAATACATTGTTCATAGAGATTGTGTGTCGTACGTACTCATGTACAATAATTCCATTTTCTCATTGGATATAAGAAACTATAGGTTAATAATATATTTATTTTATATAGTTTTTTAAGTCATATATAATATGATTAATAATTAAATTTACCCTAATTTCCTTCCATGAAAATTCATAGTGAAACACTGAACACACCGCTATGTGAGGGGGTTGTCTACCACAAACATGAATGACCTTACTGTATCCCCCAAAGAATATAATTTGATACATTATATAATTTTTCATAATTATAAAAGTATAATTATTTTTGTAATAATATATATATTCAATTAATCAATACTTATTACAATCCATGTAGAATTGAAATTGTAAATAGAAAATATCATTTTACGAGGTGATACTATAGCGTACACATGACTGACATTATTATTTTCCAACAGATTTCGATGTAAGATGGTATATGCAATATTATAGTTATATATTCATAACATTATCATATATATATATTTATATATGATATATAAATATTAAATTCAACATTTTTTCCAATTATCATAGGTGGTACGAGAAAATGAAGAACAACCGCTAGTGAGGTGGTAATAAGTCATACACGCAATTGATAGATTCGATTCCCATTTGATGAAATAATAACTGAATATATATAACAAAATTAATATAATAAAGTCAAAATATTTGATATACGCATGTTATTATATCATAATATATCAATAATATTTTAAGATGGGGAATGAAGAAATAATATGATTGCATATGTTTATGAACATTACCTCTTCCTTGGAGAACCACTTCAAGAATATATCTATAGTCTTTATAGGTGGGGTTCCAAATGAAACTGAGGCCTATAATAAGGGGAGTTGGTTGTGGGAAAGTCATTTTGGTAGAGTTTTACTAAATCAAATTGTTCTGGAAGTCTTTATATAAAATATAAATTTGAAATTTATTCCAATGACGTCAATGTATTTAATAGATATGTAATGGAAGAAAATTTAAATTTTCATACATATTAAAATTTAATTTATATTATGAATTATTTAATGAAAAGGTTTTTAATACTAAAAAATATTATGTTTCCATATTAATTAAAAATTTACCTTTTTGGAGATTTATAAAAATACATTACAAATGTTATTTTAAAATTATGATTCTATAAATAATGTTCCTTTGTTTATTTATGTTTTAAAAAATTGGGAAAATTTAATTTCAAAATGACTATAAATAGGCTAGAAAACAAATTTACATAGAAAATAAATATCTGTGTTAGATTTGATTTCTTCTCACCAAATGCATTAAAAAAACATAAAATGGATGATAAAAATTTAATTGATTATATAAAATGTACATTTCATTAAAATTATTCCAAGAATTTGATTTAATAAATTTATTTATATAAAACATGTTTGTCCATATAAAAATATTTTTTTAGATAAACATTTCATTCATGTTAAAATTGATTTCATTTTCATTTATAATTTATTATCTAAGAAATAATTGATTTCATATATATGTGAAGAATATATATTTTCATAATATAGTGAATCATATTCATAATTTTCCATCTAAATACTAGGTGATAACTATCATATTAAATAATAATATATTAATAGTATGTTATTTTTTTATTAAAATATGATTTTATGTTTAAAAAAGGTTTCTAATAAAATGAATTTTTTGAAAAAAACTATTTATCGTAAATTGGAGTGTTAAATTATACACCCACAGATGAATTTATCCACTGAAATTCATCACTCTAATAAAAAAATGAGGATACTTCAACATCATTACATCTTTATATTCTGAAATAGAATTCACCAGCTGGTGGATGCACCATAAAATTTTTGACAATGTGAGTTATTTTTCATTTTAGAATTTCTCAAAACAATCCAAAATCTCCACCGGAAGATACTCGTATGAAATATCATTCTCTAATGGTAATGCAAATAAGTTCTGATCATGTGAAGGATCAGGTATGTAATTTGTATGGATAGATGCACGACACACATTATAACCCGTAGTGGGATTCGGTGGAAGTGACCAATGATAGGTTATTTTTTGAATGTGATAATGAATTTAAAAGGGGACCAACTATATAAGGATAAAAATTCCATTTATTTATATACAAAAATTCATCCCCTATTTTTTTATAAATAAATTACATTTTTATCAGTGAAATTAATAATCATGATTATTTTTTTGCATGCTTATTGAAATAAAATATTCAATAAGATATATAATTAATTATTTGATCCATTAATTATATACAAAAATAAATATAGATATAATAGGTTATCATATAATCTCAAATAATAAAATTATTTAATATAATAAATATTTATGCTTATGGATCCTCCAAAATATGTATAAAAAAATTAAATCCCAAAGATTTGAATTATTTGATCTCAAATCCTTCCATCATCGTCATAACAATAATTTTTATCACCCCTAGATTCTCATATGAAAAAATATATATATGTTAATCACATCCAAAAGTATATAATAAAACAATATTTCATTCAAAAATCTAATTCACCCTATATTCATAAAATAATCTATAATACTAGCCAAATATATTTCCTTTCGAACTAAAAGTTCATCATTGTACTGATAGAAGATCATAAGATGATTTAGAATGTCAAATTTTTTTCCTTATTCTAGAATCTATTATGATACATACAAAATCATAAAATTTCACAAAATCTATTGTGAAAATATTCTGATTGATATCATTATTAGAAAATTATATAATGAATTTACCTCTGTACATTATACTACATATCAAGAGTAAATACATGTGTGGTGATTTCATAATCGTTCCTATTTTCATTTGTATTAAAATGTTATTAAATCATATCATCCTTATTATCCCTCATATTAGGTAATTTAATTTTAAAATTATTGAACTATTTTTCAATTGAAATATTCATGTATAAGTGGTACATTATATTGATATATCTATCCATTCATAATTTAATAACCTATTCACATAATATATACTTTTTTCCTCAATGGAAATGTGTCCGACACCAGTACCACCCTAGGGTATCCTTAATGAATTTACCTGAATACATCTCCCCACATTTGTGTTTTCTATGTAAATAAAATCTATTTCATCCATTTTATTTTTTAGTTATCATGAGACACTATCTTCTTACGTCATTTAAAAACAATGGAATAGTAGAAATCAATAATTTTCATTTCTACTATCATTTCTCATCTAATGTCATATTCAAAGATACAAAAGTCTCCCATTGACATCTTTTTTCATTGAATTGGTTTTAGGGAACCAAATAATAAATAAATATATCCCCTAGATAATTATTAAACAAGATTCTTACCATTATTATCATGTACAATTATCTTCATACGTTCCAATAGAACCATCATCCTTTTATTTGAGATTTAGAAGTAAATTATCCATTTTTTGTATGTAAAATATGAAGGAATTACTTATTAAAAATGTGTTCATAAACTCACCTCACTTCATGAATTCAATTTCACAATTATTTCCATTATCCATTATTTAAATCCACCAGTGATATGATTCATCTCTCAATGTATAAATTTAAAACCTAAATTTTCATGGTTATAAAAACAAAAAAATTATTTTCAATATTTCTGATCAATTTCTCAATGACTAATTGATCGGTGGTCCAATTAAAAGGTGTGAATTTTTTACATAGGTAGTAATCCAAAGAATTTTGTGAACACATTTTCCCATTTTGTATTTTATCAATATTCATAGTTTCAGAAATATGTGTGAGAATAGACACAATTCCTTTTATTATAGTTTTCATAACATTGTGTTTCTCATGAGGAAAATCATCCCATTCCCCATTGCATTTATCATTAAAAAATTTATTTGGGTTTTATCTAATGACTAAAATATAAAATAATAGTGTGAGTAATTATAAGCATAGAGATAAAATTTATACTCATGAAAATATATTTTAAGATTGTGAGGCCCTGATATGTTAATTTAAATTTTGAAACCTACGTTTATCCGAGGATTTACCTACTTATAATATTTCTAATTACTTCGTATTGGTTCATAAAAAATATTAATTAACCCATTAATAACTCATATTGTCATACTAGGTGCACAGTATGGCCAACTGTCATGTATGAGGTAACGCTTGAGTCAAAACCAATGTGACTGCTTTCAAATTTATTACTCTAAGATACGTATATTAAAAAACCAAATCCACATGTACTATGAAGACCAATATTTAAAGGGAGACATAGGTAACACAAATCAGAGAATAAAAACTATAAAAACATGTTCCATTATTTCATAAAACATTCATTATATCAGAAAAATGAAAATAAATGGGTTTCATAAACCATTTCATCATAGAATAAACCAAGAAAAAAATGAGATTCATAAACATATATTCAACATAAAAATCCATTCATGGAAGGAATGAATATTGTATCATTGTATCATATAACCAGTAATGATTATGAAAAATAAAAAGATATCCTCTTATATAGAAAATTATTTTAATAAAAAATAACGTTGAACATTTCTTGATAAAAATAAAATTTCTATGAATATAACAACTTTCAATCTAAAAAATAATAAAATATTATGAAAATAGTTTTCAATTGAAATTACCTTCATAGATTTTAAAATATGGTTTAAAATCATTTAAAAAATTTACCTTGGAATATATCAATTAAAATTTAAAAAAAAAATCATTATTATAACATATAAAAATTTTATATTTTTCTTTATCAAAGATCCTTCGAAACCTGAAAATGATGATTTTAATAATTTATTGGTCATGATTGAAGGAACTGTTTTATATGTTAAAATAAATATTTCCTCTATATTTTAAATAATATCTAAAATGATAATTATGTTGAAAATGATCTAAATATTCAATTTATTTTTTTGAAAATAAAGAAATGGTTAAAATGAAAATAGTTAATACTAGAAGAGTATTTAAAATAATTTAAATTTTTCAATAAAACATGTATATGTAATAAGAAATGGTTTCCATAAAATAAATAAATAATGTCAATTTTCATTAAAAATTGAGATCATGAGTTAATAATGAATAAGGCCCCGACCTTAAAACACTACATAATACTAAGTTTAGTCTATAATTTTATTTCATTTCACATTGAGTATATTTACATATTTATAGTTTTACACAATTAGGAAATAATTTATACAAAAAACTCAAATATTAAAACATATAAAATTCTGCTCAATATCCATGTTTCTCACAAAACAAAATTTTTTAAGCAGGAACATGGTTACTTTTCATGTTCAATAGTCATTATTTTCCCCTTAATACAATCCTTTTATCAATTATCCCTTAAATCCTAAAAAAATTAATCATGGTATGATCATAAAAATCATAGAAAAGGATTCAAAAATATGAAATACTGTTTGTTTTGTGATAACATGAAAACCCCTGAATACATTTTCATAAATTAATACTTTACACCATTAATTAGTATTAAATAATTTCATTATAAATAATATCACTTCATAACCATTTTTTAATTTAAATATTTTCATTTAACCCAATTAAATCATATAAAATACATAAATATATATTGGGACATTATTATACTTAAATCGAATAAGCATGTGGTCGACTACCCTACATGTCACACTTTCAAAATTGAATAATCATAATGTTGATTTCCATACCAAATGAATTGGAGGTTATAATATGACCACCCCTAATTTGTTTATCATGAAACCACCTATCCTTAGTTTATCACGTTACCACCCATCAATTATTCAAGTACCATTATATAATTATAATATATAAAAGATTTCAATTTAAATAATTTCACTAATAAAAGATTAATTACAATCACAAGAAATTATTTCAATGTATGGAAATTAGGAATCCATTTTAAAAACTATTTTATACAACAAAATACCAAAAAACGTGAATAATTTATTTATTTTCTCTTTTAATAACATTAAGTCTTTTATAGGAATCCAAATATCAAACAGTCTTCACAGTGTTGAAGAAGTCATTATCACCATAGATGTTAATAAAAAATTCATTTCTTTCATTTGGTAAAATCATAAAATTATCTATATGAAATGACACATTTTTTAAAAATTATTTCAATGGAATTAATAGTCAAATGGGTTTTTTATAGATAGCCAAAGATAATATTAGATTATAAAATAAAAATATTTCGTAATGAATGGGGATTCAGATGAAGTCTCTTTCCTCATGTATGATTCATCATGTAAGTTCTTTATATTCAAGAATAATAAACATTGGTTATTTAATTGATTTCTTGAAAACCATTTTCATCTTTATTATTACATTGAAATCACTTTTTACCATATTAGAACAATTAATTAATTATTTTTGTTCATGTCGTACATTTATCTATATTTGGTAAAAATCACCAAAATGAATTTGGTATGATGTCTTTAGTAAAAAAGTTTTGATTATTCCATCATATCTTGAATAATATTCAAATAATTATAACCAAATTTACATGTTAATTAGACATCTAAATCGAACCATTAATTATAGTTATAAATAATGAACAACGTTACAATGAAGCAAATTTTCAGCTATATATACGCAATACTAACATTTCAATTTTTCAATAATCATTACGGAAAGAAGGTAATTATTATTTCAACTATCCAAAATGATCACAATATCATTAATAACATTTAAATATATGTATAAATATTACTATTATGATGTTCGAATTAAGAATTACTCGCATCCCTTTATGGAGGTGGTAGTTTAGACCTATGAATTAAGGATAATATAATTTAAATGAGCATGAAAAATAATAACATAATTCATATATTATAATATTATAATTATTATTACTGTAAGAATAACACATTTGGACGTTAATTCCATCATTATAACCAGTCTTTATATATTGTTATGTAATATAAATTATATTGGTTTGTGGAGGTGATAGTTCCCAAGTACACACAGATGATTAATTATTTTCCCATTTGATGGACGTGAAGAATTATTTAGGTTATTTTATGAATATAATGATATATAAGTATATTGAAGAAGATGGAGGTATTATTTTAACATGTATAAATAATATTTGAATGAAATTGATGATGAAATAAAATAGAAATAATTAAATAAAAATGACACATCTTCTTCGGGCGATCTCTTAGATTGACACCATAACACCTCTAAGGAGAGTATTATAAATAAAATAAGGACTATAGCATTTGTGGAGGGATCCAAGGAATAATTGTTGAATGGTATAGACTGAAAAAATTTGTTTGCATGTGTGAATAAAATATAAGTTGTAGTGCCCTATTTTAAGAGAGAGGAAGGGATCTCTTGGAATTTATTAAAATTTTAAATTAATATAATTTAATATTGATTCCAAATGGATAAAAACTAAGTTATTTAGAATATTATATTATTATTTTATGGAATAAAATAATCCTATGAAAATTATCTTGGTTGTTATTTTTTTAATCCTTGTTTATTTGTTTGAACCCTTTGTTTAGCATTTTAACTCTTACTACGTTATCATATAATTTACACTATGATGGTTAATATAATTACAATAACATACAAAAAGAACAATAATTGACTAATATATGAACTTACAAATCATATACCATCTATTTGGTAGAATATTATTTTTTTTATAAATTTTATATAATTTAATTAACTATATTATATATTGAAGTACCTTTAGTGTCAATTTTGATGCAATTTATTTCATGAATTTTAAAAATATCCTACAAATAGGATATCATAGAAAACACATTATTAAATAATCCAAAACTTTCGAATGTAATTAAAAAAATTCTCATGGGATACAAATTATATAATATTATTATTATTTTAATATTTTTTATATCTTTTATTCAAATATTATATTAACGAAATAATTAATTCATATTCATTGTGCCACCAATTTAATTAATAAATT
Organism: Viscum album; assembly: GCA_963277665.1. NCBI lineage: Eukaryota > Viridiplantae > Streptophyta > Magnoliopsida > Santalales > Viscaceae > Viscum > Viscum album. The sequence goes on along the minus strand of OY728132.1, from coordinate 693,187,993 downwards.
ATTACCTAAAATATATAAATAAATTTCCCTGATGTAGGTAAAAATTTTATATTTATAAATAATATTAATAATGGAAGATATCACTTATATCACCCCACATTAATTGTATTTTTCTTGTTAAAAAAATAGTGACCCATATTTTGTATTCCATTAAATAAAATAATATAAATATATTAAAGTCATCCAAGTGAATTAAAAAAGTTATATTTCCACCCAAGGATGATACTAAGAAGAAATAATCATATATAATGAAATTTGGACAACTGTTAGGATAAATTATAATATTATTTTTACCATTAATTACCATATTTAGCATTAATCGTTGTAATAAAAGTAATTATTAATGTTATTATTTTTAGTTTTAAAAATTTATATTTATCCTATAAGATAATAAGTAATATTAAAATTTACAATTACTATATATATATATATATATTTCAAAAATAAAAAACACAAAAGTGGCTAAAATTAATTTAAAATTAACCCCGTCAACTTATCAAGAAAACATGGTTTCTAATGTTAAATAATTCCAAAGTTCACAACGTTTAATATCCAATTTCAAATTTAAATTGACTCCAATGGAAAAAATTGTATTAAATTCTAAATACGTGAGTTAATTATAAATTAAATCATGTTGAAAACATAATTTAGAAATATTAATCAGTTCAATGAAACTATACAACTAAACTGATATGTTCTATTTTTCACTATTTATCAAAATATTATTGTTCGCCGAAAAAGTCCAAAAAATTAACCAAATCAATATATTATGTTTTTTAAAAAAATTCTTTATTTTGTTATAAAAAATTAAAACTATTTCAAAAATTATATTTTAAATGGGTTCTCAATCAAAAGTTTGTAAAACTAACATTTAATAATATTTTATTTTTTTCCTTAAATTCTGATTTATTAAAATATTAGTCCTATTATATTTATTTCCTAAATTAAATGAATCATAATAGACATTTAAAAAATAATATTGATAGTTCTAGCCATTAAAACTGATAAATTGACTTAGAGAAAACAAATAATTAAAATATTAATATTAACAGTATAATAATTTTCAGTTTACCACCTTCTTGGATGTAATGTAATATTTAGGAATAACAATTGTTACCTATCAGGTATGATGTCAGATATATATATTCTATTTTAAGTTTAAATTAATATCTATTTCAATAATATTAGTAAATATGAAATGATATTTTTCTATAATTACCTGGGATGTTACTACCATCCCCTTTTTAGAAGTCACATCATCGTTATTTTATTCACATGTCAAATAAGTCATGGTATTTTCCACCCATAAAATATTTAGACTCCCATGTTTCTGCTTCAACCACATTGTTTTTCTATAAAACATTAATCTAATAAATTACATTATTGTGTAATAATTTCTCATTGTGGTCAAGAACCAAAACCATTTGTTCCTCATAAGAATGATTCTATTCTAACTGAACTATATCTAGACTGTACACATGAGCTTGATCCTGCATATATTTATTAATAGAATCCTATAATTTTACTGTTCACAAATAAGGAATAATAAATATCAATTTTTTTAATTATTCTTACTCATTTTTATCTATCACCATCATCTATTCTATTAGTTACTCATGTCTATAGATCGATTGAAAAAATATAACTATGTAAAAGTCACCATTATGGTTGAATCGCCATTAAGTTTCACTCATTGGTGGTCATATAATTGTTAGTAGGAAAATGGTTGTGTATGAGCTACCATTTTTGTGGCACTACATAAGAAATATATCACAATCAATTTTGTCACTGTTAGCACATATATAGAATTCTATACAATGATGAAACAATGTCACTGAATCTACCAATACACTGATTCACCATTGTTATACAAACTGAGAACTTAATGAATATTTTTCAAAAAAAGGATGATCCACTTTCACATTGAGATAATGATCATTAAGTCAGGATTTCATCAACCCACTGATAAGAAAGCATACTGATGGAATAAAAAGTCGTGGTAATTATGTGTTACCAGCATGATCTACTGATAGCATGAGTCACTACTAAGTCGACCTATCATCAAGTGGACCTACCTTTAGAATGAACTACCAATCACGAGTCAGTGATAATTATCTCACCATTATAGATTATAGAATGATCTAAATATGAGACACCCATTCCAAGACACCATTCATATAATACTTTTCAATAGAAACCATCAACTTTATCTATGTCATTAAAATTGACTATTATTATTACTATCAAATTTTTGAAATTTTAGTGTCATTATTTATTTTAGTAAACTGATATGTCTATTGTAGACAACATTAATGTCGATTTCAGAGACTAGTATGTGGTATGAGGTATTAAAGAACATTATTCTTGTTAGATGCACCATATAATGTAAAAATATAATCCAAAAGATGTGGTGTGAAGCAGATATAAATCTAGAGCTCACATACACGAGAAGACCTTATGAGATGATGTGTGGTCAAAACAGGACGATACAGTTGATGGATGAAACTAAAAAACATCTTTTAGCAGCAAAAAGAAATATAAGAGAAGCACTAATTAATAAAAATTCAATCTTACTATAATGTGTAGATAGAATGTCACATGACACTCTATTTTATATATGTTTCTACAAGTCGACTCAAGAATATTTTCAAGACATCTTCTAAGAGTCAAAATTTTCAATTAAAATCACGTAGAGGCTTATAAACACTATTACCTATATTTTCACTATTTATGTATTGTTTTTAAATAACAAGTACTTACTCTGTATCTATTTTTTGTTAACATGCATTCACTGTTATGCAGATCTGGAAGATACATTGATATCTTCAGAAATCCTTTTTTTACTTTTTACACACCCAAAAATAACAGTGGAAGAGGTCCATGTGTGGCATGGTTGTTTTAGATATACCACTGAAACAGTGGAAGAGGTCTTAGGGACCTAGAATGTGTGTATGTGGCTGTTTCAGCAGATCCAGGGTGTGGATCCTTGTTTATTCAAAAAAATTTCTTGGTGGAAGGTGATCTCCATGTGGAGTGGATTAAATATCTACCTGATATTGAACCTCTTATTGTTAACTCTACTATGTTCTCTTATGTTTAGTTTTCTCTATTTTTTTTTTAAAATTCTACTTTATACTGATAATTAATCTTAAATAGTGATTATATTAAAATTATATTTAGTATATTGCTATAAAAGGTTAAAATAAAAATTTATATTACTTTATCTAAGAACTAATCAATCATTAAAATGAATTAAAAAATATTAAATATCTTATAAATCATATAAATTAGTTAAATGGGACATTTTTAATTTCAAATTTGGGAACATTTAAATTTATGTTTCAAGATATAAATATTTAAAGGAACTAAATTCCCCCCATCTTCAGTGTCCTACTGCGACGAACATTTGGTATAAGAGGATTTATTAGGTTATGTGTTTCAATGTATTATATGTTTTTAAATTTTTTTCAACTATGAATTTAGTTTTATTAAAAATAATACATATTTCTGTAAGATAAAAAATTTTATTACTCTAAAATTTATTTTAAATGGAAATTATGTAGAAAGGTTCTGGTACAAATAGACCTCCTTATTTTAATTTCACAAATTATGCCCTGTGTAAACTCATGATGAAAATTCATTTAGAAAGCATGGGTTTTGAAATGTGTTATACAATAATAGATGAATATAATATTCCTTGTATTATAAGAAACGCTTAGGATGACCCAAATAAGATATCCTATAATAACAATTTAAACGGTATGAGTGACTTATTCTTTTCTCTAGGTGATGATGAATTGCATAGGATTTCTTCATGTAAAACATCCTTTAAAATTTGGGATTCTTTAACTGTTTTACATAAAGGAACCACTAATGTTAAATAAATGAGGCTTGACATATATACTATTTAATATGATAATTTCAAAATTATTCATGACATGCATATTTATTCCATGTATCTCAGTTTCAATGACATTATCAATAAAATGAAATCATTGGGATGGACCATTACTGAAAAATAACATATCGTGATGATCATGATATTTATTACAGAATGGTGTAGATGGAAGTCATTATAAATTAGAGACTCTTCTACCATATATGCACTACCTATAGAGTTTATGACTAAAAAAGTATTCATATTTTAGGAAGAACACAAAGTAAACAGAGAATAAGTTTATGAACCTCAAAAAAATTGGTGGCTTTAAAAACCACATCATCCAAACCAAATGAGAAAAATCAATTTAATTCTGAAATTTATATAAATATTGATACTTCAACTGAAAATAATGATTAAATGGATTAACTATCCAAGAGAATTAATAAGTTTTATAGATAGAAGAAGTTATTTTTAAATCCTATATATATAGGTAATTATTATAATGAAGGTTACTGGAAAAAAGATTGTAAAAGGAATGATAATTCTAAAGATAACATCTGTTATGAGTGAAAAATTAGAGGACATGTGATGGCGGACTATACTAATATAATGTATAAATTTTTTTAGGATCATGATCTAAAGTTAAAAAAGTCTATGAATGGAAGTTGGATTGCTTCTGATGATAGTTTCAACGAATCTAGATCTTCCCATGATGAAAAGGCTTTCAAATACTACATGTGTTTTGTAAAAAACACCTCTGAGGTAACCCTATCATCTCATATATATAATTCTTATTATTATGGTGATGAATTTCAATATGATAATTCGATAAAAATGACTAAAGAATAAAAGTTGGAATACTATAAAATACAAGATGAAACCTGTAATGAGTTGAAATATAAGTATAAATCTATCATGAAACAACATAATGTTACTATTACTATTAAATCGATACTAACTATAGATTAAAGGAATAATTCTCAATTTCTTTATGAAAACATTGAACTCAGGCATTCTAATGTGAAATTAAATAATTATTTTGTGAAATTTACAAATAGTAATGATACCTTAGTTAAAATTCATGCCAAACAGATTACTCATAAATATAATAATGGTATTTTTTATCAACCTAGGAAAAGAATCATTTTTTAAAAAGCATACATTATATCCAAATCTATAAAATCTTGTTTTATGGAGTGTTCAGGAAACTTTTATGCAATTTTCAGAACTAGAACTTTTCTCAATACTCCTAGTTCTTGTAGACCTAAAATTGTTTATTTTTTCAAAATGTTATTAACTCCTTATAAGAAACCCATGAAGAAAATGTGGGTTTCTAAAGATTTAATTACTAATATTACTAGACCCAATATATTTTGGGTACCAAAGAATTTCTTTGATTAAATTATTTTTTTAGAATTATATCCAATGTTCTCTTATGAAATCTTATAGTACAGCAATAGTTGGTATTAAAAAACATTCTATGGGACTACTCTAGCTTCAAGAACATTATAATGATTTATGGTGGGCATGTCATTGTTGGTGACATTGAAAAATGTAAAATTATTGGCCTTTTCTAAATCTGGTAAACTAACTCAATTTTAATTTCTATAGTTCTTTATGTTGATGATCGTAAGTACATTAAATGTAGATTTTCAATGTTATGTTATGATGGATTTCATTTTAAATTTTAAAACTATTATTTTAATTTTTTCAATTCTAATAATGATTTAGTCTTTAAATCTTTATAAATAAAATTTTATCTGATGTAAATCTATATTTTTTATTCTCATATATTGTTTCTTGATTAAGTTCCATTCTTAATTATTCTTGGCTCTATCATAGAATAATAGGCCAATGTAACATTCACACTCATTGAAAACGTCAATGATATGTATTAGTCATGGACCTACCTAAAATAGAGTTTCCAAATGATAAAATCTGTAATTCATGTCCAAAATGAAAACATTATAAAATAACATTCAAACCAACGAATGAAGTTTCAAATTCTCAACCTCTTAATTTTATTTACATGGACATATTTGGACCTTCTAGAGTTTCATTCTTAAATGGGAATCACTATGTTTATGTTCTAGTAGATGAATTTTCTAGTTATACCAGGTATTTATTTTTATCTCACAATAATGTATCTTTTGTTTATTTCAATATTTAATCTAGAATGGTAGAAAACATAAGTGGTCTTAGGATCCAACCAAAAATAATTTACCATGGTCATGAGTTTGAAAATCTTGAATTTGAATCTTTATTCTAAAAATATCACTATAAAAATAGCTTATCTTCTCCTAGGACACCCCAGTATAATGGAGTTGTATAAAGGAGAAATAGATCATTACAAGAAATAGATCAGACTATACTTAATGAATATTATCTACCAATTAATTTTGGGAAAGAATATATGAATACAATTTTTTATATAATCAATTGAGTTTTAATAAGACTTATCCTAAAAAAGACTCTCTATGATCTATGTAATAATATGAATACCAAGGTAAATTGCTTCAATGTTTTTAGTTGCAATGTAATTATCCTCAATACAAAATAAAATATTGAAAAAATTTACTCCAACAGTGATGCAATTATTTTTTGGGTTTTTAAATCATAATTAAATCCTATCGAGTCTATAGTAATAAAAAATGTGTGTGGAAAAATATGTTCATTTCCATATTCATTAAATGGGCCCACATGAGGCCAAAATATTCGTAAAAATCTACATGAGAACATGGGTAGTCTAGAAATAAATCCTAGATCTTATGATTTTTCTATTCAAGAAGCCGAAAATTTGATCTCTTGAAAATATCCAGATTCAATCCAAAGGCATCCCTAACCAAAAGATGGCCATGAAACAACCAATCCTTCATTCTCTATATCTATTAGATCCCATAAAACAAATCCTTTAAATGTTGAAGTTGGAGGCATATGAAATGCAACCAAAACTATATATTCTCTATAAAACTATGTTAAATATCATGTATTTTTTTTCAAAGAATGAACCTAAGCACATCAATGATGCAATCAATGATGACTCTAGATGAAGGCTATGCAAGAAGAGTTAAAACAGTTTTAAAGAAACAATTTATGGAAACATGTTGATATACACAAAGGAACCTTGACCATATACACTATGAGGGTGTTTAGAAACAAAGTTGATGAAGTTGGAACTCTTGTATGATATAAAACCAGACTAGTTTCATAGTTTTATTGTAAAGAGGAAGGAATAGACTATGGTTAATTTCTTTAACATATGGCTTGAAATAAACCTATTATAATACCACCAAATTATTCAACATTTCATAGATTAAATATTTATCAAATGGATGTCAAATGTGCATTCTTGAATGGACATATAGTTGTGGAATTTTTTTATGAACAACACCATTGTTTTACAAATAGACATTTTCCAAATCATGAAGTTAAATAAACAAAATATTTGTATAGTTTAAAACATTGTTCAATAGTTTGGTTTGATAGGCTCAACACATTAATTATTTCTAATGGTTTTACAAAAGGAATATTTGATCATAATATTTTTATAAAAATTATTTCTAAAGATGTTTTAGTTTTTAAATATACGTTGATGATATAATTTTTGGATATTCAAAAATTTGGTGTGTGATTATTTTTAAAAAATGATGCAATATGATTTTGAAATTAGTTTAACTGGTGAACTCAAATTATTTCATTGTCTTTAGATTTTCAAAATAAGGAAGGTATTATTTTAAATGAAATTAAATATACTAAGGAACTTTTCATATTTTTTAATTTGGATAGAACTAAAAGTAATGATACTATTATGAGTACCACTGGTAAATTGGATATTTATGAATAGGGTATATTAGTTGATCAATCCAATTATAAAGGTATGATTGATGTATTCACTATTATGTACTATCTGACAAGGTATTATGCTTAGTGTCTGTATGTGTGTACATTTTCAAGAAAATCCAAATGTTTCACATCTACTGACTATTAAAATAATATTCCCGTACAGAATAGATAATACAATCCTTGGACTTTTCTATCCTTGAGGACAACCATTTGAATTTTTTAGTTACTCTGATTCAGATTTTTGTGTTAGCAGGTTAGATAGAAAAGCACCTCTGACACATGTCATATATTGAGAAAGTATCTCCTTTATCTATGTGGTAATAAACAAAACTTTTTTCATTATATAGTGCCAAATATAAATACATAGATTTTCATAGTTACTTTGCTCAAATATTATGGATGAAACACACCTTAATAGAATATGGATATCAATTTAGGAATGTCCATATAAATTGTGAAAACAGATGTGCTATTGACATTTCTAAGAATCTATTTTCTCATTCAAGGACAATGAATATTGGTGTAAGACATCCTTTTTTGAGATATAATTTTAGAAAAATTGATATAACTCTTGAAATTCTTGGCATCAAACATCATCTTGCTAATATTTTATCTAAGGCATTCAATTCATAGAGAATGGGATACATTAGAAATGATTTTCAAATGATCAATTTTGAGTGACTAAATATTTAATGTCTCTCCATTGAGGAAATATCATTGGGGACACACCGTTGATGACATAGTTTTGAGGTCTCATCATTGATGAGACATTGTTGATGACTCAATGATAACAACTCACCATTTGAACTCAACACTATGACTTAACATTGGTCATTACTTTCTAATTTTTGAGAATTGAACATATAAAAACATTTTTAATTTTTTTTCTCTTGGTTATTCCGAATATTAAATTTTTGATATTCAAATCACTAAAATATAAAAATTGAGTTGATCCAAAATCATTTATTACTCACTCATTATCCCATAGCTGAACCTTTATCTCTCTGGAACCCTTATTTCCTTATTACCTCAAATCGATCCTTTTGATCCATTTGTGATGGCTCGAGTGAATAATCCATCTAAGAAGTCTCTCAAAAAAATCATCCTTTAACGAAGAAAAAATGTGATCGTAGTGCTTCATGGCCTAAACCTATTAACCCAAGTGTATCTAACTATGTATTCACACCTAATAAATAATTGCATGATGATTGGTTGTTATTAGGCATGTTTCTTGTATTTTGAGTGTTAAATGAACAAGGTATGTTGGAGTATTTCTCCATCAACAATCTTCCTCCCTACATGAGACTGGTTGATGAGTTTGACATGTATTTTGAGTTTATTCTTGAGGGGACTAATGATTTTTGGTCCAATCTTAGAATAGATTGATAAGGGATTGCATTCTCTTCAAAGTAGTAGGCTGAATGTCTAAAGGAACCTCATGAAGGTATTTTTGACAATTACCATGGGAGTGCTTCTTCTGATAGTGATATTTTCAATTATGATGTATCCCTAGTCATGTTGACTAGAGATGGAATATGAAGAAGACCTATAGAAATTGATCTATATGGTTAATGAATGTTATTATTTATGTTTATTCACCATCAACTATGTACCAGTAAAGGGGGTGTTGCTTCCTTGAAATATGAGGATGTCAATTTTTTGTATCTGATGAAGGATGGGCATGTGATTAATTTGTGTAAATATCTCATGGACCACATGAGTGACATGATAAAGACATAGTCCCAATCAAGTTCACCGTTTTATTGAAAGATCATTTCTACAGTGATGAATGGTAATGGAGTTGTAAATACAGGATAAGAAACTTTCATCAATTGTGATGGTTATTTTATTTCTAAATCTGTTGAAAAAATAAAAAATATTGTTTATAATTAATAGAACATGTAGTGGGATTAGTGTAATGATAAAAATTATGAATTTTTTTGATAATTACCAATATCCTTCTGGGCCAATAGATATAGTAGACACCGGTTTGGTAGCTGGTTAGGTGGCTGAATACTTATATGAGGAAGAAGAACTAGATGAGACAGAGAGAAAAATATGATCTCATATTGATGTTTGGAGTGATATTGATATTTCTAAACTCTCAAATAGAATTTATATTGGATTTACTAGCCCTCTAATAAGGCTTCCTACCAAAGAACCTTTCCTAGATGATAATTTTGACAAGGAGATAGAAGAATCTAGAGATAATGTGCATTCTAGTATAGGTGAATGTGAAGGTTATGATGAGTCTAGAGATAAAGGGAAAGAAATTAGGATGAATTAAATGATAATAAATAAGGTAAATTATATTACAAAGAATAAAGTAGTATTAGGAGTGATCCAAATAGTGTAGAGGATGAAAGGAGAAAGTGGTAAAATTGATGGTGAAGATGGTGGTGAATTTAATCCTTTTTAAGAATAAATGACCTACTGTAGAACCTTATGATCATTCTATAATTGATAAAAATCTAATTGAACATGAATATCTAGATGAAACCGGTTCAGTGGATCAGGATGTAGTCTTAGAACCTCATGTGGACCCACACTCGGTTTCTTTTAAAAAACATACTTTCAAACCTCTAAGGGATCGTGAGTCGTTTTTTTTTCTAAAGAAGTATCTTAAATTTCTCAAGTAATAGAACTTGTTTATGATATTATGAAATCACCTAGTGAGAGGGAAACATCAATTGAGGGTGTGAAGTAATTTGAAAGTGTTAATATTTCCACTATTATTCCTTATGATGAAACAATATCTGAATGGGAAAATGACTTTTTTATGTATCACTATTCTTAGACTAACATAATTAAAATAATGAGTAATTAGATCCTAAATGATAATTTTTACATTCATTGGATCAATATAAATGTGATCTATTTGGAACAACTCAGAAAATATCACCTACTATAGCAGTAGCTCCGGCTCCTGTTTCTACCCATCCAGTTGCATTTATTCCTAGAAATAATATAACCAAACAATATTTCAATGCTTTTAAGGTGGAGTTTTGTTCAGTGGTTATAAGTGCTTTCAAACCACAACCTATTCTAGTTTTAAGTCTTACTTAAATAGTTTCTTCTATGCTTTCAGAGAGTGTTGTTTCCCAAACAAAACTGTAGATTATTTCTGATCATCAAGAAGTGAGGTCATAAAATAAAAGGATATGTGTTGATATGGATATACTCATTCCTTTTGTGAGTGAAATGGTATACCAGTATAATGCTTCCTTGGAAAATTTTGTAAACTGTCATGGGGATACATCTTCTTTATTTGATACTCCTCCTCCTCCAAATCTTGATCTTCCTATTTTGTATTCAATTGGAAAATATGAAGTATATGTTACAACAATCATAACTCCTCCTACTGTTCAGACTCTTATATTAAAGTATATTTGACTAGTTTTAACATTCATGTTCTCCATTTCATGAATTTTTCTATTCTGTTCTTTGAATTTATTTACCATTAGGTTCCCATAATGTTCCCCTTGACTTTTTTATGAAAATATCGGTTTTAGGGTGTCCAAAACATGCCACACATTTTGGATACACTTTTTACTAAACCGTGTAGACAAAACATGCATATGTGTCTTCGACATAATTTTTTTAATGTTATTCCCATTTTACCTTCTGTAAAAAATCCTAATATTCCCCTTTCTTCCCCGATTTTACCTTAGTAGCCAGGGAAGTATTCCAAGCTCACTCAACCTCGATTGGAACACATTTTTTCTATAACATCGATGGTAAATAAAGAATAAAAAATTTCATATTTATTAACATTTTTGAAAAATATTTTAATATTACTTTAAAGGGAATTCTATGTTTGATGGCGTACCAAATATGCAACAATGAGTTTCCTTGATATCTTACGTTTCACACTAATAATATAATATATTTATTTTTAATGGTAGTTAACGCCTAGTTGTTGTAATGGCGTGAATGAACTGAACTAACTAAAAAATGATTACATATGTTTGTGTAATATTTTTACAATTACCCAATAAATTATCGAGGCTAAAAATGCGAATGAATCCAATTTTAAGCATAAATATTCAAATATTTATTAAAGGGTTGATTAACCGCCTTTTTAATGCGAACCCTTTTTAAAAATAATTTTTGTCAATTTTATATGTTATATATGAGAAAATAAAATCCTCCTTAAAAATCAGGACATCAATATGTACTTTGTGTAAAAAAAATTATTTTTCCGATAAATTTCATTTTTTTAATGAATAGAGAATAATGATGTATTTTAATTCAAAACATACTTTTAATATAATTTATTTATATGGCTGGATTAACTTTTTAATAGGTTTTAAAGTGTATTTAAAATATATTTTTACTATTTAATACAATGGTAGTCGTTGGAATTAAATTTTTTTTGAAGTTGGACATAAACAAGTGTCAATCTTTTGATAGATATTGTTTTTAAAAACATGCTATTTTTTTGACAGCGGGAATTAATTATAAAATTAATTAATGAAAATTATATGTTTTTAATTTGGTAAAATGGACATCATTTTTGAATTTGGAATATCAAATTTACTTCAGATAAATTCTTGTTATTTTTCTGACAAATGTTCATTTTTAATGAATAGAGAAAAATACTGCATTTTACTTCAAAACTGCTTTTTCATCTAATTTAATAATATAGTTATATTTACCTTTTAATGGGTTTTAAAGTGTAATTGAATTATTATTTTATCATTTAATACAATTTTGTTCATTGGAATTAATTTCACATTTCAATTGAATGTAAAAAAAGTCAATATTTTGATAAATTTTTCTTCTTAAAAACTCGTCTTTGGTTTTGACAATGGGAATTATTTTTAAATTAATTACTGCAATTTCTATGTTTGGAATTTGGTAAAATGGATTCCATATTTTGAATCAAAAGGTCCAAATTATGTAATTAATAATCTTTTTTTTGACATTATGAATAGTAACACCAACAATTATCATTAATTAGCCTGATTAATTAGTAATCGGGTAGTTATGGGTAATAAAAGAATATCATAAGGATATAAAATTACCCATCCATGTGTCTTAAGGATATTTTTTGAGTCAAGGCGGAACATTGTATTCCTTGTTCCAACTTTTGTACCCCATGGAATCACTTTAGTGTGATAGTGACCTTTTATCATATTATTTTTAAAGAAAAGAAAATATAACCAAAGTTTGTATCACCTATGTAAAACAATTATATTTTTTTTATATAAATTATCCGACATACTATAAATATTCATTGGCAATATTACACGATTTACAACATCATGGTATTTTTTTATAATTTTTAGACTTTACATAAATAAAAATATTTATGACACCATGATGATGTTGTGATTACCCCATAAATAAATGATTTAAATAAAATGAAACAATAAGGTAAAATATAAGACATCAACTTGTCTAAAACATATTGGATGGGTGGATTTTGAACCCTTATCACCTTATCCTCAAAATATATCACTGTGGGACCTTTAAATTTATAAAATCGTTTTTATAATAAAGTATCATTTCAAGACCTTCCAAAAGTGACCCTCCTCCCTCTTATAAAAGGCCTCCACCTCTACCCACTTACCCACTCCTCTCAAGCCATTGTCACGTCCATCATCTGCTCATATTATCTCTCCAAATACCTCTATTACTTTTAGAATCCACACTTTGGGCATAAGTCTATTCAATGAATCCTTTTGCTCAAAAAAATAGTTACATGATTTAAAGGTAATGTATTCCCTTATGTTATTTTGTTTTATTTTTCTTCTCCAACCCTATAAACTCTTTGTATTCATTTATTTTGTAACAACACCAGTGTATTAAATATACTAGGATGTTTATATGATAAGGATTCTAGCTACACTTACACACACCTCCATCTAATGGGTGAAGAACATACTGTTTCGGTGGAGGGCGAACTACTGCCTCACGAAACGCTGATTGTTCAATTATCTCATACCACCTCTCATGATGATCATTAAGATGTCACTGTATTTATATACGATATAAATTATGTTTATGTTTTCTTTATGACTCTGTATTTTTCTTTTATGGAATACCTTTATGGTTTCTATGATAGGTAAATGCGATAATTTCATTTTAGGAAGTGCGGACTACCGCCCCCTCAAAGTGATATGACTCATTCATTCCATACGTGGAATGTATAAAGGATAGATTTTATGAAATTATGTAACATATATAACATATATATTATACTGAAATTATAATATACCTATTTACCATTATTATTTCATTCCATTAATGTATGTAATTCAAATTAAAGTAGCGTTAATGCGTACGTACGGCTTACCGTGTCCATGAACGATGCATTTCATTTCTTATCTCCAAATGTTATGTAATATTATAAGTAAATATGTATAATGGATATATATGATATATATTACATAAAAATTATTAAAATCATTCTGGATTTAATTAACTTTGGACCACATGTATATCATGTAATTATAAGAAGTCCATTTTTTGACTCATGTACCGAACATCGACAAAAACTTCTGATATGAACTCACATAATTAACTAATTATTTTAACATTGTAATATTTGATATGAATTTAATAATAAACATTAAAGGATGTCCTTAAAAAATTATAAATTGAAAAAAGTTTATTATTTAGGAACATAAAGAAACGAACAAGACAAGTCGGACTTGAGGTAAGTGATCATACCTCTCTTTTTCTTTTTGAGTACTCTCTTTAATGTCATTCCTTTTAAGCTCGTACTTTTTATGTTGGGGGATGTTATATTATATTACTTTTAATTTATTTTTTTTAATATTATGATAGTCCCTATTTTATCTCATCAGTTCATTTTTGGATGTTTTATGTGGTGCCGTTAGGCTGCCGAATTTTCGTAAGGGATTTCTTATCTCACTTTTAATTCCATGACATTTCCATTGTTAACCATTTATTTATTTCATGTGGTCTATTGTGTAATTCCATTTCATATATATTATCACTATTCTATTTATATTTATAATATTATGTGATTTATTTGGTTTTTATTATCTTTTGTCCATATGACTCGATTGATTACAACGTGGTAAGGGGTTTTTATCACACTTTTTATTCTCGTGAGATTCATGCTACATTTTCCACTGTTTACTTTTGTATGGTTTATGTAATACCAACTATTTTATTCATTGTGTAATATAATTTAATTTATTGGTATTTACATCTTCATTGTATGACCCTTCTTTCATGGGGTGTACGTTTCGGAAGTTACCCAAATCTGTAAGGGAACCTTTCACCCTCCTCTTTTTAAAAGACATATTTTTGTTAGGTCTTTTAAAATACATATTATTATGATAGGATATGCTCTTATATATCCTTATTGATGTAAATTTTATGTCTAAGTGATTAGAAACCCTTTTTATCTCTCATCATCTCATTTTCTGATATTTAAAGTGACCCCTTTAGGCTATCGATTTTTTGCATGGGAACTTCTTAATCCAATTTCAATTCATTGGGTTAAACCTCTACTTCTTGATTATGTCATGATATGAATATGTGTGGATGACCTCTGATTGGTTTACACTTAATATCCACATTTAAATTCTGTATTTATATTTGTCACAAGTAATTAAATAATTGATTTATCCTTAATCTAATGATACCATCTTTGTAAGGGACTTCGTCTCAATATCTATTCATTGAGGCATTTTTCATTTATACACAACAGTATTTTATATGGTGTATAAACCCCTTTGACTTTTATTTTTTTCAAAAGGAATCTTTTCTCTACGAATTGTTTTACTAAATGACAAAAATTATGTTTTTTTAACGTACGCGGTGACAACGACCTTTCCACTGCCGTGAGTATTGTTTAATATTTGGCTTCCTCAACAAGCTGTAATGTTTTAAAAGAAAATAAATAAAATATAATATTTTACATATTTTGGCATTGAAAATGGTTTTGATAAATAATTATTTTATGTCAATATATTTAAATGATATATTGTGATTGAAATGTCAAAATGTTATCATTCAATTATATTGTTTTTATGTGTTATGATTTTATTATGATACTTGGACATTTTATGGGTTGTTACGTGATAAACCAAATGACAGGCGGTGCCATGAAAACCAGGATGGGTGGTTACATTATAACCTCTAATGCATTGGGTATGGAAGTCAGTCGTATGGCTATTCCATTTAGTGATGTGTGTGGAAGTCCACTGTATGGTTATTCCATTTATGTATGTTTATTTCCCAAGTTACCTTTATATGTTATGTGTTCTTTATATGGGTTTCATGATGATCTTTTGGTTACTAAAGGGTAAGCAATGATCTTTTATTCAGTGAAGAGTATTTACTACTTCATAAAGGTGAAATGTATTACTTATGATTATGTATTCATGGTTTACTTGTTGTTTTAAAAAACATAAAATTTACTTCTTTGTGTATCCCTTACTGAGCTTTTTATACTCATCCCATGTTTTTGAAATGTTCTCCATAGGAAATAAAGATTAACAGTATTGAGGATGGGATCAAGGAAATACATGCTATCTAAAACATGGAACTATACATGTTTCTTTTTAAGAGTTTTTATTTTATGAAAAAAATGGAAACTGAGTAGAAGTGACTACTTTGTAATCTTTTGAGATGTAATAGTTATGTCCTAATTCTCCAAACCTCTAAACCTGAAAATATAATCAATGTGAATTATTCATTTAATTCAATATTAAGTAATTTTTTAAGGCTGGTTCCTTATAGTTGGTATCAAAGGCCGGTTTAGATAAATTTAGGGGTTAGAGTGTTGTTTAATCATAAGTTACAAGTTGTGTATAACCACAATGGTTTGTATATTAGATGGAGTCATTGTTATTTTTGAAAGTTGGGACGAGTTTGCGATAACTTAGATAAGTATATCTTTGTGTTTATCTTCCTCATTAGTACATGATGATTTTACAGATATACTCACACTGACCTTTTTGGTTTTAGTAAATGGCTGAATCTAGCAAGCCCCAATGTAACAGTGGATGTGAAGAAAACTGTGACAATTTTACGAAGGAACAACTGAATGATGTGGGAGCTGCAATGAGAACTCTTGTGGCTATTATCGACCAGCTATCAGGAGTCATGATTAACCATTTGAACCATGGTCAGTTCTACAATGCATCATGTATGAGAGAACCAACATGATGTGGAAGTTCAGGTAATAATTATAAAGGTAACCATTATGGTTTATATGATATTTTCTTTTGACGTAATTATGGGATACTGTATGTTATAATGGAAAATGAAAGGCATGAGATAAACTTGTGGTTAAATTATGTTATGGTTATTTTTTTACGATTTTATCCCTTTTTGGGGAATGTTTTAAGAATTATATAGTTTTGGAAAAAGGGAAACATGCAGACCATGTGACAACCCATCCCGTCGGACGAAGCTGTGGGAATCGAACCCATAAACAAAGTGCGACTGGGATTTATCACATACCACTGCACTACGTGAAGTCCCTGGTTAGTATGAGTTATTATTTTAAGTTATATGATCTTATGAATCAGGAATAAGTTGATTTTGGGTTATATATGGAAATGATTAACCTATCATGGAGGTTATGTGATTAGGTTAATTAATTTTTAGTATGAGACTTTAAGAGTAACTGATGTTATTTGGAGATAAATTTTAAGATTTACCTTTGAAGACTATGTGATTAAATCCTTCATAAATTTGGGTTTCAGTCTTAGTTTGGATTACATTGAAGAATTTTATGGATATCTATTTATTGAATGATCTTTTGGTTTTTTTTACAAGTTTTGGAGATTAAGAGTAACTTTTTTTTTAAAGATTATCCTTTTTGGGGATTATCTGATGTTGTACTAACCATTTTGGTTTTGGTTAAGGTCTAAAGACATGGTAAATATATAATTCTCTTTTTTGGATTAGTTGATTCTCTAGATGTTGATTATATCACTCTTAATGTGAACAAGTCATCCTAAATACTCATATTTTGGAGCAAATATGAGTTTGTGTTAGAAATCTAGTAAGAGATGAAAGTCTACAGGAAAAGTAAGTAGGTTTACTTATGTTTTAGATAAGCTCATAAATAAATCCCTCAATGAAAAGTAACTAAAAACAAAAACATTTTCTATTAACATTTCCAACTGGGGAATCAAATACCGTTTAACCCATCACAAGTTTGTGATTTTCTGGTGATTAACTTTCTCCTAAATCATGTTTTCTATCACTCTCCATCAGACATTGATGGATTGTTTCTCCTCTATATCCATTTTTTCATGGAATCATAGTATGGGTTATATCAGGTGACCATTTTACATCTCATTCTTTCTTTTAAAGTGATAGTTTAGTTGACTTATTTTCTTATGTGGGGCTTTCAATGAAGATTCCGAGCCCAATTCTAAAATTGTGGGGACGCAATTCCCAAAAGGGGGGAAGGATGTAACATCCCTGGTAAATAAATAATATAAGATTTTCATATATAATAAAATTTGTGAATAAAATTTTAATATTACTTTAAAGGAAATGCTATGTTAGATGTCGTGACCAATTCTCAACAATGAGTTTCTTTAGAATCTTACGTTGCACACTAATAATATAATAATATTATTCTAAATGGTAGTTAATGCCTAGCCATTGTAATGGAAGAAATGAACAGAACTTACTTCAAAATGATTACATATGTTTGTTAAATATTTTAACAATTACCCAATAAATGATAGAGGCTTAAAATGCGAATGAATACAATTTTATGTATAAATATTCTAATATTATTTAAAGGGTCGATTTACCACCTTTTGACGATGAACCCTCTTTAAAACTACATTTTTTCAATTTTATATTTTATATTTGACAAAATAAATTCTTTTTTTAAAATTGGGAAATGAAAATGTTCTTTTTGTAAATTTGTGTTATTTTTCCGATAAAATTCATTATTTAATGAATAGTGAAAAATGTTGTATTTTAATTCAAAACTGCCTTTTAATATAATTTATTTATATGGTTAGATTATCTTTTTAATTGTTTTTAAAGTGTTTTAAAAATATATTTTTACCATTAAATCAAATGGTTGTCATTTTAATTAATTTCACTTTAAAATTCGACATAAACATGTGTCAATTTTTTGATAGATATTGTTTCTTAAAAACGCGCTATTTGTTTTGACAGTGGAAATTAATTATAAAATTTATTAATTAAAATTATATGTTTTTAATTTGGTAAAATGGACATCATTTTTTAATTTGGAATATCAAATTTACTTTGGATAAATTTTTTGTATTTTTTTGAAAAATGTTCTTTTTTAATGAATAGTGAAAAATACTGCATTTTACATAAAAACTGCTTTTCATCTAATTTAATTATACAATTAGCTTTTAATTTTAATTGGTTTTAAAGTGTAATTGAATTTTTTTATCACTTAATAAAATTTTATCCAATATATGTAATTTCACTTTTCAATTAGATGTAAAAACAAGTCAATCTTTTGATAAATTTTACTTCTTAAAACCCCGTCTTTGGTTTTGACAATGAGAAATTATTTTTAAATTAATTTCTGAAATTTATGTGTTTGGAATTTGGTAAAATAGATTCCATATTTGGAATCACAATTTCCAAATAATTTAATTAAGACTCTTTTGTTTTTTACCATTATGAATAGTAATGACGACAATTATCTTTAATTATCTTGATTAATTAGTAATCCGGTAGTTAACGGTAATAAAATAATATCATAATAAAATAAAATTACCCCTCCATGTATCTTAATGATATTTTTTGAGTCATTTCCGACCATGGTATTCCTTGTTCCAACATTGGGACCCCATGTAATCACTTTAGTGTGATAGTGACCTTTTATCATGTTATTTTTAAAGAAAGAAAAATATAACCAATGTATGTATCACCTATGTAAAAATATTTTAGTTTTGTTTATATAAATGATATCTTAGACTATAAATATTAATTTTAAATATAAAAATGTTTCCTATATCATTTTATTCATTTATTATTTTTAGACATTAAATAAATAAATTTATATATGACACCATGATGATGCAGTGATTACCTTATTAATGAATGATTTCAGTAAAATGAAAAGTTAAGGTATGATCTAAGAGTTACACATGTAGAAAACCTATTTTATGTTTGGATTTATAACCCATATCACCTTATCCTCGAAATATATCATTGTGGGCCCCTTAAATTCCGAAAATCATTTTTATAACAAAGTATCATTTCAAGGCCTTCCAAAAGTGACCCTCCTCCCTCTTATAAAAGGCGACCACCTATACCCCCTTACCCACACCTCTCAATCCATTGTATCATCCAACCTCTGATCATATTATCTCTCCATATCCCTCTATTAATCCTATAATCCTCACATTTGGTAGAAGTCTTTCCAAGGAAGAATTTGGCTCAAATCAAAAAGAGTTTCCCGATTTAAAGGCAATGTCTTCTCTTATGTTCTTCTATTTTATTTTTCTTTTCCAACACCCTAAACACTTCTTATTCCTTTCTTTTGTAACAACACCAGTATATTCAATATACTAGGATGTATTAATGAGAATTATTCGAGCTACACCTACACACACCTCCATCTAATGGGTGAAGAACATACTGTTTCTATGGACGGCAAACTACTGCCTCACGAAATGATGATTGTTCAATTCTCTCCTACCACATCTCATGGTGGCCATTAAGATGAAACTATATTTATATATGATATATATTATGTTTATGTTTTACTTATTCCTCTGTATTTAACTTTTATGGCATACCTTTTTGGTTTCCATGATAGGTAAACACGATAATTTCATTTTAGGAAGTGCGGACTACCGCCCCCTCCTAGTGATATGACTCGTTCATGACATACTTGGAACGTATAAAGGATAGAGTTTATGAAAATATATAACATATATAACATATATATTATACTGTAATTATAATACACCCATGTCTCATTATGTTTTCATTCCATTAAAGTATGAAATAGAAATGAAAGTAGTGTTCATGTGAATGTACGACTTGCCGTGTCCATGAACGGTGCATTTCATTTCTTATCTCCAAGTGTTATGTAATTTATAAGTACATATATATAATGGATATATATCATATATATTAAATATAAATGATGAATATCATTCTATATTTAATGAAATTTGGTCCACAAGAATGTCATGTAATTATAAGAAGTCCATTTTTTGACTCATGTACCGAACATCGAGAAAATCGTCTGATATGAACTAAAATAATTAACTAAATATTATAACATTATGATGTGTGATATGAATTGAATTATAAAATTTAAAGGAGTTACTTAAGAAATTATAAATTTACCAACGTTTATTATTTAGTAATATAAGGAAAGGAACAAGACATGTCGGACTTGAGGTAAGGGATCATACCTCTCTCTTTCTTTTTAAGTACCCTCTTTTATGTCATTTATATTAAGCTCCTATTTCTTATGTGGGGGATGTTATTTTATATTAATATTACTGTAATTTTTATGTTTATATGATGAGATACCCTATTTGATCTCATCAATCCATTTTTTGGAAGTTGTATGTGGCGCTATTAGGCTCCCAAATTTTCGTAAGGGATTTATTATCTCACTTTTAATTCCGTGATATTTCTATTGTTCCCCACTTATTTATTTCATGTGGTGTATTTCATAATTCTATTTCATATATATTATCATTATTATATTAATATTAATGGTATTATTTGATTCACTTGGTGTTTGTTATCTTTTGGTCATACGACTCGATTGATTACAACGAGGTATGAGGTTTTATCTCAATTTTTATTCCCGTGAGATTCATGCTACATTTTCCACTATTTCCTTTTGTGTGGTGTATGTAATTCCCATGATTGTATTCTTTGAGAAATATAAATTAATTTATCGGTATTTAAATCTTCATTTTATGGCCCTTCTTTCATGGGGTGTACATTTCGAATGTTACCCAAATCTGTAATGGAACTTTTCACCCTCCTCTTTATAAAAGACTTATTTTTGTTAGGTATTTTAATTTACATCTTCTAATGTTGGTAAATATTATTATATATCTTTTTTGCTTTAAATTTTATTTCCAAGTGATGGGATACCCTTTTTTATATTTCATCATCTAATTTTCTGAAGATTAAAGTGACGTCGTTAGGCTATCGAATTTTTTAAAGGGAACTACTTAATACAATTTAAATTCTTTGGGTTAAACCTCTACATATTGATTATGTCATGCTATGAATATGTGTGGATGACCTATGATTTTTTTACACTTAATATACACTTATATTGGGTGAATTTATATTTGTCACACATAATTACGTAATTGATTTATCCTTAATCTAAGGATACTATCATTGTAAGGGAATTCGTCTCAATATTTTTTTGTTGAGTCATATTTTCATTTATACACAACATTATTTTATACAGTGCATAAACCCATTTTACATTTACTTTTATTAAAAAGGAATCTTTTCTCTACGATGATTTTTACTAAATGAAAAAAATTATATTTTTTAACGTATGCGGTGACAGCGACCTTTCCACCGTATTGAGTATTATTTGATCTTTGGGTTCCTCAACAAGCTGTAATGTTTTAAAAGAAAATAAATACCATATAATCTTTTATGTATTTTTGTATTGAAAATGGTTATGATAAATGATTATTTTATGTCATTATATTTAAATTATATATTGTTATTGAAATGATGAAATGTTATCATTCCATTATATTGGTTTTTTGTGTTATGATTTTACTATGGTACTTGTACATTTTATGGGTGGTTATGTGATAAACCAAATTACAGGTGGTGTCGTGCAAACCAAGACAGGTGGTTACGTTATAACCTCTAATGCATTGGGTATGGAAGTCAGCCGTTTGGCTATTCCATTTAGTGATATGTGTGGAAGCCAACCATATGGTTATTCCATTTAAGTATGTTTATGTCCCAAGTTACCTTTGTATGTTATGTGTTATTTATATGGGTTTTATGGTGATATTTTGGTTACAAAAGGGTAAGAAATGATCTTTTATTCAGTGAAGAGTATTTACAACTTCATAAAGGTGAAAAGTATTACTTTTGATTAAGTCTTCCTGGTTTACATGTTGTTTTGAAAAACTAACAGTTTCCTTCTTTGTGTATCCCTTACTGAGCTTTTTATGCTCATCCCAAGTTTTTGAAATTCTTTCTACATGACGTAAAGATGAATAGGGTTGAGGATGGGATCAAACAAATAAATTCTATCTAAAACGTGGAACTATACATGTTTCTATTTAAGAGTTTTTATTTTATGTAAAAAATGGAAACTAAGTAGAAGTGTCTACTTTGTAAAATTTTAAAATGTAATAGTTTTTTCCTAATTATCTAAAACTCTAAACCTTAAAAGATCTTCAATGTGAATTATTCATTTAATTCAAGATTAAGTAATGTTTTAAGGTCGTGTCCTTATATTTTATGGGGGGGTTTTAGGGTAAACATCAATATTTATCAAGTAAGTGATTCCTCTTTTGTTTTTCTTCCATTTCCATTGTGTTTTCCCTCCTTCTTGATGTTCAAAATGTCCAGTAGGAAGGGTTTTCTACTGATGGTAATTTTCTGTGTTTCTTGGTTGAATATTTTGGATTAGGGTTCTTTTTAATTCCCCTCTTGTTCGATAGTGGTGCAGTTGAGGATTCACACAATAATTGGGAGTTTTATTCATCTAAGGTAGTTGATTCCCTATGTAGACATTATTTGATGAATTTATATTTCCCTATTGATCATTTTCATGTTCTTATTCCATTATTTTATGTGCAAAAACCATTTCTTTTACCCTTGATTTGGAGGTTGTTTTTAAAGAATCATTATTATTTTAAAATGAGTGGTTTTTAGGTGTATACCATATTTAGTCATTTGGGGTTATTTTATAACTCATGGAATTGGATTATTGAATTTTTTAAGGGATTAAAAATTTCTTTGGGTGTGGTATTATTGGCGGTTTTCTTGGAAAGGGGATTAATTATGGATTGTATGTGAAAACCCAAGAGTTTTTTTTCTGGAAATTATTTTAAAAAATCCATAAAGGGATTAATAAACTATATTGAGGGTGTGGAACATGTTTCTGTACTTCATGGGATGTGTATGATTCAAAAAAATCATTTTAATGTGAAAATGGAGGTTTTAGGTGTAATTGGTATTTTGTAACATGTTGAATTTTATTGAGAACAAATGGGGAAACTCAGGTATCTGTGTGGGTAGACTATGACTAATAATCTAGTGATCCAATAGTGGTATCATCCTTGTTACACTTTGTATGTATGATGATGAAAAGTCTAACAAAACATTGATGATGTTGGGGACCTCTAGTCCATTGGTGTTTCCCCTCATAGTTTCTCATGCATGATAAGGATATTGGTGATTGTTAATTATACACCATGACACGATTTACCTTAGGCCCCACAACAAACTGGTGTCTAGGAGTGTTCTTATGACAATTTATTATTGGTTATTTTATATTTACTTTCAGGATACTGTGTGTTCTTCTATAGAATTCATTAGGATATGGGTTTTATCAAAAATTGTAAATTCATCCATGTATCCCCCTTAAATTGTTTTTAATTTATAGTTTCAACTTTAATTAATTTTTCTATCATTTCTTGACTATAAAAACATGAAATATTTTTGTCTTAAATTTTTTATCAAATGGAATATTTTTGGGTGGATTCCTATTGGGCATATTTTCACACCACACATACACTATTGCGTGTAAGTAAACTTGATAATGTTTATTGCATGTAAGAGAAAAGTCATTGGTAATGACGGTTTGGGTTGTTAGAATCATTCATTGGTGTAGTGTTTTAGAGATGGCCTATGGGTGATGCCCATTTTTTTTGTGGTGGTACTTGGGATAGACTTGCTACTCTATTTATTTGTGACCCCATTTGGGGTTGGGTTTAAACTATGCAATCTATTCTGAATTTTACTGAAGCCTTGTTTGGATATAAATTTTCAGATTCTGTTCATTTATTGTTTATTGTTGTTTAATGCATTTAAACTCGGGTAAATCATTCCCAAATAATTATTTACCATACCTAAGAAATGGTTCCATCCCATTGGGATAGGGAACTCCATTCAGGCCCTACTATGGACTTGTTCCGGTGTCGGTTTGGATGGAGAAAAAAATCATGTTCTTGAAAATAATGTTTTCATACAGAGGATAATCTCTTTGGGTCATATTATATAGAATCTGTATTGTTGGATAGGATCTAGGAATGTTGGTACTTAGAGTTCTAGTTGCGTGTTTGGTGTCCATCCAGTTCATCTCATGACAGACTTTGAGTCACTCTGGGATGTTAGAATTATTTTTTGGCCTCACTTCCAGTTGAGACGTGTGGGCTGTAGATTGCATGTGGACATATGGTGGGGGTGAAGTATCAGTTAATTTCATTATTGTGTTTATATTGACATATTTAAATTTGACGTCGTTGTTGATACTTTTACAAACTATTGTACAAATTATTTCAACATTGATTGTTTCTTTTTTGTAGTAACATGTCTCCCCAGAATGCTCCCATTCCCCCACAGAAGGAAGCCAGAGGGAGTTCTCCATCTCCACTTGATCAAAGGTTATTGGAATCTATTGTTCGTAAATCTATGATCTAGTATATAGATATTTTCCCGCTCCTATGCCAACTATATAATATTAGTCTCGTCTTTGGGAGGACATGGACTATGAGTTTTTAAAGAACAATCCTCCAAATTTTTGAGGTAGCATGAAACCCCATGAATTATAGTAATATATTTAGAATATTGAGAACATGTTCATGTTCCTTGTCATACTTGAGGATTTCATGGTGAAATATGCCTCATTTCTATTAGAGGGTCCCAGCTGTAGGTGGTGGGAATCAATGTTCTAAGCTAGGAAGCTAGAATAGAGGAGCTGGAAGGACATCAAGGTTACCTTCAATGAACAGTATTATCCTAAATGCATGGATTTTTTCAAATCAGAGAGTTTATGGAACAATTATAGTGGGATCTGTTAGTGATGGAGTATTCTAACTGCTTCACTGAGATAGTACTATATGTTCCTGAAATGGTATCCAATGCCCATATGAAGGCCCAGAAGATCGAGATGGGTTTTCTTCTGGCGATATATTCTTAGGTATTAACATTTCCAGATGATGACCTATGCAGAGGTGGATAATCAATATTTTATGGTGGATATTGATCGCAAGGGAAGGTTGAGTTTCTCTAGTATTGTATTAGTGATGGGAGTTTTTAGTTCTTTTGAGAAGAAAATAATGCAAAATGTGTAGGGGAACATGGGAGGTTGTAGTTCATTCCAACCTTCTAGGTAGTTCTAATCATGGGTTTTTATGAGAGGTCCATCGTGTGCCACCTATGTGGGATACTAGGGCAGACCAATCCTATAAAAACAACTTCTTGTATTCCTTCTTATTATTGTGGATCTATTGTAAAATTAAGCTATTTTTTCTGGAAAAGCCTCAAATATAGAGTGGTAGTGTCAATGGATTCCTGGGCAATGTCAGTTCAACCTAAACCTTCTAGAACAACGAAATCATGGTTTGGTGGCCATTACGGAAAGGAAAAATCATCTTCTAGGCATATCCTCATTAGGGCATCACCACAGGTGAGCGACCATTCTTAGGAAAAGATGAGGCATCTCCATGATGTGGAATAGGCACCAATGGTATCGAATATTGGGCTTTCGACAGTTCGAGGTACCATTATGATAACATCTTCTTTAGCTATTGTTTTCTTTTACATATGTGATATTTTTTCTATTATCACTACCCGTATTGTGAACCTACTGAATTTTCCAACTGATTATCAGTATGTTAAAATGGAGATAGTGATTCCCTTGGGAAATAAGAAAGAGAAATGTCTTAAGTGTTCATCGTGTGTGCATTCTATGTCAGTTGTTTAGATGGAGTGATACCTCTTGGTATTGGATTTAGAACTTTTCAATGTAATCATTGGCATGTACTGGATAGATCATTTTCAACCACATTTCAATTAATATAGGAGGCTGGTGAGTTTGGCGGAAACTAATGGGAGTCCCCATGTTTTTCATGGGGAATCAGATCCTCGATCGGGTCGTGTAGGACCTCCACTGTAACGAACCCGGCGGGCCTAAAGCCCAACCAAACTCGGCCACGCCCGACCCCAGCCCTCTGGCAGATAGCAGACCCCCACCCTCAGGTAGATAACAGGCCCCCACCTCAGACCGGCCCAGATAACACGTGGCAGGAACTGTCCCCTGCCTGGTGGGGATTTAATTCGCCTCCCCCGCAACTCGAACCCGTGACCACAGGCTTAAAGGCCAACCTGGAAGCGTTACGAGTACCACTGGGCCTCAGTGGTACTCGTAACGCTTCCCAGTTGGCCTTTAAGCCTGTGGTCACGGGTTCGAGTTGCGGGGGAGGCGAATTAAATCCCCACCAGGCAGGGGACAGTTCCTGCCACGTGTTATCTGGGCCGGTCTGAGGTGGGGGCCTCTTATCTACCTGAGGGTGGGGGTCTGCTATCTGCCAGAGGGCTGGGGTCGGGCGTGGCCGAGTTTGGTTGGGCTTTAGGCCCGCCGGGTTCGTTACAAAAAAGGCGCCTTTTTATGTAATTTAGTTCAAACCTGGAATTGATAAACTCTTTATTTATTGGTATGTGCTCTGGGGATAGATTTTAGTCAGGCCTACCTACTGAGTTTTAATACTCACGCCTATAGATCTTTTCTGTTTTTAGTGTTTATGCAGGTTACATCTTGGGTGCGTCGCCTTGGGTGACGTTTGGTTGTGAGTTGGAGAGTGACCCGCGAGGTCACACGGTGATAGTGGTTGTCTCTTTCGGTTAGTTTTATTTTCTTTTGTTCTTAGTTACTTTACTTTGTTTATTTATTTTGCGCTGCTCTGTTTATTTTTCTACTGCTTTAATTATTTATTTTTACTGGGCGAAATCGTTCCCACCTGTTTAATTTTTGATGCCCGGCACTAGTTGCCAGCCCGTGGGGATCGGGAACGCCCCTCGGGCCATGTCGCGGTCCGGCTCGGGTGACCGGTTCAGGGTCGACCCAGGTTGGTTCGTGACAAAATGGTATCAAAGGCAGGTCGGCTCTTAGCGGACCTCGCTTTTAAGAGCGCCCTTTGTTATTTGGGATGTCTGATAGAAGGAGATTAGGACTGTCGGGGCTCAGGAGGTAGGTTACGGGTCGGTGCCTGATCACCACCGCTCGTGACGAGACCTGAGTTACCAGGGTTAGTTCGGGATTGAGTCTTTTGTCCTTGGTTTTTTTGGATTAAGGGATGACAATGGAAGCAAATCGGTTCACGTTGCGGCCTCACATGGGGTGGTGACCCATGTGGAGTCCAAGTGCCCGGTTTAAGGTCCTCTTAGTGTTATGTCTTACTTGGGGCATGGCTCACCACCATGTTGCCGAGTTAAGTGCAGACACTAGTCCCTCTTTCCGATGGTTTATAGTTGGTTGTATTTTGTTTTAAACTCGGTCTGTGTGTGTGTTGAAAATGAAAGTGATTTGGAAATGAAAAAAAGGGGTTTCTTCCAAATTGTTTTTGAAATTAGTAATGTGGGTTTTTAAAGAAAAAGTGTTTTGGTTTGGAACAATATGTTATGTTTTTGGATTTGGTAAGGAATGAAGTGTTTGAACCTTGACACTTCTTATGGAGGGTCACATGTTCGTGGCTATGTACGGAGAGTGCGTAGGGCACTTGTTTGCAGATGATGTGAGCGAGATTGAATGAACGCACATGTGACGGTTCATAAGGTGCCATAGGTGAGTTGTAATGTTTTAAAGAAATGATGGTTTTGGAAAGTGATTTATGCTTGTGTTTGTATATGTTTGGCTTATGGGCCTTTTGACCTTGACTTGTGTTGTTTCCTTGATTGAGTTTTGGCTTGATGCCGGCTTTGATGATGTTTCTCGTGTTGTCATGAGTATGCCGCCCAGAAATCCTCAAAAGGTTGTCAATGAGTTATTCTCAGTTCTCAGTTCTTTTTTTTGTGTTTCGTCCTTATCAAGGTAGTCGAAGTCTATTAGAGGTAGTTGTATAGTTCTGAAAGATAGTGTGTCTTCGGGTTGTTGGGAACTCCCAGGATAGTTAAGGTTCGTACCGCCCTAGAGTTGTTTGAGGGTTCAGTTCTGGACTAGTATAGATGAAATGTCTCATCGTTGTTGGAGTTTTGGGTGTGATTAACAGTGGTCGACTTCCGCGAAGGTTCCCCACCTGGCAAGGAGTGTGGGCCAGTAGAACCTCTCTCCAAGAAACCATCCTTATCGGTACTGGCTCATAGTTCGTCGGACCGCTCTCTTGTGTGCCACCGGTATGGCATGTCCAGACATTCAAAGTCGCCTTGCCGCATCCCTTCGGGGTCTTGCTACCGTGTGGCTGTTCAGGCCACCAGGGAGAGTTCTGGAAGAAGTGTCATCCGGGAGGAAGGAGTTAGGGACCAGAGGGTGCAAATACCTGACTGTGAGGCAGGAGATGATTCAGCCATCAGGGCCCCAGCCACATGTCTCGGGGTGAAGCTCGCGCACAGTCAGGAGTTTCCGAGGGTGTGTAGACCCTCGCTTCGGATTATGTTTTCGGCTTTTGAAAGAAGATACCCAAAGTTTCCTTGTTATGTTCAAGTCATCATTGTAAGATCACCTTTTTGCGGTTGCGTGATGAACTCATTCTACCATAGTCTAAGCGGTCTTATCTGTTCTCAGGGTGTTTTCGAATCGTTCGGTTCACCTTGAAGGGTGATGGACCCGCGAATGAACGGGTCAATCTAATTTTGAGTTGGGTCTCTATAGTGTGCGTTAGGGGGATATGTGGTTTTATGAAATTAACAGGCGTTGTTTCGAGGTCCTTTGTGAGTTCGGGATAGAAATTCCCTAGACTCTGGTTGGGGTTAGGTTTTTTTTCGGTCGGTGTGTGAGGGGTTGAGATAATTTTCTATCCACGAGCTATTGGGTCGTTTCGTAGCAAGTTTCCTGTTTAAGTCCCCGAGTGTTGTTCGCTCTGTGTGGAGAAAGTGACTGAGTTCGGTTTGGGAGTTCCCGTGTTTCCCCCCCCCCCTCAGGGGTGGTGTGTTCGAGTTTTAAGGTCTCCGTGTTAGTAGATTTCTGTGGTGGGGAGAACCCTCCCGTGTTCTACCCTCAACCTCGGACAATGTTTGTACTTGAGTTGGTCGGGTGTGACTTGTGTTGGTAATGGTCACCCCGAGCCTCTCAGTTTCTTCTGGTTTTTCCTGGGCACAAACTTGAGTTAAGATAATTGTCGGCTTGGTGACTTTCTGGGGGCAGAAAGTGTTTGTGGTGGGGAGAATTGTCACACCCGTTTTTGTTAGTCATTTTATTTATTTTATTTCACTTGGCGTCGGGTGTTTTTTCTTAAGTGCGGGTGAGTCCCGATTTAAATTTTTAATGTTGGGATGAGTTTGTGGTTTGGGATGGTGCGCGGACACCATACACTTAAGACGCGCAGTTCGTTTGGGCACGTGCCTTTCGTTTGGGTATGTGCAGCCCGCTTGCAGTCCGCTGGGATCCCATACGACGTGCGACACCACACGATCATCCAGTTTTAGCATTATGTGTATGCATATATATTTATATATGTTTGTATGTTTATATATGTGCATATATATGTGTGTCTATGTTTATATGTTTTTATGCTTTAACGTTGTGTGTATATATATATATATAATGTATGTGTATTTATGTTTATACTAGTGGTTTTATATATTTGTTTATATATATTTACTTCTGTGTATATGTTTATTATTATTATTATTATTATTAATATGATAATTACCACTATTATTACTATTATGATTTTTATTTGGTTTTATTTTTATTATCATTAGTATAATATTAGAAAAAAAAACAAAAGGGTTTTGAAACCCTAAGGGGAAGGGGTCACGACCCCCTTTTTTTTCGTTCTCCCCTGCGCTGCGGCGCGCTCCAGCTCCGGCATACCAGTCCGCTCGGGCCAAGCCTCCTCCAGTACTCCTCCCGGCGTCCCGACCGGCCTCCGGCCCTCCCGACCGCTGCGCCTCGCTCACCGACCCACTGCGTCCCGCTCGCCGTCCCGCCGCGCCAAGCCACCGGCCTCCACGCCCAGCCACCGTCCCGGCCCCGGCATCCCGTCGTCGTGCCCCTGCCGCCTCTGCCAGCCCGACCGCCGGCCTCCCCTCCCTCCGGCGGCCCGCACCCCTGCCTCCGCCGTTTTTCGGCGAGCCCCGCCGCCAGCCGGCGGTTTCCAGCCCCCTCCAGCGACCTCCGGCTGAGGTCCGGTGAGCTTCGCCTCCGGCCAGCAGCAACAACCCCCTTCCCGCGCTTTCCCCACCAGGCCGCAAGCTTCGGCGATGACCCGCAACCTCCGGCGCACTTCCTCCTCCGAAGGTTTCCTCAAAATCGTGTGCATTTGAGGTAGATAAATATGTATTCTTCCTCTTCCGAAGCATTCTTTTGGTGCTTGTGTTGCTTTACATATTATTTTTACTTAATTTTTTGCTTGATGATATATCTAATTAGACCATTATGATGTTTATAGACTGTTATAGCATATTAAAATTAGTTTATGAGGTGTTTCTTGTTTATGTTTATTTATGCTAATGCTCATTTTTTGTTTTAATCACCTAGCAATTTTGTCGTGATGTTTTCTTGAGAGTATAATTTGTTAAAACTATGTTTTGAACTGAATATTCAATTATGTGTATGTGTGCATGTGCCTACATTGTTCTTCTTGTTTGTTTGATTAATCTGCTATGTCCTTTAACTTATTTATGTGGTGCGGATTGTGTTTTGGGAGTATTTTGAGGCGCGCTGGATTTCAAAGGTAGACTTTTGGTTTACAGTTTTTGAAATCGGTGTATGCATGGTTTCAAATGGGTTTTAAAAGTGTTTAGAAGGTGTGAGACGCGCTTTACAATTTTTTTGGCATGCGTGTGTGATGAGATTATATCTTCTTTTAGAGATGATGTGTTTTCTTTTTGGTCTTGTTATGGGTTATTTTATAGAAGTGTCTAATCAACTGTTTTTTTTAGGGTGTGAATTGTATTTTTTTTAAAGGTGGTGAACATGTTTAAGTGTTGCGAACATAATTTTTAATTGGAAGCTGCAATGTTTTGTGTGCGCAAATGGGTGCGTTATTTTATAAAATGTTTATGGGTTGGTTGCTAGGTGCGAGACATGTTCTAGGTGTGATGATATTGTGTGTTTTATTTTAAAGTGTTTTCTTATGTGAAACTGAGTATGTTTTGATGTGAACCTTGGTTTCACCTTTTTCGGATGTTTTATAAATTATTCAAATGCTTTATTACTTTGATCTTGTGGTGCGTAAAGCGGTTGGTGTGTCTAAAGGTCGTAATTGAATACTACTAAAGAGTTTGGTTGTGTTTTGATACGTGTTTTGATGTGATGTTTTAGAAAACATGTCGAGCTAGTTATTTTATATTGTTTATATGTTAGGATTATTTTAGGTTCGCTTTTGTGTGTATTTTGAGAGGTTTTGCGTTGTTGCAGCGCATTGGAGAGACTTTCCGTGATGTTGCGATCATCAGAAGGTTGCGCGTACTCTTGCGCGAGTGTGTGACATGCATCGTCGTCGTAACCGGGCTACGAGTCGAGGTAGGTCCCCCATTGCACTTACCTTTAGATTTAGAATTTATTAATTGCCTGTTGTTTTATTAATTTCTAATGAATTAGAAATAATATTAGATAATAAAACTTTAAATTATTATTTAGTGCGTAAAGAGCTGTTTATTTTATACCGAACACTTGTGACATTTTCTTGACGGGCGGACACCCAGTTTTGAAAGAATGCCAGTTTGGCCTTTAAACATAATTCACGGAACTTCAAATGTGCTTCTAGTTTTAAAGATAAATAATTTCTTCTGAACAAGTGTTTTGAGCTTTTTGAGAAAAGAGGTTTTACTTTAAAATTGGTGAAGGCCCGTTTGGCACTTTAATGAAATGGATTATTTTGGAAAAACCCACTCGGGGGGTGATCTTTGGTGTGTGTTGTTTGCGTGAGCTGTACGTGATGTTTGTGCATCGTGACTGACTTATTTACATTGTAGACGCACCCACTTTTTATTGCTTGTGTTGACATGGGAACCTGGCATATTTTGTGAATTTTCTGAGAACGATTGCTGCACTAGTTTAGACCACGCACAGGCTAGTGGCCCCATAGCAGGGGAATACTGAGTTATTGCTGCTATGGGGATTGGGCCCCTCGGTTGGGCCATGCAGGGCTATGCCGGGTAGTATTATGGGCGTTATGACGTCATCGAGTTATGGCATGCCTCCAGGATGAGTCACATGTATAGTACGTTCTGGATTGTTCACGATCTCCTAGGTTCGACCCATGTTTCTTTTAGTGTTTATTTGTGTGTGGCGGACGAGTGAGATGTCGAGTTCGGTTGCTAACCCTTGTGTGCCACTTTACCATTGCCCTTAGTGTGTGTTGTGTGTGATTCTTATTTTGACTAACAACTAAAGTTTGGATTTCTAAATATGCTCATAAAATGTTTTTTTGAAAATGCAATGCACCTGTTCTTTCAACATTAAACTTGTTCTAAATTAAAAAGGGCAATGGACTGTTACTTGTTTTAGAAATGAAAGTGTGTGGAAAACCTATTTTATGTAATTTAGTTCAAACCTGGAATTGATAAACTCTTTATTTATTGGTATGTTCTTTGGGGATAGATTTTAGTCAGGCCTACCTACTGAGTTTTAATACTCACGCCTATAGATCTTTTCTGTTTTTAGTGTTTGTGCAGGTTACATCTTGGGTGCGTCGCCTTGGGTGACGTTTGGTTGTGAGTTGGAGAGTGACTCGCGAGGTCACACGGTGATAGTGGTTGTCTCTTTCGGTTAGTTTTATTTTCTTTTGTTCTTAGTTACTTTACTTTGTTTATTTATTTTGCGCTACTCTGTTTATTTTTCTGCTGCTTTAATTATTTATTTTTACTGGGCGAAATCGTTCCCACCTGTTTACTTTTGATGCCCGACACTAGTTGCCAGCCCGTGGGGATCGGGAATGCCCCTCAGGCCATGTCGCAGGCCGGTTCGGATGACCGGTTCAGGGTCGACCCAGGTTGGTTCGTGACATCCACTCCTAGAGTGGGTAAATATTGTCTTCTAGTTATTTTCGCTCGTGCTAGAAGAAGATGGTCATGTTATTGAGGGCGGATTGCCTCATGTAGTGGAAAAGTTCATATTTTTATTTCCAGAGGATTTTTCATGCTTCTCTAGAAGCGGGATGTGGAGTTCTCGATTGATTTGTTGTTGGGAATAAGTATGATATTTCATACATCATATCATATGAGCCCTAGTGAGTTGAGGGAATTAAATATATTTCTGGACAATTTGGAATCCAAAGGATTCATTCAACCAAGCATCTGTCCTAGGGATGCTCTTGTAGTTTTTGTGAAGAAGGCCGACTGATCCCTTCGTTTATGAATTGATTACCAGAAGATAAATATGGTAACCATAAAAAATTATCTGTTTACCCAAATATATGAATTTTTTGATCATTTTATGGGTGAAAAGTAGTTTTCAAATATAGACATGTGTTCGAGTTTCCACCATGTCAAGGTGAGAGGGTATGATATTTAGAAGAAATCGTTCTAAAGAAAGTACCACCACATTGAGTACTTGGTCATTCCTTTCGGAGTGACCAAGATTCCATCGGTTTTTGTGGAATTCATGAATATGGTGTTCTGTTAGTTTAATGAATCCATCATCCTGGTATTCAAAGATGACATCTTGGTTTAAACTGGATCTGAGGAATATAATCAGCATCATTTTTGGATCGTGCTAGGTGCTATTCAGGATCATATCCTTTATGCAATGTTGTCCAAGTGAACCTCTTAGATGAGTGAAGTGATGTTTTTATGTCATTTCATCTCAGAACATGGGGATTTAGTGGACCCAGAAATTATCATTGCATTTATGTCATTGGATTAGCTGAAGAATGTGTTTGAGATCTAGAGTTTCCTTGAACTGGAAGGCATTTATAGGCGGTTTGTTTAGGATTTTTCTCATCTGGCTTCGCATATGACCTCAATCACATAAAATGTGGTGAAGTTTAAATAGGTCCCCTAATGTCAGACTTTCCTCAAGTAGTTGAAGTGAAGGTTTACCACTGCTCCCATGTTGATCATTCTGAAATCAAGAAAAGAATATGTGGTGTAGTTTGACGCATCGGATATGGGTCTCATGTGCATTCTTATGCAGGGTCATCATGTGGTGGCATATGAATATCCCCAACTCTAACCATAAGAAATGAATTACCCAACCTATGACTAGGAGTAGGCAGTGGTGATGAATGCTTGGAAAATATAGTATCACAAACTCTTAGGGAAGATGTTTGTGGGATACTCTAATCATAAGAATATACCCTACATCTTCTAAAAAAGGATCTTAATCTAAGGCATCACCATTAGATCGATTATTTGTAGGGTTTTATCTTTGATATCATATATACCATGAGAAAGGGTAATTTTGTGTCTAATTCCTTGAGTAGAAATGTACCATTATAGGATTTAAT
Source organism: Viscum album (assembly GCA_963277665.1). NCBI lineage: Eukaryota > Viridiplantae > Streptophyta > Magnoliopsida > Santalales > Viscaceae > Viscum > Viscum album. The sequence continues at coordinate 693,152,749 of OY728132.1, read as the reverse complement.
GAATCCTAGTGATTAGTGGTATCAGATGGAGCCCTTTTCCCAGATACACTTGGAGACCAAATATCATAAAAGAGGTGTGTTCTTGGTGAGAATTAAGAGAAATACATATTTTTTAGAGTTCATTCAGTGGGAGTCACATATCGATGATCTATTTTAGTAGTTGATGCAGTTCCTTCACGGTGGGGAGGAGTCTTCTGATTGGTATTCATATCCCAAGGGAATCTTGTGATTTATGTTATGTTCGGTGGTTTCATTTTCTTTGAGGAATGTGGTGATTCAAGATAGCCACCTATATCATTGTCCAATTCATCCAGGTGCTACCACAATGTATTATGATGTTGGTTGGATGTTTAGGTGGCCATGTATGAGGTGGTATATAACTGCTTTTGAATCTAGGGGTTATAAATTTCAGTAGGTGATTGTAGATAATCATAGGACCACATGTTTGCTTTAGCTATTACCCATTCCTACCTAGAAGTAGGATGATGTCACCATGGATTCAATTGAGGGCTTACATCATACACCCGAGGGTAAGAACACTACTTGGGTAACGATTGATCATATTTCCAAATAATCCCCCTTCATTCTGATTAGATATACAACCAATGTGTACAAGTTGGGATGATTGAATATTAAGGGGGTGGTAGGAAATCAAGGGGTTCCCTCATTAGTTATCTAAAATAGAGACCCTCGTCTCTCCTCTCAGTTTTTAAGGCCATCAGATGTCCTTGGAATGAAAAATTAAGATGATTACGGCATGACATACTCAAACGGATGGCCAAATTAGGTGGGAAAACTATATTCTTGAAAACATGCTCTGTTCATGTGTCTAGGATTTCAGAGGTTCATGGGATATCTACTTGGGATTGGTTGGGTTTTCTAGTAGTAATAGTTACTAGTCCTCAATTTTAATGGATACTTCTGAGTCTCTCTATGGTCATCCTTATCGGTCTCCCCTATGTTGGGATGAGGTAGGTGAGACCTCACTATTGGCGTTCAGCCTTCTACAAGAGACATCTGAGAAGGTCAAGTTGATCAGAAAGTGGTAATTGACATCTCAATGGCTCCGCATATCATTTGATGATTAGGGGCGTCAAGAACATAATTTATCTATGGGTGATCATATATTCTTGAAGGTGGCCCCTCATTTGCATCATCTCTATTTGGGAATACAGGGAAAGCTAATGACATGGTATATTAGACCTTTATAGTTCACTGAGCTCATTGTAAAGGTAGATTATGGGTAAGATTTTATATATCTTTTTTCATCTATTCTGAAAATATTCAATGTCTCCCAATTGAATAATTATTTTCTAAATCCACTACATGTGTTGGATTGGGAAGAGTTTGAGATAGATCACGATTTATGTTTGTTTGAGGAGATGACGTGAATAGTGCATTCCCAAGAGAAGGTTATTTGAGGGAGTTCAATTCCATAGGTACATGTCCTTTAGAAACATGGGAATTATTAACATTAGTCATTGGTGTGAATGTCGTGGTTTGAGAAAGATTACCCATTCTTTTTTCTGATCAAGATTCAAGTTCACTTTCCGGGGCGGAATGTTCTTCATAGTGGGGAGAATGTTCACATCAATTCCGTTATTTTTTTGGTATTTTCCCCTTATATTCTTTTCATATAATTCCCCCAATTGTTCTAATAGGATCCCATTGAAATTATGAAGGGAAAAGGTGTTTTTGGGTGGATAGAACATGTCACATGGTTTCGTCGCAAGGTTTACTAAACCATGCTATCTAATCATGAACATGTGTCCATGTCATAATGTGTTCTATGTTATTCAAATTTTACCTTCCATAATTAATCCAAATCCATCTCCTTTATTTCCAATTAGACCCTAGTAACCATGGATGCTTTCATGATCCCTCAAACTCTCTTGGAACTCATTTTTGAAGTGGATTTTGGTGGGGAAAAAGTCATTATTTCTCATGTAAGTGATTTCTACTTCTGATTTCTTCAATTTCCATTGGTTTTTGACCATTATTATTAAATTTAAAAATTACAAGAAAAGATGGTTTGGTACCTATGGTATAATTTTGTGTCTAATGATTGAATCTTGTGGATCGAGGTTGGGTTTGATCCCCATTTGTTACGGTGGTGGTGTGGTTGATGTTTCGCAGAAAAATACAAGGTTTTTAAAATATAATTTTTTTTATTCTATGTGTAGACTTTTTTTAATTAATTTATCATTCCTAATTAACCTATTTTCCATGTTCATCATAAATTTTGTTTTCCTATAAAAACATGTTTGGTATAATTTTTTATGTGGCTGATTTAAAACAAACATTTTTGTATGAAAACGAGTGGTTTTCATATGTACTTCATCTTTGAACATTTGGGGATATTCTATGAATCATGGAATTTTTTTAATAATTGTTTCTAGGGCAGAAAAATTGAGTCATTTATTTTATTTTTGGGAACATGGCCTTAAAAGATGATTTTGAATGAATTTTTTGTTGAATCCCTTATTTTACTACATTAAATTGTTCTATACAATCTTTAAAGGGATTGATAAATTACATTGAGGGTGTGGAACAAGTTTTTGTACTGTTTAGGAATCACATGAATCAGAAATTTTATATTCATGTGAAAATGATGATTTTATGTGCAATTGGTATTTTATTTTACGTGGAATTTGATTGAGCACAAAGAGGGAAACATGAGTATCTGGGATGGAGGACTAGGATTAGCATGCTTGTGATATGGTTGTGGTATCACCCCTGTTTCACATTGAAATTTGGATGATGAAAACAATAAATAAATTTTTATTGTGTTGGGGATGACTAGGCCATTCAGGGTTTCCCCTCCCAGTGGCTCATTAACAAGAAGAATATTTTTTATGGTTACATATATCGATATATGATGTACCTAGGGCCCCATAACTAGCCACTTCATAGGGGCGATCCCATGACTAGTTCTTATTGGATATATCGTATTTACCATCGGTATATAGTCTATTTTGTTGGAAAATTCACTCTCATGACTATTTAATCTAAATGTGTACATTCTGCCAAGATTCCCTCTTGATTTATTTTTTTCATTATTGTTGCACCTTTTAGAAAATCTTCTAGCAGTTCTTGTTTATAAAAACATACAATAATTTTGTCATAAAATGTTTATCACATGGAATCATTTTCAGTGGAATCCTATAGGTTTTTGGATCACACACTACACTCACAAATGGGTGTATGTAGACATGATAATGTTTTATGTAGGTAAGGGAGGGTCCCGGTGACGACAGTTCAAGTTATTAGCCTCTTTATTTGGTGTGGTGTTGTGGAGATGGATTGAGGGCGATGAACCTTGAATGTGGTAGATATTGGGACATAAATTCTGTTCATTTTCATTGTGACCCCATATGAGGTTGGATTTAAACTATGTATTTCAATTGTGAATTTTAATAACGGTCCGTTTGGATGAAATTTTCAAATTCAGTTTATTAATTGTTGTTGGTTGTTTAATGATTCTAATCATATGTAAATAATTCCCAACCCATTATTTACGATACTTGGGAACTTTTACTAGCCAGTGGGGATAGAGAACACCCTTCGAGCCTTTACATGGACTGGGTTGGGTGACAGATTCTATTGTGACCAAATCTGGTTCTTCAGAACTGTGCTAATAGGAGATCTTCAAACTATGTTGGGAAGCTCTGATCAAGAAGGCACAATTAAACACAAGAAAAATAGTGATCATATATATGATATGGAATGGATTTCCATGAAATGTGATAAACGGAATTAAAATGTGATCAAAAAGAATATATATTACTACATTAAGAGGATTTATAAAAAAACATCAAATGGATAGTCATTTTATGTACTTGGTAGAAAATATTAAAATACCTCCTCTCACACAATAGTTAAAAGAGCAAGTGAAACAGTTCATGGAGCATACTCCTAATCATCACATGTTTATAGAATATATGGATGAATTCAAAAATAATATAATGTAATTTGGGATTATAATCATGGATTTTATAAACTTTTTAAATCTTTACTTGCATCATTAGAGTACTACTATTATAGCAACAAACCCATTCTCTATTGGACCATTGACAGAGAATTTTCCTTCAGGCTCAATCTACTAGTTCTTTGATCCCCAGTTTAGTTCTTTGGTGACTTTATATAATTTTAGTACTCTTCCAAACACCCTTATTCAATTTCCCATGTATTCAGCATAAGATCTCAGCCATCAATGTCCTGTGATCTATAGAGAAAATAGAGCTCTGATGTCTTCTCCTCATAATCTTCCACATCATGTACATTCTAGAGTCCCCATTAATCAGTGGTATATATATAATCCATATGAACCTTTTATACATTCATCAACTTCTTTATATAAGGGAAATATTCCCATGAACCCATTATTTGAGAAATCATGATATTTGATATATTTTTTTATCAAGGCGTACATTATGTCATATTCCCATCAAATGTACTCAATTTTTAATCATGTAATGAATTATATATTTGTCTCTTTTCAATGTTCTTTATATTTTCTAAATTGTCCAATTTTTAAAATCCTAAATGGGGGTGAAATGTTACAATATGGGATGAGATTTAATTTTTATGTATATTGGTTTTCTATCTACTATATGACAAGTTGAGATGAACGGATATTTTAATAATTATGATTGGTTTAAGAATTACATGATTTATGATCCTCAAAATGGGGGATATTGTTGTCCTTCTCAATTTTTAAGGTCTTCGCATCATGATTAGTTAATTTAAAATAATATTAATTTTTTTACTCATGTTTTCCTTTCATCTTCATCTATTATATCGGTATTTCACATCATAAGATATATTGACAGAATACATCTAAGTATTAGTTTCCATTACGGTTGAGTCACCGTTGAGGTGCACTCAAAGATGGAAATATCACCATTGGACAACAAAAGGATAAGTATGAGCTACTATTTCCATGGCCCATAACAATGAAATATCACATTGTCAACTGTCTCACCATTAGAATATATAACGAAATCTGACAATGGATGTGAAACCGTGGCTCCATATTCTGATACATTGAGTCAAAAATTTTCAACCTACCAATATATGAACTCAGAATTTCAAAAATGATGAGACGTCATCACATTGAGCTACTGATAGCTATGTCACTTTTTCATCAACCTATCTGTAGAATAACTTACCAATGGAATCATAATTCTCATTTTGTATGAGTTACCAGTACGAGTAACTGATAGAATGATTCATTGTCAAGTCGACCTACCATCAAACGAACCTATCATTAGAAAGAACTACCGATCCCGCGTCATTGATACTTGTCTCATCGTTCCAGGTTGTAGAATTCTCTATGTCTTAAACAATAGTTCTAAGACATTTTTTATATCCTAGGATTATTGAGATTCCATCAAATTTTACTTTATCATTTAAATTCATAATTATTCTTACAGTCATATTATAAAAATTAACGTCATTAATTATTTTGAATTAACTTGTCTGTATTTTGTAGACAACATTAATGTTAATTCTAGAGATTAATGTGAGGTACAAGGTACCATAGAACATGGTTCTTGTTGGTTTAAGAGTATAAATGAAATAAACAACAAATAATATGTGTTGGGATGTAGTTAGAAATATAGATCTGGTGCGCCTAAAAAGACCTCAAGAACTACTGAGTGGTCAAAACATAATAATAATGAAGAGATCTTAAACCGAAGAACATATTTCAAAAAATAAAGTGAAAAGAGAATCACCACTTGATAAAACATCTATCCCACTAGAAAGAGTACACATAATATCACACAACCGACTATTTTGTGGTTTGTTTCCAGAATATGAATCAAGCTTCATTTCAAGACATCTTCCAAGAGTTTGAAGCTATATTGGAAATCAAAAAGATCCTTCTAACATCATTCATATGTATTTTTATCTTCTTGTGTATTGTTTATAATTTATGAGAAATTTTTGTGTCTCTATTTTATAATCTCACACTAAATCATGCTCATAATTACAAGATATGTTGATATATTCAAAAGCCAAATGTTTTTCTTATTACACTCCCATAGATAATAGCCTAAGATGTACCTTCATGGCCTGTTTTTTTATCTGTCCTACTTAATTTGTGGAAGTGGTCTCATTGACCATGAAAATGTGTATGTTGTTGTTTACCTCGATATAGGGTGTCATTCCTTTTTTATTTATATAAATTTTTTAGTTCTAGGTTATCACCAAATTTATAGGACTAAATATATTATTGAGACTAAACATCTTTTTGTTAGCTCCACTATGTTCTTTAAATTTTATTTTTCTCTATTTGTAGTTTTTTAAAATCCTACATTACTCCAATAGTTAATCATAGATTCTGATAATATTAGTATTAGATTTACTATGTTGATTTAAAAATTTAAAATAATAATCAACATTACATTAACTAAGAACTCATCACTATATGAAAAGTCTTTCAAAAGATCAAAACTTATATAAGACTACTACATTGGTTAAATGGGTCATTTTTCATTTCATATTGGGGGACTTTTAAATAGATTTTTTAAGACAAAAATTATTATACGAACACAATTCACCACCTCTAGAGTGTCTAACTATGAAAAAAAAATATTTACTTTGATTCATGAAAAAATTTATATTTAGGATAATATCAATGTTAGTGCGACCTTGTGGGAAAATGATGCATCTTTCTCAAGGATTTCATAGGGTCCAATGAACCTTGGATTCAACTTCTCCTTCTTACCAAAACACATCACACCTTCCATGGAATTTTTTTTAGGAATGATCACCTACCTTGTAAGAATGATATTTTATCATATTACCTTCATTACGTTTCTATCTTCTCAATGTTATCCTCATGTGTCTCTGAATCAACTAATCTTTCTCTAATGTCGCCTCCACTAGTTCTGGTCCCATAAGCATCCTTTCTCTAACATCATCCCAAAATGATGGTGTCCTAAACTGCTTTCTATTTAATGACTCAATTGGTTCTATTTGTATATGGCTATTAAAAATGTCATTATAAGAATACTCAACCTTTGAAATATGATTATCACAACACACTTATAAATCCATTGAACATGCATGTAGAATATCATCAAAGTTGTAATTGTTCATTCTTACTACCCATATTATTCAGTATGAAAAGCTATAATAAAATTTAATTTAGTATCCAATGAATTTTGTAGGCCTATCAAAATATTAGAAGTTTTCATGGGATGGTGATTTCATATAGTGGAGAGAGAAACATCATATAACCCAAAAATCCATTTATGATACAATCAAGAATGTTGATCTACAGACACAATGTCTCTAATAGAAATAAAATGAGATGATTAGTTAGTTGATTAATAATAATCAGGAAAAAATTGTTACCTTGATATGTATATGGTAATATTATAATAAAATACAAGGGTATATATTCCCATTCCTACTCTGGAAGTAGAAAAGGATGATGCAACCCCTTTAGAAGTTGTCATTCTTCTTTATCATGCTTATAAGTCAAGAACATTATGGTAATGTATGAAACATCCCTATTCATTCCAAACCACTAGTAATACTCCCAAAGCTCTATGTGCATCATATTATTACTAGGATGAAGTGGAAATAGAGAACTATGATCTTCACACAACAATTATTTCTTAATCTATGAATCATAAGGAACACATAATCTTTATCCAAATAAAAAAACATACTCTATATCAATGTTAAATTTAGGTAACATAACATTTTGAACCAATTATACATTTATCTAGAACTCACAATATTACTTCTATACATACATAATTATATATGATAAAGATGATTTCATTGACACCTAAAACAAAACATATGAATTTATAGCACCAAAAAAATCCAAGACAACATTAATAAAATCCATAACCAAAGAAACATGTACCAAACATATCATTGTTAATATAGAATTACATTTTTGACTCAAATAATCTACCAATTTTTTTTTATTTTCTAATATGGTAATGAATCCTGATATCATAGTCGTTTATTAGCTCTAGAAATATCCTCTATCTCATGTTTAATTCTTTTTGGGATGTGATATACATCAATAATTTTTTATCAGTATATATTTTAAACATTACTCTATAAAAATAATGTCATCAAATTTTAATGAAAAAATAGATTGTAATTTCATATCATGAGAAGGGTAATTTAACTCATGTGGAATCAATGGATGTGAATCATATGAACATCGATGATAATTATTCATTTGGAAACAACCAAGTCCCATTAATTAAGAATCACTATAGATAATAATCTCAACATTTTTGGAAGGCCGGAAAAAATAGGGATATTTTCCATTATTCTATTATGTTACAAAAAATAATCATCACATTATTATTTTTCTATGAACATAACTCCATTATGTGCTAACTTACTTATAATGTTAGATAACTGGTAAATTATTTTAACAACCCATCAGTAATAACACAATAATCTAGGAAAAATAAAAAATTTATGTGCCATTGGTATGTATTGTCCACCCTTTAATAACTTTTGTTATAGAAGGGTCAAAATTTATACCCTATTTAGAATCAATATTTCTATGGACTGAAATTTGTTTCACCCAAAATTCACCCTTACCAAAATTTCAATATAGATTATTTTTTATTTAATGTTTTTAAAAAATATTCATTACTGTGTTTCATGATTTTCTTGGCATATATAATATACAAAAATATAATCTATAAAAAAACAAAAATCTAATACAAAAAATGTTGAAAAACACTATTCATAAAATTCTTAAATACATTAGGTGAAATAGATAACCTCAATATAATAACCAAAAACACATAATTCCCATATTTCCTCTGAAATGTTGTCTTTGGAATTTCATCCTCCTTCACCATCAGTTGATGATACCCAGATCTAAAATCTATCTTCGAGAAAAACAGATCTCTATATAGCTAATCAAAAATATCATCGATATGAGTAAAAGGATACTTGTTCATAATATTGATGTTATTCAATAACTTATAATCAATAAATAGTCTAGGGAAACCATCTTAATCTTTCACAAATAAAATAGGTGCACACCATGGTGATGTGCTAGGTCGAATGAAATGATTATCAAGAAAATCTTGCAATTGGCTTTTTAATTCCAATGATTCTACTTGAGCCATTTGATAATGTGGTTTACTAATAGTCTTAGCATCAGGAAATAAATAAATTTTATATTTAACTCAATGTTCATTCACAACACTATGAAATTCATTTGAAAAAAAATCTATAAAATTATTCACTACTAGAATTCCACTAATCAATAAATTTTATTTATTTTTTTCTAAATGACCTAGATAAAATTCACTGCCATCATTAATTAATCTCTCAGATTCATGGTAGATTATAAAATGTATGAAATCATTGAATGACACTTTTTTGTCATTTCAGCATATCATAGAATGCTAAAATGAATGTTAATCCTTAACCAAAATGATATCAAAATCCTCTATGGGAATATCAACATGACTTGTGGGAAATACCATCACACAAATGATAATATGAAGATTCCTATAAATCATGGTTTCATTATCACATACGCCTATATTTTTTACCAAAATATCTATATCATATTCATGAGGGGATATTTCCATTTTATATTCAATTCTCATAGAATTTAATGAATATAATGATCCTGAGTCAATCAAAGTATAGGATGAATTTACAAAAACCCATAAAATGACATTAAAAATATCATTTTATAACCAAAAATAAAACGTAGTTTACAAAAATATTTTCCACACCATTTTTCATTATATCTTTCTCGTTTCTACCCTCGGTAACCAACTATGGACTCACATTTTCCTAACTTCTAATATCACTGCAACAAAAACATATTACCACACAATTTCCATTGGTTTCATAATCATCATTCTTGTAGACATGAGAAATATGAATAGACTTACAACCTCAAAATAAAATTCTATAATTTTTAAAAAATTATCATGGATTTGTTTTACCACACTTCTCAAAATATGGAAGTTTAATTTTATCACCTCAAAACATCATTAATAAATTATTTCACATTTCTTGCCAACTAGAAAACTTATTTTTCTAATTTTCAGGGGACACATGATCATTATAAAATTTCATTTCTACCATAAGATCACATTGATAAAGTTTTTAATTAGTTTTCAACACAAAAGAACCCAATTACCTTTGATATATTGGAATACATAATATGTAAAAACCGATTTATCTTAATATCAAGATCCCAGATAAAATTTGGGATGTACCATTATAAATGAGTGGCATTATTTCACAAGAAACAACCAAATATGACTACTGTTTTATTAATTCCATGATTTTAGCCATCCTAATTTGAACATACATAGGATAATATTTATCATGGATGATATTCATAAATTTATCACAATCCATGGAATTAATGTCTTCACCGCCTGTGATATTTTTTACCACTTACTAGCTTCACCTTAAAAATGATAAGTAAAAAATACTTACCATTTAATGATATGAAAAACCTATGACATCAAACATTCTCAAGGGATTCAATACATCCTTCCACCAGCAGGGGGTTGGATGATCCTCTAAATGAAGGGGGATTTTGTCTCATAAAATTCTTCACTATAATCATGATCCCCTACGCTATATTATGTTCCCCTCATACAAGTACACCACCACCATTTATCACCTAAGAACATTGATTCATCATTTTATGAATATGATTAATTATAATTATTACCAACACAGGATGTTGATTCATAAGGATGGTTTCTCTCAGATCTGGCCCACTACTTCTTCCCTGTTTCATCTGCAAAAAATACCATTCTGAATATACATAGTTTATAAGAAGAAACATGGTAATATTTGAATGAAATAACATTTTATCTTTTTCATAATTTAATATATTTCAATGGAAATTTATTAAGATTATTATAACCAATAATGTTATCAAAAACTAACATCAGATACCAACTATAAGACCCCAACTATAAAACATAACATAATCTTGAGTTTATTCAAGAATTTTTCTTCATTTCATCTTGTAGATTGATTAAGGATTATATTATTATATAATTAGGAAATAATATATAAATAACAACTTAAATATTACAAGGTAAACAATTCTAATCAATATCCATTTTCACAAAAATCCAAAACAATGTAAAAGGGTATATGGTTTGTTTTCATGTCAAATCATCAATCTTTTTTCCTTGATCTAATTATTTTTTAAATTCTCCATTGAATACTATAAAAAACTATTAAAAATGTTATGCGCATTAAAATATCATTAAGGGATACACAAAGGAGGAAAACTATTACGTTTTTGACAATATAAAAACCCATGAGTAATTTTTCTTAATGTTATACATTTTACCCTTAATAAGTAGTAACTATATTCCTTTTAAAGAAAGATTATTGATTTCCATTCTTAATAAAAATATTACCATAAAATCCATAACAATATTTGAAAATAAATAATGGTAAATTAAGACATAATTAAACTTAAATGGAATAAACATGTGGTCGACTTCTATACATGTCACACTTACCAAATGGAAGAACAATACAGTTGACTTACATACCATTTTTATTGGGGGTTATAAGATCACCTCCTATCCTTGGATTATCATGGAACAACCTTTATCCCTCGATATTTCATAGTATGTAAAATATTTAATGTAAGTAAACATTTTATACTGCATGCAACACCAAATAGGCTTGCACTATATGCAAGATTGAGTTTTTGCGAAAAAACAAATTAATATTATAATTATTTCAACGATATATTTATTTATCAATTAAATATTTTGATATTAATAGTAAAATATTAATTTTAATTGTTATTTATAATGTTTTGACATAATTAAATCATATTTATAATGAAATGTATATGTTTTTTTTAAAATTGTTAAATATTTAGAAAAAATATTTTCATAAAAGAAATTCATTTTATTTCACTTTGTGAAAAACAATAAAATGTATATTACACACTCTTCAAAATTGAATTTGGTAAAATAGACATTATATTTGGATTCAGAATATCAAAATTAACTTCGGTTGAATTTTTTTTTCTAAAAATTTTCAATTTTTGTTGAATAATAAAAAATACTGCATAGTACATAAAAACTGAACATTTATTTAAATAATAAGTATTTTTTAAAAATATATTTTCAAAAAATAAACGAGATACAGAATACCTATATGATTCTAATGCAATTCATTGGAGTCATTTTTTAATATGATTAGAGAGAGATTACCTATATTATTCTAATTCAATTCACTGGAGTCATTTTGTAATCTGTTAGATATATAGAATACCAATATTATTCTAATGCATTTCACTGGAGTCATTTTTCAATTCACTGGAGTCATTTTTTTCAATAGGATAATAAAATTTTTGGTGAATAATATCTTTTCAATTATATTTACCACACTTAAAAGTAAATAGGGTAATTAGAGGTGAATATTTTATTATAATTAACCTAAAACATGTGCTAATTCTATTTGTTATGTTTTTTTCAACCAAAATCAACCTTATAAATAAAATATGATCCTCTATGATCCACTTGGTTTTGATTATGGAATTTATTATTATTTTATTTAAAGAATAGTTAAAAGGGTAAAATTCAAATTTTTATATCTAAACCATTTTTAATATAGGGTTATAAGTAAGATTAATTCGACTATAAATAATAACTAGAAATATAAAACGATTTACGACATCATGGTATATTTTTTTATAATTTTTAGACATTAAATAATTAATTTTTTTATGACATAATGATGTTGTATTTATTGCCTTATTAATGAAATATTAAAATAATTGATATTATAAATATCCAAATAAATTTACATTGAGACATTTGATTAATTCCACTACATTTCTAGGTTAATAAGTCATGTTAGTATTTATTTAATGTATTTTTTTGAAGTAATCAATTTTTTTGAGTTTCACAAAAACCAAATATTTTATAGTATCAATAATTGACATAAATGTGTTTTTCAAACAAATACTCTATTATTAAATGATATTATATTTATAAAAATCCACGGTTTGGCCAAAGGACTTATATAATGATATATATGTCATGTATTATCATCTTGTGTTTCTCTTGTAAATTTATTGTTTGTTTATTAACCATGTAATATAAAAATACCTGAAGACATTGTAAAAGATAAACTATTTAACTAAGAGTGAAATCTAAATGTTAATGATTATATGGTGACCTAAAATTGTTTAAAACCGATTGGTTGAAAGGATTTGATCCAACTCCACCTTATCCTTGAAATAAATCAATTTAGATCCCTTTTAAATAGAAAATTATGTTACAATAAAAAAAATAATATATCATGCTTTTCCAAAACTGACCCTCACCATTCTTATATAAGGGTACATACCCTTCACTAAAAATCACATCTCCAAAGCCATTTAACTTGGACAAACCCTCCTTAAATAACCTCCCAATTACCCTAAATTCATCCTAGAGGCCTTACATTGATCAAAAATAAAATCCAAAGAGACCTATTGAACAAATCAAAAAGAAGTAGACGAAGAAGTGGTAATAATTTCATCACCTCTTTCAAATTTCTCTTCTTATTCCACTTCCTCTTTTTATGTTTTTTCCATACAAAAATAATTACTCCAGTGCCCTCTAACAACTGTGATGTTAATATAAATAGGAAACAACCAAATCCATTACTCTATCCATCCTATGAATGAAAAAGTCACAATACGTGCATACATATGACTTACCGTATCCACGTCGTGGTGTAGTTTGTTATTATACATTTCATTATTTTGATAGATATAATAATGAATATGATTGATGTAAATAATAAATATAACATGTTAATGATTAATTATGTGTAATATACCATCCAATTACATACGATATCACCATCAATAGAATTATATTGTCGCTCGTGCGTATGTACGGAATACCGTCTCCATGAACACAATGAGATTCATTCCCCATCGTAACCATTCATGAATAATATTCATTTTATAATTTAAAATTATGTTTAAGAAAATTATATCATTATGTATATGAATAAAATAAATCATATCCATAATAAACATGACTTATGTAACATATCAAATAAAGGAAAACAAACCAGTTAACCCCCAAAACAATGATACTTCTGAAATATTGATAACAAATCATCATTTGAAGATAACATATGATATCATATTTGTGTATGTGGTTCTTTTATAATTTAATAACAATGACATAACTATTATACAATAAGTTATCTTACCCTTGACTAAATAAAAGTAGCAGTTATTGGTTAATTTTACAATCTCTTTATTATCCAAGGATGTTTATATATTAGCATCTACTAGAATTTCATTATCATCCCCATATATGTTTCTTAGAATTGTATTTTGAATCATTTTCAATATTTCCAAGAATATGAGATAATTTCATTTATACACTTGTTTGACTTTTAATAATTTTTTAAAGGAATCATTTTTTTCTACTTTATGAACATTTCAAAAAATTAAGGATTTTTTTAAATGATAGGGTGGGTGCACCTATATTCCAACAGTATAACATCTTTGAAGCATACCTTACAATATTATAACAATATTTTAAAAATAAATGTTTTCTTTTATAATTATCTAACTTTTATATGATTTAGAAATATAATGAGATATTTCTCTCAAATAGTTTTGATTTCATCTATGTCAACATCCATTGATGGATTTTACACTTGTTTTAAGTTGATTTATTATGATAAAATTTTATATATTGTATTGAAGATTTTGATATATGTTTGACTATGTATGAGTTATTTTTATACCATTAATGGTTTATGGTAAAATAATTAACATTTCATATGCTAGTTTTAATGAAAATTTTTATGTAATGTTTAATCCTTTTCATATAAGGAATGTGTTGGACTTAGTAGGTGACAGGTGGAGCCCAATATATCTCCTAGATGTATTGGTATGTCTTATGAGATAAACTAGTGTCTGGGCACAAGGCCTGGACAATATATTATTTGAAGTCTTGGAACGAGGCCTTGACTGGATATGATGTCCAACATTATGCATTCCATCGTTATGAAAATAGCTAGAGGTATTTAATTTGATTATTTGACTTTTATAATATCCATGTGAATATATAAATGGTATTATTGGAATTATCTTTCACATATTATGTAGAAATTTATGTTTAAAAGGCATGTGTTTTAGTCTTATACATTGCCTTAAATGTTTGTTCTTATTTATGAGAGTTTCTATTATAGTTATCCTTATTGAGAATATGTGCTCACCCATTTCAATGTTTTATTTTTACTAGGATGGGAACCATTATATTATGACTAAATTTTTAGGATAAGATAAGGGATATGAGTGTGCTAAAATGAGGAACAATGTTGTTGTATTTTATTTCATAATTTAATGTATAACTTATGTTTGTATCTAGTACTTCTAAGGCTATTAAACTGATCGGTATTTCATTATTTCATCCCTTGTGATCATTCCAATGTTGTGTAATAATTCACAGAATCATGGTAACTAGTGTTGGGGAGTTACATTTGGTATCAGAAGAAGTTTAGTATAATCCATGGAAACTTGATTTTGAAAAATACTCATTATAGAACATCACCCTATGATAACAATTGAGTATTAGTATAGAATAACTACCTTGAATTTTGGTAATGTAGAGATTTTGGTAATATTCAAAGAAAAACATCCTTGTTTGGATATAAGAAGGTAAAGCATGCTCTAAAACAGATGTATCTAGAGTCAATACCTGAAAACGCTGCTTTGAGTTAGAATCGAATGGTAACTAGTGAATGAAAATGGGCCTTACTACACTCTTGGTTATGACACTCATGAGGGTTATGCTTCAGATAATTCACATTTTTTTAAAAGCCATTATGAAGGATTTATGAGTAAATACATCTTCTATAAAATCATTTTTTATGATTATGGATTATATTCACAATCTTTTCAATTTACATTAGGTATTTCACATGTTTCGACTTTTGAATTGTGGTTCATAAACTATACAAGTGTATTACATTGGTTAGAAATAGTGCCCAGTAGGAGGAATGAGAACTCCATCAAAATTCATGATCCAATGAGTAAGAAAGATCTTATCTTTCGTGGTCTTAAGCCATCATTTAGAAGGGAAATAGTATCCTATGTGTTCTCATCATATAATGAAATATTATTATGTGTTAATAATATATTTAATGAATTTTCTGAGTTCTATGGATTTGAAGGGAAGCTAGAGAAGAAAAGGATGGAAGAGAGAAAGATGTTTAAAGGAAAGAAGGGAAAGAAGAATTTTCACATACGTAATAACTGTGTAAAGAATCACCTTGGTATATTCATGAAGGGAATGGGAGTTTGTTTTAAGGGTGGAGAATAAGGTCCCCAAGTACATGATTTAAAGGGTAAGAAAAGGGATTCAAATGTACAATGCTTTATATACAAGGAGTTGGGACACTACACAAATCAATGTCCCAATCATCCGAGTATACCATAGATGATTCTATTTGATAATAATCAAGTAATGATACTACTGTAGATGAAGAGGAAGAATTAGTGTTCTTATATTTCTATTAATTAATTATTTCATTTGAGTGTTGTATCAATGATGTACTGGTTATATTAATTATGGAAATAAATATGGATTTTACTCCAATACTATTTCATTGAGGATTTGAGATTTAATGGTTCTTGGAAAAGTGACTCAACATCAAGTTATACTTTTTAGAAAATACATGGTTTAGGGAAAGATAAAACTTAATATGGTCCTCATACAGAGGTAGCGATTTTAGAATAAGAGATGGATGATTTGGATAAATTATATTGGATATTCTTGACAAACATGGAACTTATTAATGGTTTGTTTTTTCCATGATTGTTGGTGTATTCAAAATTTTTGGATATAAGGAATATATCTAGTATTATATAAGTAATAAAGGATCATTAATGTAATAAATATGGTTTTATGGTAATTCAGGTTGTACCCATGTTTTAATTGAATGCATAATAAAGGTACTCACATGCTATTATGTGGAAAAGAGAGATCTTCATTCTGTTATGTAGAACATCCTTACAAATTTTTGGACTATGAGTTTGGACATAAGTATTTTGGATAAGGCTGCTGATTGGAATGTATTATGTAGGACATTGGATACTATGGTCTAAGGTTAATACATTTCTTAATATTAATTTATGAATTTTTATAAAATAGAAAACCCGAAGGTCAGGTGACAACGAGTTGCGTCCAGAAAGGCCCAAGACATGAACATACAACCGAAGGGTGAAAATGTTACATCACCTACCACTAGCCCACGTGATGTCCAAGTTTTTATAATGTAGTCTTTTTTATATTTTCTTATTTATAAATTATAAATTTATATTTTTAAACCCTATATAATTAGGATAAATAGAATATTTTTGAGTTCTATTATTTTTTTGAGTGATATATGATTTCTTTATAAAATGTGTCATACTAATAACTTATGTTTTGATGATCCAATGATATTTTTAGTCATCATAGATTTATGGCTTTATGGCCCCCAATTTTATATTTTTTAGACCATTGTTTGTGATTGATGACCATAATCACTCCCTATAAATATTTACATTTTTCCTCCAATTAGGTGTCTCAAATTTCCACCAATGTTATCATATTGGAAATACTAATTCGGTGTTGAATTTTTCACATACCTTTCCCTCTTATTGAGACTAATATTATTAACCTTATTTCCGACGTGGTTTTTCCCCAAAGCTATTTTCTATAATCAACCTATTATTTTCGAAGAACAATTTCAAATTGTGAGGATGCAATTTATTGAAGGAAGAGAGAATGAAACACCCCAATATTTCATTGTATTTTATATATTTATAGTATGTTAATAGATTATACTACATGCAACACTGACTGGGCTTGCATTATACGTAAGATAGAGTTTCTGTGAAACAACACATTAGTATTATAATTATTTAAATGATATATTTATTTATCAATTAAATATTGTGATATTAATAGAAAAAAATATTGTTATTTATATTCTTTTCACATAGAAAACATATTTATAATGAAATTTATATTTTTTGTTAAAATAGTTATATATTTTGAAATTCTATTTTTTTAAAGAACTACTTTTTATGCCCTTTTGTGAAAAAAAATTAACAATAGACACAACTAAAAATTGAATTTGGTAAAATAGATTTTATTTCAAGATTTGGAATATCAAAATTAGATTAGTGTGATTTTTTGTTATTTTGTTTGAAAACATTCAATTTTTGATGAATAGTATAAAATATTACATAGTATATAAAAATTGACTATTTATTAAATTGTTTATTATTTCAATTGAAATTTATTTAATGTCAAAATAGATACATATTACCTATATTAGTCCTATGTAATTCAGTGGTGTCATTTTATAATAAGATTAGATATATCAAATTTTATTGAATTTTTATCATCTTTTACCCACTTTCTAAACACATTTTCAAATTTACATAAAATTTTATTTTGCCACTTCTGTGAATTGAATTTCCAAAATCTGAGAGACACCATTGAATTCAGTAAATAAAATGGTGTTCAATAGAATAAAAATAAAATTTGATGAATAGTAACTTTTGACTTTTATTTACTATAGTAAAAAAGAAAATAGTATAATTAAAGGTAACAATGATATCATAATTACCCTAAAATATGTCCGAATTCTCTTGGATAAGTGTTTTTAGACCAAAATCAGCCTTAGGAATAAAATATTAGCCTATTCAATCCACTTGGATTAGATTAGTACATTTATTGTTATTTTATTTAAAGAAATGTTAAAAGAGTTAAATTCAAATTATAATAACTAAACCATTTTTAATATAGGGTTATACATAATATAAATTCAAAAATAAAAATATGTTATATAGATAAAATTATTTCATAAATAATGGTAATTTATTTATAATATTTAGACATTAAAAATTTAAATTTATTAATGACATGATGATGATGTAATAGTTACATTATTAATTAATGATTATAATAATTGATAAAATAAAAATCCAAATAAATTTAAATTGAGGATTTAGATGCATTCCACTAATTTTCAAGGTTAATATGACATGTTAGGATTTATTTAAGCTATATTTTTTAAAGTAATCATGTTTTTTTACTTTCTCAATAACTAAATACAAAATAGTGTCAAAATTGACATAAATGTGTTTTATAACCAATACTATATTATTAGATGATTTAATATTCATCAAAATATAAGGATCTTAGAAAGGGCTTATATAATGATATATGTGTCATTAATAAACCACTTGGGGTTCTATTGGAATTTTATAGTGTGTTTATTAACCATGTAATATAAAAATACAAGAAGACATTGTAAAAGTTACACTACATAACTAAGAGTTAAATCTAAAAATAAGGTTCTTGTAGTGACCTAAACTAATCTAAAACCTGTTGGTGTAGAGATCATGGACCCATCCCCATATTATCCTATAATTAATTAAATCTTGAGCCATTATAATCCTAAAATTATTTTATAAAAAAGTATATTTCGTGCTTTTCCTAAAGTGACCCTCACCTCTTTTATAAATGGGTACTTCCTATTCTCTAAAAATAACACCCCCACATAAATTATTCTCAGAAAAACCCTTATCAAATATCCCAAAAATACCCTCAATTCAACCTAGAGGCCTTACTTTGATCATAAATCCAACCAAAAGGAAGCACCTGAAGAAGAGGTAATAATTTTATCAGCACTTTCAAAGATCATTTATTCTTCCTCGTCTTATTTCATTGTTGTTTCCATTCCAAAATAAGAACTCCACACTACTAGAAAATGGGGCATTGGAGCCCCCCAGACTCGGGCGACCGCCATTGGCGGTCGCTATAGCTAACCATTAGCGACCGCCAATGGCGGTCGCTAACCTACATAAAAAAACGGGGGGCTTCTGCCCCCCCCCCCCACGCCCTCGATCTCCCTCCGCCCTAACTCCCTCCCTCCCTCGCCGCCCTCCCCTCCCCCGCCGCCCGGCCTCCCCCGCTGCCCGGCCTCCCCCCCGCCCGGCCTCCCCCGCCGCCTGTCATCCGGCCTCCGGCCGCGGCCCTCCGGCCGCCGCCCTTGGGCCGCCACCCTCCAGCCACCGGCCGCTGCCCTCCGGCCTCTCGTCCCCCCCCCCCCACCCCGGACGGCACCCGCACCCCGGACTGCCCCCGGCACGCACTCTGGACCGCCCCCCGCACCCCGGACGCCTCCCCGCACCCCGGACAGCCCCCCCTGCACTCGGACACCCCCCTCCGAACCCGGACAGCCCCCCCGCACACCGGACAGCCCCCCCACCCCCGCACTCGGACAACCCCCCTCCGAACCCTGACAGCCCCCCCCCCCCCCCCCGCACCCCGGACAGGCCGCCCGCACCCCGGACACCCCACCCCGCACCCCCGACAGCCCCCCTGCACCCCAGAAAGCCCCCCTCCCCCGCACCCCGGACACCCCCGCACCCCGAACACCCCTGCCCGCACCCCTGACAGGCCCCCGACACCCCGGACACCCCTCCCTGCACCTCGGACAGCCCCCCCGCCCCCGACCCCGGACACCCCCCCCCCCCCCCCCCCGCTGCCCGTCCCCCGTCCCCTCACCGCCTCCTCTCCTCCAGCTCCCCGCCGCCGCTGTCGCCCGTCCCCTCCCTTGCCGCACCGCCTTTGGCTCCGGCTCCCCTTCGCTGCCTCCTCTCCGTCGCAGCACCACCTTCGGCTCCCCTCCCTTTCAGGTTTGTAGCTCAATCAGGTAACATGAGCTTTCAGTTACATTATTATTTTATCAATGGTTCATAAACAAATGGTTAATATTTATTTTGAATATAGTTGATTTGAAAAATGTAAATGTAATAAGTATTGTGTAAATGTTTGTTATACAGATATTATTATGGATAAGAGTTGGATTGATCTTCCAAATCGAACGTCTAGAGACTATTTCAATGGCATTATGCAGTTTATTGACTTCACGAGAGGATTTGAAAGTGACTATATTAGTTGTCAATGTAGAAAATGTGCTAACAGATATCAATTCACACAAGATACTGTGAGGGAGCACCTTTTCTTTAATAGATTTCTGAAAAATTATAAGAGTTGGACTCGTCATGGAGAAGAATATGTTCGTTGTCAAAATACAGATGCAGCTCAGATGGATGTTGATGCAAGGATGACTAATCCAATGCATGAAATTCTTACTGAAATGGTACGTGGGTTTGATCCTGAAGGCATTGACATCCAGAATCTTGAGACCGGTGAGATAAATCTTCGCTCTGGTGCAGATCGTGATTCGAGGAGGTTTTATGAAGTACTTGATAATGCGAAAACAGAATTATATCCTGGATGTACTTCTTACAAAAAACTGTCGTTTATCGTGGAGTTGTTGCATTTGAAGACTTTGAATAATTGGTCAGACACATCATTCGACATGCTTTTGGTTTTATTGAAAAAAGTTCTTCCTGTCGACGCTAAGATTCCTGAGTCGTATTACTATGCTCGTAAGTTGACAGAGAACTTAGGTTTTACATATGAGACTATAGATGCATGTGAAAACAACTATATGTTGTTTAGAAATGAAACTGCTCATTTGGATATTTGTACGGTTTGTGGCACTTCCAGGTGGAAAGAGAACAGGGGAAATAAGACTCATCAAAGTCAGATTGCGATACAGGGGAAACCGATTTCCGTAAAGCAAATGTGTTACTTTACCCTTAAACCGAGGTTGAAAAGATTTTTTATGTCATCTAAAGTTTCTAATTTAATGAGATGACATGCAGAAAGAGTTCATGAAAGTGACATGTTAACCCACCCGACAGACTCTCATGCATGGAAGGATTTTGATAAGAGACATCCCGACTTTGCTAAAGATGTTCGTAATCTCCGATTGGGATTGGCAGCAGATGGTTTCAATCCATTCAAGTCTATGGTTGGTGCAACTCATAGCACATGGCCCGTGGTGTTGGTTCCATATAATCTTCCTCCGTGGCTTTGTATGAAGCAACAATTTATATTACTTTCCACTATTTTTGATGGACCTAAATGTCCGGGGGATAAGATTTATGTTTACCTTCAGCCATTGATTGATGAGTTGAATGAATTTTGGGGCGATGGTGTGATGACTTATGACTGCGAAACGAATGAAATGTTCAAACTGCATGCTGCTTTATTGTGGACAATCAATGACTTCCCAGCTTATGCAAATTTATCAGTCTGGAGTACGAAAGGGGAATTTGCTTGCCCTTGTTGCAATAAAAGTAAAAAATCTGTATGGCTTAAACATTCCAAAAAATGGGCATACATGGGTCACAGGCATTTTCTCCCTCCCCAGCACAGGTTCAGAAAGGACAGAGTGGCATTTGATGGTTCTAGAGAATTCAGCCCAGCACCAAAGATCATGACAGGAGTCGAAATGTTATCGCAGATTGAGGAAGAAAACATCCGCACGGTATATGAAATTCAGGATTTTGTGGCTCCTCCAGTACGTAATATTCGTGCTGCGGGTAGGCAGCGCAGTCACAATTGGAAAAAGAAAAGTATTTTTTATAGTCTTCCGTATTGGAAAACTAACATGTTGAGGCATAATTTGGATGTCATGCACATTGAAAAAAATGTTTTTGATAACATATTGTGGACCATTTTAGGTGTCAGTGGAAAGTCAAAGGACCATGTTAATGCACGCCGTGATTTGGAAGAAATGGGTTTAAGGAAATAGTTGAATTTACAGTTAGCTGAGGGAAACAAGGCATATATACCTGCTGCACAGTATTCGATGACTACAGAGGAGAAAGAGACATTTCTTTCCATTTTGAAGATGGCCAAGGTACCTGATGGTTACTCTTCTAATATTTCAAAGTGTGAGAATTTGACGAGCAAGACATTGCAAGGGTTGAAAAGTCATGACAATCACATATTACTTCAGCAGTTGATTCCAATCGCAATTTGTGATTGTTTATCCCCCAATGTTGTTCAGCCCTTGATTAAGATGAGTAATTTTTTTAGACAGCTTTGTTTAAGAAATCAACGAATGAGTGATTTAAAAAGTTTGCAGGACCGAATTGTACTAACGCTTTGTCACTTTGAGAAACTTCCCCCCCCCCCTCATTTTTCAATGTTATGGTCCACTTGACAGTTAACCTAACTGATGAAGTAATGGCTGCTGGTCCAGTGCAATTCAGGTGGATGTATCCTATTGAACGGTATTTGAGTACATTGAAAAGATTTGTACGCAACAGAGCTCGTCCAGAGGCATCAATAGCCAATGGTTATTTGATGGATGAGTGTACTACCTTTTGTGCAGAATATCTTACGGATGTTGAAACAAAATTAGATAAGCTCTCTCGGATTCATGATGGTCCAGTTGGAGAAGGAACCACATTTGATATGGACAACATCGAGTGGATACAAGCACATCGATATATCTTGTTCAATACTCCATCAGCTGCACCATTAATGCAGTAAGTATCTTATCAATGTGCTTGTATAAGTTTTACATGTTTTATTTGCATAAGTTGATCTTTTAAACATCGCGTAATCATTTGCAGGAAACACATTAATGAGATAAAAGAAGAGATGCATCGTGCGACTGAGTTGCAAATTCAACAATCTCATTATGCGGCATTTCATGATTGGTTCAAGGATTATGTATGTATAAATTGATTTTCATTATGAGTGAAGTATTAAACTAATTCTTTCTGCATATATCAGTATTGATTTTTATAAATTATGTAGGTTCGTAAGCTGAGGGAGTTAGGGGACCCCACGCTACCTGAAGTATTTATCCAACTGGCTGAGGGTCCATCTATAACAGCTCGTCGTTATAAAGCTATTGATGCTAATGGTTTTCGATTTCGCATTAAAGATGTTGATGACAAACGAGCAACACAAAACAGTGGCATCGGTTGTCCCTTTGTCGATTCTGGTTATTACTATGGTCAATTGATAGACATCATTGAAGTTGTATACACACACGGTTTGAAGTACATATTGTTAAAGTGTAATTGGGTTGATCCAGTGCGTGGATGTAAAGTCGATCAATATCAGTTTTCATTGGTTAATTTTAACTATATGTTATACAGAAATAATGAACGAGTTGAGAATGAACCTTTCATTTTGACATCACAAGTGGAACAAGTATTCTTCGTTACTTTGCCTTCGGATCCAAGTTGGCAAGTTTTAGTCAAAATGTCTCGGCGAGGAATGTTTTTATTTGAAGAAGATGAACCCGAGACTGTTCCGTTTGTTTACCAACAACTTGATCAACATATCGTAGTTCAACGTGAAGAAGATATTTATTGGGTCAGAGCGGCTGTTGAAGGAGAAACGGTCGATTTGCATGCTTAATGAAAGGTATAATTGTTTTCCCGCTATTCAGTAGAATGTCCTAGGATATCATAAATTATCTAATCATTTTATAAATCCTTATAAGTTTTAATCCTCAATTTTGTAAGTTAATTCAGTCATAAATATTTAGGTTGATTAACTTTCTGATTTTTTAAAATTCATTCACAACTAATTATTCAATCCATTTTTTGTTTGATTAACAGTTGTACAAGTTTGATTTATTAAGAACAATCCAATTTATCTTTTAAACACTTTGGACTCATTACTGATATTTTGTATGACTGCAGACATGTCAGGGGAAGAGGTAGAAAATACACATCATCCATCTGAGGCATCTACGTCTCAGGGTCGAGGTATGTTTGAATGTCATTGTCTATATTTTTTATATAATTGACATATATATATATATATATAACATTTGTCAATTTATATATAAAATTGTTTTCAACAGGATCAGACTCGGCTGCTTCTTCCTCTCGCAGGAGAGGCCCTGGTCGTGGCATATTATCATGGAATTCCGACACGACGATAGATGTTTCATTTGATGAGGTATTTCATCCCGTGGGACCGAATGCCCCGACATTTATTCGTCAGCTAGGTCATATCATACGTGACCCACATCGATTTCCATTTACCACGCGTGATTGGGCTTCTATCCCTCAGGACACATTAGATCGTCTATGTAGGGAGGTTCAGGTAAGAAAATAATTTTACTTTATTTTCTATTTATAAATAATACTTATATGTTTGATTATTTTCATTATAGCAAAATTTGAAAGTATGCCCTGAAGAGTTTCGGCCCGTGTGTATGAGAAAATGCCGTAAGCTGTGGAAAGATTATAAAGGCAAAGTGAAGAGGGACCACTGGGTACCAAATGTGGGTGCCTTTGACATTTTGGAAAAAGTCCCGAGAGGTGTCCTCCCGGCTCAGTGGCGTGACTTGGTTGCATATTGGTCTACTGAGGGTGTTGCGGTTTGTATATTAATTATTTTGCTGTATATATATTTTCAAGAATATGTGATTTGTTTGAAATTTGAATGAATTGAATGTAGGAGGTGTCAACACGCCATTCGGAGAATCGAGCGTTGCAGGGACCAGCTCACAGGCTCGGGACTCGTCACGTCTCTCAGATCCGACATGAGGTATATATTATTCATTTTTTAATTTATTAATTAATATGGTTTTGTGTTTATATTCTTTTAATATACAGTTGCGAGGGCAAGGTGCAGCAACTGATAAAATGTCGGTGTGGATAAGGACTCGTGATCGCAATTATCCAGAGGTTGCAGCATTGATAGTAAGTGTCTGTACTTACCAATAATTACATAAATCTTTATATTAACATATATATATTTATATATATTTAAATATTTCACAGGATCAATTTGAAGCTGAGTTAGAACATCTGCCAGAGGACCAGCGACAGCTTCCCATGCGATGGGATGAGATCTTTCATCGCATTATTGGTCGGGACGGGCATGGCTATAGTTTGACCTATGGAGCAGGGATTCCTCGTTCTGTAGTGTCACGCGCTGCGGTTGTCGGTCCTGCTGTTGCTCATATGACACAGCAGATGTCAGATTTTGAGGCACGGCTGCGCGCTTCCGAGGAGACAAATACGCAATTGACAGCTGAGGTTAGAGCACTGCGGGAATATGTGCGTCGAGATGATGGTACAGGGGATCATACGACGCAGGTATATACTGTATTTATTTATTTAATTTAAATTATTTTTGTTATTAAAATATTTATAATGTTTATTTGTTGTAGGCACCTGGCCCACCAGAAGGAGGTAGCAGTGATGGCAACGCGTGACGCACCATATATTCACGAGATATGTTTTTTGTTTTTACTGGTTGGGTTGACATTGATGTACTGTATTTATTCATTTAAGTAATGCATTATTACCATCCATGGTGGTCTTTTAAATATTTTATACACATATTGAGTTTTTGATCAGATAATCTTGAAAGATTCTACATTTGAAAAAGTCGAACTAATTCCAACAGATCAATAAATCTGATATTATAGATTATGTACTATCCAATATATTTTTTATAAATTTCTGTATGGTATCGATAAAAGAAATATGTATTAATTAGATGTTATCACTTTTATTTTTCACTTTTGTAATCAATGGGATGGCCTTTGCACCCCCGGAGAGCCCCCGCACCCCCGTACAGCCCCCCGCACCCCCGTACAGCCCCCGCACCCCCGTACAGCCCCCCCGCACCCCCGTACAGCCCCCCGCACCCCCGTACAGCCCCCCGCACCCCCGTACAGCCCCCCGCACCCCCGTACAGCCCCCCCGCACCCCCGTACACCCCCCGCACCCCCGTACTGCCCCCCGCCACCCCCGTACAGGCCCCCGCCACCCCCGTACAGGCCCCCGCCACCCCCGTACAGCCCCCCGCCACCCCCGTACAGCGCCCCCCCCCCCCCCCCCGCACCCCCGTACAGCCCCCCGCACCCCCGTACAGCCCCCCCGCACCCCCGTACAACCCCCCCGCACCCCCGTACTGCCCCCCGCCACCCCCGTACAGCCCACCGCCACCCCCGTACAGCCCCCCGCACCCCCGTACAGCCCCACACACCCCTGTACAGCCCCCCGCACCCCCGTACAGCCCCCCCCCCCCCCCCCCCCCCGCACCCTCGTACAGCCCCCCGCACCACCGTACAGCCCCCCCGCACCCCCGTACAACCCCTCGCACCCCCGTACTGCCCCCCGCCCCCCCCCCCGTACAGGCCCCCGCCACCCCCGTACAGCCCCCCGCACCCCCGTACAACCCCCCCCCCCCCCCCCCCCCCCCCCCCGCACCCCCGTACAGCCCCCCCGCACCCCCGTACAACCCCCCGCACCCCCGTACTACCCCCCGCCACCCCCGTACAGCCCCCCGCCACCCCCGTACAGCCCCCCGCACCCCCGTACAGCCCCCCGCACCCCCGTACAGCCCCCCCCCCCCCCCCGAACCCCCGTACAACCCCCCGCACCCCCGTACAGCCCCCCCGCACCCCCGTACAGCCCCCCGCACCCCCGTACTGCCCCCCGCACCCCCGTACTGCCCCCCGCCACCCCCGTACAGCCCCCCGCCACCCCCGTACAGCCCCCCGCAACCCCGTACAGCCCCCCGCACCCTCGTACAACCCGCCGCCACCCCCCGTACCGCCCCCCTCACCCCCGTACAGCCCCTCGCACCCCCGTACAGTCCCCCCCCCCCCCCCGCACCCCCGCACACCCCCCCCCTCGCACCCCCGTACAGCCCTCCGCCACCACCGTACAGCCCCCCGCACCCCCGTACAGCCCCCCGCACCCCCGTACAACCCCCCGCACCCTCGTACTGCCCCCCGCCACCCCCGTACAGCCCCCCGCTACCCCCATACATCCCCCCGCACCCCCGTACAGCCCCCCCCCCCCCCCCCCCGCACCCCCGTACAGCCCCCGCACCCCCGTACAGATCCCCCGCACCCCCGTACATCCCCCCGCACCCCCGTACTGCCCCTCGCCACCCCCGTACAGCCCCCCGCCACCCCCGTACAGCCCCCCGCACCCCCGTACAGCCCCAGACACCCCCGTACAGCCCCCCGCCAT
The DNA here is from genome assembly GCA_963277665.1 of Viscum album. Classification (NCBI taxonomy): domain Eukaryota; kingdom Viridiplantae; phylum Streptophyta; class Magnoliopsida; order Santalales; family Viscaceae; genus Viscum; species Viscum album. Next base: position 693,124,827 of record OY728132.1, on the reverse strand, counting down.
CCCCGTACAGCCCCCCGCACCCCCGTACAACCCCCCGCACCCCCGTACTACCCCCCGCACCCCCGTACTGCCCCCCGCAACCCCCGTACAGGCCCCCGCCACCCCCGTACAGCCCCCCGCACCCCCGTACAGCCCCCCCGCACCCCCGTACAGCCCCCCGCACCCCCGTACTGCCCCCGCCACCCCCGTACAGCCCCCCGCACCCCCGTACAGCCCCCCGCACCCCCGTACAGCCCCCCGCACCCCCGTACAGCCCCCCCCCCCCCCCCGCACCCCCGTACACCCCCCGCACCCCCGTACAGCCCCCCGCACCCCCGTACAGCCCCCTCGCACCCCCGTACAGCCCCCCGTACAGCCCCCCCCCCCCCCCCTGCACCCCCGTACAGCCCCCCGCACCCCCGTACAGCCCCCCGCCACCCCCGTACAGCCCCCCGCCACCACCGTACAGCCCCCCGCACCCCCGAACAGCCCTCTGCCACCCACGTACAGCCCCCCGACACCCCGTACAGCCCCCCGACACCCCTGTACATCCCCCCTCACCCCCTTACAGCCCCCCGTCACCCCCGTACAGCCCCCTGCACCCCCGTACAGCCCCCCGATTGTGTCCTTTTCAGCAGCGCGGCGCGCGCTGAAATGACGCGTTGGGGGGTCAAAACCACCCGAACGACCTCCGAATGCCACGAAACCGTACGACAACATCCGGGGCGTGAATTGTGAAATGGTCGGCCAGACGGCACCTCATTCGGAGGTGCCGTTTGACCGAGGCGGCCGAAAACGCGTTTCCGGCGCCCTAAAACACCAAAACGGCGTGCAGCGGTCCCATTCGGAGCAAACTTGCTCCGAAAGACCTGAAACCGCACGGGAACGATAGAAATATTATTCCTGAGATGTAGGAGGAGGCGGCACGTCCATCGGACGTGCGGTCTGCGCGGCACGTCCGATTGTGTCGTTTTCAGCACCGTGGCGCGCGCTGAAATGGCGCGTTGGGGGGTCAAAACCTCCCGAACGACCTCAGAATGCCACGAAACCGTACGACAACATCCGGTGCGTGAATTGTGAAATGGTCGGCTAGACGGAACCTCATTCGGAGGTGCCGTTTGACCGCGGCGGCCGGAAACGCGTTTTCGGCGCCCTAAAACACCAAAACGGCGTGCGGCGGTCCAATTCAGAGAAAACGTGCTCGAAACGACCTAAAACCGCACAGGAACGATAGAAATATTATTCCTGAGATGTAGGAGAGGGCCGAATGTCCATCAGACGTGCGGTGCGCGCGGCACGTCCGATTGTGTCGTTTTTAGCAGCGCGGCGCGCGCTGAAATGGCACGTTGGGGGGTCAAAACCACCCGAACGACCTCCGAATGCCACGAAACCGTACGAAAACATCCGGGGCGTGAATTGTGAAATGGTCAGCCAGACGGCACCTCATTCGGAGGTGCCGTTTGACCGCGGCGGTCGGAAACGCGTTTCTGGCGCCCTAAAACACCAAAACGGCGTGCGGCGCTCCAATTCGAAAAAAAACGTGCTCCGAACGACCTGAAACCGCACGGGAACGATAGAAATATTATTCCTAAGATGCAGGAGGAGGCCGCACATCCATGGGACGTGCGGTGCGCGCGGCACGTCCGATTGTGTCGTTTTCAGCAGCGCGGCGCGCGCTGAAATGGCGCGTTGGGGGGTCAAAACCACCCGAACGACCTCCGAATGCCACGAAACCGTACGAAAACATCCGGGTCGTGAATTGTGAAATGGTCGGCCAGACGGCACCTCATTCAGAGGTGCCGTTTGACCGCGGCGGCCGGAAACGCGTTTCCTGCGCCCTAAAACACAAAAACGGCGTGCGGCGGTCCAATTCGGAGAAAACGTGCTCCGAACGACCTGAAACCGCACGGGAACGATAGAAATATTATTCCTGAGATGCAGGAGGAGGCCGCACGTCCATCAAATGTGCGGTGCGCGCGGCACGTCCGATTGTGTCGTTTTCAGCAGCGCGGCGCGCGCTGAAATGGCACGTTGGGGAGTCAAAACCACTCGAACGACCTCCGAATGCCACGAAACCGTACGACAACATCCGGAGCGTGAATTGTGAAATGGTCGGCTAAACGGCACCTCATTTGGAGGTTCCGTTTGACCGCGGCGGCCGGAAACGTGTTTCCGGCGCCCTAAAACACCAAAACGGCGTGCGGCGGTCCAATTCGGAGCAAACGTGCTCTGAACGACCTGAAACCGCACGGGAACGATAGAAATATTATTCCTGAGATGCAGGAGGAGGCCGCACGTCCATAGGACGTGCGGTGCGCGCGGCACGTCCGATTGTGTGGTTTTCAGCAGCGCGGCGCGCGCTGAAATGGCGCGTTGGGGGGTCAAAACCACCCGAACGACCTCAGAATGCCACGAAACCGTACGAAAACATCCGGGGCGTGAATTGTGAAATGTTAGGCCAGACGGCACCTCATTCGGAGGTTCCGTTTGACCGCGGCGGTCGGAAACGCGTTTCCGGCGACCTAAAACACCAAAACGGCGTGCGGCGGTCCCATTTGGAGCAAACGTGCCCCGAACGACCTGAAACTGCACGGGAACGATAGAAATATTATTCCTGAGATGCAAGAGGAGGCCGCACATCCATCGGACATGCGGTGCGCGTGGCACGTCTGATTGTGTCATTTTCAGCAGCGCGGCGCGCGCTGAAATGGCGCGTTGGGGGGTCAAAACCACCCGAACGACCTCTGAATGCCACGAAACCGTACGACAACATCCGGGGCGTGAATTGTGAAATGGTCGGCCAGACGGCACCTCATTCGGAGGTGTCGTTTGACCGCGGCGGCCGGAAACGCGTTTCCGGTGCCCTAAAACACCAAAACGGCGTGCGGCGGTCCAATTCGGAGAAAACGTGCTCCGAACGACCTGAAACCACACGGGAACGATAGAAATATTATTCCTGAGATGCAGGAGGAGGCCGCACGTCCATCGGACGTGTGGTGCGCGCGGCACGTCCGATTGTGTCGTTTTTAGCAGTGCGGCGCGCGCTGAAATGGCGCGTTGGGGGGCCAAAACCACCCGAACGACCTGCGAATGCCACGAAACCGTACGACAACATCCGGGGCGTGAATTGTGAAATGGTCGGATAGACGGCACCTCATTCGGAGGTGCCGTGTGACCGCGGAGGCCGGAAACGCGTTTCCGGTGCCATAAAACACCAAAACGGCGTGCGGCGGTCCCATTCAGAGCAAACATGCTCCGAAAGACCTGAAACCACACATGAACGATAGAAATATTATTCTTGAGATGCAGGAGGAGGCCGCACGTCCATCGGACGTGCGGTGCGCGCGGCACGTCCGATTGTGTCGTTTTCAGCAGCGCAGCGCGCGCTGAAATGGCGCGTTGGGGGGTCAAAACCACCCGAACGACCTCCGAATGCCACGAAACCATACGACAACATCCGAGGCGTGAATTGTGAAATGGTCGGCCAGACGGCACCTCATTTGGAGGTGCCGTTTGACCGCGGCGGCCGGAAACGCGTTTCCGGCGCCCTAAAACACCAAAAAGGCGTGCGGCGGTTCAATTCGGATAAAACGTGCTCCGAATGACCTGAAACCGCACGAGAACGATAGAAATATTATTCCTGAGATGCAGGAGGAGTCCGCACGTCCATCGGACGTGCGGTGCGCGCGGCACGTCCGATTGTGTCGTTTTCAGCCGCGCGGCGCGCGCTGAAATGGCGCGTTGGGGGGGTCAAAACCACCGGAACGACCTCCGAATGCCACGAAACCATACGACAACATCCGGGGCGTGAATTTTGAAATGGTCGGCCAGACGGAACCTCATTCAGAGGTGCCGTGTGACCGTGGAGGCCGGAAACGCGTTTCCGGCGCCCTAAAACAACAAAACGGCGTGCGGCGGTCCCATTCGGAGCAAACGTGCTCCGAAAGACCTGAAACCGCACGAGAACGATAGAAATATTATTCCTGAGATGCAGGAGGAGGCCTCACATCCATCGGACGTGCGGTGCGTGGCACGTCCTATTGTGTCGTTTTCAGCAGCGCGGCGCGCGTTGAAATGGCGCGTTGGGGGGTCAAAACCACACGAACGACCTCCGAATGCCACGAAACCATACGAAAACATCCGGGGCGTGAATTGTGAAATGGTTGGATAGACGACACCTCATTCGGAGGTGCTGTTTGACCGCGGCGGCCGGAAACGCGTTTCCAGCGCCCTAAAACACCAAAACGGCGTGCGACGGTCCAATTCGGAGCAAACGTGCTCCAAACGACCTGAAACCACACGGGAACGATATAAATATTATTCCTGAGATGTAGGAGGAGGCCGCACGTCCATCGGATGTGCGGTGCGCGTGGCACGTCCGATTGTGTCGTTTTCAGCAGCGCGGCGCGCGCTGAAATGGCGCGTTGGGGGGTCAAAACCACCCGAACGACCTCCGAATGCCACGAAACTGTACGACAACATCCGGGGCGTGAATTGTGAAATGGTCGGCCAAACAGAACCTCATTCGGAGGTGCCGTATGACCGCGGCGGCCAGAAACGCGTTTCTAGCGCCATAAAACACCAAAACGGCGTGCGGCGGTCCCATTCGGAGCAAACGTGCTCTGAAAGACCTGAAATGAGATTATTTCTTGAATTGAAGTTTTTAAATTATTATATCACAATGATTTGATATTATACATATATTAAATATATATTAAAACATTTAAAATATATTATATATATATATATATTTAAAATATTGTATTTAATAGTATATATTTGAATATTTATATATATATATATATATATATTTATATTTATATTTATATTCAATTCAATAAAAAAAAATTTAATTTTTTTTTTAGAATAGCGACCGCCATAGGCGGTCGCTATAGGGTGCCCGGCAGAGGGCCTTCAGCGACCGCCAAGCGGTCGCTGAAGGCCGATCTGCCGGCCTTCTATAGCGACCGCCATTGGCGGTCGCTAAAGGCCTCTAGTGACGAGGCAACAACGACCGCCATTGGCGGTCGCTAAAGGCCTCTAGCGACGAGGCAACAAGGACCGCCAATGGCGGTCGCTGCGCGGCCGCTAGAGACCTTTAGCGACCGCCAATGGCGGTCGCTAATGGCCTTATTTACAGTAGTGCCAGTACCAACTATATATTTTGATATAACTATAAATATGGTACAAAAATATTCATTATTCTATCAATCTTATGAATAAAAAAGTTACAACACATGTGTACATACGACATACTGTCTCCACGTCATGGTGTTGTTAGTTATTCAACACTTAATTACTGGGGTGGGCAAAATAATTGATATAGTTGATGTTAATAATAAGTATAACTTCTTAACTATTATTTATATGTAATATAACTTCCAATTACATATGATCTCACCATCAATAGAATGATATTGTTTCTTGTGAGAATGTATGGATTACCGTCTCCATGAACACGATGAGATTCATTCCCCATCGTAACCATTCAAGAATAATATTCATTTTATGATTAAAAATAATTTTTAAAAACATAATATCATTCTAGATATGAATCAAATACTTCTTATCCATAACAAACATGAATTTAGTAACAAAACATATAAAGTAAAACGAATCAGTTAAAACCTGAAATAATGATACTAATTAAATATTGTTAACCATGAAATATTAGAAGATCACAGATGATATCATATTTTTGTATGTGGTTATTGAATAATTTAATAAAAATTATTTAAATATTATTCATGAGGTTAACTTACCACCTATTAAGAAAAATTACAAGGTAAAAGTAAGTTTTACAATCTCTTTATTATCCAAGGTTATTTATACGTTAGCATCTACTAAGAAATATTTATCATACTCATCTATGTTTCTACAAATTTTATTTCAAAACATTTTAACTATTTTACTAGAATATGGGTTAGAAACATTTAAACCCTTATTTTACTTTGTATAATTTTTTTTAATGAAATCATTCTATCATACTTTATGACCATTTCATCAAATTAAGGTGTAAATGGTTTTTAACTTATACGACCAGTGCAGCTATTTTCTATCGATATAACACCTTCAAAGATTACCTTAAAATAATATAAGAATGTTTTAAAAATAAAATTTTTCTATTATAATTATGTGGATATTAAAATATTTCAAAATAGAAAGATATATTTCACTCAAATAGTTTTGATTTCATATATGTCAATATCTTTGGATGAATTTTACATTTGTTTGAAGTTGATTTACTATGATACAATATTCCATATTGTATTGATGTTTTTGGGATATGTTTGACTGTGGATGTGTTATTTTTATACAATTCACGGATTATGGGTAATGTATTAACATTTTGTTTGCTAGTTTTAATTCGAAGTTTTATGTTATGTTTCAACCTTTTCATATGTGGAATGCATCAGACACAGTAAGTGACGAGTGGAGCCTGCTACAGCTCCTCGATGTATCGGTAGGTATAATGGGACAAAATAGTGTATTGGTATAAGGCATTGAAAAAATATTATTTTTAGTCTTGGCATGAGGCCCTTACTGTGATGTTATGATGTCTGACACTGTGCATTCCATCATTATAAAATTAGCTATTGATATTACATGTGATTATTAGAATAGTATAATATCAATGTGAATAAGTAAATAACACTATTTGATTTATCTTTTACAAATTATGCTGATGTATAAGATTAAAAAAATGTATTATTATACATTGACAAAAATGTTTACGCTTATTTATTAATTTTTTCGCTATATTGTTATCCTTAATGAGCATTTGAGCTCACCCATTTCTATGTTTTAGTTTTCCCAGGATGTGAAGAATTATATTATGACTGACTTGTAGGTATAATCTATGAGATATGACTATGTTCAAAGGATACAGAATTTTGTTTTTTTTCATATTTTAATTTAATCTAAGACATATGTATGTATCTATTACTTCCAATTCTACTAAATTGATTGGTCTTTTGGGATTTGATCACTTGTGATCATGCCAATGTTATGTAATAATGCATCGAATCTGGGTAAATAGGGTCAAGGCATTATACTAACTATCCTTGGTCTATAACATAACCACCTACCATATTTTCATGTACAATTATAAGATCATAAAAAATAGAAAATTTCAATTTTCAACATTTCACTCGTAAAATTTCAATTGCAAGCACATGAAATAATTTCATGGTTTTAAAATAATTAATCTATTTTAAAAACCTGTTTCAATAACAAATAACCACAAATGGAATAAATAATATCATTTTAATTTTAAAAACATTATGGTTTCTAGATGAATCGTATATAAAATAATGGTCTCGACGGTGGAGAAATAATTGTCATCGTATATGTTAAAAACAGAAATTTTTCATTGGTAAATAAAGTCATACTACCTATATAGAAAGAATAAAAATTATTCCTTTCTGAAAACATTATAATGGAATTAAAATTCATTAGGGTTGTTTGTACACCTCATTAAATAATGTGGGTGTATAACATCAACATATGTCTCAATAAAATGGGATTGAGATGGAGTCCCTTAAATCGAGTCAGATTCTTCACATATATTCTTCATATAATAATCATATGTTAATTATTTACATTATTAAGAACCATTTTCATGTTCATTATTACTTTTATATCACTTTTTATCATGTTATAACAATTATATATTTATTTATGTACATGTCCGACATCTGTCGATAGTCGATACATGAGGCCAAAATGCCTTTGATATGATATCAATAGTCATAGGAGTCATTAGTCAAAAATATCAATAACTGTAAAGACCCGGAAATTTCAAGGAAATTTTTTTCATAATTTTCTTTGGAATTTTACAAGAACGCAGTATCTGATGGCGCCTGATTCCGAGGCCCGGTGTGCCTGGAATTAATTTCCGAAGTTTGGCTCGGGTACGTTCAGTGAACGAGCGAGCGGGAATTTCTATTTTTTGAACCGGTGCTCGGAATTGAAATCCGATTGCACCGATGAACTCGCAACGCTGGAAATCGCTTAAGAGAACCTTTACCGTAGTTGCGTTTGTGCGGGAGGAGAAGTTAATTTTTGGGGTTTAATTTAAAAAGTGAATAAAATTGTTAAATCAAATTTTAACAATGTTAAGTGGTTAACTTCTCCCATGGGAAGTTGGTGGTGGGCCCACATCCATTCAACTTCCCATGTGTGGATATTTGAAAGGGTGGGGCCCACACAAACCCCCCCCCCCACCTTTTCTAATTCCTTAAACTCCCTAACCCTCTTAACCCCTCACATTCCAACTTCCCATTAACTCACATTCTTTAATATTTGACAACTTGATTAATTCATGAGGTGAGTTAAGTATGGTTTATTTGAATTTCAATCTTTTGAAATTCTTTCCAACACTTTGCAATTAATTAATTAATCCAACATAATTAATTATTTTGAGTGTTTGAATTCTTTTGAATTCATTTTGCCAACATTAAAAAAGAGAGATTATATCTTCTTTTTGTGTTGGCATAAACCTTTTGGAGAGAACTAAGGAGAGGAGAAGAACTCTTGGAAGATCACCGACCTCTCGAGGAAGAACGTTCCACGTTTCCGAAGAATGTGAAGCAACACCTCCGACCATCTTCAACCGGAGTAAGGAAGGGAAGCACCGCAGCCTACAATGTATACAGAGGGTGACGTCTCGGCTCGACTTCACCGAGGTCTTCTCCCACCAACCTAGACGGAACGACGCCCGACCTACGCGACGCTTTTCTTCCGCGGGTCGTTGAAGAACTCTGTTTTTGAAGCCGAGGTAGGGGTTTTAACTTTTTAAAGTTATGTGGATCTCTCCTTCGAACATGAAGGTTTATATTTGTCGGGCCTTGATTCCAAATCTTTTTATTTAATTTAAAAGATTGTCAATGTTTATCGTTCATTAAAGGCTGATTGCTATCAATTTAACGTGAGGAGTTCGGACCGCACAAACCCGGCCGACCCTCCTCCTTTGTTTTTCGTGATGGTTTCTTGAGGATGATACGAGAAAACATGGTGTCGTCGCACCACGCGATTTATTGCGGAAGATACTCGCGGGACCGTCGCGTCGTGCCGTGGAAAGAATTCAAGAACGCGACGCCGTCGCGTCGCGTTGAAGGAAGTCAAAGGCGCCGCGGCCGGAGCGGGGCTGCGGCGGAGGGGAGCGGTGCCGACGCATCGCGCCGGACGACATAGGCCGCGGCCGGTTCCAGGCCGCGGCGGAGCAAGATGAACGGCGGCCGGCACCGGGCCGCCGGTGTCGGCGAAGGAAGGACCGGTAGTCGCCGGTCCTTGCTGGTGAAACCGGCCGGCCAGTGCGGGCCGGCAGGGCATTGGAGACCGGGGAAATTAATTTCCCCCGGCCGGGTCTCAAAAGCGGCCCCAATTAAGGGGTCGCGGTTCTCAAAGGGGGGGGGGGGGGGGGGGCTCTGCACCCCACGCGCGGCACCCGAACGATGCCCAGGCCGCACCGCAGTGCTGGTCCGCGCCGCCGTGCCGGTCCGCGCCGCCGGCCGGGGCGGGTTTTCCGAGCCAGGCCGGGTCGTCGGGCCGGGTCGCTGCCCAGGGTGGGTCGACCCGGTTCGGCCGACCCAGGGGGGGTCGGGCCGGGTTGGCCCGGGCCCAGACCCCCCAGTTTCGGACCACTTTCGGTCAAATGACCGTATCTTGGGCTACGAGCCTCCAAACGACTCGCCGTCAGCGGCAACGCGATCCTTGGATCGAGACGGTCATTTAGGTATACTATACTCAAGGTGCACCTTCATTTTCTGGAGCCTACGTGGTTAAAACTCCATAGTTAAGCGTCTTGGCCTAGAGTAGTTATCAGGATGGGTGACCTCCTGGGAAGTTTCTCAGGGTGGGTGTGAGACAGAAAGGCCAATAACTAACAGACCGGGCGTCCAATTGACGCACCGTCTATTTCGTTGAATTCCTCTAAGTGAGACAGATCTTGTGGCTTACTCCGCTCGAGGTTTGGATGTGGATGGAGTGCGGTCGGGTTGGTTCGCTCACAAAATCAACCGGGGCCTTGGAACGAAAAAGCCAATAACTCTCAGACCGGGAATCCGATTGACGCGCCGTCCGTTGCGTTGAGTTCTTGTTGATGATACGGAACTTTTGGCATCCTTCGCCGAGATTTGGATGCAAGTGGATAGTGGCCGGGTTGGATCGCACTGAAATCCAACCGGGCCCCTGGAAGGGAAAAGATGATATCTTTCAGACCGGATGTCCGATTGACGAACCATCAGTGGTGTTGGTGATCACATTGAGAAATGGTCCCTATGAGTATACCCTATGAGATTTCGGGGTACAGTTGAGATACGGCCGGATTTGGTTTGCTCACGAAACCAACCGGGCCCCGGGGACGAAAAGGCTAATAACTCACAGACCGGGCGTCCGATTGATGCGCCGTCTGTTGCATTGATACCCCTGTGACGAGGCGGTCCTTTGAGATACTTATTCGTAGGACTTTGAGATAATTGGAGTATCTACCTTTAGCTTTTGGAGCGGACCCTCCCGGAGACGAGCGTGCGGAGTATGGAGACCGTGTAGCAGACTGAGACCTGACGACTGCTTGACCGACTCGACTTGGAGTGAGTCGACTAGCCCAGTGGACGGAGAACTACCTTGTTTGGGTGCAGACCCATGGCAGACGGAGCACTACCTGTGTGATAGTGCAGACCCGTGGTACTCGTCCGGAGAGTACCTCAGCAGGCTACTTGGGGGTGTGCACTACTGTGTTTGGGTGACATACCCCGGTGGGAAGCACTACTGTGTTTGGGTGGCTGGCCCGCGGTACTCGACAGGAGGAGTACCTCAGCAGTCTTAGGTTAGTGAGCAGTACCTCGGAGTCGTGACAGGACCACTATACACTCCAGAGATGGAGCTCTTCAGCAGTTACGGTTTCGATAATGAAAATCCTGGATTGAGCTGAGACTTTTGACCTTGTTTTTACCTCATGATTGAGATGGGTCACTTGATGACTTAGGTATATGTATGTGCATATACCTGGGTAGTGGTTATTCGTTGATTTCATAATCCTTGTGTTTCCTCATGATTGAGATGGGTTACTTGATAACTTAGGTATATGTATGGACATATACCTAAGTAGAGGTTATCTGTTGAGATCTTCTTTGTGGTTATCCTTGTTGGTTTTAGTGAGACCATGAGGGTCTCGGGGTCCCTACTGAGTATCTTTATACTCACCCCTGCACGGGCTATGCTCGTACCTCGTTGTGTTGGTTGCAGACGACGGGCATTATTGACGGAGGCCGAGTGTTCGAGGACTAGACGGTACCTGGAGGTGGACTACTCGACGAGTCAGTATCCGGAGGTGGACTTCACTGTGAGACGACACTCAGAGGTGGTTGGCAGGCAAGAGCATTGTGAGGGCTATCTGTACCTACCCTTCAGGTAGGATCCGTGGTGGATGATCCAGAAGCTGCGCCAACTGTACCTACCCTTCAGGTAGGATCCGAGGAGGACGACCCAGGAGCCACTTCCGTCCCACCAGCTGTTGTCTTTTTCTATTGTACTTTGTTCAGTTGGAGTTGTACTTTCTTTTGGGTTTGTATTCTGGCCCATTTTTCCTTTCATCACTTCTCTTTGTACTTAGTGTTTACTTCCGCTTATACTCTGTCATGTTTGTTTACTTTTATAAAGGCAATGCCTTCCCATTTATCGGGATTTACGCCTTTGGTTCTAGTTGCCAACCCCTGGCCTATGGAAGGCAGGCTTGGGGTAGTCACGGCACGGGCCCTGAGGACGGGTCGTGACAAATTGGTATCAGAGGAGTTCGGTTCTACCGCAGAACTTATAACTCTAATGTTTCTTTCTGTGAAGCAATAGTGTTGAGAGTACCGAGTGTGGTTTTCAGTTCGGGGAGTCCAGTGTTTATGTGGGCGGCTGACGTATCCATACACCAGGACCCTGAAAACTGATTTCTGACTTTGTGCACGAAACACTGATTGCGTGTGTGTTTTCAAAGGTTTTCCCATAAAACACCTCAAACCAGGTCAAATCACCAGGTATAAATGTTTGACCGTGTCACGATGTTTCTTTCAGGATGCCTTTTCACGGATGACCAGCTAGATCCCAGAGGGATGTGCGTGCTGACAGCCTGTCGAGTGACGAGGCTTCGGTACAAGGCCCTCTTGCAGTTGAAGCACTAGCGGAGGCACCATCGGTTCTGCTTCCCGTTGGGCCACCGATGCCACCAGCCCTAGCAGTAGGCGATGCACGACGCTTGAGCGCGCTGCACGAGTTCCAGTGCCAGAGGCCACCCAGGTTCCGGGGAGAGACGGACCCGCAGGCGGCTAAGGTTTGGCTGGAGGCTGTGGTGAGAGTCTTCAGGCTAGTAGGGACGCCGACAGACTTCATGGTGATATTTTCTACCAGCCTTCTTCAGGCAGGAGCAGGCAGGTGGTGGAGCCACTTGTTTCAGTTTTGCGACGGGATGAACTTTGCATGGGAAGACATCGAGACCTTCTTCAGGGTGGAGGTTGTGCCAGTAGCTCTACACCCCGAGCGTGTACAAGATCTTCTTCCTTTGCTGCGTGTTTTTCGATGAGTAGCTGAGTCATCTGTGGGCAGCAGACAGATGATGCAGAGGTCCAGGAGGACCAGACTTGCAGTTGGAAGATCTCGGGTTTTAGGACCGGTGGTGCGGGGCACCCGGGGTGGGAATAGAGCTAGGCGTGCCAGAAGCAGGTTGTGTTACTCATGCGGCGGAAAGGGTCACCTGGCACGTGACTGTCCGACTCCTCGTACAGTTGATCCGCAGGCGTTGGAGGAGCCACCGAGCCAGAAGTAGTGACGAGTGGTTGAGCAACAGCTGAGAAGTGGACAAGGTAGTAGAGCTCCGAGAGCATGTGGGCAGGAGAGGAACTAGTGGATACGTCCTTTGTACTTCTAGTTCCATGTTGCTTTTGTATTCATGTCTTTGTACTATGAGCTGCAATAATAAAAAGACACTTATCTTAGTTTGCTTTCCTGTCCTTTTTTTTTTGTTGATACTGAGTGGTCCCGGTTAAACTGTTGACTTGACCCTCACTTTCGAGATTTCTACTGGAGGGGACCCAGTGACCTCACACTGATGCCGATAGTGTGACTCGACCCTTGGAGGCAAGAGTGATAATTGGATCTCTTAGTAGTTACGTCGAGGCCTTACGACGTCATCCATGGCATGAATGCATCATTCATGTCAGGATTGACTGTATTAGGCAACGAATGTGGTTCATCCAGGGGATGAGACCAGATTTCTCTTATCGGCAAAGAAGAAATTATAACATCTCTTGTGAGACTAAAGGAGGTGCAGTTCATCCAGGAGCGGATGAAGACTGCACAGTGCAGTAAGAAACAGGGAACCGGTGCCAGTCTTAGGGACTCGGGCGTGTTCAATGTTTCAAGAAGAGGAAGCTTTAAATAGAGATGAGTCTGCGAAGCGGCAGACGTGGAGTAAGAGCTAGGAGAGCAGCATGAGGTGATGCACATCTTAACATGCTACAACCACCCGCCTTAGTTATCCCCGCCAAGCTCAGGGAGCTGGAGGGCGGTGGAAGAATGCGGCTGCATGCGGTCAATGAGTGTGACCCAATGGCTCTAGAAATGATTCGAGAGACAGTCTGTGTCCACTACTAGTTTCTGTAGTAACAGACGTCAATATGAATCATTCCTCTCTTTCAAAAATCATGTTCCAGACCTAGAGTTTCCGGTAAGCCGTGGACTTGACCATCACGTCTGGAGATACCATGGGAGGAGACTCGATAATCACACTTACGCCGATGGTGTGGTCAGACCCTCGATGCGAGAGTTTCGGTTGGAATCTCTTGGTGGCAACATCGAGGCCTTACGACGTTAGTTTGAGTATGGAATGGGCAATAACTATTCATACTCAAATTGACGGTTTTAGGAAAACATCGGGATGGGTTTTCCTTGGTCGGCGGAAAAGGAAACCCCAGGCAGCGCAGGGTAACTCTTGCACAGGAGGGTGCGACCGATCACTCTTGAGTCGGTCAACCTTACCCTCGTGGCAGCAGCCATTCGAGTTCCAGTTCTAACAGAAAATGGAGACCTCTGGAGTTCGAGGATGACTATCACGTCCTTATACGGGTCTCACCTCGATGAGGTTTACGGAGATGTGTCCAAGGCGGCAAGTTATCTCCGGGGTTCAGTGGACCTTCTTAGCTCCCCAGCTGGGTAGGCGGGGTGGTTTACCGCTTGACCCGTTCACCACAGTTGCACCAGGTGCACGACGACTTCCACGTATCTCAACTGAGGAGATACGTACTCGACCCTTCGCATACCATAGACCATGAGGAGCTGGACGATGGATATGTGGTGTCTTTCACGGAGATTCCCGTGGGGATCGAGGATCGACAGGAGCAGATACTACGAGGACGATCGATTCCTCGGGTGCACATTCTTTGGCATTACGGAACCTCCAGGTAAGCACATGGGAGCGGAAGGCTCAGATGCGTGCTCTGTACCGCTTTGGTGACCCTAGTTTTTGTTGAAGCTTTACGGGGACGTAAAGCCCTGAGGTGGGAGTAATGTAAAGTCCCGGAAATTTCAAGGAAAAAAATTTCTTAATTTTCTTTGGAATTTTTCTAGAACGCAGTTTCTGGCGGCGCCTGATTCCGAGGCCCGGTGTGCCCGAAATTAATTTCCAAAGTTTGGCTCGGGTACATTCAGTGAACGAGCGAGCGGGAATTTCTATGTTTTGAACCGGTGCTCGGAATTGAAATCTGATTGCACCGATTAACTCGCAACGTCGGTAATCACTTAAGAGGACCTTTACCGTAGTTGCGTTTGTGTGGGAGGAGAAGTTAATTTTTGGGGTTTAATAAAAAAAGTGAATAAAATTGTTAAATCAAATTTTAACAATGTTAAGTGGTTAACTTCTCCCATGGGAAGTTGGTGGTGGGCCCACATCCATCCAACTTCCCATGTGTGGATATTTGAAAGGGTGGGGCCCAAACGAACCCCCCCACCTTTTCAAATTCCTTAAACTCCCTAACCCTCTAAACCCCTCACATTCCAACTCCCCATTAACTCACATTCATTAATATTTGACAACATGTTTAATTAATGAGGTTAGTTAAGTATGGTTTATTTGAATTTCAATCTTTTGAAATTCTTTCCAACACTTTGCAATTAATTAATTAAACCAACTTAATTAATAATTTTGTGTGTTATAATTCTTTTGAATTCATTTTTCCAACATTAAAAAGAGAGATTATATCTTCTTTTTGGGTTGGCATAAACCTTGTGGGGATAACTAAGGAGAGGAGAAGTACTCTTGGAAGATCACCAACCTCTCGAGGAAGAAAGTTCCACGTTTCCGAAGAACGTGAAGCAACACCTCCGACCATCTTCAACCGGGGTAAGGAAGGGAAGCACTGCCGCCTACAAAGTATACAGAGGGTGACGTCTCGGCTCGACTTCACTGAGCTCTTCTCCCACCAACCTAGACGGAACGACACCCGACCTACGCGACGCTTGTCTTTCGCGGGTCGTTGAAGAACTCCGTTCTTGAAGCCGAGGTAGGGGTTTTAACTTTTTAAAGTTATGTGGATCTCTCCTTCGAACTTGAAGGTTTATATTTGTCGGGCCTTGATTCCAAATCTTTTTATTTAATTTAAAAGATTGTGAATGTTTATCGTTCATTAATGGACGATTGCTATCAATTTAACGTGAGGAGTTCGGACCGCACAAACCCGGCCGACCCTCCTCCTTTGTTTTTCGTGATGGTTTCTTGAGGATGATACCAGAAAACGTGGTGCCGTCGCACCACGCGATTTATTGCGGAAGATACGGGCGGCACCGTCGCGCCGTGCCGTGGAAAGATTTCAAGAACGCGACGCCGTCGCGTCGCGTCGAAGGAAGTCAAAGGGGCCGCGACCGAAGCGGGGCCGCGGCGGAGGGGAGCGGTGCCGACGCATCGCGCTGGACGGCATAGGCCGCGACCGGTTCCGGGCCGCGGCGGAGCATGATGACTGGCGGCCGGCACCGGGACGCAGGTGTCGGCGAAGGAAGGACCGGCCGTCGCCAGTCCTTGCTGGTCAAACCGGCCGGCCAGTGCGGGCCGGCCGGGCAGTGGAGACCGGGGGAATTAATTTCCCCCGGTCGGGACTCAAAAGCGGCCCCAATTAAGGGGCCACGGTTCTCAAAGGGGGGGGGGGCTTTGCCCCCCGCGCGCGGCACCTGAACAGCGCCCACGCCGCGCCGCCGTTCCAGTCCGCGCCGCACCGGCCCGCGCCGCCGGCCGAGCCGGGTTTTCCGAGCCGGGCCGGTTCGTCGGGCCGGGTCGCCGTCCGGGGCGGGTCGACCCAGGGGGGGTCGGGCCGGGTCGGCCCGGGCCCAGACCCCCCAGTTTCGGACCACTTTCGGTCAAATGCTCGTATCTTGGGCTACAGGCCTCCAAACGACTCGCTGTCAGCGGCAACACGATCCTTGGATCGAGACGGTCGTTTCGGTATACTATACTCAAGGTGCAGCTTCCTTTTCGGGAGCCTACGTGGTTAAAACTCCATAGTTAAGCGTGCTTGGCCTAGAGTAGTGATCAGGATGGGTGACCTCCTGGGAAGTTTCCCAGGGTGGGTGTGAGACAGAAAGGCCAATAACTAACAGACCGGGCGTCTGATTGACGCGCAGTCTATTTCGTTGAATTCCTCTAAGTGAGACGGATCTTTTGGCTTACTCCGCTCGAGGTTTGGATGCCGACGGAGTGCGGTTGGGTTGGTTCGCTCACAAAATCCACCGGGCCCCTGGAACCAAAAAAGCAATAACTCTCAGACCGGGCGTCCGATTGACGCGCGGTCTGTTGCGTTGAGTTCCTATTGATGATACAAAACTTTTGGCATCCTTCGCCGAGACTTGGATGCAGGTGGATAGTGGCCGGGTTGGATCACACCAAAATCCAACCGGGCCCCTGGAACGGAAAAGCTGATATCCTTCAGACCGGACGTCCGTTTGACGAACCGTCAGCGGCATTGGTGATCACGTTGAGAAATGTTCCCTATGAGTATACCCTATGAGAGTTCGGGGTACAGTTGAGATACGGCCGGATTTGGTTTGCTCCTGAAACCAACCGGGCCCCAGGGACGAAAAGGCTAATAACTCACAGACCGGGCGTCCGATTGATGCGCCGTCTGTTGCATTGATACCCCTGTGACAAGGCGGTCTTTTGAGATACTTCTTCGTGGGACTTTGAGATACATGGAGTATCTACCTTTTGCTCGTGGATCGGACCCTCCCGGAGACGAGCGTGCGGAGTACGGAGTCTGTGTAGCCGACTGAGACCTAACGACTGCTTGACCGACTCGACTTAGAGTTAGTCGACTAGCCCAGTGGACGGAGCACTACCTTGTTTGGGTGAATACCCATGGTGGACGGAGCACTACCTTTGTGACAGTGTAGACCCGTGGTACTCGTCCGGAGAGTACCTCAGCAGGCTACTTGGGGGTGTGCACTACTGTGTTTGGGTGACATACCCCGGCGGGAAGCACTACTGTGTTTGGGTGGCTGGCACGCGGTACCTGACAGGAGAAGTACCTCAGCAGTCTTAGGTTAGTGAGCAGTACCTCAGAGTCGTGACAGGACCACTGTACACTCCAGAGACGGAGCTCTTCAGCAGTTACAGTTTCGATAATGAAAATCCTGGTTTGAGCTGAGAATTTTGACCTTGTGTTTACCTCATGATTGTGATGGGTCACTTGATGACTTAGGTATATGTATGGGCATATACCTGGGTAGTGGTTATCCATTGATTTCACAATCCTTGTGTTTCCTCATGATTGAGATGGGTTATTTGATAACATAGGTATATGTATGGACATATACCTAAGTAGAGGTTCTCTGTTGAGATCTTCTTTGTGGTTATCCTTGTTGGTTTTAGTGAGACCTTGAGGGTCTCGGGGTCCCTACTAAGTATTGTTATACTCACCCCTGCACGGGCTATGCCCGCACCTCGTTGTGTTGGTTGCAGACGACGGGCAGTGCTGACGGAGGCCGAGTGTTCGAGGACTAGACGGTACCCGGAGGTGGACTACTCCGCGAGTCAGTATCCGGAGGTGGACTTCACGGCGAGACGACACTCAGAGGTGGTTGGCGGGCGAGAGCGTTGTGGAGGTTATCTGTACCTACCCTTCAGGTAGGATCCGTGGTGGACGATCCTAGAGCTGCGCCAACTGTACCTACCCTTCAGGTAGGATCTGAGGAGGACGGCCTAGGAGCCGCTTCCGTCCCACCAGCTGTTGTCTTTTTCTGTGGTACTTTGTTCAGTTGTAGTTGTACTTTCTTTTGGGTTTGTATTCTGGCCCATTTTTCCTTTCAGCACTTCCCTTTGAACTTAGTTTTTACTTCTGCTTATACTCTGTCGTGTTTGTTTACTTTTATAATGGCAATGCGTTCCCAGTTATCAGGATCTATGCCTTTGGTGCTAGTCGCCATCCCCTGGCCTATGGAAGGCGGGCTTGGGGTTGTCACGGCACGGGCCCCGAGGACGGGTCATGAAAATAATAATAATCATGAAATAAAATTCACTTTTACATAGTAATTATTCTTTTAAATAAACCCATTAAATATGGATATGAGAAAATGCACTATGTCTCACTCATATGGATGATAAGACGTACGTACGCATGGGTAACATTTCCATTTTTCAATGATTAGTATGGAAAAAAGGTTTGTATTATTTTATCATTCCATAATAAATATAATATCAGTAATATTATGTAAATAGAATTATATATGTTATTCATGTAATGGGGTTATTAAAAACAAATCACATCACTTCATGGAGATGACAGTTAACACATACACATGAACGGTGTTATCATTTTTATTTTATTAGTAATTAAGAACATAATTGATATATTATTCTCTAATAAATATAAAAATGACATTAATATCATATATTAACATTAATTACATCATTAAAACAGTTTTGAGGCAAGATTATTTCATATAATTATATCGATTCATGGAAGTGATAGTTCACACCTACCCAAGAACAGTTACTCCTTTTCCCATTTGATAGAAACAGAGATGTATTTAAGTGATGAAATTAACCTAATAAAATATAATTATATTTAGGATCTGGGATTTATTATTTCATCACAAATGAATAATATTTTAATTAATTGTAAGAAGAAATAAAATATAAATACTTAAATAAAAATGGTACTTCTTCTTCGGGAAATCTCCATTAATTAACATGTTAACACTGATAAAGATAGTTATTTTTCAAATAATAACACCTAAAGGATGTGAGTATTGATTACATTATAGGATATAGAAAATTTTATGTCATTCCAATTATTTTATGTGTGATTAAATGACTATATTTAGTTCTGTTTTAAAAGGGAGGGGTGAGGACTTATAGAATTCTTCAAAGAATTAAATTAATATAAAATAATATCAAAAAAAATTGTTCAAAATTGAATTATTTCTTAGATAGGATGATTTATTTTTTAAACCCATTCACCAAATAAAAATTACATAAGTTTTTATTATATGTTTAATCAATATCATTTTCTTTTAACCCTTATTTTACAATTTTAATTCTTAATGTGTTATCTTGTCATTTACACATTGATGGTTAAGTGAATTACTATAACATGCCAGACATCTCATAATTCAGTCCTTTATGATATTTTATTCCATATCCTAGTTATTGGGAAAAAATATTATATTTTTACAAATTTTATATCATTTAATAAAATATTATATATTATAACGTAATTTTAATATCAATTTTGACACTAAAAATTTCAGTGATTTTTTATTATATCATAACTAATTTATATATTTTAAAAAACTCCATTAAATCATCTCCAATATGTAATCTTCTTCCATGAAATTCTTGGATTACATATAGTATATCAAATTATATTTATTTTATTATTTTTAATATATTTATTTGTTTAATCCTATAATAATGAAATTTATAGATCATCATTTCGTCACCATTTAATTTAAAATTTTAATTCCTAAAAAATATAAATAAATTACCAAATAGTAGATAAACATTTTATAATTCGCAGTAATATCTATTCTAAAACATATACTTTATATAACCACATATTAAAAATATAATTCTTGTAAAAAACAAGAGTGCCAAATTTTTCATTCCTTTGCATAAAATAATATAAATGTTTTAATTTCATCAAAGTTTTATAAAAGGTTATATTAAAGACAAACTATTATTTTTTTCTAACCAACATATAAAATGAAATTGGGGCAATTTTTAGTGTAATTAGTAATATTATTTTTAACCTTAATTACATTATCTAAGCTTAATCGTGGCAATAAAAATAATTATTCCAATGACCATTATGGAATTAAAAGATAAAAACATGATATTATTATAACTTAAAAATATTACATAACATAACATAACTAAATAATAAAAATGGATGTAAAATAATTTTAAAAGTAATATTATTTATCATTTTTTCTTCATCAAAATATAAATGTTTTCAAAAAAATGCCAAAATTTCACCCAATCTAAATTATGATATCTTTCATTCAAAAAAAGATTGTAAATTGGTCATATTAAAAATATTAAAGTTTCAAAAATTATATTTTAAATTTGGCTTCTATCAAAAGGAGTTAAAACTACCTTTAAAAAATATTACAGTTTCTTTTGCTTAAAATAAAATTGTTTATAATGATATTCCAATAAAATTTATTTGATGAATGTAATAACATTTTATAAAGAAGTTTAATGATAATATAGTATGTTATATCCATTCCTTTTGATACAATGGCTAAGAGATAACTACAACATAAAACAATATTAACAATATATTATTTTTTAGTATAACTGTGTTTTGAATGAATCATATGATTATAGAGAATCACATTTTTGTGTTTCAGGTATGATATCAGAAATACCAAGCCCTTTAAGGTGAAATTAATATCTTATTCATAAATATTAATAAATATGAAAAGGAATTATTATATAATTAAATGGGATATTAAATAAAGATATGATAGTGAAGCTAAAACATGTATTCTGATGAAAAACGTGTGAAAAATGAATAGTTTATTAAGATATGAATAATATTATTTTATCATTGAATCCATAATGATAGACCATTATGTTGAATAAAGAGTTCCTAACAAAAAACACTTAAAATTTTGGTAAATTTTAAATCATAATCCCATTAAAGCATAACATCTAAAGAGACACAAAATATCATATTCTAAATAAAATTCGGGATATAAATTTTCAAATGGGTAGAATATACACCACATAAGTGAATATAGGTCCATAACATAATGTATGTACCAATGATGAAAAATCGAGTCCAAATTCCCAGACCAATACCCTCGAATACTTTCATACACATTAAAAACTCATTTATAATAAATATATTTTTATTATAGATAAATCAATAAACCATAATTATATATATTATACCATATACAGTTATCTTTTGACCTTTTATTTCATATTTATTAAAAATTCAATGTTAAAATCAGGTTTTTCGAAACAACTGCATTATTTTTCAAGTATGTTTGAATTTTTTATTATATTTCCACTTAATTGGAAAATGGTTCAATCACATTTATATTATTATAAATGATATTAATCTCACATATATATTATATAAAAATGTATTTATATAACTCCATAAACGTTATATCGAAAAATATTAGGGGATCGATGAACTTGTCCCTATTTAATTAGATAAAAAGAACGGTGTGAAACCAGACATTACAAAACATCCTTACACAAGAAGGTAAAAGCCTAAAAAAAGTAATTAGTATGGACTAAATGACTACAAAAATCCAGAGCGTTAAATGACCAGATTGAGCTAACCTCTAAAATTTATGTTTTTGAGAGGGTATCCACCACTTGATTGGATTCACAAAGAGATTATGTCACATCAAGGGAGATTAGGTCAGCATGTTTATGGATGTCCTCCCACATTGGAAGCATCCTTCATGGAACATTATGTGATCCACTTTTTATAATTTGGATAGCAATGGAAGAATACGATTATATCCATATATCATTCCATCTATAATTGACAGCGTACCTGACATCTTGAATCATTTCCCATTGTTGAGATTCAATAGCAGTCACATTTCAAATGTAGTGAAAGAAGAATCCCTTGACCGGACCCTGATATATGTGGAAGACACCTTTGTAGCCAGTTGGTCTAGGTGTTCTAGATTAAGATCCATCAATGTTGACCTTTAACCACTGTGGGATAGGTGAAATCCATCAGATATATTTCACCATAGGAGGATTCTTTGACCTTCTAGTTACAAAAATGGACCTCAAAATCACAAGGTCAGATACATCATTATTCATGGCCCAAGTTTGAACAAGTTAAGAATATTAAATGGCCCATTGAACATCTATAATAGCAGCATGAAATAAAGTTTTTTTGATTCTAAACATCAAATCATTGCATTCCCTCCATTGATAGGAAATGCCAGTAATAGTTGCAGCAATATGCAAGGAATGAAATTGCTCACTGCCAACGTGCCTAAAAACAGCCTGGAGCATAGCTTCAATAGAACATATCTTTAATGAATATAGAAAAATATACTGCACATTGGACCAAATACTTCAGGAAACGTAGTAGTTAACAAATATATCTGACATTAACTCCTCTCCTCTCAAGCATAAAAGGAAGACCGAGCAAAGATTCCTCCTGGTGCATTGTATAACTCCATAAACATTATAGATAACCAAACAAGTACACCATTCATAGAGAACGTGGGTTATCCATATACATGATTGTTATATCCAATATAATGATGGATGGAATAAAGGGAAGGTAAATAATAATTCACCTTTATAAAATAAGTTATATTTATCATTTATGACATATATTCATTATATTTACTCAAATTACCTCCATGCAATGCATTAGTGAAAATAAAATCATAACTCTTTGTGAGGTAGTCGGTTATCGTACACATGAACACCATTATCATATCCAAACTGGAATAGAAGGTAATGATTTATATGTAATATAATAATTAAATAAGAAACAATATGTTAAAAATATCATATATATTCCCTTAATATATCCATATTATCATATATTCAATACATAAATAAAAACACATCACATAAATTCTCAATACGGTGGTCTGCCATACCCAAGAGAGACGTTGTTGTTTTCCAATATATTGGGAGGTTAGCAGGTAGATGTGTTATTAAAAATATTTATTTATAATATAATCATATATATAATATATAAAATAAATAAAAAATTATATCCAACTGTGAGAGGTGGTGATGTGAAACAAAAAACATCAGTTCATGAGGCGGTAGTTTTCCGTAATGAAATAAATAGATTCATTTCACATTTTATGGAAGAGGAGATGTATACTAGTTATTAAAAAAATATAATAACATTTATTAGTATGGGTGATAGTGGTTTTATTATATCTTCAAATTATAATAATATTTTATGGAGGTTTAATAAGAAATAAAATGAAGTTACAAATTTCTGAATATTACCACTTCTTTTGGAAATATCATTAGGTTTATACATAACAAATTTTTAGAAGTGGATTATAATATAAATAAGGCCCCTATAAAGTGAATAGGGAATTATATAGGATATATTTCTAGGTAATTAATCATCAAAATTTTATTATAGTTTTTGTTAAGAGAGGATATGTTGTGGCCTTTTATAAGGTTGTGGGAGATGACACCCTTGGAACTATTGGATGAATAAAGTATACCATTATTTTTCAAATTCCATACAGTCCCAAAATAAGTCATTCTAGAACCAAATAGTATATAATGTTGAAATATTTCAAAAAAATGGGTTTTTAGAAATATTCTATGTCATTTGACACCTTATATTTTTTGTTTAACACCAAAGTAAACCTGTTTTCACTTTAACTGCAGAAAATAGTTTTTCATAATTTTTTCTATTGATGAGGGAAAAAATATAATTTCACATCATTAGATTACATTAATTATGTTTCATCCAAAATTAGAATACATTTAACCAATTTCCATTCACAATTTTTGAAAAATATTTTTTAAAATTAATCCTATAGATGAGATTAAAAAATGGAATTATAAAGGAAAAATATTCAAGGGATTAAAAAAAATTTATAAAACAATTTAATATGAAATATAATAAAATACATAAATTGAACTAATATATATATTATTTATTTAATATTACTTTTAAAACTATATTATAATCAAATTTTACAAATATATTACTTGAAAGAAATGGAAGTTTTAATGAAAACCTATAATTTTAACTATAAAATTTAAAAAATTTCATTTATGAAAATTATAAAAACGTATTTTCATTATAATATATATTTAAATAATTTAACATTTTTATTTTTTTTGTATATAAATTTTCAAAAAATATGAAAATTAATTTTAACATTAGTGTTCATGTGGCGAAAAAACATATTTCTATAAAATAATTAATCAATGAGTAAATTTTTATTTATTATAATATAATAATTAGGAAAAAACAAGAGAATGCAATTTTTTATTTAATATAAAATATTTACATTTCAATAAAATAAATCACCAAAAGTTATTTCATTAATTTAATTATATAAAACATTATTTTTTGCAAAGAATCATTTTTCAAAGAATCGCATCCTTCCAGTTCAAATGGTTTTTTTTCTTTTCAAATTGATTGTTCACCAATGAATTTATTTTATATTCACATGTAAAACAAGTATTTTAATAATATAAATAATACGTTTCATAAAATCCAATGCAATGGCTATGATATAACTATCATATAAAATAATATTATTTTATTATTAAGTCATCATTCGCAAAAACCAATTGTTTTGTTTAATGAGGGATATCGAAGAAATTAAATTAAATGAAAAGGATATTTCATAAAATAACTAGGTGTTTCATTTTGTTTTGAATTATCATGTAAATCACAAAAAAATATAATTACAGAGAATAAAAGGACCCAAAATATTTCAGAAGAACAATATATATTTCTAGGCATGGTCAACCAGACAATCAAATAGGGGTTACATTACTTGTTTGTGGAATGGTCAAATTGATATGTAAACTAGAGATCCATATAGAGTTATTTACCGGTTTATATTAATATATATTATTGGGTTCCATTTTTACTCAATATATGTTCATATTGAAATATTTTTAGGGGAAGGCTACTAGAATATGAAATTATGAGATAGACATGTGCACTCGAGAACTTTTAATATTCAATAGATGTTTAGACTATCATATTTACTAGGGTTCCATTTCTACTATTTGGAAAAACCAAATTATAATGTATACAAATAATCCAATACTATTCCATATAATTTTTATCATTTACATATGGTATTTAGTGATACACTATTAAATATTATAATATACAAAATGTTGGGATGCCATTTTGGTTTTAGTTTTCTATGAATGTTATGATTCACTAGCACATGATGAATCGTGCATGGTTAATGGACATAGTTCCATTATTAATAAACATGTAATCATATAATGAAATTTATGTTATGTTTTAGGGATTTTTTTTATTTTCAATTTCACTTATAAAAGTATCACATGATTGTCATAAGGAAATATTCTATATTTCTATATGAATATTCATTTAAAATCATTATAATCTATGAAATAACCATGTTGGTTTAGTACCTTTGAAAAATGGATATCAAAATAACATATTCATAAGATATTTATATCATCCCACCATATAGTTCATAACAACTATCACCATTAATAGATACATCATATATAAAACATTTCATCATAACATAGGGAATGAAAATATATAATGGTTGATATTTGATGCACAATAAGGTTAAACCTTGATAAAGACCATGATAATTTACCCATAACATGGCCATAAGGCTATGAAAACATGACCATAATATTTTAATATTCTACCCTAAATATTAAAAATCCTAATGTTGATACATGGAATAAATCATTGATATTTATAGAAATTATATAATAAATAAATTTGAGTGCATGATGCATGAGTGCATTAAATTGGTATATAAAAGTATTTGGAATAAATATAAGAAAATAAAATCAATTCTTGAGTAGTCAAGGATTATATTCATGAATATATATGAGGATTGAGTTCAGTCACAAAACCATTGTATACTTAGTTAAGGTTCACTCCCATGTCTATCAGGGAGGAAATAGTCTCTCACTAAACTAGGTTCGCTCCCTATTTAGTCCATATTATCTCATAAGATATCCATCTTTATCCTATTAATTACAGGGATACATAATACCAGGACTACCTTATATACAAAAATAACAACACATATGTGTGAGAAAAGATCATAAATAATTTATCATTGAATAACCCATGGAGCGGAAATGGGTTTCAAAAAATATCATCCTTTTATCATAAAATATCCCAATGAAAAGAAACAAGGTTTGTAATTTTTTTCTTTATAACCTAATTAATCAATGGGATGAAAAAGTTTTTTATAAAATCATTCTTATATAATCTTCATTATAAAACAATACAATAATTTTTGTCATTTGTATAGTTAAATTATATGATTAATAAAGCATAATCACTATAATAGGATATAATCTAAGTTGGAAGTAATAATAAAATATATCCTGAATATTTTTTGAGTAAAATTAACTTTTATTTTTTAAATTTTTTCATTAAAATCTAAAAATTGTTAAATAATATTATGGAATTCATTTTCATTGAAAATAACATTTTAAAAATGAAATTGGAGCTTCAAATCATTGAGTGTTCATAATGGTGGGAAATTTTGTTCAAACATTATGTGTAAAAAAAATACAATGTTCAAATTTATAATAAAAATGAAAAATTAACCGTATTTGGAAAATGAAAATCTCGTTCCTTTTAATTTTATTTTAAATAAATTAAATCATCGGGTAAAATAAATTTAAATTTTTTTGGATAATATTGGATAAATTATTGATATCATTTTTATAAAAATAATTAACTTAGAGTAAAAATTTATTCTAACCAAAGAGAGAAAAATATATATTTTCCATGAAAATGTTCTTTTAGTCTCTTGAGGACAAAAGTGAGGAAATTCATAGGGATTTTTTTTCTTATAGAAAAATGAACAGAGAATTATAAAATTCAAGAGATTCATGAGAGGTATATCTTTAAATTATATCATTTAGAACATAATTATAGAGAACCCTGATAAATAATATGATTATGACATAAAACCAATACATCGAGTCCATCATTAATCCAATGATATTTAACCACCTGTATATTAAATTTATTATTTAAATATATTAATTCAAGAGTTACTTTCATTGTTATAGTATGTTATTGGATGCACAGAAAATAATTCAACACTAATATATAAATAATTCATTATCAAAATCATCTTTTATGGTTTTAAAATTTTAATTTTATTAGAGAACTTCGGTTCAATTGTTCTAAAACTTGTACTTAGAATATGGTTAAATAATATTTTGAATTTAAATAAATGTATTAATATATTATATTTACAATATATAAAAATTTATATTTATGCAAAAAATTATCGAGATATGAAAATGAATTACCTCATTCATTGTGATGATAAGTCATATACACACATTAATGTTGTCATTACAAATAAAGGAATGATGAAGGAAATGAAAACATTAATTAGAAAAATATATTCAATATAATATAATATTTGTCATATATTTAAATTAAATATATATTTTTACAATCCTTGTAATCTGGAATCAAAAAATTAATTACATCACTTCGTTGATGTGGTAGTACACACATATGCATGAGTGATGTTATTGTTTTCTAAAATATCAGATGGTAAGAAAGTAGATATGATATTATATATCAAAAGGATAATAATTTCATAAATCTAATATATAATCATGGAATTCTTTATAATAAATTTTTATTAAATATGTTCATGAAAAATCAATTATATCACTATGTATAGGTGGTAATCAAAATGTATGCCTGAGAAATACTTCCACATCCCATTTGTTGGAAATGATGGTAGATAATGGTATATTAATTATCATAACATCAAATATGTGTATTTAGGGTACATAAATAATTTTTTTATGAAAAATAACATTTATCTAGAGGAGGTAAAGGAATAAAAAAAATGAATGTGGTCGGGTAATACAATTATCTATTCTTCTGGGGACCTCCATTTGATCATTTATTATGGGCACATAGAATGGTCAACTAAGGTGACCCAAACATTTTATTTCTATATTTTGATGTTTATATATTGATTGAATAGGTTTTTTCAATCTAAATATCACAATGTAGTTTAATGAAATGAGAGAAGGTATGTCCTACTATAGTGGAGAGAAAGGGTGCACTTTGAATTATAAAAAAATATATTATAATATAATGAAATAATTATCTATCCAAATGCTTCAAAATGAATACAGATTCCACGAAAAAGATGATAATTTTAAAATATAATTAAATAATGATATATAAAAATCTTTTAATGTGATTTTTAACATTATTTTTTGGTTTAACCCCTTGTATAAAAAATTTTAATCATCACCGCAATAATTATTTTTTAAATATTAATGATTAAAATTTATAGATATAAAGTAATAATTATGTCCTAAATAGACATAAAATGATAATTTCGACCATTTATTATCATAAATTTACACTTTCAATATTTTTATAAGTAATAAAATAATTTAATTAAACATTATTTGATAGAAAATATCATTAGTGGAATTTTTTAACATTATTAATTTAATTTGAGTTAAATGACATAATGAAGGAAAATAAATTTCAATCTAAAACTCTCAAAAATTTATATTATTTTATATATATCTATGAAATTCAAGGAATAAACTAATTCTCCCTACATTTTTTCAATACAAATATTTCGAATTACACTTATTTAATTTCTCAAATAATCTAATAAACAATGTGTTAGTGTTGGATAAAAATTAATGGTAACCCTTAAAGTAATAAAAATTAGAAATAAATTACTATGAATATAAAAAAATCATTTAAATGTATTTTTATAATAATAATTATCCATCTTTTATCCTTATTTTGAAATTTTATATCCTCTTAAGTCAAGAGGGAGGCATTTTGTGAATATTCAATTATTAATTTCATATAAAGGACATAATTAAATAATAAGGAAATGATGTGGCTATATATTTGAGACAGGTTTTTAAATAGAAAAAAATAATAAATTTGGATAAAATAAAGTGTTACTAAAATTTTAAACATGTATCATTATGTTCTGACCCAATTTTAACCGTTTTAAAAACACTAATGTGATTTTTTTACCAAATATATTATTCTTAATAAATAAAAATAATGGAATCCTATTTACCTAATTTGAATAACCTAGTTGCAATTATTGGATAATTGTTTCTTTATTCAAATTAGATATTGGTAGAAAATCATTTTAAAATAATTGTGTAAATCATGATAGAAACTAATAATTGGAAAAACAATTTTTTGTATAAAAATATATATAAATGTATCTAATTTCTATCAAAAATAATTATATGAATTTTTAAAAGTTTTATTTACTAAATAATATTTATATTTTATTTTATTATTAATCAATAGTTATTAATTTATTTTATTACGAGAAATGAAAAATTCATGCATAAAAGTTTTGTTTCGAGAAAAAAATATATATTACATTCAAATGATTTATAATCAATTCATAACCAATGCATTATTTTCATATATGTTTAAACCTTAATGTTTTCAAAATATAGTATTTCATATTCCTTCCAAAAATTCCAATGGCTATGAGATAATTTTAATATTAAATAATATTGTTGAAATTGTATATTTTGGGTAATTTAATAATAATGTTGTGTTTAAATAAATCTATTAGTGAAATAAATTTTATTTATAGAGAACTATATCATACATATTTGTGTATTACTTTATACCCCCATAAATAATAATTTATCAATTGAAATTCTATTAGACCGATACATAAAAAGTGAATATATCTATTTCTTTATATCCTTGTTTTTCACAGTAGATTATTTGAAATTTTTATTCCTCTAGAATACTTAAACCATGTTATTAGTAATTTTCTATAGAATTTTATCTTTATGGTCCATGATTTCAAAAATTTGGTCATTAAAAGATATATCATTCTCTAATGGTTCGATATTTGAGTTAAATAAATTTTATGGACGAGGTATGTACATACCAGTGAGAGAATAATAGAACCCAACGAGAACATGAGAGAGGTTTTGAGGAATATCTAAACAATAATCTAAAATATCTACATGATCAAGAATCATGAATAGACTAATATTTTGAGGGAGAAAAATTATATAATTTCTATACATGATAAAAATATTCAATTTAGAAATTCATTGGAATACCTTCTCCCCCATATTAAATGCATATTTCACAAAAGATTTTCTGAATAACATTTCTATCAAATTTGAGATTTATTGATATATATATGAATGGATCTAACATTCCATATCATTTCTCCATAAATATTATCTCTAAAAGGTTTTTTCTCTAATTTCAATATAGAAAATTTGAATTCTACACTTATTTCAATAGGGGTAATCATAATGAGCCACCCAAATTCTTGAGTGAATGATATTACTATAAGAAAACATGACTAGAGGAATGTATTGAACTTAATACCCTTTAATAATAACTAAACATGATCGATTTATATCTTTTATGTTAGGATCAATACTCTCATATTAACAATATTTTCACAGATGATAATATGTTCTAAAACTAATTATTGTATGAATTACTTTCGAAAGAATCTTCCTGAAATTCAAGGTAATCCTTGTATTTCAATCAGATCAAATATAATTTCATACTCGATGAAACAATAGAAAGTTTATAATGTAGATTAATTAAATCGACTCAAGGGAGATGTTTTCTATTATAAAAGTGAAGTGTGATGAATTTTTACAGAAATCAACTACATCAAAAATAATATTATGGCCATTGGAACAATTGGGTTGTTTGGAGACAAAATCAATGGTGTTGTTTTACAATTTACATTATTATTACATTTAGTGTTTGTAACACCCCCACAGACATCTTCTCTCAACATTAACATTCTGAAATTTCAAGAACCATGATATAAAGTAATCAATATATTTGTTTATACTATCCCATGTCAAATAAACATATTTGTCTCTATACATATTCAGATATACATGAAGAATAAAAAATGATAGATTATGAGCCTTATCAAATAGATTATTCATAAAATTTTGTACGGTTAGAACACATATAAGTTTCAGGAACCTTATCATCCCATCATAATAATGGTTCAATTTAGGAATATTTTTGACCTATTGCAATTCCTTGTCTTCCATCTTTAAATGTTTAATCCTTACAGGGCTCCATGGTTGAACACTAATTACGGACAAATAATTTTTACCCATTTCATTTAATTTTCTATATCAATAATTTGAAAATCTAGAAACATTGGATATTTATTTATCCTCATTATTGATAATCTAGGATGATTCTTTTAACTCCATGAATAAGCAAAATTCTTCCCTTTCCCAGCGTGGTAATGTATAGAGTAGTCATAGTCTTTAATCTAATCCAACCCACCTCAATTTAATATATTCATTTATTTTTGGGTGAATATATAAATTAATATTTTATGATCATTATAAGTATAATTTTTTTCCCATTATTATTATCCCTAAAAAATCAGTAATATAATAATTACTATAGCTAACACCAAATCATGAGTAAGGTAATTTGGAAAATGAATAGTCAATTGGATTGAGGCATAAGAAACCATCATATTAATATGTATAAGGATGTACCGAAATTAATTTTTAGATGAATCAAAATATAATAAAAACCATTCGCTATTTTATGGTATTTTAAACCTAGGTTAATTGTAAACACTTCCTTTCAGTTCTTCAAAAGTTTCAACGCATTCATTAATCAAATTATACATTTCTCACATCTATATTTTCATGTTCAGTAGATTAAATAGCAATGTGAAATTATACGAAATGAGTCAACATTTTCCATATATTCCAAAAAACATCGGATAATAGTCATAGTGGTTGTTCTGGGCCCACATTCAGTACCATCTTCCTTTTATGGATCTACACATAATGAATTTCATTTTATTATATGATTAAAAAATGATTTTTTTTGTTTCTAAAATTCAAGCACTTTTAAGTTTAAATACAACATCTACATCATTATGGTCATTAATATAGTCAAAAATATATATTTATGTTATTCCTTGATCAAATAATGTATAAATATATTTTATATAAAACTTCTACAAACTCATAAAGATAATATCTAAATACATTGTATATTAAATACATGAATATATTGGGGTAATTTGTAAGTATTATTGGAATCATTATGTATTCACAGTTTTCATACCTATTATGAAATGGTTTCTTGGGGATGTCCATATTTTCACCATAAATTTATGATATATTGAATGATTTAATGTCCTAGAAAAGTATTTTTTGACACATTGTTTATCAATCAATTCATCAACATGTGATAGAGAAGACATGTATTTGAAATTGATCTTCGAATGTTCTTGATAATCAATGAAGACTAACAATGATCCATAATGATTCTTACTCAAAATAAAACCTAAACCACAATGTCTTGAACCATTCCTAATTATTAATTTCCTATGAAAGTCATGGAATATCTTCTTAAATTCCTGCAACTCAATTTGGTCCATTCAATAAGGTTCCATTGAAATAAGTGTTGTAGAAGCTATGCAATCTATTGAAAACTCAACATAATGATTTAGTTGAAGAAATTGAATCTCTTTTGAATATGAATCTTTAAATTCATAAACAACAATAATATCATCAATGTTGACTTTTTCTCCAAACTTTTGAGATAAAAAAATTAAATACGAACCATTTCCCACATAATCTATACAATATTCATTGTATGTTCATATTTATTTTCACATGAATAAATGATCATAGATTAGTTTTTAGAATCAAACATAACTTAAATTACAAGAAAATTAATGCTGGTTCTTTATATAAATCTAATTAGTTCACATGAAAACATAAAATTCAACTTGAGGGAGAATAAATACATTTTAAGAAGCACATTCCCATAAACACCAATTATGGAAAATGATACACTTGTGCTGCGATCCTCGTTCTATTATGAGATTCCACTAAAAATTGAATATGTAAAAATTAATGTAGTATTTTGATAACCTTATCCATTTTATTTGATTTAAAGGATTGAGTAGTCCTAGAATCAATAAAGACATTAGTAGATCTAGAGTGGATAGTATTTTCAAAATTCACAACATCTTTCATACCCCTCACAAATAGTATTGATAATATTATATTTCCATATGCCTCTAGTATTATGTTTATTTTTGTAAACTCTTATAATCAAACTTCTGTTTTAAGCATTGTAAATAACAATTCCCATACACGTTGAATTTGAAACACGAATTTTTGAATAGTGTATTCTATGGATCTTTTTCTAAAAAATTAAATAAATTTTTCCCATAAAATTGTTATTTTATTTCTCAATGGAATTCCTTTAAAATCCTAAAAAGTTCCATTCCTATTGAGTAAATTTACACAATGTTTCCTTCTACACATTGATCATAATGTAAATATCATAATCTTCCCTACATGTATTTAATAATTTATTTCAAATTCCCTATTTATTTTCTTATAAAAACTGTGAGATTTATGGGTAAATTCAATATTCATTTCCTCCTTGATAGCACATAAAACTATTTATTTATATATAGTTGAGTCACATATAAGAAAAATCATTGGAAACATAGTATCAAGTGACAAAATAATTAATCTATCATATGTTCATGTTGGATGATACTAATAAAATTATATATCATGAGTCTTGTGAAATTTTCATCATGAATATTAATGGATTATTCAGGCCTCTGCTCTTTCTCATTGATTTATTTATTTAATTTTTGTATGAGGAATACAAGGAATGCACTTATTAAATAATAATTTTTTAAACACATAATAGTCCCAAAATTCAATTTCTTCTTCTTTCATTGTTTACATAGTATGTTTAAACAAGATACATTATTATAATTCAAAATGATTTACAGCTAAATTAATTTTTCATAATCCAAAAAACAACATAATATAAAATATCTTTTCAATGGTTTTGTTCCATTTTTCAAAAAATATGTGATCAACAGACCCACTAAAATAAGGTATTGTATCCTTATGAAGGACTTAACATAATATTTTTCCCTCCTTTAATTATATAGAGGGTATGTATGATTAATATATTTCTAAATTTGTGTAAGCATGTAATGATGATGATAAATTCAAGATAACACAAAATTCAGTTTCTCTAGAGGACAATATAAAATTTTTATATCTCACTTTGTTCTAAATTTGTTTTATAATGTTCTATAAATTGTTTAAAACCAAAAAACATTGCATGAGAATCAATAATCATAGTGGAAGTCCACAAATCAAGAAAATAAAATTATATGATCTCTAAATTTTGACACCTACTTTTTAATCTAAGGAATCTCAGTATTTAAAATGGTCATCCATGATAATCACCTATAAAAATATTTCATGATGGTTTCTAATTAAAATATGAACTAACTCAATCATATCCATCGTGAGTGTCTAACTATGTGTGCAGTAAGGGCATAATAACCAATCACCAAAATGATGGATGGGATATAAACAATATAATCTTTTGTTGTATTACCACTAGATGCATATATTAAAAAACAATGTTAACTATTTTGTATCTAAATATGTATTTTTTGTTAGAAAAACATATTATCTTCATACCCATAACATGGAATTTTTTCCTATACATAGGATCATACTATGGGTTATCAATAATTATTTGAAATCCTAGGTTCCAATGGTAACTAAAACAGTATTTCTTACCCACTATATGGAAATATACTTTTAATCTATAAATATTACATTTTCTTATTTGAATATTAAATTTAATATATTATGACCCTTGATAAACATTATATTTTTATTTATTTAGAAAATTATATATATATATAACATATTCAAAAGAAATGTATATATATCATATCCCACATAGTTCTTCAGAAAAACCCCTTAATAGACACATCATACATAAAATATATTCAAGGTTCATTCCCAATACATTCATAGTCGATAAAGACCCTTACTAAACAGGGTTCACTCCATGTTCTAGTCCTTTTTATATATTAACAACTCTTTCTGTGACCAATGCATTGGAGGAATATATAATTCTAGGCTCACAAATCACATAATGGACACCATTCCTATGTGTTTGTAAAATAAATAAAATTTTTCTTTATGTTAATATCCCATTGTAAGAAAATGGGTTTGATAATAATTTCATCAAAAATTTATTGCATAACACATCAAAAAGAAATAGGATTCATAAAAGGTTCCTCAAAACAGAAATAAGTTATGGGAAAGTTTTTTATAAAAATTCATTCTAAAATCATCATCTTCATAAGATAGAAAAAGAATGAAATTGGGTGGTATCATTGAATCATATCCCTAAGGAAGCATAATTGACATTGAGGGACGTCATTTAAGATAAAAATTCCATTAAACGATTCATTGAATATAATTGTTTTAAAATAAATATTTCATTTTGATATCACTTCATTAAAACCTAAAAATATATAAAATGATATGTAAAAGATGATACTCAAAAATAACCTTGAAAAATTGAAATTTAATATTATATTTATTGAGAGTTCAAGATTGTGTAAAATTTCATTCATGTTTTATACATTAAAAGATAATTAAATTTCACATTTAAAGTAAAATGACAAAAGTACATGATTCAGAAAATGATAACAAAATTCTTTTTAAAACCTTTTTTCAAAAATAAAAATTGGATAAAATTTAAATTAATATATTATTTAAGAATAATAAAACCATTTTTGAAATAATTTTTATAATACTTATAGATGGGTGAAAATGATATTTCACTAAATAGGAAAAAAAGATTACATATGTATAAAAAATTTATTTCAGACTCTTGAGTAAATAAATGGAGGAATATGAAATTAATCATTTTTTATAAAAAAAATAAAGAGAAAAAAATTCGTTTTATTATTTAGTGAAAGGTCATCAGATTTCATCATCATAAACATAATAATAAAAATTCTTGGAAAATAATGAGATTGTAAAATAAAACCCTTATATAGAGTCTGAAATAGTTATAAAGAACATTGACCTCCTACATACTAATTTAATAGTAATTATGATTCTATAACATGGTTATATTAATACAAGTAATATCATATATGATCCTCATATGATATTTCAACAATAATTTATAAATTATTCTTTATCAAATTAATCATTTCCAGGTGTTAACTATTTAATTTTTCAAGAGAATTTTAGTTTCATTGTTGTAATCCAAATATATTGATCATGGATCCACAATATATATAATGGAAATAATGATATAAATATCATTTATATTATTTATATACATAAAGAGAGTAATCCATAAAATAGCACGATATAAAAATTATTTACACCGTTCATTAAAATGGTTAGTCGTATGTATACATAAAAGATTTTCACTTTTTGATGGATGAAATAAAGTAAAGGTAAATAATAACTAAAATTTATGAACTAATTTATATTTCATATTTATAATATATATTCATTAAACCAATAATTATTACAATATATGTAATCCGGAATAAAAATATTAATCACATCACTTCATTGTCATGGAAGTCCACAGATATACACAAGCGACATTATCATTTCACAACAGGTTGGAACATTACATGTTAGATTTGATATTAAAATTTCATGAGAATAATTATTTCATAAATACCATATATACAAATCAAACAATTAAAAACCAGTCCATGAGAAATGGTTTAGAAAAATTAATTCTATCACTATGTGGAGGTAGTAATCCACATGTATACATGAACAGTACATTCACATCACAGTTGATGGAAATGAGTGAAGATGATACGAGTCCAATAATCATATTAAAATTTTAATATATTTTATATAAATATTATATTATTTTATGTAAAACACTATAGTTTTATAGGTGGTATAAATATAAATAAATCTAAAGAGGTTGGGTAAGATGATTACCCATTTTGGGAGACCTCCATTTCATCTTATATAAATGACACATGGAATAGAATTTTAAGACGACCAGAAATACAAATTTATGAATTTAAATGTTTATAAGATAATTGGATCAGATCTTTTATCTAGGTGTATTAAATTAGTGTAAATTAAATACATAATTGATATCCATTTATTAAGGTGGGAAATTACACATTTGGAGTATCAAAAATGATTAAAATATATTGAGGTCATTCAAAAGAATTTAATTTTTTCTAAATGAAGATATATTTGAAGAAAAAGAGTATACACTATAAATAAATTAACCCAATTAAATTTAAAGAAGTTTTAATTTTATTTTAATCATTATATATTTTTTTAACCTCCCTGGTCAACCAATTTTAATCTTAACTACGGTGATCAGATATTAAATATTAAATTTTTGTAATTTTACATATAATCTATCAATTTTCTTATAAATTTAAAATGGTTGATATTTTAGCCCATTTATCAATACAAATTCCATATTTTAATAATTTCATTATTTTTAATTAATTTAATAATTTATTATTTAAGATAAAATATCATTGATATAATATTGAAAAAAATAAATTTAATTTTTTATTAATTGAAAAAATGAGAGTAAAAGAATTTGAGTCTAAAATTTCATAACATTAATATTATTATATATTAATCAATAAAAATTTTTGAAGACAATATTTCACTCACATTTTATTAATTTTAATACTTATCAAATATTTTTTTTTTCATTTTTATATTAATTGAATAAATAATTTGATGACATTTTGTAAGAATTTAATGTAATTTATCAGTCAAAAAAATTAGAAATATAAAAATTAAGAAAATTAATTAAAATTAAAATAAAAATTTTAGAACCATATATAACCTCTTTTTATCATTATTTAGAAATTATGAATATATTAAACTCAATAAAGTGGTGTTTTGTATTGATTCTTCTCACAAATTAATACAAAGGTAAGAAACAAAGAGAAATGGATCCATGTGGAAATATATTAAATATTTTTTTGGATATAAACAAAATGTAGTCATATAATAGAAAAATCACAGGTTTTATATATCATTTAAATCCTGAAACCAAATATGTTACCATATGTTACCCATTTTACCCAAAAGAAAGTTGATAAAAACATCCCATAGTTACTATTCAAAATGATCCAAAAATAATGTGGACTTATTTACATAACACTAAATATATTGATTCTAATATGGGAGACATTTTCAAGGTACAATTTCTATAATTATCATAAATATATTTTAAAATAATTGTGAAGAGAATAAACACATTTTTAAAAACATATATAGATTTAATTATAGAACTGTAATTATTATTATATTATATATATATAAAATATTATATGAATACAAATCCTTTTTGTTTAATGAATAGTCTATAAATTTCTTTAAAATCATTCACCAGAACATATTAATTTATCTTGTGATGATTGACATATTTTTCAAGCATAATAATAGTTATTCAGAAATAACATGACTTTTACAATAAAATTATTCGTAATCAATTTATAACCAATGAATTCATATTATACTTGTTTAAATAAAATATTTTATAATTTATTTAATTCTATTTATACCCCAATATACAATGGATTGGTGATAAAATTCATGTTAAATTATAATATTTCAATTCAATATTGTTGTTCATTAAAACTCAATATTTCATGAAAATAATGGTATCCAATAAATAAAATTTATTTATAGAGAACTATCGATGAATATAAAAGTGTTACACATACATATATAAAAATTTGTATCTTTTAAGCGATCAACTATTAGTGGCCTTATAATTTCTATTCCCACACCCTTTAAGTGTTCAATAATGAACAAGAAATAATATGATTGTTAGAATAGTTAGGGAAATGTCATAATTTAGGTCTATGTAACTAGATTAATTAAGATGGGATGTGAGTTAGTATTAAGGTTAGGTCGAGGAAGGGCTTTGTAGTGTAGTGTCAGAATTTTAATTTTCTTTATTTTTATATCATAGGATCCTCCTGATTATACAATAGAGCATTACATTATCTAATAAGTATATTTTATTTCATATTTTTATTTTATTATTTAAAGGTATATATTTTTTATATTGTTTTATTTTCTCAATCATTCTATATTTTTCTATTTTTAAATTATCTATATTCTATTGTTTGTTATTATTGATGTTTTTATGGTATTGAGTATATAGAATACACATCGTATAAAATAGAGTATTTTTTTAATGAGAACCTCTAGTGTGTGGGGAAACATTCTTGAGGTTAGTGGAGAACAAATTGGTAACTATTCAGATATATAATATAAAGGATGTTAGAAATAGAATCAATGCTCAATTTTTTGGTTGATTTATTTATTTTGTGTGGGTAAATTTTTATAGATACTTATAACTACATATGGAATATTTAATTTTATCTTGTTAAAAAATAATTATTTTATGTTCATATTTCTAGTGTGGTGGAAGATACTTGTTTTTATATTATTATATATATAATTTTTTTGAAGATTGATTTTTTTGTTTCAACAGTTTCACCCATTCTTGGGTGGAAAGAGGGAATCTGTTCATGTAACAGGTATGGAATATTAGTGAACCTGACATAAAAAGTTTCCCATTTTAATGGAAAAAATGTTAAAAAGTGTTTTTTGGGTATTTTTATGTATATTTTTATTCTTTTTTCAAAAATATGTTATTTATTAATTAAAAGATAATAATAAATTATATGATTTTTCCAAAATAACTTATTTGTGGTTTTTTAATTAGATGAATCATGTGGGGATGTTTTTTAGATGTCACCAATTTATTATGACTATGTGTATATTCATGTGGGGTGACGGAAACCCGTGAGATGGTGGTAATAGAAACTTATTCCATTGGTAAGGTTCTTAGGGACAATTGGGGTGTAACACCCAATACACTATTATGAATTTTCATCTTATAGTTTCCATATATTGAATAATTTATTACACATATAACAATAATCTAAAATGAAAAATTTATTATTTCATAATAGGGAAATATTGCAACCTAAATGAAAATATTATTACAAGGTTCATATAGGGAACCAAATTTAAAAATCCATAGGAGGATGAAAAATACATGTAA
This sequence comes from Viscum album, assembly GCA_963277665.1. Classification (NCBI taxonomy): domain Eukaryota; kingdom Viridiplantae; phylum Streptophyta; class Magnoliopsida; order Santalales; family Viscaceae; genus Viscum; species Viscum album. The sequence goes on along the minus strand of OY728132.1, from coordinate 693,084,670 downwards.
ACAAAAATGTAATAATTATTAATTTATTCTGCCATACAGTGTCCAATTCTATTAAGTAAAATTATTAATATAACAGATTAATTTTTAAATATGGTAAAATTTTTCTATAAAATAATATGAATAATGATTTTATTGAAATATTAAAGTTAATGTAGTAGATTGTTAAAAGGTACTGCATTAGTTTTATAAATACAATTTCTGTATCCATTGGGTACAAATATACACATTAGCTATATTAATGTAATTATAACTATAAATGGGAAATTTTTTAAAATATAATAATTATTAAAAATTATAGACAAAACATATATTATAAAATAGCATACCTCCAAAGTGTAATTATGAAATGATGAGAAATAAATATATATTTATTCACTTAAACGAAATATATTTCAGCCATCTAATTTTTTCTCTCTATATTATATCTGTAAAAACATGAATGAAATCTAATTTTTTAGCCTATATTCCACATAATGGCATGAATGACTCCTAAAATCTAGTGGCATACTAACTAGCACCGAGGATTAATTTGATTTCATAGAGAGACTATACACTACATTAGAGTACATACTAATTGATAAATAGAAAGGCATGAAATATTAAATAGTCTGAGTATACATATTCGAATACCCATATCATTAGTAATGAATTATTTTGGTAATAGAAGATTCAATTTTCATGTCTAAATAACTGAAACTGGTTATCCAATGGGGTGATCCCATGTAAAATATAAAAATGGATCAAACGTAAAATGATGATCTACAACACATATAATTATCTCATACCATTATCTAGACTCCTAGTGAGATATCCCACTCGATGATCAACCATGACCTCAACTGGACTTGTACCTCCAATAATTTTGGGTTTCTTGAGTAACCAATTTCTACCCCCCCAAATTAGTTTGTGTACAACATTGTGTGAATCCAAAAATATTGATCAATACAAAGTGTTAATGGAATTTCATATTAACATGGTAATCTCATTTAAAATTTGTTTTGAAAAAAAATTTGTACACAAATATAAAATGCATTCCTTGAATGAAAAATATTTTAATAAACATGAATGTACTAACTAGTCATGTACTTACCCAGAAACCATGAATCCTATTCGTATATGTTTCATATTTGTATTGAATGAGAAAACAAAATTCTTTGGTATGTGAATTGAAATTTTATACCATGGTGATCCAAAAGGAATTCAGATATTATTTCACATTACATTCACATGGAAATGAGTGAACATATCACATATAATCCTCTAGGAACCAATTAAACATTTCATGTAAAATAAACAAGGAATCGAGAGAACATGTCACTTGGTATCAAGTAGTCATTGAGAAAACATGTTACTTGATTTCCTGAAGTCATCGATGAGAATGTCACAAGATATATATGATGTCATCTTGACAATATGTCACTTGTTACCCTCATGTCATTAGGTGTAAATTTCACTTGTCTTGAAAAAGGCCTTTGTAGCTCGAATAGTGTTGTCATGAGAGTGTCAACATGTCTATAATAATCCTACCCAATGTTTAGCTAAGACTTCTTCATCATCGCATGTGATGAGAACCCCCCCCCCCTCTAATGGAAAAACATATGATGTCGGTGCCCCTATTCCAACTAATAATGAAATTCCCCTAATGTCGTAGTAATACATATAATTGGGTAGAGATTGTAATGGAATCAATAATCATGTCATCTTGATAAATTAGTGGTATCAAAAGAAACGTGAGATGATCCAAAAATAAGGTATAATGATTAACATAATCACACTAGTGGATTCAAGCATCATGTATGTGTCTCATGGTCTACAGACCCACACACATGTGATCAATTTAAATAGCATGCTTGTGGGGAATAAACACACACACACACACACACAAAAGTGACCAAGGCATCAAATATGGTCTCATAGAGCTAGCTTCTCACGACCCGTCCTCGGGGCCCGTGTCGTCACTACCCCAAGCTCGCCTTCCATAGGCTAGGGGATGGCGACTAGCACCAAAGTAGTAAATCCTGATAAAAGGTAAGGCATTGCATTTATTTAAGTAAACAAACAAAACAGCGTACACAAGCTAAAGTAAACACTATGTAAATTGAGTACAAAAGTAAGTGCTGGAAGGTAAATGTGCCAGACTAAAAACCCAACTTAAAGTACAGTACAACAGTAAAGAAAGAACAAATGAAGTAAGGTAAACTAGAAACCACTGAGTCGTCCTCTGGATATCCCACCTGAAGGGTTGGTATAAATGGTCTCCTCAGATCCTCGGGTCCGGCCGTCCACTCTGTGTACATTCCGCTAAGTGGTCCTCCTCCATATACCGTTCCACTACACTAGACTCCACCTCGATCAGTGTTGTCTGTTGTCTGCATCCAACACAATGTAGTGCAGGCATACCCCATGTAGTGTTGTGTATATGATACTTAGTAGGGACCCCGAGACTCCTGAAGGTCTCCCATAATCCACAAAGGATATACCACAAAGAAAAGATATAAACACTAAGTATCAACCAACTCTACTTAGGTATATGCCCATACATATACCTAAGTAATCAATTCTAGTTCGGCTCCAACTCAAGATCCCATGTACATCCTAGTCCACACAGGAAAGCGCAACTGAGTCCACACAGGAAAGCACAACCCCATCCACATAGGAAAATAAGTCAATCATATCGATGATATTGAATGAAAGTCAAGACTCAGCTCATATAGGTATACTACTCACAAAGAGGGGTAGAGATGATAGATGTTGCCTCTGGATCATCTCCCCTACCGAACCCACGTAGGATCCATGTTCAGAAGTCATCGCTGCTGAACCCACATAGGATCCAAGTACAGTAACCATCACTGCTGATACCGCGTAGGATCCAAGTCAAGTCGTCATCACTGCCAAACCCATGGAGGATGCAAGTACAGTCATCCTCACTACTGAAACCACGTAGGATCCAAGTACAGTCATCATCATCGTCACAGTCGCAACCATCTCTAGGGTTCCCCGCACATAGCACGATCGATTACGGGAGGGTCCTCCCCACGAGCCAAGTGGGGTTGATACATCATCTGCCAGGAAGTATAGAGTTGATGTATCCCGAAGTTCTGTCTCCTCAATAGTAACTCAACGCAATGGACGATGCGTCAATCGGATGCCCGGTCTGAAAGATATTTTCTTTTCAGTCCTAGGGGCCCGATTAGAAAAATGATCGTTTCTAACATGGTTGATATCCAAAATCATCTGAAACTCACTTAGACTATCACAAAAGGATCATCTCATCCAAAGAGTCCTAGTTCCACAGACGGCGCGTCGATTGGATGCGCGGTCTTTAACTTAACCCCGTTTAAGTGAATAACGGGCCCGACCCGTTTAGCCTAGTGGGCCGACGGGTCGGGTTGACCCAGTTTGTCGGGTCCGAAGAAAAACATATCTCGGGCCAAAGGGACGTGACCATACCTAAAGTGGCATGGCCCAGTCCGAAGTAAAGTGGTCCGACCCAGTAGGGCGCGGCCCGGCTCGGCGCGCGGCCCGGCAGGCTCGGCCGGCTAGCCGAGCGGCCCCCCTAAAGCTAAGTGGGCTCCAAGGGGGGGGGGGGGAGGCCCCCCCGGTCATCTGCACCGGTGGCGTCGCCCTTCCCCATACTGGCCAGCTAGACCGGCTAGTCTTCTGCGAATGCGGCCCACATGGGTGGCCCACTGTTCTCCCACGTGGCCCCCTCCCGGCGCCGCAGTCCAGCTCCACCCGGTCGGCCGACGGGCCAGATGGTTCCTCCACCGAAGCGGCCCGTGTAGCCAGCCGCGGTTCTTTCTGCACAACTGGAATGACGACACCCGTTCCCTTTTCCACGTTCTCGTCTTGGCGCGATGGCGTCATGCTTCCTCTCCCATCAATTTGCAATTCTAAATTAATAAACGAGATCAACGGACGTTTGTCGGGCTGTGTTCGTTCAACCCGCACCCTCCACATAAAATGATGAAAATCGGCCAAGGTAATGAGATACTCAACGAAAAACCAAAGCACAATTTTAATCCATTAAAATTGAATGTGACCCATACTTTGGTAAAAGATAATGAATGTCGGTGTCATGGTTGACAGCATCATGAGGGGAAGATTCGTAGACGTCGACGGAGAGAGTCCGAGGAGGAAGCGACATCTCCGCTTTTTGTCATGGAGAGAAGATTGAAAGGTGTGACGTCATTGGTGAGTTCCGGAGTCGGTGTCTCCTCCCTTGTCGTGGAGGAAGAAGAGGACGGAGAAACCGGGGTTGCCGAGTTGATGTTCTTCGTCGAAGAGTGGACATTCATTGTTGAGGATGAAGTTCTTCAAATAAAACTAGAGCTCTCTCCCCAAAATCTCAACACAACATGCCAACCCAAAATAATATAAGGCTTCCCTTATATTATTAAATCACAACATGAATTCAAATTTACAAAATTCAAACACATAATTAATTAACGAAGGGTTTCTATTAATTAATTAATGTATGTTTTGGCATGTAATAAAGAGAGAGAGATGGAGAGTTACTTAATTAAAGAGAGTTAACATGTTTTAAAGGGGGAGTTTATGAGAGTTATAAAAATGTGAAGGGTTCGGGATCGTGTGGGCCCCACATCACATTTATCCTCACATGGGTAGTTCAGATGTTAGTGGGTCCCACCCTAGCTTCTCCATGTAGGTTATAACCACTTAAGATATAAAAAACATTATCCCACAATTTTTTTCACCTGTCAATTAATCCACAAAAAATAACTTCTTCTCCCTTGCAAACGCATCGTCGGTAAAGGTCCTCTTTAGAAATTACCGGTGCTTCGAGTTCATCGGTGCCCTCAGATTTTAATTCTGAGAAACAATTCAAAAGATAGAAAAACCCACTCATTCGTTCACTGAACGTACCCGAGCTAAGCTTCGGAAACTTATTCTGGGTTCATCGGGCCTCAGAATGAGGTGCCGTCAGAAACTTCATACTCGTAAAATCCAAAATAACTTAAGAAAAAATTTTCCTTGATATTTACGGGTCTTTATATTACTCCCACCTCAGGGATTTATGTCCCCATAAATCTACATCATAAATTAGGAAAAAAAATGATGGTACTGTGCATGCATCTGAGCCTCCCGCTCCCATGTACTCTCCTGAAGGTTCCCGTGCTACCAACGAATGTGCACCAGATGAATTGACTGTCCCCGTAGGACCCGCTCCTATTGATCCTAGACCTCCATCGGGCCCTCCTCAAATGTAGCCCCGTCATTGATGTCCAGCTCCCTATGATTGATGATATGTGTCGGGTCATGCACATATCTCATCAGCTGTGATACTTGGAAAAAGTGATGCACACGGCACAACTGAGGTGGATGGGCCAGGAGGTAAGCCACATCGCCTACCTTGCTGAGGACCAGGAAACGTTCGTTGAAGCATGGAGATAACTTGCCACCCCGGCCAAATATTCGTAATCCACGTCGAGGTGAGACTCATAAGAAAACATGGTAGCCATCCTCGAACTCCAGTGGTCTCCGCCTCCTGTCAGCATATGACTTCTGTCTACTCTGTGCAGTCCTCATCTGCTCCTGGATAATTTTCACCTTCTCCATCGTAGCCTGGACCATCATTGGTCCAACGAGTAATGACTCCCCAGGGCCAGTCCAACACAGAGGTGATCTTCATGGTTGTCCATACCATGCCTCGTATGGTGCCATCCCGATGGTGGAGTGGTAGCTGTTGTTGTACGCAAACTACACCAAGGGTAGGTGATCCTCCCAGCTGCATCCAAAGTCAAGGACGCATGCACGGAGAATGTACTCATGTGTCTGAATGTACCTCTCCGTCTTGCCATCCGTCTGAGGATGAAAGGCAGTGCTGAAGCGTAGCTGCATCCCAAACACCTCCTACAACCCCTTCCAAAGCCGAGAAGTAAAGCGAGTATCTCGATTAGAGATGATAGACGATGGCACACCATGAAGCCATACGATCTCCAGAATGTAGAGGCGTCCCAATCTCTCCACTGAGCCCTACTCTCGGATAGTTAGGAAATGGGCCGATATGGTGAGTTGGTCTACGATCACCCAAATAGAGTTGTGTCCACTGGAAGTACGTGGAAGCCCTGTCGCGAAATCCATAGATATCCCATTCCACTTCCACTTCGGGACCTATAAAAGATGCATCAAACCTACCAGTACCTCGTGATTTACCTTCACCTATTGACATGTGAGGCATCGAGAAATGAATTTTTCCACAACCTTCTTCATACCCAGCCACCAGTGCCGTTGTCTGAGATCCTAGTATATCTTTGATACTCCTGGATGTACCGTCAAAGGGGTAGTGTGAACCTCCCTCAGCACCTCCTCCAGTAATGCAAAGGGTACCATGGTACGTCCCCTGAAGAGGATGATGTGATCTCCTATAGAAAATCTATCATGTGCTATCCTTGAGGATATTTGAGCACATCGCACCTCACAGTCAATATCCCCACGTTGTGCCTCTCTAACCTACTGAAGTAGTGGAGGAGTGACTGTGAAAGATTGTATAAAGCTGCTCCATCTCTATCCATGAAGGATATCGGAAACACGACTATCTGCTCTGTATCCACTCCAACTAGCTGAATGCATGATCTCCTGCTGAGAGCATCAGCTACTACGTTCCCCTTCCTAGGAGTATAGACTATCTCAAAATCATAGTCCAAGAGAAACTCGAGCCATCGCCGTTGTCTCAGGTTCATGCCCTTCTGTAAGAAGATGTATCTGAGACTCTGGTTGTCAGAATAGACTGTAAAGCGCTCACCCATCAGATAGTGCCACCACATATTCAGGGCGAAGACCACTGCTACTAACTCCAGGCCAGGGGTAGTGTAGTTCTGCTCGGGCTGCCTCAACTATCGTGAACCATAGGCGATCACTGCCTGCTCCTGCATCAGGACACACCTGAGTCCGTTCCCTGATGCATCTCAGTAAACTATGTACCCTACTCCCTCCTCTGGTAGCCTCAAGATGGGTGAACTGGTAAATCTCTGCCTCATCTCCTAGAAGCCCTGCTTACATATATCTAACCACCCGAAGGGTTTCCCCTTCTTCATCAAAGCTGAAAGCGGTGCTACAACTCTGGAGAAGTCTGGCACAAATCTCTGATAGTACCCAGCCAGACCTAGGAAACTCCGCATTTTCATCACGCTCCTCTGTGGCTCGCCAGAAATTACTACCTTGATCTTCGCAGGATCCAAATCAACTCCCGGCTCAGAGATGACGTGCCCTAAGAAGTGGACCTCTCAAATCCAGAACTGACAATTCGAGATATTAACATAATGATGGTGCTCTCAGAGTGTGTCCAGTACAACTCAAAAGTGGTAGGCGTGCTCTTTCTCAGTAGTTGAGTAAATCAGTATGTCGTCGATGAAGATTACGACAAATCAATCAAGGTGTGCCTGGAATATCCCATTCACGAGACTCATGAACACTGCTGGAGCATTGGTTACACTGAAAGGAATAAACAAGAACTCATAGTGGCCATACTGACACCAGTAGTCTATCTTCTACACATCCTTGTCTCGAACTGTGAGCTGATGATAGCCTGACCTGAGGTCAATCTTTGAGAACCATCGTGCTCCCTTGAGCAGATAAAGAGGTCGTCAATCATAGGAAGTGGATACTTGTTCTTCGAAGTCACCTGATTCAGGTGAAGGTAGTCGACACATAGTCATAATCTCCCAACCACCTTCTTGGTGAATAAAATCAGAGATGCCAAGGGTGAAACACTGGGTCAGATGAATCCCTTTCCCTCCAAGTCCTCCAGCTGTACCCGTAGCTCACGAGGATCGGCGGGAGCCATCCGATATGCTGGAGTAGATATCGGGGTTGTACTGGGGTACAGGTCAATGTAGAAGTCTACCTCTCTATGAGGAGTTATTCTTGGAACATCTTTAGGAAAAACTTCCGTGAACTGATCCACCACAACTAGAAAGCTCAGACTCCGCACATAAACCACTCCGAGAATGAGACTAGCCAGCTCACTTGTGATCGGATGCCCTCTCCTTTGCGTAAATCCATCATGTGCTGCAAAGAATCCTTTCTCGCCGGTGAAGGTGAAACCATTCCCATATGTGTGGACACACCGCACATAGTGCCTAATACAGTCATTTTGAGCATGGACTTTAGATAACCAATCCATGCCCAAGATGACGTCTTAAGGCCTCAACACCACTAGAGGAAGATCCCAGCCAAAGCTCTCACCTCCGAGAGTAATCTCACACTACCGGAACCAGTGCGTAATCGTCGCGTCATCTCTTATATGAGTCTCTAACCATAAGGATCAAGCCAACGACTCCGTTGGAATCACCGAGCTCCGAACAATGGCAGTGGTAATAAAAGAAAGACTCACTCCTATGTCTATAAGACCAGAAACAAGGGTGGAGTAGACATAGGTAGTACCTAGAATCATCTAAGGTGCTCTGTGGTCGTAAGCCTCCACTGCCTAAACCGAGCCTGCCTCTGTCCGCCAGCTCCCTGTGGTCGGGGTGGACCTCCTGGTGTTGGTGGTGGAAGAGCATCAAAGCGTCTCCCAACACCCGTTGCTCGGCTAACTCATTTACCTCGTCCGCATGCTCCCTGCGGACCGCCACGGTCGAGCCTCTTCCTCTACATGGGTGGTCCCTCAACCGTCTGTTGTTCCTATCCATGGCGGGTCGGGCAGTCACGATCCATGTGGCCCTGCCAGCCACATGCATAACACTTCTTGCCTCTCATACGACTGGCTCTACTGCATGTTCCCCACACATCCGAATTAGTATCCTGAGGTCACCCACCTGATGGCCTAGTCCGCTTAGACCTCTGCGACATCTGTCTACTACCGGCTGTAGAAGACTCCGCTACGTGTCTCCCTGCGGTAGGCCACACTGCTGGCGTAGGCTCAGTAAGGAAGCTCTCCACCAAAAGGGTTCGCTTTAGTACTCCTGCATGCGTCGAAATGCTAAAGGAGATTATCGAATCCCTGATCACATGCCTCAGTCCCTGCTCGAAGGTCTGGGCCCAGAAGAATGGGTCTCGTACCATGTCTGTGGAATAGCGCTAGAGGTTGGTAAATCTCGCCGAGTACTGGGCAATTGTCATGCTGCCCTACCGCAGTTGTAGTAACTCTTGGATGCACACTGAACAGAGGGTGGTCGGAACAAACTCCAAGAAAAAGAGTCTCTCGAAGTTCGTCCAAAGATGTGATGCCTTGTTGTGCACCTGGAGCATCATACTCCCCCATTTACCTGATTCTGCGTGCAGTAGACACATGACAAGGATCACCATAAGTTATACTGGTGTCCCTACCATTCATAAGACTCCAACAACAGCCTCCAGCCAATCATTGGATGCCTGAGGGTCCGTCTCTCCATGGAACCTAGGCGGCCTCTATCACTGAAACTCATGCAGTACACTCAGGTTGTGTGCACTCTCCACTGCTGGGTCTGGAGGTATTGGTGACCCAGCGGGTAGAGGTACCGCTAGTGCATCCACTGTAATGGGGCCCTGCACCGAGGCCTCGTCGCTCGGTGGGTTGCCATCTCGCACGTAATTGAGAACCCTAGATGGCTGTCATCATGGGTCCATCCTGAAAAGAAATAGGTGAGCCACGGTTAAACAGTATACCTAGTGAGCTGACACAAAGTAATCACAAAGTAAACTTTTGAAACACTCATGAAATCAATTATTTCATGCACTGAGTTGGAAATCATAAGTCAGGGTTCTGGTGCATGGATACATCATCCGCCGCACCAACACTGGACTCCCTAGACTGATAACCACACTCAATACACTTCACACTATTTCTTCTCTGAAAGAAAATATCTGAGTCCTGAGATCTACGGTAGAATCGACTCATCTAATACCAATTTTTCATGACCCATCCTCAGGGCCCATGTCGTGACTACACCAATCCCACCTTTCATCGGCCAGGTGCTGGCGTCTAGCACCAAAGGTGTAAAACCCGATAAAAGGGAAGGAATTTCCTTTATTTAAGTAAACAAACACAACAGAGTATGTAAGCTAAAGTAAACAATAGTTAAACTGTGTACAAAAGTAAGTGATGGAAGGTAAATGGGCCGGAATACAAACTCAACTAAAAGTACAGTACAATAGTAAAGAAAGAACAGTTGCAGTAAAGTAAACCAGCAACCACTGAGTCGTCCTCTGGATATCCCACCTGAAGGGTGGGTACAAATGGTCTCCTCAGCTCCTCGGGTCTGGCTGTCTGCTCCGTGTACGTCCCACCAAGTGGTCCACCTCCAGGAAATGTTCCACTCTACTAGACTCCACCTCGATCAGTGTTGTCTGTTGTCTGCATCCATAACAATGTAGTGCAGGCATAGCCCATGGAGGGGTGAGTATACGATACTCAGTAGGGACCCCGATACTCCTGATGGTCTCCTAGAATCCACAAAGGATATACCAAAAATAAAATATATAAACACGAAGTATAAACAAACTCTACTTAATTATATGCCCATACATATACCTAAGTCATAAATTCTAGTTCGACTCGAACTCAAAAGCCCAAGCACAACCCAGTCCACACAGGAAAGCACAACCCCGTCCACATAGGAAAATAAGTCAATCATATAGATGATATTGATTGAAAGTCAAGACTCAGCTCCAATAGGTATACTACTCAAGAAGAGGATTGGAGATGATAAATTTAGCCTCTTGATCATCTCCCATGCCGAACTCACGTAACATCCAAGTACAGAAGTTGTCACTGCCGAACCCATTTAGGATCCAAGTATATTAACCATCGCTGTGGAACCCACGTAGGATCCATGTACAGTCGTCATCATTGCTGAACCCGTGGAGGAACCACGTACAGTCATCCTCACTACCGAACCCACGTAGGATCCAAGTACAGTCATCATCGTCGTCGTATTTGTAGCCAACTCTAGGGTTCCCGCACACAACACGCTTGATTCCAGGAGGGTCCACTCCATGAGCCAAGGGGGGTCGATACATCAACATTCACAAAGTCTATAGTTGATGTATCCCAATGTTCGGTATCCTCAATAAGAACTCAAGGCAATAGACGACACATCAATCGGACACCTAGATTGAGAGATATTGGCTTTTCCGTCGTAGGGGCTAGGTTGGAAATATGCTTGTTTCTAACTTGGCCGATATCCAAAATAATCTGAAACTCACATAGAGTATCGCAAAAGGAACTTCTAATAGAAAGATTACTAGTGCCGCAGATGATTCATAGATTGGACGTGCGGTCTTTAAATTAACCCCGTTTAAGTGAACAATGGGATCGACCCATTTAGCCAAGTGGACCGATGTGTTGGGTTGACCCAGTTTGTCAGGTCCGACCCAGCATGGGTGTCGGACCGGTCCGAAGAAAAACATATCTCGGCCCGAAGGGACACGGCCCAGCCCGATGTGGCATGGCCCAGTCCGATGTGGCGCGGTCCGGCCCGACGGGGCAGGCTCCAAGGGGGGGGGGGGGGGGGGCGTGGCCCACCGGTTTTCTGCACAAGCAGCGCCAGGCGGTGCCACCCTTCCCCGAACCGGCCGGTCTTCTGCGCACACGACCTGCATGGGAGGGCTTCCATTCTCAAGCGCGGCTCCCTCCCACTGCCGCAGTCCAACTCTGCCCGGCCGGCCGATGGGTCGACCGGTTCCTCTGCCGAAGAGGCCCGTGTAGAGGGCCGCGGTTCTTTCCGCACAACCGACACGACGACACCGTTTCCCTTCACCACGTTCCCAGCATGGCGTGACAACGTTTTGATTTTTCTGCCATCAATTTCCAATTCTAAAAGAATAAACGTGAACAACAGAGTGTTGTCGGTCCGTGTTCGTTCGGCCCACACCCTCTGTGTAAAACAATAGCAATCGGCCAAGGTAACGAGATTCTCAACGACAAGCCAAATCACAGTTATAATCCATTAAAATTGAACATAACCCCAACTTCGGTAAAATATAACGAACATCGGCGTCACGGTTGACGTCATCGCAAGGCGAAGATTCGTAGACATCGACAGAGAGCGTCCGAGGAGGAAGCGGTGTCTCCCCTTTTTGTCATGGAGAGAAGATTGAAAGGCGTGACATCGTTGGAGAGTTCCTGTGTCGGTGTCTCCTCCCTTGTCAAGGAGGATGAAGAGGACAGAGAAATCGGGGTCACCGAGTCGATGTTCTTCGTCGAAGAGTCGACATTCTTCATTGAGGATGAAGTTCTTCAAATAAAACTAGAGCTCTCTCCCCAAAATCTCAACACAACATGCCATCCCAAAATAAAATATGGCTTCCCTTATTTTATAAAATCATGCCATGCATTCAAATTTAAAAAATTCAAACCCTTAATTAATTAATGAAGGGTTCCAATTAATTAATTAATATGTGTGTTGGAATTCAATAAATATGGAGAGAGGGAGAGTTACTTAATTAAAGGGAGTTAACAAGTTTTAAAGGGGGAGTTTATGAGAGTTATGGAAATGTGAAGGGTTGGGGCTTGTGTGCGCCCCACCTCACATTTATCCTCACATGGGTATTTAGGATTTTAGTGGGTCCCACCCTAACTTCCCCATGTAGGTTATAACCACTTAAGATATAAAAATAAAACTGTCCCACAATTTTATTCACCTATCAATTAATCCCGAAATATTAACTTCTTCTCCCGTGCAAACGCATCTTCGGTAAAGGTCCTCTTAAACAATTTCCGGCACTGCGAGTTCATTGATACCCTCAGATTTAAATTCCGAGCACCAGTTCAAAAGACAGTAAAACCCACTCATTCTTTCATTAAATGTAACCGAGATAAAATTTGGAAAATTATTCCGGGCACACCGGGCCTCGGAATCAGGTGCCATTAGAAACTGCGTACTCGTAAAATCCAAAAGCATTTAAGAAAAAAATTTATTTAAAATTTATAGCTCTTTATATAGCTATTATATATAATAACGACACATAAAATATGGTTTATGTTGTCAAAGGATCACACTGATGATCAAGCATAAAAGATCAATAGTAAGCATCTATTCTGTTCTCCATGATATATTATGGCCCATTGGAATTTTTCCAGTTACACTAGAGTTGGATATATTAATTAATTAAGGATTAAAATCAATATATTCAAAAATAATTATTTTATTCATAAAAAATTATGAAATTATGGTATATTTAAATAATGATATTAACATCATAACACAAGGAAATAAACAATTCATAATTCTATAGGGTACGATACATGGGATCACATAACATTTATGGAGTCATTTATATACTTAGAAAATCCCAAAATAGTTTTCTATGTTATATATGTTCTATCAATGTTCATTGATCTCTATGTTGTTATACTCATTCCCATTAATTATAGAATAAATATTTATAACTAAAACGGAAGTAAAAAATACTATAAAAATGTCACATTCAATTGTTATACATTTCGATTTATACTGGTCACACACCTATCAAGCAATAATAATAAAACCTTCAATTTTACATACTTTTATTGAAAACCATAGAATAGTCATACAAGAATCATACCCTATATATAATTTCAAACAATGTAATTCATCCACTATTAACACACTCCTAATAATAAGGCATGGAAAATGTTTATATCAATTCCATGGTATGAGGGTTGATCCAATTCATATTTGAAAAAAATCATAAATGGAAACGTCATAGTAAAAACCTTCTAGGAAACACCCATCAATGAAAAATGGTCATCATCAAATGGAATCTTTAATACATTTCATTCCAATCCTTTTAGTCTCAAACAAATATATCATGAATCGATGGAACAGATATCCATTATCTAATCAATATCATTAGAAAAACCAATAGATGATTATGGTTATCTAGAGGGAATCTTATTTGAATAGAATTGAGAATGAAATGGATTCAAAAGGATACAACATGTTTTGATGCTAATACAAGAATATCTTTCATTGAACAAGAATAACCAAATAATGAAGGAGAACATGGTTAAATAAGAATGATGGATCATTCACATGCTCATTAATGATTCAAAATCAGTACAATATTAAAGGAAAACTACCAATACAATACGTATAATGTTGAATATAACTAAACCGTGAAAATAACATAATATGTAACTACCATATACCATGTATAATGTTCCATTCCAAGGAAGAAAATAAGATCTAATAAAGACATACTAAATTGTCAGAGAATGTGGAGATACCACGATTTTCCAAAATTTGGTCTCATTAGATCCTTAACAGACACATTAATAAGGGGGTTTAATTTTGTTTAAATGCATTTTTAGTGCATAAGTTTGAGTGTCTTTTAGAATATGATGAATTTACATGTAACACAGATGGTTGATAACTATCTAAAGGAGCTTCAAATAAATAAAAATTTCACAAATTGTTTGGATACATGATTTTATAAATAATTTAGTAGTTGTGTGAGGATATTTTCTCTCCTGGTGTCACACATGGTTTGGTCACGTGATTTTTTAAACTCGGTTCCAGCCAATCTATACAATAATGAATGGTTCAAAGAGTTTATCAATAATTCCAAATCATTGAAATATCCTTACGCTTAGACTATGAGCCACTACATCGTCCTCTAATACTAGATACATAGTTCCCTTGAGTTTTATAGGATTTTGGGAAAACAGTTCTTGAATTATGAACTTCTAAAATGGATAAAAAAATATTAAACCCCACTAGTAAACATGAATCTTATTCCACACCCCCAAGGAACCACAAAAAGTAAATAGAATCGATTTTTCCATTAAATTTCTTTATATAACAATTTTGGTTGTTATAATATCCCTACTATAATACATCTTATATATAAGTAGGTGATGTGATAATCAAATTTAATTACAAGATCATTATTGGTATTCAAAGGTCGCAATTAATAATTTAATGTACATCACAACATCACTATACAAATCCAATCATGAACATCAGAAGCCAAGAAAACAGTTCAATGTCAACCTACATCCAGATAGAGTTCTCCCCATCCATTAAACTCAACAACCAATAGTGTCTTCAATCACTCCCTCCAAAATCATAAATGAGAAAACCACTATAAGAATCACTAATTGGAACATGATTTTCACATACACACATTATCATTAAATTACATCTCACATAATCATACATAAGGCACATGTTACATTTTGATACCAAAACCACATTCATGGTTAAATGTTGAAAAAATAAATTCTTTCAGACTAATAAAAACCAAACATTCAGACCATTCATGAAAGGACCAAAACGATTCTTAAATACCATATTATACCTAATACAATGATATTCTTGTGGTTACAACTCACCACATAAAACATCACCTGGAAACACCGGTCAATACTCTCTTATAAGGCTTCAAAAAAATTAACCTGATTTAAAGAAACCATGAATCTAATGATAGTGATTCATTAATTTATATAGGTATCATTAAATCAATCTAAAATCATTACTCAAGTCCAAAATATCTTTTATGTAATTTTTTATGGGTTCTATAATCGGCTATAATAACCATAGGGCTATCAACAATGTGTCAACACAATAATGATCTTACTCCATCTTGGTTTTCAATGATTGTTTTCTCAGTTTGAATCCCTCATGATATATCCATATGAAACCACAAAATAATAATAAATATGAATTAATGGAGGTACTAGATACTCTCAACTTCAATAACCATTGGTCTTATAAAGTCTTTTAAATCGTCCACAAGTCGGCCTTACACAAGACATAAATCCATTTTAAGAGATGTCATTTCACATATGACTGGATTGATGCTAGTTTCGATAAGAGTACCCTTATAATAGAATTCTAGAACATATATAAATATACATATCCCTTGAATGTTCTATCATTGAACATGAAGACTATGAATATCAATCCAGTAATAACATATTTCTATAAAAACACCATGAAGTTCACAAACCTGTGTTTCTAATAATATAATTATTTGTATTCAATTACACACTCACACAATCAGTGAAACTTTATCTCCACCTAGGGATTGGTTATAAAAACTATAATGGATGGTTCTTGTCAACTTATGCAATATACAATACCAAACAAGGAATCACCATCATTGATTAGCATTATTTAACCACTCAATGGTATATTAATTCCCTCATCTGTGTTATCTTCCACCATTGATACATCTCCAGATGCAACCTATCTAGTAATCCATCCCTATATATATTCATACATACCTCATAGTTTTAAATTCAAATGTATATCATGTTCCAAAATAATTAGGGAATTACCGTTGCTAGATCTTTCTAGATTATTTACCTAACATGAAATGTTATCAATCGTCCACACACCATCCAGTTCATATGGATACAACTTACTATACATGAAACCACAAAAAGAATTCTCACAAATGAAGGATTTCCCAACAGGAATTGAATACATCACTCCTTATCCAAATAAAATTTATCCATTTATGATTCAACTATCTCCATGATGGATTCAAATTTATCTTTGTTGTTCCAACTCTTCTCGATTAAATCTCTAATAATCCCATTCATGACAAATTCTGTTTTTTTAGAAAAGTAATTTCCAATATTCCATGATTCACAAACAACATATCAAATAGATTTATTTTTGATCTACTGACCATATACTAAGATCTAATACCTCCTGGGTATAATCACATACAAATTACAGTTGGAATCCAATGAGATTTGATTTCCAATCTAATAGAATAAGAGACCCCAATCCGTTTTCTTTATTCTCTTGGAATCCATGTACTCCAAATTCTAACATTGGTTAACGGGTACTATCAATCAAGTTTCTCCATACACAATCAATAAAAAAACTTATGTGATCTTCCTCCATACATCCAAGGGTCATTTACTCGAAAATGTCATTTTAGTTAGCATGAAATGAATCTTGGTCCTTAAACATGACAACCCCTTCACCCATATAATCCTTATGCATCATATATTCTTGTAGAAAAATACACCAGCTCGCTATTAATTAGACTCAGTCCACTAGGTCCACATGGTATTACAATCAACCTATGAAAGCCTTACTAAGTGTCTGAAACTGTAAAACATTATGTAGAAACATCTCTATAAACATTATATGATGGATTAAAAAATGGACTAGATCTGTCAAGAGGATATTGATTCCTGGTGCACAAAGAATAATTCTTCTAAGTGTTACTTCAAAATATCTATTCAGATTTATGTTGACATAATAATTGACATGACCTTCCATATAACACGTATCAAGGGTTCTAACCAAGGATCCTAATTCTTTACAAGTAACTAACAATGTACACTTTATTGTCTATGATTACTATGAAAATATGTCACTATTGTCATCGTTGTCATTGTATCCACCCAGATAAAGAATAATAAACACTCGTATTACCTACTATTTGAAGTTTATATATATTGGGATTTATGATAATAATATCATTAACATATATCATGTGAAAAAGTAATAAATTTTTTTGACACCCAAAAATATGATCCCTCCATCATCCGTGCAAACAAACATAAGAAATATAACTGTTAGGAGAATATTATAAAGAAAATATGACATTTTTTATGATTTTTTTTATAAATCTAATATTTTAATCTATAGGAAACTATAACCGTCAAAATGAATGTTTTTCATGTTAGGTGACGCAATATTACAATATTGGTATAAAAAATAACATCAATCCCATTCCCTTGAAACATAAATAAACCATGACCAAGGATTTAATAATACACCTGAATGAGTTTCATCAAATTATTTAACACATTAATGTGTTACCTATCTACCATCATCCAAAAATAGAGAAACAATTACTTATGTGATTTGATACCACTATGTAACAACTGACTTAAATAACTAGGTCTGAGTTGGAATGCCACATAACAATTGTCACACCTCCCAGTATTCCAGATGATGGAAAAAATTATTGAGGGTCTATGTGAATTCATGCGGAGAATATGGAGTCCTTTTAAATTCATCAAAATAGAAGATTAAAAAAATATGTAATTTTAATCAAACAGAGTTCACAAATTAAAGAAACAATGTAGTCTATAATGAATTAATATAGAAACATTAAACTCAGAAATCAATTTTAAAAAATGGACACTGATCTCACATCCTGAAAACATTAAATAAAATATAGAAAGATATCAAAAGTACATAGGTGACCTACAAAACGATTCTTCATCAAATCTAGATCATTAAACGTGTAGTGAAATGTCCCACTCAATAACCACCCTATTCATCAATCAAACATGTGATTACAACAACCGTGTGATGCTTGGGTTACCATGATTCATTATATCCCAAGTATAATGTCAGTATAACTTAGTAAAAACCCAACAATTGGTTATTATTCCCATCTAGATTATTCATTCTATATTCTTTTGATAAGATAAACATAAAGTAATTGGTGAAATAAATATTTTAAAAAACATATCAAATAATAGCTGAATGAAAAAATAATAAACACCCTTGTTCCATGTTGTAGTTCTCCTATTAGGCCCCCTAGAAACCCATCCCTACAATGCCTCTATAATTAAAGGGGAAATGATATGTATTTGGGATAATATCCTAAACCATCCAACAGTATAATCTAAAAATATATTAAGGGAACATGTCACCGGCAATCAATAAAGAATTGAGTGAACATGTCAATCACTATTAACTAGACATCAAGTTATATTTTTACCCAACATTCACAGTGAATTGAGAGGCCATATAAATTTTCAAATAAATGATCATCATGATAAAATGTCACTTTTCATCCTTACAAAATCATGGGAACAGATCACACATCATCCATGAAGTCATTGCGACAACATGTCACTCAACATACATAGTCCATGGGGTGAACATGTAAATGGGAACATATAAGGTCATTAAAACTGGAATGTTATTATCACAAGTATATATTTAGGGGAATCATGTTCCCACCATATGATCATGTAAATAATCTTATTCATCACATTCTATGTGAATTCTCATATTAAGGTTTTTTAAAATCATGATGGTCCACCAATTCATAGTAGTAAATAAATGCCTCCAATGTCATTGTAATGCATATTATAATGAAGTGTATATAAAGAAAAAACAAAGATTGACGTCCTGAGAAAATATTAGAAAAAAAATGTATTTGATCACCATAAAACATTGTAATAGTATCTACATATTATAACTCATGTAATTAATCAAAATATATTTATTTCATGGTCTATGTATACATAGAATTGTGATATATAAAAAAACATGGCCTCACGGGATAGAAGTGAACATGCATGTGATAAAGCTAGAAAGTATGGTGTCATAGCTCTTGGAATGATGTATAAAACCACTGTTCAAGTAGGTTATATTTAGAATAAGGAACATATTAGTGACCATGACTCAACCATGAGATACTGAAATCAAGAAACAGCTCAAGTGTCTATCATGGACCTTGTCACATTATACGATTACATTATGTAGCATGACTTTAACATCATTATTTAATTATGTTTCACTTGTTAACAATTGTAAATTAAGATATAATGGTACATTTTAATAGGGTGTAAAAAATAATTGCTCATTCCTATAAAAAATGCATAAAAAATAAGGGTAGATTACATGAAACTACTATCCTTAAACATGGTCAATTCTAATCCAATCCAGTCTGGACATATTTTGGAAACTCATTTAGGTCAATCTGGACTCTATAGTTCACCATGGAGTTCAATTAAATCCCAATATTAACAAAAATAATTATATATATATATATAATTTAAATTATTCTATTATCAGAAGGATACCCAAATTGAAATACCCAAAGAGAACCTTTCTAAAGGCTTACTGGGTTTCACTAACTACAATGATCCATGAACTAACACACATGGAATTTATGTATCCCGATTTTGACATCATTCGATGATAATTTTCTATCACACAACAAAAATAATGGTTCCAATATAATATTATTAAATTTTATCCCATAGAAGAGTCGAACAAGAGGCTCACCAAAGATTCAATTCTATCTAAAGATGTTTGTATAATCCTAGAGAACTTATAATTCACAGTCATGCTAGATCCACCTTTAAATTCAATAGTGCAAGATCAATTCAGTTAAAAATTCTGAATTACCATATAATGAATTATAATGTGATAGTGCATCAAAAAAACATATTAATCATGTACATTAATCATCATGGAATTGATCTATCAATGTCGTTCTATGTCGCATCACTCTCAGAAAATTCCATCCAAAAATAATGGAATTGTGATCCATTATCAAATCAAGATCATATATATAACCCTTATATGGTTTTGGTGTTCAAGAATAAAAATTATTAAAATTAAATTGATACTTAAAATGATCATAATTGTTATATCATACCAATAGGATCACACATGATGAATGATACAATGTTATACCACCACATGAGGATGAATGTGGCTACAATTGAATTAAGAAAAAATGATCATTATTGAATTCACTAATGGAGACAGATCAAGAAATGATTAAGGAAACAACTCCATCACGTTATATCCAATCCTAATCTATCAATAGTTTTATAAAATAACATCATATCTGACTATCAATTCTTTAGTTTAAGGGTTTATTCCAATTAAAAAAATAATATCAGAAAAGAAAACACATAATTGGGGAATGTGAGAACATACATTCAATTTAAATGATCAAATATCAATAGATCTTTAAAGAACTCAAAACAAAAGGGTGAAATTATATTTTGAATCAATTAGTTTCAATAGGTTTGTTATTATTTCAAAATAATTTTATCAACAACTTAATTTAGTAGGTTAGTGGAAAATTAAAGGATTTTCTTATTATTAAAAACTCTTTCACAAGGTTTTCCAATCTATGCACCAAAAGTGTGAGGATACTATCTCTCTGGGGTAACCCACATGGCTTATCCACATGTTATTTAAACCATGTGACAAACATTCTCTTAGCACTCGAATGAGCAACATTGGGTTTATATAAGGAAAAATTGTTTGTAAAACATTTAAACTTAACCATCAATAACCCTATAAGCCTATACCAGAAGAGTGAGGGATCATTCCTTATGAAAGTGATCATTTTAAAGAAAAATTGATTTAACCAAATTTCATACTAATATTATAATCTTTTTTATTTAAATTATCGTACTAATCCTTTAAAAACAAATATATTTCTAAATAAAAAAAACTTATCATCTTCATATTTCAAAAAATATTTATTAATATTATATATGATTTTTTTTTTAAATTTATTCACTATATCTTGTTATTCTTTTGGTAGTTTAACTACCTACAAGAATCATTCTATACATTTATCACTTTTTTCAATAAATATTATTTAAAAAACATATATAAAATTAATATATGGTATTAATATGAATATTATGTTATGTTTATAATACTGACATGGTATCATTAAAAATAAAATTATTATCAAAATAAATTCCAATATTTGAATAAATAATCAAGAATGAGAAAATAATATATTTTTTACTAATCAAAAATACCCATAACAAATATAAAATTATAATTTCACTAAAATAACATTAAAATATTTTTTTTGTCAATTATATAATCCATTGATGATAAAAAAACAAGAGATGATATATAAGATCACAATTCATAAATTAGCATGAATCAATTAAAACTACTATAACCTATAGATTAAAAAACTATGAATACATTATATATTAATATAATAAATGAAAATTATTTCTCAAAAATACATATAATAAATCGGGATTTCTATTCTAAAAAATGTGGTTAATATGTGAATGTTGATTCTAAAGGTAATTAGAGAACATTTAAGAAATTTGCTAGTATATGATAAGTGAACATTTTTTTAAATTTTATTTACATTTTGAATTTGAATTTATCCATTCTATATCCATATTATTTAATATAATTATAATTTAATAAATATATCCTCCAAACTATTTGAAATTTAAGTCTCATTATATTAATTATCTCTTATTGTTAATTTTTTGAAGGGAACTAATTATTTAACTTCCAATTAGTTTCTCATATTTGAAATTTCTATCACAAATTTTTTTTATTTACTTATATATATTTCATTGTAAGTTATATTATTACATTTAAAGAAAAACATTGTTTATACTATTTCCCATTCATTTTAAAAACATTTATTTATACATTTTTTTTACAAAAACACATAATGAAAAAGTTACTTTTTCTTAACTTTTATGCAATTTTATGTATTGATATGATACATTTTTCATATATAACAATATAATTTTATATTCAATACATATAGTATTTATTATATTTTTCTATTTCACATAAAAATTATAAATTCATGGTATAATCCATATTCATAAGATGGATTATTTTTTTCCAAAAAAAACATATTATGGCACCCATTTCATTTTCAAAAGTTATTTGGACTAAGAATTGTTATATATTTAATATTATTATTATGTTAATACAGTTCATATTTATAATAATTCATTTATAATATAGTCTCTTAGAGAATTATTTAACCCTCAAATAGATTTACAAAGTCTTTACATCTCATAAGAATAAAAAGTTTGCAGGATGTGCATTTGAATATTATCCCCTATGTTTATAGGATGTAGATATGTTACCAAATTGACATTATTTGTTTGTTCCATTTAATTATCTATAACATATTATAACCTATTATTGTGTTTGAATCATATGCATATATTATTATTCCTTTCATGTTTCCATAGATTATATTAAAAAGCGTATGATTTACTTTTGAAATTTTCATGCAAATAGATTTTATTTTCATATATATATATATGATTTTTTTATTCTCACATATTTATAGCATTATTTATAATCACATATTATTCTCAGTTAATATAAAATATGTTATAAAAAACTAGTCTCTTTATCTGACACAAATATTCACTTTGGAATCATTCCATGATTTCTAATGAAGTTATTTGACTTGATGGTACCTATGTGTTTATTATTTTATAGAAATAAAATATATTATGTAGTAAAATAATATCTATATATTCCTAATATCTAACACTATTTAACCACAGGGATACACAAGTACATTTTAATCAATATTTTTTATAGTATATTCATTTTTTTATTCATGTATGTTATGAAAATGTTGTCTTATATAATATCGTAGTTGATCTATGATGATTCTTGGGATAAGGTTATGAAAAAAATTAAAATATTACTTTAAAAAACCAATGATTCATCCTTGATATCATTTTTTAAGATATAATTGGGTTTATTTTCATATTTTTATGAAATTTTATATTATTTTAACTAGATATTATTTATTTTTAATCCCATCAGTAATATTGGCATTATTAATGCAATTTAATCTGAATAATTGAGCGTACAATAAAAGTAATATATAATTTAATGTTTATACATAATAAAAAAATTAATAGTATAAAATATGGTGTTAAAAATCATGGCTATTATTACCCATAGATCTTAGGTTTTTAAAATTGAACAGAATTATGTCACAATCTCAAATTCACCGAAGAAGACAAAATTCTATAACGGCATAATTCTGAAACCATGAACCCCATACATTAGTGGATGTTATGATCCATTATTTTATTAAATTTATTACAAAATTACATATATATTATAATAATTTTTCAATTTATAGGTCATATGTTATTTCCTTGAATAAAATATTATTTTTATAGTAAAGAATAAATGATGTTTGGATTGATAAGGAATACATCAAAAAAAGATAAACTGAGTCAATGGAATGCATGGTGTTTATGAAAATGTTTTGATATAAATACATTTCAAAATCTAATCACAAAAAAAGATATTTGTAATTTCATCAAACTATAAATAAATAATACCATATGGGCTTGAATGTAGTGAACTTCCCATGACATTCATGATATATGTACTATTTTAACATTAATTATGAAATTAATACTATATAATTATTTAATAGTCTTTATTTTCTTAAAATATATTTCATTATAAGAGAATTATACATATAAAAATAAATGTTTATACATTAACTTAATTAACTGGTAGGTATTATACATTCTTAATTTATACAATAATTTTAGGTAAATAATATCATATTTAAATTTCTTGGTTATTTTTTTGATAAATATCATAGAGGGAATACAATCTATTTTTCTTCATATATAAAATATTGGAAGATCATAATGGGATACTGTGTCAATGGAAATGGAATATGTTTTATGTATGGAAAAATAGTCCATCCGAAACAAAATTGATTAAGAGATATGGAGAGGATGGTTAACATGATGAAAAGATATTTTTTCAAATATAAACCTATAGTTCAAGGTTTTAAATATTATGAATTTTAGAAAAAATAAAGATAGATATCACTATAAATGAATTATTAATAATAAAAATTCAATTACCTTAATATCTAACGGGGAATCAAATGTCTAATAGAATCTCCAAAATTTATGTTATTAAAAAACTAAATTCAGAAATGGTACAATGATTAACGTTTTATATACAATGAACATCGTATTATTTTTTGTTATCCACCATCCATTATATCATTTATGTTTTCCATGAATATCAATTAATCTGATTAGTGAATGGATTATGAATTATTGATAAAAATGATTTTTATTTATGTGATTATATACCATGTTTATAACTAATCCCTAATTTATGTTTTATTGGATAATTATTTTAAATATAGTTGTACATACTAAAATAAATTTAAATAAAAAAATATTCATGGATTGGATATCTCGACATATATCTCATCAAAATAATGATTTTTGTGAAATCCTACTTCATATCTACAATCATATAATGAACATATTATAATTCAATGGTGGTTATAAACAACATTAATAATTAATTTCATAATATGAACCTTAACAATAAATAACAAGTTCTATATAACTCAAAATGATGGAAAAAACACAATATTTATGAAATGAAATTGATTAGAATTTTATGAATGATTTTTTTGAAGAGTATCCTAGTACTCCCCTAAATTTAGTGTTTCATTTTTCAACTTAAAGGATACAATACTATAAACATATATTAAAGAATTATTATAATGTAACACAAACAATATTTGAATAATTTATTGAGAAATTATTTTAAAATTTAGATAATTTTTTTTATATAAACAATTTCTTTATCATGAGGTTCACTAATACTTTAAATTTTCAGAAAGGATTTTTCAATATATCGTTATCATTTTTAAAGTGTTTAACATGATCGTAATCTAGAAATGGTATCATTCACAACAATATTAATGACATGATAAATTTACATCATGGGATCCGAGATATTTTAATGGTGGATCTCTGATATGGATTCTCTCAAATATGGTTCCAAATGAGGATATACATATGATAGACTTCCCTATATGATATGGTAATGTCCTAGAAGACCAAATTGATTCAATGAACTATGATGGGTGCATACGAATGGTTATATTTTTAAAATTTATATATTTTTGATTAAAATCTATTTTTATTTTTTAATTGAACCTATCATGTGGTTTGAAATCAGCCTAACTTGAATAATGAGAATACAAATAACAACATGGCAGAAATGGTTTTTTAGAAGGATAATCAACGATGTGTGACCCTACATCTTACTATATCATATTATTATCCCAGGAAAAATATTTTTAACTAACATATTATTGTTAATACATGTATTTTAGTTCAATTATTATCTCTTGTCCATGATTCCCATCCTATTAATTTCTCCCATAGTTTACACATTATCTAGAAAAAGACAATGAAGGGTAACAAACCAAAGATATTAGTGAGAATTTCATTTTTTGTTACTTCAATAATAGATTTTGGAACCTCATTATTATTCTAAATTTTAAACAATAATATAACATAAACCATCTTATTTAATAAATACACCATTTGAATTTGTATAGTTATTAAACATTTAAGAGACCAAATAAATCCACTCATTTAATGAAAAAGCGATTTTTCTTGTGCTTCTATAAATAAATTGTCTCGAGTACTATGAAATATGTATGAAAAGATATTTAGGTAAAAAATCATTAGTTATTCCCACTCGCGTATTATCATCAGGCTTTTCTTCCATGCGGTGACATATCAAAGTCACATTACACTCACTTTTGGTGATCAATTATTTTTCCATACCTCTAACATTCAATATCCTTGGTTTTTTTATAAGTTTTTCATTTGAGATAATTATATTTCCCCATTGAATTCATCATCTTCAAATTGAAAAAATTATTTTCCCCTTTTCCCCAAAGGATGAATTAAGAAAATTATACTTCTAAAAACCTCAAATTTTAGTAACCATTCACCAAAAACAATTTTCAACATGGATTGGGTTTTAACATTGAGTTAATGATTTATAATTATATAATAAAATATCACAAAAAAATCGGTTTTAACTTCAAAATTTTCCTCAACAAGGAAAACAATCTATTCAGAAATCAAAAACCTCAATAAAAATTACATTTCACTTCTGAATTCACAATTATTCAGTAGGAAATGCACTAAAATAAACCTAGTTCATCTAAAATAATATCATAAAATAACTAATTCCATTAAAAATTATCAATTCTTGAATAATTTCTTCATTTCCCTTTGATTTTTTGTAAATAAAGACCAATAATTTATTATAAGACATTAACATCTAGATTATTCTAAAAAATAGAATAAATAAAATTTTTCTTCATCGAGATATACCATAATTGTAATAATAGGTTTTAAAAAAATCTTCATGATATAAGGATATTTTATTATTCTTGTTTCAGGATTCGCATTCTGAATGTGTTGTTTTGATGATAAGATAAAACTCATGTATATCCTAATTTTATTTTTTTACAATATCACAATGTATGAATCAGTATTTTTCATAATGGAAAATCCCTACATTTAATATAATATGAAAATATATATATTTATATATTGATAAATATTCAACTATTATCTAAATAAAATTATAGAATAATCCCAAAATTATTAGGTTGAAAACTATATACACATGGATTAATTCATTCACACGTATGATAATTATCTTATGTATACATAAAATATATTATGAATATAATTATTCTTCTACATGAAAATATGATTTTGAACTAGAAGAATTCTCATATGCATGGATCAAATATTTTATTAATATATCAATATTCCTATATAGGTTAGTAAATTTCATAATTAGTGACGATATATTATATGTTAAATAATAATAATATTTTTCATTGAGTAACATGAATCATCTATTAAATGATTTCAAAATGAACATAAAAAATTGATAGAGATTATTTAAACCCTTTACAACCACTTATAAATTACAAAGAAACAATATCAAATCAATTAAATTAGTGTGTTTACATCATTGAAATCAAGATATACAAATTCGTAAATCATATTGTGAACATAAACTTAGGCATTAGATTATTTTTTAACACCATATCAACTCTTTATCAAATTGTTAAAACTCAAAAAAAAAACAATGGTAATTTAAATCTCACTCAAAAATCATTATATCATATCCTTAATTTTGTAATAAAAATAATAACACCTTATTATTGGATAAAATAATGATTTAAATAGATTTACATTACCCAATTACACACACATTTTGGACAATTGACATAAATTATTGTTCTTCATTGTCTCATGAAACAAATTTTAATGCCCCTAAAATAAATATAGTAATCTATTCACCTAAAGTACACACTCTTTTTTTTTTAAAAATGTTCCCCCAATTTTAACGTAACAACTAAATAGTTTTAAAACACTCATATCACAAATTGATATAAAAATGAATTTCCTTAGTGGAGGGGGTGGAATCTTTCGTATATCTTTTAGCTAGATGGGAAGAATAAACAAGATGTTTTTTCCTTAACTCAAAGTACATATCCTTTATAAATACCTTTATAAAGATATCCACAATCTAATTTTCATGAAAAAAAATTCAAGCTTCACATGAACATTTCTATCATTCTCTATGAAAAAATGATTACATATAATAAGTTATTGATTTATAGAGTGTTTAACAAGATTCTTTATAAACTCTATAATTTTGATATTTCCATAGAAAACATATAATGGCTCTTCCACTAGAAGTCTCATATATGATATTTGAACCTGCAACCATAACAAATGAGTACAAATATTTGTGTTCATTATGCGCTCAACATCAATTGGTCATAATTATATTAAACATTTATTCTTGAATGATATTCCAAAAAAATATTAACTAGAAATAATTTACAACATGAGTTAGACTTATATTAATCCAAATATCAAACAAAAATCAACATCATTAAAACATTACAATTTTAATACAAACTAGATATTTAGTACCATATATAGCTAAATATATTTTTTGATGTAACACAACAACATATTGTTTTCCATCACATGAGATTCATTGGGATAAAAATGAAATTAGTAACACAATGTCACAATAATGAAAATTCATGTTCAAGTGGTTGTTACCTTGATATGACACGATATTCATTTTCTATAATCACTTTGATTCAAACTAGTTCAGTATGATCATTGATTAAAATAGCTCCAAATCCTATATGAGTAGAATTTTATTTGATTTATCCATCACAAAACTTGTTATAAATTCTCTAATTTATTCTTACTACTATTGAAAAATATTATCATCCTTATAAAGGATTTAAAAATACTAGGAAATATAATAACTAAACCAACATAGAAATACCAAAATTACCTTTCATTTCCTCTACCAAAACCTTTAAAATAACTTTATCCCCAGAAATTTTGATTTAATCTATATAAAAGTTGGAAACCTTAGTCCAAATGGTGATATTCTTTATGTAATTATAACAATAAACATTTAATTTTGAAAATATAAAACAATGAAAAAAACCCACTGGTATGTGATACTAGACACAAGGATCCCATATTAAAATATATAGGTACCTATTAAGCCATCACACAATAGATATATAACTATATAGTATAAAACACTCAGGTTTTTAATTGAAAAAAATCATATTCAATATTAATATTTATTAAAGTAGATATAAATACCATTTAATAAATATTTTACGAATTATGTCCTTCCACATCAAATAAAAAATATGTCCTGTGTATTGAAAATAGTAGAAAGGGATTCATAAATGTCAATTCATTCTATACATAAATACACCTTATTTATTTTCTTTTATTTAATCTATTTGAAATCTCATTTCTCATTTAGATCATTCCTGAAACACTATATAATAATAATTATATTCTATTTCTAAATCCATTACACAACATCCCAAATCAAGTTATATTAAATTTTATCAAGTTATTCAGTCATAGATTCAATAAAAGTTTCTTTTAAATCATCTTTATAATTAATTTGAGGTTTTTTTATTAGACATTTGTTGTGTAGTTTCAAACCATAATATTTTTCTTATTTTTATAGAAGAATCTTACATCATTCTCAGAATAAAAATGTTACATTATAATTTTAGGATATATAATTTGATGCATAGATAATTATTCATCTCTATTCACATATACGTCAATATATACCACAACAAACTCTTTTATAACTCATTCCACAACTTTTTTTTGGAATCGATTTGTTTCCAAACCTAGTAGTATTTTCATTATCATTTGTAAATTCAAACATTTTGTAATTATTTTCAATACCATTGACATATGAACACTCTATTAACATATCCTGATTTTTTTAAAATATTATAAATAATGTTTTGAACATTTAGAAAATTAAATTAGTAAAAATATATGGGGTAAAATTTTAGGGTTTCTCAGAAAATATTGATTTTTTCTAAATATGGATAAATATTAATTTTTTTAAAAACAATCATTTTTCGTTATAAATTATGAAATTAAAAATTCCAATTATGTTTTAAATATTATTTAGAGTATCGTATCTATTCTTTAGTTATATTTAATCCACTAAATTTTTGTGATTGGGTGCCCAAGACCCAACTATATTATGTACATTGATTATCGCTACCTGTTTAATGTTTGGTATATATAAATATATATATTCTTACAATAAGGGAATTTATACTTTTTTATCAATTGTTTACAAGGTAAATTCCTTATATTACTTGTTGAATAAATAATTTATAGTGGTTTGAGGTTATAATGAGAACCTCGAGATACAATGATAGTAATCCTGAAAATATTTCTTAGGGTCTAGATAGATCATTATGACATGACAGAGATGATGTATATATATTTAGTGATTAGGGATCATAAGCATTGAGACTTCTTATCATTATGACCATGCTATGTGATCTCTTGCATATCAGATTATGATGAAATACTATGCAATATGAACACCAATTGATTTGGGTATCATGAACTGTTCCAATCTACAAACATGTGCATTGGTCTACAAGCTTGACATTGTTATTAATGTGTATCATTTGATTTCTTACATTAATGAAAGGAAAAAACATGAAATTGATGTTGTTTTAATGTATTTTGTGTTGGGTGTGTCATTCATTTTTTTGAAATGGTTGAATGGTCAAGATAGAATTTATCATGTCCATGTTAAGGAAGAAATGTATCATGGGCCCACATTGAACAAGACGGTAGTAACTGCATTAAATATGTTGTTATATAAAATGAACATAAGTCCATAAAGTAAGTTAAATTACTATATAAATCATAAAATTGATGATGAAACAACATTTCATCCTTCTTTATGAGATTTAGTGAGACAAAGAGCTTATATTACCAGAATGTGTTTATATGATGTAGTCATAACTATGAAAAATTTTATCTCTTTAGAGGGAATGATGGGTTTCAAGATTCCTCTCATTGTCTAGGGGTTGGAATAATTTATATCATATTATTTACCATGATGGTTTTATTCTAATTTTATCAAGAAGGTCGATATTTATAATGAATGTGAATTTAGGAACAAGTGGACCCCACATGTGGTGACTGGTGAGTGACTAATTTGGATAGATCATAAGTAAATAAATCAATTAAATTAATCGAATATATAATAATGATTATATAATTTATTTATCAATGTATTCATATGGTTTTTGATCATAATAGTGAATATGAAGAAATATTATTGTTCGAACAAACATAGGATGTTCACGGTTCGTTAAATTATTTAGGGAGCCTACGTGCTAAGTTAAGGGTTATTATTTTATCACAAGACATTTTATAGTTTTGAAAGTGAAATATATCCTATTTAGGAAATTAATTAATAGTTAGTTAAGTCATATATGTGATAAAAGATCTATGATGAAAGTTATTAGATTCATGGGTCCAAAGTGAAATCTTTTAAAGTATTACTTTTGTGTTAATGGTAATTTTAACCACATGAAAAGTGATATCCACTGTCTTGAAAAATTTATTGAGATAATATCTCCTCTTATCTACTATCATGTTTTTAGACTGGTAATAAGAAGGAATAACAATGTCAGATCAACCCCACATTCTCAATCAAGTCTGCTTTCTTTTTGTAATCAAAGGGATGTCATAATGTTCATTGGTTTTCAAATATTGCTCTCAGTAAATGTAAATCAATGGTGTTGGATATGTGGTAGACATATCAATGATCTATAGGAGGCTTATCATGGAAAAATTGAGCCAAAAACGCATCAGTGAGGGAATCAAATCCACGACTTAAAAAAGATGAGGTATTGTTTATGCTTTCTTTAAATTTTATTTTTCTTTATAAAATTGAATTATATTTGATCCTTCAATGATTTCAAGAATTTAATTAAATATATTTTGTATTTTAACATGAATCCAAATTAAAAATTTTAAACATTACTTGTTTCACCATTACCTTGTTCATGTGGTTCCCCCAAATTACACCCTAGGGATCTATAATTATTTATGTTAACAACATTGAAATTTTGTTTAAATTTTATATGATTATGAATGTGGGTTTTTATCTAGTCCCAAACTAATTGATGACTTGCCTATCTCAGTTCATATCACCTATATTTGGCTGATCGATGATCTTTATGAATTCCTTAAAATTTGTGATTAAAATTATTGTTTAATTTTTTACTTTTCATTAATGTCTTTTGGTGTGAACGATTAAAAATTAGATCTTTATGTAAGTATATTTTGTGTTATCTAGATCTATCAAAAGCCTATTCAGGTAGTCCATTGGCATTAAAATTTTGTTTTCGAAGCATTATTTTGTTTGAAAACAATCTAATGAAAATATTCAAATTGGAACCCAAATATTCCATTGAATGCTTACCCAAATATTCCAAGGGAAGATTACACAAAGAATCCATTTAAATATTACAGTGATCTTTAATGAGATGATTATAAAAATATATAAAAATACATTGTATGTTTTTATTTTTGATTATATTTATATATATATATCACTTTAAAAGAATGCCCCATCTGGGGATGAACCAATTTGGTCATGGCCGGATTAGACTGGCCCATTTATCTTATTTCAATGCCTAAAATTTATTTATATATATATTTGATTTAGGTCCAAATAGGCTCAAAAAAATATGAAAAAAATCTAAATTCAAATATAATGGGATCAGATTTAATTATACTATTTTGGGTGTTGAGGGACATATCAATAATTAATAAATATTTTGTTTATTTAGATTAATTCATTATAAAATATTAAGTACATTTTAGAAAGTATATTCTTACTTATGATTTATAATTTCATGTTAAATTATTATTAGGTTAGACCTAACTTTTCATGTTTGGTTAATTAATTATTTAGTTTAATTATAACATTTAATTATTTTATAATATATTCATTATTTATTTATAACAATCCCCACATCATCCCTCTATTGTTAATTTGTATAAGGGAATTCATTTCATGAGTTTTGTGATAAATTTTAATTTCAAACCACTAGTTACCCACACATGTTTTTACACATATGTTGTAAATATCAAATGAGTTCTTTTTAAAGTAGTATGACTTGAGGGCATGTGTAGACCGAACATTTGAAATGAAAAGGTTTGGTGGTTTTTAAAATTCATCTCACGTATTGTCTTAATGAATTATCCTACTGTATCAATAATTCCATTATTCACATGATTGATTAACCAAAAGGTGAAATATCATTATCATGTAACTATTTATTTATTTATTCATGTACAAAATTTATTTTTTTGTGAATGTGTATAAATTATTAACAATCACATAGTAAAATAATAAAAAAGTAATACGAGATAAAATATACGTGTGTTATATACTGTTTCAATTTTAATGAATTGCAATTTTCGTAGTGATATAACATATAATATGAATTTTAAATAGAAATGGATTTCATTATCCATGATAAATTATCAAATCACACAATTAAAATATTATGTCATTAAATGACTTGTATAGATTGAATTTTAAAATGACATATTTTTTTAGGATCTTATCATCCTTAGTTGAGGGTGCCTATTACAATAAAGGGAGTACTTATGATATTGGTGGATAAAAATCACTAAATTTGGTAGAAAATTAGTATTTATACAAAAAATGTTTCATGTTTAGAGTAAAAGTGCTTAAAAGTGAAATGTAATTCTTTATAAGATATGAGAATCCACTTATAATATCATAGAGTCACTAGTTAATGTTGTTGTAAAAGCTAACTCCTACCATGAAACTATTAGTGTAGTGTAGTATCCATGACATGCAGTCTATGAGAAGATGTTTATTGGATATTTTCTAGTAGAAAACATAATTGACAACTATTCCAAATATAGTTGGCAGGGGATATAATGATTTGATAAAATAGTTAGAGACATTTAAAAATATATAATTTTTAACTTTATACTAGTTGTAATGATAATGTAATAATCAAATTGTTTTATTTTTTCTATATCAAATGGATATTATAACAACCCTTCTCTTTATTTCACACATAAAAAGATTTTATTAAATAAAACCTTTACTTAATACAACATAGATGATTGTGAGGTCTAATGTATTTGGGGAATATGAAAATTACTTAACAAAATAAAAACATTTAATACACATCATTATTGAAAACATATTTCAGAAAAACACACACATTATTTTGTACTTAGCATTGCTTAAGATAACCTAGGGACATTCATATAAAAAGGGTGAGCTATAAAGCCCATTAAGTGAGTAAAAAAGTCATAACTGGAAGAATACAATATATTTTAGTAAATAGGCATATCAATGTATCATAAGAGAAACATGAAGATAAAGGCATGATATATCATGATTATCATAACATAGAAATGTGGTAACATCATTTATCATGATATTAGCATGAGCCAAGGTTTAGTGCACATAGAGCATTAGTAAACCCCTCATTGCACTTGAATTTACATTTTAAACCTTCATTTCACTTTAATTATCATTAGTAAAGCCTCATTGCACTCGATATGTAATGATAATAATCTTTACCCTATGCATTGGAGAGCTATCAGGGCACACCCTTCTTAATCATTTCATTTCCTGCATAAATGTTCCACATGAATAATACAACATGGAATCATTCAACATCATCATTTATTCCAAAGTAAAGGAATGTGGATTACATACATGAAACTCTATAATCAATATGTAAATGTGCGTAAAGTGTAATTCCCTTGATAGGAAAATGGGTATTGTATTCACTACACAATGACTTTGGCTTGGAAAATCACGTAGCAATTTCGGCTGCATAACGACGTGATATAAGAATTCATAAAAATGGTTGATAAGAGATAAATGGGTATCTCAACATAAGTACATTAAATTTAAAGTTATATGGTTGTATAGATACATGTCTCAATATATGTAATGGAATTTAGATTCATAATATAAAAGAATTTCTTGAATGTAAATGAGGAAAGATAAATCCCTTATGGAATTTCAGCATGGTAACAGGTGTACATCGGAGGCATTACTAAGATATAAAAAGGGTATCTCATCATTCAAACAAAAGGTGGTCTAAATAGGGGTGGTGAGAAATCATTACCCAATATTTTTAATTTAAATTAAAAGAATATAACAAAATAATAAAAATTGGACATAAATGAGAAAGAAAGAATATGATTACATGGAAGCATGATCCCAAAGTCTTAGGGGTGCTTGAGAGGGGATTCATGGGAGATATGAGCTTCGTGGGAGGATTCTAGAGAGTGGAGGTCGGGGTTTCAATGAACTCTAATGGGTTTTAGTGATGAGAAGTTGGATCTTGGATCAGTTTATATTGGAAAAGAGAGGGAATTAATTATTATTTAGTTTTTGGACTCCAGACATTAAAGTAATCCAAACCAAAAACCATCCCATGGGGTTTCCCATAGTTTTTTTCTAAGTTAGAGTGAAAAAAATTATTTTATATGTAAAATGGATGAACATCATAAAATATTAGTCTTGATTATGTGTAAATCAGTGGCACTCTCAAAGAAATCATTTTAAAAGTTTAAATGTTTTATTAGTATTGGAGGGTCAACTAAGGCACAATAAAATTAATCAAAAAGAATTAAATAATTTTATTTTATTTGTAAAACATATATTTTCCAAACATCATGTTTATTGTATAATATTACATCAAAATTTGGTCATTATGATGTCATAAAACACATTATATAATTAAATTGTTTTTATATTTTACAGAAAAATTCCATTATCTCATAAAATTATGAAAAAACCACTTTTGGATCATTTTACATCCTGATTCCAAAACAAAATTTATATTATATAAATAATTTTATAAATATTATAATTTTAACATTTAAAATAAAAAATTGAAATATATAAAAAATTAATGGGTTTTGACAAAAAGATCTTTCAAATCATAATAAAAATTACAATTCAATTCATAAAAAATATATGATAATTTATATTTAATAAAAAAGTAATTAAGTAATTATATTTCATTAAAATGTTATTTAATTAAAAAATCCATTAATTCATAATAATATATTACTTAATTGAATATTAACTAAAAATAATAATTTGAGTTAAAATACTATTTACAACGTAACAATAACAAAATGATTGTATATTCTCTAATAAAAAATTACATAATCATAGATCTAGGGTCTTGTTAGATAAACCCTTATATCTCCCGCATATGACTAAAGGGTATGTTGTGTTATGGTGACAGACACTTAGGGAGGCTCAAATAATATCGCTTAGTTGGTAATGTCTGTTAACATCCACTACTCTTGTAGACGGTTGCTCTCATGCTTAACGTGTTGAAGCTCATCCTGGGCTTGCTCAAGAGCGAAGCCCACTAATTCCACCTCCTTTCCGTGCTCTAAAAAATGTGATTTTTATGGAGAAATTATACCAGATGATTCCATCACTTCCTTTTTCTGAGTAAATTGGATTTTTTAAAGCCATATTTTTTTACTAATCATTTGATACTTATTCGACGAGTATATTAGCAACGATCACATTTCATAATGGTATTTTTAAATCCAAAAAACTAAAACCAAGGAAGTAAATATGTTATATAACCAATTTACAAAATAATATATTTAATTTTATCAAGATGAATCATCTTTAAAAAAAATTTGGGTCGTTACAATCACCCCCCTTAAAAAAACTTCACCGAATTTTTTTTCCCACACTAAAAAATATGCGTGTAACTCTAATAGATAAATTCCTCTCATTCCCACATTGCATCTTCAAACATGTGGCTTCACTAAAACACTTTAACAAGGGGAATTATCATTTTTTCTAGATCCTTTTCCATATGATCTGGGATCTTTATTGAATTTTCTTCATAGGGTAGGTTATTCTCCAATGTTACCACCTCTAGATTGAGTAAATGCGATGGGTCATGTATGTACTTCCTAAAGAGTGATACATGGAATATATAATGTTCTTGAGATTGGTTCGGTGGGAGTTATAGTTGATAGGCCACTATTCTAATATGATAAAGGATCTCAAAAGGGTTGATGTGCCTTAGACTAAAATTTCCCTTATTCCCAAATCCCGTAACTTTTTTCCATGGTGATATGTGGAGGAATGCCATGTCTTTGACATCAAACTCTAGTTCTCATCAATGATTATCAGTATAGATATTTTGTCAACTATAAGAATCATTAATGTTTTTATGGATGGTATTAACCTTCTCCACCATTTCTTCAACCATTTCTGGACCTAGTAGTTTTCGTTCCCCAACTCCATCCAAACATTCGGGTGTTTTGCACCTCTTCCTATAAAGGGATTCATAAAGAGACATTTGGATTCTTGAGTGGAATCTGTTATTGTAAGAGAAAACAACTTGAGGAAGATGTTGATCCCATACTTATTTTAAGTCCATTGAGCATGATCTAAACATTTCCTCGTGTGTTTGGATAGTATGCTCAAATTGGCCATCAGTTTGAGGATAATAAGCCGTACTGATGCTCATCTCAGTATTCAGAGCATGTAGAAGAATCTTCCAGAACATATAGGTGAATATTAGATCTCTATCGGATAAAATAGATAGCGTTACTCTATGAATCCTTACCACTTATCTGATATATATCTCTGCTAGTTGATCCAATGAGAATCCTCTTGGATTTCAATGAAATGTTTTATCTTTGAAAGATGAGCCACAACAAACTAGATAGAATTTTTTACATTAGATGTATTTGGATGTCCCATGACAATGTCCATGGCGATGTTCTCCAATTTCCATGATGGTATGTGTAACGGTTGCAACATCTACATATAATTGTGGAACTCATCCTTAACTTATTGACATACTAGACACTTTGATGTATACTCAGTTATCTTCTTCTTCATGGTATCCCACTGATAATACTCTAGGAGAACTCAATACATCTTTGTGTTTCCTGGTTGAATGGAGAAATCAAAACTATTAACATCATCAAACTTTTCATTCCTTATAATTGGATTTGATGTAACACATAGTATTTTCCCAAATATCACAACTCCTTATTCATTAAAATTTAACTTTAACGATTTACTTTTTATGATAGTTTTCACTTTTTCTAAATTCCCACATCATCTTTCTGAATATTCATTGACCTTTCTAAAAGAGACTTTTTGGGAAATAATTTGTGAAAGGATTGATGATGTAACATTATTTATGATTCCCACATCCATATTCATCTAATATAATTAGATTTTATCCTTTTCAATTCTCATCAGTGGTAGAATCACTAGGCTCTTTCTACATAGAGCATCTGCCACATTGTTCGCTTTCCCAGGTTGGTAATGGATTGAGTAGTCATTGTCTTTGATCATATATAAACATCATTGTTAGAGAATGTTCATCTCATTATATGTAAATATATACTTGAGGTGTCTATGTTTAGTAAATACTTCACACTTCTCTAGAAATAGGTAATGTTGCCAAAATTTCAAAGTGAAGATTATGGAAGCCAACCGCAGATCATGTGTTGGATAGATTTTCTCATGAACATTAAAATTCCATCAAGCATATTCAATTACATTATCATTTTTATCAACCTATAGCCCATGCCATTTTTCAATGCGTGACTAAAAACAACAAAATGTTCTCCACCTGTAGATAGTGAGAGAATGGGTGCAGTGATAAGCCTCTTTTCCAACTCCATGAATCTCTCTTCCCATTCATCACACCATGAGAAATTTACTCACTTACGAGTTAGCTTGGTAAGAGGGTTGGAAAATCATGAAAATTTAATGACAAATTAGAAATAATATCTAATTATCCCCATGAAGTT
Source organism: Viscum album (assembly GCA_963277665.1). Taxonomy (NCBI): domain Eukaryota; kingdom Viridiplantae; phylum Streptophyta; class Magnoliopsida; order Santalales; family Viscaceae; genus Viscum; species Viscum album. The sequence goes on along the minus strand of OY728132.1, from coordinate 693,046,158 downwards.
ACGGATATTTGATACTGATGTTGGCCTCATCCATCCCTCAACTGCAGTAGTTTGGGAGGGATCTATAGATAACTCATTTCTTGTGATGATATGAACCAAGGATGAAACCACCTTCAACCTTAACTCAAATTTTTTCACCTTTCATAGGGCGTCTCCTTGCACAAGGTCTCTAGTACATTGCTTAGATTCTCCTCATTCTCCTCCTTGGTTTTGGAGTATTTAAGAATATCTTCAATAAATACTACCAAAATTTGTTAAGGAAATACTTAAGAAACTATTCATGAAGCCCATGAATATTGTTGGAGAATTAGTGAGTCTAAAAATAATTAATATGAATTAATATTGTTCATAACTTGTGGAAACTGCAGTCTTGGGGATATCCAATTTCTTCACCCTTACTTAGTAATATCCAAAACTCAAATCCACCTTGGAGAAGTATTGTGCTCCACGTAACTGATCGGACAAGTCATCAATTCATGGAAGATGATACTTGTTCTTTATTGTGATTTTTTTGAGCTCACAATAATCATTGTGAAGGCACAATTAACCATCCCTCATCATGATGAAGAAGGCTGGTGCACCTCATGGTGAAGCACCTGGGAGTATTAATCCTTTATCCAAATTCTCCTATAGTTTTTTCTTCACCTCCTCAAACTCCACAATAGTTATTCTATACGGACTGTTGGTTATTGGAAATTCTCCATGTATCATATTAATTTAGAATTCAACATCTTTTCTAGTAGGAAGACTAGTCAATTCCCCATGAAACAGTTCAAAAAAATACCACACAATAGGTAGGCATTCAAGGAAGGTTGCTTCCTTAGACTCAATCATTCATGAATGATATGCGTGATCATAGGGATTTAATATCTAGAAATGATATGATGGTGCTAAGGAAGATTCAGCCACCTCCTTGCACTTGTACCGAATTAGGGGTTGATTCTCCATATGGAGATTGATTTAACTCTCATGGAAATTTATGTCACCTCTATATATGGAAAGGAAATACATCCCAAGAATTGTATCAAATTCCACTATAGGAAGTATGAAGAGGTTCTCTAGGAAGATTAATCCAAAAATTATGAAAGGGGGGGAGATATATTCGTGGGATTCAATGATTTCCCCATTAGCTGTTCTTGTGGATATCATTACTTCCATGATTTGAGGCGGTGTTGGGATTGATCAAAAATAATTCAGGATATAAAAGAATGCATAGAACTGGAATAAAAAATTATGTTCACTATTATTTTATGACTAAATACTACACATGTCAGCACATCATTGTCGAGGTTCACTTCTGTAGTATTGTTGTAAAAATATATCCCTAAGTTCTTTGGAGGATGTTTGTTGCCGCTGAAAACACTAGGCATAGAGAACTGGTTTGCAAAGTGCCCCTCTTTTTTTTTTGAAGCTTTGGTCAAAGACCAAAGCAAAAATTTATTGAAACAAAAGAGAGATTACAAGAAGCGAAAAGAAGGGATTTTTTTACAATCTCTATCCAAAAGATGAAATAAATCAGGGGGGATAGAGTCCATCCAAGTCATGCTTTGATGGAAACCTTTGTTGGCTAGAGCATCAGCAACGCCATTTGCTTGTCGATAGGAATGAGTAGCTATAAACTCGATCCCACAGAGTAAATTGAGACAGTTCAACCAACGAGCAGTGAGCGACCAGGATAGATGAATGTTTCCAGTCCAGATGGCATTAATGCCCATGTACCCTTCTCTTCCACATCTAAATCATTTTATCATCCCATTCATGCATTTTTTGGGGCTCTTCTTTCCGCACCATTAGAATGTGGGGTGCTGGATTTTCATTGAACCATTAGATTTATCCATGGGACCTCCATAATTGAATTCCACCTTACACATCTTATCACAATGATACCCTTGAGATTATCTGACCACCATTTTGACCTTGAGGGAACATTTGGATATTTCCTTATTTCCCTTGGAGTCATGGATCACTAGATCATTCCGTATGCTAGGTTATAGCCCACCAATGAAGTAGTAAACCTTGCATTCAGAGGTAACGGAAAATACATAGGTGTATCATGCAATCCTTGTGTAGATTTTCATATACGATCCAATATATTCTTCATCTTTTTACATAAGGGAAAGAAAGTCCATTTCTATCTTATGTTATAAGGTCTACGGAAAATATTTATCGAAAAATAGTTTCCATAAATCCTTTCATTCCAACCCCTTGAGCTACATCTCCGTCTTTTTATTTTTTTTATCAATGTCCTCCATTGATTGGATTTACCCTCCATACAATAAGAATACAGAATAACCTTCCATTGTATAGAACATTGAATTATGGAGAAGATATTTTCAATGGAGTTGATCCATTGCACGGTAATTGAGTGATCAAATGATCCATTAAATGTAGGAGGAGTTTGTCTTATTAAACTCTAAAATGAAACTTGTTCATTATTTGGAGGGGTTTAACATTCATCTTGACCCATGTATCTATTAAAAAGATTAGTTAACTGAGAGAGTATCGTGTCAATGTTCAAAATTCCTGCTTCTATCAGATATGGGATCTCATTAGAAGAGTAATCACATTGATCTTATATTAGTTGTTATCATGAATACTCATATTACAAGCCATTGGTTGCAATGAAAGAATGTTATGGGTAACACATAAATGGGAATCCAATGATAAAAATAGATGACATATATATTAAATTTATTTACTTAACTTTTGAATTTATTGGCTTTAATATATGTTATCCATGATCAACTTCCTATCATATATTCTTTGGGGTAATTTTTATTCCCTTAAGAATGCTTCAAAATAATCTTGGGAATTTACCATGGAATATCCCCCAGGAGTATTGTAACCGAGAGTACATCAAGCCCAGTTGTCCTGCACCGGTTACCGTTCGAGTCTAGCTCAATGAAGTGTTTTTATGTTTTACCCCTAGATATATCTATGCCAAAGAGGCCTCTTCCTGCTCGTATATAGACAAGGATGTATTTTATTAATAAACCACATACTCATTACTCACCAAAATCTAGGGATGTTTTTATTATACTTAGTCCTATCCTTAGGGTTTTCACTAGGGTTTTATAATCCTAATCCCAAAAATATCTAATCATATCTTTTGATACCAACTATAAAAACACTACTATTTATTTCACACTTAAACATATTTTATTACATAAAACCAACATTTGATACAACATAGAATATCAAAAGGACTTTCATATTTAGGGATTAGGAACATTACATTACCACTTGAAACATGATATACACAACTTTATTGAAAACTTCTTTTACATGACCACATACATTTTATCATACTTAGTATTGAATGGGATAACCATATGACATGCATAAGAAAATGTTGATCTATAAAGACTTGTAAGGGGTAAAAAATGTATAACATGAAAAATACATTACATTTTAAGTAATAAGAATATCGATGGAGCATAAGTGAAACATGAACATAAAGGCATGACACAACATGATTGTCATAACATAGAAATGTGACCACAACATTTAACATGACATTAACATGAGGAAATGATCATTGCGGATGGAGCATTAGTAATCCCTAACTGTACTAAAATTATCATTAGTGAACCCCATTTCACATGACGTATCATGACAATAATCATTACCCAATGCATTGTAGCTCTATCAAATCACACTATTCTTAGTCATTTAATTTCATGCAGAAGTGTGCCACATTAATCATACAACGTGGAATCATTTAGCATCATCATTTATTCCATGATAAATGGAATATAGAAAAAATACATGAAACTACATAATCAATAAGTAAATGTGAGTAAAGGTGAATACCCTTGATAAGGAAACGAGCATGGTATAATCTACAGAATGTCTTTGGAATGAAAACTCATGGTGAAATTTCAGCAGCATAACGGTGTGACATAAGAATCCATCCAAATGGTTGATGAGAGAGAAAGGGGTTTCTCATCATATGTAAATAAAATATACAATGATTAGGGTAATGTACCTACATGTCCCAACATATGTAATGGAATTTAGATTCATAATATAAAATAATTGATTGAATATAAATTAGGAGAGAGATGTCCCTTATAGAATTTTAGCATGGTAACTGGTGAACGTAAGAGGAATTAATGAGAGATAATGGAGTCTCTCATCATTCAAACATAAGGATGATTGTATGGGGGAGGTGAAAAAGCAAACCCCAATATTTTTAATTGAAATTAAATTTGTATAAAAATATAATTAAATTTGGAAAAACTAAGAAAGGAAGAAATCCCTTACTTGGAAGTGTGGTCCCAAAGGGTTGGGTGGGGATTGAGAGAGTCTTATTGAGAACATGGGGTGCCATTGAAGGATTATATAGATAGGAGGGTAGAGTTTGGTCAGTATCCAAAGGTTTTTAGTGAAGAGAAGTTGGATATTGGGTTGGATTATATACGAAAAGGGAGGGAATTCTTTATTATTTAGGTTTGGGACACCAGACATTAATCTAATCAAAATCATAATCCAACCATTGGGACTAGACCATGGTTTTTCCCAAAGTGGAGTGAAAAACATTATTTTATAAGGATGGTGACCTAAAATCATAATATATTTTTATTTATTATATGGATATGATACACACTCTCAAGGAAATCATTTTAAATGTCAAAATGTCTTATAACTCTTGTTGGGTCCCCTAAGGCACTATAAAATTAATCAAAAAAAATTTAAAATCCCATTATTTTATATATAAAAAATATATAGGCATAAAAAATGATTATAGTATTTTATTACACCACTATATGGTCATTATGATGTCATATAACACATTATATATTTAAACAATATTTAATTTCTACCCAAAACATCGACTGTCTATAAAAATTATGAAAAATTCAATGTTGGATAATTTCGACGTCCAAATAAAAAAAATGTTATTAATTTTGTATAAATAATTTTTTAAATATGTGAATTTCTATTTTTGAAAAAAAAAACAGATATTTATCAAAATTTCATATGTTTTGACCAAAACAAAATTCAAAACATAATAAAAATTACAATTGGATTCATAAAAATTATACGATCATTTATATTTATTGAAAATTAATTTAGTAATAATATTTCATTAAAATATTCTATAATTAAAAAATCCATGAATTCATCAAAATAGAATTCTTAATTTAATACTAACTAAAAATTCTATTTTTCATTAAAAACATTTTATAGTGTAACAATAATAAAATGAAGGTATATTGTATATTAAAAAATAATGTACATAATCATAGTGCTAGTGTATGTTTACATAACCCCTTATAACATCCACATAAGGCCAAAGGGTAAGGTCTGCGATGGTGATAGTCTCTTGGGGAGGATCAGATAACATTGTTCCGGTGGTAATCCCTATTAACATCAACTTCTCTAGTATGGGGTTCCGCTCAAGCATAACGTGTAGAAGCTCGATTTGGTATTGGTCAAGAGAGAATCTTAGTGACGCCACCTCTTTTTTGAGCTCTAAAAAATGGATTCATATGATAAATTCTACTGGATGAGGCCACCACATACTTTTCTTGAGTACATTGGATTTTTTAAAGCCCTATTTTTATACTAATCTTCTAATCACTATTCAAAAACAAAATACCAACGGCCATTATTCATAATGGTATTTTAATATAAAAAACGTTCAACCATGGAAGTCCATATGTTATATAGCCATTTTACATAATAATATATTTAATTTTATCAAGTTGTTTTTTTATCAATAAAATTTTGGGTCTTACAAATACCACTCTAAATTCATTTTCATTTTTATCATTATTGGATATATAGAATATTTAGATGGAAAATAAATTAATGGATTGGTACACATTCTTGATAATTGTGTTGTGACATGATAGAAACATTTATGTGATGGAATGACCACTACCAATAGAGTCCCCTTAGGGATTAACAAAGGTGGATATAGATAAATACTTAATGCATTTTGGTGACTCACTAGTTATTTAGTGTTTCATGTATTCATATATTTCTAGCGAGCTATACAAAATCCATGGGGATAGTGATGCTTTACAAATATTACCTTTTCTCCAAGAGTTATACTATATGGAAGCTGAAAAATAAATATATTAGATAATAATTTCTATTTATAGATGTATTCTAGTAGAAGGAAATCAATTATGATATCATGTACTCAATACGATCAGGTATATTAATGGACTTGAGTACCTGGGGTTCAACATGAACAGGTATCATTCAACTTATCTCATTCATGCCAATATACACAAATATTATTTACCTTAATTTTATATTATATTATATATAATTGGAATAATTAACTCCCAAATCTTTTTGCATTAGCTCAGCAAACATATATAGATATGAATAATAAAAAATATTCATTTTTTATTATGAACAATTGGTTGAATGCCAAGGATAATATTTCAAGGGATATTTCTAAGTAAAAGACATTTATACAATTCCCTTTCATGAAACCAATGGTACAACATGAGTGAAATTAGTAGGAAGATTTATTATATACATGTGTCATGAAAGACCACTGAAATAATAATTTCATTTCATGGATGATGAATCAAGAATATAATACTTCATCAGGTATATATGTCATTGAATGAAATCTATGTATATATTCACGTTAATAATTTGGAAATTCATGTGGATAACCAATTTGTATTCAAATAAAGTAACTATGTTGAATCAAGATAATTGAAAAGGTGAATTTTTTCTATGAGTAAAAATTAATACAATTCTAAATGTCTTGGCAGTGGAATACTATAATCTTAATTTTCCCAGTGGGATGGTTCTTATACTAAATAATTTTTATTATGTACCATCTATTACAAGAAAAAATAAAATAATTTCTGAGTTATACACAATGGATTTTATTCAATGTTTTGGAATAAATGTTCTCTTAAAAACAAGGACAACATAGGTAATGGTAAGAGCTATTTTTAAAATGGTATTTATATAATTGAGTTATAAAGTGTGGTTTTTTCATTCAATGAAAAATACATTGAGAATAAATCATATCATAACATCCTATGGAACATCAGCTTAGTTTATGTAAACGTGGATAATTAATATATGCTACATGATGTATGGTATTTAAACTTACACTTGTTAAATACCTTGGATGCATGGCATCCTCTTTTTCATGGTAAATAAAAAAAATCACATTTTAGTGCGAAAAGAGAAAGTAAAATATAACATTTTGAATTGCATTATACTAATTTATGTCCTACATTTCCAATATAGGAAAGTGGTGGGGTATCACTCTTCATCTATTTCACTAATGGCTATATAAGATATAGATATTTATACATAGTTTTTTACATTTAAAAATCCTTTATAATGTTTAAGGAACATCAAAACTAAGTATATAATCAATGTGGTAATAATATTAAGAAACATTGCACAAACTGTGGAGGAGAATATCTTAACAAAGAATTCATCAATCTTTTAATGGAGTGTGGGATTATTTCCAAACTCACTCCTCCTTATACACCATAGTAAAAAAGTTGTTTCTTGTATTTAGGAATCGGTCCCTTCTTGAGATAGTCATATCGATGTTGATTTATGAAACTCTAAAATTATCATTTTTTGGATATGAACTACAAAACTACTGCATATACTCTAAAATAAGTTCCAACAAAAGAAAAATATGGGATTCAATATGAGTTTATAATGGATGAAAATACAGTCTGTCACACAAACATGTATGTGGATGTGAAGTGTTTTTCCATACAATACCTATTAGAAATTAGCATCTTGAATCTTGAAGTGGGTCTATATCAGTTATCTAAATGATACTAAAATATAATACGTATAATACCCTTCATATAAAAACGTTTGTGAAGAAATACATGCTACACTTCTAAAGAGAGAAACCATTTACAATTAAAATGGTTGTGTAAATATTTATGTTTGTGAAGTAAATGACTTATATGAAATATATAAAATAAGGTAACTATATCTATAAGGGAATTTGGTCAAAAAATTTGTTCCCAAGAAACAAGTACTATGCACATCCTCTATAGTGATAAGATAAAATAGGTGATATTGTTTTTTATCACTGTGTTTGTTGACTCATTACTTCTATATAATGACGAACCTATTACCTATAAATAATCACTAGACAAAAAGAAAATTTTTAAATTAAAAAATCCATTATTTTTTATATTGATTACATATATGAAAATTAATATTGTATTACTATAGACAAACTAGTAGATGTAAATCATATTTGGTGTAAATTGGTTTTCAAGAAGAAAATGCACATGGTTGTTCACTTATGATCTTATGAAGCACAACTAGTGGCTTTGGGTTTTACGAAACCTCAAGGAATATACTATTATAAATCCTTATCGATGGTGGCTATACATAATTCTATTTCAATATATCATGTAATAAAATTCATCGATGATTAGAAAATTTTTAAAATGGAGTTTGACACAACTTTTATAAAAGGGATTTTATTTGAAGATATTTATATGACAAAAACTGAATAGTTCATATTGTCAAAGGGTTCCAATAATGTCTTCAAGATAAAAAGATTCATTTATGGATTGAATAATTCTTCTTGATCATGAAATACTTGATTTTATGAGGTAATCAGATAATTTTGTTTAATTAATAATGAAATGGATTCTTGTGTCTATAAATAGGCTGGTTGAAGATGAATTATTTTACTAGTATTTGATATTGATAATATTTTATTAATGTGAATCAAAATGAGTGTTTTATTTTCACTGAAGAAATTTTTAAATTAATTCTTCTACTTGAATAACTTAGGTGCACTAGTCAATATTTTTTGGATCATGATATATCAAACTAGTTCCGAGAGGATTCTTGAGATAAGTAAAAGTTCATATATTGAATAGGTAATGAAATTGTATAATAAATAAAAATATAGTAGAGGATAGTTTTCTATGTCACGTTCCATTATTCCCTCTAATAATATGTTTTATCAAACACATTAGAAGATTAAAAGAATGAGTAGAATCATTTATGCTTTAACTGTGGGATCTATCATGATTGTAAATATATGTACTACAAATCATAGTTCCATTAATTGAGAATTTGGGGATGATATCAAAATAATCCATGCTAATTATATTTTGATGTTGTAAAATCTATCATAATGTATGTGTTGTGTACAAATGATTTTCTCTAGGTCTATGGAGGATTTGAGGAGCTAGTAGTGAGGGGATACACTAATTATAGATTTTAAAAAAATAATTATTTTTTGAAATTATAGTCATTCTATTGTTTTTTCTGGAATGTTGGTCAAGTGAATTGGATGAGCTCAATGTAGTCTGTGGTTGACGATTCTACATTATAATTTGAGTATGTAGAATATTCTATTATAGCTAAGGAATAATTTTAGATATACATATTTTTTTTTCTAATCATGTATTTTCACTTAGATGTTTCGACCATGTTATGGTATACTATAATAATACATTTGTAGTGGTACATTCCACTAAGGCATGGTCAAACTAATGGAAAATCATATATATCTGAAGATTATTCTCATGAATGATTTTACTCAGGGATACAATGTTCTGGTTAACAGATTATATATAAAGTTTTATGAGGTAAAACCCCTAACTAAATCCATATATCAATAGAAACATATACTTATGTGGGATCTAGTAGGTTAGAAATTGTTAGCAGCTGACATTAGTAAAAGTGGAAATGTTTTATGTGGGTGTCCTAGACCCAAAAACATTATGTACATTTATTAAAATTACATGAAAATGGTTTTATATATTGAAGTGTTTATTCTTACAATAATTCTATTTAAACATCTAAATAAACTGTTAATATGGTTATTTTCCCTATATTACATGTCATTTCAAATTTCTATAGCCTCTCCTAGATATAATGAGACAATCGATGTACAATGAAAAAAATCATAAAAATATGTTCTATTGTATGGATAAATCATTCTAATGGGACATAGATGATATATGAATATCATGTTTTGAGGGATCAAAACCACTGATAATTAATTAAAAAAATTTCGTACAAGGTTATCTCAGGTTAATCAGATCATAAGAACATTTTTTTTTGTTTCCTTGGTCGTTCCATTCTATAAACACGTGTATTGTTTTAGAGACTTTATATTGTTATAAATGTGTACCATTTGATGGCATACATTTATGAAATGGAAAAACCACGAAAAATTAAAGTGTTTCAAATCAGATTTCTTCAACTACTTCCAATGGGAGAATAGACTCTATAAGAGTGAAAGGATCCAAAATTCTTTTTTGGGTTTGTTTTTAATGATGATGGCGACACTGAAAATTCATTTGTGGAAGAGAATAGATTTTCACATCTCAATATCTGTTTCTTGAAGAAATCCATTTGGGCGTGAAACTCAATTGTGTATTGTATATTATGTTCCCTCACATTCAATTCATCATTCATCTTTTCATCAAGGTCTTCTGAATGATCTCTCAATCCCTTGTTGTTTGAATGTAATTATTTTTCAGTCATGATGATTTTCCATATGATTTCATGTCATTGTTACTAGTTAAATTCATCCATCTCTATGTCAGGAATGTGATGATGATGGTTTTCTTCTGGATTATAACAACATTCTAAGGGATTTTTGGTTATCAAAGTATGTATTTGACACTATATGATCCCACACCATGCCTTCTCATCAACTTTAGATTATATATTTGCTATGTCAAAATATTGAGCAACTCATTGAGTTGAAAAGGTGGAAGGAGAAGAAACCTCATATATTCTTCTGTCAATAGAAACACCATCAATTAATCTTCTCAAAGTACTAGTTTCATCAATAGCTTCTGCCTCGTGGATGAGATATTCCCCACTTGGATGAAAATAGTTCCTCAAAAACTATTAAAATTATTAAATTAGCACTATCAATTCTATAAATAGGGAGACTGGTGAGGAAATGTTTTTCTCCACATGATGGACTAGTCTGTTTAGCAAACCACCCTAGTAGGCATCTACTAAATCGTGGGATAATAATAAGCCAGATTTTTAAGGGTCTTCATAGGTGGAAGGATATGCTTTATATTTCTGTGAGTATGTACCAAGGGTAGCCACAATTTTTTTTGGATAATTTCATGATTCGATTCTCCCTGCACACCATTGGAAGGGAGGCACAAAACCATTTGATATGTCCAAACTGGTGAGAAAATTGTTAAGGTGTATATGGATCATAAAAAATCATCTAATCAGTCCTAAATAATGAAAATTAATTCTTAATAGAGATCTGGTATGACCTTTCATTAAGATAAAAACCTCCATTACTAATAATTGTCGCAGTACATTTCAGATGGGTCATGAAATCAAAGACATTAGATTATCTCAACATCTTAGAAACTTAATTAGGGCCTAAAATTGTTTCATGAACCACGGAATATTCATGAAACAATGTGTTAAACATGTTGTCAAGGATTATAACAGAGTTTTAGTATCTATATTCATCGATTTGATCCCTTATCATACTGAATATCCAAAAGAAGTGGCCACCCATCCTATAAAGAATGTAACCATATTGAATGGGACCAGGAAGCTGGTAAATTTATGGGGTAATCTATACGTCTATATAAAGAGTTTCCCCCTATAATATAGAAGCTTCTATTTCCAATATGCTATTTTAGATTCCTAAGTGTACTTCCCCAGCATATAAAATACACCCATTGAATAAAATGGCCATAAAACCCTCCATCCTATGGCTAAGAAATATTACAAACCTCAACCTATATACCCAGTTAGTATGTTCTCTAGTTTTTAAGAATTCCCAATATGAACTAGCGCTACCATGGAACAGGTCTGAAGGGAACTAGGGAGGGTGTACAGTGGTCTGATGAGCTCCATTATGATAGAAATATTTCTTGTTCAGATATTTACAATAAAGTAATGAATTAATTTTTAGTTCCTTAATTGACATTTATTTCAGCAAGTTCAGCATATCCCTTTTCAAATCTAGAGTCTATGTAGGGTCAGCCCTGACATTATATGAAGGAATGAACTAGTCATATATTTCTCTATTGGTGGATATCCAACCAAGTTGATAGATATGCTAAAGGATGGTTCCTTCATTGCCACAGGAAATATGGAAGGAATTAGTATGAAAGAACCAAGGACTAACTAGTTCTATGCTAATGTCTAAATATTGATAAGTAATTAAATGAGTGAACCATAATAATTCCTAAATATGAATAGTGTGTAACTGGTCCAATAATTCAATGAAAATTTTTCTCACCCCAATTATCCATGCCCAGTTATTAGAAATGATTCCACCATGGTGAAAATCACATTTAAAACTCTAGCCACCATATCGGTTATTCAATTAATAGATAAATAATATAATGTAACAATGAGTGGTGGGATGGGGGAGAAACATTGTATCTATCTAGAAAAAGATGGGAGTTTTCCAATATATAGGAAAATCCTAAGGACTTTTCTATGACCTGTTTACCATCCTCAGAAACCATAGAATGAATAATATCAAGGGATGTTGACACTAGCAAGATTGACTGTCATATTATAGTGATAAAATTGTAATGTCATCCAGTAGGCCAAATCCATTCAAGGATGGATGATGTGATAAAGGATAGTCCTGAATTTCAAACGAGAGAATACATTTCAGAATATCATTTTCTGAATACAAATGATATATAGGGTAAAAATTTATATTTCCAACAATCATAACCCTCTTATTATCCCTGAAGGAAGAAGTGTGACATGAAATGGTAGTCTCCTCCATAAATGAAGGGAGAATATGTCAAACAAGTTGAAAATATGTCAATTGAACATCCAAAATCAGGATGTTTCATATGAATCACATGACACATATGGGGGATCATGACCACATGACCTTATTTAGGCCTCACACACCTTCCTTGAAGAACTCATGGACCATATAAATATGGAGGATATCTCAGGACTGTACAACCCTCGATAAGAATTTTGATCATGAGATACTAACATAACACTTGATATTTGTAATATTTGAGTGATAATGTGATAGTATCAGTAGATCCTGCAAAACCAATAAAGGAAACCGTACAACCATAAACCAAATATCTATAAATTACTAAGATTTAGAACATAATTGGATTGAATTTTTTTTAAATGTAAATCTCATGAAAAGGTGCTCATGAGGCATCCTTTGAAAATAGGTTATGTGAAAGGTTCTCATAAAGAGGTCTTATGAACAGATCTCACATCTTATTCTTTGAAAAGGTCATGTGTAAGGTTCACATGAGAGATACTGATCATAATAGATCATGTGCGTTTGAGTTTCTAGTAAAGGAGTCAACCTACTTTATCTTATGTGTAGGGAAATCCTAGTATTACCAATGGTCTCTTAGAAAACCAAACATTTCACAACACACGAATTGGAGATAGTCACAATGAATCAAATTGTAATATAAATTTCTCAAAAATGAGCACCTTTCTAATGAACATCACACCTAAGGGGGTGGTATATGTTGATTCCCAATAACTGAGAATAGAAAAATATAAAAATGGAGAAATACCCAATGCATGGGTATTATTGTATCAACCGAAAAATTGAATAGAAGGTGTAAAACATCACATGAATCACATGAACTCCCAAAGGAAACATGATCACATGACCTTTATAAGGTAATAAGAACATATCATGCTTAGTGTATGAAATACATCAGATCCTGATGATACCATTTTATAAGATCATATGTTCATTAAAATACATTCACAAAACTCACTGATCATGGGGAGACTTTTATATGCGATCCCCAAGTCATGCGACATATCATCAGGTAGGATCCTAACAACCGTTGGAATGTCATTATAAAATAAAAAATAAAAATATGCATTTTACCAAAGCCTTATTTTTTGTTTAACATCATGCGATGAAATTATCTATTTTTCAAGATACCAATAAGTCTTAGAGACTTGTCCACATTTCATAGATTAATCTTATTAATGTGTCACCAAAATAATTAGAAGGGTTATGGATAGGCCCAACCTATTTTATGATACCCCTTATGCTCTATATACAATCAATTGATTTTATATATTTTTATAACATCAGATCACCACATGACCTATTATTGGTCTCATGAAACAAAATAAGAAATGGGAGGGGTTTATTTGAAAACACTCATAAAACATCATGATACCACCATCTCCTGAAATATAATTAAAGAATTAAAATGGGAAAATTAAAAGACACTTGGAGAATGATTATATGCTAGACTTAATGAGAAAGGTATCATATGCCCTGGGGGATCATAGTCGATCATGTGGGCCCCCACTGACAATAATGATTGATCTCATAAAGTACTTGATACACATAATCATGTTATCATAGTTCCTCCTTGGAAGCACACCATTGTCTCCTGGAAGACCCCATAAAAATCATATTCGATCACGTGAAATCGAATCAAAAGGAATAATTTCTTAATGAATACTTTTAAACATTCCCTCAAGAACTTTTGAGACTCATTTTCATGTCCATGTGGTCAGTTTAGATCTCATTAATCAATAAGGTCCTCGTAAAATTTCTATTGAGGGACCTACCCACAATTTCTGAAAATCATGACACTATCCCGGGATATCCTCTGGAAGGATATCATGTAGCACTTAATCTGAAATCCCTCCACCACCTCCATCAAAAATAAAAATATATGTTATGCACATGGTGGAATATAGTAGAGGTTGAGAGGACTATAAATCCCTCACCCAAATTATATTGAAATAACCTACCTGCTCATCCATGATCGATCTCGTATGAGAGAATATGAGCTGTTTTATTAAAATGATTGTTAACACAATCGTGAATAGCCTTTATCTAGGTAAATATTAGGCCAACGACATAGGTATCATTAAACATGTATATAAACAATGAATTATCACTCCGAGATCATGTGATGAAATTATCTCATATCAGTAAAATTATTTGAAGGAGGTACCACAGATCGAATGGGTCATGAAATACCTAAAATAAGATAAACAAGAAAATAATGAAAAACATTTTAAGTAAAAGGATCTAACAAAGACTAAATGAATATAGTCACATGTGATGATCATATATGAATCGTTATTTGTGCTTCACATGACTCATTCAGATCAAGTGACAGTATAGGACATGTAACTCAAATCATGATATTCTCATTTGACATAATATTTTGATCAGGTGATGTCCATTGGACATTTTGAAAAAGCCACATTATAATATTTTCATATTGAACACAAGTATTTTGATTCCATCGGAGCATTACATCCATGATTTTGTTATGTCCTACAGATAGGTCACCCATGTTATGCGGTGAATCAAGGGTAGGTTAGTTTGGTCTCAAAGTGACACTATGGTATTTCCTTTAATATCCTTCCTCAACATCCAGACATGTCAACATGAAACTCACTGTGTCTTCTAGATTGGTTAGCCTTGTTCATGCAATTTCATTTTGTTAAGTCATCCAGATCATCTAGAGCCTTCTTGTATTCTTATCCTTGATCAAGTGATAACCTCTAGAAACCTCATCGAGGTCATGTGACACCCTCCAATAACTTTATACATGATCATGTGATGGTCTCCAAAAAGGGAATGTCCATACTTCTTTAGACATGTAAAATATAAAATCATAATATTTCGAGTAGAAAATAGGGACATGTGAAATAGATATCCCTGGACATGATAACCTTGTCAAAGTGACACATTAGGGAAACCATAGTGTATAATACATGATCCCCATATTAGTGAAACAATAGTGTCCAAGCATCGATCAGTTGCTCAATATGAATTCTCACATAAAAGGGAATCCTCAGTATGTATTCTTGATTAGTGGCATGATATTTAGAAGCCCATATAAGGGTATCCTTAGTGAGTAAGCTATGATCTTATGAACCAAAGGAACTCTAATTCCAGAAATAAAAATGATATTTACTCTAGGACCATGGATTATTTGTGATGGATTAGTAGTGAAGATATGTCATTAAAAAATCTATTTGTGATGGGATTCCATCGATAATACTGTGTGAAAAAAACATCATCGTATTTGTGGTCATTAGTGATAGACCATCGCAAATAGTAATTTTTTACGACGAATGATATATCTTTCGCAAATAAGTGCTATAATTTTGTTAAATAACCATTTGTGATGGCTAGTTTCAATAGATTATTTATGACAAACTGTCCATCTATCCCAAAAAAAATTTTCTCTTAAAAAACATGAGACATGAAAGAATTAAAATTAATTTTAAAAATTAAAAATTAACGAAAATAGATTAATTTTAAAAAAAATACCCATATATCTCTAATAATAAGTAGAATATTTAAAATGGAAAATTATTTTAAATTTTTTAATATTATATATAATTAAAAATAGTTAAAATAAAATATAATTTTAAAATTAACTATAAAAAATATTTTTTTAAAACATTAATAAATTTTAGAATATTTACACAATTAAAATTAATTATAAAAATTTAAAATATTTATAATTAATTAATAAAATGAAATATATTCGAAAATTATATTTTATTTTAAAAAAAGAAATTTTTTTATTAAATTAAAATAGATATAAAAGGATTAAATCATTTAATAAATGATATGTATGTCATAAAAAATTATAAAAAATCATAAAACAAATGAAATCATCAATTGGTGTTAGGTGGAGTAGGTTCACATGAATGACAATGAGGAAGATCACTTGAAGGATCATAGAGGGAAACATCATACTAATTCCACTTGCAAGTCACCACATATACATCAACATCTGCTAATCTCTTCTATAATATTTCTCATGATCGTCTACTATCTCTTTATGCATCTATTTTATCTTCTCAACCTCTCATAATACATTTTAGTAGATTTTAACATCGATTAGACTCACCATGAGATCCCTTTGAGTTGACTGATGACATCATTGAAGTACCATAGTAATCTGTAAGTGTCACTTGATAACTAATAACACTCACATGTCATTTCATGATAGCCTACAAAGTCACTTATATATTGTCCCATCATTAAAACATGAATCACCAGTGGAATCTTGTTTTCTTTTGGAATGACTCTCTCGTGAATGAGAATTCATTGCCAATTTTGTTTCCTTAAATATAATTTCCAATTAGAATAAAAATAAAATTAATATCTATGATTTTTTTAAAATATTACTCCCAAAAATGTTGCGATATTGGTCCCCTACAACTTCTTATATATTGGGATCAGAATACATGTTATTATTCATGTCAAACTTAATAATATATGAGTCAGTAGGGGATTTTATGATATAACTTACATGTTATTGTTAATGTATATATACATTAATAAATAATATCATCTACCATATGTCACTGAAGTATGAAAAATTTACAACTCTAAGACCTATGTGTGAACACTTGGCTCCACCAGCTCTAACATCTAGTTGATGACCTCCTACTAAAATTTAATCCTATATAGAGGGAGAAAAATTATTCCAATAAATAGTATGGGATATATTCAAGTCAATGGGAGATGCTAGACTGATTGAAAAAATAGAACAAAAGTCATCCATTGCTCACTTTTTGAGGTTGTTTAGAAACTGAGGAATGTTCTAAAATATAAATAAATATTATGCCATTCAAATGGGACCTATCTGGACATTAGGAATTATATAAAATAAATACAGAAATATTATTTAAATATATGATGTAAATTAAATAAATTGTAAAACATTTATATTATTCAATAACATACATTCCAATGGATAAAAATATATTGATCTAATGTGATGATAACTATGTCCCACGATATCCATGGCTCGAAAAAATAATTTCATTAAATCGAACAAGCCATCAATATAGCTAAATGTGAAAACTATGAAAATAAAAAGAAATAATCATAAATTTATTTCCAAATTTATTACTAAATGTCAATATAAAATAAAAATAATAAATAAATATACATACCTCCATAAACAAGCATCAAAACACTCAGATGGTCATCTGTCTGGAACATGATATCAAATCATAAATTTAGAAATACTATGCCCCCTTTTAATAAGTGTACCATCCTGAGGATTAACTGAATCAATCTCATTAGCAGGAAGTATGAAATCAGTAAGAGAATAAAGTAGATATAAAGGCTCATCTCTAGCCATATGAAACAAATATACACACATGTATAAAATTGTTGATCAATATATAAAATATAAAAAAATAATAAATACTAGAATATAAAAATATTACCTATAAAAAATTGTTAATACAACTAACAAATATAAAAAATATATAAATATCAGAAAACAATAATGAAATTTATCTAAATACATAAATGTAATACATAAATCATCATCATATTCATCATTTTCATCATGATCAATGTCATATTCATCATCATCAGCATCATCAAAATCAATATGGCCTTTTGTTCCAACGTCCCGTATTACTTCATCTACATTGTCTATACCATCGGACCTTACCTAAGGGGTTTCATCAAGGATATTTATATCTCATCTAGTAAGACATAGATTTTGGGATGTTTCTAGAAAAAAATTAATATGGTAGACATCCAAAAAAGAATTTTTGTATTCCGTAAATGGATTTTCATGTGATTTCATTTTTTCACACTCCACCAGTCCTTAAAATATCTCTAAAAATTATAGTAATTTGTATAATAAGTTTTATGTGCATGATTTTGGAACAAAAATAATTCATTTGATGTAAAAATACATATATATTTAATGTCAATGAATACTTATCATGGATGAACATGATAACCTCCACCAGTACCAATTTGATGAAATTTTATCATAGATAATATATTTCAATAATATCATCTAACATACTATAAAATTTATCTTCAGTTTCTATATGATAGTATCCTTTGAATAAGAAACAATTATTCAATGATTTCATTTTTTCACCATATATGTGTGTATTGAATTGAAATCCATTGAAAAAAACAAATTATAATATTTTACCAATTTAGAAGGTGGGGTTTTATCACACAAAATTGGATATCAATTTAATTTTCAGGTTTTGATTACAAAAAACAAAAAAAATTATAAATAATATATATCATTGAACAATTTATTTATTATTTAATCATGAAAAACATAACCTACCAGTATATGAAACAAATATACATTTTTTAAGATTTTTCTCAAGGGAAGTAGATGAAATTTGTATTAATTGTATTCTGATATGGTGACTTTATAGTCTATAATAATTTATTATATCTAAAAATTTCTTTTATAAATATTTTTAAAAATAATAAAAAGGAAGTTGTTACTGAAAAAAATTGGGTCATTTCATTACAAATTTTTAGAAAATTTTTGTGTTTTATGTACATTAATTCATCCCTATGAAATCCTTCACTATGACCACCAAAATCAATCATGGGTTGATTAAGAACTAAAAAATGATAGTCTGTGACATCATCCATATTTTTTTCATTACGACCCATGAGATTAGGTTTTGAAGGATATTATGACTACAAATATTGTGAGAAAAAATTTTAAATTTTCTCTTGCAAGAACTCATCTGCAATCAACCCTTCAACAGATTCTTTGTTACATATATTCTTATTTCATTTTTTCATAAATCTTTCAAAATCATAAATCCAATGTAATTTTTCTAGACCACCACATTTATCTTCAAATGTAAAATACAATATTAAATTATCAACGGAATCAAATAAGACTGCTGAGAATATTTTCTCTAATTTACATAAAATTAAAATAAAATCTTTTTCCAAAAATATCAATGCATCATAATCCTATGTTTTTTTCACAAATATTTTAGAGAAATTATGGTATTTAGACAACAAGACCTATAATAAATAATTAAATAGCCCTGTAAGACCAACAAATATTAATATTTCAATTATGACATGTCATTCAAGACTTGTTAACCTTATAATATGTCCATTACTGATGAAACAAGAATAATTAGAAGCATTACCATGGGGAAACCTAAAAACTTGATTACATTGACTGAATAAGAAATTAGATTATTTTTTATGTGAGCATGCCAATGTTGGCTTCTTTATTTTGTTTAATCATTCATATTCAAATAAATGAAGTTCATTACTTCTGTAAATATGGAAAAGATATAAACATGCCATTTCAATATATTTTGTCTTACAAGGTGTGTCCAAAATTGTATAATGTACTTTATCAAAACATTTCTTCTTGATATGCATTATATCTATCATGTGATGAACAAAAAATCATACCAATAGGGATGATCCCAAAAAATACTCCCCTTTATCCAATTATGTTCTCTCTAAAAAATATATTTTTTAATCTTTTATGGTTTTTATAGAAGTAACTCTATGAAATATAGAGAAAATATATTTTAACTAATTACTTAAGATCCCTAATAGAGGTTCATCTAGTTCAATTTTGTTTCTGGTAAAATTATTTATGATCTTCTAAAAATGGTGATCTATAGGAAGAAAACGTTGATGAAATTAAAAATAACTTACCTTTCCCCCATTACCCAAAAAATGCATTATTATTAGATAATAATTATGTATATAATTCTAGACCATGTAATATACATTCATTTAACATACCACATTATGTAAAGTCACTGATCTTCAATAACAATGCATCATTTAGTGAAAAAATCTGATTTGCAACTATATCAAATGTAGTCACACTTATGATCCATAATAAAATTAGCTCTTTAATTAGAGGATTCAAGTAAACAAAAATATCCCTTAGTAGATGTCCTATAATTAAATTTTCAATATATATATATATATATGGTTCCTCCATCATCATCCCATGAGGTAACATATAACGAGTAATGAAAACAGACCAACAATAATATCGACTACCATAACAAACAAATTTACAAAAACCATTTATAGAGAGGCATAATGGTATGTAATGGGGTTCTGAGGAAAAGGTATGATGCATATAATCAAATTTTGTATTTGAATCACCATCATAAATATGATTTATGTTTTTAATAATAAATATATATGATTTTTTCATGTAATCAATCTATCTATATTGTGAGACATAAACAAAAGTTGTAATGAAGGTGTGTTTGTAAAATAGCTCAACTATTTCACAAGATCTCTGGATGTTCCATGTTGAGATTCTTTATACCTCTATTCTCAAAATTCATCACAATTAACAAAGGATTAATAATCACCATAATATACTATGTAGTCATTTAAACATGAATGGATTTTCAGACAACTAAGTCCCAAATTATGGAACAACCTCTTAATTTAAAATAAAATTATAAGCAATGTATTTATATAATGAAAATGTAATGTAAGAAAACATATAATCTGATTCAAACAACAATTTTATATTAAAAAAATATGATTTAATAGCCATAAATTTTTTAACAGCTTCACGTATGCTCATCTCGCATCCCTGATATAAGGCATCCTAAATATATTTTATTATATTTTAAAACTGGGAAGGACTTGATTCATGAATTAGAACATAATTTTGAGTTCTTTAAAGAATAGATGGTCCATCGACCTCATAATGTTAATAATGAAATGATATATCTAGAACTATTTCTTTTTTATTTTCTATTGAATTATTTCCCCAATGTTAATACTAAAAAATATAATATTTCTAAAAACCAAAAGGTAAAACAAGAAGTCTTTCATTGTCAAATATTGCGAATCATCAAAAATCAAATTTCTGGCATGGAGATTTAATTACAACTTTAGATAAAATCTTCAATCGATGATGCATTGGATATAAGGGTTTTAGATCCTTTAATGCATAGAATATTTATACCAGATCTGTTTGAATTTTAGAGATTATTTATCTAATCATGATTGCATAATAGAAATTGGGGCCTACTTCCGAGTCCATAGTTATCTAAACAAACAATAAAATTAATAATAATTATTTATAATCACCATTAATAGTTTTAAATTATTATTTTATTTAAAACCTCGAAATAATCTATGGAGTATGATCAGAGTGCGGTGACGGGTTAACACTACATTATAGGGCCCGTAGAGGCATGGTAAATATAGAATTAAAATATTATATATATTATATAAAACAAATTCTGTTTTTTATAATAATAGAACATACCTCAATATTTGTCCCATATGATAAATAAGAGAGCATCATTAGGTCTGAGATTTGTGATTTAATATAGGTGTGACATAATATTTGTGGGAATTAAGTGTTCCGATACTTTGGATCTGGGAGTAATTAATGAAACATTTTTATTATAATTTTTAATAAAATTTAATGTATCATTCAAACTATGTATATTATAAAAAATATAATAACTCTGTTGGGTCTAGGATGTGGGGTTTACCCTTGGTAAAACATTACATTTTTGTTTGTCCGATTTTTTGTATCATAACACAAAAAGGTAATTAATTTTACATTTTTATTATATTTTATTTTAGAAAATTAATGTATCTCCCAACATATTTGTCTTACAAAAAATTGGAGACCATTGTTTGGTATGGGATGTGGGGTTTACCCAAGGCGTGACATTACTTGTTTATGCATTGTATGTTTGGTAACATCTCATGTGAAGGTATTTCATATATTATTTTTATTTTAAATCCTTATGAAAATTTAAATTATCACCCAAACTATTGGTCACATATAAAACCAGACACCACCTTTGGGTTGGGGATATTTTGTTTACCCTATGAGAGAAATTAATTTTTTTCTAGATTTTTGGCTACATCAGACGTGGATGTAATTTATTTAAATTTTTTGGTTATAATTACATTTTAAATTTAAAAGTTTTTTTCCATGATGTTGTGTTTACCCTATGCATGACAAAAAATTTCTAAGTGTCCGGTTTTTGGTAACATCGCACACATGGGAATAATTTTTAATCATTTGTTAATATATATATATATATATATTACATAATTTATACAAATTATTAATACATACTATTTTTTTAACATAACATGTAATAGAATTATTGTGAAGTTTTAATAGTTATAATTATTTTTACATTTATTAGAATGGTTTGATTAAAAATTAGTATTTATTAGAAATATTGGGTAATTTTTTTTATCATTTTCTAATATTATTTATTATGTAATAATAATTATGTATTATTTATATCTGATGAATTAAAAAATTATTACTAATATTTAACTACTATAAGTATTTCATATTTTTTATTTTTTATAGTCTTTAAATATTTTCATAATTTTTTGAAATAATGAAAGTATTAAGAAAAATGTGTAAATAAGTGTAATATTTACTTATTAATAGTAATATTTACCTATTAATTTTTAATTATTATAAAATATAAAATTATTATTATTAAATATTTACATTTTTATTACATTACAAAAAATTGATATATATATATATAATGATTTATTAATTAATATAAATACAGGAAACACATATTCTATATTTTTTAAACAAATATAAATATATCTAATCTATATAAATATAT
Source organism: Viscum album (assembly GCA_963277665.1). Taxonomy (NCBI): domain Eukaryota; kingdom Viridiplantae; phylum Streptophyta; class Magnoliopsida; order Santalales; family Viscaceae; genus Viscum; species Viscum album. The sequence goes on along the minus strand of OY728132.1, from coordinate 693,022,788 downwards.
ATATATATATAATTTTTAAGTAATTTTATTATTTGTTAATTTTGATTTTGAATATAATTGATTATCTTTGATCAATAATATGTATATAATTAATAATTAATTTTGAGTGAATTTTTGATAAATAAATTGATTTCAAATTTATATTTATTAACAATTTATATTTTTTTATTTAATAATTTTTTACCCAAGATGCTTTGTAATAGTTGTGTGCATTAGGTGTATTTAAATCATATATAAAAATTATAAATACGTGTTATTTTAATTAATATATAAGTTATATGAATTTCTATAAAATTATAATATTTATAATATTTTTTATATTTATTTAGAAAAGTATTATTATGATTTAATAATTTTCTTGAATATTAAATATTTTCTTAATAATAATGACCCAACAATTATGAAATATTTTAATTTCATTTTTAAATTTTAAATTGGTTAAATTATGATTCTGTTTTTAATTATTAATTTTTTTAGAAAATGTTATCAATATTTTGTATTTTTAATATTATTTCAAAACATATTTCAAAAAAGAAACAATGTTTTTGTTAGATATGTTTTGAATAAGTATTAGATATTTGAAATTCTTAATTTTTTTTGTTAAACTACATTTTTAGTTTTTTTAATAAAACTAATTTTTATAAATAACATTTTGTTGAAAAAAATCAAATCAGGAAGATATAATTGATACAAAAATATAATTTTGCACACATTATACAATTAATTTATATGTTTAACGATAAATTAATCCTCAAATCAGATAATTGACAAGAAAATAGAAATATCTTTTTGAATAAAACCATTATAAAATAATATTTGTGAACAATTTTGTGTGTTAAATTGTTTCACAATCACATTTATCTATGTAATATAATGATGAACTAATGAAAAAACAAATCAAATCAACATATAATGAAATGAAAACAATGACATATAACATTAAACTAAATAATTAAAAACATTTGACTCTCAAATATATATATATATATATATATATATATATTTATGAACCCTAGAATCAAATGCAATGAACTTTTGAAAAAACAATTGATACCAGATATAAACCAATAGATTTATATTAAACCTAAATATAAAAAAAAATTATAAAATTGGTTGATCAATTAACGCAGGTTTAGACCGGATTAGTACTCATAATATTGAAATGAAATATGAAAAAAATTGTAGAATGATAGTACTAGATTGTGTTCCTTAAATATTTGTGCAGAATTACCCATGGTAGTTCTTTATTTTGATTTTGCAGAAGAGGGATCGACATTTCTACATTGCAGAAAAGAGTACCAGTACAACATAGCGGTGGATTGCTACAGTAGAGAGGAAATGCGGTGTGGAGGAGGGGATGAGTGGTTGATGTGCATGGTGGATGGGGGGATGATGTGAAGCGAGTGGGAGGAAGAAGGGGTCAGGTAGGTTATAAAAATTAATCATTTGTGACATACTATTTGTGATGGAATTAATTCTACCACAAATAGTCAAACAGTCAAAATTATATTCGATGTGATTTAAATTCCACTGTAAATACTTTTGAGCAAAATAGAATTTGTGAAAAAATTACTATTTCATCATAAATTCTATTTTCTAATGACATTTTTCACCGAGTGGTTGGAATCTCCGCCAAAACTATTTTTGATGAAATAGTTTCTTCCATTTAAATAAGTGAATATTTTCAACTCAATAAGAATTCTTTCTCAAATAGTATGATTTGGGGAACTATTTTCAATGGTTCATTTATCCATTGTAAATGACCTATCACAAATAATGTATATTTTTATATTGGTAAGATTCCTATGAATTGTATAAGATCTAATGGGAATCTATTTTTGTGTATTCCCTTCCGTGTCTCTATCATTTCAACCATTGGGACCCCATCGATTCCATGATATCATCATTCATCCACATTAATTGGAAGACTGAAAAATCAACTAGACTATGTGAACACTTATTACTTCTATAAGGAGAAAATGTACAACACCTTCCATTGGATATATGTACATATTAAACTATCAAAGTGTTATGCTAAAACATAAGTCCCACATTCATATAAAGTAAAACCAAATACTCGATATCAATTGTTTATCCCATTGAATATGGATCACATGGTCATTGGTATTTCCAATGATCATATAATTTTCCTCAGAAATGAATATAATTTAGGGCTCCCTATGTTTGTATTCATTGATCAGTGGAATTATATAACTCCCCCACCCAAATGAGCAAATCTAAATTATGGGTTGTTTGAAGGGAATGGTTGAACTATGATTAATCTAACTCCAACTATAAACAAGATAAATAGGATGCCTCCTTAAGGCCCAATCTCAATACCTTATGCCTATGTTCCCCTATATATTTTATTTCTATGTGATGTTAAAATGCATAGGTTTAAAAAATTATATCTCTTTTGATTCCTATTATATACAGGACACATAGGACACCTCATAATGGCACAAACCCGTCCTTGAAATATAATTCATCTCGTAAAAATGAAAAATATTCATGCAGTGCCTAGTTTTCTAGATTTAATTTATAAGAGGATAACCTATAATTGAAAATGGATGAGGAACATAATATACATATAGATATACTCTTTAATTTTCTTCCCTTTGTATGCATATGGATTCAACACACTATCATTTTGATAGGGTAACTGATTCCCTATTTGTATTTGGAAGGGATTTGTGAACATAACATAAATTTTTAAGAGAACCCCATTGTTAGGAATGATTCTCCCAAAATTTTTGTGATGATCCTGAGCTCACATTCTTTAGACCAGTGTGAGTTCCAAATTTCCATTGGGTCTGAAACCCCAATCAACCTCCATACATTGGAAAATATTTATGGACCTAGTTATGGGGGTATAAACTATTGGGTGGTTCAATGGAATATAAACATTGATGGTGACCCTAATTGAACCTATTGGCAATAAAATAAATTCTTATTATTAATTTTGACCTATTTTCCCCAATATTCCTAATGAAATGGAGTTTAAAATGAATCTCACCTCAATAGTGTGTCCACCGATTGAATAAATCATGTGTCATACATGAAAAATTATCATTTCTCCAATGATGTTATAGAATCATGACATGAAAATGGAGATTCATATTATAGATAAATGGGTTTAAGAATGTTCAAGAAACAATAGTGAAATTTCCCATCCACTTCCATCATATGACATAATATATTACGGTAATCAAGAAAACTTCTTTATTACCTTTTCATTTATTTATGTGTTGAAACACATGAATAAATTCATTGTCCGGTTCATGAATTTTGGAATTTATTCACATCCATTATGTTTCATATAAATTGGAAACAATTACATTTAATAATATATTACATTGATGAATGTTTTGGGTTTCCTTCATACACGAATTAATATAATTAAGGAAGTCAAAAAGGTCATGGAAGTTAATATAAATCCAATAAATATACCATATATATATGTGTGTTTGTGTTTGTGTGTGTTTGTATTATGTTCATATAAACTTTAACATAATCATTTTTTCTTCTTTTACAATAATTTATGAGTCAACATCCTTCATTATTTTTTAATTCTCAAGTTCCTTTATCATGACCTTTGTAGGATCCTCAATGTGTTACCTCTCTTAATTTAAAAACAATTTTTTTTATTTTAAAAATAATCCAATTTCCATTCTTTGGGGTTTAACATTATTCTTCTACATGATATTTTCATTATTTTATCCGCTTAATTTTGATATCAAAATATTCTTTACGTAACTCCAATTAACACAATCCTATTTTATGATCACTCACTATTTCCCTCTTAATTATATTTTTCTCACATATGATATTTGATTGATGCCTTAAATGTTTACTAATATTGGGCATCTAAGTTGACCATTTTATGTGTTTCTTCTTCCTCCATGTTTTAAATAATTATATGAAGTTGTATATGTCTAATATGTATACAAATGCTAGATGAAAATTTGGGTGATGTCTATTATCAATCATGATATAAGTTTCTTATATATATAGTACCCAAAAATGAGAAGTCCATTGTGGTTTTAGGACATTAATTAGGTAGTAATACATTATGTACTCATCTGAAATGATAAATTATGTATTTATATGATGATTAAAATTCCTCAATTGGAATAAATTTAGTGTTTATTAATTTTCTGAAGATTAAATTATATGAAATGAGAAGATATATCATATGATAACCTATAGTCAACCAATATGACATTGAATGAACCAGAGTGTCATGGGTTGTCTATATTATGAAATGATTTAGAATATCTTAAAATTTACATCATTTATGATAGAAATATCCACTACAATAATTATTATATGATTCCCACGCTAACCTTTTTTGTTATAGTAATCAATGGATGAATGAATGATGAATATAGGGTGGTGGATTGTCTACTAAACAATGAAATTTTTTTATTTGGCCCTAATTATAAGAATTCCTTCAAAATTTTAAAGGACTATGGGACTATAAATTCATAACCACAATGGTAAAATGTTTAATTATTTTTAAAGAGCCTTAATGGTATGACGGTAACATCTCATGATGATATCACCTCTATATTAAATGATTATGGTAATATGAATGCTTAATATCTTTTTATTCTCCCACTAGTTGAATATTATATGATTTTGGACATGGATTGTATCTCTCTACTTAAATACCATATAAATATCTAAGGAAGAAAATTCTTATATTGATATAATGAATCAACATATGGTTTTCCATTTGATTGACGATGTGTATGAGCATACAATGAAATTTAATTCCATTATTTGTGTCTTACTACATATTCATGGTGGGTATTTATCTCACCATTTTGGGGATAAAAACAACATTAATGGAATGAAAGATTTTTGGAAATATAACGATAAATTTTTACAAGAGTATCATAGACTTCTAATAAAATATGATGTTTAGTATTCCATAGAACTAATACCTAGTGATTTATCTATTTCAAATACATCAAAAATAATTTAGATTATTGATTTTTATGAATTCATGATGAAACACAAGGTAAATTTGGTAAGTTATTATATCATCCATTTGATTCACTATGGGGATCACCTATTATTTTTGTTATGATAAATTATGTGTCAATGCATCTCAGAATTTACTATTGAGAAATTATAAAGATAACTATCAACAAAAAATATCCACTATCTCATAATGATGAATTAATTCATAAATTGTATGGAGACCAATACCATTAAAAGATTAACCATTATTCCTTATAACATCAGTTATGTGTCAAAATATATTTGTTACCAAAGTAAAACATCCATATAAGGCATGAAAACATAAATTTTAAGAGATTTTTCATCACCCCATCAATAATGGGATAATTTTGGATAGTTTCCCACATAACTTTTTGCACGCCTCCATTTACACCAGTGGTTTCCTAATAAAAATGAGGGTAGAAATGGTTCAATTGGTAGACTTGAACATTCTTGTTAGGAACCAAAGATCAGAATCATATTATGAAAATAAAAATAATAAATCATTACCAAGACGATCAAAAATAATAATTGTACTATATCAGAGGTAATATATAAAAACATTCATTATTAAAAATATAAAAACCTAAGACCCCTAAGATGGAATGTCAGTTGACTGTATAAACATGAGATATAAAAGTATTTGAAACACTATGGATTCATTATATAGTCTATCCTAGTTCGACTTACAGACATAAAGCTTTGTATCCCCAACACCCAATCATCATGAGCTTATCTTATACGGGATCCTTCAAAATGAAGTCTACATGGGAATCATGATTCCTAATACGGGTGGGAGTATAATCCTAGTATGAAACAAAAAATTAATCCTTATAATAATATAACAAGCATAAGAACATTATTCCATTATAAATAATAAATCAACAAGGAAATATCATTGAACCAAATGTCGGGGGGTTGTGCGCAAACTAGGTCTCCATAAACCTCAAATGTACCTAATTCAACTCCATTCTAGATTAATTGTCACAATGAAAATCCTTAACATGGGTCAAAAACACATATAACATATATATACATGATGAAACACATGTAAAATAATTCTAATGATCATCCATAAGGCAATTTATCCCCATACCTATCCCGAGTAATAACTCAGATCCATCGAGCCATGTTAATTCTTTGGTTTAGGCCACTAGGATATCATATCCCTAGACATAAATGGTTCATGCTTAGAGATCATCATACCCATTCCATATGTCATGGTACATCATCATTATCATCACAACACACACATAATTCACCTCTATGTGATAACTTGGCCAAATCGGTCCACATTCAAATTTTTTCTTGTACAAAACCGTCCAAAGGATATAAAATAACATAAAATATATTGGGGATATTATAAACACAAAGATAGGATATTAATCTTGAGACTATTTTAAAATATAAAGAATCATTTTTAACCAAAATCAAACATGGGTATTAGGGGATACATGTTCTCAAACATGTGACAATTATCAAACATGGGTCTCACAGTCTATAGATGTAGAAATATGAAATCAATACCAAGAGAACAACTTTATAGAAGTTATATATAGGGAAAGGAACATCATACCTCAAGTGGGTGATTCCATCATCATTATTTCCCCTTATATGACTCTCAAATCACCCCCACAAATCAAAAAGAACAAACAAAAACATAAGGGGTACCTACAACTAACCTCAAATCATCAGTCACTCACTATACAACATGATGATTGACCCTTCCTAGGGAAATGTTGAATAAAAAATCCCAATGAAGGGAGGAAACAAAAATTTCATGTAAAAGGATCTCACTAAGAATATCTATGATTTGATAATCCAATATATTGGTTGATTCCAAAACTTTTGTGGCTGAATGTGCACTTAGTAATTTTATAAGTCTCCAAATGTTTCAAAGGAAATAAGATAAATAGACCCTATTCGAGGTAACTCATGAATTTATTGGTAATCTAGAAAAAATTCATTAAGGTGGAGAATCTAGGGGTACATCTCATTTGGTACCTAATTGAAAGGGAAATTAGTGTAATGGAGATGGATGATCTGCAGTGATGCAAGTTCAAAAGCATGTCCAAAATAAATATTATTTTCCATGAAAAGATCGTTTATACTTGGAAATGTGTATAAACTACAATAGTAATCAAAATTTATTAACCTATAAGACCTTATAAAAACTATAAATTGTACCCACCCTCTTTGGAACACTGATGTGATGTTTTAAAATACTCCATACAATTATTCTTTCAGGATCAATTTCATATCCAATACTCTACAATGTATCTATACCAAAACATCCAGAACCATTAATCTAAACCTTGATTCCATATTTCTCTAAAAATATTTCATCAAAACCATCCATAATGAAAAATATATAGTGCATTGTATAATTTAGGTCTACCTAATTTTTTCTATATCATCCATATTTCCCCTCCAATAATAACCTTATTCTATTATTTAAAATACTAGGGTGTCATAAATCTACAACGATTATGAATATTTATCCTTATTATGTTCCTCTAGGATTGAAATAAAAATAAATTGAGATAATGATCTTGAAAATCACATTACTACTCCCATCATTCCTCATGGATCTATCAAATCAGTAAAATCACTCAAATATGATGTATTATTTTTCAGCTCAACACTATATCACTCCATCGTATAATTCAAACTAGGAACTACAAAAATGATGAAACAAGATCTCACTCAATCTCCACATAATTGAACAATTTCATAAGATTGGGATTGTACCTTTGATTCTATGAGACAGTAAACATTTTTTTCATACATCTTTATCATAATGGAAGGTCCATTTAGTAAATAAAATATCTAATAAATTTAGTGTTAAAAAAATTCAAAAAACTATAATGACTACATCCATTTTTCTTATAAAACTCAATTCACCAACTAGGGTGAAACAGGATTGAAAAATATGTCTCCCATAGTGAACTACAAAGGTTGACTCCTCTAGATAAAATATGACCATTGTATACTATGAGTATAAAAAATTAATTCAAAATAAACTACACCCACTAAAAAGGATCTTATACCAAACCCAACAACAAATAGATACCTCACCCAACATAGGCAAACACATAAATAAGAGACACTACAAATTATTATGATGCACAAAATCTTCCATATGGTTCATATATTTGAACAAATTAATGTCAATAATCTAATCTATGGAAATAATATGACACCATGACCCAATAAATTCTAGGATGCAAGCCTATGAAATATCATAAAAGATCTAGAACATTCTCTCTGATTGTCAAGTGTTTCATAGAAGATATATAGTACTTAACTCCAACAGAGTCTTTAATTTATTCTATTGGACCTTCTAAAAGTGTTATATATAACCACAGTCCCAGTATGATATTATAATGATTGGAAGTCCTTGAATCCATAAAATTTCGTCAATTTAATGTTCACACAACCTATCAATTGATTGCGTCTCAAAAATAAAAAATAAATGTTACATATATATCAATTGATAGACTATCACCAAAATATCACATCGACTTCCAAGTGTCATAAGAAACCCTATCATGAAGTTTATTATAACACAATCCCATTACCATATGAGATCCGGAATTGTTTTTAGAAAAACTCATTGTTGTTGATTCTCTTATTTAATACTTTCATAGGTCATTAAATGCGAGTGAAATACGATAATACCTCTTTTAATTATTTTTTAATAGATGTATCTCTTTTTATACTAATAAAACATATTTTCACATAGGTACAACTTTTTTTAGAAATAATATGAACGATAAGGAGTCACAATTGGGAGGTTTATGTCATTATGAGTATTGTAGGGTTTTGGTATCCCCTTATATGGGTGGTGGATGTCCCTACTTTTTCAATAATAGATAAATATCTTATTAACATAAATTCCTCCCAAGACCATATCAAGTGTTTTTTGTGAAGTAATATGGTTAATTTACAATAGTTATACTTGAGGATGTTATGAATAGAATCCTAAAAGGGTGAAGGGTAGATCTATTCCATCACCTAAGGATCGGGCAGGTTCATCAGTAGTAGACTCATATACTAATGACCTTTGATATATAGGTATGTTATGCACCATAGTGTTTGGTCTATTGTACTACGAAAGGTGGATATTATATATTTGGACAAGACCTAGAATATGGTTTATGTGAATTAACAATTGTTCATGGTACGGTCATGATCACTTCTATATTATCATAAAAAATGTTTTATATTGTATTTTATCATTAATTTATGTCAAATTATGATTTTTATAGACATGAAATTTTGGTAAAATTTTCTTCTATGTTCCTCCCTCTTGATACACCAGAGGGGAAGAATGTAGATCATCTAAAGAGATGACCAGAATTTCCTATAGTATATTATGGCTTTGAAAATATATAATATTTCATGATATTAGAAATGATTACCTATTATGTGACCATTTTTAACACCAAATGATTTCATAGTATGTTATCTAATTAAATTAATTCAATAGTTTGGTCTACACACAACCCCGAGTTCAAGCGCACCCCAACTTACCCAACTAGACGTTCAAAAAGTTGTTATGAATATTATTTACTGAATTTTGAATTTTATATACTCCATACAATATTAGAATCCATATTATGTGTTTCCTATACATAAAATAAGAACAAATTCATTTTTTCAGATAAAATAAGTATTTTTTTAAAAAGAAAATTTTAACGCTTTTTAATGGAAAGCCTTTTTTAAAACAAATATTTGACACTTTTGTTTATTCAATATAATGAAATTAAATTATTCTATATAATCAGGATATAAAAATTTTGTTTGGATAAATTTTGGGTAATTTTCTGATAACTTTCATATTTTGATGAATAGTGAAAAATACTGAATTTTAATTAAAAACAACTTTTTTAATAGAAATAATTTATGGTGTTAAATTATAAATTTTAGTGGTTTAAAATCATAATTAGATTTTTTTATCATTTAATAAAATTTAGGTAATTGTATGTAATTTGAAATTAAAACTGGACATGAAAAAGTGTCAATCTTTTGATGGTTATTATTTCTTAAAAACAAGTTTTTTGTTTTGACAACGGGAATTAATTTTCAATTAATTTATTCCAATTATATGTTTTATTTTGGAAAAATGTATTCCATATTTGGAATTAGGAAGTCCAATTTATGTAAATAGGTAACATTTATTTTTTTACATTATCAATATTTATTACAGTAAATAATTTATTTACCATGGTTAAAGTGTAAATCTGGTAAGTAAGAGTAAACAAATATTATTATAATAATATTAAATTACCCTAACATGTGTCCTATTCGTATATGATGTTACATGTCAGTCCATGGTCATCCTTGGGTCGATTTGGGGACCCCATGGAGAAAATTGAGAGTGATAATGTCATTATATATAAAATAATCTAATGTAAAGACAAAAATAACAAAAGCATATATCTTTTAGAAAAATAAATTTTATATGAGATTATATAATTGATATATTTGACTATAAATATTAATTATAAATATGAAACTATTTCCTACACCATGATATTTTATTTATAATATTTATACATAAAATAAATATATTTATATATGACAAAATAATGATGCAGTATTTTCCTTATTAATGAAATAATAAAATTAATGGAATTATAAATATTAAAATAAATATAAATTGAATGTTTTTATGCCATAAAAGAATTTTATATGTGAATATGTCATCTTATTATTGATTCAATTTATTTTTTTCTAAGTAATCATGTTTTTATGACTTTTGAAGTACACTCTGTTGCATTTGTTGTCAATGAGGTATGTTGTTGTCAAGGAATGAATGGATGGATGTCAAGGAGTTTTAATATGTGAATGAAAAAGGATGTGATGGTGTTGGTGAGGAAAGGAGAATGGCCATGGTACTAAGATGCATGTCACTTAGGAGATTCACTAAGTGACATAGGATGTTGTGGTTGAAACATTCTCTATGCAAATCAGACGATTGTTGAGCTGTTCTTAAAGTTCCAAGAACTTGTATCAACTAGATACAATGTCACAACAATGTTTGAAGACCATGCATTGTATTGACAATGCCGGATGAGATGAAGTGATCCATTCACAATCACTAAGTGGATGAAGTGGTGCTAATGAAGTCCATGTACTATTTCTTAGTGCATGTGAATTAGAAGAAGAACCAACTTAATCTCTGATTGGATCAATGAAGAACATTGAATAGTTATTTGATTTAGGAGCTTCGGTTGAAGATGAACCTTCAGGAATTCCATTCCTAAGTGATGAATAAATGTTGAAGAGAATTGGAGGAATTCTAATGAAGAAGAATGGTTTAGAGGAAGAAGTGGCATTTGGCATTTTCACTTGGTTACTTTGTTTATACAAAGTCCTAAGTGTTTTACTTAGAAAAAAAATAACCACCAAGGAAGGCCAGCCGAGGGTCATCACCCAAGGCTCATGTGGGACTCGAGGTCACCACGCCCATGGGGAACCCTCAGGCCAAGGCAGCGTATCCCTGAGGCAGGAAGGTCGGGGCCGTGTATAAACCCCGAGGCCACGCGGTGATGAAGCCTGTGCATCGTGAGCGTGAGGAGCGCGCCCGTGACATGCATAGTGGGTGCATAGCACGCCCGCGAGGAGCAGAGGTGGGCGCAAGAGCACGCCCACAGAGAGAACACGGTGCGGGGCGGCACCGTGGAGGGGGAAGTGCAACTGAGCATTGAAAGGGAGTGCTAGGTTGATAAGCCGTGGAAAAACCGCGCTCCGTTTCGATGTGGGATGCGAAAAAATTTCCAGGAGTGAATCCTGGCCGCTCGATCGATCGCACGTCAGATCTCGGCCGCACATCTCATCGCGCCGCTCCCGTACAGATCTAGGCCGTCCAAAGAGCGGATCCAACGGTGCTGAGCTTATCTTCTTCCCTGAGCTCGGCTGAGGCCTCCCCGTGCATTCCCGCAGCCACCATCAAACCAGGAACCTCCCGACAACGGATTTTGAGTTCTCGGCCACCATTGAAGGAGCCGAAGTGTCCTTTGTGATCGTCTGAGCCTACTGATCACATTCATGCTTAAAAAATACATTTGCATGCAATGTATGAAAAATTTGGAGTTCGGCCGAGGAAAACAAAGTTTCCGAGGCTTCATGGGTTCGTGTTTTGCATGGAATAGAAGAGAAGAAGCCATGCATGCGTTTCTAAGTCGCATGCACGTGAAGAAAATAATAAATAAAAGAACCCGCGTGCATCGAAGAGAAAACGCAAAAATTTGGAAAGATTTTGAAGATCCGAAATCTTCGGTGATTCAAGATTTAACACGCAGATGGACAGAGGCATCTCTCGCCTATATAAACAGAGGTCGTGCCCTCATAGTTGCTTGCTGAATATTTGTGGAGTCCCGTGAGAAGCACTCTGTGCCTCACGAAGTCGAAGCCCCGCGCAGCACCCTGCGCGGCAGTGAAGCCCGGAGCACCCCTTGCTCCGTGAGGTTCCTTTTGTGCACTCCCTGCGCGAAAGAAGAAAGGGAGTCCCCTGTGCGCCTTCCTTGCGCGATAGGAAGACCCGTGGCCGCATCCTTGCGCGCCCGTGGTTGCATCCCTCTCTGCCCATGGACTTGCGTGGCAGGAGGTGTTGGCGCGGCCGCTTGTGCCATTGCACTTGCGTGCCCCGTGGTGTTGCACCTTGCACACCCGAGGCAGTAGTGACCTTGCGTGCCCAAGGCGGTTTCACTTGCGCGCTTGATCCACCTTGCACCCTTTGTGTGCCAAGTGAAGAAGAAGAATCTACGGGTGCTGTGTGTGCACCAAGTGAAGACCACACCCATTAAGTGTGTGTGCAAAGTGGGAGGCCGTAGCTAAGTGTGTGGAAGAAGTGGAATCCAAGGCTTTCACCTTGTGTTTGCAATGTGAACAAAGTGGGTGCAAACAAAATCAACAAGGCCGAACCAAGTGTGTGCATAAGTGAAGTGCACACTTTGAAGAAGAATAAAAGAACATGGAAGAAGTGGTGTGTGTGCAAAGTGGAAGAACACATTTTGAGTGTGTTGAATGTGAAGGAGGAAGGCCAAATACTTACCTTAGTGGTGTGTGTGCAAAATAACAAAGAGGCCGAACATAGTGTGTTCACTAAAAGTGTATACACTTAGAAGAAGAAGGAAGAGGACATCCACACTAAAGTACAACACACTTTTAAGTGTGTGAACAAAAAGAATTAAACGTGTAAATGAAAAGAAGAAAATGTGTGTGCTTAAAGTGACTACACCCTTTGAGGGTTTATTGAACCAAGAGAAGGAAGAAGGGGAGTGCATGCATACATTCATGCACATGCATACATGCATGCACATGCACACGTGAACAAAGACAAATCTGGTTGTGTGCATTTGAGTTGTCCAAGACTTGAAGATCATGGAGAGATTTGAGAAGGCCATGCAGTCAGTGAATGAAGAAGCAGAGATATCAGGCACTCAGTGCATGAAGTTGTGATGAATTGCTGTGAGACTAGACCAGACTGAAGTTAAAGATATCAGTTGTCTGAGTATTCAGTAGTTGAAGAGAGAATACAGGTCATCCTTAGAAGAAGGTGATAAAGCCTGAGCAAGACGAGAGGACCTGATCAACTCAAGTGATCAGAGGTACAGAGCAAGGCCAGCAGTCTTTATCCCAGACTTCTGAAGATACTTGAAGAGCTTAAAGTGAAGAAGAGCTACTCGTGTGACTCAAGGAGCCAGGAGAAGCCGCCTGTGAGACTCAGGGTGGAAGAAGTCTTCAGTGGGATTCTGGAGCAGGCCAGTGTGACTCTCGTAACACTGTGGGACGCAGTATAAAGACCCTCCTGTGGGACTCAGGAGAGATACAGTGGGATGCTGTATAGACCATTGTAATTCTAACAAGTTATAATGGGAGGAACCATGTTGGGGCGTATAACCAACATGGAAAGGACGTAGGCCTTTGGTGCCGAACCTTGTAAATCCTTGTGTCCAGTGCCTTTATATTTACTACATCATTCGAGGAAAGGTGAGAGATACAAGAAGAGTGGATCGAGTCTTTAACCATCCATAGAGGTTTAATTGATAAGGAATCAATTAGTAAAAAGTTTTAAAGGATCACTGATTCACCCCCTCCCCCTCTCAGTGATTCACACTGATCTGGGCACTTCAATTGGTATCAGAGCGAAGGTTACCTCTAAAAGATCCAAGGGAGTCTTTATGAAGTTCAGGTTTGAGGAAATGAAAGAACATCCTCAAATGGAGATATATTCCAAGACTCTGAAAAATAGAATGAAGAAACAGGAAAAGAAGATGAAGAAGAAGTTTGTTGCAATCAGAGAAACTCCTTCTATGGAAAGAAATGTGAAAGTCACATCAGATGACAATTCCTTTTATCATTCTTCTGATGAAGCCTGCTCTAGCTGTGATGAAGATGGAAGAAACAATGATCTTTTAAATGAAATCAAATATCTTCAGAAGGCAGTCCCCAAGGAAGTGGCAATGTGTATAGCTACAGGCCTCCTTGATCTTCAAGAAGAAAAATTATAGCTAGAAGATGAAGCCAATTCTCTGGAAGTCCAATTGGAAAAAAGGGTTGGCATAACCAACACTCTCAGAAAGCTGGTGAAGGATAAAGATGAAATCGTTTCCCTTTGCAATGAAAGATATGAAGACACTACTGAAGAATTGCAAAGAAGCCTTTCTGAGAAAGAATTTTTTAAGACAATGGTCAAAGATGTTTTCCATGCACTGGAAAAGAGGCACAAAGTTTCAATGAATGTCAGAGATGCTCAACTTGAAGACAAAGTAAACAGGGTAAAAGAGATTGAAAATTCATTACAAGAAATGAAGAAGGTGCATTAAGACCTGTTAGAACAGCTGAAAGAAAATTGGGAAGGAAAGCTAAGATTGGTTGAGGATGAGAAGAACTCCCTCAATATGAAATGCTTAGAACTGGAGGTGATATTGAAAAATCTGCAATCACCCAAAGCTGAAGCCTCCCAGTCAGCTGAAAGAAGAAATGTTGCTACTCAAGTGAGCTTTGAGAAGGATGATTCTAAGAGAAACACATCCTCTAATGAAAGGGCAACATCGTCTAAAAAGAAGGTACCATCCATCCCATCTTGTATTAATGCTTCTAATTGTGTTTCCACAAAAAGTGCAGGATGGAAGAATAATTCCAAACAAGTATGGATGAAGACAATGAAGAAAGAAAGCTCTCCTGAAGTAGCACAACAATTCAAGACAAGTACCCTACAATCAGAAGGAATCAAAAAGTCAAGATTTGTGGGTCAATGTTGGTGTTGTAACAAGTATGGGCATTGTTCAAAGGATTGTTGGTACAATCCACTGAATGCCAAAGCACAGAGGAAGCCCATGCCTAGGGGGAGAAAGCCAGAAGAAAATAAGCAGCATCCACAGGTCCAGAGACATCTGTTTACTGCAAATAGATTTGGATTACTTGACAACATCTGGAATGATTGCAAAAGTGGTCAAAAAGATATATGTCAATCTCCAACTGTATCCAGAGCTCAAAAGAAGAAAAGATCACAGAACCTGGCTCAGAAAGAATCCTTGGGAAGCAAGCATAAGAATGTGGAAGATGCTTCCAAGAAGATTATGAAAAAGGAAGAGAAGACCTTGGAGTCTAAATCCAAGAAGGGTGATGCATCCAGAAGGACCACCAAGAATAAATGCTTCTACTGTGGAAAGAAAGGTCATACCATGGATCTTTGTGAACAAGCCATGGAACTGAATAGAAGCAGACTGGACTCAAAAAGACAATCAATCCAGAAGAAGCAGAAGGGATTGATTGAAAACAAGTTTCCTAAGACAGGTAGCTTGAAAGCATCAAAAGAACCATGTGGAACTTCCAGAACTGAGGCCACACTTCCAAATGACTTGTTAATCATATGGCCAAATCAGTTGCAACTTGCCAAAGATCTGCAAAGAGCTGAAGATGAAGTTTTGGAAATTGCTAAGGAAAAATGGAAGAAGAATATTTCACATGAAGATGTATTGAGATCCACACCAGCACCAACATCATTGAAGATCAAATGTGCAAGTGTGAAGAATGGTGAAAATGGGACATCTCGGTTGAGAGAATCTTCTCAACCTTGTTGTTCAAATTTATGAACCAATGAGGTTCCATCTTATTCCCTAATCACTTGTATTTACATGTGCTAATATTGTAGGGAATTGAAGATGATGATCATTCTCATCTGGAGAGTGTTTTGGACAAAATGGAGTGCACCCCTTGAGGGGGAGCCAATCTGAAGAAGATGGGATTCTTAGATCAATACCATCTTGAGAAAAGTGAAGGTATTCCAATCATACTTTCATCCCTTGTTTCTTAATTGTATTCATCATGACAATTAAGGGGGAGTATTGATTGAAGTCAAATGGATGAAAGGGGGAGCTTTATCTTTGCACCTGAACTTTCTAATGAGTTTTGTGAAGATGTGCAGGATTTAGTAAATTCATTGTTATATCTGAAAAATTTCAAACCCCTAAGAATTATCTCACATTTACAGTGAATGTTGGACAGCATTGAGTACCTTGGTTACATCACTCTTCTTTTCTACACCGGGTTAGCCCAAGTAGACTTAGAGTTGATTTACTAAAGGTTCTTTTCTAAAGAGAACATGTGACATCATCCCTCTCTTAGTGTTTTTCATGACAATTCTTTTCAAAGGGAGGAAGTGATTTTTTTTTTGAAGAGAACCACACCACACCTTTTCATTTTATTGCCAAAAAGGGGGAGAAATATTGGCACACATATTGTCCCATTCATATGTGCTCTAGTGTATTGCCAACAAATACAAAGGGGGAGATTGAAGTGCACTGTGTTGCATTTGTTGTCAATGAGGTATGTTGTTGTCAAGGAATGAATGGATGGATGTCAAGGAGTTTTAATATGTGAATGACAAAGGATGTGATGGTGTTGGTGAGGAAAGGAGAATGGCCATGGTACTAAGATGCATGTCACTTAGGAGATTCACTAAGTGACATAGGATGTTGTGGTTGAAACATTCTCTATGCAAATCAGACGATTGTTGAGCTGTTCTTAAAGTTCCAAGAACATGTATCAACTGGATACAATGTCACAACAATGTTTGAAGACCATGCATCGTATTAACAATGCCTGATGAGATGAAGTGATCCATTCACAATCACTAAGTGGATGAAGTGGTGCTAATGAAGTCCATGTACTATTTCTTAGTGCATGTGAATTAGAAGAAGAACCAACTTAATCTCTGATTGGATCAATGAAGAACATTGAAGAGTTATTTGATTCAGGAGCTTCGGTTGAAGATGAAACTTCGGGAATTCCATTCCTAAGTGATGAATAAATGTTGAAGAGAATTGGAGGAATTCTAATGAAGAAGAATGGATTAGAGGAAGAAGTGGCATTTGGCATTTTCACTTGGTTACTTTGTTTATACAAAGTCCTAAGTGTTTTACATAGCAAAAAAATAGCCACCAAGGAAGGCCAGCCGAGGGTCATCACCCAAGGCTCATGTGGGACTCGAGGTCACCACGCCCATGGGGAACCCTCAGGCCAAGGCAGCATATCTCTGAGGCAGGAAGGTCGGGGCTGTGTATAAACCCCGAGGCCACGCGGTGATGAAGCCCGCGCAGCGTGAGCGCGAGGAGCGCGCCCGTGACATGCATAGTGGGCGCATAGCACGCCCGCGAGGAGCAGAGGTGGGCACAATAGCGCGCCCGCAGAGAGAACACGGTGCGGGGTGGCACCGTGGAGGGGGAAGTGCAACTGAGCGTTGAAAGGGAGCGCTAGGTTGATAAGCCGTGGAAAAACCGCGCTCCGTTTCGATGTGGGACGCGGAAAAATTTCCAGGAGCGAATCCTGGCCGCTCGATCGATCGCACGCCAGATCTCGGCCGCACATCTCATCGCACCGCTCCCGTTCAGATCCAGGCCATCCAAAGAGCGTATCCAATCGTGCTAAGCTTATCTTCTTCCCTGAGCCCGGCTGAGGCCTCCCCGCGCATTCCCGCAGCCACCATCAAACCAGGCGCCTCCCGACAACGGATTTTGAGTTCCCGGCCACCATTGAAGGAGCCGAAGTGTCCTTTGTGATCGTCTGAGCCTACTGATCACATTCATGCTTAAAAAATACATTTGCATGCAATGTATGAAAAATTTGGAGTTCGGCCGAGGCAAACGAAGTGGCCGAGGCTTCATGGGTTCGTGTTTTGCATGGAATAGAAGAGAAGAAGCCATGCATGTGTTTCTAAGTCGCATGAACGTGAAGAAAATAATAAATAAAAGAACCCATGTGCACCGAAGAGAAAACACAAAAATTTGGAAAGATTTTGAAGATCCGAAATCTTCGGTGATTCAAGATTTAACACGCGGATGGAGAGAGGAATCTCTCGCCTATATAAACAGAGGCCTTGCCCTCGTAGTTGTTTGCTGAATATTTGTGGAGTCCCGTGAGAAGCACTCTGTGCCTCGCGAAGTCGAAGCCCCGCGCAGCACCCTGCGCGGAAGTGAAGCCCGGAGCACCCCTTGCTCCGTGAGGTTCCTTTTGTGCACTCCCTGCACGAAAGAAGAAAGGGAGTCCCCTGTGCGCCTTCCTTGCGCAAAAGGAAGACCCGTGGCCGCATCCTTGCACGCCCGTGGTTGCATCCCTCTCTGCCCACGGACTTGCGTGGCAGGAGGTGTTTGCGCGGCCGCTTGTGCCATTTCACTTGCGTGCCCCGTGGTGTTGCACCTTGCACACCCGAGGTAGTAGCAACCTTGCGCGCCCAAGGCGGTTGCACTTGCACGCTTGATCCACCTTGCACCCTTTGTGTGCCAAGTGAAGAAGAAGAACCTACGGGTGCTGTGTGTGCACCAAGTGGAGACCACACCCATTAAGTGTGTGTGGAAAGTGGGAGGTCATAGCTAAGTGTGTGGAAGAAGTGGAAGCCAAGGCTTGCACCTTGTGTTTGCAAAGTGAACAAAGTGGGTGCAAACAAAATCAACAAGGCCGAACCAAGTGTGTGCATAAGTGAAGTGCACACTTTGAAGAATAATAAAAGGACAAGGAAGAAGTGGTGTGTGTGCAAAGTGGAAGAACACATTTTGAGTGTGTTGAATGTGAAGGAGGAAGGACAAATACTTACCTTAGTGGTGTGTGTGCAAAATAACAAAGAGGCCGAACATAGTGTGTGCACTAAAAGTGTATACACTTAGAAGAAGAAGGAAGAGGACATCCACACTAAAGTACAACACACTTTTAAGTGTGTGAACAAAAAGAATTAAACGTGTGAAGGAAAAGAAGAAAAGGTGTGTGCTTAAAGTGACTACACCCTTTGAGGGTTTATTGCACCAAGAGAAGGAAGAAGGGGAGTGCATGCATACATGCATGCACATGCACATGTGAACAAAGACAAATCTGGTTGTGTGCATTTGAGTTGTCCAAGACTTGAAGATCTTGAAGAGATTTGAGAAGGCCATGCAGTCAGTGCATGAGGAAGCAGAGATGGCATGCACTCAGTGCATGAAGTTGTGATGAATTACTGTGAGACTGGACCAGACTGAAGTTAAAGATATCAGTTGCCTGAGTATTCAGTAGTTGAAGAGAGAAGCCAGGTCATCCTTAGAAGAAGGTGATAAAGCCTGAGCAAGACGAGAAGACCTGATCAAATCAAGTGATCAGAGGTACAGAGCAAGGCCAGCAGTCTTTATCCCAGACTGCTGAAGATACTTGAAGAGATTAAAGTGAAGAAGAGCTACTCGTGTGACTCGAGGAGCCAGGAGAAGCCCCATGTGAGACTCATGGTGGAAGAAGTCTTCAGTGGGATTCTGGAGCAGGCCAGTGGGACTCTGGTAACACTGTGGGACGCAGTATAAAGACCCTCCTGTGGGACTCAGGAGAGATACAGTGGGATGCTGTGTCGACCATTGTAATTCTAACAAGTTATAATGGGAGAAACCATGTTGGGGCGTATAACCAACATGGCAAGGACGTAGGCCTTTGGTGCCGAACCTTGTAAATCCTTGTGTCCAGTGCCTTTATATTTACTGCATCATTCGAGGAAAGGTGAGAGATACAAGAAGAGTGGATCGAGGCTTTAACCAGCCATAGAGGTTTAATTGATAAGGAATCAATTAGTAAAAAGTTTTAAAGGATCACTGATTTACCCCCTCCCCCTCTCAGTGATTCACACTGATCTGGGCACTTCATCTTTCACAAAAAATAAAATACCAAATAATCTCAATATTGACATAAATGAGTTTTTAAAACAAATACAATATTATTAAATTATATACTAGTCTTAAAAATATAAGGTTCGGCCGAAGAACTATTTTAATGATATATATTTCATTGATTAACTAATTTGGGTTATTTTTTCATTTTAATGTAATTTTATTAACCATATTATATTAAAATAAATAGAGGCATGGAAATTGTTAAACTTTTTAACTTAGAGTTAAATCTAAATGACAGGGTTAATATGGTGACCTAAACTTGTCTAAAACCTATTGGTTGAAAGGATTTAGACCCATCCCCACCGTATTTTCTAAATAAATCATTTTTAGCTATTATAAACCAAATATTATTTTATTATAAATCAATATTTCAGTCTTTTCTTAAGGTTCCCCTCGCCTCTCTTATAAATGGGCACTTCCCCTTCTCTTAATTTCACACCACCAAAGCGATTTGGATCGCCCAAAACCAACCCAAATATCCTCTCTAAATTCACCCCTTTATCATAGAGGCCTTCATTTGGTCAGAAATCCATCCTATGTATCTTTTGGGGTCAAATCAAAAGGAAGAACCCGAAGAAGAGGTAAATATTTCATCCCCTCTTTCAAATTAATTTCTTCTTCCAAATCCTTATTCTTTGTTGTTTCCATCCTAAAATAATAACACCAGTATATTCTACATACGTTTATGTTATTATAAAATAGTACAACAATATTCATTATTCTATCCATCATATGAATGACAATGTCACCATACATGCATACACACGGCTTACCGTCTCTACATCGTGGTGTAGTTTGTTATTCAAACACTTAATTATTTGAATGGGTTATAATAATGAGTATAAATGATTGAAATAATAAATATAACATGTTAATTATTCTGTATATATGATATAACATCCAATTACATATGATTTCACCATAAATATAATTATATTGTCGCTCATCCGTACGTACAGATTACCATCTCCACGAAAACGATGAGATTCATTCCCCATCGTAATCATTCAAGAATAATTTCCATTTTATGGTTAGAATTAATATTTATGAACATAATATCATTCCTTATATGAATCAAATACATCCTATACATAACTAACATGACTTACATAACCAATCATATAAAGAAAAATGAATCAGTTAACACCCTAAACGGTTATACTACTAAAATATTATAATCAAAGAAATATTATAAGATCATATATGATATAATATTAATGTATATGATTATTGTATAATTTAATAAAAATGTGTTAATAATTATACATGAGGTTAACATACCGTCGACTAAGGAAAAGTACAAGGTAAGGTTAATTTTACAATATCTTTATTACCCGATGTTGTTTTTATGTAAGTATCTACTATGAAAAATATATTATCCATCTACATGTTTCAAAAAAGAGTTTTCAAATGTATTAATTTTATGGGAATTTCTTAATAAAAAATCATTTTAAATGTTTTAAAAAAATTCTTCAATACCTTTATCATTAATGTCCATGTTTTTTAATTTTATTAAGGATTTACTTATATGGACATGAATGTTTTAAAATATTAATTTCATTCAAAATTTTCAAAGTGGTATGGGCACTTTGATAAAAAATATATATTTTAAATGAGTTCTTTTATAAATTATGTTACATTTAAATGATTTTTGAAAAAATGGAAATTTCTCTCAAAGATTTTTACTTATCATTTTAAACTATGTCAACATCCTTTATGAGATATTATTCTTGATTGAGGTTTATTTATTATGATAACTATCTTCCATGTTGTATTGAAGGTTTTGTGATATGTTTGATTGTGGAGGTGTTATTTTTATACCATTAATGGTTTGCGGATAAATTATTTACATCTTGTATGCTTGTTTTAATATGAATGTTTATGTTATGTTTAAACCTTTTCATATGAGGAATGAATTGGACATAGTATGTAAGGGGTGGAGCCCGCTATAGCTCCTCGCTGCATCGGTATGTCTCATGGGACAAACTATATCTTTGCACAAGGCCTTGAAAAAATTTTATTTTTACTCTTTTCATAAGGCTTTGAATATATTGTTATGAAGTTTGGAATTATGTATTCCATTATTATGAAATTCTCTATTGATATTTCATGTGATTATTCAATTAATAGAGTATACATTTGAATAAGTAAATAGAATTCTTTGATTTATATTGGCCATATTATGCAGAAGTTTATGTTTTAAATGCTTATGTTTTAGTCTTATATATTTCTATAAATGATTATGATTATTTATAAATGTTTCTGCTACATTTTTATCCTTACATAGCATCTGATCTCACCCATTTCGTATGTTTTATTTTCCTAGGATTCCAGGAAGTGAATTATTATGGATAAGCTGGGTAAATCTAGGGGATTAATGGAATTCTCAAAATATCAATTATGATGTGTTTTATTTTCTAATGTGTAATGTATCATTCATGTATGTAATTAATTTTTCAATAATGCCACACTAATCAGTCTTTCAAGATATGATTCTTTATAATCATGCCAATGTATTAAAATAATTCACCGACTCCGGGCTTCTAGGATCTGGGCATTATAGTTGGTATCAGATGAATTTTATAAGAAACTTTTGAAATATATTTAGATAAACTCTAATTAAAGAACATTAACCTAAGATAAACATTGAGGATTAGTATAAAAGAACTTCGTAGAATTTTGTTAATGTACAGATTTTTCTTATTTTCCAAGAAATACATCCCTAGATGGATACGAGCAGGTAGAGGTAGCACTAGAACCAAGGTACCTTGGAAGGAAAACTCCGACAATGAGTCTCGGGCTTGACCCAAGGTATACTGTTCCATGACAACATTCTTTGCTGCACTCTTGGTTATGAAACCTTAGGCGGATATTTTTAGGATAATTCACATTTTCATTACATGCCATTATGAAGGATTTGGGAGTAAATACTTCCTCAAAAAAAAACATTTTATTATTATAAATTATGGGCATAATATTTTCAATTTATGCTGTGTATTTTACACATTTGGAATTATTCTTTGAGATTCATAAACTAACCTAGTGTATGCCATTTTTTATAAATGGTTCCCAATAGATGGAATGAGAACTCCAATAATACGCATTATCCAAATCATAAGAAGGATCGTATCATTCATGGTATTAAGCCAACATTTAGAAAGGTAAAAGTCTCACATTTATTATCATCATATGAATAAATATTATAATGTTTTAATAAGATATGTGGTGAATTTTTAGAGTTTTATGTTTTAAGGGAAACCAGAGAAGAAAAGGATGGTAGAGAAAATGATAGATAAAGGGAATAATGGAAAGAACTATTTTCCCATACATGATAACTGTGGAATGTATCACCTAGGTAAATGCTTGAAGGGAATGGTTGTTTGTTATAAGTGTGGAGAAAAAGGAAACCAAGTACATGATTGAAAAGGTAAGAAAAAGGTTTCAAATGTACAATGATTCATCTGCAAGGAGTTGGGACACTACGTGAATCAATGTCCAAATCATCAGAGTGTACCACAAATGATGCTATTAGATAATAACTATGTTATGATATTACCACAAATGAATATTAATGATTAGTGTTCTTATATTGATATTAACGAATTCTATCATTTGAGTATTGTATCAATGATGTAGTGTTTATAATAATTATGAAGTATTTAAGGATTGTATTGTACTACTATTTCATTACAGACATGAGATTGTGTGGAACCAAGAATAGTGACTTAATAGCAGGTTAATTTTTTAAGAAAATATATGGTTGAGGGAATAAACCATAATATGGTTCTGATTCTGAGGTATTGATTTTGGAATAATATATGATTGAATTTTTTTAAGGGTTGGGGCTGAAGCCCCATATTATTATTAAAGTAAAGCAAAGACCTCTTTTAACTGGGTAGAGGAAGACCCATTACATATCCCGAACTCCCTGTGGGGTTTTAGCCCATTACATAGCCCAAAAGCTCAAATTTTTGGCCTAAGGCCCATTCTGAGAATAGTAACCCGACTGCTATACTGCCCGCCACTTCTACAGTACCATGCCGCCACTACAATATCCTGCCACCGCTACAGTACCCTTAGATGAACAATACCACCACTTCTACAGTACTGCTACCGTAATGCTACAATACCCTATGCCCCATGGGTTTTGAACCCCCATTTTAATGTAGGATTATGGGGTGCTTACCACTAACCCAAACCCCAAATAAAAATAATATATGACTGATATGGATAAATTATATTAGAGATTTTTACTACCTTAAAACTGATGAATGATTTGTATATTCCATCATTGTTGGAGTTTACATAGTTTTTAGATAGAAGGAATATATCCAGTATTCTATAAGGAATAAGGGAGCATAAATGTAATCAATATTGTTTTATGGTAATTCAGGTTGTTACCGTTTTTTAAAAGAATACATGATGAAGGCATTCACATGTTATTACGTGGAAAAAAGATCTTCATTGTGTTTAGCTTCCGTATAAATTTTGGACTGTGATTTTGGACAGAAATATTTTGGATAATTATAAATATTGGAATCACTTAAGTTTGACTTTGGATACTATTTGTTAATGTTAAATCATTTCCAGAGATTATTTTTGGATTATCATAAAAAGTACATCCTAGAAGTCGGGCGAAAACATGTCATGTCCGGCAAGGCCGCGAGACTAGAACCCACAACCGAATGGCGACAATGGTGGATCACCTAGCCCTGGTATACGTGATGTCCTGGTTTGTATGTTGTAGTTTTTTAAATGGTCTGACAGATATATTATAAATTCAAATTTTTTGGAACCCTATAAGATTAAGATAAATAAGTTATTTTTGAATTCTATTATCTTTTGGAGTGAATGATATGTTTTTTGTAAGAATTGGTTGAAGGATGAAACTCTACTATTCATATATATATATATATATTCTTATGAATAAATTAATTCTTAAACATTAGGTAAGGGATCTTAAAACTATAAATTTTTTATCTTAATAACGTATTTTTTTCACTTGATGATATTTTACATCATCTTAGATTGATGGATTTGAGGCCCTCAATTTTACACTAGTTTGTGATTGATGCCCTCATTCACTCCTTATAAATATTTATGTTTTTCCTCCAATTATGTGTGTCTAACTACCATCAATGTTCCCCTAATCAAGATAATAATTTTGTGGTGACTTTTTCATTTCACTTTCGCTCTTATTAAGACTAAATTTTGTTAAACCAATATCCAATGTGGCTTTTCAACAGAGGTATTTTTCTATTTTTAACCATTTATCTTCCAAGACCTATTTAAAATTGTGAGGAAAAAGTTTATTGAAAGATAGGAAATTGTAACACCAAAATATTTCATAGTATGTTATCTCATTAAAGTAATTAAATACATTGCGCTACACACAATGTTGTGTTTGAGCGCACCAAAGCTTACCAAACTAGTCCTTCAAAAAGAAGTTATGAATAGTATTAACTGAATTTTATATTTTATATACCTTATATAATTTTATAATCGATATTATGTGTTTCTTAGAAATAATATAAGAAAAAATTCATTTTTTCATATTAAAAAGTATTTTTCAAAAAATGAATGTTTTCCACATTTTAATGGAGAACCTTTTATGAAACAAATATTCATAAAATTTATATCTTAAATTTAATGAAATTAAACTATTCTTTTTAATTATTACATAAATATTTAGTTTGGATAAATTTTTGGTACTTTTCTTATAACTTTCATATTTAGATGAATAGTAAAAAATAACATATTTTAATTAAAAACAACTTCTTTAAATAGAAATCATTTATAGTGTTAAATTATAAATTTGAGTTGTAAAAAACTATCAGTATATTATATTTTTATCATTTAATATAATTTAGGTCATTGGATGTAATTTCACATTTAAACTGAACTTAAAAAAGTGTCAATCTTTTGATAGTTATTATTTCTTAAAAACATTCTTTTTCTTTTGACAACAGGAATTAATTTTAAATATATTTCTGCCACTTCGCTTTTTGAATATGATAAAATAGATTCCATATTTTGAATCAGGAGGTCCAAATTTTGTAAATAAGTAATTTTATTGTAGACATTATGAATATTTACGTCAGTAAATATTTTATTTTCCATGGTTAAAGGCTAAATATGGTAAATAAGGGTAAACAAATATTATAACAATAATATTAAAAAAACCATAACATGTGTCTTATTTATATTGGATGATACATGTACGACCATGGGAATAATTGGGTCTATTTTAGGACCCCAGGGGGCCACTTCATAGAGATAATGACATTTTATATTAAATAATCTAAATTATAGACAAAAATAAGAAAAGCATATATCTTTTAGTAAAATAATTTTTATATGAGGTTATGTAATTGATATATCTGACTACAAATATTCATTATAAATATAAAATGATTTCCTACATCATGATAATTTATTTATAATTTTTATATATAAAATAATTATTTTTATATATGACACAATAATGATGCAGTATTTTCTTCATTAATGAAAGAACCAAATAAATGACATTATAAATATTAAAATAAATATTAAATGAATTTTTTGACGACATAAAAGAATTTTATAGGTGAATATGACATGTTATTATTGATTCAATGTAATTTTTTTAAAATAATCATGTTCTTATAACATTCACACAAAAAATACCGAACATTGTCAAAATTGACATAAATGAGTTTTTTGAAAACAATACTATATTATTAAATTATATAATAGTCCAAAAATATAAGGCTTAGGAAAAGAAAAATAATAATGGTATATATGTCATTAATGAAACACATGGGGTTATCTTTCCATTTTATTGTATGTTTAGTAACCATATAATATAAAAATAAAAGGAGACATGGTAAAGGTTAAACTATTTAACTTAGAGTTTAATCTAAATGTTAGGGTTAACAAGGGGACCTATACTTGTATAAAACATATTATTTGAGATTATATCTAACCATACCCACCTTATCATATAAATAAATCATTTCTGAGGTATTAGAAGCCAAAAATTATTTTATTATAATATAATATTTAAATCTTTTCCTAAGGTTCCCCTCACCTCTCTTATAAATGGGCACTTCTCCTTATCTTAATTTCACAACCTCAAATCCATTTTCATCGACCAAAACCTACCCAAATATCCTCCCAACTTTCCTACCATTATCCTAGAGTCCTTCTAGTTTTTATAAAACCAACCTATGGAGCCCTTTTGGTCAAATCAAAATGAATTACCTGAAGAAGAGGTAAATATTTCATCACCTCTTTCAAGTTCTTTTCTTATTCCACTTACTCTTTCTTTTTTGATTAAATTATAAAATAATAACTCCAGTATCTTCTATATACAATGATGTTTTTATAAAAATTTTACAATCATATTCATTATTCTATCCAACATATGAATGACAAAGGCACCAAACGTGCGTACGTAAGACTTACAGTCTCCAAGTCGTGGTGTTCTTTGTCATTCAAACACTTCATTATTTGGATGGGGTATAATAATGAGTATAACTGATCAAAATAATAAATATAACATGTTAATAATTCTATATTTATTATATACAATCCAATTACAAATTATTTCATTATCAATATAATTATATTTTCGCTTGTGCATACGTACGGATTACCGTATCCACGAACGCGATGAGATTCATTTCCACATTATAATCATTCACGAATAATTTTAATTTTATGATAAAAAATAATGTCTGTGAACAGAATATAATTATGTATATGAATCAAATACATCCTATCCATGACAAACATAACTTACGTAACCAAGCATATAATGGAAAACGAATCAGTTAACACCCAAAACGATGATACTACTATAATATTATTAACAATGCAATATTATAAGATCATATATTATTTCATGTTTATGTATATGATTATTTTATAATTTAATAAAAATGGCTTAACTATTATACAAGAGGTTAACATACCATCGTCTAAAGAAATGTACAAGGTAAGGGTTAATTTCACAATCTCGTTATTACCCAAGGATTTTTTATGTAAGTATCTAATGGGACATATTTTTTATCCATGTACATGTTTCATAAAAGTGTTTTCGAAGGGATACTTTTTGATGTTCATTTTTAGTAAAACATCATTTTAATTTTTTTAAATATTTATTCTTCTAAACCATTCTCATTGATGTCCTTATTTTAAAAATTATCTTATGGATTTACTTATATGGAGATGAATGTTTTAAGAAGTTAATTCCTTTCAAATGTTTCAAAGTGATATGAGACACATTGATTCAAAAAAATATTATAAATGACTTCCTTTAAAAATTATTTTATTTTAAAAGGATTTCATGAAAAAGGTATATTTATCTCAAATATTTTTACTGACCATTTTCAACTATGTAAATATACTTTATGAGATATTTTTCTTGATAGAGGTTAATTTATTAAGATACAAATATTCCATATTGTATTTATGGTTTTATGATATGTTTGACTGTGGATGTGTTATTTTTATACCATTCATGGTTTACGGATAAATTATTGACATTTCGTATGCTAGTTTTAATATGAATGTTTATGTAATGTTTAAACCTTCTCATATGAGGAATTCACTAGACATAGTAAGTGACAGATGGAGCCTGATATAGCTCCTTGATGCATCAGTAGGTCTTAGGAGAAAAAATAGTGTCTAGGTGCAAGGACTTGAAAAATTTTCATTTTTAATCGTATAACAATACCTTGAATATGTGGTTATGATATCTGAAATTATTCATTACATCATTATGAAATTGGGTATTGATATTGAATGTGATTATTAGACTGGTATAATATCCATGTGAATATGTAATTAAAATTATTTGATTTATATTGGCCAAATTATGCAGATGTTTTTATTTTAAAGGATTATGTTTTAGTCATATACATTTCCTTAAAATTTTATTCTTATTTATGAATGTCTTCACTATATTGTTATCCTTACTGAGCATCTAAGCTCACCCATTTTTTATGTTTTATTTTCCCAGGATTTCAAGAAGTGTATTATGATTGATAAGTAGGATTAAGATAGGGGATTAATGGAATTATCAAAAGATATTTTATGTTGTGTTTTATTTTCTAATGTGTAATGTAACATTCATGCATGTAATATAATTTCCAATACTGCTAAACTGATCAGTCTTTCGGAACATGATATCATGTAATCATGACAATGTATTAAAATAATGCACTAACTCTGGTCTTCTAGGGTAGGGGAGTTACATACTTGGCATGGATTTCATGACTAGTTATTTGGATCACATCGACTATAATAGGAGAATAGTATCATGTAGTAAAAAATGGTTGGAAACTAATTTTCAACAATGAATTGGATGCTGATGAAGGAAGAGTGAGTTATGACCTCATTAACATTGATTTTATTACAACTAAAGCTGTTGGAATTGTGGTTGTAGTAAATCTAGATATGGATTCCTCCTATTATACTTCAATAGAGGAAAATTATTAGGATTTACCTATAGATTCCTTCGCATAAATCTTTTCTAATTGTGTGATTTAATATGGGATCTATGTATTTAAAAAAAAGAAACATTATCAACTACATTATATCATATGGTGTTTAAGGAGTTGATAGAATGTAAGATGAATTATGAGGGCTTAAAAAAGAATGAATTTATTAAATATATAATTTATCCTTGGGATGGAATGGTCTTTCGGAAGAAATATTTATGGCAGTATTTAGTTGTGTGTGGACTAAAAGAAGCTAGAGAAGGTGATAGTATTGTTTATATTCTTCTTTCAAAGGATTGAAGACTTGTTTGATTAGTTTCATGGAACATAATGGTTAAAAAATAATCACATGAAATATAGTAACAATCAATGTCAGGTTAGAGTAAATGATATTCCAAATATTGATTTTAGGTTTGGATATGAAGGGTATGAATATATCTTCAAGTCTTTTAGGTTGAAAAATTCACAAACAATGTCCATGGATCTCATGAACATTATCTTCCATCCATATCATGAGTCCTTTATTATGGTTTACAATGAAAATATCCTCATATACTCATGAAAAAAGGATATAAATTACATAAAAATGGATATTGTTTTTTTATTACAAATCAAGTACATTGACTCTCTATCAAGCCTTATAGTTTTTCTTTTAAATCCATGAAGTGAGTTTTCATGGGAATATGATCTATGATACATGAAATTAAAATGACCAATATAAGTTAGAGCTTTTTATTTTCTGAGGACACCCTGGATTTTTTTTTCGATTAGGATTTTCCGTGGTATTGATGGATACTACTTACAGTTCAATCGATACTTCAACTATTTCACATTTCTAATGATCATCATTTTAATAATGGGATTGTGTTTGTGTGGCCAGAAATTTGAGAAGAAAATTTTGTGGATCTAAAGAGGAGATTTAGGATTTCTCTAATCTAGAAATTTCAATAACATTATATATGAACAATAGTTTACTTTGATGCCTAAAGTGTCATTTTATATGTTGTCCTAATATTTAAGGATTTTTTTAGCTTATGGGTCCCATCAGTTGCGACCCAAAGAGTAGAGCTACACCACACATGTTTTGTATTTGTAAATGGTGGTATACTATATGATGTTTGGGAACCATTATACCTTTAGTGAGTTATTTTTACTATAAATGTATGCTAAGAGAACATGATACATCTCGTAATATGAAACATTAATCTATAATAGAACTATAGTGTGGAGTATCTGTAGACCAATTTTTTGATATGGTGTATACTCCAGGGAAGGATAATAGATTACATATTCTCTATGTAAGAAAACAAATGATATTGGAGAGACAATGGGTATAATGGCCTTGACGCTTGAACCATTATTGAGATGTTTCTTGATTGTCTTATTTCCAATCCACAGAATTATTATCGATAAAGATACTCTAGGATATATATGGTTTCCTTATATTTTAGCCATTATCAAAAAATCCATTATGAATGTTCCTTCGACATAGAGGGCATGTAGGTATGATTGGGGTTTATGTTGGCTTGGCTAGTACACAACCTCTTAACACATATTTTATTATTATTTTTCATGTGAATTTACTCTAAATAATGGAATAATACTCTTATTTATGTGAAATAATGGTAAGGATTCAATAGTGGTGCCTAATGGGTATATAATCATACCCAACCATAGAATCAGAATGTGCATGTAGACATCATGACTAGGGATCCGAGAAAGTGTAATGGCCCAGTTATAAGGATCTAAGGAGACATATCATAGTGTTTAGAGATAGTATATGCATGGAAACTAGAGTAATGATGAAGTTTCCTTATTTACAGACCTATTTATATTTGATACGATTGTTTGAACTTCAAAAATGGGGGTCCTAAATTTGATTAATTATATTAATCAATGTTATAATACATGACACTTGATAAATAATTGTTTCTTATTTTATATCATTTACGCCCTTCTGTGTTATTATTCTTTTCTTCACATAATATTGATGATCATTTCCTTATTCAAAAGGTATAGTATGCACACTAAATCATTCATAACCTCAATTCTAGTTATCAACCATTTTCATATAGGGAGGCATACATGAGATCATTTATCACTCTAGAGGATATAAAATATCAGGTTTTTGATGGGTGATCAGGTTTTAATAAGGGTGTCACCTCATTCGGATCACTGATGACTATTGATGAAAGGGATGTGAAAACCATGGTTTATGGGACCTTTTAATATAACTAGACATATAATTGAATTGTCTTACCACTATAACTTCATCCATGACATAACTATATGAATAATTAATTCATTTTTTTCATTGATTAAAATGTATTAGACCAATCCTATTAATTTTACTTATTATGGGGATGTTGATTTGGAATCAAATGAATCATTTGTAGATTTCCCAATTTGAATTATGGATTGGATCGAGGAGGTAGGGCAGAAAAAAATGTTTCCACTTTTTCAAATCATGTGAAATTTTGGACAGATCCACAAGGCTTTTTTTGAAACCCCTAGATTTCAATGAATTGCCTATGTTATGTTCCATAGATGAAAGATGTTACCCCACAAGATTTTATGAGACATATTGTTTTTAATTTATTTTTTTTATTGGGTTTTACGTTACACCATGATTATCATGTGCTATACAAAAAACCATTTTATCCTATAATATATACAACACTACTCTTGGCTTATGTGACACACAATTTCACGTTCTTTTGATAGAATTTATTTCACAGAACACTGAGTATTTATTTTTCTCAATGTATAAAAGAATAAAATTTGGAATATGTTACATGCAATACCAATGGATGCTGGCCCAAAACGTAACACTTTCATGTATTGAATTTCATCAAAGAGCGACCTTTCTAAATAGTTTCCATTGCATGCAATACTGAGTTCCACTAAACTACGATATATTATTAAAATATTATTTTAATTTAATGGGATATAAACTATCTGTTATAAATACTATTAACCAAATTTGAATTATATATTACATTAACATTAATATTATTTATTTTCTATAACATTATATAATAAAAATTAAATCTTTTAGATAAAAGAAGTATTTTAAAAAAATTATGTTTTGGCACATTTTGATGGCATACCCAAATAAAATCTAGTTTCATTCCCTTTTATATATTTTATTTGAAAAAATAAACATATTATTTGGAATAGGGACTTCATAATTTACTTTGTTTTATTTTTTTGGACTTTTCTGATAAAATACATATTTTAAGGACTTGAAAAGAAATACTGCATTTTAATTCAAAAATACATATTCATCAAATTTATTAATATATTTATATTTTATTTTTAATTGTTTTTAAAGTTTAATTAGAATATGTTTTTATAATTTAATTCAATTTTAGTCATTGGAAGTAATTTAACATTTAAATTAGACATAAAAACATGTCAATCTTTTGATAGTTTTAACATTATAAAAACCCCTCTATATATTTTTGGCGACGAGAATTAATTTTAAATTAATATCTGCCTATTAATTATTTCGAATTAAAAAAAATGGATTTAGTCTTTAGAATCATAAGTTCTAAATTATTTAAATATTCCCCATTTATTTTTTCATAATCATATTAGTAACTAGTGTACTTTTTATTTACCGTATTTAACGGTAAATCAGGTAAATTAGTGAATCAAATAAAATGATAAGGACAATAAAATTATCCAAAAAGCCTCCAAAATACCATTAGATGAATAAATATATGTCCCTAACATCTTTGGTTAGAAACATAGTAATTTAATGTCCTATTATCAATTAAAATTATATTGATATTAATAAAACCAATGAAAGTAACGAAATTGTAAACTCACATTTCCAATAATATAATAATTTTAACATAGTGATAAACGCATGATATCTTCAAAAATAAATAGTACATGGAATGATAAAAAATTACCTTCATCATGGTTATTTATTTTAAAATTTTATAAATAAGTAATTTGTTTAATATCTTATACTTTAATTTTCTATTAATTAATTAATTGATGGGAATTCAATAAAACCCTTTTTATTAAAATTTAAATAAAAAAAATTACCAAACAGGTGACCAAATATTATTGGTCGATTATATATCGACCATAATAATACAAGTGTCATGATAGTGACTATTTTTCACCTTATAAAATATATTATGACATATATAATATTTTATTTTAAGTAATATTTATGTTTTCACAATCATAATTTAATAATTATAACATTTTTAATGTTTTATTTTATAGTAGATAAATTTAACTACATATATTATCATTAAAAATATTAAATTTATTTTCATCATTGTATTTTAATTTAAATTTTTATTAAAAAAATAAGTATATTAAATAATCACGTAAAATCATTGTAGTAATTATTTTATTAATTAAGATATCAAATAGAAGAAATTAATAATATTAAAATAAATATATTTTTTAAAATTTGATATGTACAATTAATTTTATAGATAACCATGAAAACATTGAAATATAAAAAAATAGTTTGATTTATGTTAACTTGTTGTCTTAATAATTTTAAAAATCAATCAATTGAATAGTTTCAAAATTGATTCTATTGATTGTTTATCAACATAAAGTTTTTATAAATTATTTAAAAAGAATAAACCATTTTTATGAAAATATAATTATTATGATATGGCCAATTATATTCTAAATTATTTATTTATGATCTAATAGATATCCAATAAGTAAATATTTTACCCTTTTAATATTGAAATATGTGTTATCCTAGTTAAAATGTAATAGAATAACTAAGTGTTAAATTAAAAAAATAATGATTTTATGGACATATAAAATTCCCCTAAACTTATTGGGTGATGCTATTACAACCCTATATCACTATATCATCAAAATGGGTACATTTTGAATGTTTTTGGTGTTGGGTTTTATTTTATTAAAAATTATTATTTTTTGGGTTTTTTATAGTGCCCTCACCTCAATTATAAAAGGGAACCTCCTCCCACATTTCTCCATTACTCATTAAGCCATAAGGATATTCCATCCCATGAAAAAATCTCCAATAAATATCCCTTGTCACATTCTATAGGTTCTGGTCTTCTCAAAATACGAACACCAGTTCCATTAAAATGAGATCTAAAGATAGCATGTCAAAGAAGTGGTAACCTCCTCTTTAGATTCTTTTATATTTCATTTTAATTATACTTATAATTCATGATTTGTTTCCATATATAATAATAACACGAGTAGAAATTATATACTTAGATTAATTTATAATAATGAAAAAAATCCTATTTTACGTTCTATCTATCCAAATAAAGACAAAATAACTACACGTGCGTATGTACGGCTTACTGCCTCCACGTCGTTGTGTAAAATGATTTTCACCACAACCATTCATGAATGGGAATAAAAATGGATGTAATAACTATATATTATTTTTATAAAACTAAATTCATTCTAAACTAAGGTGCACCACAAAAATAAATACCATTCAACAATTATGGGAATGATATTATTGCTCATGCGTACGTACGACCAACCATCTCAATGTTGTGATGTGATTTGTTCTACATAATAACCCCTAAACAATGTTTATTTAAATGTTAGGAAAAAATATATGGTATATTTATTATATTAAATATATTTTATAATGATATAAATATGAACTAATAAGTAAAACTATAATTTATTCAACAAAACACGCATACGATCATAAAGCAGTTAAAACCCAAATAACAAGTAATAATGAATTTTTACATACAAAAGAAGTAGAATATGACCATATATGATGACCATGATTCTGTAATATGTTTATAAAATTATTTAAATCATTAAACAGGAGATTTAGACACATAAGAAGCATATTAGACTTAAGGCAAGTGAGAGTTTTAAATATATTATTCTTATTTGATATTGTTTATACGTAAATATTTACTGAGAGTATATTTATCATCCATGTCCATGATTTCTAAAAAGGTTTTAAATTTTTTTTAATATTATGATATGTATGTTTAATATCATTTTTACCTTTTTTAACTTTTACTGCATGTTTTGGATGGTATTTTTCTTTCGTTTACCATACGAGTTACTTTTTGACTTCTCTGAAAAATGTATGAGGATATTATTTTTTTAAATTTTAATTCATGAACGGATTTACTGTCTTATAAATTCCTTATTTGAATAAATAATCCACTACATGATTCCATATAATTATAAGAAAATAAAAAAAATTTATGAAGAAATGATTTTTTCCTCAGGAATTATGTTCATGTATTTTATCAAAATAATATTCCACATATGATGACACAAGGTAATGTTTATATGAATGTTATTATGAATATTTTATTTTCTTAATGATTTAATTATTTTTATGATATCAATTTATTTTATATGGATTTTGTTATTAGGTAATGATGTTTAATAAACCCATTTTATTTCAGGTGTTATGCTATGTTAAATGATTATTGTTTTTGGGGGCACATTTAAGAATGATTTCATTATGAGATGGGTGTGACCTATATCTCCCACATATTCATTGGGTAAAGATATATATATCATGATATAAAAATGGATTTAATTGAATGTATATAAATTTCACTAATACAGGGCTGGAACATCAAGTAAATATGGTTCAGTAATACTTGGCTAGAATGTCAAGTAAACTCGGTTCATTAATGTAATTAGTTCACAATAATGGTCTTGGAAGCAATGAAATTGCTACTATGGAAATTAAAATATGATATTATTTCTTTTCAAAAATTCTATGCTTTATTCCAATTTATTTTATCATGGTTAATGTTACTTTATGATCTATTCCTTATGTACTGCTATGATTTTTTTCACAACCCATGATTGTGATATTTAATATTTTTGTTCATGTTTTTAAATTCATATATTTATGGTTTGTTCTATGTTTTCAGTTTTTACCTTTAATGAGAATTGAGATCACCATTGTTATGGTTTCATTTCCCTAGGATATAAAGTATAGTTTTATTTTGGAAAAAGGGGAAGATCATTCTGAGAAATGTTGAAGATCTTTCACCAAGTTACAAGATTATGTTCCTCATTTCCTAAAACACAAAACTAATATTTTTACCCCACCCTTTGGTGTCGGAACTAGTATTCTTCTTTATTTCAATATTTTTTAAACTAAATCATGTGGAAAAACTAATCCAATGGACCAGAACATTTTTTTATCAACTGATATAGATGTGTTTAGTTAATAGTTTTATAAAAACTCAGAATATTCATATCTTCACTCAATGATATGGGGAATTCATAACATCACAAAATAACTAATTATTTAATTGATTTATAATTCATTTTTATCATTATTTATGGAAACCATATTTATTAATGTTTATATTTATACCATTATCTTAAATAATAAAAATCCAAATAGTAAGTGATAAGTGGAAGAATATCATTTCTCAACATTCAATTTCAGGTTGTTATAATCCCATAATAGGCCTTAATTTTTTAATATAATTTTTAAGTAAAGGATTTGTGACACTATTCCATTCATTCTCCTTTTTAGTGAAGAATTGTAACTGGAAATTCCATTTTCCAAATTTTTTATGATAAAGTATTATAAAATATCAATGTTATTTGATTAAATATTCAAAACAATATTATTTTTTAGGTTAACTGTACACTGTATTTTATAACATACTAATAAATGACTATTTATATTATTTAGATGTCTTTAAACATAGTGTTTTTTCTCATCAACTGTAACATTGATTATGTCACCTAAATACATACCACATTAGATATGCACATTGTAATTCAATTTTTCATCTTATTTCATAGTACATATTTTTCTTCTATGAATAAAAATTCACTAAAACGTGAATTATTTCCATGAAAAAATCGAGCCAAATATTTTTATAAAATATAAATGATTTATCTTTACTATAATCTAATATATTATACCAAAATAAATAGTAAAATTGACGTAAATTAATGTTTCCTTCAAAATAATGATATAATATATATTTTATTGTTCATCAATATCAAGAAACCACAGATAAAAAAAATAATATGTCCACTATTATGGTTATAAAACTTAGTAAAATAACTATGAATTTTTTAAATTCCTTTTATTTGATCTTATTAAAATTTGATCCTTACTAAAGATCTAATTATTCCAAAAAAAATTATATACAAGCACGTAATTCTATATTCAAAATGTATAGTTTTATCCACTAATATACTTCCATGAATTTTGAATAATAAAATTAATTCCTAAAATATTTTACATTACAAACATATATATCATATCTCAAGAAATTTGTATCTGAAACAACCTATTAATTTTATTAGAAAACATTTTGAAGAAATATAAAATATTCTTATATTTCATTATATTTTTTCACTCCTGGTAACTAAATCACCATAGTTGATATCATGTGTTTCCTATTATTAAAATTCAACTTACTTCACTGATTATTTCCAAATAATATTATTTTCTTTTCTACATATACCAAAATTTCAATTCTTCATCCACACTGGACACACCATGAGGGATATTTTCTATTTGACACTATAGTATTTCTCCTCTATTAACAATTTAAATATTCATTATTCTCAAGATTTTTATTAATTCTAATAATTCTATATATGATTAATTGTGAGATCCTTTTAAACATTTTTCATCCAAAACATACCACTATATCTTAGTGATGTTAAATTATTCTATAATCTATGAATTATTTGATACGTAAATTACATACAGTTTTCTATTTTGATATATAGGATTCCATTAGTTTCATAATTAATTTCTGATGATTTTTATATCTTTCCTCCCAAGATATCCCTAGTTTTATTAGAATATTATTCCATGACTAATTACAAGTACATATTCATCCCACTAAAATGTCACTCTTCCCAAATCACCCTTTCACAAATAATTTATTTTCCATTTATGATTCACAATATTTTCTTCGCATAAGTCTCACATTTTCAATAAAATAAATCATATATAAACATTCATTAAACAATCCATTAATTCCTCACCGTCTAAATATTACTAACTGATCAGTTATCGTTAATTTTTTTGCAAGGAAATAAATTATCATTATAATCATTAATAAAGTTAATAAAAAAACTTTTTGTTCTAGATTATCAATACAACCCCCATAATACCTTCTCAACTATACGCTTTTAATTTTTTGTTATAATTTATAATCAATGATATTTATCAATAAATGTTTTTTTACATACCTATAGAATCTTAAATTCTTCTCAATATATCACAATTTTGGTTTATCAATAATATACCAACATATATAATTCCTCAAAAAACTCCACTAATGATTGTATCTGTTTATGAGATCCAACATACATAATCAAAAAACATAACATGTTGTTAATCATTAAACTCTTTTAGTGTTCCTTCTAATCAATAGTAAACATATACATCAACATCCCAAATTAGATATATGTTCCCATCCATCCTCCCCTAATTTTTGTTTCTTCTTAATATTATTTCATCATTACCATAACATCCAATATAATATCTACCCAATCCATATTCATTCATATGATAATGTTTATATCAAATAAATAGTTTTCACATTTCATTGACACTAATCCAACCTATACATATAGTTGTGATAACATCACGCCATTATATCACAAATTCAAAATCCACTAATTTTTAAACATAATGATAACTAATCTATGTGATGTAAAAGCTACACAAAAACTATCTCTTAATCCAATCCATTTGTTTATATTAGTTATCATTTTCTTACTCTTATATCAAAGTTCAAAAAAATTATTTTATTACTCATTTAATAATGATACTCTCAATGAATTACATCATTCCTTTCTAAATAATCACTTATTTCAAATAATTACATTTTGAAATTCTGTATCACTTAATTGCCTATATGTAATATAAAATTAATACTAATATGAATACATCACACCATTATGATATAAAAAAATCATTTCTATAATAATTATATCATATTCAGTAAATCAATCTTATAATAGGGTATTTTATAATCAAAATATAAATATATGAATAATCATATATTTATTATATAAAAATGTAACAAACATATTGTATTTAACTACACTTGAATACCCAAATAGTTTTAAAATAATTATTTCAAAACACCTCAAGTGCACATCCTAATCAACAAATATTATAGTAAACATAAAAGGTAGGTATATGTAACGATCCTTTCACAAATATTTTATAACCTATAATAGGGTTAAATGAATGAAAATGGACATATTTACATCATGGGTACCTCTATTTCATATATACATGGTTTATTGAAATTATATTTATATATATAAACTACATGAAACAAATATACACTAAAGAGTGTAATGGGAAGTATCATTTACAAGATACATCATAAAAACTATCTAATGATATCCCACATCATCCCAACATAGATCATTCATCAAAATCTCTAAATTATTCCTCAATAAATCTTTTGTGATACTAAAATGAACACCAATGCTTTCCTTCATTTCATTTCTTGAATAATGAACATATATATCACAAGTGTAAACATGCAATTTATGAATATATTTTAACAACTAAAAGGTTATGACAAGACTGGTAACAATATTTTATATTTAGAAGTTACTATTTTAAGAATATAATGATTTTGAATTTGGAAAAATAATAAATAGTATTATTCATACATAAATGATAAAATTATTTATTGTTATCTTTTCCTCATGATATAGGATTTTACTCTCACAAGTATTATTTATGGAACCTATCTTACCCAATATGATTATAGATTAATATTGGAGGAATATGATAATGTGAAATAAAATTATAACTCCTCTACTATTGGAGAATGGTATGGGTATATAATGTTGGGGAACCTTTAAAAACATCGCATTGATAAAGGGAAAATGAGTATACAACATCAAGGCACTATGAGGTTGTATCATATTTTAAAACTAACCTACTAGTATTTGTATACATATACATATGATTTATAACCCTAATATGACCCTTCATATATTCTTAACAATGATAATACTATTGGAATTAATATGTGAACAAAACTATGTGAAAAAAATAATATAGTACTATAACTCTTTCTTAAATGTTTTATTTGAGAAGTTAAAAAATATAAACATAATATGAATAGTATAAAAAATATTTAGAAGGATAAAAATGTATAAATCAATATATGAAAATAAAAAACGAACTAAAAATAAACTATGGGACACTCTTCATAAAAGAAATGATGTCTTATCTTGTATTAATTTAATAATTAAAAAATAATATAATAAAAACTTTTAAAAATTATATTACATATATGAATTACTATAAATCAACCCCATATCAAAGCTAGCCTAATCAAGACCATTTTATGAAAGATAATGGAGGTATCCCACCAAAATCAATGTAGATACTATATTATAAGACTAAAGAAATATGATGTGTTTTGGTTTTTATTATCTTAACAAACATGTATATTTTTTCTAATGATTTAAATAATTATATAGAAAAAATATATATATAGGAAATTAACAAATTTAATAAATTTGAGTCAAATTTTATGTTCTCCTATGATATTTCTAAAAATGAAATCATAATGGGAATGAAAATGTAATTGTATATATTTATAAAACCCAATGAAAATGTTTTTTAGGTTAATCCCACTTACATTAATAATTGAAAAAATATGGATATTAGATTATTGAACCAAATAATCCTTTTAAAATATCAGTTACCATAACATTTCTAAAGCGATTCATACATGATTCAAATAGGTTACCACCATGGAGATAAATAAGAAGATAGTACAAAAAAGAGAAGATCTGGTCAAGCAGAATGAATGAAAAATTCCAATACATGGTTTAATGGGTTTAAAATTTAACTTATAATTACTCATTTAAAATTGAAATAATAAAAAAATAAATAAATATGGTTTCCGAACACAAGTATACTGATTACCTGGTGGATTCACCCAGTATACTAATAGTACACAAAATATAATTGGGTACCTGGTCCCTTCCATCTGATATCTGCTGCTTATAATTTTCTTATTTTCTTAACCACTTACTACTAACTTATTTAAAAAATTTATAATTCTACTTAAATGAAATATTTCACCAACTAAAAAAATTAATGGATATAATTACATTCTATATTGTGACAACGAAGAATATAAATTTTTAAAAAATCCCGATCATTACACTTATTATTCCCGAGAAGCTTTAATGAACCTCTTGAGAGATTAGACATGACCATTTAACTTCTTCTGAATATACTATTCCTAGACTTTATCTATAAATGTCTCATGTTTCCATTGAAAATGAATTAGAAAAATAACCATAGCGTATACTACTTTATAACTCTGATTAATGATAGATATCGTTCTCCACATACAAACCATCCAAATAGAATTCAATATAATCAAATTAGATTAAATTAGTTTTATTTTTTTTTGAATTTACTCATTAGTGAATCGTGGATTGAATTATAAATAGAAATAAATTTTAATGTTTATGAATGTTGATAACCATTTTCTATTATCTTGTTTAACATATTAATAGTTCATAAGAAACTAAAATTCAACATTATTTTCTCCCCTAAAATTCAGTAACCTAATCAATGAGTGATTTAGAGAAATAAATGATCACCAATTATAAATTATAACAAACATATAATTTTATAAGTATAACACTTTGTATGGATTTTAGAATTGATTATACAATTCTATGTCTACATCACTTGAATCATTATCTCATAAACTATATTAGGTCCAATCAAAAATGACTCTCTGATTTTATTCCATCGTAGAAGAGAAGAATAAGGCATGTCTAAGGAGACCGAAAAAGGATCTGTATGAATATATGAATGAATGTTTCCATTTTTAGAGAAATAAATTATTGATATATAATATTATAATTATCCCCCAAATTCATGACAATAATCATATATAACATCCCAAATAATGAAAATGGTTGTCATGATTTGGATATCAATTTCAGTATGATAAGTTTCACTTGATTCTAATGAGAAACCATACTACCTAATAAAACAAATTATATAAGTGAAAAATAAATATAATATCTTGAGACATGATTGTATTTTATGGTCATTCAAAATTTCTCTATGATTTCTTTTCAATTTAACAATAGTATAATATTTCTCCATTACTATGAAATTATTTGTCTTTCTCATATATTGAAAAATGACACAAATAATATCTTAAACCCACATAAAATGTGGAATGGTATTTCGAATATCCATTTTATTCTAAAAATATTACCATACATGTAGAATGAGTGGAAGAAATTCACCAGTGGGATCACTTAAATTTTTTCACTGACTACAAATATGAACAATATGAATCAATCCCTGGATGTCCCTTCTTACATTGGTCTAATAAAATGAAAAATGAATATGATGGTCAATTTTTTTAGTTATAGAATAAAGAAACCAAATAGATTTTTGATATTATTTCATCACATCTTCTACCAAATTATTCAAAACTACCATCAATATAAACATACCAAGACAAGAGATAGAATCATGATACAATAAATCAATAACCCCCCACCATTGAGTAATTATTGTATAATTATATAATTGTGGATTGATATACGGTAACCCATGAATGGATCCATAATATATTATATAATATTTATTAGAAACAAATATATACCATATAAATCCTTAGTGTAATAGAAATGACACTCACATTTTAATAAAATTAATCTCTAATGTTTCTATACTTCCTACACCATTTAAGGATAAACTTTATTAATAGGAAAATCATAAAAATTAATACATTTCCTATTATTCATTATATATTAACATTGAATTAATTTATGCATTCCTTTAGTGAAACAATATTTTTCTAGAGAATACAATTTTATATTATTGGTAATATCCAATACATGTCATTAAAATCAATTTCATAAATAAAAAGGTTGTGTTTATTTAGAACTGTTGAAAAAAATAGTACAAAAATGAACTACATAATTTCCCATTATTCACTTTAAAACTATAAAATTTCTTATTCATAACATAATTAAAAATCACCCAATAACATAGAGAAGGGATGTGAAATAAAATGTGAAATTAGATGCTCAGTAAGGGTAAATATAAGATATAACAATAACTGAACATAAGTGATAATAATATAAGACTATAGGAATGAGAGAATGATATTAACATTATAAAATAATACACATAAATTCATAGATAGTAACAAATAAATGTGAAAAAATTATCTCTTAATAAAATTATATAAAACAAAGAAGTGTGATATTATCAGTAATAAACCATGATCCATGAGAAAATATCATAAGACATAAGTTTACAAAATACAAATATTCATAGAAAATAATTTCTACATCGTTGATCATTTCCAACACAATAATTATGGATTTTTTCCACTCCCCCATTCCATTACTTCCTTAGTTGAAGTTCACT
Source organism: Viscum album (assembly GCA_963277665.1). NCBI lineage: Eukaryota > Viridiplantae > Streptophyta > Magnoliopsida > Santalales > Viscaceae > Viscum > Viscum album. The sequence continues at coordinate 692,978,689 of OY728132.1, read as the reverse complement.
ACCAAAAAATTCTTATTTGAAAATTTACCTACATTATTTTGGTTCACTCCCTATTCAATCACTTATTATCTCATGACATATCCTTATTGATATAATGAATGTTAGGGATATTTAATTCTAATCCCACTAATTATATAATGATAATCATATATATAAGTAAAAATATCATGATACATTCATTATATAATAAAATCATGACCTATGTAAAGGATATGAGTTTCATTAACATTTCATCTTCATAATATAAAACATATAGATAAAGAATAATTATGGTAAAATTTGATCAGATCACAGTAAATTATCAGAAACATCAAGTTTTTATTTTATAGATAAAAATACCTTTATAAGAACACTAAAAAATTTATTGAATAATATACCATTTTGATATGAAGTCACTTATTTAGAATTTTCAAATATCAAAAATAATTAAAGTTAAAAAGATTAATTGAATTGAAAATGGGAATATTATAAAGTAATCTTTAATGAAAATAGTATTCCTTATGGTGGGGAATTTTGATTATTTATAGTTTATTAAAACAATATTATCTTTCAAATTATTAATAGAAATGTATAAAGTACCTCGTTCAAAAAATTATAATATTATTCATTTAAAATATTTTATTAGTAAGTCATATATGGGTATAAATGGATTTAAAAAATATTTGGATATTTTTAAAAAATATATTGACAAATCATTATAAAAAATAAGGAAATAGAAAAACATAATCCTGATTGATGAGTAATATAATGTCTGGTTTCATTAAAAAATGAATATCAGTCTCTTGAGTACATAATGTGATCAAAAACAAATAAAAATTAAAAATATCAACAAATAACCAAAGGAGTGAAAACTATTTGTGATTTGGGATTCATATATTGAAAAATTATACCATTATTACATAATAATAATAATTAATCCCTATATTAAAACGATATTGTGACATCAAACTCATATATCATGTTCATCTTGATTTGTTAGCTCTATAACCACTTGTATAATAAATTTAAATTTCATATATTTCATTAGCAAAGGCATATTAAATACTATATTATGATACATGGATTATATATAACATCTTATCAGTCAGTCATCAATAATCATTCAATTTCATTAGTATTTTTCATGTTAACCACATTGTCTTTCATGGTTTTTGGGTTCATTTTTAATAGTCCCTATAATTTGATATAGGTATTTTCATCTAGAGAATTAAAATAATTACGTATATAAGATATATTCTCATTATATTTATATTAATAACCAAACATATAAATTAGCGAGAATAACAATATACAACTCTACATGGTGGTGGTAGTCCATATGTACGCCCTAATATGATTTACATTTTTTGATGAAAGGAATAAATGAAAGGTACATATTAATTAAAATTTTATAATTTTTATTATAACATAAATATCATATAAAAACATTTAATTTATCCTAATAATGATCTATAAATCATTCTAGTGGAAAATTAATTGTATCTCAATGTGGGGGCAATAGTCCACACATACCCATGAGTGATACTTTCATCTCCCATTTCATTATGATGAGGAGGAAAATATTTTTTTACATAATTATAATAAAATATATGTATATTCATTATACTAGATTCTTAATTTTTCCACGTATAAAATATCTTTTTTTGGAACTATAATATAGAATGAAATTGAAAGAGGATGGTTAAAATCTATACCTCTTCTTTGAGGGACCCCTTTGCCTTACTCATTAAACATGAAGGACAGGTCTTAGGAGAATAAAATAATATCTGCGAATATGAAATAATTACATTAATTTTTTATTAAATATTTAGCATGATATAATGATAAAATAGTGTGAATAAGGTAGGAGAATAAGTTCTCATTTTTAAGCGAGGGAAGAGACACAAATAAAATTTCCTAAAAAATTCCTATGATATAAGGTAAGATTAATTGTTAAGTGGATCCACATGGATATATATTAAATGTTAGGTAAATATAATATTGATATATCTTCATGAAAAACAACGTTTTATGTGGCATAATTTCCCTTATCTCTTGGTTTACCACCCCCCTGGTAAAAATATTTCATCATTAACTATGGGAATAAAATTTTTCTAACAAATTTAGTCCAAAAAGATTATATAATATTATTTTTTTGATTTTAAAAATTGAAATAATTTTACTTACTTAAATTTATATAAATGGCCAAATTATATTGTAAATAAGTGTGCCACCAATATTGAAAATCCGTTTCGGAATAATGAATCATTAAAAATAAATCAAAATTTACATACATTTAATTTATTTTATAAACCATAGAAATAATTTTAAACATATCTTATTAATTATAAAATCTAAAAATTTATCTAACCATCAATAAATATGGAGTAATTTAACATATTAAGATATAAAAATCATTATCTTCCTAAAATAGTTTTTAGAAAGATGTGTTTTTAATCCCTAAAACTAAACATAAATAAAAATGATGTAAAATAATTATTATTATATAATTAATTATAATATGTAGAATAAAAGGATTATAATGGTACATTATGATAAAATTTATAACATAATGGTAAATTTATTGAATATAAATGTCTGTTTATGAAAAAATAGATATTTTTCACTATTTAATAAAGAATAAATCATCTTAGAAAAATAAAGAAAATTAACTATAAGATAATATTAACATGTATATTTTAAAAATGTTTTTATTTCCAACAATAAATATTATACTAATGGTAAAAATTAATTTGAATTTTAGCTATAAAATTTTGATTGAAATTATATTTGGAAAAAGTAATTTTTTTATGAATAAAATTAATTTACATAACATTTAGAATGTTATTATTATTAATTAATCAATTAATATTTTTATTAAAATTTATTAAAAATATTTTCAACAATGTGGATATTATAATTCACATCACAAATATGATGACCAGTTTAAAATGGCTTACTATATCACGGTTTATAAAAACACAAGGTTGCATGTAAGGAAAACTATAAAATAATTAAAATTTAATTTCGATGGAAATATATACATAATAATAGAATGATGTATTATACTAATGTATAAAATTAATTACAGCCTAAAAATTCCTTCACTCTGATAAAAAATATGAGGATATCAATATTTCATCATATCCGTAATTTCCCATGTTTCTCCCTTAAATTTATAATTCCTTCAATTTACTATAACAAGTAAAGTATTATGGTTTCATGGAACATTATAAACACAATAAATGACTTGTATCAGTAGTTCATCATAAGAAGAGTCAAGATCCATTAGTATAAACTATGATTTCAATACATTTAAAAGGTCATGTATGTACTTCATCTAGATATATACATAGAACACATCATGAGCATAAGAATTATTTGGTAGGAGTGTGAAGTGATAAGATAAAATACATAATTGATCAAGAGTATGTAAGTTAATAGTATACAATTTTCTTAGTTTTCACTTCCATTAATATCACCTTCCATTGATCCATGGAGAATTTTTTTGGAAAATGTTATATATTAAAACAAATTCTGAAATCAGATTGATAATTTTCCACATAACACTTCTATAAAATATTCGCTTCCATGATGATGTTTCAAATAGATCTAACCATATCTACTATTTCTTCATCTCTATAATTTCCTTTTAGTTTTACTTCTTCAGCTTCATCCCTATATATCATATGTCGACTACTCATTCCATAAATTTATTCTTGGGGAGCCATCTAAGATCATGAGTGAAAGATATTTTTTTATGAAAACTATTATAAATGAATGTGTGAAACCCTAACACCATAGAAATATAATGAACATGTTTTCAATATATCATAAAGGGGATTAAATTTCTTATCATATTGATCATCTATTTGTGGACTATATGATGTAATAAAATATAACACTGTATATAGTTCTTCTGTTTGACTTCTCTTGACCATCAAGGTACACCTCAAATCCCTATCAGATAAAAATAAATGTGGTAAATAATGTAACCATAAATATTTGTTAATTAATATCCTATTATTATTATTAAGATAAAAATATTCGTTAATACTATTGAAGTTTACTAGATTTTCATTGGGATAGACTACAACCTAAATAGAATTCTGTTCTTTAGATTTTTTGGGAATTCGGATGAAGAAATACATTGCGATATTTTGCCATTTACATCTTTTTGTGTATAAAGGTGGAGAATTACCCTTAAACATAAGTCTATCTACATGAATTTTCAAAAAAATATTGAGAAACAAATAACATACACTGAAATATCACTCTTCATGTTGTCCCATAATTAAAATATTTTCAGATATCTATACATATTTATAATTCCAATATAAATAGATAATTATGGGATATTATATTCTTCAAATTGTTCCTTCTTCAAATCTAGTATTTAAATGAAACAGTCTCATTTTCTAGACCATATCATCCAATTATAATTATGTTTAAACTGATAAACATTTATCAACATCCTTTAATACTTTACATCCTCCATTTATTCCTATTTATTCATCATATAGATTAATGGTTAAACAATAATATATGAAAGAAAGGATACCCAACATTACATTATGATTTAATTTTCCATCCATTATAATTATATAAATACTAGTTATTTTTTAATCATCATCATAGAAAATCAATCATGATTTTTTTGATAGAAAACATCTTCCACCTTGTTCTCATTTCTAAGGAGGTAATGTATTGAGAAATCATAGTATTTAATAAATTCCAATAATTTTGATTGGTTAATTTTTAACCCTTTAGGGATTCAAGTGAAATTTATAAGTTTATTATTATTATATATGTCATAAAATTCTCAGAAAATATAATTCCACTAAATCCTTAATATAAAGATTAAAAATACTAACTCTAAATCATGAGTTGGGGAATTTATTTCACCAATTCTAAAAAGTAATCATAAGAAAAATATCGTTGTATCATTATTTGTAATAAAGCACCCCAACCCTATTTTCCGGGAATCAATATAAATAAAACACATTCTCTGATGTTGGGATGTTTTAACACACCTGTAGAAACCAATCATCACTTTAATTCTTCAATGTCTTCATCAAAATCCACACTCTAATGAAACATGACTTCATTCTGAGTATAATTAGTGAGTGGATTTGAAATTCATTTAAAAAATCATCACAAATAACTAATCTTAAATAGGAAATTTATTAATGTTGTGCATCTTATTCACAATTGTTGGTCAAGTGAAAGGATCAATAACTTTTTTCTTAGATGGAAGCATTGATATACCATGTATAGAGATTAATTGACCAAAAGAATTAAATTTTTATTGAAATTTTTTAACCTTTTAAATTATTCATACAATTTTTCCTTCATGGTGGACTTCATAACAATCCTCTCATGATCCCCATTCTCTTTCCTTATCTTGGAATATATAAAAATATTCGTTATATGACATATAATAAACCAGTCATGTTAATATCTAACAGTTGTATATATTAAACACAAGATGATAAATGTGGTATTAATAATACCAAATGTCATTACTATAAATTCAGTCTTTCCATACCTCGATAATAAGGTTTTACTGGGTATGTATTCATTGTTGACCATTAATTAATTGTATACTGATCAACGATCAATCTATGAAAAAAGTTTAACTGCTCATAATTGATCATAAACCCCATTAATATAGAAAATATGATACTTATTCAAGATCATGATATTTTTATGTTCCCAATAATAATTATAGAGTAGCAGTGATCCCTCATTTTTTAACAAAAAGAATATATTCACCCTATACTGACACACATGTATGAATAAATCCCATATCATCCATATCTAGGAGTGCTTCTCCAACTAATTCAACTTGATAATAAAAATTACCTATAGAAAAACTACAATAGGTATATCCCCAAGTATGGGTTCTATTGAAAAATTGAATTCACGATTCAGAGAAATACATGGTAACTCTTCTATAAATAAATAAAAAATGTTCAGTAAAATAGGAATATCTGAGACATTTAGTTTATCCAAAACCATATGTGATAAATAGCCCCAATGAATATGAATTAAACAACATTAAATGGTTTTAATTTCCCTTTGAAGTTCATATTTATACTTTCACTAATATTAAATAAGATGTTGGTTTGAAAAATAAAAATGACTTCCCTTCTTCGATATTTGATATTTCATTTATATACTAAAGTCCAATTGCATCACAAAGTCACATATAATTTTACTAGAGAATGAATAATAAGATTTTCAGTGAACAAATTCTTGCAAAATACTATTGGAAATTTTTTATAGGCATGAGAAGTTATCATCATACCGTGAATTAGATTTATAATTATTTCAACTAATATTCTTTGATATATTAAGGTAATAACCTTAAAAATTTCTGACATAAAAGAGTTAGTAGAACCAAAATAAGCCAGGTCATTAGTATTTCTATAGGGGATAGTTAGTGTATAATTAACAACTTTGTTATAATATATCCCAATTGAAACATTTATCACATGTTATTTTTATTTTCGTTTATGATTCAGAGGTTTCCAATGTGAATCAACATCATTAACCCTCATATTAGACAAATGGTTAACATAATTTCTGCATTCCTATAGAATATAGAATTAGTGTGTGGGGGATATATTCTATGAATTTTTCTATCAATTTACATAATTATCATACTTATTCAAATTACTTCTTCACTTTATTAATCAATGTCCACCATTCCACACTAAACAAATTACCATCCCCCTTGATAGAATTTCTTGATCTTTCTATCCACCCATCTATCAAGACAGAAAACTCCTCTCCTAACCTACATTGTTTTTTTCTCATTATAATTTATTCTGAATTCCATATTTATTTTCATATCAAAAACATGTTATTGAAGGTTGAATCCATATTTTAATTCAACTATGATAGTGCATAGAATAATTTCATTAAAGATACTAAAGTGTCTTATGGTAAACGCCGTCATGATACATGGATTTAATACACTTAATAATAGATCAATCTAATATTTTGGATCATTAATTATACAATAATTGCACTTCAAAAGCCTTGTAAAATTTTCCTCATAGGTACTAATTGTATCATTATCCTTCTGCTCAAGCTTAATTAATTCCTCCTCTCAAGGGATCTTGCTATTGTTTCCCCATCCATGTTTCTAAAATATTTTCAACCATGCTCTTATACCAACTATAATGGCCCATATATTTAATAATAAATAATACATTTATTAGATGAAATATCAACTATAAATTAATAAGTACATGCGGTATTATAAAAGGATATTTATATTTTGAGAAATTATAAAAAAAACAAGGGGTAGAAAAATGATCTACCTCATTTCCCATTGCATTCTTTACAACTAGCACCCTTCTTAGACATAACATACTTAAAAAAATTCTCCATTACTTTTGGAAGGTAAAGATAAGAATGGGTAAGTGAATATTCTTAGTAAGGGTAATAATAAGTGACATCAATTAATAATCATAAGTGAGCATAATTAATCAAAATTCTATGAAAAAATGAGAGCATTTATAAAAAATCATACCCATCAATTCCAATATTTTAATAATTAATCAAGAAAAAATATTATCAATAAAAGTAAATAAGATAAGAGATTCATAAATCATAAATATATAACCATAATCCATGATAACATATCAAAAGAATAAAAAATTTGTTTTTAGGATAAATATAATAATAATAATAAATTATTTATTCAAGGAAAACATCTAATACTATCAAGTGGATTTGGTTTAATCCATATTCCATCATTTCCATAGTCATGCTTCACTCTCATTATTATCATATTTAATAATTTACCTAAATAAAGTGGGATAACTTCCCATTATTATTATTCTTATCTCATGAGTTATCAATTTTTTACATAATTCATTGGAGGGATATATAATTTTCATCCCAACCATCAAATAATCACAAATGTATATAGGTGTTCTTCATGATCATGAAACATTATTCATACAATCATATAATATATCATATAATGAATACGAGTTTGATAATAATTTTTTTTTCATAATTATAAAAAAATCTAGAGATAGAAAAAATATTGTATCAGTAGACCATATCCCTAGTAATTCATAAGAAACATCCAATGATTTTTTAAGAGATAAAAATATAATAATGAGGTTAAAAATTAATCTCTCAAAAAAATTACCCATATCATTGAAATCACATATTATGACTATAAAAATATCAAAATAATAATAATGAAGACATTTTATTTGATGTGAAAAAGGAAAATTATAATGAAATTTTAAAAATTATTCTTCAGGATGGTGTGCAAATTTATACATGCGGTGTACGTTTGAGTAATAATTACTTTCAAATTTTTAGTAAAAAGGAAAAGGTACCATGATCCGAAAATGTAAAAAATATAACATTCAAATATTTTTATAAAAAATAATACAAGGATGAAATTGATTTTAAAAAATAATTTTATAATATTTAAATCCTTTGTGAAACCATTTTAAATAAAATATGTTCATGGAAGAATGTACCCCCATTCTAAGATAGAAATAATGTCAGTTTTTCTTAAAAAAATTCTCTCGGTATCTTGAGTACTTAAATTTGGAGAAATAAATGAATAAATGAAATATATATCAATAACCATATAATTATAAAATAAATATTCTTATGGAGATATATATCATATAATTTTATCATTGTAAAATCATAAGAGAAAATAATATCAGTAATAAAATTATATTTTATCAAAATACCCTTACACCATGTTCATTTTGTGATTTTGACACTCTAATATAATAATTAATAAATTTAAATTTATAATAATTATATAAAATAAACGCAATAAAAATTATATTACCACACATGATTTAATTTTAACATTTTATCACTTATTTTGGAACACTACTTCATCACCGTAATCATTTATGGTGTTAAATACTTCATTTTTCTATTTTTCAATTAATGAATTATATTCCATAAACATTGATCATGGATTATTAATATATAGAAGAAAAATAAAAATAAAAATATAATATATATTTATTAAATACATATTTATAACCATTCATATAAATAAAGGAAGAGATGATAATTACTCTACTACAACTGGATGATAATATGTATGTATGAATGAGTGATGTGTCTATTTTATTGATGGATGAACATAAATAAATGTAAATTTTAATTAATAATTATAGATGATTATTATATAATAAATATCATATATGAACGTTAAAAAAATATCCTAATAATAAACCATTATTGATGTTATTGTAAAATTAGTGGTATTACTATGTGATGGTGCCAGTCCATACAAACTCATGACTGATAATTCCATCAATAATTTGATTGAGAATAGGTTTTAAATGGTTGTAATATAATCATAGTACCATAAATACATATTTATAATAACAAATTAATTATTTTTTAGGTATAAAAATGACTAGAGGAAGTGGAATAAAAAATAAATTTTAAAGAGAAGAGTTATGATCAATACTTATTATTTGAGTGGCCCCCTTCATATTACATCTTATACACATAAGGATTGGTATTATGTGTGTAATTCAAGATATAATTTGAATTAAATGATTTTAGGAAGTTTTTTATTATGTAATTTCGCCCAATAAAGGCTCAAATGATATGAATAAGGTCAGAGAAGATGGTCTATTTTAAAAATGAGGGGAGGGGCACATCAGAAATATCATAAAATATTTCAAATAAATATGGTCACATTCATATCCAAATAGCTCAAAACATCAAATTAATTAATTCTAGAATATAATACGTTTACATATATTCTACCACTAATAATTTTATAGGTTTGGGTGTAAATCGTACCTTTATCTCTTTGTTTAAACCCATAGTAATACTATTATAACCATAACCTTCGTAATATTGATTTATTATTTTTACTATATAATATGATTTTATTACACTTTTATAATATATAAATTATTATTATTCCAATTATTGTATAAATATTAATATATTTAATTCCATTAAGTTGCCTATTGTTACATAAAATATACACACAACCATATATGAACACTTATTTTAGAAGAATAAAATTTTAAAAAAACATAATTTAAATATATTCATATTCTAGTAATCCACATAAAAATAATGTTAAAATATATAATTTAATTTTTTATCTATTAATTTTATTAAAACTGTAACTCCCCAACCCTAGTTACCCAGAGTTGGTGCATTATTTTAATACATTGGCATGATTATTAAAAACCATGTCCAGAAGGACCAATCAGTTTAGATGTCTTGGAAATAGATTACATACATGAATTTCACATTACAATATCAATCACAAAATAAAACATATATACTTATTTGAGAAAGACATTATTCCCTTAATCATAAACATGCATATCAATCATAATACTCTTCTTGAAAATCATTTGAAAATAAAACATAATAAAGGGGTGATCTTCGATGCTCAATAAGGGTAAATAATTTAGAAGAAGCTATAATAATTTTAGGAATGAAGTTTAATAAAAATAAAAACCTTTTTAAATATTAACATGAACATAATATGGAAAAATAAATCAAACATTACCATATAAACATGCACATTGATATTCTATTAGTCAAATAATCACATGTAATAACTAATTTCATATTGAGGGAATGCCTAATGCCAGAAAACATTACCACATTGTCAAGACCTCGTGCCCAGAATATAGATAAACATTTTTTCAGGGACTTATGCCAAGATACTAGTTTGTCTAATGATACCTAACGTTTCTTCTATGGGATATAGCAGGCCCCACTCATTACTTAAAATGTCCACTTCATTCTTTAAATAAAAATGTTGAAACAAAACATTGAAATCTGTATTAAAACTAGCATAAGAAATGTCAATACTTCAACCATAAACCATGATGGGTATAAAAATAGAACCTCCCCATGAAAACATATCATAACTCATTCGATACAATATGGAAGATTGTATTATAAAAAATCAACCATAATCAATAAAAATATCCAGTAAAGAATGTTGTCATAGTTGAAAATGAGTAGTTAAACTATTTGAGAGATATATCCATTTTTGAGAAATCATTTAAAAGTCACAAATTTATAAAGGATGTAATTTAAAATATATTTTCGAATAAAACTGTACCATACCACTATGAAATTTTTTAAAATAATTGACATTTTAAAACAATCATTTACATAAAAATAAACCCGTAAAACCATCTTGAAAACATTGACATTAATGCGAAAGATTTAGAAAAATAAATATTTAAAACAATAAAAATTTTGTTTTTGTTGAAGAGTTCCTTATAAGAATCATTTTTAAATGACTTTTATGAATCATGGACATGGATAATAAATAAGTCCCAAAAAAATACCTACACATAAACAATCTCGAATAATAATGGTATTGAGGAATTAATTGTTACCATGCAATTTCCTTTGATCGAGGGTACGTTTAACCTACTGTATAATTACCATAGTATGTTATGAAATTAATCCAGAACCATATTCATATTTATTATATCATACATGATTCATTTATGACTTTATAGTACACATTTAATAATTATTTCTACTTTAAATTAACTTTTCAGAAAATAATCGCTCTCTTTATCATACTTGTTTTATCTTTTTATTATTGATCATATAATTTAGATAAGGATTTAAATAAATCCAAGATATAAAAAATGATTTATATATCATATATATTTTGAATATATTTATTTATAATATATAGATATATTAAATGTAAACCTCTGTTTATGGAGACGGTAGGTCATATGTACACATAAATGACGTTTTTGTTTTCATTTCGCGTTAAACAAGAGTAAGTGAATAAGATGTATGTAAGTACACACACAGAGATATATATATATATATATATATATAGATTATAATTACAATTTCAAATATTACATACTTATTAATAATATTTATTTTTATATTCATCATTGAATGGTGAACGTGGAAATTAATCTCATCGCGTCATGGAGACGGTAAGTCGTAAGAACACATGAGCGATGATATAATTTCCTTAATAATTAAAAGGTGTGGAATTGGATGGTATATTAATTTTACATAGAAATTATAATGTTATGTTAGTTACTTATATAAATATTACTCATCATTATATCTATCCAATTAACATATTGTGGAATAACAAATTACACCACGACGTGGAAACAGAAAGACATACGTATGCACGCATGGTGATATTATCATTCATAAGATGGATAGAATAAGGAATATGGTTATAAAATATTTATAATAACTTCACAGTATGTATAAGGTACTAGATTATTTATTTTTTTAATGGAAATAACAATGAAAAAGAAAGTGGAAGAAGAAAAGAACTTTGAAAGAGGTTATAAAATAATTACCTCTTCCTCTGGAGTTTCTTTTTGATTTGAAAAAAATGGATCCTTAGTTTTTCTCTATGCCTAAGAAAATCCTTCTAGGTTGATGTGAGGGATGTTGGGAGGTGATTATGGTAGGTTCTGGCCGAGCCAAATGGATTTGGTGGTATTAAATTAAGATAAGGGGACGTACAATTTTATAACAAATGTGAGGGTCACTTTTGGAAAAGCTTGAAATATTATTTTATTATAAAATAATTCTCTGTTTCTAATGGATAAAGATGGATTTATTTCTATGATAAGGTAGGTATTGTTAGAAATCCACTCAACCAATAGGTTTTAGACAAGTTTACGTCACCATATTAACCTTATCTTTTAGATTTAACCCTTGGTTAAATAGTTTCTCTTTTACCATGTCTTTTTGAATTATTATAATAAATCATTAATAAATATACTATATAATGGCAGGATAAGACCATGTTGTTTATTAATGACATATATATCAATATATGAGTCCTTTTTCCTAACCTCATATTTTTAGGAATATTATATCATTTAATAATATAGTATTTGTTTTAAAAACTCATTTATGTCAATTTTGACACTATTTAGTATTTGTTTTTTTAGTAAAAAAATTTTATTAATTAGAAAAAAATACTTTGAATCAAATATAAAATTCCGTATTCGCCTAAAACATTAGTGTATGACATAAAAAGTTTCAAATAAAAATTATTTTGTCATTTATAATACATTATATTGGATTCATTCATTAATAAGGAAAATATTACATCATCGTTGTGTCGTGAATAAATTTAAATATATAATGTTTAAAATTTATAAATAATATACCATGAGGTATGAAATAATTTTAAATTTATAATTAATTTTTATAGTCTAATTTAACATATGAATAACCATGCACTAAAAATTATGTAGTTAATAAAATTTGAATTATACAATTTTAAAACTTATTTAAATAAAATATAATAAATGTCATAATCTAACCAAAATGAAGAAAAATGATCTTAATTTTGTTCTATGGATTATTTTTCAGAAATACACTAATAATATAGAATTATGACTTGAGTTGTGGTAATTTTAATATTTTGTTTACCTTTAATTACCATATTAACTTTTAACCAAGGTAAATAAAATTCATAAGTAACAACTCACCAAAATTTATTTTTATCATATTGAACGAAATTTTACTTAATGATGGAAACCATGTATGAAGTATTTATGAAATTAATTTCACAGATGAGGTAAAATTATGTTTTATGTAAATTTTGAAATGTGTCTAGAAGGTGGGTTAAAGACATTAAAAGGTTCAATAAAATTTTATATAGCTAATCTTATTATAAAATAAATCCAATGAACTAAATTGTATTAATATGGGTACTATGTATCTATTTTTTACGTTAAAACAAATTTAAATTTAAATATAACTGTTTAAATAAAAATTCGGTTTTAATCAATAACATAGTGTTTTCACTATTCATCAAAAATTTAGTGTTTTTCGGAAAATACCAAAAAAATCACCCTAAACTAATTTTGATATTATAAATTCAAAATTTACATATATTTTACTAAATTAAAAAAATAGAAGTCTCATTTATTAATTTAAAATTAATTCTCATTGTTGGAACCATAAAGTGAGATTTGACGAAACAAAAACTATCAAAAGATCGACCGGTGTTTATGTCCAATTTAAATGTGAAATTACCTCCAATGAATAACATATTATTAAATGGTAAAATTATAATCTAATTACAATTTAAAGCCATTTAATAGAAAAATATAACTGTTAAATTAAATTTTATGAAAGGATATTTTTGAATTAAAATGCGTTATTTTTTACTATTCATTAAAAATGAACATTATCAAAAAAATACCTAAATTTTACCCAAAGTAGACTTTGATGTCTCAATGCTAAATAAGAATTTTATTTCTTAAAATAGAACATATAAGAGTGAAAAATATATATTTAAAAAGGGTTCTCCATCAAAATTCAATAAAATGATGTTTTAAAAAATATTAGAGTTTTTCATGAATAAAATTTGATTCATTCTTATTTTAAGCCTATAAAATTTATTGGATAAATGTAAAGACATTTAACTAATATTTGTAATCATATTTTAGTTAGTTTTATTCATTCCTATAAATAGAGAAGTTATGTGTTAGCTGGAATTTAAAATAATAATAATATATTATTTTTCTATATAACTCAATGTTGTGTGCTACGTATGATTTTGGAAAAATATGTTGTTGTGGGTTCAGCATGGTATCAGAAATACAATCTCCTTTAAAGTAAAATTAATCTTTAATTCATGAATAATAATAAATATTATAAAATCATGTCATATATTTACCTAGGTTGTTACAAAAACTGTTAGTCAATAAGGATTAATTTAATTTTTTATATAAAAACACATAGCAAACATAACACATGTTTTTGAAATTTGTATTTTTAAACTAAAAAATGAAATTGTTTGAAAATTAAATACAATGGCTAATATTATGTAACCAATATTGATATTTATAATTAAAATTTCGTTATGTTACATTAAGCTAGAATTAAAAAAATTAACATAATATTACATTAAGTGAAATTATTTTTCTTCCAAAAAATTTATTTTCCCTATACACTGAAAACATTTTAGAGATATCCAAAAAAATTATTCTAATATAATGTGGACACTATAACTTTAAAAATATTATTAATATATTAATTTGAGTTCAAAATCATTTATAATGTTCACATTCAAAAATTTGATAAAACCAATTCTTTATGAAAACATATTATTAAGTCGTGAATTTACATAACTAAAAAAATTATATATATTTATTATGAATTAAAAACTAAATATACATTATTAAAAAAACTATAATATTTTAAAATTTGGATATAACTATTCATTATTTTCAATTTAATGGATATATTATAATTGTTTACGACATTGTGGTTCATATGGAATCAAGGTTTCCAGTATGGTAAGCTATCAATTAATTCATCATGTATTTTAAAGGAAATAATACATAAAATCATGGGCATCCCAATTCCACCATCTTTTGCATCATCAAATTTATAACTCACTTTGAATTGATATTCTTGAGGTTCTTTTGGTCTATATATAAAAAATATCTTACAAATAGTCAATACCTAACATTACTAAACCAATAAAATACAACTATGAATTATAGGTTTGGAGTATGATAGTTTAATTCATGAGAATACAACATCATGGACCCTAAAGAAATTAACAAATGATCTAGAATAAAAAAATATCATAGTTTCCCTAATAAGAATTATAATAGAGATCAAATATTTTTCATGGATTAGTTAATGTTAGAATAGGACTCACGGAGAACCTTATCTTTATTTTATTAAATTTTCCCTCACATTATTTTAACTTAAAAAATTTGTATTATTTTTTTAAAAAATATATCATTAATATATATAAGATAAAATATTCATTGAAAAATGATTGTAGTAACCTATAATCACCTAAAATAGAGATTTGAAAAATATCATTGGAGCATTGAATACCATTTCCACTTCAAATTTCTGAGGATCTACAATGATTCAATATTCAGAAGCATTATTCCCGAGAAACATGAATCAAAACAATGATAATGATCATTTATAATTTCATTCATATACTTGGTGTTATCATAAGGTTTAAAAGGAAAAATAGGATATAAACTCTTCTTATATCGTGATTTCAAATACACTGAAATATTATTCAAAAGCATATATTTTATGACTCTAAAAAAGATAAAAATATTTTTTAAATAAATCATTAAATATTTTAAGATAATTATTAAATATAAATGGAATAACTATGTAATATATGTAATCATCTCATATTTGAAAATAGTTTTTTATAATTTTCTCCACACTCGAGGATAATAATAGCTAATGTGTAGGAATATCATAAAAATCATTTTCCACCAATTAAATAACCAAATAAATCATCAAATTTTCCCTTTGTTTAAAGGATATAATTATTACATGGTTTAACAATCATTAGTCTATAGAAACAAATTTAAATCCATTGGTGTTATTTATTTAAGGAACTAGAGAGCCTGAGGGAGGAGTTCTCCATATCGTAGTCCCTTTATCTTCTTTCTCCTCCCACTAAATATTAATCATCCTTAGAATTTATTCTGGAATGTGATATTGAGAAATAGATATCATGTTTATTCCATAAAATAAATCAATATAAATTTCTTCTTCCTAATTAGGAGGAAATCCTATGAATTATTTATGGGAAACATTTAAATAAAGTACAATATAAAAGTTATTACCTTTACCTCAATGGAGTAAAATTATCCAAGAGTAAGGGTAATCATATTAATATTAATAGAACTACCATTAATCAGATATAGTCTTTCCAAACAAGCCATTAATTAATTTCCACTGATGAAGGTATCCTAAATTCGAACCAAAAATGATAAAAATAACATACATCTATAGAAATCAATATTATCTTGAAATGATGTTATGAAATATATTCAAAAAATAATATAAATATATTTCATGTTAAGTGTAAATATATCCATGATATACACATAGGTTTCCTTAACTAATGTATAAGATAATAACCACATTGTCAAATGTACTCTCTTCTCCAAATGAATGTCAACTCTCATAAGTTTTAAATATTCCTATTGTATTAATTCTGTAATAAAAATCAATTTATGGAGAATAAAATAGGGTGATGATACTAAGTCATATAAGGCACACCATAATGTAATTGGTACTATAATAGTACCTATAACAATTGATGGGACCTCTCACGCCACAGTGTTAGGCTATAAAATTTAGGAATGTTTTGATTGAGAATATATTTGACCTTGTAATAACCAACGTATTTTGTATTGGTGATTCAAGTTAAATTGGAAATAAATAATGTATTATTAGACATGGTTAGTATAGGATTAGAATCTAGTATTAGGAGTTATCCTTGTATTGTGTCTCAGTTTACTCAAAATGTAAAAAAAAATTCGTAAACATTTTTCAATTAGAATAATGGAGCATATTGGAGAAGGCTATGATGAAACTGATGTTTTTTTGGTGTATATAGGTTAAAAAAATAGTTCTATCTACATGAATAAAGGTTCTCATGTTTATGTGTGCACCAATATAATTTTGTTCTTAATGTGTAATGTTATATGGATCATCATAGAATTTGGTAATGTCTTGAGTTACAATGGACACCATGTGATGTGTAATGTTCACCATGTTATGTAAAGGGTCACCATGGAATATGTAAGGTTTACAAGAGTTATTCAATAAAAACATAATAACATGATGTGCAATGTTAACCATATTTTCCATTATAATATATAATGGTAAATCAGATTTGTGATGTTTATAAAATTGTACTGTACTGCATAATTATGGTTTTATAGATATGATACATAATTATTAGATCTTGGTTATACATAAGGGTTGTATAGGGATGATATATAAGGGTTATTTCTAGGTGATATTTAAGGGTTACAACCATTATAAATATTGATCTAGAATATATGTTATAGTAAATAGAGGCGATAAATAAGTGTTATAGACTTTGTAGAAATTTTGTGAGTCGATCTGGAGGGGAAACTAAAATGTGATCTATAGGTAATGTCCAATGTTATTTTTATAATTAAATAATTCATTGTTTTCAAAATTTAATATGATATATTATGTATACAACAAGTATTTCTACAATTTATATACCATTAAAATTGGTGTGTTAATATCTCCTCTCTCTCCCTCCCATTATAATTTCCCTCTTTTTTGATCGTCATTTACATAAATCTATTATTCGTGTAGCTCTTTACCAGAGTATTCATTAGTAAGGTTATCATAATTTCAATGTCAAATATTAATGTCTCTGACTATTTAATAATTTTTTATCAATTGAGTCTAAAATGATGGGTTTTTCTATATTATCTATTTGATTCTATTATAATATATAACTAAAATAGTTTCTTATTAATAGGTTTCTTTTTATCTCCAAGTGGGAGGTGTCTCAATATTTATTATACTATATATATGATATGAATCTTGTGATTATCCAGAGTGCACAGGGTCATGTGTTCAACCAATAATATAAAAACAATTAGTTATCATTGTTCATAAAAGATACCTAGAGGCTGTTAAAGGTGGAAAATGATGGTCATGTCATGACGGGGAATTATTTCATGAAATTTTAGTTTAAGGGTTAAATGGTCAAGTTACTAATTAGTGTGGATAAATTTTCATAGGATGTAGCGATTGATGTAGTAACATAGGAATGTGATAGGTTTCACCTCTATGATTATGATAGATGTTTAACCCTTGGAATGGGGTGATGTGTATTTGTTTATCCTTTTCTAATAGTGGTGAAAATGTTTTGTCATTTTATGGTTATGGGTGATTTTGATTGTTGGTAATGTAGTGACATGGTTTGTTAGTGTAATGTGATTATTGTTGACCATTTTAGTTGATGGTAATGGTGGTACAAAACATTGTTCCTATATATTATTTAAGACAATATCTCACCAAGGTTGGATGTTTACTATTGCCATATGCACACAAGAAAAGTCCCTTGAGGTGGTTTTAACTTTTATATGTTGGAAGTTTGACCTATAGATTGGTTTTCTTTGCGGTAATGGTGATGACCATATTTTAGTATAGGGAATCATCATATATGGACATGATATCATAGTAGGTACTAATAATACAAAAAATTGAGGATTATGTTTCCATGTATCTATGATATTTTGGGTCTAATGAGCATGTTTTTGTAATGGATCAATGCCATTAGGACTTGGGTTTAATTGAGATATAGAGCCAATAATTGGTAAATGGGACCAACGACAATTGGACTTTTGATGTGGTTTTTTGTTGTGTATTTGGTGATTTGGGGTTCAAAAAATATGGATATTTTTTATGGGATAGGATTTTTAGATGTGGGGCATGAAATTTTCTCGAAATAAGAGCTAAATTTCATATGAAATACTGGGGATGCAACATTCTACTATGGTACTGGCTGAACCAGATAATGTATCTCCTACGGTTAGTTGATTATGTGTTATGATATTTGATTGTTGTTAATTGTTTTTCACTAATTTTAGTTTTCTTATAGTAATATATTTATAGATATAATATGGTATATTATTTTTGGTGGAAAACTATTCTCAGACACACAGCTTGCACGAGACGTATGGTAAACATGAATTTTTTACAATTCATGGTTTTATTAAAGGATATGGATAATCATTGGGAATATAGTATTGAAGGATTTGAATATAGAGCATATGATAGACAATATTGATTTATCGATAGGTCGGGTGGTTCATTGGTGTTTGACATACAATTTATTTGATTTATTTTTTTCATGTATATATGTGACATGAAAATGAGAAATTTTTTTAGTTTTTGTATTAGAAACATGATACCATAGATGTTTTTATTTCATATCATATGTATACATTTACTTTCAAGTTATTTTTATTTAATGATGATTCCATAGTTGTTGTGTTTTTGTTTTTATTTATCAGTATAGTGTATTATCTCCCCATTATCATCTCATAACAACCTACCACAAGTCAACAACCTCTAGCATTAGGGGGAATGCCTAAATTCTTCTGGTGGGTAGGTTGTATTATTGTATATTGATCACTATTAAAATGTTATAAAGATTATTTAAATCATTTTATTGCAAAATGATACATGAATATTCGTTTTTATATATGTGTTATGGTGGATGGAGGATTATGGATGTTTAGGAACATGGAAAGTATTTCATATTATGTGTGTGGTCATTAAAAGTAAATTTTGAAATCCATATTTCTAGAGAAATAATGATTATTGTTATGGTTTAAATGGTTTTGGAAGAGTTATTTGATTTTCATAAATTTATATTTATGGATATTGATTTATGTTTTAGAATCTTCACCTTGAGAGGACATAGGTGGAACTTAGGTATCATTTTACAAATGTGGGGCTCATATAATATTCTATCTCCCAATTTTTAATATATTTTCAGTTATAAAAATAATTTTTTTGTATATTTTCAGTGTCAGAAACCACTATATGATGTTTTCCCATATAGTTTTTGGGTAGAATCCTACTATGGAAAATTTGGGTTAGAATTCTTATTATGAATATGTATAGGGATTCTACATTTTTATGATGTGGTAATAACATAATAATAAAATTTATATATATATGGTGATATATGTTTCATTGTATGGGAAAAGTGTATGGTATCGAAATGTAATGACTACTCGATTCCCCATCCAAATATAGCATCTCCAATATATGATATTTAAACAGTTTTTTTATTGTAAGGTATCATACTTTTTTCTCATTGAGTTTCAACCTAAACGGTCTCCATTAATGAATTTTTAGGGAAGAGAAACGGTGTCAACATGGTATACACTATATGTGGCTCTTGAGGGAAGAGGTGAACATGAACCACCGATAATGGTTTCATGTCATGTAGGTCAGCCACAATGGCTATATAAGTTGGGTAAATGGTTGGATGAGATGTTCATGGAAATATTTTTGTGAGTTAAAAATGTAATTGATAAATGAGTTATATGAGAAAATCCATTATTGGAAAACATTACAAATGAGTTCACTCCCCTGTTTTTGGGAGATACTTTCATCATAGACTATGTACCGAGGTTATAAAATTAGTTGTGGTTTACGCTAAAATTGGTGGAAGAGGAGATAACAAAAGTATAAAAATTTAATGAATGAATACATGATTATATTAGGATATTTGTCAAAATCTTCATGTAGAACTCTTTTTCATAAATTGTGTACCATGTGATACAAATAAATGGAAACTTTCATGATTTGAGAATAACACGCCTGAATGTGGTGTCAGGTGAGATAGGTAGTGAAAATATCATTATCCGAATGTGGTAATTTTAAGAGACCTTGAAGGAAAATATAAATGAAGGTTTAGTTATTCGACTATCGAGTACGACACCGATTTATTGTTCCCATGGTTGGAATATAAGGTATGTTTTATCCCTATCTCAGTAACCACTAAAGGATTGATAAACATGTGGCCAGATGCGAAATCTATATTAGTTTATATGGATGACTTCATAGATAGCTGGAGGATCTGGGTTATGATATAATACATTAGTTAAGTTGTATTTAGAGGGGTATTGAGATATAGAATCAAGGATTCATCTGAATTCATGAACTAAGGTAGTGGAATGGACAACTAATTGTAGCTTATTGGGTAGAATGACTGTGACTCCATGGTTAACATAAAAATCTATAATTGACGATTTTTTAATCTAAATATGATAGAGTATATATGTTCATAGCATGTCATGGGAATTAAAAATAATATTTATTATATTATCATGTTGGTATTTTCTTATAGTTACTATTTCGTGATGTTCATATATGAAAAATAGATTGACCTTTCATTTTTTGAAATATGAGAAATATAGTATATATGTGATATATGTGGGATGCATTAGAATTAGGTATAATGTGACGAATCATATATTATTCTTAAAATGTATATGAATCATTGGAATTATGTATAATTTGAGGTGTCCGATATGATGTGTTATTATTGTGTGGTTCATTAAAATCATTAATAATACAATGTATTGGATATGTTGTGTTTTAAATATGGGGTGTATTTTCAATGGGTAAAGTTAGGGGATCAGTTATGACCTAAGATGATTTAGTAATAGGTATAATGTGGGTTGAGAGTGAGAATTAGATATAATGTATAATAAAAATTGTTATATAATATGATGCGCAGTGATATTGGGTATCAGTATAATACAATATGAAAATATATAATGGTTGGAACATATTTATTCTAGGTTGATATATGAGTAGGGTACCATCATCATATTGTGTACTATGATTTTGATGTGGCTAGGTAGGTGATTTCTATGGTGGGTAGTTCCCCTGAAAGGAATCACCTTGTTTGAATTGTCTAGTTCGGATGGAGATATATGAGATTGGTGTTTTCTTTATGTTTCAATAATGGAAGAGTATGAGGCTTTGGTATTTTTATGGGTTGGTTAGTGTGTTTCTTGGGATACATCACAAAGTATCAATCATATAGTGGTTATGTTGTAATTGTTTTGGTATTTGGAATTAAAAATTTCAATCAGTTCTCAATCAAATCATGTTGGTTTTGATTTTTATGAGCTTCCAGGAGTGTCTTTTTAGGTCACGATTTGAGTCTCAAGAATTGGCCATTGCTCAAAGATATAATTTTACATGAGGTACATTTTCTATGAAAAAATTTAGTCATTTGGAAGTGTATATATATGTTTATAATGATTAAACGAATCTATAAATATTTAGTTTTGTGCATATTTTGTCTGTAAAAATGTTCATGACCTCATGCATAAGGTTGCTTATGCATAATTTATACTAATATAAGGTTTTTAGTCATGAATAAGGGTGCATCACTCTGCAAGAAAATTGTTTAAGTCCTAATGATATAGGGTCACCATGTGATGCTTAAGGATCACCCTATAACATATTATTTTCATCATGTGATATGTTATGGATACATAAGTGGGGTCAAAAAAATTAGTTAATGATAGATAAGGGTATCCAGAATCCAATTTTTTATATTTATGATTTCCACTGAGGTGTAAGGGTTATGAAATTTTAACATACAATATATGTAATGTTTTTTTCAGTATAATACATAAAGAAAGAATCTAGATGATATTTACTCGTTGTTTTTGTATTATACATATTGGTTATCTAATATTGATATATAAGGGTTCCTAATACTAGATATATTGATTTGCATGATATTTAAAAGCTTATCTGGGAGATATTTGATGATTAAAAACTTTTCAAAAACAAAATACATCATTCTGGATAAAATATCCTAGTTTGAGCCAATGTGTTCATTCCGTAATGAGACTTATGTAATGTTTTTTAAAATTATTTAATAATTAGTTAAATTAAATATATAAGGATGGTTTCTTTATTCCTCCATTGTTATAGTTGGTATTCCAAAGAATTCTTAGCTCTCTCATTATTCGTTCCCTCTTTAGAGATAATCATTTATTTTTTTTCCATTAATCATTTGATTTGATTTAGGAACTATTTTAATGTTAAGATAAGAAAATTTTGGTGTCTAATATTTGTTTTTATCACTATTTGTTTAGTTAGAAGATTAATTGAGTGTTTTTTGGATTAGTTAATTTCATCCCATTGGAGTCGGATTGGAAAAAGTTTCTTAGTGAGTGGATTTTGTAGTGTAGGATAATATTATGGATGATAGTATATATGGGGTTAGTAGACCAGTTAAAAATTAATAATATATAGATTAATTATCTAAAAAACTTATAAAATATGATTAACAAAGATAAATTTTTACAATAAAAAGAACATGTGATGTTTTTATAGTAGTTCGATTTAAATTTGGAAGAGTATGTTTTTATGAATATAATGATTATTGCAGATACATTTTCAACTATAGTTATTTTTGAAGGAGATTCATAACCTAATTATAACAATATTTTTCTACAGTAATAATAACCATGGATCGTGAATTTTTTATGGGGAGTCAAAACTAAATTATGACCTTATATTTAGACTGCCAGATTTACCTCCCAAATACTTTATAATTTAGAATAATGGAGTCATAGCATGATAAATACTAATATTACAAGATTATAGTAACAAATCTAGAAAAAAATAATTTTTTGAAGGTAAATTATAAATAAAAAATGATAACCCATATATGAGATGGGATGTAGTGTTGTAGAGATAATAATATAAGATGAAGTAGAAGATAGAGGAAGGAAAGATATATACTTGTTCTCTATAATGTATCAAAATTTATGTAGTATAATCCAAATATGGTTTCATTTGGAACATAAATAAAACATTCCCAAATATGAAAACTTGAAGTCACAGGAATTAGTAAATACAACACTTCAATGTTCAGGGTAATGATTTCTTATCCAAATTTCATGTTCTCATAAATCTTATGTTGTATCTCGTATAAACATTGAATACATATAGAATAAATTAAATAGGATCTAAAAAAGATAAAAATTAATACTCCAATGAGGAAAGTAAATTTATTATCATGATTCATAATTATGCAAAAGAAAAAAATATCATTCAAGAGTAAACATAATAAAAATCATTAAAATTAAAAATTAATGACTAATTATTATAATTTTGAATTACCAATTAAACAATTAAAAGAGTCTCTATAATATTAGTCAAATTAGTTCCATAAATATCATAAGTAAATTTCACTGATGAAAATAAAATTACCCAAAACATTATAAAATCATGTACTGTGTTGAAATTATAAGATTTCATTATATCAGTATTTTTGAAAAGATTAAAATATTTTTTAAAAATTCCATTAATTTATATAATATATATGAATTTTAAAAATCAATATTTTACATAAATTACTTAAAAAAGAATAATTTTTTTAATTATTATAAAAATTATAAAACCTGTCACTCTCAAAATTGTAGATTTCAGAAAAAAAAAAATTAAAGAAATTAACTATTTATAATTGTAGATCATTGAGTTTATAGAATATTTACATTGATGGATTTTTTGGAATAAAATTCATGTAGTTATTTATTTTAGTCATCTATTTTACATAGGCCACTAATGTAAGTGTTTCAGGTATATAGGAAAATGATCAACGTATCAATTATTAGTGATGTTTCCAAATAAGAAATATATCCAAATGGATGCATGATAATTAATCATGTAGTTAAATTTATGCAGGTGAATTTAACTCCATATTGGATTTCACCACATAGGTGAATTAAAATCAAAATAGTATTAAAATAATATTTCCAAGAAATTATTATTATTAAAGAATGAACAAAATAATTGGATTAATTTTAATATTAAATCCCTAAAACATAGAAAAATAAAAAAACTCGCAAAAAACTCATGTACCATAAAAAAATCCCCTCTATGAAAATTTAAAAACTAATAACAAGATTTTATATAATTTAATGAAATATTGACATTTTTCCAAAAGTTATTATTCTGCAATATAAAAATAATATGTCAGAAAACCAAATTAAAAAACATCATCAGAGAATCTAAAAAACTCCCCTCATAATAAATGCAGATTTTTGTATGTTATAAAAAAATTTGTGTAAAATTTTCGTACTATAATTTTAACATACCCATATCGAATTTAATTTTCTAAATATTTTCACAATCTAACAATTTATAAAAAATCTTTATTATTTTATTTTATATTGGAATACTTATAAGAATACTAGCACCTTTTTAGAGATATTATCAATTTTTATGACAGATAATTTTTATACTCTTAGTTCTAATGTATAGAAGTATGTATTTTGGAATCCAAATTTAATAAGAATTGTTATATTATATAGGAATCCTTTCAATATTAAAACCAAAAGAAAACAATGTTTTATTAATCTATATTTTTTCATATAAATATGATGTTGAAGAAACGTACTCAATTTCATTAGTTAATAATTCAATACAATTTTATTTCCACCAACTCCAAGAGACTAGATTCTTTCCGTGAATATGACACAAACATTAGGGTCTTTTTAAATATAGTCAACACCTCTATAATCATAGTAAACATAAGTAGTAAAATAATTTTTTTTCCATTATAAATTAAATGAAAACTGAAAATTACATTAACACGTCTAATAATCTAATTAATTTCCTTAAATGATATTAATTAGTATCCGATTGGAATCTAGAATTAAAAAAATAAAAATTATATAAGGACCAAATTTAATTAAAAATAAAACACGTCCAATAAATCCACATAAAATTAAAATCAATATATTTTCCAACTACCACTGAGTCCAGTTTGAATCTAACATTCATAAAGGCTTTTAATTATTTACATGAATATAGATAAAATTTCACGACTAGCTATTTCACATATATACAATGATTTATAAAAATACCATAATTTCATTGATTAATTTCAATAACCAAAAATAATTTTTGTTCACCCATAAAACTCATATCAAAATCACTAACTATTAAAATAGAAAATTCATAAAAATAAAATCATTTTAAGATCACTAAATAATATCATCAATTTAAATTGAAAAATTAAAATATCATTTGAAATACATTAAATAGATAACTTAAGATCAAATTTACCTTTAGTTAAATCATTCTTCAATAGAACCAATTTATTTCTACCACACCAAGAATGAGATGCTTATTTAATTCCACAGAATGATTTTAATGATTTAAAAAAATTTGGAAATTGATGATTTCTTAAACTAGGGTTTTAAGAAACAAATTAATTTTAAGAAATAAAACCATATAAAAATATACATTCCACATATATTTTAAATAACCTGATAAATTGAAATGATGTAAAAGATAAAAAAACACTAATACATTAAATTAATTCAAATTGAAAAAAATAATCATC
The DNA here is from genome assembly GCA_963277665.1 of Viscum album. Taxonomy (NCBI): domain Eukaryota; kingdom Viridiplantae; phylum Streptophyta; class Magnoliopsida; order Santalales; family Viscaceae; genus Viscum; species Viscum album. The sequence continues at coordinate 692,951,958 of OY728132.1, read as the reverse complement.
AATATTTATATGTTTTTATAGATAATAACCATGACTTACAGGCGTATATTTAGTTTTAAATTTTTTTTCTACATTCATATATATTATTTCTAAATATCCTTTTACATCCAATAACATTATTTTTAAAAGGGGGATCAACTAAAGGCAAAATAATATTACAGTCAAATTTATTAATCTCATAATGAATAGAAACTATTAAATGTTCATTATTCCGAGAATCTAAAACATCATTACAAACTCAATTAGAAAAACAATAATTAAAAAAAATTAAATTACAGTTTTTGTTATCTATGCTAGAACTAATATTATCCATCTTATATACAACATGACGATCTTTAAGGATACAAGAAGATCTAGGATTATATTTAACAGAATCATGCACCCACTCAACATATACATTATCTAGAGGGTTTTTAATCCCAAAATTGAATACCCTGAATCCATCATCAATACTTTCCAAAACATATTTCTGAACATTACAAGATTTATAAAAATTTATATGCACAGATTCTTCAACATTCATGGCCCGATTATTATATAATATATGATCTTTTATTTTATAAGAATAACCAATAAATATTTATTTAACACTATTATTAGGAAATTATTCTATTTTTTTGTATTCAACATATAAACTTCACAACCAAAAAAATTAAAATAACCGACCATTGGTTTTCAGCCATTAAATAATTCACAATGGGATTTAATCAACAATGGTATAACCTAAACTATATTCAATATATATAGAAATATATTATGATATTCTAACCAAAAATAATTAAGACTATTATATTCATTAAATCTATATTGATTTATTTCTGGAATATATTTCTTTCTTACATTTTACAATAACATTCTATTTTTTGTGTTCTAAGAGTTCGAAATTATGAGAAACCCCATTATCTAGAATGTTTTTTTCTAACAAAAAATTGACTAAATAATAAAATTTCTCAACTATAATGGATAAAATTATCCATCCATTCATATTTTTAAGTACCTTATAAAAATCATTTGATTAATATAAAGTTCCATGCTTTTATGACAAGATATAAACCCATGTCAATCTATATAAATCGTAAAAAAAATTTACCATGAAAATTAGTTGTTTACTTTGAAAAAAATTATTCAATATGTAATAATTCAATATTTATAGATTTAAAAAATGATTTATAGATTTTAAGGATTCCTTGTGAATCATACTTATGAAGAATAAATCAAAAATAAAATCATTTTTTACTATTAACATTTTCAAATATAGTCACGTTCAATTATTGTATAGTTTTTTATCATTCGAAAATGAGACTGTTGAATATTTATATTCTAAGTAAAATAATCTATTACAATATAATTGAAACTCTAAACATTCTAATTAGATATATTAATGAAATTAGTTGAATAAATATTTTCGTTTCAATATGCCTAAATCAAAATTTAATTTTCTATAAACACTAAAAATTTACAATCTTAAAACATAACATTAATATTATCATAAAAAAGTTGTCAAATACTGTTTATATTATGTTTATTCTATTCAATACATAGAATATTTGAAATTATAACAATATATGAAATATGAACTTCATTGAAACCTTTAACTACACCATTATGATTATCTCCAAAAGTAGTGAAGGGTGTTTTGAATTTTTTATAAGTGAATAAATGTGATAGGTCACTAGTCATGTGATTGGAAGATCTAGTGTCCATATACCATCTATACATGATATTATTAATGTAGTTATCTTGAGAATATAAATTATACAGAAAATGACTTTGGTACCCTTTTTATTTTGAGTCTAAATGGGTTATTAATTGAATTATTTTATAGCCTATATAATTTAAAACATTTAATATAAGGAACTATAAGAGAGATATTTTTTTAAATAAACCCTCTATTAAATATAAGATATTGGGTAAATCATAAAGGATATTCATGGGAAATCATTCCATTCATCCGACGAATAAATATTATAATAGAATAGTCATTTATATTTCAACTTTTAACATATGTGGTCTTGTATAACATCATTATATGTGAAATATAACCAAAACTAGTTTATATTTATTTGGTTTAATTATATCCACAATAACTTTATACAGTTAAATTATTTTAATGATATTATATGACCATTATTTTAGGATAACAAATTCTTTTCTAAATTAGTCATTCTCCTTCTGAATAGTCTCAAAATAATCACAGACCATCCCTTTGGAACATGATATAGAATTTTTTTAATTTCTCTATCATAGGGTCATTCCCCTAATATACATTCATATACCCCATTATAATCCCATTATTTTATTATAAGAATTATTTATGCAACTTAGTAACTACTAAATTTTTGAAAGATTGTAATTTTATTTATAATACTCACCAATGATATAAACATCAATATCAGATTGATAACTACAATTTTAGTCATAAAACTCCAATTTTGTATTCTATTCTATCAAATGATTGTTTTTTGGTTCGTTCTCACTTTTGAACTCATCCTCAGTATGAGATTCGTCATTACAATTCCATGTATCATGATATGTATGTTTTTATTATTTCATGTATTTTTTATCCTCCATTATTTATTCAGATTTGGTAAGTATTTTTTGATATTCCAATACCTTTTACCTTAATATTTGGTTATGTAGGGTCCATATATAGTATCATTCATTTATTATTTTTCCATTATTTTTATCTTAATTTGGTCTCTTATTAAAAAAAATCATTTATTCATAAAATTATATATTTCTTTGAATATTCAAAAGTAATAATTTTTCACATTATTATTCCTCTTATTGAAATTATTTATAAGTAACATTTATTTATTATTTGAATTAAATATAATTCTTCATTTAAGAAACTTCTTCATTAATATTCTTCATATTCAGGTTCTTATTGAGCATGACATTTGATGAGTTCGTCCAACAAGTATTCATTGATATTATTAAATTCATTGATTGAAACATTATATGTTTTCCATATCATTGGTAGAGCTCTTGTTACACATTCATCAAGTATAGGGCCACCAATGATTCTCTATAGGTTTTCATTTTATACATAATTCTTGTGATTTAGTGTAAAATTTTAATGAGGGTTTCATTTTCACCATCCTGGAACCGTGGAAGTCTTATCAAAGAATTACTTGATTTGTTATAATCAATTTATCTAATAAAATGGGAGTGATTTTAATAATCATTCATATCTCATGATATTTCTTATGATAAGATACATAACTAAAAATACTTATGTAAATATATAAATATGAAATATTTACTATTTTTTTAGGAAAACTTATTTTCTAGAATTGTTTTATTTTATGAGTATCTCAGTCATTATATAGTATTTTGTATGGTTACAACATGATTTACTGTTATTCTATTATAAATTCCTTGAGGTGTTCCACTATTTTATATTTATAGTAAAAAAATTGGTTTCATCAATGTGAAGTGATTTTAGTGGGAATCAATGCATTGTTTACATTTATTCCTACCATCCTAAAGACCATTCATATAGATTGTGACATATAGAAATTTGTTTGAATAATAAAATTTGGAATTTTAAATTTCCCTACAATCAATAATATGGAAAACCTTAAATGAAATTTTTTTCAAAACATGAAAAAGAATAATTGATCTAAACCTCTCTTTAAAAAGGTTCATATTTGATTCCGGTTATATGGCCAGATAAGGTAATAATAGATGGCCATGATGTAATTGAATATAAAATTTTTCAAAACATTAGAATATTGATTAATTTTATAAATTGAATTTAAAATTTAGTTAACCATGTTAATTTGAAATAGATAAAATAATGATCACAATATGTTTTTTAGTAGTTAATTATAATGTGGACCTATTAAACACTTATAACACTCTACAATTTGATATACATGTTATTAAATGAAATAAGTATTGAATGGGTTTCATAACCAAATTACAAAAATATTCTATATGGTAATTAAAAACTAGACACATCAATTTTGTACGAGAGTCACAACCCCATTAGAATAATAAATTTATAAATCAAGAGTCACATATTGAATGGTCCTTACATTAGAATCTCATAATCACAACCTATGTGTTCTAGGAATTATAATCCTATACTCACAACATGTTCAAGTAAATTAATAATTTATTTTAATGTATTAAAAACATAATCAAAAATTAATATCATTCATGAGAGATGGAAAGTAGTGTTACAGACATAAGAAATGATATACAAGTAAAATATAAATGAAGTAATCATAGGTACATGTTGTAAATAAATGTATCAGAATGTTTCTTCAATAAATTGTTGAATATATTAGAGGATTTTATTAAATAGTTGAAAAAAATAATCCAATTGATCAAAAACAAGATTGCCCTACCATTTGATTTTAGAAAACTTCAATGTTCAGAGTAAAGATATTTCCATTAAATATTTTAATCAAAACTTACATATCATATATTATTTTAAAAATTATTTCATCCTAAAGCCACTAAATAGGATATATTTAATAAAAAAATATTCTAATTTATATTTAGATAATGAAATTCTATTTCAAACATCATAATTATTCAAGAAGTGGAAAATTATCATTCTATAAAAAATATAACGAAAATCATTTAATAAAACCCTAAAAATTAATTCAAAAAAATTTGAATTAACCATTAAAAAATTAAAATGGTATTTATACTAATATGTCAAAAATTTCTATTAGTGTTTTATTAATATTAAAATTTTAAAATTAATCATTCAAAATAATTTCTAGATATTTGATGTGCATAAAAAATTAATATATGGATTATACCAGAATATTGAAAATGATTGAAATATTTAAAAAAAACATCATATATATTTTATAAAATTAATATAAAATATTAAAAATAAAAAAATTTCATAAAATAATTAAAGTTAGATTGTAGTAAATATTATGATTTTTTATAATGAAAAACATAGCATTATTTACACTTACAATTTCAAAAAAAAATAATTAAAATATATGGACATAACTGTAGATATTTGGGGTAAATATTGGATTTATACAACCAAATTTGTTAATATAATAGGTACACGGGGGAAATTACTTGGAATGGAGTCCCCATATATGGAATTCACTTGGGAGAAAAATCAATATATGGGATTATTTTGGGTGTTCCTATTGTTGTTCCTTTCTTTTGACGGCTCATTACTTTATCATAGGTTTCCCTGGTCAGTGGGATTTTGATCAGGAATCTCATCTGAAGGTGTGACTAGTTCAATGGTATAAAACAATTACAAAAATTTGTGGTACCCCAACTAATTAATATTTGGTAAATGAATTGTAGATAAGATTTTATGACTTATTTTGTTCAAACACTGTAATGTGGAGAGGAAGTGAGTGATGAATCATGAATTATATTTAAATTCCAATAATTAAAATGTATGTATTGTTATTATAGGGATGTTATAGTGACCCATGATTAACATAAAGGGGTATTGTATCATTTTATATGAATATTCATTAAATTACAATAATATATGCCTGAGGACTGTTAGAGATTACTGTCTTTGTAAAACATGGGAACAAAATATTATATCATAGTGAATGATCTTCAACATCTCCCAAATAAATCTCCACATTTAGTACTTATACCTAAAATAATTCATCATAACCTAGGTAATGGAAACATAAGAATGGGGTGAGCTCAAATGATCAGTAAGGGTGATAGTGGGATATATGTAAGAATAATCAAGATCATAAGGGTAAGGAAACATGACCATGAGAATGGAAGATCATACCATACCTAAAAAAGATCATATACATGAAACGTGGTATAAATAATGGTAGTTCATAAGACATGAATCATAATGAAATAAAGAACATAGTCAAAGAAAGCCTAATATTAGAAAAAAAACATTGAATTATGGTAGAAATAGAAGTATATAATGATTTCCATAGTAGCCAAAGAAACACAACCAATACAGTATATATAATATGAATTCATTACTATTATCATCATGGTATTCATGGTTACTCCCCTGGCTATCTTATTATCATGAGTTAACTACTCATACCATCATAGTAGTCATGGTTTCCCCACATGGCCATCTTAGTAGTCAAGGTTAACTCCCACGACTATATTAGTTTATCTCATGAGATATAAATGATTACCAAATGCATCAGAGGGAGATTTATGTCCCACCCTTATCAAAATGAAATTTTATATACATGTGCCACAATATCATAACAAATATTTTATCATGACCCACAAATAGAGCGTTTTTCATAAACACGAAATCATATAACAAACTAAAAAAGGGATACGATTTATAATAATTTCATCAATATCATAACCCTTGAAAAGAATGGTGTTTCCAAAAAATCAGACCATCAAAACATAAACCCTTTAGAGAATGGATATGAATTGTATTATTGAACTATGAAAAATTGTGTCTTCATAGGGGGGGGTAAGGACTTTTCATTATCACTTTAAAAATAAATTATCCATTAAATTACATTTTTAAAAAATAAAACATTTTCAATACCCTTTTCATTTAGTCCATTTTGAAAAAATATAAAGGAATCATGGAAATAATTTAAAACGGTTCTTGAGGAAATTATCCTTTGTTTTATGAAATAGTTTTTTTCTCTTACAATGAAGTGACAATTTAAAAGAAACCTTTTATTTTAAAATAAACTTTTAATATTTTAAGGGAATATTCAAGGTAATATGGTATATTTATATCATAGTCATATATTCATTCCATATATGTAAAAAAAATTTGTCTCATAATTGTTCGGTAAAAGTCAAAAAGTACATCATTTTAAAATTGAATGAATGATTCCATTTTAATAATGTAGTAAAAAGTCAAATATTGTAAAAATGAATTTAAAAATATATAGGATAATATTAAAACATTTTTAGAAAACATGGAGATGGATGAAAAATATTTCCCAATAGATAATTGAAACAAATAAATCTCAAATATAGAAGAGATTGGGAAATTAACACTCATCACATTTTAATCAATATAATCGAATGCCCCATGTAAAAAAGAAAATTATAAGAATATGTAAATATCATAATCTTCTAGATAATACTCATATAATATCTTCATGTAATGTATATATACCACGTATACAAATAATGTTGTTTATGAGGCATGAGTCTCAACGAAATAAAGGTTATAGAAAAATCCCATTACCTTGTGTCTTAAATCTCTTTGCACTATAAAAATATTATAGTATAATAATTACGATTTTATTATACATTTATTTGTTGAAGAATATTATTATATCTTATACCAAATATAGTTTTATTGTGACTTTATATTACCCACTTGTTAATGGTCATATGTTATGGTTTCACTTCAGGTAATATTCTCTTTGTTCATCGTATGTGTCTTAATTTGTTATATCATTTTTCCTTAAACATATATCATGATTCCATAATTTAAATAATTATATATAAAAGATTTATATCCATTATATTTATAATATAATAATCTATATAATAAATAATTACAAAATAGAATATACCATTTATAGAGATGGTAAGCTGTACGTACGCATAAATGTTGTTTCTGTATTAATTTTGGTATTGAAATAAAGCATATAAATGAAATATGTATATATATGAATTCATATATATATCATTATTATAGTAGAATTATAATATCGTATATATGTCATATAGGTTCTCTAAACTCATCCTAAAGACATTCCATGTGGTGTGTGAATGAATCGTATCGCTTTGAGGGGCAATAGTCCACACTTCCTCCAATGAGATTATATTATTAAGACCAAATGGAAATTAAAAAAGTATTTGTTATAACAAAAATGTACAAATAATTAAAGAAATTATAAAAATTATATATAACATATATATAGATAGTTTCCATCATAAGGTTCACCATGAGCTAAAGAAAAAATGAACAATCATTGATTCATGAGGTAGTATCTTTTGTTCATAGTAATAGAATGCTAGATATCCTTTAGATAGATGTTTGTAAAAATTTTGGTATAAAACATACTATAAAAACATCTGAGTATATTGAGGATATTGGTGTTTTCATAAAATAAGAGAATTAATAGTGTGTATGGGGGAGAAGAAAAATAATGAAAGGGCCCTAAGAGAGGAAATTACCTCTTAATCGGGTAAATAATTTTGGTCTGTGCCTAAAGGCCTCCTTGAGTAGAATTATGGCCAAGAGAAGGCTTCAAAATGGAAGGTAGGGTAGTTGGATTGAGAATTGGGCAGGTTTTTGCCGAGCCAAAATGCTTTATAGGTGTTAATAAAATAGAAGGTGATATTTTATTTTATTAGAAGGGTGAGGGTCACTTTAGAAAACTCCCAAAATATTAATTTATTAAAAATTTAATTTTTATTGCAATTAGATCCATATTGAGTTATTTCGATGATGGGATGATTATGTGTCTAAATCCCCTCATCTAATGAATTTTGGACATATTTAGGTAAAAAAATAAATATTAAAACATTAAAATATAAGAAAAAAATAAACATGTAAATAATTTTATAACCAACTACACTGATCCAACCCATTTTAATAGATAAAATACTCATCCATAAATAAAATATAAATATTATAATAATAGAAATTCCACTAACCAATAATAAAACAATCACAATCGAGGCCTGAAACTATCTCTATTTAACCATCAGTTTCTTACCACCACCCAACTCACAAAACATTATCCTTATATACAATAGTTTAATACAACTAAAGGCATAGGTCCAGAAGTATATATTAATGAGATTATATCTGAATATTTCACTAAAACCCATTTTGTAAAGGTAATTAATTTAATAATGAAATTCAAACATTATTGTTTGAAAATAAACTATAATGACATCCTTCAAAATAATAATTTTAAAAAATACACATAAAACCATAATCACCATTCGAAAAATTATATTAGTCTTTGAAAGATAAAAACATAACCTCTACAAAATTCTAGTTGTTACAACATATTTTAGAAACAAACTGTTATTAAAATTTATAAAAAATACCTCACTTTTTTTATTTAAATGAATATGGAAACATTATAAAAATTTAACAGGATAGAGCCTTCATTAATCCAAAACATCCATTTTTATATCCTGTTTAATGATAGGTAAAAGGGTTTTTAAATTAAAAATTATTATTAAATATAGTTGAATTCTAATTTATAATGTAAATTACCCAACACACCCAAGACAATCATGGAAAAGTAAGAACCATATATAACCCAAAATATAATGAAAATAAACATGATATGAACACAAAAAAAATATAAGGAATGGTAAGTGATGCAATATAGAACTACATAAAAATCCCCATAATCAAAAATAGATCAATGAATAAACGTTCTCATGTTTTTCCCCCAGATACCTAAAATGTGGTCCATCGAATTCATTCAAATGTTGTATCTCTCATAGAAATTTTAGCGGCCAATTTTGAAACCCAAACTCAATGTCATCTAACAATCCCACTCAAGATTCAATAGGATGACACCCCCTCCAAGACCAATTTCAAAGAAGTAGAATATTGTATTTATAAGTCTATAAACCAAATAGAATAATAAAATAAATTATCTAAATTTTTAATCAAGTAAGAATTACCAAAAAGAATGTGTTGAGAGAACATTTAATCCATGATTGACATAGATATTATAAAAAATGACCTTCCCTCACCCCCAACACCCTTAAGATGAATATCCATATATTTATCATTCACCAAAATATATAATACCATATTACTGAATAAGTGGATCGATAAATATCACATAATGATCAACTATCCTCCCATGGGGTAATCAAATAAATGGGAAATAACTCATTCATTGAAGTCATTTTCAATGTCACCCTTCTTACTTAGGATATACCCATTTAAATCCTAAACAATTCCAAATTCCAAAAATTTCCATAAAAATCATTTTAAAATAGCCATTACGTAATTTTCAAAATGGTCAAACCAAAGACATATTTCACACCATCACATGAAATACAACAATAATCCCATTTATAGATAATTATAATTCTATTGCCTTAGTTTAAAATTAATCTCCCTTAAAAACATACTTTCCACAAAATTAGTGAAATTACAGAATAAAAATATAAAAAACCCTTAAAACCGTTTCAAATGGCCTCATAAAAATTTCCAAAAAGTATAACAACTGATTAAAAACCATTTCAATCATGGGAACAGGTAATTATACAAAAAAACCTTCATTAAAATATCAAAATACAATGAAATTGTTTAAAATCATCTTAAGGATATAATTTATATTTTAATATAATTTAAATGTAACATTAAATGAATATAAATGCTTTTAATTCCAAAAAATAATTCACAATAAGGGTAACACATAGTTGAATGAATTGGAAGATGATATGAAACATGTTTCCTTCGATATAAAAATCCCATGAAATCAAGAAGACCTCTTCTAAAAGACATATGTTAAAAAAGACATAGTTCAGAACCATCCCTAACCCAATACAATGATTTTCTAGTGAACTATAGTTTTGGGATGAAGGGGAAAACTAAGAAAGAGGGAAGAAAATGAGTAAAAGGGATTGAGAGGATGAAATACCACACTAATTCTCAAAAAATTCCCATGGAATAACAATAATCAAGAGGGGGATTTGGGATATAATTCAAAGGATTAAATTGAATGGATAACACTAATTAGGTATAATAGGTGTGAAAACTTTTTAAGTTATAAAATATGATTTTTAGAAATTACCATAATTTTAATACTTTGGAATGCCACATGATTTGGTGGCATAGTATTCCAAAATATGTTCCTATGGTGTGAAATATAGTACCCTGGACCAAGAATCAGGAACATTTTTTGGGGATCTTTATATTATTTTCCAAGCCACTCATGATTAGTAAAAAAATTTCTCTTTCACCAGGATAGGCCCTCAACATAAGCAATGAAATTTTACTCCTAACCATACATGATTACTAGAATTCACCTAGAAACCCTCTAAGAATTCAATATTCTTGGAAATTAACTACAATAACCTAGAATGAATCAATATAATATTAAACAAATAAATTTGGACTCTATAATAACAAATGGGTTTCATAATTCCACCAATTATGCCAAATTTATTAATGAGAAATTCTGTGGTAATAAAATAAAGAAAAAAAATGAAATTCCAGAAAGTACCTAAAAAAATTAATCTCTCTATAATATTATAACTCATTGAAAATAACGGAAATCCTAAAAAAATATTCCAACAGATCTACCACATGCTTTCCCAACATCTCTATGTAAAAAATATAATAATTAGGATAAATTCATAGTATGTACACAATACCAATCAAGGTATCCAACTATTTAAAATTTTATTAGCATAGTGGTACCAAAGAGAACAAATAATGTATTTATACAATATGAATCTAATAATCCAGGGGAAAAATTCACTCTTTCCCCAAAAGATCTTCAATGACTACAAATGGAAGAAATGCCACATGAAGAGTGAAAAGAATGAAATGATCACTCACCTCTGGTAATGAAAAAAATGTATATCCTAAGGCCCAAAATAGGGTTAGCATCCTAGGATAAATCCCATAAAACACTTTACCAATACCAATTAGTATACCAATCTTTATTGGTAGACCCAAACCACTAATTACCCAATTGTGAACTAAATGTATTTCTAATGTTTAAAAAATGAGAACTAAAAAGGCTCACTATAAGAATGGGGCAAACCCATTACTTTAAAAAAATGTTTTGCTGCTCGATGAGGCATGAAAAATGGATCCCATATCTTATCCCAAAAAGATGGATAAAATCAAAAAGAAAAACCTAAAAATATATCCATATAGAATACACTAAAATAACAAGTAATTCAATAAAATGGCATTCATATCCATCCACATTGAATATTATGAAAAGGATCCATTTTATAGGATTCCTTATTACTTTATTATACTCTCTAGAGGCTCAACTCAGATTACAAACATTAAAAAAAATGTCCCAAAATTCTAATCATTATGAGGATTAAACCCAAGAACTATTTGAGAAAAAAATTACAAAACATATGAAGATGTTCCAAATGATCACAATTGAGGAAAAATCGAGGAGGATTACAGTAGGAGGTATCATAATTCATTGGAAAACTATACTGGATAAACATGATAGATCATGTCTTACAATGAGATAGACTTATTGATTCTGGATATGATTCATCATATTTTGGGGCCTCACATGTCAGGATACCCTCATTCCCATTAGAGTAGACCGAGGTATCACCCACCATAGCCTTTTAATATTTGACATATTTCACATGAATGTAAATATTTTACACCTCAATGAAATATATTAATCTATATGAAATTAAAATTGGAATATGATTTGGGTGAATACCACCTCTAAATAAATTATATTCCTCAAAATCACTGATGGCATGCCTTATTGATATGACAACCAACATTAATAAGTTAGTGGATTACTCCCACACTAATCAATATCATTGGTAAATGTTCAAAATCCCATGAACAATAACTTCATTCAAATAATCAGTAAGGAACCACAAGATAAACACCATCTAGAAAACAAATCCATGGAAAACCATAATAAAGTTAACATGTTACAATGAAATCCTACCATACCTTCTAAAATGGATAAGAATATACCCAAAAGATATCACCCATGATGTTTTAGGTAACCCAATAGAATCAAGGATCGCATCAATATCAGACAAACACCACACCAATTCCCATAACCGTTGATGACTGCTGAAATGAGGGGGTGTGGATCCATGAAGACTGATAAGTGGTTCGAGTATAAGAAATGTTCATGGTCCACCACTCCAATTAGATTTTAGTTTGATACATGAAATGATGTGACATTTCTCACATTAAATGAGAAAAGCAGAAACATCACATGACAATAAATACATTTTTCATTACACAATAAAAAAACCAAATGGTATCATCATAAACATGGAACCAAACCAAAAATACTATCCATCCGAAAAGGGACACAACATTGACACCATGAAAAAATTGTCTTTTAAAATCTCTAAATATCACCAGGTATTAATCATTGAACAAATCAAAACAACTCTTTATAAATTAATCATCTTTCGGTGGAACAAAAATCTCTCAAATGATGCATGTCATAATAAATTCCTTCCAAAATTATTCTCTATTTTGAAAACCAAATAATCCACTTAATGCTCATGAAAACTAATATCCTATCATAAAAACACCAACCATGTTTATTTTCATGAAAACTACCTCAATCCCAAAATTAATTTAAAAATAATTTTTAATTCAATTCCTTTAATGTATTCCCAAGGAAAAAATTTTAAACGTCCACTTTTCTAAAAATGGCATGAGAATCAAATAATTTATAATTAAAAACAACAAACCAAATAGTATATATTATTAAAAAAAATCATAGAAACACAATTTGAAAAAAATAATTTTTTAAAATATTAATATTTTTGTCTAAATAATTTTTTTAAAATCATGAACACTCAGACCACAAATGAATCATTCAATCATGGTTCGTAAGAACCACATCTATAAATGAATCCAAATAATCCTCTCTCCACCTTCAGAAAGTGATAATCGCATTAAGAGAAATATATAACTGAGAGTATAATAGATGGATCACCCAAATATGATACATTATTATTAATTATTTTTCCAACTGGTTTTGGAAACAATATTCCAGTCCATAAACATGCCATGAAAAGGCCGAAAATGCAACCCCATGGGCACCGAACAGTTTACCAAGCCATTCCAGCTAACCGTGTAATTAATTATGTCCTCAATTTTTACCTTGAAGCTAAATAATGACACCCAATAACAAATTTATTCTCAAAGGAGTAAAATACAATAAAAATACACATAAAAAATCATATGAATCACCTAAAAAAATACTAGAAATCACTATCCAAAACCCAATATCCTCATCTAGCTTGAGGTTTGGAATTAGAAAATTATAGCAAGATCGTCCCGCCCTTACCTCTAAGGGTATTATAACCATAGTGTTCTTTCTACCAGAACATCTACAACTAAAAAGGGATTGTAAAAAATATTTGGCCATTACCAAATAAAAAAAAATTCTTTGATACCATTTTTTAGTGAAAAAAGCGATTTTCCATCCACTTGACACAATAATCAGTTTACAGTATTGTGCATCGGGTAATCATGATCAACACATGATTAAAGATAGTTCTTGGAAATCAGAGTAATCTCTATGGGATTTTTTTTTGAAAAATAATAGATAAAAAATATAGAAAAATGTTAACATATTAGAAACCAAAATAAATAAATACTACAAACAGTTCTTCACAAACTACAATAATCCAAACCATTTTTATAGTTATAAGAATCAACCATAAATTGGAGATATATCATTGAATAATAGATATAAAAATAACAATAAATTAAAATAACATATGATATTACAAAACTCATATCCATTCAACCTGTAGTTTATCAACACCACCCAACTCACCCCAAGTCAACTTCAAGTACATAACTCAATTATAGCTAAAAACTAAGAACCTGAAATATATTTGCATTAGGTAAAAATATGATATGGTTATATAAACCCTTTGTGATTATAAAATTCATATCATAAGAAAATTAATTGATTTTAGATTAAAATATACTATAAATTATACATTAAAATATAACTTATGAAAAAAAATGAAACCATAATCACCTTTCAAAAGATACACTATGTTTTATTAAGTTGATAACATATTTTTATAATGATTTATATTAGCTAAATTTATTTCAAAACCAAAAACCCATTAACATTTCTATAAACAAATAAATTGTTTTATTTAATATAAAACATTAGCTTTATTAAAATTTTAAAAAATATTCTTTCACCCAAAAATCCATTTTTGAAATCCATATTCAACACCTACAAAAGAGTATTCAAATAAATCGTTTTTTTTAATCTTTGAAAGCTAATTTTCCAAATGAAATTATATAACACACTAGGTTTGAGAATGATATTTCATCCACCATATATCTCAATGCATAAAAACATGTGAAATATGTGGATTCGATAAAAATAGAATCAAGTGTATGTGATATAATCTTGAACTATATAAAAATTCCTTACTTCAATAACTGATTAATAAATAATTTGTGTTATGGGATATACCCTGGATCCATATTTTTTTATGCATTAAATTTGGAAAATGGTTTTATCACTCAATGACTAGTTATTGGCCTGTGATGAAACCTAAACCCTAAGATAGCCAGCTAGAACACAAACAATATTATAATGGAACCACCTCTTATCCCGAGCTCATAGCATGAAAAGAGGGACTCCAACACTGTGTGAGCCAACTAATGTAGTAGAGTTATATCTAATACATAGAAAATCGGTTCACATGAACAATATTGAAGTGATTATAATGAACATTTCATCCAATATTCACATTCAAGGAATGATCAAAGACTTTCACAAACCCCAAACACCTTCATAATGATTATCCCCTTATATATCATGCACCCATGGCTTATACAAGAACATTCCCACAAAAGGGGATGAAGAAATGTCTCATAATCATCAACAACCATAACAAGAGGTAATCAAATCAAAAGGTTAATCAAGGGGATTCATTCACATCCACCATTTTGAACTATTTTTTGATAAATACCTTTAAAACCATAGAATTTACAATAATTTCAATCCCTTTAACATTTTATACAACACTAGTCAAAACAATATTCCAAAATCGATGGAAATCACCAACTCAAATATAATATTTTCAAAACAACCCATAAAACATGGGTCTTTCCCTTTAAAATCCAAAATAATTACAATGGATTGCTATTTCCATAAACTATATTTCAAAAGATCCATTAAGTCATTTTTCAGGGGGAAAACCACAAAAAAATTCAATCCAACACTTGAAATATGACAACTAAACCCAATATTGATATTTTTAGTTCAATAACTCATTTTAAAGAAAAAAAATTTACAGAAAAAATTAATTCATTTTAGACTAAAAATATAATATAATATAACACACACCACTAAGAACAATTCAAAAATCCATATAATAATTTCAAAAAATCATTTCACTTGAAATTTTTTTTATTTCAAACATGAAAATTTTCAATTTAAAAGAACAATCTTTTTGAAATCCTAAAAAAATAATTAATAATTATTAAATATTTATATGGATATCATGTATAATCACAAATTAATAAAAAAGTATTTAGAAATATCATTAATAATTTTTATTCTGAAATGGAACAATTGCATAGAAACAACAACATGTAAGATGTTGAAATTGAGCCGGAAGATTTCATTGTCAAGAGACACCACATAAGAACGAAATAAGACCTCATCTACCAGACAAAAGATACAAAATCCATAGTTTAGAATAATCATGATACCAACACCTAGCTTGTACATTGAACAAGGGTTTCAGGAGGAATGGGAAACCTAGTGAAGATAGATGAAGTAAGAGTGGATAAGAAAAAAAAAGAAATTCCTTAGAATCAGTGGAAAAGAGTAATGGAAGGTAGAGAATCATTAGGGAGGAGGTTGGAGCTTATCCATTGGCTCCCATGTGTTGGATGAAACAAATGGTATAAAATGGGGTTGAAAACCCTTTTAATTTGATAAGGGTATTTTGGGAAATTTCAAAAATATTAACACCTAGAAATGAATCATGGTTTAACTGCATGGTTTTCTGAATCATATTCTAACAAATTTCTAGAAAATTAAATTTAATTTAATGAAAAAATATATTTAAAAAGATTGAAAATCCATTCAGAATATCTATATCACTGTGATATAAAAATATATATAGGTACCTCCCGATTACTCTTAAACGCATCGGCTAACCATGTTCACTAAAAACCCTAAAAACATAATATACTAACAGAAAAACTAACTAAATAAAGGAAATGATATAGATAAACTAAAATGTATAAATTTATTAACTATAGTGACATGTGGGAGTCATAATTTCATCAATTAGTGTTCATTATATGGATTCCATCATATGGAGTGCATCAGAAGGAATCTGTTAGACAGAGTTCCCATATACGATATTTAGTAGGGTAGAAATTATTTTCATGGGAATGTTTTTAAGAACCATATATTAGTAGTTTCATCATATGGTTGAATATTTTATCTTAGGCTCACTTTGTCCATTTGAGTTTTACCCCGAATCAAATATAGTTTTGTGACTAATTGACTAGTCGAAGACATTTTTAAATAAAGGTGGTGGCCCAACTGATGTGTATATGATGTAATGAAAATATAATGATAGTTTCTTACATAATTGTATAAGACCTTGTAAAGTGGATTTGAAGAGAGAAAATAGTCTTTTATTTTGTTTCATATCTAGTAATGAGAATGTTTTATGTGTTCCCTTGTGTATTGGGTTGTTTTTCTTAAACCAAATAAATATTTTTTTTCATCTTATTTTTCAGTATTATATGAATTTTGATCGACAAAATTATTGGGAATTAGGTCGGATCTCATTATATTTATAGTTTATATACTTCATAGGAGATTTTGATCATACATACCATTGTCCAATGTTGTTTTAGATGTTTTCCAATATACGTTAGGAAATTATTTGGCATTCATATATATTATATTCATTTTTCTTATCACTTACATAAGGTGGAATTGATGGGGTGATCCTTATAGGAGTTTATATCTCTAATCCATAACACACTTGATCATCCATAGGGGATCAAATTTTTTATGAAATACGCGTTGTTTTATACTTTCACCTTTTGTATCATATGTACGCCTCATTTTAATTATGTTCCATTATCTTTTAAATCCTTGATAGCTTTTCATACACTTTATATCTATCTAAAATTACCATTACCTTATTTCATTATGAATTATTGTATTAAAAAATATTATTCATTACAAGATAGATACGTAAAACCTAATTAGAAAAATTAAAAAATTATTAAAACAAAAAATATATATAATACATCATGATTGAAATATTCCACATCTTTATCTATATTGATGATCATATCATCAATGATAACTATATAATGAATACAAAATATTTTAAATATGATTATTCATTTCTTATTGAAATGATAGAATGGGATGAGTGGTTTTGAGGAAGTATGTTAGGTTATATATAAGAATGAAATATGATTCTTACATGTGTATATATATATCTATTTATTTGGATTATATGGATGTTGGGACTGTTATATCCCAACTCAAACCACATGATCTGAGTCAGGTGATATTTGACCTCTTATGCACCTCCCCATACATAAGAGGTAGTGTACTTAAAGTGATGGTCTATGTTCAATAATGGTTGACTATATTCTCTATATAAATTCATAATATAATAATAACAAAAAACAATAATAAATATAAAAAAATAATCAATGTAAACTAAAAGAATATAATTAATATAAATAACATATAAAAATACCTTGAAAATTTTTAATACAATAATAATTATAAGAAGAAAAAAAATAAATAAAAAATCTCAACAGGGTAGTCAGAAGTCAATCTAAGTCCACTCAAGCTACATGTTCCACTAATAAGCTATCAACCATAGAGATCCTTCCCTTCACTAGATATTGGGTTATGATATCTACAATAACAACGAAATTTACTATTAGTCTGTGAGTAAAGGACTCAGTATGACACTACCAATTCACCCTTGAGTTATTTGTTCAAAATAAATAATAGGGTATTTCATAACCTAAGTATATTATTCGATAAACAAAAACCATATATATGTTGATTCATCATGCACTGACCATGCTCCCCCAAACCCTGTCCCCACTTACATCAGCTTATTTCTATTAAAGATATCAAATAATTCAATTTATCAACTTCAAGGTAACAAAGATCATCCCACACAGTTGGTGGTTGCAATCCGGAACACTTCATGTTTTTCAAATATAAAATCTCAGTTGACCTAGTTAATGGTTTTTAGAAGAAACACTACCTATTCCACCATGTCAAATTGGTCTCCCCACAAAATCAGTGGTTTTCTATTGGAACACCAAACAATCCATCTATTCGATCACTATCTTTCTTATCCATTTAATTACCCATGAACCAAGATTATAGAAAACCCCATACTGATATCTTCCAGTCACCCACAGACGAACAACCTTCAATAAGGGTATCCACGTCTTCTATTAAATACATTTGTACTACATCTAGTTTAGTAATTGACCACTAATTCACATCCGCTATAAGTATAGTAACACCATTATTTAGTGATATTAGAACTGCATCATTCCATCCCCACAGATCCATCTAATTATCTCACTACCTAAAAGATATTTTTATGGGCTATGCGACACCACAAGAATTACATTTCATATAAACAAACAATATGGTATGCCAATAACATTTTATAGTGCCACATGTCTTCAATTGGTTAATATCAAGAAAGTCCCATAACCACCCACACACCCACCTGCATGTCCTAAAAACCATGGATTAATAAATCACGGAATAATATCACATAATACATCATATACATAGACCAAATAAACCAATTACCATAGGTGAAATAATAATTTTCTAACAATGGATTACATATATCTTCGATTACACCACCAAATCATACAAACATTCCAAATTTTACATGATCTTGAATTATTACACTATACATTATTTAATACATGACAAAAGAATGTTTGGGTTAAATATGATCAAAATAACTTATTTCCTTAAAAACATAATATTAAATTTCTTCTCATAAAAACAAAACAAACGACACTAATGAAAAATTTATCTAATTAGTAACTAATAAGAAATAAAAAATATATTTTTGGAGTGAAAAATAATGTAATATCAAATTGTAATAGAGAGACGGAGAGAGGAGAGGGTTGTGACATTAGATCGGCATGAGGAAGAGGGGTTACTCTTATGAAAGGTGCTTAAGTGCCTCCCCAAATTTCCCTTTTAATTTTATTTACCCTTTTAAATTTCATTCATTAAATAATTGTTTGAATTTTTTAATCAAGAATTTTTTTATTCTCTCTCACATTAATGCATGTGACACCTCAAATGATATATTACATGTTTGTTGTATGTTCCACATTAAAAAAACTTATTCAAATATTAAATATATTTTAAAATTCATATATATATATTTATATATATTTATTTATATGTATAAAATATATATACACACCTATATATATGTATGTATGAACTCTTATGTGAGTGTGTGTCAACATGTATCAATCCCATATTAATACACATTATAGATATATACACACCCGGATATGCATATATATATTCGTATATATATTTAACTAATATATATACACATTATATATATACCCGTATATACATTATATTTTATCGCACAAAATTAATATTTTCCCAATCTGATGACAATAATAAAAATAATAATATTTTGTTATTATTACTAAATATTTATCATAATTAAAAATATAAATACTTCCCAAAATTAAATTCTTTAATACCTTATACGAGTAAATAAATTTTTATTAATCACATAGATTTTATTCAATTAGCACAAGTAGTAATGTCTTCATTATTAGTTTTATCACCAATAAATATTCTCCCAATCAAAATATTCACAATAAGAAAATATTTAATTACATACTTTTTTTAACAAAAATTTATTGAAGAAATCAAATTATTTATTATAAAAATAGAACTCGATTTTTTAATAATTATTAATTTTAAAATATAATTTTAAAATGATATATTTTAAATGAATTTATTTTTATGTGTAACATATTTTTTATAACATAATAAAATTAATCAGTACTAAAAAATTATTTTAATGATATTTATTTATAATATATATATATTAAATAAAAATCCACATTATGTTTAATACATGATAATAATTACGAAAAAAATAAAGTTTGTATGCAAAAGAACATTTTTCAAAAAAAATTATATTATGCATTATTATATGAAACTTAATTTGTATCACCATTGAAAATTAAATCCAAAAATATATATATAACATTTTCAATAATCATGATGAAATTAGGTAAAAATGTTTACATCAATTGTTTGAAAATAGAATGCTATAGTTGAAATAATTGATTTTCTACACTAAAGGTTATATGAGGTAAATCATGTCAAATTAAGTGCTAACATCCATAATATTAAAATATGTTATCACTAAATTTGGGTAAGAGGGGACTATAAACCTTACCATTTCATATTTTTTTTAATTTAATATCATATTTATCAGAAAAAACATTTTCATTCATTAAAGAATATGTGTTTTTTTAAATTCCATTGAAGCCCACCTATGAAAGGACACAGATACTACCCACCCTAATGAGTAAATTTCCTTTAGTATTACAATGAGAAAAAACTCAAATTATCTACCAAAAAAATAATCTCCCATGTCTAATGAACACTACTCCAAAGAATCCCATATTAATTCATTTCCAAGACTATCTCTAAAATAATATTCAAGTCTTAATTTTTTTCATAACCTCTCCCTAAGTATTTAATATTAATTTCATAATCCACATGTTCAATATTATTTGTCAAATTAATAACATGATAAATTATATATATGTGAATGTGGTATTATATCTATATAATATCATTTCCTTTTGAAATTAGTCTTTATAATGCCTATTTTGTGGTCAATTCTACACCCAACATAAAAGACGCTACAACGGTCATATCATGAATTGTTAATAAAAAATATACAATAATATAATTTAATTATGATTAATTTAAGATGTTTTCAGAATTGTAAAATATTAATATAGACATTTATGTATATTCATTAATTAAATCAAATCATTTTATTGGATCAAAGTTATTAAAAAATTATGTTTTTAAAAATCCTTCATAACCCTTTCAATATCATCCCTAAAATTTCCACTATAGATCATAACTATAGCATACACACATATGTAAAATCCATTTACATTCTACTGGGGAACTGACCCATGATACGAGATTAATGTTTAAAATCCTAATACCAAAGCCAGGATAGATTAAAAGGTAAAATTAACCAATAAATGTTAATTTAAACAAATAATTATTAATAAATTTGTAATAATAAATTATAAATGAATGGTTTCCAGTAAAATAAATATAAATATTGTTCTAATATAGATAATAAATAATCATAAACTTATTATACATGTGTTTTAAGTGTGTCTGACCAAGAAAAAATCCAAAGAAAAGGATTTTAATTTATATATCAATTCTTTCATACATATTTTGCATTATTTTCAAATTTTATGTCATATAGTGTATATGTGGAATATTTAGAATATGTTATCATATACCAATTTTTATTCACAGAATTTATTTTTCAATTTCATTTCCACTCTTCCATATTAAAATTTATTATTCTTTACCAAAGATGTATAGGTTTTCACTATTTGAAAACTAAGATATACCCACAGTTTTGAACCGTGGGTATAGCCCCTAGAATCATGGGAATAAGATATACCATTTATTCCATAAAATAAGGGATACTGAGGAAACAATAGAGATCTATACCCATGGATCTATATAAATAGAGGGTATAGACAGAGAAAATTCAATAATATCCACAATTTATGATAAATTGTATGTATATAGAAATACACAAGGTTCATTGAACTGTGGGTATAGATACTTCTCATGGAAAAGTCACACAAGCTATAGTTCTTGTCACCCGTCAGCTATAAAAAAATAATATCCATTTATGGGAAATCCAATCTGTTCAGGATCGTATTCATAAAACTCATAAAATAGGAATGCAGAAAAATAATTGAATAGAATAATTGAATTCTAAAAAGGAAGATATAAATCAACTGAAAATTGATAACATGAGGTTTAAAATGATTTATAAAAAACCCTTAACCCCAAGAGATGAATAATTTCAAAAGAGTAATATCAAGACAGATACAATTTTATTATGGATCCGTCAAATAAATCGTAAAACATAACAACTAAAAAATAAGGTCAGGAGTAACTAGCTCAATTAATTTACTCGTATATGGAAATATTCTCTTCATTTTCATGTCATTTATCAAACAGTGTCCTCCATCGATGAACCAAATCTAATAGAGGGGTATCTAGGAAAAGCGTAGAGTTTAAATTCCATTCTCCTCCTCTTATAATACATCAACAACATCAATAGATTACCATTTTACACAAATATATTAAAATATGAAGTGGAAATTTAAATTAGAACTATCTAAATTGAAATTTATGATAATTAAATGATAAAAAATGTAATTTAAACAGGAACATATAATGTTGTCATTAAAAAAGATAAAAATTCAAATATGGAATCAAAGATAAGATAATTTTTTTTGTTAAATATCACCATGTTGTAGCATCATGAAATGTCATTAATTTTTTCAAAATGAACTTAATTTTACCATTGAAGAGGGTATTGGTCCATTGTAATGATTTTTTATAGCCATGGAGTCGTCAGACATCAAAATATCACTTTGACCCACATTCCTACCATGAAAATAACACAATATTTTTTTCTCAAAAGAAAATGGATTTTGAAGAATCAAAAGAAAATATTATTCATATAATTATACATTAAAATGTTAACAATGTCAAATGATAAATAAAAAATAAACAATCTCTTTTAGACATACCATATAAGTAAATTACTAAAAAATACATATTTGCAAATGGAATTTATTATATTATCTCTAAATATCATGTGAAGAACAACAATATTTTTAAAATGAATTACTATTTAGATATATGATTACATCATAGAAATGTGATTAAACATTTCCCATCACATTGTAATATAATTCATGGTATTGATTTAATATTTTAAAAATAACATTTTATTTGAATGGAAATAATGCATGAATAATAGATAATTTAATGTATATGTAGATTTAACATGAAATGGAGTATCAGTATAGTAAATTGCATACATAGGATATATCTATTAATATATTTCAGAATGTATTTACTGAAAAGAATATTAATCCAATATATTGTGAATAATCTCCAAAAATTTCAATATATTCATTTAAATTTTCATTAGACATATCATGAATTATCAATTTATACAGTGTATGTGATGTTTTTATATGAAGCTAGAAAACTATGAAAAATAACCACTGAACTAAATCCTTTGTAAAAAGGAATGTATCATATTATGGTTACCGAAAAACTCATTACAAACCCTACTATATCCAAAAAAAAATCATTTACATACATTCCTATAACGCAATAGGAAAACAGATAATGCACTGTATGCAAAGGTTACATATTGATTATTGTAAATGAAAAACATATTATATAGTTCATTTTATGCATAAATTACATATTCTTGACTACTATAGAGGACTACTATATTTTTTAAGAATTGTTTATTATAGTTTATATTGCACATTGTATACATAGATACCATATTGAAGACTAAAAAATTGACAATTATAGTTTTATAATATAAATTTATTATATAAGATGGTGTTTATAGACTCTTATAGGGTAATATTAGTTTCTTTTATACATGTTGGAGACTAGAAATTTAAACAGGTTGTATACTAATACATTGTAGACTATTTTGGACTACTACATGACCTGATAACTATTAGATATTACTATATATTATAGGGTCTATTGTAGACTACTATTATTGCAGACAATAATAAAAACACATATTATATATTTAAGACTACTATATGACTTGTGGTCTACAGTAGAGTAATAGTGTAGTGTAATAAATGTGCACTGAAATTTTAAAAAAAATATTGCATATTTTTCCATACAAGCATAACTTAAGTAGTGAATGATTTATACTTGAATAGATTAATATTTCACAGTGTGATAGAAAATAAAAAAACATACTATATGAAGCATCTATTTTCTTAAATATGTAATATATTCTTCAGTGATTTAATATTAATTTTCTAGAACATCACCCATGTATGCTACATATTTCACACAATATGCACAAATTACATTTCGTGATACCTATTTGAATAGATAACTATTACATGGTGTAATAGAAAATAAAATAATATATTTTATGAAATATTTATCTGTAAAAATATGAAATCTACAATTCATGGATTACATATTGATTTTCTAGTACTTCGCCCATTCTAGGATTCAACAAATGACTATTATAGGGTATGATCCATATTTCAATATTTTAAAATCAATATTTGAAGAATATATATTGAATATTGTAACATATCTATTCCATCTGATGATTATGAATTAATGGATTCAACTTATCGATTATAAGTTATTCAATCTATATCAAGAACATGATCGTATGAATAATTTTTTATGGGAATAATTTTAAATTAAGAGTGTTTTTTATGTTTAATTGAAAAATATTTAAATCATAGAAAGAGATTGTATTATATTGGAATTTTTAAAAAACATTATAAATCGTAAGACTACATATTGAATGTGTTAAATGAATAACATATTGTTGGTGGTTTGTTCATATGGTCTATGATTACACAAAATGTTGTACTAAGTGATTTCCAAACCAACCAACAATGTTTTTTAATTCATAATATTCAATTCAGATGGAAATAAAAACTATTCATTGTTCTTTATTAGAAAAAAATTTAAGCCATTAATAAGATTTTCAAAAATTAGATATAGTTTGTAAACTGAAAAAAATATTAGGTAAATTATATTACCTTTGAGCTCAGAGGTAGTTTTTGGTATCAACTACATAACTAGTTTATTAGGGATGACCACTAAACATTCTCTACTGCAATATGGGACCATTAGCTGCACTCAAAATCTATTATTATATGAAAAAATTATAGAGTATACCAAATGTATAATAGTTAATTGGAAATGAAGTTAATAAATGGTGATATCCTTTAATGACTTGAAATTGATGTGTATTTTGAATCAAACCCTTCGATTTTTTATTCATGGGGAGATGTTTCAATGGTCACACCAATGGATAGAATTTATATTTTAAACATTTTCCACACACGAATTTCCTGACTTGTGGAACCAATTTTTGATGGTTTGAATCTAATGTATTATTTCTAGGTTGGAACATCATTATAGCTAATAATGATAATAAAAAAATGACTAACAAAGAAATTTTTTAAAATATTAATAGTCTATTAACATTTAATGAACTGTTGATAGCACAAAAATGAATAAAAATAATCTACCTATCAAGAGTCAGTGATTTTATTTTTAAAATATTTCCATTGGTGAAAACCAAATGGGTTTAAAAATGGTTTGCGATGTTCCATAGTATGTGCTATAAATTTATGTTGAATTGACGAATGTGAAGCTGAAACATATAAAATATATAATTAAATAACGTTTTAGCATATAAAATGATATTGTTGACTTGACTGGTTTGACCGGTCCTATGGTACAATTTGCATGAGTAGTTCTAGTGTACACGTTGATAGTTTAAGAAAAAAAATATTTTATGAACTATTATTATAATGATGCTAGTATAAAAATTTCTGTTAGGAAATCTAATCTTGTAAGAAATGATTGTGTAATGTCGCAACTAATGAAACCAAATGCATAACTATGTAAACTTTGCTACTATAAACAATGATGTTAGTATGTTTTTCTAGTGTATGAACTAAAATTATAGAGAATATAGTATAATCCATGATAATGTTAGCAATTCTACATAACCAGTTCTAGTCCTATTTTGACTCTACTAATGTAAATCTGTATTCAAATCTATTTTTGACGATGTCCAATATCGGAATATTGGGATTGATCATCAATTTCCATGTGTTCAATGCCTCTTATAAAAGTAACAGGACCCAGATAAATGCATAGGGAAAATTATTAGATGTTTAATGTTACAGAAATTAATATATTAAATAATATTGGGGTAGTAAATATTTATTATTTTAATTCTCAGAAGTTGAAATACCAAAACATGGATGAATGTTTCAAAAATGTACCCATTTTTCTTGAAAAATAATCCCAAGAAATGAAATTAATTTTTGAACCTCTATGAAATTAGTATTACAATTTTTTATTCTATGAAAAACTAATTTAATATACATGAAACAGGAATGTAATATATAATAGTGATAACCTAAAATCCTCCAACAAAATTATCATTTGAATATGCCTAGTGACATCTAGGTGGTTGGATGTTTGTAAAATCATGGATCTAACAATGTAGTGGCCTAGAATCCACTTCTATAGTTGGTTGTAAATTGACTTTTACTATATTCCTTGGATACAAAACATATATCCTTATGTTTACTCATTAGTCTCTATATATGTACCCATATCATAAATTCAAACAGTGTATTATTATCTTTAAAATTCCACTCGTATTTAGAATAGGGGAATTGGTAACACACCAACCTTGTTTCAAATAGATAGTAGGTTCAGTATTTTCCTTGAATCCAAAGCATATAGCCTTATTAAAAATAGTATCATCCAATTTTCATTGATTAAAACCTAAATATTGAAGAAAAAATGTTACAATTTCAGTAAATTTTATTGCTATGGTACAAGAACATTGGATTAAGATGGTGCATACAAATCTAACCAATATATTAAACACTACTGATTACCAATGATCGTATGGTGTGAATATTAATATGAAGTCTATCTATGAGATAAATAAGCGAAAAATGTATTCATGATATTGATATAATAAATATGAACATGTGGGTATAGATAATGTAACAACATATACTTGTATACCTTCTTAGATTTGTGGTGTTAATTTTCATCATTTTCTTTGGGGTTTCCAAGGAATTTCTTCATATTGTCATTAAGAAGTCTTGGCTGACCAGACTGTAAAAATATTACTGATAGCAAATGAACACATATCCATTTAAGATGATTATACCTAGTAATTGTTTTCTCTCATTGGAAACCCTATTCCCACATCTCATTAGAATTTTGAAGATCAAACCTATGTGCTTTAAAAAAATATATAGGAATTGAACTATAAGGAATTAAAATACATTATTTCATGTAAGATATTAGTTGAGTTTTAGTAAATGTATGTATAAGATTAAGAGAAGTACTTTTTTTTCTTGAATACCAAGTTGGACATATTTTTGATAACAGACTTTCAAATGCGATGGTTGTTGAGTAGATATTCAAGGAAAACAAAGTCATGTTCATAGGAATATTGATATCAATGAATAAAAATTTATATAATTACATAAGTAATTCCCATTTAACACTCGTGATGAAAAAAATAAATAATTCATTTCATTGAATGAAGAAATTCACATCATACAGACAGTCCAACAAGAATCAAATAGCATCTCCAACAAAAAACAAACAACAGTGGACCT
This sequence comes from Viscum album, assembly GCA_963277665.1. Taxonomy (NCBI): domain Eukaryota; kingdom Viridiplantae; phylum Streptophyta; class Magnoliopsida; order Santalales; family Viscaceae; genus Viscum; species Viscum album. Next base: position 692,923,766 of record OY728132.1, on the reverse strand, counting down.
ATAAATCAAATAAAACATACATGTATATCCTAATCCATATAAATAGTTAGTTCAAGTTCATAATTTAATTGTACAAATATCCCTATAAAGACAAAATGTAGGGTATTAATATCCCCCATTTCCAACATCCCCATCCTAATCCCCATTCCTGTCATCATCATCAACAGCCTCATCACCAACCACAACAACTACAACATCATTAGTATTACCATCACCAACATCGTCCGCATCCTCGTCACCAAAAGCATCATTAGAAACATCAACACCACCAATAGCTCTATCTCCACCACCCTCATTGCCACTATAACCTTCATTGGAATCACCCGAGGTATCATTTATAGAGGACATTAGTGAAATATATGAATAAAAATATAGTATAATCCTCTAATGGTAGTGAATTAATTAAAACATCCATATCTTTCATGACATGTTCTATCAACATATTAATTCGTACATGCTCTTATTATTTTGTTTCATGTTCCAATAAATATATTTTCATTGCCTCAACTTCTTTTCCATGTGCACATTCTTACTCAGAGGTTTGTGATACTTGATAGGTGTTCGATGAGGACCAATACATAGAGGCAATGATGTTTTTTCCAGGTTGACATCATACTCACCAAAGGTTCTCCACACCTAACACCTTACTCAAATGATCATCTAGCCTAGATTTGTCAACTTCTTTATCATCGAGGACATCCAAGGAAGATTATTGAAATTATAAACAACATCAAAAATTAAAATTTTCATATAATCATTGGAAATATATATAAAAATATACAATGTTATCTTGTGTCTATAGATTTACTACACTTCCATAATTTTTCTTTCTATAGGAGAAATATAATTTGATGCAAGGTACATGACCTTCGATTTCCAAAATAGGATGCTTCAAATCATAAATTCCCAAATATGGATTACAAAAATATATGAGAAATAAACGAATCTAGAATCAACTAAGCTGAATCATAGACCCCGAAAAATTGAGGTAAATGAAACTCATATAAGATTACTGGTATTCTTTATGTGGGGCCTATGTTTCAAGAAGATTATGTTTTGATAGAGAATTTTTCTACTACTATAACTATTAATGGTTCCTAAGTTTTCCCCAAAATATTAATTTATATAACAATATGATGAAACATTATATTTCTATTCAATTATATTTTCAGTAGAAAATAAATTATAATATAACAATACCTAGTTAACGTATTTTGTGTTTCTCATTCTCGGGCATTGTAGTGCCCCCCAACGAGTGAAAATTTGTCATTTATTCTTTTTTCATTGTGTTTTTCCACCAAAAATCCAAAAATATACATTACAAGTAGTAATAATTAAATTATATATTAAAACTATTAAAGATTGGTATTACCTTACACAAATCAGTCTTTCAATAAGAAATAGTTTTTTTATATTGACTTTTTTGACAGTCAAGGAATATGGGTACACCCTCAATGTCAGTACCAACTACATTATTCCAACCAACATGCAACTGATGCTTGTATGAGCACCAGAACTCCCAATCATCCATAAACCTATCAATCCTACCAGCTTTATTATTTGGGAAAGTTAAACTGACTCTATAATGAACATGCTATTTCATTTAAATACTTATAATATTTTCTTACCCATAGTTTCTCCTAAAAGTTTTTCTTGATCTCTTTTCTGGTATGTCTCCATGACACCAGTTCCACTGGAATGATATCATGATACTTTTCCAATGTGTCCATTATTCTTTTACACTGCCTTTAATTTGGATCTACCTTCTGATTTTCTATATTTTAATCCACCATTAGTTGTTTCTAGAAATTCTATAAATCTTGTATCCATGTACGTCGATGTCACATAGTTGAATATCCTATTGAATAAGAAAATTAGGGGGAAGAATAGTTATTTCATGGAACAAAATGACAAAAATGATGAGAAATGATTTTAAATAGAAATAATAAAAAACCTTATAAAGGATTATCCGAAGACTGTGATTTACCTGCGTGGTGTCATGGATCAGTATCCTTCGAAGGAAGTGTCTGTTCCATTTAATGTTTGAGATTACATTTATACATTATAGTGGAAGGTGAAGGAATAGACTCATTAGATTCTAGGTGGATGGAGGGAATTGTTGGAATTGTAGATATAGAAGAATATATCTAGTAAGATGGTAGATACATCATTAGATATGGATATGGTAATTTCAAAAACATCTATGGAGGTGGTGTGGTCAGGGTATTAGATGAATAGGAAAAATAAGATAATGGAGGCATTAGTGGGATCATCCCTTGAGAAGGAAAAGACTTGAAAAGTGTATAAGAGGGTAGTTGTAATGATTATGGATGGATATATAAGAACATACACATAGACTCAAGAGGAGGACTGATTGGTGTCTGGGATGGGGTTTTTTCTGGTGGTTCAATGTGGGAAAAAGTATGATGGTTGATCCTTCTTGGTCTAGGATAATCTCCAATGGCACCCATGCCTGTAGATGAATAGTAAAACCCGATGGAAATAAATATCCCTAAAAAATGATAATGAATATTATCATGACATTAAATGTAATGAAGAAGAAAAAAATACAATTATTATACGCAATTTAGAAGAAAATGAGGCAATGCATGCTCACACCCCCGTCGATCGGGATAAAATAGTGAATTCCTTTGAACTTCTGCGGTGTTTGGCATAATCTATATAATAATGAAATGTAAATTTTTTAGAAATAATTTTTATAAATGATATATAAAACATAAAACTATCTATAATTCAAGAGAGATACCAATTTGACATGTTTCAATTACTAAATATGCAATTGATTACAATGAAATGAATAACACGGAATTTAAAATTAAATTACCATGTTATAATTTTTTAATATACAATATTTAAACAAATATTTGTAAATTTAAATAAACCGAATTAATTAAAATGTCACAATAAAATACGAAAAAACAAATAATTCTAAATTGAAACTAAATTAATCAAATTAACATTATAATAACATAAGATGCTAATGTTAATGTAAACTGAATGAACAATGATCATATTTAGTTGCTTTGATATATTTCCCACCACTATATTAGGTTTAACATAAACTCTCACAGTCAGACAATTTGATTCATCAAAAAATATTTTGGGAAACATTAATGGGGGCGTCAATGGTGGATATGTCATCAAAAGCATCATGAAAAATATTTCATGGTATTAAAAAATTAATGACACCATAATCAGGTCTCATAAGATCACAAAAATAAAAACATGTTTTGATATTGATGCCAAAATGTAGGGTTCATTAGTATAAAATAATCGACATATATCAATAACATTGAATCAACAGTCATCAACTAATGTACCATGTCATCTCATTGAATCTAATAATTTACATTTTATTATATTTAATCCACATTGAGAATTATAATACGATAAAAATATATTACATAAATTCCATAATAACAAAAATCATTATATCATGGTCGACAATTGAGACACTGGAATAACAATTCGTTATAGATGTTTACATAACACCATCAGGTTGTGTTCAAATTTTCACCACTTGATCCGTTGTAACAAATATATACCAATTGATTGTTATGGGTTTTATTTCACAAACCAATGAATTAGGACCAAAACAAGACTATAATTTCATGATAAAAAAAATATAACAAGTAAACTCAAAACATGGAATATATATGAATAATATGATTAAATAGATATTAATATTTGAAGAAAATTTATTTAATTGTAATACCATTTTTATCAACTATGATGGAAACTCAAGCTGGTGCAAAGCCTCTATCCCTCTCAAAGGTAAGAATCAATGAACTCTACTTTAAAATTTTTATGTTCCATACATTAAATTATAATAAAAGTGTAAGGTGTGTATGAAATTCCAAAATATAGGATAACATATAAATATCAAAATTTCATAGTTGATATAGTCATCGAACAAACCACGGTTGAACATGACTGCATGATGTGCCATTTCCATCTCCTTAAGGATCATTGTAACCAACATATAATATCCAAAAAGTCACCCTATTTGGGGAAGCGATGGAAATGGTGGAAAATTTTCCCCATACTAGTCATCATAATTTTTCATTGGATGGGTTTTTTCTATTCTCAAATTAGACATATAAATTGAACAAAAATCTATTCATTCTTGAACTAGATAACCCCTCACAATCAATCCTCAAGGATAATTATTATTTCGGACATATGACTTTATTGTGCATATATTTCTTTTAGTATGATACATCCATCAAAAAGAAAATGGTCCCTCATTAAGTGTTTTAGTTATAAGATGACTGTTAAATGAAAATTCATTTGAAGAATAATGGAGGAATGTTTTCCCATCTTAGAAAAAATTAATGGTGTCTCCAGCTAAATTTTTATCAAGAATGACATGGATGGCATTTTAGTACAGTGGTCTCTAAAAAAATCTCACAAGTGAATCACTATCACTGATATATTATAGAATTGAAAACATAAAATTTATATAAGAATATATTCATGAATAAGGATATGATAATCATCATTTTTTAGAAACATTAGTGCCACATGTCTTCTGTTGACCCATTTACATACATTTCTATAATATCCATCGAAAACCATGATATTCTCCAATACTAAAAGAAATTTATCATCCATTTATGGCTTCCTTAAAGTATAATCACAAGTAAAATTCCATGTGTCATCACCGTTACACACATAATGTAGTTCTTGTCGTATACCCCAATCCAGTATGTCATCATGACATCAAAAGTCATCATTTGTCTTCCCCTTGATATTCAGAATAACTGAAATCAGCATTTCATGTATATTTTTTTCCATATAAATTATGTCTAAACAGTGATGTATGAAATTTGTTGAACAATTTGGAAACTAATAAAATAATTCTCTTTTTCTAATTTTAGGTAGATTCAGTGTAAATATTCATCCTATTTTTAGATTTCAGCCAACATTTCTCTAATGAAAATCTCAAAATTTTCCATTCCTTAAGCACGTCACTTCCTGACATACATTGAGGTGGTTTTTCAGTTTCAAAAGTATTATCAAACCTATGAAGATTCATTTTGTGTTGATGATTCATTGGAATGTATCATTGATTCCCCATGAAACTAAAACTATAATGGTATTTAATCCTTCTCGATTTATTATTCTTCATACAAGGCAAAAAGAATGTTTTTCCTTCCTTCTGCACCATGACATCATTGCATAAGAATGGAAATAATTTATGGTCCATATAATATAAACACAAATCAAAAACGTATTCTTTGAAGAATAATCTAATGTTTGTACACCCAAATCCTAATGGTGGTTCAAAACTCATATTATAGGCTACAAGCAAAAAAATATATCATTATAGGGATTTGAAGGTCAAGATGTTAGTATACTCAAGAAAGTGAATAAATGTTTCATACACAACACATATGGTAGATTATAAACAGGAATTGAAATTGGCCACATGCTGTGATTAGTAGGTATCTGGTCAAATAGATTAAAACCATCACAAGATAGGCACAACCTGACATTACACATCTCAGCTAAAAAACATAATGTTGTGCATTAAATGTATATCATGAAAATCCATCTATAGAATAAAGAAACTCAATAATACCTTTAATTCCATCTGCATCATTCCATCTCATATTCACTGAGATTTCTGTATAAATTAATAAATTTTGATGTGTGGGAATCAATATAATGTTCCATATGACATTTTAGGCCACATGCGAAGGTGTTTCATCTGTATTTGTCTTCCATCAGGATGTACAACATTATTTACCATCATTAAAGTCATCTGTTTCCTCCCAAAATAAAATGTAATCTTTCTGATAGGCGTGGATTTTTTTTTGTATCAAATACAAGCAGTATAAAAAACATCCATTCCTTGTAATGATTTGAGTGAATATATGCATATTCGTGATGAAATTATATAAAAAATGTATGAATATAATCAAGGGAGGTATTAGATTTTACATGCATGGTTTTCCTATTATATAACTTTATTAAAAATTCAAACTTGTTAATTTTAGTAAATTCCGGATATATTGGAGTTTTTGTATCATCCAATAAATTTTTCACTCTCTCAACATCATTGTCTTCTATATTTTCCTCATGTGTAATAATATGATTTCCATCTTTCACTAGAATATTATCTCTCTCAGGGTGATGCCAAAATAAAAAATTTTCAAATATACAATTTTCCGTGCCACTTCATTCATTTTGATCATGAACAGTAGCATATTGAATCGGCTATCCATGGTGATATTGATCATAGTAGTTCTTTTATAATCCAAATTTCATAACATGGTTGCTAAATTCTTCCCAACATAACCATTATCTTCCCACATATTAATAGCATATAGATTTTATAGGACCCCAATCCGAAGCATTTCTAAACACAAAATCTAAATACACTTCCAAATTATTTATAAACACGATTGAAATCTGATCAATATTATACATCCATATTATTTCCATTCGATTACAAGGGAAAAAGATTTTTTTCCAATTAAAAATGTAGTCCATAATATAAAATTTTATTATTTAATTAATCAAATAATACATGTGGCTACCAAAACAAAGAAGAATAGAAATAATGTAGGCTAAAAGTGAAGAATGATATCTATTTATAGCACTGGATTCAAAATTGTAACATTGTGTAATCGTATTTAACAATTCAATGGATGTCTTTACTTGATGCTATAATTTTTTCATTAATATAATTATTTTTTAGAATTAATATTTTTAGAAAATAATCAATACATGTAAATTGTATCAAGAATGACTTTTTTAAAATAAAATATCAAAATATAATATATTTGGTAAATACATATATTTTAATAAATATACTCCCCTCCTATTATGTGTAATGTGTTATAGTATATTTTATTAATAATTCTGTTGGTCTCAGGCATATATGATGTTCAATAGAAAAACACTAAGGCCATTATTCTTCTATAATACAATGCGGTGAATCATTAGTATCTTATATATTAGAAAAATAAAATCAATGAGGCAATATATTATAAAATTTTTTATTATTGAATATAACCAAACAATAACACCATGAAAGAGGGAATTAAAGATTAAATAAATCCCAACTTTTTCCTACTCAATAATAATAATTTACTAGAGGACACAATTTATAATCAAATAGAATATATCATTACATAAAAAATTAATAAAGATAAATGTACTATAAAAAATAATACAATTGGAACATATAAAATGAATAGTTAAATGTAATACTGGAAATTAACATAAAAACTAAAACCAAATGCATGATGTACTTTATATTAATAAAAAAATTCCATAAAGTATGTTTATTAAAAAAAACAACCAACCTGGATGAAATAAAATTCACTCTAAACCAATAGGTGCTTTGATAACCATGATCAATGCATCCAAGTACCAACTACGAACATCATTGATCATTATCTAAGGAAAAAAAGAAAACCTCTTGTCACTTTTACACCATGAAGCATATTCTATCCAATACCATTATTCAAGGACAAGGAACAACCTATGAAAAAAATTGTTTTTGATTAGGTTAGCATCACTGATTCATTGCTATTTAGTGGAGGAAAAATCATGTGCGAGATATGAGTACATATTGATACTAACTATACAACATAGACAATAAAAACACAATGAAACAACAAAAAATATAAAATAAGAAAAGATGAAAATTGTTAGTTGGTGTAATGATAAGCAACCAAAAATATTTATTATTAGTGTAAAACTATTAGATATAGACTATCCTTTAATTCCTTATCAATCTATTTTAGTAGTGGATGAAACAATTCAGGTTTCCCATATGTTATCACCTTTATATCATGAATATAAATCATGTGTCTCACATTATTTGATTACATATGGCTGTATATATAGAAACACATCAATCTATTCTATACAGTGTTCTCAAATTTGATGTAGTATTTGTAATAAATTGATAAAACATTCTTGTTATTATATCCTTATAATAATTCTTTATATAGTGTTATTCATGTGATCTTCTGATCTTGGATTCTATAGTAGTGTCGCAGAATCCAGTATGTTTCATTGTCTGGATTTTTGGATATGTAGTCAGTGTATCTTTTGATCTCTGTGAATATAATTTTTTATAATATAATAATCATAACTTATGATACTCTATATTTCACATCATTAGATAAAATAACATCCAATTAATTAATTATAAAAATAAAATTTCACTTATTAGGCCTTTATTCCAACATGATATGTATTATAATTTTCTCTACATTAAAATGCATAATATTTTGAATTATGAAAATTTTAGAATCTAGTGAATACATAAATATTTTTTTGATATGCTGATAATGTAATGTAAACATTTTATAGAAAGTGTAACATTTTCAAGTATTGTACAAGACAATTTTCTTTTATAAATAATAAATATATAATAAATATATTTGAATTAGTGAGAAATTAAACCTATGCATATGTGTTTTCCCTTGGAAACAAATACAAAAACATTCATATGTTAGAGATTAATCATAAATAATATATTTGTCACTATGAAAATTTTAATATATAATTTTTTTTCAGATATGTATTATTTTAAATACATAAGAGGTATACTTTGTAATACATAATACCAAAAATATTTCACCAAAATATAATGAAAAATATAATAACAATATTTTTATTAGTGAATAAATAACTGAAGAATATATTGATCAATAAATAATTGTCCAAACACTATAAAAACGTTTACATGATAAACTAAAAAAATAACTCATTTTAATAATTAAAAAAATGAGATTATTCCAAAATACTATCCCACTTTTTTAATTGATCAAAGAGACCAAATATAACAACTCATGTTCTAAATAAATAGTAATTTAAAATAGAATTTTTTTTCAAAAAATAATAATTATATCCTCGAAATTTAAAATTGAAATCAACCTAAAATTATTTATACTAAACCAAATTATGTTTAATGTAAATAAATAATGTATAGTAAAAACTGTGTAACATATAACCAATTTGAACAAAACTAAATCAATAACATGTCAACTATAAATGAAATAAAATAAAATGATATAAATCAAATCAAAAAACCAAAATTAAATTAAAACCAATTAACTATACTATAAAAAGGATTAGGGAATCCCTGTCAAAGAATACTTGAATCCGAAAAACACCCAGTAGTTGTAGTGGGAGTCAATAGGTGAGGAAAATATAGCTCGACCTAGGGGGGATGTGCGTTCAGTGAGGGAAACACCACTTGACCTAAGGGGATGTGCGTCGGGTAAGGGAAACACCGTTCGACCTAGGGGGTGTGAAACCTATGAGGGGATGTTCGACTGGAGGAGGAGAAAGAGGGGGGATATAAATTGATTGGCGGTGGAGCAGGGGGTTGCACGCTGACCGGAGGTGTAGGAGGTGTGCGTATGTGCGTCGATCAGAGGAGGAGGAGCGGCGTCAGGTGAGGTTAATGTCTGGGGGTGGGGAATGGGACCTACGGGGGTGGGGTGGTTTGTGGCTCGATAAATTAAAGGGGTGGGATCATGGAATGGGTGAAAATATTCTTCTTTATATATCTATATTCAATTAAAATTGTATTTATAGATAGTATATAGATAGGGTATATTTAACATCATGTTTATATTCTATCTTTATTTAGGTTATACCCACGGTTTACAAAACTGTGGGTAAAACTATGTGGGTTATATTCTCATTCCCGTAGTGTTTATTGACTCAATTTCCACTAAATAAATATCTTCATTTCATTAATATACTATTATATAAATTTTATATACTCCAATTTCAATTCTTCATATGTAATTGTCACATTTTACCTGGTGAAATTACATTTTCACCCATTTCATGATTATAGATCACCAAAAATATTTTATTTTCATACATTTAAACAGAAATAGTTATTATCATATGAAATTTTTATATTTATATTTTTCTATTATCAATATGATATTTTATAACTCATTAATCGATGTGGGTTTCGCCTAATCTACCAAAAAATATTGAAAAGTAATTTCATTGAAATTTTATATATCTTGTAACATCTATTAAAAAGATTATAACCTAATATTTATATAATTTCAATGATCTAATATTTGGTATTCTTTTAGAAAATTTACATATTTAACTGTTGAAGTTCTAAATAATTAATTTTCAATGTGACTTTTAACTTCATTTTCTTATCTTTATGAAAAAAAATTATTATTATTTTGCTTAAATTTTAGTTTATATATCTAAAACCCATATATAATTTTTAGTAATGTTTATTATCACCCAATAAATTCAATTATTATATAATTCATTAGGAAGATTAAAAAAATTTCATATAAACTAATCTAATTCTTCATGTTTTTTGTGTGATATCGTTTGAATATTTTATTTGACCTAACATCATTCCAATGGGATTTTATGCTAATATGTGTGATTTATTTATTTCAAAAACATTTGAATCATTTACTATTATGTGATGGGTGTGTCTGATATGACTCTCCAATGCTTTGGGTAAATATTTATATCTTTAAAGCTTATTATGGTCAACTGATAGATATACTCGATCCACTATGGGACATATGTTTTTTTAACTTAATCAACAATTTTGTAATTTTTGTGTAAATTAACCTTTACTTATGTGATTATTTCTATTCTAATTCTCATTCCACATTTCTATGTTATGTTTCAATGGGTTTTATTTATTTTCACATTTTTCCATCCCATTAAATATATGTTATAATTCCATGATGATCCTTTAGTTGTACTATTTTCCTATTCCATTATATATGTTTATTTATCATGTGTTATGATATAATAACCTTATTAATTAAATATTTCCCCCATATTCATGTTTTATAATATTATTATAACTTAACCCTTTAAGACTTGTTAATAATCATTTCCTTCACTGAGCGATTGATCTCCATTCTTATGTTTCCAATTACTCTAAGTAATTAAATGTTTTAATAATTCTTAAACAATTTCATTTTGGGTCAATGCTTTGTAATATTTTGGTGAAATAGTGAACAAGAAATAATTTATTTATCTTATCTTCATAGGTATTGAAATTTTATTTTTTAGTAAAGTATGTTATATTTATGAGATATAATGTTTAAATTATTAATGTGACGTAAAATATTTTCAGGTTATAATTGTGTAATTTTAGATTGTATCAGTGTGGGGGTTGGATGTTTCATGTGATTAGTTAATAATTTATTTTATAAATAAAATATTGGGAATATGTGTTAAAAAAAATGAACAATTAGTAGATTTTAAGGTTTTATAATTAAAGAAATTACAGGTTTTATTTTCTACAATCAAATTATTTCTCACTTTATTTTTGTAATATAATTCGTTTAATACTCACATTAACCATTTTGTCTTTGAAATTTACTAGAATTAGTAGTAACTAAGGTTATAAGTTATCAAATGAAAAATGTGGTGATTTTTTGAAAAATAAACCAAATAGGATAAGAGATGGTGTGAAAACCATCATGGTGATTTATTATATGTTATCAGAAATATCATAAATAGTGTAGAACACTAGGATGAACTGAATAAAGAAAAATATGGTATCAATTCATCTTTATTTAAATGACAATCATCATTTTGTAGATCATATGATCCACTAATTACAGAGTAATTTATCAACATGATCAAAAATATATCTTCTGTTATTTAATGTTTACAAAATGAAAAGTTAATATCAAATGTTTATTACTCTTAAGGGTATGCAGATCATTGTTAGAATTTTCTTAAGAATGTAAGAAAAAATGTGAGAAAATTTTAATGTGGAATGGGAAGAGTTTATGCAAATATTATTCCCCAAATATATTTTTTCAAAATAATCACAATAAAATGAATAAGAATGCCTTAGATAACAAAAATTGGTGATAAATGAAAAGAAAAAAATTATGAAAAATTCAGGACACAAGAAATGTTTTCTTATAGTTTAGTTATTTACCATCGAATAATCGAAATTAATTTCATTATTTTTGAAAACTTATTTAATGAATCGAATTATATATAAATGACTTTGGTAGCTATGAATAGTTTTTTTATTGAATTATATATAAGGTGGAAATTATAATTTTACAATCCTTGTATTCTCATTTATATTGAGAAAATAAATAGGAGATGATGTTTTTGAGCAATAAATTTGATAAATTATGTATAATAAAATAACATTAAACAATATACATTAAAAAATTGTGGAAGGACTCACCTATGAAATTTCATTAATGGATCCTGTATAAGTTTATCAAGTGGTTGTGTATGGTATCATTAATATATTTATAAAGTCATATATTGATTTAAATTATAAAAAATAAAGGTTATTATCTTTCCCACTAATAATCCAATCACACATCAGTGATTCTCAACATAGAAATTTAGGATTTATGTATATCATTACACTAATCTCTGATCTAATGAGAAGTATCAACATCAGCAACAACCAAATCCAACGTATCAAGGAAGTGAATACATAATAACTACAATTTTGGTAGATCATGACATTAAATTGTTGAAAGGTAAAAATATAACCCACTCAAGAACTATTAATTTCATTTTTTATTCTTGAAAATTTCATTCCCTAATTTTTTTTTCAATTTTTCAATGAATGCTGCCTCATAGCCTCATACATTGGAAACTGAATTAAGAGTTATAACTCTTTGTGGTGTGAAAATTTCATCCAAATTATTTTAATCTTATCAAATGTGGGGTTGTGGTAGGGAACTTCCTATAATCAATTCAATCATACAGGTTTTGAATATGTGGAAATATTATGCATGGATTTTTTATTCCTATATATAGGTCATATAAATTTTTATAATAAGGATATCTCATTTCAGATCACAATTAATACCATGATAAAATATCAATAAAAAGATGATTATAGTCTACTATCATGACATATATATCCTTAATATGGGTCATGATACATAATAATAAGGGGAAATTACCTCAAATGGTTAAGGACTAAGTCAAAATTAAAGATGTTTAAATTTTGTGGGAATATATGCATTTATTTCCCCATGAATTAGATAGTAACACGAGGTTTAATTTTATATTTATTTAAGAACCTATTGAAATACTGAAATGAAGTGTACTTATCAAATTTCCACTGTTAAATTGTAATGATTAAGGAAGAAACTAAAATAAATCTTCAATACGGGTTTTATGTTCCCACGTAATTCATTTTGGGGTGTTTCAGACCTCTTTATTATGAAGAAGTATGGATCAGTGCATCAATATATTGATTATAATGAACTTAACAAAATCGCATCTAGAAATAAGTATTCTCTACAGAGTATTAATGAATTTTTATCCAACATAAAGAGGTTAAATACTTCTAAAAGGTGGAAATATTATATTGATACCAAAATTTAAGAGTAAATTGAGATCATATACCCATGGAAACCTTCCACAAAAAATAACAAAACTATATATTCATTGTGATTATTTTTAGATGTAAAAATATCCATATTATATTCATGGAGTATATAAATACATACTTTATGAATTACCTTCCAAATTTTTTTAATGTATTTATAGATCATATTCTCATTTAGTCGAAGAGTGAAGATGAACATGATAAGAATTTTATTATTTATATAATAGATACAGATAAGAGAAATAATAAAACAAGTTCAGTAAGTGTTAATTTTTTTATAAAAAATATATCCAAATCAGGTCATTTATCAAACAAAAAGGTTATATTAGTGGATCCCTAAATGAAATGGTTCATTTAAGAATGATACAAGTAATCCAATTATAAAAAGTTCCATACTTTTGTTGTATTATATTTATATTATTGATGTCTTATCATAAATATATCATCAAATTCAAATCCACCAATCTGGTTAAAACTGATGGGGATGATGTTCTAATAGACAATGGAATGCGACGACAATGTCAAGGAGCATAAGGATAAGTTTTCATTTGTACATTAACATATAATAACCTATATTAAAGAGGATTTTTATATATATACAGAGATTCCTAATATATTGGATTTCCTTGTTTCCTTAAGTAAAATTACATGTTGATAGGTTATGGCTCGCGTTTACTAAATACCAATGAGTAAAATTATATAACACATGATATGGAGCTAGAAATAGTAATATTGAATTAAATATTTTGTGATATTTTATTTATAATTAAAATTTGGATATATATATATATATCACAAAATACTAAGATACATATAAACACAAAAGGAGTTGAATGAATACTAAATGAGATGGTAAGATTTTATCAAATATTATGATTTCTCAATACATTATCATCCTCATATGATATATAATGTGGTTGATAATATTAATAGAAATGATCATGATACTCTATCCTTGATGAGGATTTAGAGGTTCCTTTTCCCTATGTATGTTTAATGAATTCATATGAAAATCAAAAAGGTAGGGTTAAATTTACACCTTTCCCAGATGATTTTTCAAGAACCCACATACTTAAATATCGGGTAGGCATAGAAGGATAATATGGAGATATAAGTGAATATATTTTATATTTTAATTTTTTACCTTGATAGAGATGGAGCTGTAAAATTCATCACATAGATATGTGTCTCACCCACACTAGATCTAAAAAAGAAGATTTTGAATAATACACAAAATTCATCCTTATGTATTCACCCAATATGTATAAATATAGATTTGTAACATAAGAATAACTTATTATATGGACCACATGAAAGAGAATATTGTATAGTTTGTATCTCAAAATATGGTATTCAAAAAAGTAATGGATATATATCATAAATTTATGGTGATGATGTTACCATTAACAATACATGTATATGGTCTTGGGAACAACATTTCGGATATCATCATCAGTCTTCCAAAGACATCTGAAGGAAATAATTTCATTTAGGCAATGGTAGATCTACATAAAAATTCAACAAATCTCATTTATGTTTTATTGGATTTGTCACTCGATCAATGTGATAATATGTACATAAATTAATTGAAAATTATTTCTGGAGAACTACATTCAATTATATTTCATTGAGACACAAGGTTCCCATTAATAGTTTAGAGAGGTTTTTATTGAGAATTTAATATAATGCTGATATTTTAAAAATATTATTATCTTTGAGAATATGGTTATTTGAAAAAACATTGTCTAAATTTGAAAATATGATAAAATATTTATCAATAAATTTCTTTGGAAATTGGGTTCATCACCTCCTTTGGTTGATTTATAATTTAATATCAATTCATAATATAGAATCCAAATTTAAAAATATGTGGCTCCACATTGAAATTGATGTACAATTCTGAAAAACATGGATAAATTTAGAGAGATGTAGTTATTTGATAAGAATCTTGTTACATAAATAATATATATTGTTCAAATAATTTAGTGACATACCAATGCATAGAAAACTCAACATAAATAAATGAAGATAACCATAAAAGAATTATGTTTTTTAACGAATTATTCCATTTAATATCACCTTAGAAGAAGGTTATGAGATTTTGGATGAAAGGGAATGTAAACCCTAGATACATCATCCCCTTCAAGATTCATTATTTTGGAAGGATTATATCATATCGCTTAGTAATTCCACCAATCCACTGATCGGTTCATGATGTATTATATATGTTACTTTTAAAGATTCATATCGTATACACATCACAAGTACTGAACCCAATATTTATGTAATTGGAATATTATATCAATTATAATTAAAGAACCAATTGAAATATATGATCCTTGAGATAATGTGATGGAAAATAAGACATCCCATTTGGTTATTATTTTAGGGTGAAATTATATGTTTGTTGAAGCCACATGGGATCATAGAGATATATCGAGACATAAATCACACCATTTTTTCTTCAATGTAATGAAAATTTATGTTCAAAATTATTTTTTAGCGGTATAAAGGAATACCTCAAACCAATAGTGAAAAACATCTATTTGATCCATAATATATTGTGTTACATGCAATATCAAACGAAAATTCTCATAGATTAAGTTTGAAAATTATAACACAAAATAAAATACATTAAAATATATCTTTGATAAATTGGATTAGAATATTTTTAAAAATAATATGTAAATAAATAAATAAAAATACCTCAATTTTGATATATTTATCATTTTGATATTATTTTGAGGATTATACAACTAATGAAAATAATAAAAGGAATAAAACATATTATAAATATGTTTTTTGTATTTATAAATGAAAATATAGAATGAGATGAGTGATTTTGAAAAGTTTTTGAGGTAAGATATAGGAAGAAAATATGATTGTTTATATATATATAAATTTTTATTGTATTTTATTTCAGATTATATTCTCATTGGCTCATATAGAAATTTATATCATCAATGGAAAAAATAAAAATTTATGAATAAAATTATATGTCCACCAAATTAATTTTTTTTATTAAAAATGCGATAATCATACAATTAGTTTTTGAACTAGGGGATATAAATAGAAGTAACTTCATTATTTAATCAATGGTAAGAAAGAAAATTGGAAACATTTAAATGATATCATTCTTAAGAGGTGCATTTTTGGACAATTGAATTGAGGTAGCATAACAAATGATTTCCATATCCCAAGCCTATAATGAGCTTGCACAAGTATAGCCTTTGATAAATATTTTGTGGGAAATGATCGACAATGCCAAAATAACTATGGTATCTAGGATTGGTGAATCACCACTGGGGACTACCACACTTGATTATCTCACCCTTTGGTATTATGTGATGATCTCAATGGGTTTTTGAGGATATTTTTTGAAGACAGAAACAGGTAATTATAAATTTAATAAATGATAAATTAAAAAATTATAGGTTTTCATTATTATGTTAATTTCATTACCCTTGAAACATTAATAAAATTTCATGTTAAATAATAAATTTAATTAATTGATAAATTCCAAGTTTTTAAAAAAATTTATGAAGAAATTCAATTAATTTTTGGTAAATAAATAATCATATTTATATAAATATAAAAAACATTTAATATTAAAATGTGGTATTATTTAATGAATTATTTTTATAGATAATGTGGTTTTTTACATATTTATTTTAATCTCTAATAAAGAATTATATTTGATGAAATTTTTCGATAATATATACTTATATAAATTAACATTCATCTAATTATAACTACATAGAATGAAATAATAATAAATTAATTTGTATTCCTAAAAATACATTTATCTACATTTTTTTATCAATTTTTTCTTCTTATGACAAAATATTTGATTATCATATTTATAAATTTACTCCAATAAAACTGATTACATACTATTAATTATAAATCCAAAATAATCATTCAATTATTATTTTTAATAATAAAAAGAAGTTAATGAGGTAAAAATTATGTTTTTATAGTGAAGATAAAATGAGATATAATTTGTTAAAATAAAGGATAAAATCGGAAAATATCACAATAAATTACCTAAAAATGTATGTATTTGCGATTAGTCAAATTTTAATAATTTACTATCCTATATATTTCCACTTCTTATCCTCCTTCCATTAAAAATTAAATTCCTTATTCCTTAATGAATAGGTATTTAATGAAATTAAACTCTAGAAAACCTTTAAAAGAACACATCCCCTATCATCCTCAAATCTCAACATTCCATCAATTGTATCTATAATACCTACCAAAACTGTGTCCCATTAATACTCTCTCACTTTTAGTGACCAATTTTCCTAAATTTTCCCAGATCCATTATTTCTAAAAGGCTCTCAAAAAGAAGATTGAATCTGTTAACATAAGTGTTATCTTCACCGTAATCAATTTCATTTTTCTTTTTCAACCTTAATTATTATATAATATTTATCATGTTAATGAACTATTATGAAACTAGTATTATTA
The DNA here is from genome assembly GCA_963277665.1 of Viscum album. NCBI lineage: Eukaryota > Viridiplantae > Streptophyta > Magnoliopsida > Santalales > Viscaceae > Viscum > Viscum album. The sequence goes on along the minus strand of OY728132.1, from coordinate 692,905,909 downwards.
TATAAATGTGATATTATATATATAGAATTACATATTCTTATTTACTCATTTATAATGGCACATTCTCTTTGGGGTTGGTTCTACTACCCATATGAACAATGTTATAATGATTTTATCATGAATGATTGATATAAAAATATATTTTTAATATAGTATAATAATGACTAATTTTATAAAGTATTCATAATTCTTGGATATTATTATATAAATACTAATTAATAAAATAAACTATTTTATTGTATCAAAATTCAATAAATATTAACAAATTTATAAAAACTATCACTATAAATTCCATAAAATGACCAATGGAAATCATTAAAATATATAAAACACATATTTAAAATTTACATAGATTATGTATGTGATTGAACTCATAATAATGGATCAAGGATCAGAACCACTATTTCAAAGCTAGCATATAACAATATAGATAATAAACACTCAAATATATATTTTATAAAAAATTGATTAACCAATGAATAATAATAAATTATAAATGATTGGTATAAAGTAAAATAATTATAAATAATTTTATTATATAGTATAATAATATATTTAAATAGATAATATGGGTGGTTATATCATATTCGTCAAAGAGGTAATCCACGGAAAGGTTTTCACATCTTAATTTACCTTATTTGAGACATGTTTTTATTATAAACCTATTTTCATTTATATGGTGTATGAATTTCCAATTTTAGATATTTTATGATTATTATAATATTATTCACTGTATTTAATGTTCAATTTTATGTCCTCTATTTTATTATTATTTTCCTTATTCTTTACAAATATCTTAATGGTTTTATGGACACAAATTTCATTTAACTATTATATAATACTTATTTCATAGATACATTATTCATATATAGTTAAATTCTTCCATTTTAGTAATTCTAATGGTATTTTATATTAATTTTTTTTTAAATTTAATTTCATTGAAAAAATATTCATTTTCAGGATTTCTATCACCATGAAAATATGAAATATTTAAGAATAATTATTGTCATCTCTAAAAGATCATTCTCTTCCATTTCTATATTATTTATTAAAAAAATTTATGTTCATATTTTTAAATCAAATTATTTATTATATTCTCTAATCATCATATTTATCTTTATCTATTTACAAAATGGAATTTTATAACACATTAATTATATTGAGCTCCCTTAAAAACTACATAAAAAATATAAAAAATTCATTTATATTAATATTTAGATATTTTTTTATTCCATTGTACATTTCATTACAATTTTTTTAAGTTTCTATTATTACAGGATCATAAAAAATAATTGTTTTAAAATGATTCTAGTGACATTCTAAAAATTTAAATTTGAAATTGAATGTAATAATGATCTTTTTGGAAGTTTTAGAAATGTTTTATAGAAACCTTTTTTATGACTTCACTTTCCTTTTCTTCTATGTCTCATAATGATCTATCTCATTTGGAGTTATGCTCATGATCACCCTCTAAATATTATTATGATGTACTTCATTTGGGAGAAAATTTTTTTTGTATAAACCAATCTGATTATTGATGTCATTTATATACTGTATGCATTACCTATTTTAAATATTTTATAATTATTATAATTTTATTGTCTATATTTAATGTTCGAATTTATGTCCTCAATTTTTTCTTTCTTTTCCTTATTTTTTGAAAATATCATAATGGGTTTGTTGACTAAATTTCCATTTAAATATGACATTATACTTTTTTCATAACTATATTATTCATAGATATTTAAATTCTTCAATTTTATTATATGTAATGGTATTTTATTTTTAAATTTTTGTAAATTAAATTTCATTGAAAAAATATTAATTGTTTGGATTTTTATATTAATGAAAATATAACATATTTAAGAATAATTACCATCATCTTTATATGATCATTCTCTTATATTTCTATATTATTTATTAAAAAAATGACTTATTTTCATATTTTAATGTCTAATTATTTATTATATTCTATAATCATCCTATTTATCTTTATCAATTTAAAAAATAGAATTTTATAACTCTTTAATTGTATTGAGATCCCTTAAAAACAACCTAACAGTTTTAAAAATTCATTTATATTCTCATTTATATATTTTATATATTCTATTTGACATTTCATAACAAAAAAATATTATATTTTTAATGGTTCCATTATTGGAGGCTGATAAAAAATAATTATTTTAAAACTATTCTTATGCCATTCTCAATAATGACTTTTGAAAGTGACTCCAACAATGATCTTTTTGGTAGTGTAAAAGATTTTTTATAAAAAATATTTTTAGGATTCAACTTTCGTTTTCCTCTATATATTCAAATGATCTATCTCATTTGAAGTTATGCTCATGATCTCCCTCTGATTATTCTTGTGATATACTTTATTTGGTAGAAAAAAATTAGTATAAACTAATCTGATTGTTATTGTCATTTTATGGGGTACCATTAAAATTTTTTATGTAACCCATCTTAATTTCATGTGTTATTTAAGTAAGATGTATGTTGTATTTAATGTGGAACAAATATATATTTTTATCATTTTGTTATCTATGAGCCTAATACCTCTCTTCAAGACATTTGGAAAATTTTTATTATTCAGTAAATTAATAAGGGGTGGGGGTAGTGACGGTCGATCCACTATGGGACACAGGAAGTGGAACATGGTCCACCATGTTATAGGATTTCAGTAGTGATTCAGGATCAACTATTTTACGATGGCCTTGGTTTTTAATAATGTATTATGTTATGATTTTTATTCAGATATTTGTGACACATTCCAATGTTTAATTTTTATAGTTTATTATTATTCTCACATGATTCCATTTTATTTTTTATGTGGTAACTTTCAGGGGGATTATTTTATTTTCTTATATTTCCACATCATGATCTATATTGATCTTTCATGTCTTATTATTAACTCATATGTTCCTCTAAACATTTTTATTTTTTATTTCTCCTATATTCATGTTCACTGAAATTTTTATGTCAAAACCCATTCTGGATCATTAATTATATTTTCATTTACTATGAATTTGATCTCAATCATAATTTTTCCCATTTCCCTAAGAATTAAATTTAATATTATGTCATGGAAGATGTATGTTTTGAATAATTTTTTAGAAAATTATTAAGAAATAGTGTGATATAAGACATTTAAATTTGTAATCTCTGAAGACACTAAAAATGTGTGTTCTACGATTGTGGTATTTATGTTTGATATGTAATATTCAAATTATAGATATTATATCAACCCGAGGTTAGCATACATGGATATTATATCATTAGGATGATTATTCTCTTCATTACAAAAATATGTGTCCGAGGACCATAAATGTTTAGGTACATTTGAAACAAAGACACAAAATCTTCAGTCCTAGGGAATGATCTTCAACATGTCCCAAAAATATCTCCACCTATAGTACTCCTACATAAAACCATTAATCATAACCTATTAATAATTAAACATAAGAAAGGGGTTATCTCAAATTCATAGTCAGGATAAATGAGGGGATATGTATATATAATTTTGAGCAGAAGATTATAATAACATTATCTAGAAAATATAATATCATACCTTACATATCAAATAACATTTATAAAAATCATTGAATAAATCATGGTAGTTCAGAATAATTGAATAAAAGGATATAAACAACATAATCCATGAAATCATAACAATGGAATAAAACATAGTATTATGGTAGAAATATAAAAATATAATATATTATTCAATTGTTTCCAAGACATTGCTACCAAGGCTATCTCTGTAGTATGGGTTCACTCCCCACACCATCTTGGTTGTAATGATTCACTCCCATGGCCATCTGCGGAACACCAGTTCACTGCTCATACTATCTTGGAAGTCATGGTTCACTCCCATTTCCATCATAGTACTCATGTTTAATTCACAAGACCATCTTAAAAACTCAAGAGATAGAATTTTACCTAATCCATTAACGAGAGATATAGGTCTCACCCATCTCATGGGGAAATCATACATACTTTTTCCATAAGATCATAAATAGTCATATCGTAACCCATGAAATGAAATGGGTATTATAAAAATATAATATTATCATAACCTTTGGAAAAATATGGGTTACATTATCATTTCATCATAATCATAACTAGTGAAAATAAGTGGGTTTCAAAATAATTTATCCCATGAAAGATAAATAAGTTTCATGAAGACCCTAAATTAAGCACAACCTAGTCATATAAAGAATATGAATAAAAACCTTATAACATTTACATCAAGGGGAATGAGTATCAATAATGGATTTAAAATTATATGGAATGTAATTTTGAAATATATTAAAAATACATTTTTAGAGGAAAATAACCTTTATTCTTTGAAAAGTTATTTTAAATACATAAAATAATTTGAAACTCATTTCCAAAGAAAATACCATTTAAAAATAAAGAGGAAATTTAAAGTTGTTTGGAAAAAATATTTAAAAATATATAAAATAAGAATAATTAAATTTTTCATCAAAAATGATTTGAATACATATAATAATTCGTGAAATTTTTTTCAAAATATTCACTTTCGAAAATTTGTTGAAAACATAAAAATATAACTTCAAAAAATATAGAAAAACAATTCCTTCAAAATAATTTGAAAACTTATAAATAAATATTGAAAATGTTTTGAAAATAATTTCCTTGAAAATGCATTAATATAATATAAATAAAGCTTTGAACCTTTTTTACATACATTTTCCATGAAAACATATAAACGATGTTTAATTTTTTTACGAACTATTTTTCACAAAAACATAAAAAATTTGAAAATGTTTTCAAAAAATTCAATGATAAATCCTGAAATAAGATTAATTTTTTTTTTTCGAAAAACACTTTTCATTAAAATAAATTAAATATACTTTCGTAAAAATTAACCCTTTAAACATAAAAGAGAATATTCCAAGAAATGATAGTGTGTAAATCTCTACATGTTGTATGAGGTAAAACAGATTTTCTTTTTCCACAATTAATGGTTTTGAAAAATGACATGATATGAAATAGAAAATAAAATTCTGTTAATAATCGGTAAAATAAAAAAGGGTTAAAATTTATTTTAATGATAACAATATATTAGTAGAATATTCTTGAATAATATTTTTTTGAAAACATGGTCTTGATAGAAAATATATTTCTCACAGAAATGATAGTAATGTAGAGATTTGTTAAAAAAGCATTCCTAACTATATTATGTACCAACGAGTAGATAATTGTAACCAAAAAATGAATATAGCATGAATAACTATAGGATAATAATATTCATGAATATATTGATATATGGAACAAAATAATTCAAAATGTAAGCATAAACACAAACAATCATGGAATGCAATGAGATTATGTAAATAAAATCATATAACATGTTAACATGGGATAATATTCTCCATGTAATAAAATGAAATAACATGAATCCTAAAATAGCATGAAATTAAGTATATCAGTTATAGATCATGTTAATGGAAGTATATATTCTTTTATAATTAGTTTAGGTGCATAAAAAACATGAGTCTCACATAACAAAAATTGAGACAAAACATTTTTACCGATTATGTATCTTTTGAAACATAAACTTCATGAAAAAAAATTCGTAAAAAGGATATGTTAATACCCATAATATTAGATATGTGATATATATAATAAAATAATAGGTTGTACGTAAGCAACAGGAAAGAAATGAGTGTTAAACATAGCATGTATCTTATGGGGAAAAAGTGAGATGAAATCCTCTTACCTTGTGTGTATACTCGTGTTGTACTCATTCGAACAACCTTTATAATAAATAGAAATGTATTAAAAATATTTTAAATAGTTATTTTTTATATCTAATAACATATAATCTTTTATTATGACTATATTTTACCCTCTTTTTAACCATCCTATGATACGGTTTTACTTCGGGTAAAATTCGCTTGGTTTTGCATATATGTCATAATTTGTTATATTTTTTGTCATTATAATTATATCACGATTCAAAAATTCATTCCATGATAAAAATATAATTTACATTTATTTTATTTTTTTATAATAATAAATATAATATATATGTATGAAATGAAATATAGCATTCATGGAGAGGGTAGGTCATACGTACACAAGAATTCTATTTCGGTTTAGTTTTTGTGTTAAGTGAAAAAAACAAAATACACACACATATATATAATTAAGTAATACAGTATCATTATTATATCATATATATAATATATATTGGATAAACAATCCTTATTCTAATCCATGTAGTGTAGGAACAAATCATATTGCTATGAGGGGGTGTTAGTCCACAGTTTCTAAAATAAAATTACCATATTTACATAAGACTAAAAACATAAAGTTATGATCAAAATTAAAAGTAATGAAGAAAAAATATATTATAAATATTAAATATATCAGATATAAATAAATTATCAACCATAAATTCCACCATCATAGGTTGTAATGGAAAAATGAACAATCATCATTTCTTGAGGTAGTAATTCTCCATACATAGAAACATTATGTCTGTCACCTATTAGATGGAGGTGTGTCTAAGTATAGGAAAAACCATTTAAATAAAAACATATTTGTTTATTTAAGATTTTTTTATTTAATCATATTATAAATATTTTTTGAGGGTGGGGAAGGAAAATAAAGGAAAGGACATCAGAGAATACATTACCTCTTAATCGAGTAACTTCTTTTGGTTTTTTCCAAAAGGATTCCTTGGATTTCTCTATAGCAAAGGTAATATTCATGGAGTAAGGTATGTTTTTTGGGAAGATTATAGATCATGTATTTTCTTAAATTGATAGGTGTGATTGGTTTTAAGAATTGGGATTGGAGGTAAATTTTTTATATGGAAGGAAACTGACTCACGTGAAATTTTTAGAAACAAGGTTGGTCTACAAATGATCTTAACTAAAAAAGTTCATAAAAATCATAAATATTACATAATGGAAGTTTAATGGTCTAAATTTGTACTTAAAATGAGATTTTGACAAATTTATAGAACATTTTGGCCATTAATTTTATGGATTATTCTTAAATTAAGCTTCATTTGTCCTTCATAATTGTGCTTAATTTTAAAAACATTTACTAATGAATTTGATTAAAAATTAACATTATCATTTTAGAATATAAATATTATAATTAATATAGTGCTATATGTTTGTTTTTTTTAAATTCAAATGATAGAAGTATTCAAATTAAAATTAATGAAAATCCCATAGAGGGGAAAGAATCACGGTGTTTTCACGTACCAAAAATGTCAAATGTATATTAACATTTTTCATTAAATTTCAAAGTGAAGTTGATTATAATAAATTTAAATGTATTAAAATAATTATTATTCATCTAATTTGAACAAAAAAAATTCTATATTATCTTTTAAAAATAATGATTAATTAAACAGAAAAATCATTTTTAACTAAATAATATCATTTTTCACTATTCGTCAAAAAATAAACATTCCAAGAAAAATAATCAAAATCACCCTTGGATAATATCAAAGTTATGAAAAAAAATAATAATTTTATTTCATAAAATTAAATTCACAAATACACCTAGGATTAATTTTATTATTAAAATATCTGTATTTATGAAAACAATGTTTTTAACAAAAACAAATTACTTTACCAAAAATCATATCCTTCATTGTCATTATTTTTTATTTACAGAAAAACAATTATAAAAAATATTTTAAAAGTAGTTATTACTAATAATATAAATATTTTTAATTTCTAGATTATAGTAATATCATCTAAAAAATAATATAAAATATTCTTACAAACTCAGTGTTGTGTGCCTCGCACGCCATGTCGGTTTCATGTGAAAGGCATTTTTTTCCTTATTTCATTTCTAAACATTAATGAAAATATAATTTATTAGGGTAAAGAATCTTAGTGACCTCAATAATATTTTGTTTTATATTCAATCAGTTTTCATATTCATTTATAATTAATTGTTAACCTATGAATTTGTGAGAACCTTGATCATCTTTTTAGGTATGTTTTCTTTCTTCTGGTCATTTTTGAGAAAAAGGGAATTTCTGGAAATATTTGAAGTACATGTCGTGTACATTATGAGTACATGCCATCTACTGGGTCGCTGTAGAAGGGTGTGTGCTAGCTGTGTGATGGACACATAGACAACCATGTGGGGGTGACCTGGAGGCCGCCTAAAGTGGAGTACGGAAATGAAAAGTATACACCGTGTACTTCCAAAGTACACGTCGTGTATTTTATTTTGTTTCTCATTAAATGTACCAGGGTTGCGTCTAATCTCTATAATAACATTATTCTTGACCTGGTTCATCTAAGAGCTCTGGTACGATCGTGATCTTACTCCGAGCCCCCGAACGAGCATCCAATCTCCGATTCAACCACCGTCGATTACACCGAGATCGCCTCGGTAAGATCTCTCTTCAGCTTGAGCTTCATTTTCCAATTCCTCCTCCTTCTCCAGTTATCAGCTATTGAAAATTTTAGACATTTTTATATATATTCAACATTATAAGGTCATTATATCCCTCAGACTCAAGTATATTGATCATCAAATGTTATGGTAGGTGGTTTGTTCCTTTTTGTTGAATGTCTTGGAGTTATATGTTCAAATTTTCCCAATACCCATGAACGGTGTATTGAGCGTTTACCTTTTTATCCCTTTTGTTTGTATGAAATTCTTTTAGGCTTGAGTAGAGGTTATTTGAATGTGAATAGGGTTAATTTCTATGCATTGGAAGTTATTTCCCCATGAATGGTTTCTTATTTTGACCGCTGGGTCTAGTTTTCCTATTAGACTGATCTTTAATTTCCCATGCCTTGTTGTATGATGGTGTGACTTTTGTTTTGATATGGTGATATGCTATTGACTGCTAGCCAAGTAGTTTTTTTGGTTTACTGTAACACCCCGAGATTTTATGAGAAGTTTTCTTTTTAATTTACTTGATTTCTTGTGTTGTATGCTAAATCAAGATTATCTTGCACTATACGCAACACCGTATTAGCTTGCAGTATACGCAACACTATTCTTGGATCGTGTTACACAAAATTTCAATTTCGTTTGATAAATGTTATTCTACGCAACATTGAGTGTGTATATATATATATATATATTCAATTTATAAATGAAATATGGTTGGATTCTATTATACACAACAACAAAGGAATCTTTCCCTACACGCAACCCTGACTTGGCTTGCATTACATGCAATCACGACCTTCCTCGATAGCGTGTTTTGTACGCAATACTGAGTTTCACTAAATAATGATATGCTATTAAAATATTATATAAACTAGCCGTTATGAATATTAATAAAAACTTTTTGAAATTTTATAAATTTTATATTTAAAAATTGACTTCATTTTTGAATTCGAAATATCGAAATTATCCTAGGGTGAAATGTTTGTATTTTTCTGAAAACTTTCAATTTTTGATGAATAGTGAAAACACTGAGTTATTGGTTAAAACCAACTATTTAATTTAAATAATAAATTATTTTATTTAAATTTATTTTAGGTCAAATTAGATACATAATACTTATATAAGTTCAATGTAATTTAATGGAGTCATTTTATAATAATTATATACATATATAAATTTTATAGAGCTTTTCACCGTCTTTTACCCACCTCCTAGGAGCATTTGAAATTGTACATAAAACTTAATTTTAATGCTTTTGTGAGTTGAATTTCGAAAATATGAGAGACACAGTTAATATCAAGGAGTAAAATGTGGTTCAATAAGATAAATTTTTTTTATGAATAGTAACTTTTTACTTTTATTTACCACGGTTAAAAATAAATAGGGTAATTAAGGGTAAAAATGATATTCTTAATTCCCAAACACATGTCATAATTCTATTTGATAAGTTTAATTCGACCAAAAATAACCTTAGGAATAAAACATGACCATTTAGGTCAACATGGATTAGATTAGGACACTTATTATTATTTTATTTAAAGAATAGTTAAAATAGTTAAAATCAAAGTTTAATAACTAAAACATTTTTAACATAGGTATATTAATAAGATAAATTCTACTATAAATATTAATTAGAAAGATAAAAATATTTCCTACCTAATTGTATTTTATTTACAATTTTTATACATTAAATAATTTAATTTATTTATGACACAATGGCGATGCAGTATTTAACTAATTAATGAAATATAAAGATAATTGATATTATAAATACCCAAATAAATGTAATTTGAGACTTTTTATGAATTCCAATAATTTTATTGGTTAATATGAAATGGTAGTATTTATTTAATTAACTTTTTTCGAACTAATAATTCTGTTATGATTTTCACAAAAATCAATTACCAAATAGTGTCAAAATTGACATAAAATAGTTTTTAAAACCTATATTATAATATTATTTGTTATTTTATTACTAAAAATATAAGGATAGGAAAAATGACTTAGATAAGGTTATATATAGTAATAATGAACCACTTGGGGTTCATTTGACTAGTTATATTAAGTTTATTAATCATATATTATAAGAAAACAAGAAGACACAGTAAAAGTTAAATTATTTATCTTAGAGTTAAAACAAAATTATAAGGTTAAAATAGTAACCTAAACTTTTCTAAAACCTATTGGTTGAGATTATTTATACCCATTCCCACTTTAGATTCTAAATAAATCAATTTGGATCTATTAAAAACCGAATATGAATTTACTATAAAATAATATCATATGTTTTTTCAAAGGTTCCCCTCTCCTCCCTTATAAAAGGGCAGCTCCTCCCTCTCCTCCTCAAAAAATTTTGAGCCTAAAAACATGGCCAAGACCTGCCCATTTCCCTTCCCAACTTCCATAGAAACATACCAGAGGACTTGGTCTTCTTCAAAGACCAATTTTAGTTCCCTAAGATGAGGTTTCAAAGAGGCGTTTCGAAGAAGAGGTTATATCTGTTACCGATTCCTTCAAATTTATTTCTTCTTCTACATCCTCTTCATTAGTTGTTTCATTATGAAGTAATAACATAAGTATCAGTCATATACTTATATGTTATTGTAAATATGAAACAACCCCATTTCACCTTCTATCCATCCTATGGAAAACTAAGTCACCACGCGTGCGTGCGTATGGAATACCGTCTCCATGCTGTGGTGTAATATGTTTTTCCGCCACCTTACATGGATGGGTATAATGGTGTAAATCATAACTATATATAGTTATTATAAAATCATACTGATTATGAGATATTATATCCCCCACTCCAATTCAATTCAATAATTATGGGAACGATATCATCGCTCGTGCGTACGTATGGATTACCGTATCAACGACACGATGAGATTCATTCTCCATGTTAACCATTCAAGAATGATTATAAATTATATATAATGAATAATAATGAAATATATGGCATGATAAATCTAATGGATTTATGTATATATACATTCCATCTACTTAATTCCTTTCAAGTCAATAAGAAAAGGAAAACATCGTTCATGCGTAAGTACGACCTACCATCTCAATGAACGGTGTATTTCATTTCATTTATCTATCTATTATATATATATACTAAATATATATGATATATAAATCATGATTTAAATTCTGGAAGTAATTAAATCATGATATAAGTAATAATAATATCAAGAACAACAAGTCCAAACATGTACGATAAATAAAATGATTTTACCCAAAATGTTGCTTTAACATTGAATTTACCAAATAACGGGTAACATAAAGTCATAAGTGAACCATATATGATATCATAACAATGAATATGATTCTGTAATAAGTCAATGACATTATTTAACTCATTATACAGGATGTTCGGATATGTACGAAGCATATCGGACATAAGGTAAAAGATAACTATTCCAATCTCATTTTTATCCGAGATTATTTATTCGTAAGTATTTACTGGGGTTATTGTTATCATCCATGCCCATGTTTTCTAAAAGTGTTTTCATGTATGTTTTAATCCCTTTTTACACATTTTTGACTTTTATCACATGTTATTAAAGGAATATTTTTTTTACCATATGAGGAACTTTTTGACTCTTCCGTTAAAAGTAAGAGGAGAATGTTTTTTAACTTATACGGCATGAACATATTTTTATGGATTCATAACTCCTTATTTTCCTGAAGAATACTCTACAATATTTAATGATTATTTTAAAAATAATCCTTTTCTTTTAAAATTGAATCACATTTTTTGATAAGAAGATGATTTTAAAGAAGAAATGATATTTTCCACAAGAATTGATTTTAAGTGTTTTGTCAAAACTATTTTCCATCTTAAATGACATTATTTAGTATGATTATGTTTGAAGAATAATGTCTCTATGATTTACATGGTTTTATTTTTATTATGATGAAATTATATCCATTTGTTTTATATGTATTATGTCACAATGTGATGATGTTTATGAACCCCAATTTATTCTTTGGGTTATGATGAATGATTTATGATTGTTTTGTGGAACACGTAAGAATGATTTCAATATGAGATGGGTGTGACCTATATCTCCCTCCAATGCATTGGTTAAACATTTATATCTCATGAGATATACATGGCTTGAACGGAAAGTTAATCTGCTTTAGTGATACATGATAGGAATGTGGAGTGAACTCGGTTTAGTAAAGGACTTTTTCCACTAAGATGGTCTTGGAAGTAATGCCTTGGCTAGTATGGAAATCAAATCATGTGATTAATGGTTTGACAAAATTACATGTTTTATTCCCATTCTATTTTATCATTATTGATGTTCCATTATGATCTATTCCTTACGTACTTCCATGTTTTTTGTCATTGCTCAAGATTTTGATGTTTAAATATTATGTTCATGTTTTTTAGTTCAAATGTATATGGTTTGTTTTATTTTCTCCATACAAAACCTTATTGAGCATTTGAGCTCACCCAATATTTGTTTTCTTTTCCCCATGATATAAATAATGGTTTGAGGTAAGAAAACAAAAGGAGAAGATCTTTATGGGAGATGTTGAAGATCATTCACCATTATTAGAAGATTATGTTCCAAGTTTATAAAGACACTATACTATTACTGTCCTTATGTTTTTTTAATGTATTAAGTATTCTGAAAAAGCAATGTAATGTCCATGTACGTCATGATTTGGGCCTCTACAGTTGGTTTCAGAGGAAATGTTTAGATAACCTTTGGAAACTAGGATGCGAAATCTTTAGTGAGATCTCTAGAGAAATTTCTAAGGTATGTCTAGGGATGTCCCTAATGTTTAGTATAACTATAGGTTACAGTCCTAGAGTTATATTTATGATCATGAATAACCTAGGTTGAACCTAATGTATCATGGATTAAATAATGTGTGATGAGTTAGACAACCCATAAGTTTATTTTAATGATTATGTGGTTCCACATTATTTTAAATGTTTCTTACACTATGGTTTCTGGTTTTAGTCAATGGAGGAAATGAGAATGAATTCTGTTAACTTTGATTCTGATGGACAAATTGGTGACTGTGATCAAAAAAATCATGTAATTACTAGAGATAAAGATATTGTGATTATGTCGAATCAGTCATCACGATATATGATTTACAAGGATAACTTTGGTGGTATTCCTAAGTCATCAAATAAGAGGAAGATAAACTTTTATACATGTTCTCATGGAGAGTAACATAGAGGATGGAAGATGAAGCTTTCTACGTATCAATAAGAATGGAAGGAAAACCTTGATGAATACCTCAAATGGAGTGCAATATGTTATCTGTGTGGAGAAAAGGATCATAGAGTGATAGACTGTTATGGATTTTAATGTATTATTTATGGAGAACATGGGAATTACCCAACTCAACGCCCTGACCTAAGAGGTTACTTCTAAATCAAGGAAGGACTTATTCTATGACAATCATTGAAGAGGACATATTTATGTGTTTATGTATTGGTATTTAAGAATAATGTTGTTGAGGTACATTTATGCTATATTGGAATATTTATGTATTAGTCTATTGTGGTTTTCAATAATTGTACGGTACTGGCATCCATGAAAAGTGATTGAAATATTTTTGGAAAGTAGATTATATGCACATAATGAAGGGATAAGGAGAAAATGAAAATTTTGATAGTATTCATGATCTCATTACTGATATAAGGACAAAGTGATATCATGGTTTGAGTATATAGAAATTTTGAGATTTAGGTATGTGGAAAGAGTTAACTTTTGACAGCATTCATGTTTTCACTAAGGTTCAATGGGTATTCATTTTTTAAAAGAATACACAATTAAGGTATTCACATGTTTGGAATGTGACCAAAAAGACAGATCTTATGATATATCAGAGATAAATGATGGTATTCACGTGCTTGTTATGTGACATTTCATGTAATCGTTTTCTTTATACAATGAGATTGGATAGATGTACTTTGGATAAGCCTAAAGATTGGAATGGATTATGTTGGACATCAGATAGTATTATTTAAGGATAGAAATTGTTTTTAAATATAATTTCTGGAATGTTATAACAGTATAGTTTTAGAAAAAGGAAAACCCATAGGACGAGTGACAACCCATTGCATCGAACAAGGCTATGGGAATCCAACCCACAACTGATGTGCGATAGGCCTTTATCACATTCCACTGGCCTACAAGAAGTCCCTGGTTAGTATAAATTAGTTTTAATTTATTATGTCTTATGATATATTAAGGATAAGTCCATTTTAGGAACCATATACGATTAATCTCACAATAGATGGACTTATGAATATTTAATAACTTTTTCTAACTTTTTGTTTGAGACAGATGGAATAGCCTATCATTCTATCGCATAATCTGCTAACACTTCATGAATGAAAAAATCAACTTCATTTCATTAAGATATGATGTGGAAATTGTTCAAGGAACGACCAATGGTGAGATTGTACCAAAATTAAGAAAGTATTTCTTCTAAAACCAATTTTTTCAACATTAGGGAAATGATCTTGAAAACCAAAAATGTTGTCTTATTGCCCTCATATATGATGAATCAGATGGTAACTTAGATCATAAAAAATTTATGGCTTTGTGATTGTTGGCTTTTTTCATAGCCATGTTCTCAACCACTCTCCATGAAAACTTGATGGTTAGATTTATCTTCCATATACATGTTTTCACCTATGTTCTCCTATGTGTAAACCCAATGATTTGTTAATTTTGGTAACCGTTACGTTTCATAATTTAGTTTTCAAAGATAAGTTTTGGTAGTCCTTTTTAAGATGTGGGTTTCTATTAAGAAAACTATCATGTATTAAACCATTTATAACCCCGATGAATTTAAAGGGTGAAATTCCTTTTAAGGGGGGTAGAATGTAACACCCCGAGATTTTATGAGAAGTTTCTTTTAATTTATTTGATGTCTTTTGTTGTATACTAGACCGAGATTATCTTGCGCTATACGAAACACCATATTAGCTTGCAGTATATGCAACACTATTCGTGGATCGTGTTACACAAAATTTCATGTTCGTTTGATAGAAGTTATTCTATGCAACATTGAGTATATATATATATATTCAATGTATAAATGAAATATAGTTGGATTTTATTTTACACAACAAAAAATGAATCTTTCCCTACATGAAACCCTAACTTGGCTTGCATTACACGCAATCACGACCTTCCTCGATAGCGTGTGTTGTACGCAATACTAAGTTTCACTAAACAATGATATGTTATTAAAATATTATATAAACTAGTCGTTATGAATTGTAATAAAAACATTTTGAAATTTTATAAATTTTATCATTCAAAATTTACTTCATTTTTGAATTTGGAATATCAAAATTAGCCTACGGTGCAATTTTGGTATTTTTCTGAAAACTTTCAATTTTTGATGAATAGTGAAAACACTAAGTTATTGGTTAAAACCGACTTTTTATTTCAATAATATTTTATTTTATTTAAATTTATTTTAGGTCAAAATAGATACATAATACTTATATAAGTTCAATTTAATTCATTGGAGTCATTTTATAATAATTTTAGACATATAAAAATTTTATTGAACTTTTCACCGTCTTTTACCCACCTCCTAGGAGCATTTAAAATTGTACATAAAAAATAATTTTACTTCTTATGTGAGTTGAATTTTGAAAATCTGAGAGACACAGTTAATATCAAGGAGTAAAATGTGGTTTAGTATGATAAAAATAATTTTTGGTGAATAGTAACTTTTTACTTTTATTTACCACGGTTAAAAGTAAATAGGGTAATTAAGGGTAAAAATGATATTATTATTACCCTAAAACATGTCATAATTCCATTGGATAAGTTTCATTCGACCAAAAATATCCTTGGGAATAAAATATGACCATTTAGGTCCACTTGAATTAGATTAGGACACTTATTATTATTTTATTTAAAGAAGAGTTAAAATAGTTAAAATCAATGTTTAATAACTAAACCATTTTTAATATAGGTTTATCCATAAGATAAAATTGAATATAAATATTAATTAGAAAAATAATAATATTTCCCACCTAATGGTATTTTATTTATAATTTTTAGGCATTAAATAATTTAATTTATTTATGACACAATGGTGATACAGTAATTACCTAATTAATGAAATATTTAAATATTTTATATTATATATACCCAAATAAATGTAATTTGATAATTTTTATGAATTCCTATAATTTTCTAGGTTAATATGACATGTTAGTATTGATTTAACTAACTTTTTTCTAACTAATAAGTTTGTTATGATTTTCACAAAAAACCAATTACCAAATACTGTCAAAATTGACATAAAATTGTTTTTAAAACAAATATTATATTATTAATTGTTATTTTATTACTAAAAATCTATGGTTCTGAAAATTTACTTATATAAGGTTATATATTTAATAAATAACCACTTGGGGTTCTTTTGGATTGTAATAATATGTTTATTTACCATATAGTGTAAGAAAACAAGAAGACACAGTAAAAGTTAAATTATTTAACCTAGAGTTAAACCTAAACGGTAATGATAAAATAGTAACCTAAACTTGTCTAAAACCATTTTATTGAGAGTATTTCAACCCATACCCAAATTAACTTCTAAATAAATTATTTTGGAGTTATTAAAAACAGAATATGACATTATTATAAAATAATATTTTTACTTTTTCCAAAGGTGCCCCTATCCTCCCTTATAATAGGGGACCTCCTCCCTCTACTCCTCACACAATTTTGAGCCTTAAAACTCGTCCAACCCCTGCCCAATCCCCATCTCAACATCCCTAGAAACATACTAGAGTTATTGTTCTTCTTCAAAGACTAATTTTAGTGCCCTAAAAGGATTTTTGAAAGAGGCATGTCAAAGAAGAGGTAATATCCGTTACCGATTCCTTAAAATATATTTCTTCTTCTACTTACTCTTCTTTAGTTGTTTCATTATGAAGTAATAACATCAGTATAACTCATATAAGGATGTGTTATTATAAATATGAAACAACCCCATTTCACCTTCTATCTATCCTATGGAAAATGAAATCATCGCGCGTGCGTACGTACGGAATACCGTCTCCACGCCGTGGTGTAATCTAATTTTCCACCACCTTACATGGATGGGTATAATGGTGTAAATAATTATGATATATAGTTATAATAACATCACACTAATTATGAGATATTATATTATCCACTCCAATTCAATTCAATAATTATTTCAACGATATCCTCGCTCAAGCATACGTATGGATTACCATCTCCACGACGCGATAAGATTCATTCTCCATATTAACCATTCAAGAATGATTATAAAGTATATATAATGAATAATAATAAAATATATGATATGATAAATCTACTAGATTTATGTATATATATATGAAATCTACTTACTTCCATTCAAGTCAATAAGGAATGGAAAACAGCGTTCATGCGTACGTACGACCAACCGTCTCCATGAACGGTGTATTTCATTTCATTTATCTATCTATTATATATATATATACACTAAATATATATTATATATAAATCATGATTTAAATTCTATATTTATTTAAATCATGATATAAGTAATAATAATATCTAGAACAACAAGTCCAAACACGTTTGATAAATAAAATGATTTTACGTAAAACCCTACTTTAACATGGAATTTACAAATGAATGGGTAACATAAAGTCATAAGTGAACCATATATGTTAACATAACAATTAACATGATTCTATAATAAGTCAATGACATTATTTAAATCATTATACAGGATGTTCGGATACGTATGAAGCATATTAGACCTAAGGTAAGGGATAATTATTCCAATCTAATTCTTATCCGAGATTGTTTATTCGTAAGTATTTACTGGGGTTATTGTTATCATCCAAGTACATGTTTTATAAAAGTGATTTCATGTATGTATAAAGTACTTTTTACACATTTTAGACTTTTACCACAAGTTATAAAAGGAATATTTATTTTTTTACCATATGAGGAACTTTTCGCCTTTTTCTTTAAATGTACGAGGAGAATTTTTTTTAACTTATACAGCATGAACAGATTTTTACGGTTTCATAATGTCTTAATTTTATGAAGCTTACTCTACAATATTTAATGATTATTTTCAAAAAAGTCCTTTTATTTTGAAATTGAAAGTAATTTTTTGATAAGAAAATAATTTTAAACAAGAACGGATATTTTTCTCAAGAATTCATTTCAAGTGTTTTGTAAAAACTATTTTCCATCTTAGATGAAATTAATTAGTGTGATTATGTTTCAAGTATAATGTCTCTATTATTTACATGGTTAAATTTTAATTGTGATGATATGATATCCATTTTTTTATATGGATTATGTCACGATGTGATGATGTTTATGAAACCCAATTTAATCTTTGGGTTATGATGAATGATTTATGATTGTTTTGGGGCGTGTGTAAGAATGATTTCAATATGAGATGTGTGGGACCTATATCTCCCTATAATGAATTGTGTAAAGATTTATATCTCATGAGATAGACATGGATGGAATGGAAAGTTAATCTGGTTCAGTGATACAGGACTGGAACGAGGAGTGAACTCGGTTCAGTAATGGACTTTGTCCACTATGATTTTCTTGGCAGCAATGCCTTGGCTATTATGGAAATCAAATCATGTGCTTAATGGGTTTCCATAATTACATGTTTTATTCCCATACTATTTTATCATGATTGATGTTCCATTATGATCTATGGCTTACGTACTGCCATGTTTTTTGTCATTGCTCATGATTTTTATGTTTAAATATTTTGTTCATGTTTTTATGTTCAAATGTATATGGTTTGTTTTATTTTCTCTATACTTACCCTTACTGAGCATTTGAGATCACCCTTTATATTTATTCTTTTCCCATGGATATAAAGAAAGGTTTTGTGTAAGAAAACAAAAGGGGAAGATATTTATGGGAAATGATGAAGATCTTTCACCATGATTAGAAGATTATGTTCCGAGTTTCCAAATACACTAAACTATTACGGTCCTTGTGTGTTAATTTTTTATATGTATTATGAATTACTAAAATTTAATGTAATGTCCATGTACGCCACGCTTTGGGCCTCTACATTTACTTTGAAGATACACATTTCTATACCTACTGGACTTACACAGGGCTGTAAGAACCTGGTGTAGTGGACCATATAGAAAATGGATGTAAGGGCTTCTCCAGAGTGTCTGTTTTACATACGAAGTGAGTCCACAAATGGAATTGACATAAGTTCTTCCTCAAAGTTTCAGTAGTTCGTCAACGTAGGCCACAGAGGTAATGTCACTTAAGTGCTTCCCTAGAGCGCCATTAGTTACCGATATAAGACTATAAGAGAAATGGACAGCAAGTGCTTCCTCAAAGAGTCTATTCCTAAGCTATCCAGAGGGGTTAGACTGTGTGACAGGCTAGAGGGTTGCTTGTGTTGCTAGGTAGGACCAAAGGGTATAGGATGTGAGTACTTCCTAGAGGGTTACCTTTTATGTTTAGCTGCTTGCTTGAGTCTCTAGGTAGAACCAGAGGGGACAGGCTTTGAGTAATTCTCAATGGGTTACCTGTTTGTGATTACCTATATGTGATTACCAATTTTTATTAATTGTTGCTTGATATATGAAACTGAATTCATTGAAGCTGTGTATTGTTTTCTACTGAGTACTTCCATGTTTAATGATTTCTGTACTTTTTACCTGCCTTATATACATTGACTGTTTGGCATAAATAATGTGGTGGTTTCCTATTGGGATTTAGTCTCACACCCTATTTAGTCCATGATTTTGGGCCCAAACAAATTATATTGTTGTAGTTATAGATAAGGGAAATCACACTTCTACTTCAAGTACTTGATTTTCTGTAGAACTGGAGAGCAGGGACCAAGCTATGGCTTGCGATGCTGGGGATTTTATTACTTGTTTTCCTTTGTACATTGGTCTACAACTATTTTTTTCCGGCATTTTTATTTTTTTGTATATTTTAGTAGACATATGTGTCATGCATCATTCATATATATATATATGTGTGCTCCATTTTTTTATTTTCAGTCTTTCGATGTTTACTTGTGTAAGGATTATTTCTACTTACTCTTTTGATATTTGTTTTACTTCCACTATGTTACTCTTCCAATGAGGGCATAGTTTCCCAACTATCACACCCAAGGCCCTCACTGCTAGTCGGCAGCCTCTGGAATTTGGGATAATTCAATTGAGGCCATGTGACCATCAGTGTACATTGCACCTATGGGTGGCTCCCGGAACCAGGACAATACAAAGAGGTATTAGAGGAATTATTTTCTCTTAACATACTTTTTGGAGCCTATATTTAGGGATAGGATGGAATAGGTAATTTTTAATAAGTTTTCCCTGAGAGTAGATAACTCGTGTATAGGGAAAATCCAATTTACCTCGTATTTCAATTTTTCAGGTTTTTCAATTTTTCAGGTTTTTCAATTTTTCAGTTAATTTGATTTTCACCATTGGGTGACTCACATGTATTGTGTTGTTATTGGTGATGTTATTGAGGTTCTATTTCTGTTGCCACCCGATGAGATGAGGGTATTCCATCTCGTTCATCATATAGGCACTTGCTAGTAATCACATGTCATGCATTCTTGCCATGCCATTTAGGGTGCATTAGAAATAGCTTGTTATTGTGATAGATGTTGTGCAAGATATGCATGTTGTTGTGAGAGATTCATTGATAGAATACCTGATGTTTGAGAGGGTATTAAATCATGTAAGGATTTGATTTAATGAAATCCATACTTCGGTTCTTGTGGTGTTTTGGGCCCCCTTGAATCAGAATTTGGTGGATCTTAGACTCATTTACCTTGTTATGGCATGTATTAGATTCCAAGAATTGATTTGTGGGGTGTATGGGCCCTCGTAGATCATAATTTGGAACATTGTGGTTTGTTCTAGTGTTTTCTGGGTTCCAGAATAGTTTTTGTGGCTTACTGTCTAGAAAAACCCAGAATACACGGCGTGTAATGTTAAATACACACCATGTGTTCTTCTGTTCAGGAAGAAACTATTTTTCTGATGTAAAAACTGTGTACCATATGTACACGACGTGAAGTATATATTTATCTATAATACGGTGGGGGATAAAGGGTTTGGAATCTTTGGTAAGACATGTCATGTAGAGGATTTACACACTATTTTGTAGAACATGGTAACCGGATGTGTCACTAACAACACAGCTCAGTAAAATCTTCTTAGGACAAGTCGTGTTCATCTAGAACACGCAGTGTGGTGTAACCCATGTACCCGGCCGTGTAACTAACAACATGGGTCAGTTTTATCCTTTCTCGTACATGCCATGTCTACCTGGAACACACTGTGTAGTGTGAGCCATGTAATAAGATGTGTATCTAACTACACGGGTCGGTGAGGTTTATCTAGTACACACCATGTTTGGTACTAACACACAGTGTAGTCGCGTTCTAAGGAGAACTGTGTGGCTTAGCTGTGTATAAGGACTCGGAAATGGGAGGAGGATTCATTTACATTCCGTGTGTTAGGTGAACGCGCCATGTGTATTGTGTGTTACATGACCAATTCTAGTTGGAGTACACACCCATGTGAATGGCTGAAAGAAACACACCATGTAGGGGTTATACACGCCATGTCATCATGTTTTGGAAAAAAATTAATGCTTTATTTGTCCTGTTCCCTTCTTATGATTTCAGTTTTTAGTCCTTGATATTATTGATCTAAGGTGTGTACTTTACCTAGAAGAGTCATGCCACTGAGACATCCTCCGGTGGTATGCTAGTTATAGGGTAGTGATCGGACACCAGATATGATTGATCAGGGACTGCCCCTAGATCCTCTTGTTCTGCAAGTCTTGGCACAAGTCGTTATACCAAAAGTAGGTGCTGATGCAATGTTCTGGGAAGGATTTATGAGGATGATGCAGACCTTTCATGGAGCACCGCCACCTGCCCCGTCGATGGCATATTTTACGCGGGTCATTTAGCAGTAGCATCCTCCCATATTCTCAGGGGGGTGGAGGATATGACAACCCAAATCTTTTATTACACAATTAAACATGATTTATTACATAAACATTACTTTATAAAACAAATAAGATCTCGAGGTCTTGTTTCATTGGGGATTAGGATCATTACATAACAACTTAAAACATGAAATAAAACATCTTTATTTACAACTTCTTTTACATAACCACTACATTCCCTCGTACTTAGTATTTCATTAGATAACCTGAGGACATGCATAAGAAAAGGGTGATATATAGAGCCTATAAAGAGAATAAACATGGAATAACATGAGAAATACAATACATGTTAGACAATAGTAATATCAATGGAAGAAAATAGAAACATGAAAATAAAGGCATGATAAATATTGATAATAATAACAAGGAAATGTGACAACAACACTTAACATGGAATTAGCATGAACCAAGGCTCATAACACAAGAAGCATGAGTAAACCCTCATTGCACATGAAGCACAAGTAAACCCTCGTTGCACTTGAATTAGCATGATTAAACACCCATTTCACATGACGTATCGTGATACTATACTTCACCAAATGCATTTGTGTGCTATCAGGGCACACCCT
Source organism: Viscum album (assembly GCA_963277665.1). Classification (NCBI taxonomy): domain Eukaryota; kingdom Viridiplantae; phylum Streptophyta; class Magnoliopsida; order Santalales; family Viscaceae; genus Viscum; species Viscum album. The sequence goes on along the minus strand of OY728132.1, from coordinate 692,882,910 downwards.
TCTTAAACATTTATTTTCAAGCATAAGTGAGCCACATGGATCATAAAACATTGAATCATTCATCATAATCATTTATTATAATATAAAAGAATGTGGAATACATTCATGGTACTTCTTAAACAATAAGTAAATGTGCATAAATGTGAATACCCTTGATAGAGAAATGGGTATTGTATTCACTATACAATGACTTTGGCTTGGAAAAGCGCTGTGCAATTTCGACAGCATAACGACGTTACATAAGAACTCATAAAACTGTTTGATGAGAGAGAAAGGGGTGTCTCATAATATTTATATGTCATGGAAAGTAAGGGGATAATATAGATATATGTCCCGAAAAATTTATTGGAATTTAGATTCAGGATACAAAAGAATTTCTTGAATGTAAAGGAAGAGAGAGAAATTACTTTCAGAATTTTGGCATAGTAATAGGTGTACATGAGAGGCATTTAATGAGAGAGAAAGGGTATCCCACCATTAAAACCTAAAGAGGGAAGTATAGGGGAGGTTAAAAACACTACCCAAACATTTTAAATTGTAATTAAAAGTTCATAGCAATTTAATGAATATTGGACAAAAATGAGAAAGAAAGAAAAACCCTTACTTGGAAGTGTGCTTCCAAAGGTTTGAGAGAGGCTTGAGAGAGGCTTCTTAAGAGCATGGGGAACCTTCGGAGGATTATATAAAGATGAGGGAAGAGGTTTGATGAACTCCGAATGCATTGAGTGAGGAGGATGTGAGAGATTGGGTGGGTTTATAAAGGAATGGGGAGGGAATTATTTATTATTTAGGTTTGGGACACCTCACATTTAACTTATCCAAACCACAAACAATCCCATTGTTTTTTACCATGGTTTTTGGGAAAGGAAATTGGAAAACAAATTTTTCTATTGAAAAAGTCCCATCTTCTTATAATAATAGGGTTTCTAATGATTAGGTGAGTCACACTCCCATGGAGAACAATTTAGTAAGACAAAATGTTTAATAAGTTTTGAAGGGTCCACTAAAGCGTTGTAAAATAAATCAAACAAACCCAAAATCACATTATTTTAATGGTAAAACATATATTGTCCGAACATAAATTTTATAGTAATTTATTACATTACTATTGGGTTATTATGATGTCATAAAACACATTATATATTTAAATGGTATTTAATTAATACCCAAAAATTTGACTGTCTCAAAAAATTATTGAAAATTCACCGTTGGATGATTTGGACATCCTAATTCCAGAAATAATATTCATTTTATCTAAATAATTTTCTAAATATGTGAATTTTCACTTTAAAAATAAAAACCGGCATTTATCAAAAATTCATGGGTTTTCACAAAAATGGTTTTCAAACGTTAAAAAAATACAATTGCATTCATAAACTATACGATCATTTAAATATAATAAAATTTAATTTATTAAAAAAAATATTATATGAAAATATTATTTATTTCAAAATTCCATTAATTAATTAAAATAGATTTCTTTGTTGAACATTAAGTAAAAATACTATTTCTTCTTTAAAAACTGTTTACAGGGTAACAATAATAAAATGAAAGTTTATACATTATTGTGTACAATAAATATTGTACATAACCATTGTGTGAAGGTATTGTTACATAACCCCATATAAAACGCACATAAGACCGAAGATTGAGGTGTGCGATGGTGGTAGACTCTTGCGGTTGCTCAGATAACATAGCTTGGTTGATAATCTCTATCAACATCCACTTCTCTCATAGGATATCCCGCTCGAGCATAACATATTCAAGCTCGTCTTGGGCTTGGTCAAGAGAGAAGCCCCAAGATGCAACCTCCTTTCCGAGCACTGACAAATGTGCTTCGAATGGGGCACATCCACTGGTTGAGGTCATCGATTCCTTTGTCTATGTAAATTTGATTTGTTAAATCCCAATATTTATACTAATCATGTGATCACTATTAATCGACTACATTAGCAATGGTACCAGTTATTAATAGTATTCTAAAATCCAAAAACATAAAACCAATGAAGATGAAATTTTATATAAACATTTTACATAAAGAGACATTTAATTAGATCAAAGGATATTTCCATTAATGAAAGTTTGGGTAATTGCAATATTCCCCCCTTAAGAAATTTCTACCTCGAAATTTCCTTTTCCCACACTAAAACAAATTTGGGTAACTCTTCTTTATCATTTCCTTCGATTCCCATGTCGCTTCTTCAAACTTATGGTTTCTCCAAAACACCTTGACAAGGTGCATTGTCTTATTTTGTAGAAATTTTTCTCTACGATCTAAGATCTTCACTGGTTTCCTCTCATAAGAACAATAATCCTATAACTATACCACCTCTAAAGAGAGTACATGTGAAGGGTCTGGTATGTACTTCCTTAAGAGGGATACATAAAAGAGATCATGTTCATTGGCCATGGTATGTGGAAGTGCTATTAGATAGGCCAAAACCTCGACACGATCAAGAATATTGAAGGGGCCGATGTACCATGGAATGAACTTCCCTTTATTTCCAAACCTCATGACCATATTCCATTGAGAAATGCGTAGAAATACCTTGTCTCTAACTTTAAACTCATTGTCCCATTGACGGTTGTCTGCATACATTTTTTGTCGACTTTGGGCTGTCATGATATGGTGTTGAATGGTTTTCACCTTCCCCACCATTTTATCAACCATTTATGGTACAAGTAGATTAGGCTCACTAACCTCATCCCAACACACTAGTTTTCTCCACCTTTTCTCATAAAACGCTTCATATGGTGCCATTTGGATGCTCAAGTGGAAACTGTTATTATAAGAGAACTCTACCAAAGGAAGATGTTGATCCCATCCTCTATTAAAGTCCATTGAGAACGCTCTCAACATATCATCAAATTTTTGGATATACCGCTTGGATTGGCCATTATTTTGAGGATTATAGGCCATAATGAAGTTCAGTTCAGTATTCAGAGCATATTGAATACTCATCCAAAACATAAAGGTGAATCTTGGATCTCGATTGGACACAATAGATAATCGTACTACATTAAGTCTTAACATATCCTTGATATATATCTGTGCTAGTTGATCCAATTAGAAATCCTCTCAAATAGAAATTAAGTGTGCATCATTTGTAAGATGATCCACAACAACCCAAATAGCATTGTTGCCTTTGGATGTCTTCGAATGTCTGGTGACAAAGCACATGGTGATGTTCTCCCATTTACATTCTAGTATGGTGAATGGTTTCATCATCCCCTTAATCTTATGCCTATATGCATTCACTTGCAGACACACCAGGCACTTTTATGTATACGTAGTGATCTCTTTCTTCATATTATCCTACCAATAATGCTCTCGGAGATCTCGATATATCTTTGTGTTTCCTGGGTGAATAGAGAAATTTGAACTATGTGCATCAATCAAAACTTCCTTCTTCAGTTCTGGACTTTATGGAACATATATTTTTTCCACAAATATTACAATTCCTTATTCATTAACGTTAATCTATGAGGATTTATCTTTTCCAATAGCTTCCACTATTTCCTGAATTCCTACATCATCCATTTGAGCATCCATTAACCTTTAAAAAAGTGACGGTTGAGCAATCATTTGTGAAACTATTGATGATGTTCCCCTCTTTATGATTACCATGTCCATTTTCATCAAATCTAATAAGATTGAATCCTTTTCAATTCTCATCAATGATAGAATCATTGGGTCCTTTCGACTTAGGGAATCTGCCACCTTGTTCTCTTTCCCAGTGTGGTAATGGATTGAACAGTCATATTCTTCGATCAGCTCTAACCATATTCGTTGGCGCATGTTCAAATATTTCTGTGTGAATATATACTTGAGGATTTTGTGGTCCATATATATTTCACAGTTCTCCCCAATGAGATAATGCTTCCAAATTTTCTATGTGAATATCACTGCAGCCAACTCAAGTTCATGTGTTGGATAGTTCTGTTCATGAACTTTCAATTGCCTTGAAGCATAGACAATGGCATTGTGATTTTTCATCAACACACATCCCAGGACTTTCTTCAAAGAATCACTGAATACAACAAAATGTTCTCCACTTGTGGGTAAATTTTTCACAGGGATAGTGATAAGCAACTTTTCCAAATCTTTAAAGCATTATTCACATTCAACACTCCAAGAAAACGATACTCCCTTCTGAGCTAGCTTTGTTAGAGGGTTGGACTATCATGATAAATTTCTCACAAATCGTCGATAATATCTAGAAGACCCCAAGGAGCAATGGATATTTGTTACCTATGTTGGCCTCATCCATCCCTCAATTGCATCTGTTTTGGAGGGATCTACAGATATCCCATTGCTTGTGATGATATGGACCAAGAATGATACCTCTTTCAACCCAAACTCACACTTTCTATAATTTTCATAATGCTTCTGCATCCACAAGGTCTCTAGTACAGTTCTCAGATGCTCGTCAATATCCTCCCTGGTTTTGGAGTATATCAGAATATCATCAATAAAGTCTACGACAATTTTTGGAGGTAATCTCTAAAGACTCTATTCATCATGTCAATGATGTTTTATGGAGAATTAATGATTCTGAAAGGCGTTACTATGAATTCATAGTGCATGTATCTAGTACGAAAATCTGTCTTGGGGATATCTTCCTTCTTTTCCCTTATTTGATAATATCCAGACCTCAAATCCACCTTGGATAAGAATTTCACACCACACATCTGATCAAACAATTCATCAATTCATGGGATATGATACTTGTGCCTTATCGTTATTTTTTTGAGCTCATGATAATCATTGCAAAGGTGCATTGACCCATCCTTATTCTTGATAAAGAGGACTAGTGAACCCTAGGGTGAAACACTTGGGTGTATAAACCCTTTATCTAGATTCTAATGTATTTGTTTCTTCACCACCTCAAGCTCCATAACAACCATTCTATACAGACTCTTGGATATTGGAAATTCCGAAGGTATAAAATCAATTGAGAATTCAACATCTCTTAAAGGAGGAAGAATAATCAATTCCTTGAGAAACACTTCATCAAATTCTCTCACAATAGGCATGTATTCTAGGATGGTTTCCTCCTTAGACTCAATCATCTGAGCTAGATATGCGCGCTCATAGTCTAGTAATATCCACGCTTGAGATGATGTAGCTAAATAAGATCCATCTTCTTCCTCGAACTTGAAAATAATCGGGGGTTGATTCTCAACATGGAGAGTGATTTCCCTCTCAAAAAAATTTATGTTGGCTCTATAAAAGGAAATTTAATCCATTCCAAGAATTGCATCAAATTCCACCATTGGTAGAATTACATTGTTCGTTGGGAAGTTAAATCCATTTATTATGACACGGTAGGAGTTATATTCATGGGATGCAATGATTTCCCCATTTTCCGTACTCACCAACATCTTCACTTCCATGATTTCTGGTGGTGCTGGGATTGTTCTACTAAACATTCATGACATAAAAGAATGTGCAGAACATGAATCTAAAAGTATGTCTTCTATTATAGAATGAATAACTTGCGTACATGTCACCACTTTGTTTTCGGGGTTCACTATGGCTGTAGTGATGGAAAAAGATATCCCTTCCTACTTTGGAGGTTGTTGGTTGCCTCCAAAACCCCTTGTCTTAGGGTACTGATTTTCAAGACACCCTGGTTCATTGTAGTTGTAGAAATGAACCACACGTTGAGGTTAAAACGGAGCATTCCTCTCTTCTATCGCAGCTGTAGGTCCTTTTTGCTGATAGTCAATAGCCAGGTGCCCTTCTCTTCCACACCAAAAACATTTCATTGTCCCCTTCAGACAATTTCCGGGGAGCATCTTTCCACCCCTTTGGCATGTGGGGTGCTAGATCTTCTTTGCACTGTTGGATTTATCCATCGAACCACTAGCATTGAAGTCCACCATTATATTATTATACACATGATACCCCTGAGATTCTACGATCACCATTTAAAATATGATGGTACGTCAAAAAATTTTCCTCATAGCTGTCAAAGTCACGAATCACCAGTTCTTTCCGCATTCTAGGTTTCATCCAACCAAAGAAACGGTCAACATTGAATTCGGGGGTAACGACAAAGCTATAATCATATCATGCAATCCTTGTGAATTTTTCCACGTAATCTCTGATAGATTCTTCGTCATTTTTCTTGAGGGAAAGTAAGTCCCTTTCTATCATAATCCAAAGGGTGCGCCGAAAATATTTATAGAAAAACATCTTCCAGAAATCCTTCCATTCCAACCCCTCAATCTCCTCCTCAGGCTTTGTATTTTTGATCAATGCCCATCATTGATTAGATTCAACCTCCATACAATAAGAAACTAGGAGAAACATCTCTTGTTCAGAACATTGAAGTATGGAAGAGGTCTTTTCAATGGAGTTGATCCATTGTTCAACGATTGAGGGATTCGATGATCCATTAAAAGTCGGAGGCATTTGTCTAAAAAATCTCTCGATAGCGAGTTGTTCTTTCTGGGGGGGTTTACGTTACTATTGACCAATAATTCTATTACAAGCCTGATATAGCTGAGTGAGAAGCGTGACAAAGTTCACAGTTCCCGCTGCCATTGGATTGTGCATCTCATTAGTATAGTCATCATGTTGATCTTCACATCGGTTGTTAGCTCGAGTCCTCCTATTACCGGCCACTGGCTAGATTAAAAGGAAAGTTAGGGGTAACACATAAAGTGTAATCCAAAGACAGAACTGATGAATTATAAATAAGTATTATTTTCTTAACATATGAATCTATTGACTTCCGTCTATGTTATCCATGATCTACTTTCTAACATATATTCATAGGGAAATTTTTTTGTTCCTTAATAATTGTTCATAACAAGCCTATGAATTTACCACAGAATACCCACTGAGAGTTTTGTAACAAATAGTGCAGCCAGACCCATTGTCATTCACTATTTCTCATTTGATTCTTTCTCAATGTGGTGTTTTCAGGTTTTACCACTAGGATACATCTGTTCCAGAGCCGCCTCTACCTGATCGTATCCATACAGGGATGTATTTGCTTGATAAACCACTTACTCAATACTCACTAAAATTTAGGGATGTTTTTATTATACATAGTATTGTCTACAAGGATTTACTATGGTTTTATAATCCTAATCCCAAAAATAACAAAACCTATCCTCTAATACAAACTATGACAACCCTGATCTTTTATTACACAATTAAGCATAACATATTACATAAACATCACTTGATACAACATAGAAGATCGAGAGGTCTACTGTCTTTGGGGATTAGGATCATTACATAACAACATAAAACATGAAATATCACATCTTTTTTGAAATCTTCCTTTACATGACCTCTACATTCCCTCGTACTTAGCATTGCATGGGATAACCTGAGGACATGCTTAAGAAAAGGGTGAACTATAAAGCACAGTAAAGGAATAAAAATGGAATGAAATGAGGAATGAAATACTTGTTAGATAATAGGCACATCAATGGATCACAAGATAAACATGAACATAAAGGCATGATAATGCATGATAGTCATAACATGGAAATGTGGAAACAACACTTAACATGGGATTAGCATGGGCCAAGGCTCATTGCACATGGAGCATGAGTGAACCCTCATTGCACATAAATCATGAGAAAACCCTAATTGCACTTGAATTAGCATGTGTAAACTGTCAATGCACAAGACATATCATGATAATATACTTTACCCAAAGCAGTGGTGCGCTATTAGGGCACACCCTTCTAAAACATTTCATTTCATGAATAATTGTGCCACATGGATCATAAAACATTGAATAATTCAACATAATAAATTATTCCATGATAAAAGAATGTGGAATAAATACATTAAACTTTTTAAATAATACGTAACTATTCATAAATGTTAATTACCTTAATAGTGAAATGGGCATGGTATTCACTACACAATGACTTTGGCTTGGAAAAGCACAGTGTAATTTCGGCAGCATAACGATGTGATATAAGAACTCATAAAAATGTTTGATGAGAGAGAAATGGGTGTATTATAATATTTACATGACATGTAAAGTAAGGGGGTCGTATAGATACATTTCCCAAAAATTGTAATGGAATTTAGATTCATGATACAAAAGAATTGCTTGAATGTAAATGAGGAGAGAGAACTTCTTTTCGGAATTTCAGAATAGTAATAGGTGTACATGGGAGGAATTTAATGAGAGATAAAGGAGTATCCCACCATTAAATCAGAAATAGGGCAGTATGGAGGAAGTTCTAAACCACACCACAATATTTATAATTGAAAATAAAATAGAATATCAATTTAAAGAATATTGGACAAAAATTAGAAAGGAAGAAAATCCCTTACTTGGAAGTGTGCATTGAAAGGCTTGAGAGAGGATTCATAGTAGGTTCTTGGAAGCTCGGGGAACCATGGGAGGATTCTAGAATGAGGTGGGCAATGGTTGGATGAACTCCAAATGCATTGAGTGATGAGGAAGTGGGATCTCAGGTGGGTTTATATAGAAAAGATTAGCGAATTCTTTATTATTTATGTTTGGGATACCTCACATTAAAATAATCCAAACCACAATCCATACCATTGTTTTTTCCCATGTTTTTTGGAAAAGGGAAGTGGAAAATAATATTTTATAATTCCATAGTCCTAAATTCTTAAAATAATGGGGTTTCTTATGTGGAGATGAGTCACACTCCCAAGGAAAACAATTTAAAAAGAAAAAATGTTAAATAAGTTTTGAAGGGTCCTCTATAGCTTTGAAAAATAAATGAAACAAACCCAAAATCACATTATTTTAATAGTGAAACATATATTGGCCGAACATAATGTTTATAGTATTTTATTACATCACTATTGGGTCATTATGATATCATAAAACACATAATATAATAAAACGGTATTTAATTTTTACCTAAAAATTTAATTGTCTCAGAAAATTATGAAAAATTCACCGCTGGATAATTTAGATTTTCTGATTTCGGAAATAAGATTTATTTTATCTAAATAATTTTTTAAATATGTCAATATTCACTTTTAAAATAAAAACCAACATTTATCGAAAATTCATCACTTTTGACAAAAATGACTTTCTAACCTTAATAAAAATTACAATTGCATTCCAAAAATTATAAGATCATTTATATTTAATAAAAATTGCTTTAATAACAATAATAATATTTTATTAAAATATTATTTAATTCCAAAATCCATTAATTCATCAAAATAGATTTCTTAGATGAACATTAACTAAAAATACTATTTGTTCTTTATAAACTATTTACAGGGTAACAATAATAAAATTAAAGTATATTAATTATTATATAAAAAAATATCGTACATAACCATAGTGCTAAGGTATTATTACATAACCCCTTTTAACACCCACATAATACTGAAGGGTAAGGTGTGTGATGGTGAAAAACTCTTTGGGAGGCTCGGATAAAATTGATTGGGTGGTAATCTCTATCCACTTTCACTTATCTCATAGGCGGTCTTGCCCGAGCTTAAGATGTTCAAGCTTATCTTGGTCTTGCTCTAGAGTAAAGCCTAAAGATGTAACCTCTTTTCTGAGCACTAGAAAATGGGCTTCGTGTGGGGCATGTCTACTGGATGAGGCCATCGCTTCCTTTGTCTGAGTATATTGGATTTGTTAAAGACCTATATTTATTCTAATAATATGATCATTGTTCGATGACTATATTAGCAATGGTCACAATTTTAATTAGTATATTAAAGTACAAAAACATAAAACCAAATATGTGGACATTTTTTATAATCATTTTACCTAAAGAGACATTAATTAGATCAAGAGAGATTACTGTTAATGAATGTTTCGGTCGTTACAGAGGACCCCAGGCTATAGAGTCATAGATAGAAGCCATTGTGAGGATCTTCGAGCATCTAGAGATGCCTCTAGAGAGGAGGGTCAAGCTCACTATGTATATGCTTCAAGATACCTCCAAGAGATGGAGGATGTGATCTCACAGGCAGGATGCCATCATGTCATGGCTTGGGATGAGTTTCAATGCATCCTCTTTAACTACTTCTACTCGGAGACTTTGAGGGCCGAATGAGCCCAAGAGTTTTATGAGTCAGGAGTAGGGTAATCATTCGGTTAAGGATAATTCCTCTCACTTTATCAAGCTGTAGAACATCATTCCTATTCTAGGATGTGATCAGTTATTCATGGAAAGGAAGTTCGAGAATGGTCTAGGGCATGACATCCGATCACATGAGAACATCTTCAGGTTGACTTATATCACTTCTATCGTCAACCAGGCGCTGATTATAGAGCGCAATTTGAGAGATTATGCAGTTCTGATCTAGGGAGGCTCAGTATCTGGAGTTAATATTCCTCTTATTGATAGAAGGAAGCATCATAGGGTGTCTACGCACGGATATCCAAGGAAGTGAGATATTTCATCTGGTAGTCATGTGGTCTGCTACCAATGCGGGAAGAGCATTATTAAGAGGAAACACTTACCGAGAGACCCAGTGGAGTGCAAATATTGCGGTAAAATGGGTCATCTCTAGAGTTTTAGTAATATCTTCCAACCAGTAGATGGTGACAGATATTCTTCTAGGACTCCTCAATCAAGAGTAGCACCGTCAATTTATCCCAAGTCTGGGAGCTGGAGTTCTTCCAGCCATTTAGGCCGAGGTGGAGGTCGTAGCCATCTTAGATAGTGGCCTAGTTTTTAGTGACAATAGCATAGATCAGATCAGGGTGGCCAGACAGGGTCCTAGGACTATGGTGTTGGTAAGACTTTTGCAGTGGAGCAGACCCAATAGGAGAAGGATCTCGTACCCTCTTCAGTGCAATGTACAATCTTAGTAGCCTCAGTTTTAGCTTCTTCTCTTTTTGATACATGGGAATCCCATAGCATTATATCTCTTTCGGTTATGGGGATCCTTTGGCTCTGCATCTTTTCTTTTTTTGATATCATGACACTAGAAAAATCTGTTGGGGACTAGAAAGGTGAGTGTACGTCAGTACAAAGAGTTCCCTCTAGATGTTGGTGGATGTCACTTTTTATGAGACATATATGTCCTAGAGATAACATGATATGATGTTATTCATGGAATGGACTAGCTAGTTCCCTTCCAGGCATTCGTTGACTGTTATCACCACAGGGTGAGTTTTATATCACCAGAGGTTGGATCTTTTCTTCATAAGGGAGAATGGGACGTTCCGAAGAGCAGAGAGGGACCCAAGAATCATGGGATAGAAGGAGTTACAACCCAGATTACTAGTCTATATCTAGATGACCAGGGGATATCAGAGTTAGACATTCCTCCAATGGTGGATCATTTCAGGAATTTCTTTCTAGAGTACTTTTTTGGTTTGCATCCAAAGTTTGAAGTAGACTTTTCTATTGAGCTCATGCTAGGAGCGACACTGGTGTCCATTATTCCTTATATGACGGTTACACCAGAGGTATTGAAACTCAAGAAGTAGTTCGAGGAGTTTCATGCAAAGGGTTTCATCCAACCCAGTACTTCTCCTTGGGGTTCGTCTAACATTTTTTTGAAAAAGGTGGAGGATACCCTTAGACTTATCATGGATTATCAGAAGCTGAACCAGTTGATAGTCAAGAAATGATATCTGTTTCCAAGTATTGGTGATCTCTTTGATCAGTTTAGAGGAGCCCAGGTGCTCTTAAAGATTGACTTGAGGTCTGGTTAGAAATAGTTGCATGTTAGATAGTCAGATATACTTCTTATAGCCTTTCGGAGCAGGTATAGTCTATAAAAGTATATGGTTATGTCGTTCGGTCTCACGAACATGCCTGCAGTTTTCATGGCATTGATGAACCATGTGTTCCGTCCATACTAGGATTCATTCATAGTGGTATTTGTGGAAGATATCTTGGTGTACTCTCACACTCGACACAACTAAGCCACACATCTTGAGATCGTTTTGAGTACACTGAGAGAGTATCAATTATATTCTACGATCTCAAAATGCCACTTTTGGATGGACCTGATTCACTTCTTGGGTCATGTTATCTCTGAGACAGTAGTATCAGTAGACCCAAAGAAAGTGAGAGCATCAGTTTTCTAAAAGTAGCCAAATAACTTCTTTGAGGTACAAAGTTTTCTTGGGCTGTCTGGATACTACATGCATTTCATATAAGACTTTTCAACCTTAGAAGCACCACAAATGGGTCTGACTAAGAAGGGTGCAAAGTTCTTGTGGTTAGATTCGTGTGAGTCATCCTTTTTGGAGTTGAAAGGGATTTTGACTTCAACACCAATACTAGTGTTTTTAGAGCCGGGAGTCAGCTATACTATGTACTGTGATTATTCATGTATCGGGCTGGGAGCTGTGCTTGTGCAGGGAGAAGGCGTCGTTGAATACGGGTCTCGGTAGTTGCAGCCACATGAGATGAATTAATCGATGCATTATCTCGATTTGGATGTAGTTGTTCAGGCCTTTAGTTGTTAGATAAATTACCTTCTGGGAGAGCATTTTTTGGTTTTTACCGACTTCAAGAGTATCAAGTATATCTTCACTCGGCGTGATCGGAATTTGAGACAGCAAAGTTGGGTTGAGTACTTACAGTCTTTTGACATTGATCATGCATATACGTGTTGGAATGGAAATGCAGAGGCTAATGTATTGAGCAGGAGGACATAGATATAGGCAGTTTGGGAGGCCATCAGTGAGTGGCAGTTAATGGATCTATTCATTGAGATGCATTTGTAGGTTCATGATAGGAAGGGGTAGACGTTTCTTTCATTTATCACTATTACCTCTACCCTTCTGAGTCGAGTGTGAATGTGGTAGCTATCATTCATAGAAGGCCTAGTTCTATGAGAGAGTGTGTCAGGAGAGGACCCTTTTCCTATATGGACCATAGGCAAGGATGAGATCTTGCATTTCATGGGACATGTATGGGTGCCAGTAGACATACATGAGGAGCTAATGCTGGTCATTCATTACTCGGTTTGGGTAGTTCATCCTGGTGTCACCAAGATGTAACGTGATCTACACCGTTAGTATTGGTGGCCAGGTATGATGAGAGAAGTATCCAGTTTCATCATGAGGTGTTCCACTGATCTGCAGTTGAAGGAAAATCATCAGCGAAAAAAAGGGTTTATACAGTAGTTACTTATTCCCGAGTGCAAGTGGAATGATGTCACGATGGATTTTGAGACATGTTTACCGAGTTCGCCTTGAGGAAATGATGCAGTTTTTTTTGTCATTCACAGAATCACGAAGGTTTCTCAGTTCTTTCCGATCAAGGAGGCCTTCAGTGTCGATGAGCTGGGATGGTTTTACATTCGGGATATTGTACGTTTTCATGGGGTTCCACACTCCATTTTTTTAGATAGGGATGTGTGTTTTAGTTCTTGGGTCTAGAAGGGGCTAGAGAAGGCTCTGGGTACACAAGTACTTTTGAGTACAACTTACCACGCATAGACAGATGGAAAGTCTGAGTGTACAATTCAAGTGCTTGAGGACATGATTTGATCATGCATCCTAAATGTTGGGTGTTCTTGGGAGAACAAATACCTGTTGTGGAGTTTTCCTACAATAATAGTTTTCAAGGAACTATTCAGACGGCACCTTAGTAGGCTTTGTATGATAGGCCATGCCGATCACCCTTATGCTGACTGGAGGTAGGAGAGACAGTTATGCTTGGACCTCGACTGGTCCAGGAGACCACAAAGCAGATAGAGTTGATTCAGAAAAGGATGGCTACTTCATAGTCTCGACATATGTTTTATGCTGATCGACGGAGACGACCATTGGTGTTTGAGGTCGGGACACAAGAGTACTATGAGACATGGTATGTTTTCACTGAGGTGAATTAGTTAGTTTAAGGTGTTGAAGAGAGTTGGGCTGGTTACCTATCGGTTTTAGTTATCTCAGAGGTACCGGGATATGCATGAAATTTTCCATGTTTCACATCTTCGACGTTACTTCTCAGACATGTCCCATGTTTTCCAACCCGAGGAGGTTGAGTTGGAAGGGGATGCATCGTTCGAGGAGCATCCTATCCAAATTTTTCATCGAAGTACGAGGGTTCTCCATGTCCAGTATGTCCCTATGGTACAAGTGCTATGGTAGCACGGGCGAGTATAGGAAGAGACATGGGAGAGGGGGTCGTTTTATGAGAATAGTGGTTGGAGCTATTCAAGGTTTCTTTTTATACGCCAACATGCTAGGGAAATTCAAGGAATCATTTTTTAAGGGGGGAAGTTTGTAAGAACCCAGATATTCTTTTCATGTAGTTTTCTTTCTTCTGGTCATTTTTGAGAAAAGGGAATTTCTATAAATTTCTGATGTACACGCTACGTACATTATTATTACACGCTAAGTACTAGGTCGTCGTATGAGGCCGTGTGCTGGTTGTGTGATGGACACACACATGGCCATGTGGGGGTGACATAGAGGCTGCCTAAAGGGGAGTACGAAAAGGGGAAGTACACCCCGTGTACTTCCAAAGTACATGCCGTGTATTATCTTATTTTTCCTTAATTGTACGGGGGTCACGTCTAATCACCAAGAATCACCTTCTTCTCGACCTAGTTCATCTAAGAGCTCTCATACGACCATGATATTCTTCTGAGCCCCTAACCAAGAATTCGATCTCCGATTCATCCACCATCAATTTCATTGGGATCACATCAGTAAGCTCTTTCTTTTTCTTGAGATTTGTTTCCTAATTCCTCCTCATTATCATGTTATACTCTATTGAATGTTTTAGACATTTTTTGTATATATTTGGAATTATAAGGTGATCCAAGCCCTTAGACTCATGTATATTGATCTTCCAATGCTAAGGTAGGTGGTTTGTGCCTTTCTGTTGAAATTATTTGAGTTATATGTGCAAATTTTCCCAATACCCATGAATAGGGTATTACTCCTTACCCGTTTTTGCCCTTTTGTTTGCCTTCCATGCTAGTATGCATGAGTATAGGTTATTTTAATGTGTATAGGGATAATTTTTATGCATTCTAAGTGATTTTCCCATGCATGATGTCCTGTTTTGACCATTGGGTCTCGTTTTCCTGTTAGGCAGCTGTTTACTTTCCTATTCCCTATTTTAGGATGGTGTGACTTTTGTTCTGATATGCTGATATGTTTTAGACTACTATCCAAGTAGTTCTTGAGGTTTACATTTGCCGATATGCATTGCTATACCTGCATGACATACAGAGGGTCGTGAGAACCTGGTGTTGTGGATCATAGGGATAATGGATGTAAGGGATTCTCTAGAGTGTCTATTTTACTTACGATGCGAGACCATAGGGGGAATTGACGTAAGTGCTTCCTTAGAGTGTTTGTAGTTCATCAACACGGGCCATAGAGGGAATGTGACATAAGTGCTTCCCTAGACCCCCTTTAGTTACCGATACAAGTCTATAGGAGTAATTGACGATGAGCACTTCCCAATAGAGGCTATGCTTCAGTTGAACCAGAGGTGTTAGACTGAGTGTACTACCCTGAGGGTTTCCTGTGTTTCTTGGTAGGACCGGAGGGGAAAGGCTGTGAGTACTTCTTAGAGGGTTAACATATGTTTTTAGCTGCTTTTTTGTGTTTCTAGTAGGACCAGAGGGGATAGATTATGAGTACTTCATAGAGGGTTACCTTTATGTGATTACCAGTTTCTGATTACATGTATTGATTAGCTGTTACTTGATATATGAAACTAAATTCATTGAAACTGTGGATTGTTTACTGCTGAGTACTTCCTTTTTTACTGCTATATATACTTATTACCTATGATATATTCAATGACTGTAAGTCACAAATCTTGTGGTGGTTACCCACTGGGAATTAGTCTCACACCCAATTTGAGCCATGGGTTTGGGCCGAAACTGGTTATATTTTTGCAGGTATAAATAAGGGCAAGCACCCTTCTACTTCAGGTACTTGATTTGTTATGGCACTGGAGAGCATGGGACCAAGCTATGGCATGCGATGCTGTGGAGTTGTTTACTTGATTTCTTTTGAACTTTGGTTTTGTACTATTGTATTACAGAATTGTGATTTGTTTTGGATTTTTCCTAGACATATGTGTCATGGATCATTCATATATATGTGTGTGCTCCAGATTATTATTTACCGTCTTCTGCTCTTTACTTTTTTATGGATTATTCCTGCTTCCGCTATTGCTAATTGTTTTACATCTGTTCTGTTACTATGCCAATGAGGGAATAGTTTCCCCACTATAACACCAAAGGCCCTCATTGCTATTTGGAAGCATCTGTCATTTAGGAAAATACACTTGAGTCCATGTGACCAGCCGGGTACGGGGTGCCTCTAGTTGGCTTCCGGAACCGGGACATTACATAATTCATATTATATGGTGTAAGCTTTATATTTTCATAGATTAGTTAATAATATTAATAACCTCTAATTTATCATAAATGATTAATATTATTATATTAAATAATTATATTTTAGTAATAATTTGTTGTTTGATAAACCCAGCTCTTCTGTTTTATAAAAGTCATCGAGGAAAGTCATTGTTGTATATAGCACAAGCTAGACTCGGTGTTCCATGTAGATCAGGATAATGTTTATATTTCATGTTGTTCACGATTAACATGGTGTTTCATATAACACAATAAAAACATTCTTAGTTAATATAAAATGAACTATATTCCATGTTGCATAAAATGAAAAATATTAAAATGGTTACATTAATTTAAAAAAAATCACAACATCTCGAGTTGTTGCATTCTACCACCCCCCCCAAATGAATATCACCATCGAAATTCATCTTTGTTATCTATGTATTCATAGTTGAAAGTTTAATCCATAGAAATAGACATCATAAAAATGAATACCAAATATTCCTTTAACAAGGGAAAATTGAAACCATAATGGTTACCGAGAGTAACATATAACTAGGTTTTTATATAAAATAATAGAGGTTGGTAGTGAAGACTAGACATGGAGGAAAAGTATAATTATTTATAGGGAGTCATTGAGGTCATAAATCATAAAAAAATGAATTACTAGTGAAAAGTTATGGGAATCAAAGTCATAAATATGTTCCTATTAAAAAGGCAATCACATTAATATAATTAAGTTATCTGGAAAAAAAATTTCCACAGAACATTATCCTACCATTGAGTAATTCTGTTATTGAAAGGGATTATAAGGATATATAATTAAATGATATATTCCTATAAACAAAATTTATTTTTATATTTTTTCTTTTATCAGTTTCAAATTCCTCTATTAAATTGTCCAATGGAAATCTAAAAATTAAAATTGATTCCTAAAGGGATAAAATATAATTTTAGACTATCTTATGGCCCATAAAATAATGAAAAGTATATATATTCATAATTAATCTTTGAAAAAATAAATTTGGTAAATACAATAATCTCAATAAAAAAATGTACCATTGTTATTCTATCATAAATAATTATTCATCAAAAATAATTATACATAAACAAGGACAACGTGTAGGCTGGTGGTAGATGTGAAACCTATATCGTCCTTCGATCAGTGGTTCATGACCCATGGGATTTCCATACATGATCGTTTTTCACCATACATGCATGATGTCCTTTTCTAAAACCACACTAATATAATTTCCAAAACAATGATGATGTAAATGCATCAAATATGGTTATTGACTAGATAACATTTTTTCATGGTTTTAAATTCAAACTTAGTAGGTAAATACCTCCTCTGATGTTTAATATAGATTTGTTAGGAATGATAAACTTTATAAGCCTTCTTAAAGATGAAAATATAATAGAATAGAAATAAATTCACCAATCCGGCTTAATATTGATCCCCCATATATCACAAAGTAAATGTTTTTCACATTACAAACATGTGAATACCCTTCGGGTAAATTCTCTTGAAACTAGTTAATGAAATTAATTACAATAAATCCTTTTATAAATCATGCATGCTTCCATATTCCATAGTATATTTGATCTATTCCTCAAATCCCAAAATGTTGTAAACATTATCCTTAATGACATAGAACCATTTTTCTATAATAATCACGTGGGTAATTAGTACTATAAAATTTAATTATTTACAAAAAAATTATCTTACCATGACGAACATTTTAATGGATACATTAAATTAGTCAAAATATCAACATATAATAAAATCCCCTCCCTAGACCTTTATAAAAATTCAACATGAACATGTAAATACTGGAAGAAAAAAGTAGAAAAAGATTTGAATACATCATCATTCATAAAAATAAAATTTTGATTCAAAATACATATAAAAAATAATTATTCCACTCCATCATTATTCTATTAACAATGCTACCACATATTATTAGACAATAACTATTTCCTTTTCCATTTCATTTATTGTGTCATCATTATAATCAATGTAACCATTACTTGTACCACCTTTTTGATCCTCTTTAGGAGCTCTACTATTGGGACATTGAGTTTCATAATGACCATTTATTCTAATTTTAATGGTCTTAAACATCAATGATGTCATAGGGAGGTCACTATTCACATCCATTCCATTAACCGAACTCTTCATTTTTCCCTTGCATACACATTATTTTTGTACTTAATTTCCACAGTCAAAAAGACATCATATTCATATAAGACATTAATATAGGAGATTCTTTCCACAATAATGAAACAATGGGAAAATGGATCATCTTTCTTATATGGTCTTCATTACCCGAACACATAGTGAACTCTTTCATTCTCTTCCATGGTGATCCGAAGAGTTGGTTAAGGTAAACAATGTAATTCTTATTCCTTGAAAACTGATTATTCGTGATCATAGAATATTTTAGTTTAGTGATTATTACACATGAATTATCATCATAAATTTTTTCATAAAATTAATCATTTATCCAGTTCCTTCTCATTTATGCCACTGAAAAAAAACTGAATCATAGTGTGACCATTATTTATCTAAGAAGAAAACTACATAGTAATGAAAAGATTCACTAATGTGATTTCTAAATAATGGAACCTTCCATAAAATATGAAACCCTAGGTGTATTCTAGGTTATTAATTTCTAAATTATATCTATATCCTTCATGATGGTTCATGAAGAGTTTGTGAATTTTTAAAGCATATCACCTAGTAGTGTCAAACCATGTGTGTAGAATAGCCAGATTTCATGTACTATATTACCCTGAGTAAGTCCAAGAACATCATTTCATAGTTTTCACCCCTAGGTATATATGTTATTATTCCATATCAACTTGTATTATCTGTATCTAGATTTATTTCTAGGAAAACACTCACTCTACCCTTTACCAAAATTACAGGACATTTTGTTAAACATTGACACATCCTAATACTTATCCATAGAGACATACCAAGACATATCCATATAAATATACCAAGGAATATCAATAGAGTTTTCTCATACTATTTTACAATTTCTAACAAACCCATTACATTGAAATTGAAAATATTGACCTTGGCTTAACTAACATTGATATTACATCATTTTAGATGAATATTTTATGATTAATAAAAAATAAATTCCCAAGGACCAAAATATTTTACAGATTTTGGAAACATGGAACAAAAATATTCTATCCTCATGAAATATCCTTCAATAACATCCATAAATATATCCACCTATATTAATCATACAAAAAACCATTCTTCATAAACTAGGTCATGGAAACAATAGAAAAGGGTGAGCTGAAATGATCTGTAATGGTAAATGACGGAAATATGGAAGCATAATTATGTGCATAATTGTACGATACCATGATCTTGTAAATAGAATATCATACCCTACATATGAAATATCATATACCTAAATCATGTCAAAAGTCATGGAAATTCATAAGACACAAATCCAAATAAAATAAAAAACATATGCCATGAAATCATAACATCAAAATAAAACAAGGAATTGTCCAACACACATAAGTATATAATGTGGTTTCTATAGTATACAAGGCATCACTACCAAGAATATCTTGGTAGTATGGGTTCACTCTTCATTCCATCTTGGTAGTCTTCGTTCACTCCCATTGCCATCTTAAAATCATAAGTTCACTCCTCATACCATCTTGATTGTCATGGTTCTCTCCCATGGCCATATTAGTAGTGTAGGTTCATTCCCAAAACCATATTAGTCTATATCATTATATATATATATATATATATATATATATCTTTACCCAAAGAATTTGAGAAAGATATATGTCCCACTATGGTCATAGTGAAATCATACATTCATATGCCATAAGATCATACACATTCATATCGTAACCCATGAAATGAAATGGGTAGGTAATCATATCATACCTTTGGAAATAGATAAGTTTCATAATCATTTAATAATAAACCTATCCCATGAAAAACAATCAGGTTTCAAAATCATATAAACCGCGAAAAAGTAACGAGTTTCATGAAGAGCCTGACATTCAACCTAACCCATTCCTAGTTAGAATATTAATAGAACCGTTAGATAATTTCTTTAAAAGGGACATGATAAACATCAATATATTTTATCATATATGGAACATAATTTTTAAATACCTTTCAAAAATGTTTCTTGAGGAAAATAACATTTATTATTTGAAAAAATGATTTTTAATACATAATAACATTTGAATATCACATTCATAGAAAAAAACATTTAAACATATAAAGAATAATTAAAATCATTTGAAAACCATTTTCCATCAAAACATATAAAACAAACATCAAAACATTTTTAAAACCAATATCATTGAAAATTAATATAAATCATATACAAAGATCTTAGAAATATTTTGATAATAATTTTTCTAAATATAATTTGAAAAAATATAAATAGATCTTGGAATCATTTTGAAAAATATATTCCTTGAAAATAATTTATAAATATATAAATAAATCTAGAAAATGTTTTGAGAGCCATTTTTTATAAAAATAACATTGAAAAAATAAAAATATTGATTCAAAATGTTTTGAAAACCATTTTTCATGAAAACATATAAATCATTTTTGAAATCATTTTGAAAATAATTTTCCATGGAATATTTTAAATTTTTTTGAAAATGTTTGGAAAACCAATTTCATTGATAACATTTAAAAGATGTTCAAAAATGTGTTTAAAATAATTTCCCATGAAAAATTCCAATTATTCTTGAAAAAAAATCAGAACCCACATTTCATTACATTATATAAAAAAACTATTATAAATTAACAATTTATTCATGTAAAGGAATCTTAATTGAAAAAATGGCGGGTGAAACTGTACATGTCGTATATGGGATAATTAATATTCCTTTTTCACAGTAAAGTGGTTACAAAAATGATTTGATCAGAAATAGAAAGTAAGATTCCATTAATTATTGATAGAATAAAAATAGAATAAAAATATATTTGAATACTAATAGGTTATTAATATAATATTCTAGAAATCCATATTCTGAAAACATGGTTTTGAACGAACATATATTGAATAACAAAGAGAGGGTAAAGCAGGGACTTCTTGTAACACCTGAGACTTTTATAAGAAATATTTTGTTTTTATTTTATATAAATCATCAAAGTAATCTTTCACTACACACAACACTAGCTTGGCTTTCTATACACGCAATCACGACCATCCTTTATAGCTTGCGTCGTACGCAATACCGAGTTTCACTAAACAATGATATGCTATTAAAATATTATTAAAACTAGCCGTTATGAATAGTAATAACCACTTTTTGAAATTTTGTAGATTTTATTTTTCAAAATGGACTTCATTTTTTGATTTGGAATATAGAAATTAGCCTAGGGTGATATTTTGGTATCGTTCTAGAAACATTCAATTTTTTATGAATAGTGAAAACACTGGGTAACTATTTAAAAACCGACTTTTTATTTAAATAATTATTTATTTTATTTAAATTTATTTTAGGTCAAAATTGATACATAATACCTATATAAGTTCAATTTAATTCATTGGAGTATTTTTATAATAATTTTAGATATATAAAAATTATATTGAACATTTCACCGTCTTTTACCCACCTTCTAGGAGAATTTGCAAATTTACATAAAACATAATTTTACCGCTTCTGTGAGTGGAATTTCAAAAATCCAAAAGACACGGTTGATGTCAGTAAGTAAAATGTGGTTCAATGAGATGAAAATAATTTTTTGGTGAATAGTAAAAATTTTCTTTTTTTTACCACGGTTAAAAGTAAATATGGTAATTAAGGGTAAAAATGATATTATTATTACCTAAAACATGTATTAATTCTATTGGGTAAGTTTAATTCGACCAAGAACAACCTTAGGAATAAAATATGACCATTTAGGCCCACTTTGATTAGATTAGGACATTTATTATTAATTTATTTAAAGAAGGGTTAAAATAGTTAAAATCAAAGTTTAATAAGTAAATAATTTTTAATATAGGGTTATACATAAGATAAATTCGACTATAAATATTCATTAGAAAGATAATACGATTTCATACATAATGGTATTTTATTTGTAATTTTTAGACATTATATAATTTAATTTATTTATGACACAAAGATGATGCAGTAATTATCTTATTAATGAAATATTGACATAATTGATGTTATAAATACCCAAATAAATGTAATTTGAGACTTTTTATGAATTCCACTAATTTTATAGATAACTATGACATGTTAGTATTTATTTAATTAACTTTTTTCAAAATAATCATTCTTTTATAATTTTTAAAATAATCAATTACTAAATAGTGTCAAAATTGACATAAAATAGATTTTTAAAAAAATATTAAATTATTAATTGTTATTTTATTCCTAAAAATCTATGGATCGGCCAAATGACTTAGATAAGGTAATATATATTAATAATAAACAACTTGGGGTTCTTTTGTCTTGTTATAGTAAGCTTATTAACCTTATAGTGCAAGAACACAAAAAGACACGGTAAAAGTAAAATTATTGAACATAAAGTTAAATCTAAATGATAATGTTAAAATAGTAACATAAACTTGTCCAAATTCTATTTTATGAGAGTATTTCGACCCATCCCCACCTTAGCTTCGAAATAAATCAATTTGGAGCTATTTAAATCCGAATATTTCTTTATAATAAAATAATCTTTTTAGTTTTTCCAGAGGTTCCCCTCTCCTCCCTTATAAAATGGCACCTCCTCCCTCTTTTCCTCACACCACTTTGAGCCTTCAAGATCGGAAAAACCCTAAAAATTTCTCCTCTACACTTCCCTAGAAACATCTTAGATTTCCTGGTCTTCTTCAAAGACCAATTTTAGTGCCCTAAACTGAGGTCTCAAAGAGGCACTTCAAAGAAGAGGTAATGTCTGTTACCGATTGTTTCAACTTTATTTATTCTTCAACTTATTCTTCTTTAGTTGTTTCATTATGAATTAGTATCATCAGTATAAATTATATACTGATATGTCATTATAAGTATGAAACAACCCTATTTCAATATCTATCCATCCTACAGAAAATGAAATCACCACGCGTGTGTACGTACGGAATACCGTCTCCATGCCATCGTGTATTTTATTTTCCACCACCACATTACTTGGATGGGTATAATGGTGTAAAGAATGAATATATATGATTATTTTAAAATGATATTGATTCTTAAATAGTATACATACACTCCAATACAATTCTGCGATCATGGGAACGATATCATCGCTCGTGCGTACGTACGGAATACCGTCTCCACGATGTGATGCGACTCGTTCTACTTGATTTTCATTGAATAATGATTACATAAATGAATTGAGTGAATAAATATGATATATATTACACTAATACTATTCTAGAAATGAGGTATCTATAACCTATAAATAATAATAAGAATTTATTCGACAAAACACGCACAAGAACAAAAAGTAATAAACACCCAAATAACAAGAAGCAATGAAATATTACTAATAATAAGTTAAGAATATGACCATATATGATATCATAACAATTAGTATGATTCTGGAATAAGTCAATGAAATTATTTAAATCATTATACAGTAGGTTCAGACACATATGAAGCAAATCAGACCTAAGGTAAGGGAAATATCACAATCTCAATTTTATCTGAGATTGTTTATACTTTTGAATTTACTGCGGTGTATTTTATTATCCACATCCATGTTTCCTCAATATGTAATATTTATATCCTTTAATAGTAGTTTATATCCATTTTTACCCTTCGGTGTGTTTTTAGTAAAAGATATGAAAGGAATCTTTTTTCGTTTTTCGTACGAGGTACTTTTTGACTTTTCCGACAAAAGTACGAGAAGAATGTTTTTATAACTTATACGACATGAATGGATTTTTAAAACATTATTTCCAAGAAGCTTCCTTTACAATTTTTCAAGTTTTTTTTAATAAACTTCTTTTAGTTTAGAATTGTATGACATGTTAAGAAAGGAAAAGTGTTTTTGAAGTATAAAGGATATTTTCCTCATGAATGGAGTCCAAGTGTTTTATCAAAATTATTTTCCATATAAGATAATAAAGGGTTTTGTTTATATCCCTATTATTAAATTGATTTGATTATTTAGTGATGGAATTATTTTAAGGAATTCCATTATCTTATATGAATTGTTTTATGATGTCACGATGTTTAAGAATCCCATTTTTATTACATGGGTTATGCAATGATGTATGATTTTTTTGATTTTGTGAGACACATAAGAATGGTATCATTATTAGATGGGTGGGACATATATCTCCCTCCAATGCATTGGGTAAATATTTTATATCTCATGAGATAGACATGGTTGGAATGGCAGGTTAAACCGGTTCACTGAAATAGGACTGAAACGAGGAATGAACTCGGTTCAGAAATGGACTTTGTCCACTAAGATAGTCTTGGAAATGAGTCTTGACTAATAAGAAATTATTCTCTATGATTATGTGTGTATTCCACAAAGTTTCATGTTTTAATTTATGATTATTGTGATTACATTTAACTACCATGATTTATCCCATGTTATGAAATTTTGATCTCTTTTGCAGGGTAAGATTTCCAAAATGTTATGTTCTTATGAATATGATGTGATTGATATTTCTTCTGTTTACCCTTACTAATCATTTGAGCTCACCCATCTGTATGTTTTCTTTCCTGAGGTCAGGAAGAAGGTTATTAAGTAAGATATTCCAAAAGGGACTGTAGATATGATGAAATAAATGGGAGACAGTGTAGACGATTTATGAACCAGTTGTTTATGATTCCCAGTCTCTAAAGACATTATACCAATACGTTCCATTCATGGTTTTGTTATATGTTGTAATAAGTGTACTTCAATTTTGAAGTACTAAAAATGTATGTAAATTATGGGTCATTACAGTTGGTATCAAAGGGAGGTTATAGTCAACCTTTGGAAACTAGGATGTGAAATCCTTAGTAAGAATACTAAGGATAAGTCTAAGCATAGAACACAATCTTAGTGTTTTAGAAATGGCCCTGAATAAACTAGGATAAGAACTTAAGTGTGAAATTTTATTCTTGATTATGTGGTTTTCCTATTATAATTAGTGTTGATCACACTATTCTTCGTGGTTTTAGTCAATGGCTGGAACCCGAAAGAACCATGTTAATGCGGAATGCGACGGGCAATGCAATGATTGTCCCCCTGAGCAACCAAACGTTATGGGAGATGGAATGAAAAATCTTGTAGCCATGCTCACACAACTTTCTCAAGCTATGAATCATTCAAGACTTCCAAACAAGCAAAGGAAGGAGGAACATTCTGTTGAATCCTTCATGAGGCAGCGTCCACCTTCATTCAACGGGTCTACTGATCCATTAGTTGTTGAACAATGGATAAGTACCACCGAAAAGATATTTTCAGTTCTTCAATGTTCTGAACATGATAAAGTCATCTTAGCATTTTATCGTTTGGAAGGTGATGCTGATCAATGGTGGAGTCTTATTAAGAATACGAGGAAAAGGGATGAAATTGAGTCCATGGAAAGGGACGAGTTCAAGAACTTATTTCTCAATAAGTACTTCCCTCGTATTATCCGATAAAATATGGTGAAGGAGTTTCTTGAACTAAAGCAAAAGGATGAGGAATCTGTTGGTACCTATGAAAAATATTTTACAAGACTTGCAAGGTACGCTTCTGGTATTATTATCCAACCTGAGAGTAAGATTGATCGATTCTTTAGTGGCTTAAAACCAAGTA
The DNA here is from genome assembly GCA_963277665.1 of Viscum album. Classification (NCBI taxonomy): domain Eukaryota; kingdom Viridiplantae; phylum Streptophyta; class Magnoliopsida; order Santalales; family Viscaceae; genus Viscum; species Viscum album. The sequence continues at coordinate 692,856,859 of OY728132.1, read as the reverse complement.
TTTGAAGGGCGTTATCCATAAGGGACTTCAATAGCTATGAGGAAATTGTTCTATGTGCTCTCAAAGTTGAGATGGAGATTGGAGTAACCCATCAGTCATATGGGTTTGATAAGAAGAGGATAATGGAATTCAAAGGAAAATCTACAGAGCACACTGAAAAGAAGATGAGTTTTTCCTTATGCTCAAATTGTGGAAAGAAACATGGAGGTAGTTTTCATAAAGGAAAAAGTAAATGTTTCAAATGTGGAAAGGAAGGTCATCAGGAATTTGAATGCCACAATGATGGGAATAAGTTTTCTAGTGATGCGAACAATGAAAAGGCTACACAGAGTGCACCTCCTACACTTCAATGTTACAAGTGCAGGGAAATGGGGAATTTTTCCAATCAGTGCCCTAATCCAAGGGTTTTTGATGATGATCGATGTCAACTAACTCTTAAGGATAAACACAAAGGAAATTCACATGCAATTTCTATCAGCGATGTGGAGTACAATAACGAAGTGGTGAAAGGTACACTTACCATCCACTCTAATGTAGCAAATGTTTTATTTGATTTTGGATCCACCCACTCCTTTATTTATGAAGAATTTTTTAAGGGTATCACTGTATTACCTCTACAATTAGTTGTTGAGTTAGCTGTGACAACCCCTAATGGCACAACAGTCGCATCAAAAGATTATAATTCTTCTCTGATTGATGTTTTGGGGAAAGTGCTTCCTGCAAATCTTATGATCCTCCCTATAGTGGAATTTTATGTGATTCTTGGCATGGATTGGATTTCTCTATATGGAGCTCATACCAATTGCCAATGAAGGGAAGTCCTAGTTCATATTCCAGATCAATCTTTGATCGTCTTTCGATGCATGGATGAACATAACCTTCCAGTGGAAATTTCTTCCATCTTATGGGCCTTGATTCAACTAAATGAAGTTTATTTATCTCAAATGGTTGGTGAGAAACACACGATTAAGAATATTCCCATTGTACGAGAGTTTGATGATGTATTTCTGGAGGTATTTCCGGGTCTTCCACCAAATCGTGAAGTTGAGTTTTCAATAGAACTCGTACTGGGTGCTTTACCTATTTCAAAGACACCTTATATAATGGCCCCAATTGAGTTGCATGAATTGAATAAGCAACTCCAAGAGAATCTTGATAAGGGTTTCATACACCCTAGTGCGTCACCTTAGGGAGAACCTATTCTGTTTGTTAAGAAGAAATAAGGATCAATGAGACTCTGCATTGATTATCGAGAACTTAACAAGATCACTATCAAGAACAAATATCCTCTCACGTGCATTGATGACTTATTTGACCAACTACGTAGAGCTCAATACTTTTCCGAGATTGATCTTTATTCAGGGTATCATCAATTAATGGTCAAAAGGGAGGATATACCAAAGACGACTTTCCGTACAAGGTGTGGACACTATGAAATTATAGTGATGCCATTTGGTCTTACTAATGCCCCTGCTATCTTCATGGATCTGATGAATAGAGTATTTAGAGACTATCTTGAGCAGTTTGTGGTAGTATTTATAGACGATATTCTTGTATATTCAAAGAGTAAGGAAGAACATGAATATCACTAGAGAATTATATTGACGAACCTGAGAAAGGATAATCTTTATGCCAAATTTACAAAGTGTGAATTTTGGCTCCAAAAAGTTTCATTTTTGGGTCACATAATCTCAAAAGAGGGGATATCTGTGGATCCTACAAAACAGATGTTATCGAATGATGGTCGAGACCAACAATAGTAACTGAGATCTGATGTTTTATTGGTTTGGCTGGATATTATCAACATTTTGTGATAGATTTTTCACGATTATCTAATCCACTCACTAGGTTGACTCGGAAAGGAGTTAAGCTTGTTTGGACAGAGGAATGTGAAGATAATTTCGAGGATTTTAAAAGAAGGTTATCCAGTGCACATGTTCTCACACTGCCTTGTAGTGGAGAAAGGTTTGTGATCTACTGTGATGCATCCAAGAAGGGATTGGGGTGTGTTCTTATGAAAAATGATATGGTGATAGCTTATGCCTCATGAAAGTTGAAAATACATGAGAACAATTACGCAACTCATGATTTGGAGTTAGCTGTGGTAATCTTTGCATTAAAGATTTGGAGGCATTATCTTTATGGAGAAAGGTGTGACATTTATACTGATCATAAAAGTTTAAAGTATATTTTCACACAAAAAGCGATGAATTGAGCCAAAAAAGATGGTTGGAGCTGATTAAGGATTACAACTGCTCAATTCATTACCACCCCGGGAAAGCAAAAAAGGTGGCAGATGCATTAAGTCAACAAGACCGTGCCAGTTTATCCATGATGATGATAAAAAAAGATCCAATATTTAGGGATTTACAAATTATGGATCCTGGAATTATAATGAATTGGGAAGATCGTATCTTTCTCAAATGAATGTTCAACCATCTATGCATGTTAAGATTAAAGAGGCATTGAAAGAAGATGTAGAGTTACAAAAGAAGGTGAGAAATGTTCCTGAATTAAACCTTGATTGTGATGGGATAATAAAGTTCATGAATCGGGTTTGTGTTACTCCCATCCCAGAATTAATGAAGGAGCTGCTGGATGAGGCTCATAGTTCTTCATTATCTATTCATCCTAGATGCACGAAGATTTATAGGGACTAGAAAGAGTACTTCTGATGGGATGGCATGAAAAGAGATGTGGATGAATATGTCTCTTGATTCTTGGTTTGTCAGCAAATTAAAGCTGAGAGACATAAGTCTAAGGGGATGTTACAACCATTACCCATACCCTAATGTAAATGGGAAAACATCACTATGGACTTTGTCACAAGATTTCCTAAAACATCCAAAGGCAATAATGCTATTTGGGTCATAGTTGATCGTCATACAAAGTCTGCACACTTCATTTCTATTAGAGAGGATTTCTCTCTAGATCAGCTTGCCATGATATATGTAAAGGAAAGGGTAAGATTGCATGGAGTACCACTTTCTATTATATCTGATCGGGATCCGAGGTTTACCTCAATGTTCTGGCGAAGTCATCAGCATACTCTCGATACAGAGTTGAGTTTCAGCACATCTTATCATCCTCAGACAGACGGTCAGTCTGAGAGGACAATTCAAACACTAGAAGATATGTTGAGAGCTTGATCTATGGATTTCAAAGTTGGTTGGTATCAACACCTACCTTTGGTGGAATTTTCTTATAATAATACCTTTCACTCCAGTATTCAGATGGCTTCTTATGAAGCTCTCTATGGAAAGAAATACAGGACTCCAACTTGTTGGGATGATGTTGGGGAAAAAAGCTATAAGGACCTGATCTTGTTGATGAGATGGTAGAAAAGGTCCAATCTATTCAACAACACATAAGAGCAGCTCAGAGTCGACAAAAAAGTTATGCCGACAACCGAGGAAAATACATAGAGTTTGACGTGGGTGATAAAGTGTTCTTACGAATATCTCCTTGGAAGAGAGTAATGAGATTTGGAAAGAAGGGAAAGCTGAGCCCTAGGTATAGCGGCTCTTTCGAAATACAGGATCATGTTGGGAAGGTAGGTTACCGATTGGCACTTCCACAGAATATCTCTCAAGTTCACGATGTGTTCCAAGTATCTCTCTTGATAAAGTACATACCCGATCCTTCACATGTACTCAACTCAGAAGTTGTACCGCTGAAAAAAGATCTTTCTTATGAAGAACAGCCGATAGAGATTCTCGATCGTAGTGAAAATGTCCTACGGAACAAGACCACTCGCTTGGTGAATGTTTTATGGAGGAACCACTAATTAAAATAAGCTACATGGGAGCTTGAGGATATGATGAGGGAGAGGTATCCTCATCTCTTTGTTACAAGTGACGAATTTCGAGGGCGAAATTCATTTTAAGGGGGGTAGAATGAAACACCCGAGACTTTTATAAGAAATATTTTGTTTTTATTTTATATAAATCATCAAAGAAATCTTTCACTACACACAACGCTATCTTGTCTTGCTTTACACGCAATTGTGACCTTCCTAGATAGCTTGCGTCGTACGCAATACCGAGTTTCACTAAACAACGATATGCTATTTAAATATTATTAAAACTAGCCGTTAAGAATTGTAATAACCACTTTTTGAAATTTTTTAAATTTTATTTTTCAAAATGGACTTCATTTTTGGATTTGGAATATTGAAATTACCCTTGGTTGAAATTTTGATATTTTTCTGGAAACATTCAAATTTTGATGAATAGTGAAAACACTGGGTTACTATTTAAAAACCGACTTTTTATTTAAATAATTATTTATTTTATTTAAAATTATTTGAAGGAAAAATTGATATATAAAACCTATATAAGTTCAATGTAATTCATTGGAGTAATTTTATAATAATTTTAGATATATAAAAATTTTATTGAACTTTTCACCGTCTTTTACCCACCTCCTAGGAGAATTTGCAAATTTACATAAAACATAATTTTACCGCTTTTGTGAGTGGAATTTAAAAAATCCTAGAGACACGGTTGATGTCAGTAAGTAAAATCTTTATCGATGAGATGAAAATAATTTTTTGGTGAATAGAGACTTTTTACTTTTTTTTACCACGGTTAAAAGTAAATAGGGTAATTAAGGGTAAAAATGATATTATTATTACCATAACACATGTTTTAATTATATTGGGTATGTTTAATTCGACAAAACAAACCTTAGGGATAAAATATGACCATTTTGGCCCACTTGGAATAGATTAGGTCATTTATTACTAATTTATTTAAAGAAGGGTTAAAATTGTTAAATTTAAAGTTTAATAAGTAAATAATTTTTAATATAGATGTATACATAAGATAAATTCGACAATAAATATTAATTATAAATCTAAAACTATTTTCTACATAATGGTTTTTTATCTTTAATTTTTAGACATTAAATAATGAAATTTATTTATGACACAAAGATGATGCAGTAATTATCTTATTAATGAAATATTGACATTATTGATGTTATAAATACCGAAATAAATGTAATTTTAGACTTATTATGAATTAAACTAATTATGTAAGTTAATATGACATGTTAGTATTGATTTAATTAACTTTTTTCGAACTAATAATTCTGTTATGATTTTTACAAAAATCAATTAATAAATAGTGTCAAAATTGACATAAAATAGTTTTTAAAACAAATTTTAAATTATTAATTGTTATTTTATTCATAAAAATATAAGGTTCGGCCAAATTACTTAGATAAGGTTATATATATTAATAATAAACAACTTGGGGTTCTTTTTTCTTGTTATAGTAAGTTTATTAACCTTATAGTGTTAGAACACAAAAAGACACGGTAAAAGTAAAATTATCTAACTTAAAGTTAAATCTAAATGGTAAGGTTTAAATAGTAAACTAAACCTGAAAAAATTGTATTGGATGATATTATATCGACCCATATACACCTTAGATTTTAAATAAATCAATTCGGAGCTATTTAAAACTGAATATGGCGCTATAATAAAATAATATTTTTAGTTTCTCCAAAGGCACCCCTCTCCTCCCTTATAAAAGGGAACCTCCTCCCTCTCTTCCTCACATCACTTTGAGCCTTCAAGATCGGCCAAACCTTGGAAATTTCTCCTCTCCACTTCCCTAGAAACATCTTAGAGGTCCTATTCATCTTAAAAGACCAATTTTAGTGCCCTAAAAGGAGGTCTCAAAGTGGCGCTTCAAAGAAGAGGTAATGTCCATTTCTGATTCATTCAACATTATTTCTTTTTCCACTTCTTCTTTTGTTGTTTAATTATTAATTAATAACATAAGTATCACTCATATACTTATATGTTATTATAATTATGAAACAACCCTATTTCACCATCTATCCATCCTACGGAAAATGAAATCACCCTGCGTGAGTACGTACGGAATACCGTCTCCACGCCGTAGTGTAATCTATTTTCCACCAGCACCTTACTTGTATGGGTATAATGGTGTAAATAATGAATATATATGATTATTTTAAATTGATATTGATTCTGAAAAAGTATACATACACTCCAATACAATTCCACGATCATGGGAACGATGTCATCGCTCGGGTGTACGTACGGAATATTGTCTCCATGATGTGATGTGACTCGTTCTACATGACTTTCATTGCATAATGATTACATAAATGAATTGGGTGAATAAATATGATATATATTACACTAATACCATTCTGGAAATGAGGTATCTATAACCTAAAAATAAGAAGAAGAATTTATTCGATGAAACACGCATAAGAACAAAAAGTAATAAACACCTGAAAACAAGTAGCAATGAAATATTACTAATAATAAGCTAAGAATATGACCATATATGATATCATAACAATGATTATGATTCTATAATAAGTCCATGACATTATTTAGATCATTGTATAGGAGGTTCAGACACATACGAAGCAAATCGGACCTAAGGTAAGGGAAATATCATAATCTCATTTTTATCAGAGATTATTTATACATTGGAATTTACTGGGGTGTATTTTATCATCCACATCCATGTTTTCTCAATATGTAATATTTATATCCTTATACAATAGTTTATATCCAATTTTACCCTTCGGTGAGTTTTTAGTAAATGATTTGAAAGGAATCTTTTTTCGTTTTTCGTACGAGGTACTTTTTGACTTTTCTGACAAAAGTACGACATGAATGTTTTTTTAACATATACGACATGAATGGATTTTTAGAACATTATTTACAAGAAGATTCATTTACAAGTTTTCAAGTTTATTTTTATTCAAATTATTTTAGTTTAGAATTGTATGACATGATAATAAAGGAAAATTGTTTTTGAAGTAGAAAGGATATTTTCCTCATGAATGGAGTTCAAGTGTTTTATCAAAGTTATTTTCCATCTAAGATAATAATGGTTTCTGTTTCTATCCCTATTATTACATTGATTTGATTATGTTGTGATGGAATTTTTTTTAGGAATTCCATTATCTTATATGAATTGTTTTATGATGTCACGATATTTAAGAATCCCATTTTTATTACATGGCTTATACAATGATGTGTGATTTTTTTTTGATTTTGTGGAACACATAAGAATAGTATCATTTTGAGATGGGTGGGACCTATATCTCCCTCCAATGCATTGGGTAATGATTTTATATCTCATGAGGTAGACATGGTTGGAACGACAGGTTAAACCGGTTCAGTGAAATAGGACTGAAACAAGGAATGAACTTGGTTCAGAAATGGAATTTGTCCACTAAGATAGTATTGGAAATGAGTCTTGACTAATAAGAAATGATTCTCTATGATTATGTGTGTATTCCACAAATATTCATGTTTTATGTTATGATTATTGTGATTACATTTCACTACCATGATTTATCCCATGTTATGAAATTTTGATCTATTTTGCAGGGTAAGATTTCCAAAATGTTATGCTCCTATGAATATGATGTGATTGATATTTCTTTTGTTTACCCTTACTGGGAATTTTAGCACACCCTTTTGTATGTTTTCTTTCCCCATGTCTGGACGAATATTATTATGTAAGATATGCCAAAAAGGACTATATATATGATGAAATAAATGGGAGACAGTGTAGACACTTTATGAAACAGTTGTTTATGTTTCGCAGTTTCTAAAGACACTATACTAATAAAGTCCTTTCATGGTTTTGTTATATGTTGTAATAAGTGTACTACAATTTTGAAGTACTAACAATGTATGTAAAGTATGGGTCGTTATTCTTCTTGAAAACAATTTAAGAACAATATTATCTATAATAGAGTAGAAAATGTAAAAACTAAAACAATATACCATGAATAGCTTGATTAGAACAAAATTCATGAATTTCTTGAGTGACAGAACATAAGAATTCATCAATTAAAATATAATGGTCAACAATCTCGAAAAGTGATGAGATTTCCTCCATAAACTATTATAACTTGGTAACTTGGGATCATACTCTACATGTATGAAAACAAAAAAAACATGAAGTTTAAAATATCATGATTATATTTACATTCATGATATTACATGTTAAATAGATTTCTATAGACCAAGAAAAATAATTTAGGTGCAGAATAAAACATGAGTCTCATAGAAGGAAAATTGAGAAAACACATTTTTAATAATTTAGTTACTTTTGAAACATAACACCCATGATTTAAAATTTATAAAAAGGATATTATAATACCTATACAAAATTTATAATATATATAGAATGATATCATGGAAATTACATACACAACACAAATGTAATGAGTGTACACCATAGCATGTATCTCACGAGAATAAAAAGTGAGTTTAAATCCCCTTACTCTGTGTCTTGACTCTCATCGTACTCATTCAAACCACCAGTATTATAAAAATAAATTTATTATACATCATTTAAAGAACCATATTTTTATATCTAATAACATATATGGTTTTATTATGACCAAAAATTACCATCTTATTATCCATCCCATGTTAAGGTTTCTGTAACATCCTGTTACGTTTTCAGGTACTTCTGATGTCACTAAGTGCCTATGTTTTGTAGTAGTGACTTAGGGGTGCATTTGGGTGAAATTTTATGTAAAAATAATAGGCAATGGCTTGTTCATGGTTTGCGCATGGTTTGATAAACCATGCGATCATACCGGGCCAACCTAGCAGCACTGGAAAATGGGGTACGCACGGTTTGGTAAACCGTGTGACTAAACCGTGAGGACCAGCAACCCTGGACAGTGAGATCCGCATGATGTGTTAACGGTTTGAAAATCCATGCAGACAAACCATGCGGTCACTTAAAACAAGATCCTTAATTTGTGGATCTCAGCTGTTTTGCCTCTAAATGCTTTTTTTTCCTCCTTAGTGGCCCTAACTCGGGATTTGTCTTCTCCTGGGGTCAGAGAGGGTTCTTCTTTTGTTCCGGAGGTGATCCAAAGGCTCCTCTTGGTGAATCGAAGAAGGATTTTCAAGGAATGTGATCTTTCTTCTTCTTTCTTGATCAGTTTCATAGATCTACTTAGATCTACTTCTTATCTTCCCTTGGTTTCTTAGATCTATGACCGTTATGGGTAGATCTAAGTGTGTAGATGCCAAAATGATGATTTTTGGTCTTGATCTTTCTAGGAGAAGGGATCAAGGAATGGTTTCTGGAGAATCAACAAGGATTCTTGAGTTTTCTTCATCCTATGTGGTTTTGGCCCAAACCCTTGAGGTAGGTGGTTCTGTCCCATCATGCCAAGTTTATTGTCATTGTATTTTCTTGATTTATTTCAATTATTTATTTAAATTCAATTTCTCAAGTTTCTTTCAATCAAATTTATGAAAAACTCGATTCCATCGAATTGATATATTTAAAATGGTTTTGGCATGAAAATTTAGAAAAACCCAATTTCATTGAATTGGGTGTGTTTTTGGAAAATTGGACAATTTAAATTGTTTAATTGAAATTTTGGATTTGATGGAAATGTTTTTCAATTAGATTGTTGAATTTAACCGTGTAAATGAAATGTGGAATGATGGAATTGGTTTTCAATGGATTTCAAACTTATGAAAATGTCTTGAAATGATTTGATAGAAACCCATTGGTTTTATCTTGTACAAGAGGCATGTTTTGAATAAAACCTGTTTTGGTTTTAAATGGAATGAAATTGGATCTTTTGAAATGGAATAATGGGAATAATCGTATTTTAATCTTTCTTAAAATAGTTATCCCATCATATAAGAGCGCATGCAAGCCTCAGATAGTTAGTGAGTTATTTGGATACACTCTACGCTACGACAACGTTCTAAAACATACATGTGGAGAGTCATATCCCTGGAGAGTTGTTGACGAGTCTCTTTTGGCCATTTTCATAGGGATGTGTGTATACACATCTTACTGAGTTCACATAGAGAGGGCAGAATCCTATAACGGGTTAATACTACCGTATCTTTTGGAAGATGACCATGTTGCTCGCCTGAATATTTATATTTGTGATATAAATGTATGCCATTGCTTTTGAACTATTTTACATGCCTGCTGAATTTATATACACTGTTTTATATAAATGTTTTTCTTTAAGCTGTTTTTTAGGAACATTCCATCATTTGAAAAGCCATTGCATAAAAATGTTTATTCTATCATTTGAAAATGTAGAGCATAATTTTTTAAAATATGCTTTTGAATTGCCAAACTTGTTTATTTGAAAAATTGAAATTTTTTCTTCAGATAATCTATATTTGGTATCTGTTATATAATCTTTGGTGATATCCTTCTGGGATTAGGCTCACACCCTACTTTTTCCTTTGGGTGTTTATAGACTTTCTTCTTCAAGGATCGAGCAATGGGAAAGGACCTCTTAGAGGTGGATCCAGTTGTTGATCTCTGGTCTTGGTGAGTTGTGTCCTTAGGGACTTTGGGACTGTTTTTCCCTTTTCAGTACTTGGGTTTTAGTACTTTGGCATTTCATGCCTCTTTATATTCTCGTACATTACTCCCAGTGGTGTTTCTTTTGTTAAGCATGCTGTTTTGTTTTACTCTTGCTTCTGCATTCTTGTGGAAAAATCATTCCCCCTAGTATGTTTTATGATTCCAGGTGCTAGTCGCTAACCCATGGGGATTAAGAATGCCCTTCGGGTTATGTCAGGGCTGGCTCAGTTATTGGGTTACCAGGGTACCCAGGTTGGTTCGTGACAAATTGGTATTAGAGGGAAGTTTTTTGAACATCTTCCCTTGATGACAGTATGAATTTGAGTTTTCTTGTCGGGACTTAGGAGGTAGATGTGATTGAGTGTCTGGCCAGCTCTCACAGTAATAAACCTTATGTCACCAGGGGTAGTTAGGGGAATACGACTTGTGGATTAGTTCTAGTATTTTCTCTGTTTTGATTTGGATAGAGTGGAATCCAAATCGTATATTTCTTCTTTTAAGATTAGTTTTCCTTGTTACTCGGTTGGTGTCTTAATATCTATCTTTTCTAGTGTTTTGTAGCATCATGCGTACGAAAAGACATGGGAATCAGATCCAAAAAGAGGCTACTGTTGATCCTCAGAAAGGGAGACCTATTGTGGATCTGAGTCTGGTTGAGGTGATCGTTCGCACTGCCCAAGCTCTAGGACATGCACCACCTCTAGTCCCTATTTAGACTCCAACATTAGATCCTCAATGTGATATTCTCCAAAGTTGTTCTCAAGAGTTCCTATACCAGATGCCACCAGTTTTCAATGGCTCCACTGACCCTCAACATGAGGAGGAATGGTTGAGTAAGATTGAATGTCTGTTTGGGTGTTTGGAGAAACCTGAAGTGATCAAGGTGATTTGTTCCACCCTCGTGCTGGAGGGACCAAGCTGAAGATGGTGGGACACGATGGTGACGACATGGAAAAATGAGGGTTTGGAGTGGAAAGACTTTAGGTTTCTTTTCACTGATCACTTCTATCCAGAATCAATGGTGTTTTCTAAGGATGTGGAGTTTTTCAAGCTTTATCAGGCCAACAAAACCATGACTGAGTACTCAAATTGCTTTTCTGAGTTCATACAGTTTGCTCCTGAAATTCTATCTAATGATAGGATGAAGGCCTGTTGATTTGAGTTGGGGATTCGATCAGATATTCGTTCTAAATTTTTCTTATTGAAGTTTCCCACTTATGCCGATGTGCTGGATAGGGAAATGATGGTTGAGATGGATTTGGCAGGAATGTCAGGGTTGCATGAAGTTCCTTTTCATTCTAATGGCAGTGTTGGTTCCTTTAAAGGAAAATGGAAGCAAGATTTTTCTCATAATAGTTCTCAGCAACATAGTCTTTCCAGACCTCTAGTATCACCAGGAGGGGCTTCCTAAACTTATGATCAGTGTGGGAAGCCAGGACATTATAAGAGGGTTTGCACTGAGGCACCCAAGAACTATAGCTCCTGCGGAAGTTTAAGGAACCTACACAGATTCTGCCATTACTTCTCTACTTCGTGTAGTGGAACAAGGTCATCAAAACCTCCGGAAATAGTGGGGAAATCAAATGCTTATCTTGCTAAAAGGTTCCAGCCATAGGCATCAAGAACAAAGCTTATCCATGCAGTGGAAGAGTCGTCAGAGGTAGCTGAAGCATGTCCTGCGACTGTGAGAGGTACCATCACTATAACTTCATCCTTAGTGAAATCACTTTTAAATACATCTTAATATCACTCTTTTATTTCAACTCATATTGTTTATATAATTTATCTACCCATGGAACTTTTGTCTTGTTAAATGGATATTACTACACCACTTAGTACGGTGAGAGAGAAGGGTCTCCGAAGTCCTGCTTGCATCTTCTTTCTATCAGATGTCAAGCTTGTTTGTGATTTTTTGGTTCTCGACATTAAATATTTTGACGTCATATTTGGGATAGATTGGCTCATCGCCAATAAATCCCGGATTGATTGCCACCTCCGACAGGTCTACCTTACAACACCCAGTGGTGTGCCTCTTGTTTTTCAAGGAGAATGGGACTCCAAGTCAGGCAGAGTCGGACCTTTATATCCAGATATGGGGAAAATAAAATCAGTGATTTATTTTGATCAAGAGAAAGATCCAATGAGTGGTGATCTTCTTTCAGTCGTCACTGAGTTTCCAAACGTGTTTCCTTCTGACTTCTCTGGTATGCCACCGATAAGGGAGATCAATTTTTCAATTGAGTAATGCCTGGTACTCTACCTGTTTCTATCCCTTATTGTTGAATGGCTCCAGCCGAATTAAAAGAACTGAAGTCTCAGTTAGACGATCTTCTTGAGAAAGGTTTTATATGCCCGAGTGTGTCACCGTGGGCAGCACCAGTTCTCTTCGCCATGAAGGCCGATGGTTCTCTAAACTTATGTGTTTATTATTTAAATCTCAATCAAGTTACGATAAATAATAAGTTTCTGTTACCACGAATTGATGATTTGTTTGACCAATTGAAAGGGGCAAAGTGGTTTTCAAAAATTGATCTTCGATCTGGTTACCATCAGTTGCGTATAAATGAATTTGACATTCATAGAACCACCTTTCGAAGTAGGTATGTTCATTATGAGTTACTTGTCATGACCTTCGGCCTATAAAATGCTCCTACAGTTTTCATGACCTTGATGAATCAAGTTTTCCATGTGTATCTGGATACCTTTGTGGTAGTATTTGTAGATGACATCGTTGTATACTCCATGTCTGATGAGGATTATGTGCATCATCTTAGAATAGTTTTGGGTCTTCTAAGGAATCACTTTCCTTATTCAAAGCTTTAAAAGTGTGATTTCTTGATTCAGGAAGTGAAATTATTTGGACATGTCATGTCAGAAAAATGAATATCAATTGATCCTGAGAAGGTGAAGGATGTTATGACTTGGGAACAACCACGAAATATTTTCGAGATTCGGAGCATCTTGGGCTTAGCTGGGTATTATCCCCAGTTTGTTAATGACTTCTCAAAGTTAGCCTCTCCAAATACTGCTCTGACTAAAAAGGGAGTGATGTTTTATTAGAATGATAAATGTCATAGTTCTTTTGTTGATCTAATGCGTCTTTTTTCTACTGCGTCGGTGTTTACTCTTCCTGAGGCTGGGACAGGTTACGTGGTCGTCTATGATGCATCGGGTTCAGGGTTGGCATGTGTCCTTATGCAAGGAGATCATGTTGTTTCTTATGGATCGCATCATCTTAAGCCTCATGAGAAGAACTACCCTACCCATGACCTTGAACATGCAGCTGTAATGAACGTACTCAAGTGTTAGTGACATTACCTTTATGGAGAAAGGTTTACTGTCTATTTAGACCATAAAAGCTTGAGTTACATATTCTCTAAAAAATATTCGAATCTCTGCCAAAGGCGTTGGGTGGAGTACCTGCAATCTTTTGACTTTGACATTGCCTATACCCAGGGGAAATGGAATGTAGATGCAGATGCATTAATCAGGAAACTTCTATCTCAGGCTATGAAAGAATATTCAGAAGAGTGGAGTTTAATGGCTCTTTTTTCACAGTTTCATATTGGAGTTCAGTGGAAGGGTAATGAAGTTTCTTTAGCCAGTGTTCAGTTGACTTCTTCTCTCCTATGTTTGATTATTCAGGAAAAACATATATATGTTTAGTTCCATAGTACTATGAACTCTCTTTATGGTGGGGAGACCGACACCCAGTGGTCGTTCTCCAAAGAGGGTGTGTTGTGTTTTCGAAACCGTTATGTTGTTCCGCTATTGGCAAGGATGGATGTGATGGGGGTTTTCCATAACTCTCAGTGGGCGGTACACCCAGGAACCAAGAAGATGTTCTATGACATGCGGTGACAGTTCTGGTGGCCATGTATGAGATGAGACATTGCCGAATTATTATCTCGTTGCTATACATACCAGCAGGTGAAAGCCGAGCACCAAAAACCTCCGGGTTTTCTTCAACCACTTCTAGTCCCTACATGGAAGTGGGATGAAATATCTATGGACTTTGTAGTTGGGTTACCTCAAACTCAGAGGAAGAAGAACTCGAAATGGGTTGTGATAGACATGCTGACCAAGTCACCTCACTTTATACCTATTCAAGATGCAACCAAAGCTAAGGAGTTGGTAAATATCTATGTGAATGAAATAGTTCATTTGCACGAAGTTCCATCTGCAATAGTCTCTGATAGGGATCCTTGGTTTACTACTTGATTTTGGGGAGGCCTTCAGGAGGCACTATGATCTCAGGTCCGTTTGAGCACGGGCTACCATCCACAGTCAGATGGCCAGATAGAGAGGGCTATTAATATTCATGAGGACATGCTCTCCGCTTGACTTCTCAACATTGGTGGATCTTGGGATGATCATCTGGGGTTAGATGAGTTTTCTTATAACAACAGTTATCAATCTGCGATTAAAATGGATCCTTTTGAGGCATTGTATGGTCGTCCTTGTAAATCTCCCTTATGTTGGTCGAAGATTGGTGAATGTTATTTGGTAAGACCGAGTTTGGTCCAAGAGATGACAGCTAAGATCTAGTTGAATCATTAGAGAATGTTGACAGCACAAAGTCAGTGCAAGTATTTTGTGGACCGTCATCGTAGACCTTTAGAGTTCTCGTTTGGTGACCATGTGTTCTTTAAAGTTTCACCTCGTTTTGGTCATTGATGGCTTGGGAGGAAAGGGAAGCTTGGCCCTCATTTTTTGGGACCATTCAAAGTTTTTGGTATTGTGGGAAAAGATACTTACAATATAGCTCTACCACCATAAGTGACGTAGATACATAACATGTTCCATGTATCACAGCTGTGGAAGTAGCTCTCCGATCCATCTCACGTTGTAGGGTGGAGTGATCTTGAAATTGAACCAGATTTATCTGTGACGAACGACCAGTCATGATTTATGATTCTGAGACCAAGGTACTTCATGGGAGAACGATACCTCTGGTCTGTATAATTTGGAAGCATGGTTCAGATTCTCATGAGACGTCAGAGAGGGAGGAACTAATGAGAGACCAGTGGCCTCATCTTTTTGATGTGGATGTTTCTTCATAGGATTTCTGGGGACTGAAAGGTCTTATGGTGGGGATTTTGTAACATCCGGTTACGTTTTCAGGAACATTTGATGTCTCTATGTGATTCTGTTTTGGAGTAGTGACTTGGGGGTACGTTTTTGTGAAATTTTATGTAAAACTACAAGGCAATGGCTTGTGCACGGTTTGCTCACGGTTTGATAAACCGTGCGATCAAACTGTTCCAACCTAGAAGCAGTGGACAGTGGGGTTCGCACGGTGTGCACACGGTCTGGTAAACTGTGCACCTAAACCGTGCGGACCATCAACCTTGGACAGTGTGATCCGCACGGTGTGTGCATAGTTTGACAAACCATGCGGACAAACCATGCGGTCACTTAAAACTAGATCATTAAATTGTGGATCTCGCCCGTTTTGCCTCTAAATGCTTCATTTTTCCTCCTCAGTGGCCCTAACTCGGGATTTTTCTTCTCCTGGGGTCAGAGTGGTTTCCTCCTTTGTTCCGGAGGCGATCCAAAGTCTCCTCTTGGTGAATCGATGTGTGATTCTCAAGGTATATGATCGTTCGTCTTCTTTCTTGATCGGTTTCTTAGATCTACATAGATCTACTTCTTCTCTTCCATTGGTTTCTTAGATCAACACCCGTTATGGGTAGATCTAAGTGTGTAGATGCCAAAATGATGAGTTTTGGTATTTATCTTGCTAAGAGAAGGGATCTAGGATGGGTTTTTGGAGAATCAACCAGGATTCTTGAGTTTTCTTCATCTGTTGTGGTTTTGGTCCAAACCCGTGATGTAGGTGGTTCCATCCAGTCTTTCCAAGTTGATTATCATTGTATTTTCTTGAATTATTTCAATTATTGATTTAAATTCAATTTCTCAAGTTTCTTTCAATCAAATTGTTAAAAAACTCGATTCCATCGAATCGAGATATTTGAAATGGTTTTGGCATGGAAATTTAGAAAACCCCAATTCCATTGAATTGGGTGTGTTTATCGAAAATTAGTCAATTTAAATTGTTTAATTTAAATTGTGGATTTGATGGAAATGTTTTTCAATTATATTGTTGAATTTAATTGTAGAAATGAAATGTGGAATGATGGAATTGGTTTTGAATGGATTTCAAACTTATGAAAATGGCTTGAAATGATTGGTAGAAACCGATTGGTTTTATCTTGTGTAAGAGGCATGTTTTGAATAAAACATGTTTTGGTTTTAAATGGAATGAAATTGGCTCTTTTGAAATGGAGGAATGGGAATGATCAAATATTAATCATTCTTAAAATAGTTCACCCATCATGTAAGAGCGCATGCAATCCTTAGAAAGTTAGTGAGTTATTTGGATATACTCTAAACTACGACAATGTTCTAAAATATACATATGGCGGGTCACATCCCTGATGGGTTGGTGACGAGTATCCATTGTCCATTATCATAGGGACGTGTTTATACACATCTTGTTGAGTTAACATAGAGAGTGTGGAATCCTATAACTGGTTAATATTATCGCATCTTTTGGAAGATGACCATATGGCTCGCCTGAATATTTATATTTGTGATATAAATGCATTCCAATTCTTTTGAACTATTTTATATGCCTTCTGAATTTATATAAAATGTTTTATATTAATGTTTTTCTTAAGCCACTGTTTTAGGAACATTCCATCATTTGAAAATCCTTTGCTTAAAATTGTTTATTCCATCAATCGAAAATGTAGAGCATAATTTGTCAAAATATTCTTTTGAATTACCAAACATGTTTATTTGAAAAATTGAAATTTTTTATTTGGATAATCTATATTAGGCATCCGTTATGGAATATTTGGTGATATCCTTATGGGATTTTGCTCAGACCCTACTTTTTTCATTCGGGTGTTTGTATACTTTATTCTTCTAGGATCATGGAATAGGAAAGAAACTCATGGAGGTGGATCCAGTTGTTGATCTCTGGTCATGGTGAGTTGTGTCCTTAGGGACTTTGGGACTATTTTTCCCTTTTCAGTACTTGGGTTGTAGTACTTTGTAATTTCATGCCTCTTTGAATTCTGGTACATTACATCATTGGAGTTTCATTTGTTATGAATACTATTTTGTTTTACTCTTGCTTCTGCATTCTTGTGGAAAAATCACTCCTACTAGTATGTTGTACGATTCCAGGTGCTAGTCGCTGACCCGCGGGGATCGAGAACGCCCTTCGAGTTATGTCAGGGCCAACTCAGTTATCGAGTTACCAGGGTACCCGGGTTGGTTCGTGACAGTTTCACTTCGGGTAATATTCCCATTGTTTGTCATATATGTATTAATTTGTTCTATTGTTGATCTTTATACCTATATCATGATTACAGAATTTACAAAATGACAATAATATCATTTATATAAAATATATTTTTATTAAAATAATTTATAGAATATATATGTATGAAACGGAATACATCATTCATGGGGATGGAAGGTCGTATGTATGCATGAACGTTATTTCCATTTAATTTTCATATTCAGAAATAGAACATAAATGTAATATATATATATATATCATTGTTACATTATATTTAAGATATAATTTATTTTCATAGAAATGATCCTTAATTCCTTGTTTTTTTGAATGAATCGTATCGCTTTGAGGGATGGTAGGCCACCCTTCCCCACAAATGAAATTATCGTATTTACATAAGATGGAATGAAAAAATAAATTTACAAATAAAAATTAAAAAATCATAATGAAATTAAAAATATAATATATATCATATAGAAAAATATTTTCCATTATATTGGATACCCTCAGAGGCTGAAAAGGAAACATGAACAATCGTCATTCTGTGAGGGAGTAGATTGTCGTACACAGAAACAATATGTTTATTACCAAGTTGATATAGGTTTGTGTATGTGTAGTTTGAAAAATTTACATAACAAATCCTAGTATATTGAGAATAGTTTTCTATATAAGTTTATAAATATTGGATTTGGAGGGTGTGGAGTTGTAAAATAATAGAAAGTATTTAATATCACATGTTGACTCTTAATCGGGTAACTCTTATGAATTTGTACCAAAATGATTCATTGGATTTCCTTCATACCAGGGGATGGATTCTAGGAGGAGGTAATGCTTTTTGGAAAGTTTATTGACAAGGTTTTATGAATTTAATATTTTTACGATGTGTGAGGATGTGGAATGGGGGTGGGAGATTTTAATAGGGAACGAAAAGGACTCACTTTGAATTTTTATAATCTAAATAGGTGTAAACATGCTATTTTCTAAAAAAAATACATAAGATACCGAAACACTCAACTATGGATTGTTTATTTCCAGATATAGACATAAAATTGGTTTTGGAGATGTTTATAGATCATTTGGGACCTTAATTTTATGGTTTAGTTTCTAATTAAGCTTAATTTGGCCTTAATATCTATGATTAATATTAATCACTTTTACAAATCATTTTGGTCAAAAATTAAGTTGAAATTATTATAATATAATTATTATACATAAAAAAATGGTGTGTTTCTATTTTTTTTAAATTAAAATAATATAGTTGGAAAAATTAATATTAATGTTAGTCCTATAGATGGGACGAAATAATGGGGTTTTAACGAAGAAAAAAGCACACAAGTTTATTTGTATTTTTTTATTCAATTTCTAATAGAGTTTAATTATAATGAATTTAAATTTATTAATAGATGTAATGTTTATATAATTTTAACTAAAAAAATATAATATCATTTTAAATTAATAATTAATTTATCAAAAATGCAGTTTTTAACTAAAAACCACTATTTTAACTGTTCATCAAAAAATGATGTTTCCCAAGAAAAATACTGAAAAATAATCCTAGTATAATTTAGACATTCTGAATTAAAAAATAATTTTAATTTTATCATATTATATTTCTTAATTTTTCTAAAATTAATTTTATTATTATAATCATCTCATTCAAGAAAATGGTTATTTTAACATTAAAGGGGTTCACCAAAAATTAAATATTTCATTATCAATATATTATATATATATAAAAATATAATAAACAATATTTTAAACGTTGTTATTATTATTAATATAATTTTTTTAATATATAGGTTACAATTATCTACTTTAAATAATAATATGAAAAAATTTCTTATAAACTCAGTGTTGCTTGCATCATATTCCAAGTCGATGTTGCTTGTAACATTTTCCAGGCTATATACCATGTTGGTTCCATGTGAAAGGAATGTTTGATTTAGTGAATTTATTGACATAAGTGCAAATTTAATTTTTTGGGTCAAACAACTTTGTGACCATAATAATATTTCCGGTTGTATTCATTCATTTTTCATATTCATTTATAATATATTGGTATGCTATGAATTCATATTTTATTATGTAGGCCATACATTTTTTTAGATTAGTTAATAATATTCATAAACACAAATTTAAAATAAAATTTTTGTAATACTCTATTAATTAATCATATTTTAATAATATATTACTATTTATTAAGCCTCGGTCTTGTGTGTTACTCATGTCATCGAGGAAGGTCATTTTTACATATAACAAAATCTTACCTCAGTGTTCCATGTTGATCATGGAACATATTATATTGTGTGCAATGCATGATTAACTTAGTTTTTCTTATAAATAAACCCAAACATTAATATTTTACATATAATAAACTATATTCAGTATTGTAAGAATGAAAAATATTAATAAGGAAAGATTCTGTTGAATTAAATTCACAAAATCTCATGGTGTTACAGATACTTTTTTTAAAAGTTTGAGGCCGAAACCCCATTTTATTATTAAATCAGTACATATACTTATTTTGACTGGGAAGAGGGAGACCAATTACAGAGCCCGATGGCCCATTAGGAATATATCTTATTACATGGCCCATAGGCCTGACCATTTGTCCCAAGGCCCATTCATTAAATAGTAATGCTACATTACCCACCTACTACTTTACTGCACATTACCCACTACTGCTACAGTGTGTGCCACCACTATAGTTTCCATCATCGCTACAGTGCCCGATGTAGCTACAATACCTTTGTTTCTATAGTACTGCTATAGTACCTTCACCCAATGGGTTTTGAAACTCCATTTTTTGTAGGATTATAGGGTGTTTACCACTAAGCTAAAACCCAACTATAAGGAGTTAAAGATATGTGGCCAAATTAATATATATTATTCCTTGGTCATCTGAAAATAGATATGACCATTCTTGATATTTTTTAAAATATGTGTGGATTCTATAATTTTTTATTGTTATTATTAAATTTTAGAGTGTATATAATCCCCAACATATCCCATTAATCCATTACATCTACGTGGAAACATTAACCATATAGGGAGTCTTGTATGAGCACTTTTGGTTCCCAAATCTAGTTATTTTAGAATGAGTTGGTCCATGACATTACAAACCTTGTGCTAAAATACTTAATATAATGAAGGTATTACTACATAATAGATCTGACTAATGTGCTGGGCTCCCCAATTATGCCTTAAAAAAACTACCCCCTAAAATGATCATGTTATATCATTTCTAGATCAACTCATACCATGAAAGTTTCTAAAAAATATCTTTTCCCAATATCATTAGATTGTTATATAGGCCACATAATTGGAATTTAATTTCTAAAATTCTATATATTTCCTTTGTATTTACAGAACATATACTTTTGTAATATTGGATTCGAGGTCTTCCAAAGGTTGTAGAAGAATGTGCACTACCACCCTGAATTTCTTATAAGTATAAAATTATATAAATAACCATTGGAAATTTATTACCACTCAATTAACTCCCACATTTATAATAGAAATATAAATATCATCTCATTCATAATCCCCTTTTATATTCTATATTGGATTGAACATATTTATTTTTTTACTTTAGATAAGGTACATATGTTAATTAATATCACATGTATTTGAAAATTATTCTTCATCTACATTAAATAGCCCCTAGATTTTGACTCCTTATATCCAACTAATGAATGATTAATGTGACGTGTGTTGGTGAATTTACTAATTTATTAAATAATGTAAAACTATGCTTGTTATAATTTTATATGCACTCTCGGGGCACTTCTAGATATCAATTATATGAAAAAACTACTTAAATAATAACACCTACAATCTCTTCTAATTAATCTTATTTCCCTTCTTCTATTAAATAATGAAATCTTATCATCAATGAGATACTTATTAAATTATTAAAGTACAGAGTTTTGTTTATTGTTTTCCTATAGTATCGATAGTAAAAAATTAGTGGCAGAGCTGTTTAATCCAAACTTAAAGACCCTAAGGTGATGTAACTAAAAAAATTCATCGGATGATGAAATAGGAAATCATTTAAAAT
Source organism: Viscum album (assembly GCA_963277665.1). Classification (NCBI taxonomy): domain Eukaryota; kingdom Viridiplantae; phylum Streptophyta; class Magnoliopsida; order Santalales; family Viscaceae; genus Viscum; species Viscum album. Next base: position 692,835,111 of record OY728132.1, on the reverse strand, counting down.
ATCCTTCATTATAAGCTCCCATCAAACTGTGTCTCTTCTAAAAAACAATAGTGTCTAAGAAAACCCTTTATAAATAAATGGGTTAATATAAGTTCTAGAAGGAATCATATTATATTCTCATTCATCTTGTATAATAGTGGGAGTATGTCAAGGAATAAATATATATATATATAAGTGTTGAATAATATAAGGTTTTTCTTTAAATTTTTTTTTTAAAAAAATTTATTAACTTAGTGTTATTTAGTGTATAACTCTATCCCCTATCATATTCATTTCCATTGATGTAATGTTTATTTAATTTATAAAATATTTAAAAAATAATTTTGATGAAAAATTTAAATATATTCATGAAATATATTGATAAAACATTAAAAATGGAATTTTATATATACAATTAGTCCATGTTTTATTCATATTAACCTACTCATAGATAATAAAAAATTATAAATACTAAAATATTTATCATTTTGGTTTCAGATAAAAAAAATATTCAATTGTTTCTAAATTAATTTGAAATAAATATAGGAAAACTCATAACAGTATAGGGATTCCAATATTATTTAATTTATATATTTATATCTATATGTGAATTATGATAAATAGGAAAATAGTTGTTAGTCTATATTTACAGAAAATAAAACTAAATCCATTCCATACTACGCTTGGTTAATAAATACTTCACCATAAATAAGTTTTACATGTATATTTTTTTGTTACTTATGATATCACAAAAATATTATCACATGTCTACCCTCAAAATACATGGCCTTAGTCTTACTTTGATAATATGTTTTAAATATGATATCTTGATAACCCGAAAAATACCTAAATTAAGTCACCACAAAAACTTAGGAACATTTACCAAATTATTTTGGATTACATAAGCACTAAGGGGTAATAAAATTATATGTGTGTGTGTGTGTGTGTGTCTGTGAGTGTGTGTGTGTGATTATGTCAATGAAAATTAATAAAAATTTCATCAAGAGTACCTACACAATAACAATTTCTCTTTTTCTAGGATAGTAATATATACAACAATCAACATTTAAAGGAAAATATACATAAAAAATATTATAAAATACCTTTAAAAATTAAAATTTTAGAATAAATATATGTAAAAAAACGTAAAACCAAACTGAGTATAAAAAATTCACAAAAATTAGTGTAATGAAAAATTCAATGTTTGAGATATCAAATACATAATGGCCAAGGATAACCTATCTCATCCCAAAATAGATAATTTATCAAAATAACTAAAAGGATCCAAACCAGATCTAAGATCATTGTACTAAAAAATTATACTATATTTACATACCTATAAATTTCCAATAATTGATAGAATAAGTTACTTTCATTTTTTTCCATCAGAAAAATTTATGTAATTTTTAAAAACAAAAAGAAAACCAGTTTAACTGAACTTTTTTATTATAAGGTTGTTTTTAAAAGATTAATTTATAAATTTTGAAATATTAATTTTAAAATAATTATATAAGTTTAAATTCCACATTTCAGTATTTACATAGTGCAATTTTTTTTGAAAAAATATATTTTTCAATAAATATTAAAAAATACTGATTTTTGTTAAAAGGGAATTTATATTGATTAATTTTTGTAATTTAAAAGTCCCATTTTTTCTTGAATATTATTTAATGTAACATATATATTATTCATTTATATTTAATTGATCTAATTACTTTTTAATCATCCTTATATTTGATTTCATTATAAGTTTTGTTTTGGGTTTCAAAACATAAATTTTATGAAAACTTCTTCGAAATGCATAATGTATCTTGATTTTAATTAATTAATATAATACCTTATGAGATTTTTTTTAAATAAAATATTTTTGATATTTATATATAAATGTTAATTGATATTCATAAAATTATTATTTAAGTTATATATTTAATATAAAATCATTTTCTCCTTGATAAAAGCACTTCTTTATTAAAACTCACTTTTTATTCACATATATAGGTTTTGATTTAAATGTAATGTTTTCAATTAGGTGAGTTGAATTTAGTAAAATTGAATCAATATCTATATTCAGAAAAAAAATTATTATCTAATATGTTCAACTTAATTTTTGACCGAAATGAATAGTGTACTAGTAAAAATAAATTATCATGGTTATTGTAAAAATTGGATTATGATGGGTTTGAAATAATTTGATAAGGGTTAAAAATGACCGAACACATATCCAAATACGATTTTATAATAATAGTTTAATTCTATCCATCACATGTTAAAATTTATGGTCAATTTTAATATTTTTTCATGGGAATGACTTTATCATTTTGGATTGTTTTGAAGGATTTCCAAATAGTTTCTATGTAGGTTCCTTTCAACAATTATAAAAGGACCTCCCCTATCATATCTTTTTAATACATTAAGAACGATTGGAATAGAAATTTCCTAACAAAATAACATCTGAACTTCCACCCTCTCATTCTAGATGCTTCGAATTGGTCATATACATATATTCTAGGATTACATTATGAAAAATCATAAAGAGGTGTTCCAAGAAGAGGTAAAATTTGAAACTATGAATTTTTGTTTTATTTCTTATTCCAAATCCATCAAATATTATACATTTATTATGATATAATAATAAAAGTATCACACTTAATCTAATATGTTATTAATTTATGATAATAAATTATATCCATCTCTTCTTCCATCCAATAGGAAAGGATTATGTTGCTCTTGTGTACATAGGATTACCGCTTTGAGAACCAATGACACATGTTTTCCATAACCATATATCCTCAATTGGTATTATGATTTATATAAACTATTTGAAAGATATTAAAAAAATAATTATACCAATTGGTTTATTATTTATTATATACCTTGTTTACAATGCATATCATAGGTGTTATAATAACATCGCTTGTGTGTACAAAGGACTTCCACCTCACAAAGTTTTGTGATTATTTTATCAATATGGATTCACATGGATGGTAATAAGGTAATGTTAATAAATTTATGTGATACGCAATAAATAATTATGATAAAAATGATGTACTATTAATTCTTAAAATTTAATATATCATTTTCTTTCTTACACTAAAAAATGATAATGTCATTTTTCTATGTGTAGACTACCGCCTTTATGAAGTGATGTGACCACATATTCATAACCACACCAAATAGATAAAATATATAAGTATATTAAAACAAATAATATAGTATATATGATATAAGGATCATTCTGTTATGATGAAATGCTACTAATCTAATTTCCTTAATTATCATTGAAACATAGAAACATTACTCATGCATATATATGGAAAACCATCTCTTTGATATTAACATACATCATTTATCAAATAAATTTTACATTATTGTATATAAAATTATATTTTATGAATAAATATGAAAAAATTATGATTATTATTCTAATTTTTTTTAAATAATGACCTCTTTGATGATAGTCAACCTACCCTTTTCTTTTTTGACATAATATCATGCGAACAGTCAAATAATCTGATGTAAACCTAATTGATTATGTAATCATATAATACAAGTTAATAAGGAAAATAAAATTAATAAATAATATGAATACTATTCTTATGAATTTAAATAATTAAGAAATGTTTATTATTCTGGATGACAAGGAATGATCATGATGAATCAAACTCAATGAAATATAATTCGTCTCGGTTTCTATTCATTGAAGAATGTTTTTATACACATATTTTATTTCACATGGTGTATATAAAACCCATTTGACATTTTATATCGTGAATTTATCTATTTTCATGGTATTTAATGCTTTATTAATGTTAATTTTTCCTGGGGAATATGATTCAGGTATTTCCAAAGTGATAGTGACTTTTCATTGAAAAATTATAATTTAATGTTTTTATTTTTAAAACTATTTTCATTCTGTGTCCATGTTTGTAATTTTATTTTATAATCGATACGATAGTTTTAAAACAGAAATTTGGGTATTTCAATCATTTTTTTAATCTTTATTTTTAAATAATGTGTTACTTTATTTATAAATGTAATGTGAATCAGTATTTTTTAACGTATATAGGTAAAATTATCTTTCCCACCATCATATCCATTACTTGAGGTTTGGATTTGTTTACATGATATCATTCTATATTAAAATAAAAAAAATTATTCCATTTTATTTTGTTTTTTGGTATGGATATTTTTTTTAAAATGGGTTGATATTTTAATATACTATAATATTTTCTAATCATTTAGAAGAATTTTTTATGACAGTGATTCTGAAAATTGTAACATTTATGCATTATTAATATGTTATTATAAGGCCCCAACCTTAAACCTTACTTAATCTTGAGTTATTACAAGATTTCACATTGAGGATCTTTTCGGGTTTAGAGTTTTAGAGAATTAGATCATAAAACTTGCATTACATTCCACATATAAACAAAGTGGTTACAGAAAGATAGTATTCTTCATTCCCATCAATGGAAACACATTTAAAATAAAACATGGATTATTTCTTAACACATCCTTGACTCTATCATCTTATCATGTACCTTTCCCTTGACCTGTGAAAAACATTTCAAAAACATGGGATGAGCATAAAAACTCAGTATGGGTTATATAAAAAAACATGGAAAGGATACATGAGTTCATATATACATAAGAATGAAATCATACTTTACCCATAAAACATAGGCACTTTAACATACCTCATAAAATCATGAATAAATCATAGAAATCATAAGACATAAAGGTAACTTGAGGCATTCATAACATTCTTACGTAGGGAGTAACCCTCTTGGTTACGTTTGGAATACCCATCACAGTATATTCCCTAAAATCTCTTCGGACAAACCTTAACGTTTCACTCCTTTGCATTACCCAATGCATTGGAGAGCTATAACAGGCTCACCCGCCCTTAGTTTATCACGGAACCACCCGTCTTCATAATAATGCCCAAGAACCATAACATAATCATATCACATAAAACATGCATAAAGGAAACATAAAATTTCCACATTTCAATCACGAGATATCAATACAACACATTTATATAAAAACATTATGAAAACCATTTTCAATACCAAAATAATAGAAAAGTAAAACATGGTATTTATTTTTCTTTTAAAAATAAGGTATGGCATGTAGAGGAAGCCGAAACTCAAATAACGGTCACGACGGCGGAGAAGTCGTTGTCACCGCATACGTACGACAAAAACATTCCCTTTTTTTGTTTAGTAAACGCTTCGTATAAAAAAGATTCCTTTTGAATAAACGTAAAAGTCAAAGGGGTTTATACACCGTATAAAAGAAAGTTGTGTATAAAATAAAATATGCCTCAACGAAAGGTGATTGAGACGAAGTCCCATACCTCGTATCCGACTTGACCTGACCGTTCTTTAATCTCCTGAATAATAAACTTGAGTTAATCTCTACTTGCTTATGAATCTTTTTCAAGTTCATTATTCCTTTTATACCATGTTATGAACATCATGTAATAAGTTAAATTAATAATGTTCATTTTGTCGGTATTTGGTTCTTAAGTCAAAAATAGACTTCTTACACTTACATGTTGTTAATTTGGTCAAAGGTTCATTATATCCAGAATGGTATTCATGATGTAGATATCATATATGTCATATATATCCAGTACATACATGCATTTATAATATTAAATAATCATTTTGAGGTAAGAAATGAAATGCACTGTTCATGGAGACGGTAAGCCGTACGTACTCATGAACGCTACTTCCATTTCTATTTCATATTTTCTGGAATGGAATCATAATGATATAAGAGTATATTATAATTCCAGTATAATAACATATATATTATCATTAACTTTATCCTTTACACATCCCACATATGGTATTAACGAATCAAATCACTTTCAGGGGGCGGTAGTCCGCACTTCCTAAAATTTAGATATCGTGTTTACCCATAATGGAAACCATAAAGGTATGAAAAAAATGAAAAAACAGAAGATTAAGGAAAAAATAAACATATTATATATCATATATAAAAATAGTGACATCAAAATGGCCACCTTTGAAGGTGTTAAATGAGTGTTGAACAATCATCGTTTCGGGAGGCAGAATTTCGCCATCCACGGAAACCGTATGTTCTTTAACCATTTGATGTAGTTGTGTGAGAGTGTAGCTCAAATACATATTATAAAAACATCCTTGTATATTGAATATACTGGTTTTGTTACAAAATAAGTAAATAAAAAGAGTTTAGGGGGTTGGAGAAGCAAAATAAAACAAATGAACATGAGAGAATGAATTACCTTTAAAAGTGTAACTCCTGTTGAGTTGTGCCTAAAGTATTCCTTTGAAAGGATTCTGCCCAAAGGGAATCCTCTAGGATGAGGAGAGGTATGTGGAGAGAGTAAATGGGCAGGGTTTGGCCGAGCCAAAGGCTTGAGGAGTGTGTGAAATGAGGTAGAGGTGGGGGCCTTTTATAAGAGGAGAGGAGGGGCACTTTTGGAAAGTAAAGAAGTATTACTTTATTTGAAAATGTGTTTCGGTTTCAAAAGGTACCACATTGATATAATTCGTGTATATGGTGATAAGGCTTCTAAATCCACTCATCCAATAAGTTTTGGACATGTGTAGTTCATAGATTTTACATTATCTTTCCATTTTATTTAAATCGTCAAATAATGATGTCATCGCTGCATCATTATTATGTCATAAATAATTTAATTTATTTAATGTCTAAAAATCATAACAAAAATACTATGATGTAGGAAATCTTTTTATCTTTCCAATGACTATTTATAATCAAATATCTGATCTTTATAACCCCATGTAAAAATTGTTTTCGTGAAACATATTATGTTTGTGTCATTTTACTTTTACATTAAATAAAAAGTTATTTATGTCATTTCCCAACCAAAATGTCCCAATGGGGTCCCCAAGTTGACACATGGCTTGTCTTGGTCGGCCATGACACAACCAATAAGGTTGGGACATGTGTCTAGGTCATTTCATATTATTAAAGCATTATTTATACCTTAAACTACACTAATTACCACTAATCGCGATTAAAAACTTAATAAGTTACTATTCACCAAAAAATTATTTTAATCTCATTGAACCACATTTTACTTCTTAATGAAAACCATGTATGTTGGATTTTCAAAATTCAATACACATTAGTGGTAAACTTTCATTTAACTGAAAAATCAGTTTGCTTGATTACCATTTAGTGGTTTCACTATTCATCAAAAATTGAAGTTTTTCAGAAAATTACCAAAAATTTACCCTAAGATATATTTGATATTCCATATTCAAAAATGAAGTCTATTTTACAAAATTAAAATCATATAAGTCACATTAATTAATTTAATAATTAATTCCCGCTGCCAGAGCAAATAGCGTGTTTTTACAAAACAATAAGTATCAAAAGATTGACACCAGTTTAAGTCTAATTTCAAAGTGAAATTGATTCCAATGACCACCATTGGATAAAATGGTAAAAATATATTCTAATTTCACTTCAGAACCAATTCAATACATAATCTAATAATATAAATAAATTATATTAAAAAGTAGTTTTGTTGTAAAATGCAGTATTTTTCACTATTCATTAAAAAATGAACATTGTCAGAAAAATACCAAAAATTCAAACAAGGTAAATTTTGATGTCCCAATAATAAAGGATAAGTTTATTTTGACAAACATAGTTTATAAAATTGTCAAAATATAGATTCAAAAATGGTTTTCCATCAAAAGGCAGTAAAACAATCTTTTAAGAATATTAGTGTATTCCATGCATAAGATTGTATTTATTTTCATTTTAAGCCTCTATAACACTATCTTAATCATTAAAAGACATAGATAAAAATATCTATTATTCATTACTTACTTGGGATGTTACATCCTTCCCCCCTTTAGAAAATTGCTTCCCCGCAATTTATTTACTTATCGAATAAATTGGGGTACTTATCCCTCATTGCATTTTCAGATTCCCATGTTGCCTCATCAATCATGTGGTTTTTCCACAAAACCTTTACCTGCTTAATCACCTTATTCCGTAACACTTGCTCCATGTGGTCAAGAATCTGGACCGGTTGTTCCTCATAAGATAGGTTCTCTTCCAGCTGAACTACCTCTGGACTCAAAACATGAGATGGATCTGGCATATACTTTCTCAACATCCAAACGTGAAAAACATTGTGTACCTGAGATAAACTCGGAGGTAAAGCCACTCGGTATGCAACTGATCCAACTCTTTCTATAATTTGGTATGGTCCAATAAACCTTGGAATCAGCTTTCATTTCTTACCAAATCTCATAAAACTTTTCCAAGGAGAAACCTTGAGAAAAACATGATCACCTACCTCGAAAGATAGATCCTTCCTCCGGTTATCCGCATAACTCTTCTGCCTGCTCTGAGCTGTTCTCATGTGTTTCTGAATCAGCTGAACTTTTTCTGCCATCTCTTCTACCAATTCCGGTCCCATCAACTTCCTTTCACCCACTTCACCCCAGAAAGCTGGAGTTCGACACCACTTCCCATATAATGCCTGAAATGGTGGCATCTGTATACTGGAATGAAAACTGTTATTATATGAAAATTCAACCAAAGAAATATGTTGGTCCCAACTTCCCTGATAATCCATAGAACAAGCTCGTAGCATATCCTCCAATGTCTGAATTGTTCGTTCTGATTTCCCATCTGATTGAGGATGAAAAGCTGTACTAAAATTTAATTCAGTACCCAACGACTTCTGAAGGCCTTTCAAAAAGTTAGAAGTAAACCTGGGATCACGAACCTATACAATGGAGAGAGGAACTCCATGTAACCTGACTATCTCTTTAAGATACAAACGGGAAAGTTGATCAAGAGAGAAAGTATCTCGTATAGCAAGGAAATGAGCAGATTTGGTCAAGCGATCAACAATAACCCAGATTGCATTATTACCTCGAGATTTCTTTGGTAATCCAACAACAAAGTCCATGGATATATTCTCCCATTCCCACTCTGGCATTGGTAAAGGCTGAAGCATCCCTTTTGGCAACTGCCGCTCTGCTTTATCCCGCTGACAAGTCAAACACTTCACAGTAAAATCAGCAATATCTCTTTTCATTCCATCCCACCAGTAATACTCCCGCAGATCTCTATACATCTTAGTACTGCCCAGATGAACTGAAAACGGAGAACTATGAGCTTCACATAACAACTCTCTCTTCAACTGTGAATCACAAGGCACACACAATCTCTTCCCAAATCTCAAAACACAATCATTATCAATGTTGAATTCAGGCAACTTACCTTTCTGAACCAGCTCTACCCTTTTCTGCAACTCACTATCTTTCTTCTGTGCTTTCTTGATTCTATCTGATAGAGATGATCTCACTGATACCTGAAACAAAATAGAAGGACTTCCTGCACCAACAACTTCTATTCCAAAGTTCATCAAATCGTTAACCAAAGGATCACGTTCCAACCACAACATTGTTAATGAAGCATTACTTTTTCGACTCAAAGCATCAGCCACTTTATTTGCTTTTCCTGGATGGTAATGAATTGTACAATAATAATCCTTGATTAATTCTATCCATCTCCTCTGTCTCATGTTTAACTCTTTCTAAGTGAATATATACTTTAAACTTTTGTGATCGGTATATATTTCACACTTTACTCCATACAAATGATGCCTCAAAATTTTTAATGAAAAAACAACAGTAGCTAATTCAAAATCATGTGTAGGGTAATTTACCTCATGAGTTTTCAACTGTCGTGAAGAATAAGCAATTACCTGATCATTCTGCATTTGGATGAAACCAAGTCCTTTCAATGAAGTATCACTGTATATAACAAACTCACCATTCCTGGAAGGTTGTGCCAAAACTGGAGCATTCACCAATCTTCTTTTCAATTCCTGAAAACAATCATCACATTCTTTTGTCCAGATAAACTTAACACCCTTCCGAGTTTGCTTAGTCATTGGACTAGATAACCGTGAAAAATTTCTAACACACCTTCGGTAATAGCCCGCAAAACCAAGGAAGCTACGAATATCGGTTACATTTGTGGGTCTTGGAAATTCTTCCACAACTTTTGTTTCTGCAGGATCAACAGTTATTCCATCTTTAGAAACAATGTGACCAAGGAAAGAAATTTGTTGCAACCAAAACTCACACTTTCTGAATTTCCCATACAGTTTATTTTCTTTTAAGGTTTGCAAGATTACCCTTAAATGTCTTTCATGCTCCTCTTTACTTTTAGAAAACACCAAAATATCATCAATGAAAACCACCACAAACTTATCCAAGAACTCATGGAAAATTCTATTCATTAAGTCCATGAATATAGCAGGTGCATTGGTTAGCCCAAAAGGAATTACTACAAATTCATAATGGCCATATCTCGTATGGAACGCGGTCTTCGGAATATCTGCCTCTTTACCTTCAGCTGATGGTACCCCGATCTCAAGTCAATCTTTGAAAAAAACTGAGCTCCCTGGAGCTGATCAAACAAATCATCGATATGAGGCAAAGGATATTTGTTCTTAACAGTGATATTATTCAAGGCTCTATAATCAATGCAAAGTCTCATAGAACCATCTTTCTTTTTAACAAACAAAACAGGAGCACCCCATGATGATGTGCTAGGTCTAATGAAACCTTTTTCTAATAAATCTTGCAATTGCTCCTTCAACTCTAAAAGTTCAATTTGTGCCATTCGATAAGGGGGTTTTGAAATTGGCTTAGCATCAGGAACTAAGTCAACAGTAAACTCAACTTCCCGATCTGGTATTATTCCAGGCAACTCATCAGGAAAAACATCAGGTTACTCATTTAGCACTGGCACGTCATTAATCTGAACAGTTCCTTTATTTTCAACGATGTGTGCAAGGTAACATTCATTTCAATCTTTTACAAGTTTCTCAGACTCTTGATATGTTATCAAAAGTAAGGGTTCATTCTTGTAAACAAACTGAAAGTCTTTCTGAAAAGAAACTTCTTTAGCTCTACAGTCAATATTAGCATGGTAAATAGAGAGCCAATCCATACCCAGGATAACATCAAACTCTATTAGAGGTAAAACAATAAGGTTTGCAAGTAGGTTCTTTCCACAGATAAGGATAGGAAGATTCTTATAAATTCTTTTTTCCTCAACATTTCCCCCAGGTGTTTTTACCAAAAGTTCAGGAGTCATTTCTTGAGATGGTATTCCCATTTTACTAGAAATGGTTTCCGAGATGAAAGAATGTGTAGACCCCGAATCAAACAAGACACTGGCATAATCTGAAAAAACAAACAAAGTACCTGATACAACTTCATTTGATGGCCCGACATCTGCTGAAGTAGTTGCAAAGGATTTCACCACCCCTTTCTGCTTGTAGTCTAACTGCTTCCCATCACTCAAGCTCCTTGTCGGACACTCGTTTGCATAGTGACCCATCTCATTGCACTTATAACATTTCACTATCTGTAAGTCAAATTTGTTCTTACCATCACCTTGATCCTTTTCAGTGCAATCACGAGCCTTATGTCCCATCTTACCACATAGGTAGCACTTCCCAGAATTCAGAAGACATTCCCCAGCATGCCTTTTTCCACATTTATCACAAACTTGAAACTTAGTTCTCTTACCATCAGACTTTTTTGAAAAATAATTACCTTTCTCCTGCCACCTCGGTCTCTTCTTTTGCTGGTTGTTATAGAAAACTTGGCCATCGGCAAACTCCATTTCCACCTTCTCAGCACATCGAACAAGCTTTTCATAACTTTTAAACTCACGAGAAGCTAATGCCCTTCGATATTTTGGCTTTAATCCTGAGTAAAAACGATTGATTTTACTATCAAGGTCCCGAATAAAATTTGGAGCATACCTTGCCAATCGAGTGAACCTTTCTTCATAGGAGCCACTAAGTCTTCCTCTTGCCTCAATTCCAAGAATTGTTTTTCCATCCTAAGTCGAATAGCCTTAGGAAAATACTTCTCAAGAAACATACCTTTGAATTCATCCCAATCAAGATCATCAATCTCCTCGGCGTCCCTGATATTTTTAACCATAGACCACCACTGATCTGCTTCACCCTCCAAACGGTAAATAGCAAGACTAACCTTTTGATTGTTTGGACACCCCATGACATCAAAAATCTTCTCCAGTGCTTTAATCCACCCTTCAGCTAGCACAGGGTCAGATGATCCTCTGAATGATGGTGGATGTTGCCTCATGAAATGTCCCACCACTGACATGTTCCTCTGCGGTTGGTCTGGATGATCTCGTGTATGGATACCACCGCCATTTATCGCTTGAGTCAACTGCGCCATTACTGCAACAAACTGTTCAGTTTCAATTCCGACAATTTCTGGATGCTGCTTCGGAAGGTTATTTCCTTCTGTATTCCTTCCTAGCACTGCTTCCCTGTTTCCGCTGCGGAAAACCATTCTGAACAAACATGTCTTAGATGAAGCAACATGGTAATCTTTAAATGCTATATCATTTCAAAAAAATATATATATATTTTTGGATAATCATTTAATAGAATTCTAACACCTAAAGTTATCTAAACCGACCTTTGATACCAACTATAAGGCCCCAACCTTAAACCTTACTTAATCTTGAGTTATTACAAGATTTCACATTGAGGATCTTTTCGGGTTTAGAGTTTTAGCGAATTAGATCATAAAACTTGCATTACATTCCACATATAAACAAAGTGGTTACAGAAAGATAGTATTCTTCATTCCCATCAATGGAAACACATTTAAAATAAAACATGGATTATTTCTTGACACATCCTTGACTCTATCATCTTATCATGTACCTTTCCCTTGACCTGTGAAAAACATTTCAAAAACATGGGATGAGCATAAAAACTCAGTATGGGTTATATAAAAAAACATGGAAAGGATACATGAGTTCATATATACATAAGAATGAAATCATACTTTACCCATAAAACATAGGCACTTTAACATACCTCATAAAATCATGAATAAATCATAGAAATCATAAGACATAAAGGTAACTTGAGGCATTCATAACATTCTTACGTAGGGAGTAACCCACTTGGTTACGTTTGGAATACCCATCACAGTATATTCCCTAAAATCTCTTAGGAGAAACCTTAACGTTTCACTCCTTCGCGTTACCCAATGCATTGGAGAGATATAATGGGCTCACCCACCCTTAGTTTATCACGGAACCACCCGTCTTCATAATAATGCCCAAGAACCATAACATAATCATATCACATAAAACATGCATAAAGGAAACATAAAATTTCCACATTTCAATCACGAGATATCAATACAACACATTGATATAAAAACATTATGAAAACCATTTTCAATACCAAAATAACAGAAAATTAAAACATGGTATTTATTTTTCTTTTAAAAAGAAGGTATGGCTTGTAGAGGAAGCCGAAACTCAAATAACGGTCACGACGGCGGAGAAGTCGTTGTCGCCGCATACGTACGACAAAAACATTCCCTTTTGTCGTTTAGTAAATGCTTCGTATAAAAAATATTCCTTTTGAATAAACGTAAAAGTAAATGGGTTTTATACACCGTATAAAAGAAAGTCGTGTATAAAATAAAATATGCCTCAACGAAAGGTGATTGAGACGAAGTCCCATACCTCGTATCCGACTTGACCCGACCGTTCTTTAATCTCCTGAATAATAAAGTTGAGTTAATCTCTACATGCTTATGAATATTTTTCAAGTTCATTATTCCTTTTATACCATGTTATGAACATCATGTAATCAGTTAAATTAAAAATGTTCATTTTGTCGGAATTTGGTTCGTAAGTCAAAAATAGACTTCTTACACTTACATGTTGTTAATTTGGCCAAAGGTTCATTATATCCAGAATGGTATTCATGATGTATATATCATATATGTCATATATATATAGTACATACATGCATTTATAATATTACATAATCATTTTGAGGTAAGAAATGAAATGTACCGTTCATGTAGACGGTAAGCCGTACGTACGCATGAACGCTACTTCCATTTCTATTTCATATTTTCTAGAATGGAATCATAATGATATAAGAGTATATTATAATTCCAGTATAATAACATATATAATATCATTAACTTTATCCTTTACACATCCCACATATGGTATTAACGAATCAAATCACTTTCAGGGGGCGGTAGTCCGCACTTCCTAAAATGAAGATATCATGTTTACCCGTAATGGAAACCATAAAGGTATGCCAAAAATGATAAAAAAAAATAAGCTTAAGGAAAACATAAACATATTATATATCATATATAAAAATAGTGACATCATAATGGCCACCTTTGAAGGTGTTAAATGAGTGTTGAACAATCATCGTTTCGGGAGGCAGAATTTCGCCATCCACGGAAACCGTATGTTCTTTAACCATTTGATGTAGTTGTGTGATAGTGTAGCTCAAATAAATATTATAAAAACAACCTTGTATATTTAAGATACCTTTGTTGTTACAAAATAAGTAAATAAAAAGATTTTATGGTGTTGGAGAAGCAAAATAAATCAAATGAACATGAGAGAATGAATTACCTTTAAAAGTGTAACTCCTTTTGAGTTGAGACTAAAGGCTTCATTTGAAAGGATTCTTCCCAAAGGGAATCCTCTAGGATGAGGAGAGGGATTTGGAGAGAGTAAATGGGCAGGGGTTGGCCGAGCCAAAGTCTTGAGGAGTGTGTGAAATGAGGTAGAGGTGGGGGCCTTTTATAAGAGGAGAGGAGGGGCACTTTTGGAAAGTAAAGAAATATTACTTTATTTGAAAATGTGTTTCGGTTTCAAAAGGTCCCACATTGATATAATTCGTGGATAAGGTTATACGGACTCGAAATCCACTCATCCAATAGGTTTTGGACATGTGTAGTTCATAGATTTTACATTATCTTTCCATTTTATTTAAATCGTCAAATAATGATGTCATCGCTGCATCATTATTATGTCATAAATAATTTAATTTATTTAATGTCTAAAAATCATAAAAAAAATACTATGATGTAGGAAATCTTTTTAGCTTTCCAATGAATATTTATAATCAAATATCCGATCTTTATAACCCCATGTAAAAATTGTTTTCGTGAAACATATTATGTTTGTGTCATTTTTACTTTTACATTAAATAAAAAGTTATTTATGTCATTTCCCAACCAAAATGTCCCCATGGGGTCCCCAAGTTGACCCATGGCTTTTCTTGGTCGGCCATGACACAACCAATAAGGTTGGGACATGTGTCTAGTTCATTTCATATTATTAAAGCATTATTTATACCTTAAACTACACTAATTACCACTAATCGCGATTAAAAACTTAATAAGTTACTATTCACCAAAAAATTATTTTAATCTCATTGAACCACATTTTACTTCTTAATGAAAACCATGTATGTCGGATTTTCAAAATTCAATACACATTAGTGGTAAACTTTCATTTAACTGAAAAATCAGTTTGCTTGATTACCACTTAGTGGTTTCACTATTCATCAAAAATTGAAGTTTTTCAGAAAATTACCAAAAATTCATCCTAAGCTATATTTGATATTCCAAATTCAAAAATGAAGTCTATTTTACAAAATTCAAATCATATAAGTCACATTAATTAATTTAATAATTAATTCCCGCTGCCAGAGCAAATAGCGTGTTTTTACAAAACAATAAGTATCAAAAGATTGACACCAGTTTAAGTCTAATTTCAAAGTGAAATTGATTCCAATGACCACCATTGGATAAAATGGTAAAAATATATTATAATTTCACTTCAAAACCAATTCAAAACATAATATAATCATATAAATAAATTAGATTAAAAAGCAGTTTTGATGTAAAATGCAGTATTTTTCACTATTCATTAAAAATGAACATTGTCAGAAAAATACCAAAAATTCACACAAGGTAAATTTTGATGTCCCAATCATAAAGGATAAGTTTATTTTGACAAACATAGTTTATAAAATTGTCAAAATATAGATACAAAAATGGTTTCCCATCAAAAGGCAGTAAAACAATCTTTTAAGAATATTAGTGTATTCCATGCATAAGATTGTATTTATTTTCATTTTAAGCCTCTATAACACTATCTTATTCATTAAAATACATATATAAAAATATCTATTATTCATTACTTACTTGGGATGTTACAGTTATGGTTCCTGGAAATTCAATGTATTGAATGGTGTTTATGTTATAAACCAATGAAGGGTGATTCTGTTATAAAATAAGGATATATTTATATGTTATAAACCATGTTTGGGTGGTTATGTTATAAACCCAGGATGGTTGGGTATGTGATATCCCCCCAATGAAATGGCTATCGAAGTCAGTCGTATATTTATTCCATATGCTTGTGTGATATGGATAATGATGTTCAACTATAACTATATGATTTATATATAAATTCTATGGGATTTGAAGAATTTATTTGAGATAAATGATGGTATGTTTTTTTATGTGAAAATGATTTATTTCTTTCTATCAAGGAACGTTGTTATTAGGTAAACAATTCATGGGCTTTCATATTTTCACTGAACTAATGGGTTTTTATAACACTTACTAATATTTTCATACACATCCCATATTATTAAAATGTTTTCCCCATGTATAAGTATTTGTGAGGTAAAGGAATAAAATTAAAGTTTAAATTCGTGAATATTTTACTTGAAAATATATCATGATTAATATTAAATGTTTCATATTGTTGAGAAAATGGAATCTAATCAAGAGTGTACACTTTATATTTTATGGTTATGTAATGTTTGTTTTATAGCCTAATTCTCTTAAACTATAAACATAAAATGATCCTCAAATATAGGATAATGTATTACTTATTTACAATTCATGATTATGTAATGATTAAGGACAAGTCCTTCTATATGGTATAGTAAGTTATTTTAGATAAATTTAGTGTTTAAGAAAATGATAATAGAATACACTTGAAATATTTCACATTATAGTTATTTTGAAATGATATATCATTTAATGATTACCATTTTCAAATAAACATTTTCTGTTTGGAATGGTTTCCCATAAAGAAAGGGGGAAGATTTACTAGGAATGCATCAAGGGGATAATAACAATCCAAATAAGCATACTAAGATGTTTGAAATAGGTGTAGAATTTTTTTTCATATTGATGGATTATTTTTTACAATATATTAATTATGGTGGTATTTATTCTAATGAGGAACCTAATATACTGCCAAAGAGCATGTCAATAGTCAAAAAATTTATTATAAAACATATCCCATCATTCAGTGGATCATCTGACCATGTGATAACTAAAGGGTGTATTAATTCCCTTGAAAAAACATTTGATGACATGGTATGTTCATAAGATCACATTTTATGTCTTTATACTTACCGTTTTGAAGTAGAATTTGAACGATTGTGTTCAATGATTATGTATGTCATAAAAAATAATATATTAACGCATTTGAATGGGATGTATTGAATAATTTTTCCCCTCAAAATTATTTTCCTAACATTGCTGGAATTAGGATATAAAAGCAATTCGTGGAATTGAGAAAAATAGATCAATATTCTGTGTCTGTATTTGAAGTAAACATCTCATTCTTGGAAAGTTATGTCCCATGTTTTCTCCAAAACCTTTATAGTTATAATAATTAGTTTCACTAAAGATTAATGAAACTGTAACAGAGTGAATTCTCTTCTCATGATTTGTAAATCTATTGGAATCTTATAGATGTGTTGATATAGTAGACATTTAGTTTATTTAATATCATATATTACCTGAAAACTAGAATAATTAGAGTTCATGTTGGAAGAAAATGGGGAAGAATTCATCAAATAATAATAGAGTCTAGAAAATAATGTTCCTATATTATGAAAAGTTTGTTAAATGTAATCCTATAGAGATTCTTCTATTGTTTGGGAAGTGTTTATGATGTTATATGTTTTTTCATATGGCTAATAACTACATGGAAAATTGTCTGAAGAGAAATGAAAAGATGAATGTAATATGTTTTGACTGAAATGAGTTGTGTTATTATGCCAATGTGTATCCAAAGTAAGTTGCTCTAGGTGGAAATCAACATGATCCAAATAAAAAGGGTGTGGTAAAATTGATTTATATTACTACAGTTACTGTCCCACAATCAAGTCATGTGGTGAATGGTATGTTATTGGTTTATTTTTATTATACCCATACCAAATTTAACTTTGGATCATCACATTCTTTCATTTATTAGATACTTTAAAGTAAATTCATTATATCACATCATGAATATAAGATAGAAATTTTTGTGAAAACTATCAGTGAAAGTATTCAAGAATCCAATATTTATACAAATTATCATATTGTTATAAGTTGGATGATTTTTAATTCAAATCATGTTGAACGTGTTATAGTACTATATGATATTAATCATTGTATGGTTTTCCATTCTATTTATAAAACTATGATTGAATACCGAGCTATGAAATTTATATTCAACGATTTTATGCCTCTGATTACATGCCATTAATCTATGAAAGTTTGATATAGGTGGATGTGAATGTTATATACGTCATATTCATTAATATAATGAAACTTTTAAGAATTCTTATGTATATGTTTTAGTTTCATATATGGATATGTTATATGATGATTTTTCTAGTTCTATTTCTGATTAGTATGTTGAGTTTTTTGTCCACTATGTACTTGATTCTAATACTATATTTAATCCCCATTATCAAATCACACAACGGGTGCATTTAAAATTGAATAATCAATTGTAGGAGTGTTTAGATAATGGTTTCATTTGACTTATAAATTCACCATTGGGTAGTCCTTTTTTGTTTTATAAAAATAATGATGGATCAATGTATCATTTTATTGATTTAGATCCATGAATTACATCATATACCTGAAAAATATCTTTTTTCTTAAATCTTTTATTTTTTCTAATCATTTAAAGGGTTAATTGTATATTTATAAGGTTCATCTCTGGTCGGGGTACCATCAGCTGAAGTGAGAAGAGAATATATTCTAATTTTTATTTCAATCATTATATTGGAATTATAAGTTTTTAGTTATCCCCATTGGGTTGTCCAAAGAAAAATTTATATTTAACAACCTAATAAATAATGTTTTACTTAGTTTCTTGGAAAACTATTCCGTTTTTTATTCATGAAATTTCGATTTATTCTATAATTTAGTGGAATGTGAATGAAACCTAAGGATTATTTTTCAAATCATAAAATAAATGAAACTATATGGTGAAATTATTAACTATATATTTTTATAGAAAGATGTATTTTTTCTTGAAATAATGTTTTTAATGATTGAATAACTGCTAACCCTATTAAATACAGTTGTGGTAAAAAGGACTAGACCCCCAAATTTCATAATGATTTTCTATTTTCTGGTATTTCTTTTCTCGATATAAGAAACTCATTAAAGACAATGCTCAGTTTTATATCCCAATATCTATGTGAACTCAAAAAGGAGTTAACTTCATATGTAAAAAAATGTAATTATTGTTTTTTATAATTAAAACATAGATTAATTATTGATCTATTTTTTGACCAACCATATAAAAATGGTGTATTTTTCATCTACAATGATCCCTCATTGAATAGACGTAGTTGTTTCCAATTGCAGAAATATCATCTAATTTTGTATGCCTCACATTCCTTGATACATCAATATTTAACTTAGAATACAAATGATTTTGAATAATCATATATGGTTTTTTATTTAAAATTTATGAGGCATCATTTGTATAGACTAAATTTCAAAATGTATTCTGATAAAAAAATTAATTATCTATTCACATAGAAATTATTAAACATGGGATTGATGATATGGATGTAATTGGTAAATTATTATAATTGCCTGATTATTTTTCAATCATGGATATGAAAAAATAAGCTGATTTCGCGAGTCAAAAAAATTATGCAACATTAAAAATGTTATGTTGGGAACATAAATATTTTTTAATGATTTGTAAAATTTTAGACAATATGTAACAAATTAATTTACATTATATAATTTGTTTCTCATTCTAGTGTCATTGATTTTTTTAAAAGTATCGATACCAAAAAGAGGATCAATATTTGATTGAAAAGTATGATTCTATTTAGAAGGGTATGTTTTCCCCATGATAATTCTGATAAAGAAGGTGTATTATGGTTTTGAAAAATATTATGTGTGTCTTTAGACTCATAGTTGAAGAAGTAGTAATTGTGTGATGCATATAGTTATCAATTTTTCATTCTTCTATGAAACATTAATATATTGAAATACATTTGAGAGTATTAAATCTTGTATGTAATGAAATTCTATATTCAAAAATTTACCATATAGTGTTTGAAATTTGAATAGGTTAATGAAGAATTTCAATTATCAATTAGAATGCATAAAAAATTTCCAATGACAGTATGGAAATGGGAAAATGTATACATGGATTTTGTGGTGAGATTACTCAACTCAAAAAGGTAAGAATGAGATTTTTCATATTATTTATCTATTAAATAAATCTACACATTTATAACCCATTCAATATACAGTGTATTTAGATCATTATTTTCTATATCATATAATGCATATTGTCAATTTATAGGGAGTTCATTACTCTAATGTCTGATACCACGATCCTAGTTGCACATAATTTTTTTTTGGAAAGGTGTTTAGAATCCATTGGTTTCTAAATAGATTTGAACACATAGTTTTAATCTAAAACTAATGGAAATGATGGTTATATAATTTATACCATGTAAGATATGATTATTTCTCGTTTGGTGGATATCCATAGTCGTTTGTATCATCATTTTTCTTTGGTTGATATTTTTAAAATAATAGTTTCAATTCCATGTATATATATATGGAACCAATTATGGAATTTTATCAAAATTAGTTTCAAACACATTCTATTTAAGATGAGGTGAAATAAACAAATATGATGCGTAAAGATTAAATTGATGAAATTTTTGAAAAGGATCAAATGATTTAAAAAAATATTTTGATAGTTTAGAGAACATAGAAAATTAATGTAGATAACCAGTGGAACGATATTCCTTTCGATGTATGTGAACATGTGTTTCCTAAATTATCTCCATGGAAAAGTGTTGTGGGTTTTGGTAACAATGAAATTCTAATAACACCATTCATTGGACCATATAAATTCTTGGATAAGGGAATATATGTTTCCAATCATGTTTCTTTTACCTCTACTATATCCACGATACAAAACGATTTTCATGTCTTGATGTAAATAAAATACAATCCATATTCATGTCATATTTTTAGTGTGGAAGTAGTTTAGTCTTAAGATAATAATTCATATGTAGAATATCCAAATCAAATTCATGATAATATATATAATATTTAGCATAATAGGATGATTTTCTAGGATAATTTTGTATGGAATAATGATATAGTTGAGAAATCCACTTGGAAATTTGAAAATGAAATGAAGGAAAGTTATTACCAATTGTTAACAAATTGAATAAAATAGGGAGGAAAAATTTCCTAAAATGTGTTAATAATTTAACATGTGATGAAATTATGGAATAAATCACTTTTTATTTTTTATTCATCGGAAAAAAATATTAAGTAATTTTTTTATGTCAAAAATGAAAAAGTTTTAACTGAAATCATTTATTTTAATTTTTCATTTATAATATTAATTTATAAATTTTATAATATTAACTTGAATAAAAATAATAATTAAATTCTAGAAATCTTCATATCAACATTTACTTTTGGTAAATTTTTTGTATTCATTAGAAATTATTGATTCTTTTGTAAATATTGAAAAATAATAATTTTCGTAAAAAATGTATTTAATTTTATATAATTTAAATAGTTTAAATGTACCAATAGGTTTTGATTATTATTTAATTTAATAAATTTAATATTTATTTATATTTAATACACATATTTACTTTTAATAATTATAATATTTTATTTTAGAAGATATTTTTTTGGTTTAAAAACATGATTGTTCTAAAAACTATTTTAAAATGCCTTATATTTCTCCATCTAAGCTAATTAAAATTAAAGTTTTTGAGAGTTTTTTTAAATTAAATTTTTTGGTTATTCATTAATAAATAAAAAAATTTATTCATAAAATTATTGTTATTTATCATAAATTTAATATAAACTCAACTTTTTCTTGAAAACTACACTTCTTGAAAACTATCTTTTTCATCGCTTATACTGGTTTTGTTTTAAAATTAAATTTCCAATTTTGTGAGATTAATTTGGTAAAATTGAATCCATAAATTTAATAATCATAGTGTACATTACCATATAAGTTAAAACCCATTAATGACTAAAATGAATAGATAAGATGTAAAAAATTAATTTCCACAGTTAAGATAAAAATATATTTACTGATGCGTTAAACAAAAAAGATATGGGTTAAAATGACACCAAACATGTATAAATACTATTATATGGATATATTTACAAAATATAGTTACTGATTTATTATATATATTCATCTGGAATATTTTTCCATGGGATTATATTTATAATATTTAAGTCTTTTGATAAATTTCGATGTAGTTTCTACGTGGGATTTTTTCCACATATATAAAATGGAAAACCCTCAACTATAATATTCACACATTAAAAACCTTTTGGTTTGGAAAATAAATAATTCAATATGTTCTCAAATTTCATCCTCTCATACTATAATCCATGGTTTTGTGAGAAATTTATTCCTAGAATACTTTAGGGATAATATTAAAAAGATTGTCTAAGAAGAGGTAAAATTCCTAACTATGCATTTTGGGTTTATTTCATCATCAGCCTCATTAAAATATTATACATTTATGATTATATAACAAAAAAAATATTACCATTATACTAAGATTTAATTATGTTATGGTCATAACGTATATCCATATTCTCTTCCCTCAAATGGGAATTTATAAAATCAACAGTGTGTATGGCGGACGACCGTCTCACGAACTGATTTCACACAATTTCCATCAACACCTCCCACAGTTTTATACGTTGAAGAATATAAATTATAAATATGATATTAATGACATAATTATATTTATTTATTATTTATATCATTTATAATTTATTAATTTCCATTCTGTCTGGGATATAATAATGTCTCTCATTTATACAGTGTACCACTACCTTGCAATGTGTTGTAATTCATTTTTCACTAACATCTTACATTGAATTTAACAAGGATTAAGTTAAAGATTATATTTTATATTCATGACATAATAATGATACTTATTACAATTTTTTCCTTCTAAATAGATAATATATTATTATTTATTATACATAGAAATATGATAACACCATTCGTGTATGTGTGGACAATCCCCTACACGAAGCGATGTGAATCTCCTTTCATCCACGCACCTTAAAAATTAACTATACATACATATATATATATATATATAATTATATTAAATGTGTCATATTTTTATATAATATTGTTATAATTATGTAATGAAAAAATATTACATACCTGCTTTCAATATTGATCATTGAAAAATGGAAACGTTACTCATGTGAATGTATGTCCTACAATCTTCATGATTATAATATACTTAATAAATTAAAAATATCACCATTGATTGTCCCTAATTTTTTATGTTTAAATATGACAATTATTTCATGATCATTGTTTTTTATAAGTATAAATAATGATATCTTTGACCATAGTCAACCTACCAAAGTCATTTTTTTAAAATAAGAAGAAAATGGTGAAAACATGTAACGTAAACCTAATAGATTATATAATCATATAAAAAATATTAATAAGTTAAATAAAAGAAATAATAAAAAATATAAAGGCTCATAAAAATTTAAAAAATTTCATAATATGGTTATTCAAGAAGACAAATAATGTGGGTGATGAATAGAACCATAGGTAAGGGGCTTCGTCACAGTTTCAATTACTTGAGGACTATTTTTATGTTATATATTATTATTATTTTACGTGTTTTATATACCTTCCCATTTAAATTTCATATAATTAATTTATTTATTCTAATTTAATTGATTTTTTTTAATATTAATGAAATATCTTGAATTTTTAAGGATAATTAAAAAACTCATTAATAATATTATTTGAATATTTTAAGGTAGAAATGATTTTATTCAATAAAAATAAGATAATTGAAGATTTAAAGGATTTTTGTATGTTTAAAAACTAGTTAACTCATTGGACTAATCAATCAAATATTATTGATGTCAAGAATTGCTATAATATGAGATTTTGTGTCCTGTAAAGGCTCAATAAAAATATATTATTAATATTAAATATATTATATAAAATAAAAACAATTTTATCAGAATAACTAAATATATCTCATATAGTGTGTCATCTGTGAAATATGAGAGAAATTTTAGGTTTGGGATGAGGGGTCTATCCTAGGTGTGGAATAAAAATTGTGTACATAATACATTTTATGGGAATTCACATGATGGTAACATATTTAATATTTTTATAATATATTTTTCTAAAAATAATTAATTATCCCTCAACCAATTCATCATATGGAAATATAATAACAATGTTATGTCTACGATATGGGGTTTATCCTACGTGGGTATAAATTTATGTGCATCAGGTGTTTGGAAATGATGCATGTGGTAATAATTTTTTAATATTTTTTTATTTTAATATATGAAATTAATTATTGAAACCATTTTAAATGCGTTTTTCATCCCCATCCCAATAATGGATATTTCCTACCTCATATTATGGCGTCTCGCCTTTTTGTTACATAAAATATTCAATTACATGGTACAAACTGTGGATCTTTTAATGTCTAGTTTCTTGAAAAAAATGTCTATAATAACTGAAAACATAAATAATTATTGTAGTACAATTGAAAGTATTCTTCAAAGGTTCATAGTATGTATTTTTAATTCATCTCATAAAATGGGGACATACATCAATGGAAATCGTGAGCATAAGGTCTTGTAAGGGAAAGAAAAGGAAACAATTTACATGTGGTCTTGATAAATTTCAATACGAACATGAGGATTATCATAAAGGCATGAAAAAGTGGGGTATAATAATAATAACTGCATCATAAAATAGAAATTATTCTACACAATTTAAATGAAACATTCATACGCATGTCACTATATATTGCCACTAAGTTATAATAAAAATTACAGAACTTTATTCACTAATATGTCATAAAACATATCATCTCGATAGATTAATTTATTCACCCAATTAATTGGACTTATAGAAGGTACATACATTAATATTTATTAATTAATGTGATCCACATATATAATAATGCAATTTTCCTTAAATAACTTACAGAGAAAAAAATAAACACGTTTCGTATAAAAACCATGATGTTTCAAAAAATATGAAAAAACAAATTAATTATGTAATTTATAACCCACATAAAAAATATGAAATATTCACGTATGTATAGTGTGGAATAAAATAAATAATTTTTTATTTGGGATAATATCATTATAAAATATAGAGGTTTTTGTGTCCACATAAATATAATAAAAGATAATTTCTTGAGGATAATAGAGAAATTTTGAGATGAAAAATAGGCATCACAACATGTAGAAGACATGATTTCAGAAAAGGATAAAAATAGGGAGTATATTTATATATCATTAATAAGAAAATTAACATATTTAGGCAAATAAATTAATTTTATATAAGAAAATAGTATGGAATTTTGTATGACATACCACATAAAGCAGAAACTTGAATTTAAAAAGACACGTGAATATTTCTCTTACATTGAAGAGTGTTTCAAAAAAACCTGAGGTTTGGGACCGTGGGAGATTTATGACTCCTTGGGAGGTAAACCTATATTATCATTGTGTCATAAGAATTGGGATTGAATGTAAATGGGTAAATGGGAGGTAATTTATTGAAATTTTTTGCAAAGTTGATATTTATTTCCAAATTTAGGCATTCGACACCTATGTAGTGGTGAATAAAAAAACTTGGGCATACCCATTTTATATTCCCATGGAATTGGTCACTTGGGACACATTTTATTTCATTTTAATTGAGTAGAGAATAGAAAAATTTATATACCTTTTTTGGTAAGGAAATTAATTTTTTTTGCAAAATAACATTTTTTGATGTTAATGTTTCTATTTTCGTAAATGGAAAGTAAATTATATATTTGAAAATTGATTAAAATATATTTAAATAATTTATATTAAAAAAATATATATCTTATGTCTTTTATTTTCTTTAATTTGTTATTACATCATAATGACATAATTTTTATGTCACTGAAAACTCAAACATTATTTTTACTATTCATGAAAAAATATAGTATTTTTAGAAAGTTATCATAACTTCACCCTAACATAATTACAATGATCTAATTTCAGAAATGATATTTATTTTACCATAATAAATATATAAATATAAAATGTTTAACTTTTAAATTAAAAATTCCCTTATTTATTAAAAAGAATAGAGTACTGAAAATGCAAAGTGAAATTTCAAACACTTGGAAAAAATTATCCTTCTTATTTAAATAAGACTATTGTTATCTTACTATTAAATTAATAAAAGTGTTACTAATAATATATTAGTTTATTATTAATATTTATAACATTTCTATAAAGTATAATTTCAATATGAAAAATATATTTATCAAATTCAATATCAATTATATTAAGTTAAACTATTATTAAATCATAAATGTTAGAATAAGAAATTAATTTATACAATGGAATTACAATTTATGTTATAAGCCACATGATAGGTATCCTATTATAACACCCATATGTGGCCTAAAAGTTAGGTTTGTATTGGTGATAGATTCATGGGGCGGTTCAAATTTCTTCACCCTAGTGGACGTTTAAAATAACTTGAACTACTCTAGTAAGAGATTTAGTTAAAGATTTGCTTGTTGAAGCTCATATTGAGCTTGGTCAAGGGAAAAACCTAGAGATTATACATATCTTACATGTTCTGGTATATGGGGCCAAATGGAATTACTCTACTAGTTGTGTTCATAGAAACATCATTTTGTATTAATTATCCTTTTTCATAATTTTACTTATAAACTCGAACAATAACATTAAAATTATTAACAAGAGTATAGTTTCCAATTTTCATATTGACCAATGATCATATAAATTTCCAATCCATATGTTAATATTTTTTTTAATTATCATTAAAATTATTAATGTGTTATGGTTGTGAATTTTAAAATGAAAATATAACTCACCTTTTAATGAAACAATTATTATTAAAAAAATTATTTGTCATTTCATTCTTTCCCCCTTAATAAATATCACCCCTAAAATTTCATCATGTTCTATCAGTTGATAAAGGATATGGATACATCTATGGAATTTTCTTCTATGGTTCCCAATCCCTTTATTCATAATTATGGTAACTCTATAACAATTTGATGAGGTGGGTAGTCGTGTTTCCTAGAAACATTCCCTGTGGTCTAGGATCTCCACTGGATTCTCTTCATAAGAGAGGTCATGTTTGATTTGTAACACATTAGTATTTAGTACATGAGAAGGGTTATGTTTATACTTCCTCAAGAGAGACACATGGAATATATCAGGAAAATTTTCATGATTTGGAGGAAGTGAATGTCGATTAGCCACTACGCCTATGCAATCAAGGATTTCAAAAGGGCCAATGTACCTAGGGATAATATTCCATTTCTTCCCAAACCGTGTGACTCTCCTACTTGGTGGTATTGAAAGGAACACACTGTCAAAAACACCAAACTCCACATCCTTTTGACAAATTTTAGAAAATCACTTCTACCTACTGTTAACAGCCTTTATAGGTTGTTAGATGGCATGACCATATTCAATCATCATCTGAAAAAGATTTGGCCTGAAAGTCTTTTTCACTCCAATTTCATCCCAATATATAATAGTTCTACATCCCTTCCTATATATATCTTCATAGAGTTTATTTGATTACTTTAATGGAAGAAGTTGTTGTATGATAAGTCAACTAATGGGATATGATGATCGCATCCACCATTATATTCCATTGAAAATGTTCTCAACATGTCCTCGGGAGTCTAAATAGTCCTTTTAGATTGACGATTAGTTTTTTTTTGTGATAGGATGTACTGAGATTCAATTTATTATTCATAGCATGTTGAAAGATTCTATATAATTTGGATATAAACCTTGGATAATGGTAAAAAATGAGTAAAAATGGTACCCCTTGAATCCTTAACATTTCCTTCACGTATATTAAGTCAAGTTGTTCTAGAGGTAAATCTTCTCAAATAGAGATAAAATGGTCTTTCATGGTTAGATGGTCCCATATAACCTATATCAGATTGTTTCAATTGGATGTTTTTGGGAGAACACTGAAAACAACTATAGAGATATTGTTCAAATCCATGTGGGTATGGTTAGTGGTTTTAAGACCATTTTATGAATTTTTCGCTCTGCCTTATCTTTTTAACACATTATGAACCTTGTAGTGTAGTCAACAATCTACATTTTCATGTTATCAAACTAATAATTATCATGATGGTCCCAATAAATTTTACTGATTCTAGGATTTATAGATAATTTGGAGTTATGATCTGTAACCATAATCTCTTTATTTATTTCTAGTATTGATGGAACACCTAACATTGAATGAAATTTTAGTACACATTATTGATCAATATTGAACTCAACAGACATTTTATTCTTCACAACCTCTATCTACGTATTTAAAAAAGTATATTCTTTATGATACTTATTTATCTTATCTAGTAATGATGGTTGAGAAATAGTTTAGGATAGGGTTGATTTCGTCCCTTCCCTTATGATTCCCATGTCCAGTTTTACATGGTCATTGATCAATGTACCTCCTTTAATCCTCATATTTTTTAAATCAATAGGGTCTTTCCTATATAATAAATCAACATAATTGTTTTCTCTTCCATGGAGATAATAAATTGAATATTAAAATTCTTTAAGAAGTTCCAACCATCTCCTCTATATCATGATCAATTCATTTTTCATGAAAATATACTTCAAACATTTGTGGTTGTGTATATATAAAATTTATCCCCATAATGATAATGCATATACATCTTCAGTGAAAAAAATAACCATAGTTACTTTCAGTTTATTATTCGGATAATTCTACTCATGATGATTCAACTATAAATAATTATAACCAATCACATTGTCATTTTTCTTGAGGAAACACCCAATCCCTTTTAGCTATTCATCGCTATAAATATTGAATCATTAATAGATATAGGGTAGTGTCAACATGGTACCAATATATTCTTCAGCTCAAGGAAACGTTCTTCACCCTCCATTCACTTGTTAAACATTGACACTTTTCATGTAAAAATGCATAGTTTATTAGAAAGTCCTGAAAATTGCATCAAAACCCTCTTATTATATCCCAACAAAGTAAGGAAACTACGATCCTTTGTTACTATTGTAATATGAGGCCACTCCTCCACAACCATTTTCTTGGAAGGGTCAAATGAGAATCATTCATTGGTTACAATATTCCCCATAAAAGAGAATTGTTGTTATCAAAATTCACATTTGGTAGAATTTCCAAAGAGCCTATCCTTCTTCCATTTTTTCCATATAACACTTAGATGATCCCCATGCACATAAATAATTTTAGAATATATCATAATATTGTATATAAAGACTACCACAATTTCTCAATGTAGTCCTTAAATAATATGTTCATCAAATCCATAAATATTTTAGGAGTATTAGTCAACTATAAGGGCATAAAAACAAAATCATAATGCCTTTACTTGATCATAAGGTAGTCTTTTGAATATATTCCTTCTCCATCCTCAATTAATGATAACTATATCGAAGATCATTTTTGGAGATGAATTGAGCCACCTGAAACAGGAATTCCAAATCATGAATTCTAGGAATGTGGTACTTGTCCTTAATTTTGATTCTCTTAGGTCCTCTATAATCAATGAAAATCTTTATTGATCCTTCTGTCTTCTTCAAAAATAGAACAGGTGATCCCCAATTAGACTCACTTGTTCAGATAAACCTCTTCTTTGAACAATATTTTAATATTTTTGTTTATTTCTTTATCTCAACATTTTCTATTCTATATGGGGTATTTTTTATAGGTTTGTCATAGGAATGTGTTCAATGGATAACTACACCTCTATTTATGGAATAGGTACATGTAACTCCACATGAAATATGTCAATGTATTCCGTAATGATGGGGTTATTTTCTATATGTAGTCTTTCATTTACTTCTTCATATTCTCTCTGATTTTCATAAAGAAGTCTATGACATGTTCTTCTAGAAAAATCTCCCATTGAGATATATCTCCTTTGATGAGAAATATAGGTTTCCCACCCAAGTATACTACTGTTTTCTTTCATCTTAATTTGATCAAAAATTAATACTTTATGAGCCAGTCCATTACTAGTATAGTATTGAATTCAATCATGGGAATGTCTACTATATTTTTTATGATAATATGCTCACCCAATTTAATAATAAATCTTATATACACTGTTTATATTTGGATAACCCCACCAATAGTCTTGACCGATTACTCTACTTTTATATGTTTTCATATGTATTCTATATTCTTTACAAACATAGAAAAAATAATGGAATTCTTAGAACAAGAATCAGACAAAGTACTTTATATATTTCAGAAGAAAATTAGAGTACCTTCCACCATATCATTTAGAGCTTCAACTTCCAATATCCTACCTTGGTCTTTTGTCATGTGTTGAGGTTGATGGTGATTCCCCTCCCTTATATTTTAATTTGGAGACTGGTTGTAAAAGTGACCAAGCTGTCTACACATATTGCATTGGAAATCTAGTGGGCCTTTACCATCTTCCATTTGTTGTTAATGTTGATATATTGAGGAGTATCCTCACTATAAAATATCTGATTAATTGACCATCCATTCAATAATTGTAAAATTTCCTACTCCATAGCAAGCAATTTCTCCAAAGGCATTTTCCCAGATTTGTTAAATGTGGGAATTTTCACTTTCATTCATCCTTTTTTGTTATCAATGTTCACCCCAATTTTTGGATCCAAATATCTATTATTTTTATTAAATATATTGGACCACTACAAATATCTGGACTAAAGTTAATACTTTATATCACTTCATAATATCTCTTTATAGTATTCATTGTCTCAATTGGAAATATTTTACCATAAATGTGGTCTTCTTCTACTGAAGAGTATATCAACTATTCTACTAGGATCTATGAAAAAGTTAGAGGTGTAGAAAAAACCCTTGTAATTTTAATTTCAATGCTTCTATCATATTCATTTTCATTCTTCTTGAGAATAATAAATACCTTCTCTACATTTGTTCATATTGATTGGGAGAAATGTTTCTTGCAAAATATTACCTTGACCTATTCCCACTACATAACTTCAAACTACCTTCTTGGATTTTTATTTTAAATTAGTTTCCACTAGTAATAACTTTCTTCTAGTAATAGGTATTTGGCTAGGGTAACATTCTCTTGTTCAAAAAATACAGTATAGAAAAGTTATTTCTATTGATCTTATCCTTTGTTCTAAAATAAATGGGTCGGTATATCCATTGAAAGAAGGTATTCATGGAATCATAAAGGACAGAGTGGTAAGATTACCATTTCTATGTGAATTTGTATCTTGTATTGATACATGTTATTTCTCATAATTATATTTATTTGATTTATCACTCTCGTGATCTTCTCGGTCCCGACTTCCATTGGAGTGTAATCTACACCAACTCCATTTCACTTACACTTTACCTAGTTCCTCCTATCACACACCATTTTTTAGAGTCAAAAAACATAGTGAGAAGTGATTTAATTTTACGAACATTATAATTATAAGGTGAATTTATTTATTAAATCACTGTGCTTAATTTTGTTATCCATTTACAAAAATAAAAATTTAAAAAATCCACCATTATAGTTTATAAAAATCTTATTATTATCAAACAAATACCCCATGAGTATCAAACCAAGAAGGTAGTATGTTCCATTGTCTTGCACCATTTCCCTTTGGAGTCTAGCTCGATGCAGTACTTTCAGGTTTTTCCCCTATATGTATTTTTGAGAGATCCACATCAACTATTTTGTAACCAAATAAGAATTTCTTTTCTAGGAAACCTCATACATCGCCAAAATACTAAGATGATTTCATATATTTTAACTTTTACTAATTTTTATTCCTAAATCATTATAATAATAATTTTCACAAATAACTAAACCCTCATTTCTCTCCAACTATGTCATCCCCCCTTTTTATTACATAAACATTTCATTTTCTTAGCACAAACAAAGGATATTTTAATGTTTATTTTCATAGAGAAAAGGTACACAATACAAAAAAACATAAAATATTTTCTAATAAACATGAAATTATTCATTAATTGTTTATTCTATGAATAGTTATTATATCTCACAACCTATATATATACTACAAAGTAAATAGTGAGAATAAGGCCCAAAAAAATAAATAAAGTGAAATAGTTTACATGTGATCTTGAAAAATATCAATATGAACATGAGAGTTATTATAAAGTAATAATAAATATGAATATCATAATAATATGAACAAGAACAATAACATATAAATGGTGCTACAACATATAAATGTAGCTATTATATATAAATGAGACATTCATAAACATATAACAAAGGTTTTTCATGGTGGTTTCACAAAATCACCACGGTTATTCACTAAGGTATCATATAACAAGTCCTCTCAAAAGATTAAATTATATGCCCAATATATTATAGAACTATATGGGAAAACCATTAATATTAAATAATTAATCCGATCTAAATAGATCATAACAAAACATTCAAAAAATAACATGTGGAGAATAAAAGAAATGATTGTCATATAAAAATCACGCCATTTAAAAGCTGCTTAAAGACAGAATATTTATGACATTTATAACCCATGAAAAGAGAATTGGGTTTTTATGTAAGAAAATATCAGAATAAAATAAATAATTTCTTCAACATGGTGAATAATATTGGTAAATAATGTGGTTGGGGTATTAAAACAAATAAAATAAAGGTAAATTCCTTGAGGAGAAGAGAGATACGTTAGAACTTAAATCCACAAAATAAGAGGTATATAACCTGGTTTTTGAAAAGGGTAAAAATAGAGGTTATATGGGCCAACCATTAAAACCAAACTCCTAATGGTGTCAATGTATTAAATTAATTGGTTATAAGAACTTTTTTTGACATTTTAAAAACATACCACAAAAATGTGAGTCATGAATGGAAAAGAGAAGTGGAGATTTACCTTGACTTGTTGAGTAGTTCCAAAAACATTAGTATTGGGACCATGGGGTCTGATAAAATCTTGGGAGGAATCCTCTGAAGTTAAAAATATTATATCTTCATGGATGATGAATTTTTAGTGAATGTAAATGGATAAATGGGTTTCCATTTTTAGAACAACTGGGTGATTTGTTTATTAATGTCTAGATTTAGGCCTTAGACACCAAACTAGTGGTAAATGAAAAACCATGGGCATTCCCATGATATTGTAACATGTAATTAGACACATGGGGAAAATTTTTATGATATTATAATACAAAATAGTTGACCATAATTATATATTAATTATTTTGTAATGGAAAATTATTGTTTCTGACAAAATTATATTTTTAAAGTGAAAGTTTCCATTTTAGAAATTAGAATGAATGTTAAATATTTTAAAATTTATTAAAATATATTAAAATACATGGTTTTAATAAAATAAAACATTTTCTGTCCTGTAATATTGTCAATTATTAATTAAATAATTATGATTGATTTATGAAAAAATTATGATTTCCTTAACACACTGAAAAACACACACTGTGTTTTTACTATTCAAAAATAAATAAAATAAAATTGAAAATTATCATAAATTTACCTTAACATAATTTGGAACTAATGATCTCAAAAATTATACTTATTTTATTATAATTTTAAAAATATGATAATTTCATCTTTCATATATAAAAAACTTATTTATTAAAAATAATAGCAGTTTGAAAATGCACAGTGATATTAAAGACCCATGGAAAAAATAAAACTATTTTAAACATTATATATAAATAAGTTTGTTTTTATCATATTATTGATTTAAAAATTATTATTCATAATATATTATTTATTTATAAATATTTATATCTTTTATAAAATGTATATTTTTTTGAGAGAAATCCATTTATCAAATTTAATCTCAATTTTAATAAGAAAAACTATTCATAAAAAAGAATATTTTGAATAAAAATTTTCTTTAAAAAATTAGTTAAACATTAAATAACTACATCCAGGACATGTACCCCTTATAAGTACCACATGTTTCCAAAGTGTATGATATGTGATTGTGATAGATTCTTGGGGCGGCTCAGATAACATCGCCTGATTAGTAATTCATAATAACTTGAACTTCTTCAGTAGCCAATTTTTTTCAAGATTCACTGGTAGAAGCTCATCTTGGTCTTGGTCAGGGTTGAACCCCAATGATGATACATCACTCCCAAGTTATGATATAGAGGATTCAAACAGAATGAATCTAATGGTTGATGTCATCGACTCTTCTTTCTATATCAATTATCCTTTCTCAAAATTTAACTTATAAACTATAATGGTAATGTCAATATTATTATAAAGTGTATAGTTTCCAATGGTCATATTTACTAATTTTTATGATTGACCAATGGGAATATAATGGTTAAATCCACATTTTCACTTTTTCCTTTATATATAAATCACTATTAAAGAGATATTGATTTCTTGTGTAAAATAAAAATATGACCAACATTTTCATGAAAAAAATTATTTCTCAAACATTTCATGGTCATGACCCAGATGAGGATCCAAATGCTTGGTACTCTAACCATTTACATCCATTCCACCATTAAATGTCTTAATTATGTGGATTAAATGACTATGTAATCAGGATTCGATAAAAACTATGGATTAAATTTTGGTTTTGTGTTTTATCTATGTGAGACCCATTTGGTGTTTTAAATCCAATTGTTCATTACTTGTTGGTTTCTCTATTATACATGATACACCACAATTTTCCCTTTCATATTGATAGATAACCTCTTACAATCATGTTCTATCATATTCCCTAATATAGGTGTATGTTTTCCCACTGAATTTTCCTTGCCTACAAAAACATTTATAAACTGTTTTATTTTTTCATTTTAGTTTTTATTCATATTAACCTCCCCTCTTAATTTTAAAATATTTTAGATTAAAATAAAAAATTGATTAATTATTTTGGGAAAAAATGTAAGATTATCAACGGGTTTTTTTCACAAAATTATATAGGGATGATTTCACAAATTATCAATGATAGTTTATCAAAAATATTTATCAAAGGATTATATGATATAAATTATCAATAGATAGACATGTTATATTTTAAAAGATAATTACCAGATTTCTAAAATGATATACATGAATAATTATCTAAGATAATTATTATGAATTTTGAAGTGATAATATCATCTAATTATTGAAATCAAAATTATAAATTATTTTCATGTAATAATTATAAAACATTATCAAGGTATAGTTATCAATTATCAACAGATAACTACTAAAATTATAAAAATAATATTTACTGATTATTAGAGTATAATTTATAGAAAAAAATAATCAAAGGATTTAGTATTAATTTATTGAGGGATAAATTATATAATTTCTAGAGGATAATTAATTTGAATTATTAAACAATAATTATTAAAATTGTTAAATAATGATTTTGAGGTTATCAATGGATAATTATTAAAATTATCAAATGATAATTATGATATTATCTAAGCATATTTATAAAACTATAATTTAGAAGAAATTATCAATATATTATTATAAAAGTAAAATTTATGAAAAATTATCCAAATATAATTATATATTAATAATTTACAATAAATTATCAATAGATAATTATGAAAGGATAATTTATGATAATTTAGTGAAAGATAATTATAAAGGACAATATAAGATAAAATATCTAGAGATATCTATAAAAAGAGAATTTTTTATAAATTATCAAAGGGTGATTATTAAGTATAGTTTAAATAAAACATCTAAAATAATATTATTATTATGGAAAAATCTTGTAATCTATTCTATTGGACTATAATGATAATTTAGAAATTATCCAGGATGTGAATGTATCATCACTTGTGATATTTCATTTTCTTTTCAAATTAAATAACATTTTTTGTTATTTGAAACCCTTAAGGAACCTCTAGTATAAACCTATAAATTTTTATGATAATATTTTCATTAATATGTGTACTTGACTATTAAGGTTTACACTCATGTTATAAAACCACATAAGATGGTTTCTCATTTCCTTTGACATAAATTACATTTGTGGTAACAATTTCCATTGTTTTTTAAAGGTTTTGATTAACATTGTGCCTTAATATGAATTTTCCATCAACATATATGATGATCTATCTCGATTATGATCAAATGTGGGTGTGTTGGTAGCCATACGAATAATATGTGACACATATATTAATGAGTATATTGTATTTATTATCATGTTTTATATTGATCACATGCATTGTTTTACTACCTTACTTATAATGTTGTGTTATGATTTCTCATGTATCCCACCATTCTATGGATCCATTTGTTTGTGGAACATAGTTACATGTTTATCCCTTACAAGTGGAGTGAACAAGACTTTCAATGATAGAGATGATGGACCTATGATTAAGTTAAGGATATGATGATGCCTCGTGGATATTGTGTGATGAACTTTA
This sequence comes from Viscum album, assembly GCA_963277665.1. Classification (NCBI taxonomy): domain Eukaryota; kingdom Viridiplantae; phylum Streptophyta; class Magnoliopsida; order Santalales; family Viscaceae; genus Viscum; species Viscum album. The sequence goes on along the minus strand of OY728132.1, from coordinate 692,798,469 downwards.
TGCCTACTGGATGAAAATGGGTATATACTCTATTCATAGTTAATACCGAATAAATCTATATGCTTAGATAATTCCAGGAATAAGACTTCTTTCATGCCAAGAGTATGGCGAGTATCATCATAACACAATGTTGATTATCGTGATTAATGGGCTTCATTGTTAGTCATTGATACCTCTAACATCATGATTACACATTAGGCATATAGTCAAAGAAAGAATTGACAAACGTTTATGGTTCATAGGTTGCCACACAACTACTCAATTTTGGATTGTGTGTTTCTATGCTTGTTACACATTTATTATTATTATGGAAAAAATAGGTATACTAAAACAATTTATGTTACAGATGAATTAGTGTGTTCCTACTAAGTCTTGTACTCAAACCCCACCTTGGAATTTTAGTTCCCTTGTATATTACATAAGGGATCTGATAAATGGAAAGGGCCTTGTGTAGGATAGCTGATATGAGAATCATTAAGCTAGTGACGGTCATTGAATGTCGCAGGTGGGACCTATAGTTTATTTTCATTCATTTAGCCACATTATTTTCACTCGATAGGCATTCCACTTTTATAATATACTTTTATTACTTGACATGTATGCCATTATATCAGTTTTTTGAATTATTACACTATTGATATAGATGTTAGTTATTCTTTATTATAATAATTTATATCTAATAATTACTATGAATTATATAATTATGAAAATTAAAATTAGAATATGATAACTGAATAATTATCAATGTATAATTATAAAGACTATCAATTGATAATTGTGGAATTATTAATGTATAATTACTAAGATTATGAAATGATAATTTCTATATAATCAAAGGATATTTTATAGAATAGATTATCAAAAGATAATTATGAAGGATAATTTGTATTAAATTATCGATATCTAATTATAAATGTTTAATTTATAATAAATTCTCATAGAATAATTATAAAAAGATAATTTTAAATAAATTTTAAATATGTTATTATCAAAAGATAATTTATAATAAATTATCAAAATAATATTATAAAACTATAATTTATAATAAATTATAAATTGAAAATTATAAAAGGATAGCTTATGCTGAATTAAAAAAAAATATAATTAAATTAAAATATTAAATAAATTTAAAAGAGATAATATTAATAGTAAAATTTCAGATAAATTATTAAGATAAAATTATAAACTGTATTTTAAAATAAATTATCAAAAATTAATTATTCTTAAGGTGATTATTACGATCACCTGTTCTGGCATAGAATGATAATTCAAAAATTATCCAGGAGAGAGAAAGTATAATTTCATGTATTATTTTGTGACTTTTTAAAATAATTTTGTTGTTACTAAGAACCCTTAATGTACATCATGCATTGTCATGATGATGTTTACAATAATAATATTGGGAATAAGTGGTTCTTAGCAATTTTGGTTTCTACAATACATATTGAACCACATCGGGTGGTTTGTTCTTTCCTTTGAAATTGACGAATTTTGAGTTAGGAAGATCCTTACCATTTTGGGAATTTGTTACACACCATGCATTAATAAAATTTATTTATATAAATATTTTTTTACCCTGCTGGATTATGATCACCTTTGGTTTTCAGTGTTTGTGTAGACCAAATAATCATGTGTAAAACCTATTTCTGTGAGTACTTTGTAGCTTGTTATCATGTATGATGTTGACCAAATGTATTATTGTGCTGCATTACATAATATGATGTTCTATGATTTCTTTTTTGTCCATCCATGATTTGGGTGTTATAATAGTATTCTTCATGGTGCCTAATGATGTTGGACCTTCATGAAATGTCATTCCTTTGTGGGGTAATCTGAACGAATTCAAATGATGGTGAAGAGAGACCTATTCATAGGGCACGAATATGATGGCCCCCAATGTTTTTCATGTGATTCACTCAGTGCCTATAGAATACCAATGGGTATTTTATCGATTCTTAGTAAAATCTGAGTAGCTCTCAATGATAATGTAATGTCAAGATAATTTCCTTCTTTTCACAATAGTTTGCTATGTTTTGTGATAACAAGATTCCAATTAGCCTGATTTTCGAGTCTTGTGGAAAGTCATCAATTCATATGATTCCATGTTTACACTTCTAGAATATAGCTCATGCAGGTATGTTTGGGGGCTTGTGGATGCACGGTTCGCACATGACCACTTAGTTGAGAATTATTTGTTTCAATTCATGTTAATAAATTATTGTTATTATGGAATAAACTTGTATACTTGAGCAAACCAGGTAAAAGATTCAATGGCGGTGTCCTACCGAGTCATTTACTCACACTCTTCCTAGGAATTAAAGGATACTTTTGGGAATAAATTTTCAAAATATAATATTAAAGCATAATTTATAGTAAATTATCAAATTCTAATTATTCTTTGGAATATTTTTTGAGTATATAGGCTGGCCAAGAACAATATTTTAGAAATTATCTTAGAGAGAGAATGTATTATTGCATGTGATGTTTTATTTTGTTTTGAAATAAAATATTTTTTTCGTTCTAGGAACCCTTGATGAACTTAGATCTTTGAAGTGCTGATTGTTGTGATAATAATGTCTTGATCAGGTCTTCCTGACTGTTAAGGTTTCTACTACACCTATCGAACCACATAGGGTGGATTATCCTTTCCATTGGCATTGATGAGTTTTAAGTGAGGAAATAACATATCATTTTGTGATTTTAATACATATTTTTCCTAAATATGATTTATGTGTAGACATATTTGATAACCATGAATGACTATGATCACATGAGGGTGTGTGTGTCTATGTATCCCTAAGGACTATATGTGACACATGTCTCCCTGAGAACTTTGTATGATGTTATATTGATTGATTTTGATCACATTTATTGTTGTATTAAGTTAATTATGATTATGTGATATGCTTTATCATGTATCCCACCATGTTATGTGCCCTTTTGTTGTATTTTTATTTGCACCCATGTTAGGTATACAATTGTGAAATGTTTATTCCCTGGAGGGGGAGTGTTAATGACTTTTGATGATGGAAATTGGGTACCTATAGATAGGGTAGGGTTATGACAACACCTAATTAATGTCGTGTGTTTCACTCATTGACTTAGGGATTCTAAGGGGTATATTCTTGATTCCTTGGAAATGTAAAGAAAATTAATTTCTTGACTTATATAGTCTTTTTGAATTATATGATAACATTATTTAATGTATAATGATTTATGATCCTTGTGTGTTGTCCTTTATTTTTTTGACATTTTGATTTTCCTTCCATAATAGAGTTGAAGAATCTACAGTTGGGGGGTTTATGGTGGGTTGGATAGTGAAAAGCTACTCATTTTTGGATTGTGTGTTTTTATTCATGTTAAACATTTGTTATTATTATTATTTCATGCATTTGAATACATTATCACATCAGGTTAAGGTCACATTGGTTGGGTTGTAATAAATCTAGTACTCACACCCAACTTACGAATTTTGGTAAACATAGATTACATGAGAGATCTGGTGAAGGTGATGGGACGTATAATGGATAGCATAAAAAATGAGTCTGGAGCTGGTTGTGGGCTTAGACAGACACTGGTTGGACCTATAATTATTTTTTGTTCATTTATCTACTTTATTTACTCTATAATGGGTTTCAACTATTGGGTGCTTCTTTTGTGACATGACGTGTATCCCATTGTTTCTGTTTATACGATGTTTATTATGCTTATTTATATGTTAGTTATTATTTTTTATATAACTTCTATATGAAAATCATGTTGAATTATCAAAGGATGATTATTATAGTTCTAAAAAAATAATTGTTAGTTAATCATGACATGATTTTAAATTTCATATAATGACAATTGTGTGATTATCAAATGAAAAAAATTAATATTATTATATGATAGTTGCAATATTATCAACGAATAATTTATAGAATAAATAATCAAAAAATAATTATAATTGATAATATATTTTAAATTATCTATATATAATTATAAAAAGATACTTTATAATAAATTAACAATAGAAAATTATAAAGATATAATTTTTAATAAATTTTCAGGATATAATTAAAAAAGGAAAATTTATGAGATATTATTAATATGTGATTATAAAATAATAATGTGGAATTAATTATCAAGAGAAAATTATAATATGATAATATATGATTACTAATCAATAGATAATTGAAAATGATAATTCAATATAAATTATAATCAGATAGTTATAAAAATATAATTTCTAATAAATTATAAAAATATAATTATAAATGATTATTTAAAATAAATTTTTAAAAGGAAACTATTCATAAGGATAATTTTGAAGTGAATGCACAATCCTAGAATAATAATTTAAAAAATATAGATGGTATATTTTGTCTCATAAAATGTGATATTTTATTTCTTTTGTAAATAAAATAAGTATAGTTGTTTCTAATAAACCTTAACAAACCTCAAGATTTCACATATTTACAATTGGTATAATAAGAATGTGAGTAGGATTTCTTGACTATTGAGGATTACCATCATTCTTTAGAACCACATAGTGTGGTTTATTCTTTTATTTGATATTGAAATCTTTCTGGATTAGAAATATCTTTCCCATTTTGGGTTGTTAGTACAAGTTTTTCTTTAATATGGATTATGTATAGACATATTTTCTGACCATGCAAGATTTTTGTCACTTCTAGGTTAGTGTCTATCCGTGAGGACCATAGGTGACACTTTTTTCCATGTTTAAATCATAACTTTTTATCATGATAGATGTTGATCACACGTATATTTGTGCAGACTTGTGTATGATGATGTGCTATGATTTCTCATATATCCCACAAAGCTATGTCTAATTTTGTGGAATTGTTCTTGGATCCCCATGAATGTAGAACATCATGACATTATTATCCCATATGGGGTATTTTCATGATTTTAGGTGATGGATATGGATGACTGTTGCATAGGGTAGGGATACGAATATTTCTCCTGGATGGCATGTGATGCACATGATGCCTTGAGGATGCCCATGGGTATGTTCATTATGCATGGTGAATGTGGAGTACCTATCAATGAATAGGTAGTTTCATGATCATGACTTCTTTAATTCCTGGGGAATTACAAGTTTCACAATAACACAATTCCATGTTTCATGATTTATGAGACTCATGGAATGTCATGAATCTTCTAAAACTGTTATTTTATTTCAATCATATAGATGAATTAGGTATATAAGTGGTTTTCCCTATTTGAATATATAATGGATACTCGAATTTTTATTTTTTCTACGATTATTAATAATTTAATAATATTTTGGAATATTCTTGTATACTTGAGCATATCAGGTTAAGGACGCATTGGTGGTTTCATACCGAGTCTTGTATTCACAACTTACATGATCATGAAAGGATAATTTATAGAATAAATTATCAAGATATAATTATAAAGGATAATTATTAGTTAAATATCCTGATATAACATTATAACGTTAATTTATATTAAATAATCAATAGATAATTATAATGGATAACTCAGAAAAATTTATTAACATATATTTCCAAAAGGATTATTTTTGATATATTACCAAAAGAACATTATGAAATGAAAATTTAGAGTAAATTATCTAGAGATAGTTAAAAAAGGTTAATTTAGGATAAATTATCAATAGATCATTATAAATGATAATTTATGTTAGATTATCATGATATGATTATAAATTAATAATTTTTGATATATTATCCAAATATAATTGTAAATTATTATTTGAAATAAATGTGAAAATATTAGTTATTCATGAGGAGAATTTTGTGAGCACATTCACTATCCTCGAATGATAATTCATATATTATCCAGGTGATCTAATGTATTATCTCATGAAAGATATTTTTTTGGAAATAAAATAACTAGTTTTTGTTCTAAGAACTCTTAACAAACCATGAGATTTTATATGCCAATGTTTATGATAATAAGGGTATGAAAATGATATTTTGACTGTTGAGGATTCCACTCTATCTATCGAACCACATTAGGTGGTTTATCCTTTCATTGGATGATGACATGTTTTGAGGTAGTAAATTCATTACCATTTTCGTATATTGATTATCATTATTCCTTAATATTATTTATGTGTTGATATATTTTAGGAATGTGAAATATTTAGATAACATGTGGGTATGACTGAATCCCAGAGAACCATATGTGACATTTTTTATCATGAGTATTTTGTAAATTTTTATCTTGTTGGATGTTGATCACATATATTGTTGGGATACCTTGTTATGATGATGTGATATTATTTCATGAGTATATCATCATGCTATGTGGGATTTCATTGTATTGTTCTTGGAACCTATGGTGGGTAGGTGGTCTTTACATTTTTATCCCGTAGAGTGGAGTGCACATGAATGAAAATGATGGTCATGAGGGACCTTTACACAAGGAAGGGATATGATGATGCCTCATAGATTCTTTTTGGTGAACATGATTCCTAGCACATTCATATGGATATTTTCTTAATTCTTATTGAATAGAAAGAATCACTCGAGGACAAAAGAATTTTGGGAAATTGAATTAATTGATTCATAGGGTATTATGAGTTACTGGATAACATTGTGTAAATTTGTAACATTTCTTATCCTAATTTATATTCCTTGATTCTTCTCCCACTATAATTATCCTTGTAGCGTGGAGTTGAAGTAGGTAACTTCAGGGATTTTTGGGGGCATGGTTATATCATGACCTCTTGGTTTTGGATTTTCTATTTATATGCTTCTTATGTATTAATTATTATTATTGAATACACTTTTATACTTGGGAACATAATATACCAGACACATTGGTGGTGTCCTACTATGTCTTCGACTCACACCCTACATAAGCATTTTTCTATGCTTGTAGATAAATGAGGGGCACGGTGAAGAGAACTGGTCATTTGGTTGATAAATGAGTTAATAATTATGGAGTCCGTGGTGGGATAGTTTATACACCTATGGTAAATACATGTCCTTTATATTCATTTATATACATTATTTACTCTATATAGGATTTCCACTTTTGGTAGGTTCTTTAATTACATGACAAGTATGCTACTATTTTTATTTTATTCTTGTTTAATATAATGATTTATATGGTAGATTTTTTTTATTTTTGATCCTATGGCATGATATTGAGGGTATAGTCTCCCCACTTTTGGACTCTGACCCTCACTACTTGTCAACATCCTCTTGAATATAGGGAGACGTTCATGAGGATATGTGGAATTCTGGTTTGGACATGTTGGCATAGGTTTGGATATTTCAAAAATGTTATCATTGAATCAAGATTTATTAAACATTTCTTATAATTTCATTAAGATGGTATAATATAGACAATATATATGATTTTTGGGACATAGAAATGGGAACTATGCTTGTTTCAGGCGAGCACTATATATTCGACCTCTGTGTTTCCCAAAAGTGATGAATTTATATTTTCCTATTAATTTTGATTAAACTCATGATGGGTGATAGACCTGATCTTGATATGTTATTTATCAGATTTTGGGAGAATTCATACATCTTTAATAGGAATGTATTTTTATAGTTTATATATATAAATTTATTTATATTTAATAGTAATTTATTAATCAAATTCCTTATCTGGTGATATATGTTTGGGATATTTTCTTTTGTGTGATATGATTGTGATTCGATTTTTTATTATATAACATTATAGGATTTAATTTTTTGAACTGGGAATTTTTTTATGTACTACTATATATATGATTACTTTGACTACTGTGCAAGGACAAATACCTGGGTTAGTTATAGGATGAAAATACCTTGGGTTAAGGGTAGAAGCTAAGGAGATCCTTGTGTGATTCCATAGGCTGGTTAAGAAGAAATGATTATGATCTTATAGATTGGTTAATAGAAACCTTTTTTGATATCATAAACTAATTAGGTTTTTCTTAATTAGTATATCTCATTTTCTAAAGATTGTTCTTTCACATTAAAGTAGATGTCGCCTCAAAATTTTATTATGGAAATGGTTGGTATGTAGGCAAGAAAACAACCTCTTGGGAGAAATTGTATGCATTAAAATAGGATTTTAAAGATAATTATTTGAGAATAAATTTTGGCCTTATATATAATTTTTATAGTATGGTTAGTTTAAAAATATTATCTTTTAGTGTATGTATAAGGCATAATAGTTCAAAATTAGAGTCTAGTATGTCATGATTTTAAAATCCATCATCTTTCATCTATTTAAAGCATCGATGGATCTTAGGATTCTAAGGAATAGGTTGAAATATTTTTCGTAAATTTTACCCAGTAGAGGCTTTGATGGATTGAAAAGATAACCGGAGATCCAACTCATGCTAGGTGTACATCCCATTTATATAGCTTTGTATCATTTGGAGCCAACCAAGTAAAAAAGAGATCTTGTTTTAGCTAGACAACATGGAGAAGTAGTGATTTATAAGGATGACTAATTCATGGGATTCACCTGTGTAGTTCATCGGAAGTCCGGTAGTGGAATTTTAAAATTCATCAATTATGGAAATATGAAATATGTAATGGTGAATATCTTATATAAATTTACGTGGACCATAGATCTATTTAATCAACTATGGGGAGACCAGTTATTCTTGATGATTGATTTTTGATCTAGAAATCATCAATTTTGAGATAAATATATGGAAATTAAAATGATGTAGTTTCAGAGTAGATATGGAATGTGTGAATCATTGGTACTTCAATTCAGGCTGAGGAACATGTAACAACATATTTTTTAAATCATGTGTGGATCCATTAATTTTTAGTCAATTTTTAAAACCTTGTATGGATGTCTAAAATGTTCATGAGAGTTTCAGGGGTGTCTGGGGCATGTTTAGGTCCCATATCACCAGTATTTTTCAAAATATTTTGGGTCACATGGATAGTAGAAAACATGTTTGACAGGTCACATAGTCTCTTCTAACCGTGAGGTGGGGCTACAAAGAGTGAATAAGGAGACCGCGTAGATTGAAAAAACAATGTCATTTGGGGTAAAAAATAGTGAGGTTGGTTTACAGTTTTTACATAGACATACACTATGGATGGAATATAGTTCACAATCCTTGTAGCATAATAGTATGGGGTCCCCCTTGAGGAAATTACATGTGCACAACTGGCACATGGTTTTGAAAACTCTACAACCAATCTTTGTGACCCCAAATTTTGGGGGTAAAAATACAAAAATTCCATCAATGAATTATAAAATTATCCCACATCCTACTTTCCTAATTTTAGTATGAATAGTTCTACCCACTCTCCCATGTTGATCTCTTGAATCCCCATTCCATAGTTTTCATCTTCATTCTTCATCCGAGATCGTTTTTAAGAACTGTTGTACTCATTGAATTCCTCTCGGTATGTGATTCATTCATCATACTCCATTCATAATTCTTTTTTCCCTGAAAAACATTATATTGATTTAGGATCATGTTCCCTATTTTTAAGGAGTTGATATATTCTTATGTTTTCATCTGATCTATGGTAGACTAAAGGATGATAAATGACTAGTAGAGTACTACAGCCTCGTGGTATGTGTTCTATGACCCATACATGAATTCTCACGATTTTATAAACTGTCACTGTACAACACATTATGATTTCATCAGGTGTTTCCTATATAATTCATAATCTATTATTAAAATCAATATGCTCATATTCTAGATCCCTTGCTTCAAATTATCATCAAATCGTTAGAGATTAATACCTCAACAGCGACCAACCCATGTTTGGTATCTCCCTTATTATTCCTCTATTATATTTTTATGATTATATGAAACACCATTAACATGTTCTATCAATTATCACTTACAAATGTAACTATTATAATTAGATGAATGAGATGTCAATGGATATTATGTTATACTATTACTTGAAACTTTGGACATAAACATTTTAATTTGTTAAATAAAACTCAAATATAATTGGAAGTTATATTATGTGTATTACTTGGACTAATTAAATATTATTATATAGTAATGGGTTGCATGTCCTTTGTCGTTATTTTAATAATGAATTTTAAAAGGATTCAACCTAAAAATTATGTATGGAATTGAACTAATAAATGGTTCCATGTCATATTCGGCTTTTCACTTGGTATGAAAGGAAATATAATGAACCTTATGTATTATTAAATTGAATGATCAATACAAGGACAAAATTTTATTATGGAATATGTATTCAGTGACTATTTAATATGGAACTTTTAATCATTATAATAGTTTGTATACATGATCCAAAAATTGATTCTTTAGGGAATGCAATTGTCACAAAGAAGAAATCATTCCGATTCAGGGGGTTAGTTTTCAAGGGATATACCCACCATGGAAATTGGTCATTGTAAAATATAGAATTCATGGAATGATGTTTTATGATCAACTTACTATCTTTAGGATATTAGGATTCCATGGTAACACTCCATGGATCCATCTTGATGTCTTCAGACATGTGGAACCATGGATTCACACCATTGGAAACACTCATGCTTCTCTTGTTTTACATTGGCTTAGATTCTAGGCCACAATTAGAATTATTTATAGTGGAATTCCTTGGATGATTCCCCTTGGATTACTCTTAGAACCATTATAGCCATGTTTCATGTTATAAATGGTTTTTATCAAACCCTGAATTCAATGATACCATGGTTTTACCTTGGATCCACTTTATTACTATAATTATCATCAGGACGCCTTGATTAGTACCATGCATCATATATTATTATAATCTTCATTATATTAATCATTTTTCATACAATGGTTCCACTTACTTCACTTATTATAAATTAGACCATAAATAATTTAATTACTACATGTTCAGACACTACCTGAGGCGGAATCATGTACTATGGTATTTACATTATTGTATTGAATTTACATCCAAATATATATACGTAAACTCTATTTCAATTTTTATTCACTAAATGGATTGTATAGACATTTTTGGTGTTGTTTTACTGAGATTTTTCTCACACCCTTTCCATGCTACTAATGGTACCTGATCAGATTATATATATATACATGTGTCAAAAAGGGGAAGAATACTACTTTAGACATAAGATCTTGATTTCTTCCATAGGATGGATCTAGGTAGCAGATGACCAAGAATGTGCTAGTGATGCTTGGATATTTTTTTTATTTTGTATACCAGGTAGTTCCCTTTTCGTTTTATCCATGTTTTCATGATATATAGGGATAGAAAATACAATAATATCACTATGACATGAGGTCATAGTATATTTATGGACACACACTACATACTTAATGTTACATGGAATCTTCTAGCATATGGGGATGAGTGCTTTAGGATATATGGATCATCAGTATGTTGCATCATTTATTGGAACCCGGGTTGGGATATCACAATGTTGTATCCATTATTAGTTTTCATGACATACTATTTTGAGACAATTTAGAAGATATTATTAACACTTTGTAACATGGTTTAATGCTATTTCTAGGAGTATCTAACCCACATTCGTTATAAATACTCATTTTCATTAAATGAGAAATGGTTTTCTGTATTTTCCAAATTACAGTTTATATAATTTTACAGTTGGGTGACAAAAATGTTGTGTGATGGATATTATTACAATTATTATTATTATTATTATTATTTATTTTTACCATTCTTCAATGGAATAACTAGATAATGGAAAGGAAAAATTATTACATGATCATTATAGGCACCTAGAATTCATATCCTATGAATAATCCATGCCTTATTGTTGCATTTCAATAATTTCATTTCCTATGTAATATGTGATTATTGGGTGAGCCATAATTTTTTATACATTCATATACTTATAACATCTTATGAAGGGTATATATATTTTTATATAAAGTTCCATACTCAATACAAATAGATTTTTCATGTATGGGTTGATGGTGGAACCTCAAATATCTTGTTTATAACAATGTCGGCTATGTCACTCTAGTCACACAAACTACTATTTTTCTTTGATTGAGTGACTATTAGTTTTAATTCATGAGTGGTATGGTCCATTGTGGATTTCAATGAGTAATTTACAAAGTCAATACATTATATATTACCCACTACATTCTATGACCGAATATAGATGGGGTTAAATTTAAAATACTAGGTATCGATTGTAGTGATAATATGTATGGATCCTTATTCACTAGGAATGTAATACATTTTAAGTGAACCTTGAAAAATGTATAAGAGAGAATAAAAATAAAAATATAAAACATTACTTGTTAAAATAAATGGATTCCAGTAAATGAATAGGTAATGTATAGTTTACCCTTCACCTACAAGAACCCTTATAAATTAAACATGAACATTTACTAATACCATAGACTTCTTAAGTGGGAAGTTGGGGTAGTATCTTGGTTAGTGATCCCTTATCCATATGAACATCATCCAATGGATCTTCTATCTGATTCACATTTTGATATGAGGCATGTTATTATAATTTTTGTAGCTACACAACCATGATACCCTCAAGTCATGTTCTAGGAAAGTTTTAACGAACATTCTATTGAGATGGTGGGCCATTAGCCCCCAGTCTTTCCAACCGTATTTACACATAACACACCACCTTTTATACACAAATAGAGTGATGCAATTCATGTTCGAGATGGGATTCTATGTCCAATTTAGCCAACATAGGGTAGTCCAAGATCATCTCCTATTATGGTTGATCTAACTTATGAGTTTCTATAGAAGAATCCTCTCATCTTTTCAGCGGATGGAAGACCACAAGTTACTAATTCATTGTTGGTGGACACAATATCTATTTTTAAATATATGTAAATCCCTCTTGAGAGGAAAAAATGATTTCCACCATTATGTTGTTTTATTTTTCAATGCACTAGTGGGATGCAATTACGTATTCTGGTTTTCATAAGGGTGTAGTCTGGGCTGGCATCCAAACTATCTTCTATGAGTAAATTTTCAATAGATGCAATGATCTGACCAACATAGAGATTTCATGCTCCTAGAGTTGGGTGATTTTTCTTTTTTAGACTATTCAGTGTGTTTTATTAAGTTATAGTGCTTTTTGGAACTTCTAGCTGATGATGAGTTATCATGTGTTGGGGGCTTTGGGGATGGGATGAGGAATACCATCCATAATATGGTAAATATCATTCACATACGGAAATTTCCTAGGATTATGAACCATACCATTATCACTGATCACAAACTAAGAGGATATGATGGTTCTGGGATAATATGTTCAACATGGAGATATGGATGTTTTTATATTAGTAATAGGATGTGTGCCCTTGAGGTTTCAAGTTAGAGAAGTGATGGTCATAGTATTTAGAATGGGAAATTTATTATATTCTATCATTGTGGACGATATGGGACGAAGAAGTCTTAGTATGGAATATAATTGGTGGAGTTTGATTCATACAGCCGTATGGGGAATCTTCATAGATTCATTTCAACCCTTCCATCTAATTCTAGAAGAATAGGATGCACACGAGCTATACATTTAGGTGAACGCTCTTTTATTCCATTTCAGGAAGGGTGATGGAGTCGCACCACTGAAACAAAATGAGGACTAGGTTGTTGTTGTGGTACAAAAATTTATTAACATCTAAACTAGTGGATATGACCTCCTCGGTGTAGTATAGATATAGAACAAGGCTCTATATTGGGTTAGATGTATGATTTATAGCTGATACATAGGGATCAGAGTGTACGATCATCTACTGTTCTAGTAACCTTGAATATTTTATCATATTTATCTAATATAGTTGTTTCAAAATGAATTATCTCCTTATTGGTCATAGAATATCATAGGATGGAGTATTATTATTGCTATGGTCTGATGGACCTAAATAGAACATTTGGAGTTTGGTAAGAGTTTAAGTTCCAATGCAAGGATTTTCTCCCTAATGTAGGACATTATCCCTTATTATGGTACATCTTCAACCTCAAGATGAAGGGATTCAATGTCAATCTAGGGATTGGTTGGTTGGATCCATTTGATCCTTTTTTGTATTTCTGTCTCTATAGGGTATAATTTATATCCATGTTGGGTGGTAATTATCATCAAAAGGGTGTGTGTGATGACTTGGTTCGTAGAGAAAGGAACATTTATTATGGTTTATATAGAGTGACCGCACATATTTTTAGTCTTTTCAAGGTTGATCTGGGAATACATATGATAGATTTAACTCCAATAATAGTACATATTAGGGTTGTCTTTCCAAGATATTATTCATGATTACCACATGAGATAGAGGTTGATTGGACGATTAGTCATATTCCGAGAGAATCTCCCATATACATTCGTATATATAGGATAACACTTAATGATATCTAGGATCTCAAGAAATGGTTGGAGGATTTTGGGTCTAAAGGTTTCATCAAACTAGTTGCTTATTCTTGGGGTTCACCCACGATTTTCATTGAAAATATGTATTGGACCTTGCAGTTATTCATACATTTCTAATTGTTGAACAAGATTATGATTAAGAACTATTATTCACTACCTTAGATAGATGACCTATTTGACCAGTATCGATGAGATACTGTGTTTTCTATAAATAAACTGAGATGAGGATATCATTAGTTTAGAGACTGTCCTTCATACATACCAAAAAAATCTATTTATTACAGGTATGATATTTATGAGTATCTTGTTATATGGGATGGCCTTATAAACATTCCCACTATTTTAATGTATTTTATAAATAAGGTTTTCATCCCTATCTATATTTTTATGTGGCCTTTGTGGATGACATCTTGGTGTATTCACATATTCATAGAGACCATAATAACCACCATTAGATCATTTTAAATACACTAACAGAGAATTATATTTATGATATACATGGTAAGTTACACTTATAGATTGATAGATCACACGTTTTGGTAATATTATCTCACATTCTAGAGTATATGTTGAACCATAAAAAGAGATTAATGTGGTTTCCTTGGATAATCCAAATAATGATTTTTATATATGGATTTTATAAGGGTTGGATATATATTATAGGAAATTGATACATAACTAATCAAACCATTCTAAAACTCTTGCTGGTCTTACAATGATGGATGTGGTGTTATTGTTGCTCAAACCCTATGAAAAAAGTCATTCTCAATCTAAAAGGAAGGAATGGTTTAACACTATTTACAATTCTTCTATATCCTAGAAGAGGTTATATAATGTTTGATGACAATTGTAAAAATGAGCTGGGTGTCGAGCTAATGTCGGAGGATCAATTTTTTGTTTTGGGATCTTGTAAGTTGAGAACTCATGAGGGAGGCTACATGATGCATGACCATGATCTAGTTTCAGTCTCCCAAGACCTACATTACTTGAGACACTATTTTATGGGTGAGCTTTTTGTGGTGTATACCGACCACATGAGAATACAATATATATTTACATAACATGAAATAATCTCAGACAATGATGATGGGTCCTATATATACCAAACATATACATTGAGATTTCTAATATGCTTGGAAAAATAAAAATTGTATAGGATGTGGTGACTTTGAAAATTCAGGCACATGTTGTACATGAAGCTATTGATGAGTGGAAACCGAGGACCCTATCTTTTGAGCTACATATAGTGTTTCACGAGTGTCCTAGGAGGTATTGTAATTCTATCTGGATAGTCACCTCTTCCCATGTGGATATGGTGAAGAGTATGATGTTTTTGAATCTCAATGGTTTGGTTCTCTGGGAGAGTCTTTCTAGTTAGGATCCATCTCTAGAGAGGTCAGTAGATGGATATGATATCCTACATATACATGGGTGTTTCGAGGTTTCTACATATATGGGGGGAGGAACCAATGCAAGAGTCTCTCTCTTATTGGTGTCCAGTTCTTCCTATAATCTCCATGATGTATCAAATATTTGATGATAGTACTGGTGTCCTACAATGAAACACTATATAGTAAGTATTACCATTATGAGTTCCAATTTTTATCACTTTAACATTGATCACCAAAAAATTCAGGCTTGTTTCAATTATTACTAGTCCTAGAATGGAAATTGGATGATGTTTCTATGGATTTTTTTGTTGTATTACCAAGGTTTCCTCGAGGTATTGAGGTTGATTGTGAAATTTTGGAATGACTGAAAAAACTGTCCCACATCCTTCTAAAGTTTTATACATTCTATATTAATATCGTGGGAAGAAAATGTGTTCATGAGATCATATGGTTGGATTGGGTCCTTACATAATCATTTTAGATAGGAATTCTTGTTTTACAATGAGGTTTTGGGAGGCCTTATAAAGATATATGGTTAAACATGTTCTTTTGAGAACATATTTTCACCCTTAGACAAATGTAAAATCATAAATTATGATATAAGTTGTAGGAGGAAATGATATGAGCATGCATTATTAATTTTGTTGGTTTTTTGTAGAAGAAAATTCCTCTCATCAATTTAACCTAAAATTATATGCTATTGGTGAATAAATACATGGATACATATGAGGCCTTGTATGGTAGTCTATTAAATTCACCCACGTACTGATTATAGGAAGGAAAGGAAACGTTCTTGTGTCCTCACCATATGTTGGAGACATCATAGATAGTTAAAATGATCCATAATCATATGTATACTACACAATCTATATTGAATTATTATGTCGATCACCATCAAATACCACAAGATTTTATGTCTAAGGGTCATGATTTTTTTATGGGTATCACTTAAACATGGGAATAGTTAGATACTAAATAAATGGAATCTTTCAAAGCTCTTTTATAGGTCATTTTAACTCTTGGGTAGAGTTGAGTTGGTATCCTATTGGTGTCAATTACCATAGAGGGAACATGAAATGTATGATTTAATCCATGTTTCATAGATTCTCCTTTATCATGTTGAACTATCTCACACTTTTTCACATGATGATATTCAGTAGGATTCTAATGGTCCTTTTGATGAGTAACCAATAGACATCATTTACCAAAGAACACAGCCAATCTGAGATGGTCTATCCCCTTAGTATATGTTCTATGGAAGCAAAACCTTTTACAAGAAGAAACATGGGAGATGGATGCTCAAGTACATTCATAGTGGCCAGAGTAGTTGCAAGATGAAGTTTTTCCTTTCTAGGAAGGTGATACACAGTGATACATTCCTTTATAAGGGGATATTATATGAAACCAATTTCTCTATAAGGAACGTGACCATTAATATTCAGACCAATTTATTTTTTGATCATTTATGGATTCCTAGTGAGGTCATTATAGTTTCAAGGTTATCGAAGACCTGTTTGGAACCTAGATCCCCATTTTTTGGACAAATATTATAGGAAGAAAGGTTAGTAGAAATCATGTAAGAATGGACACTTAGTTACTTTTAACCATTCAATTCTAGATAGATAAGGGTTTAAGGCCACATGTTTTGAGTAAACCATGTAGTCATGGGTTAAAGTCCATATGGGTAGTCTATGATTTTTAGTATACCCATGAATCATAGTTGTTGCACAGTTTATAAAGCCATACATCCTGACCATGTAGGGTCCCCCTTATAGTAGTACCATAGACACAGTTGGAGCATTGTTTGGCTAACCGTGAAGCCAATCCATATGACCCAAAAATTTTGGGATTAAATTAAAAAATTTCACTTCAAGAATCATAAAGATACCCATCATTATCATTTCATCATTTTGGTAGATAGGTTTCTCCCAACTATACCATTTTGAGCTACCAAGCCCACCTTCCATAGTTTATTATCTCAATTGTTCATTAGAGATTAGATTTTTGAACCATTGACATTATTGGATTCTACTCTCTATGTGATTCATTCATCTTAATCCATTAATCATTCATCATTCCCTATATGATGTTATTTTAATGTAGGCCCCAATTCCCAATTTTTAGGTCATTGATTTTTTCTATAATTTCAATCTAATCTAGTTAAAACAAATGGTTGATACTGGATGAGAATATTGTTATATCCTTGAGATTGGTGGTCAATAAATCCTCCCATAGGTCTTGTTTTTTTAATCAATTTTTCATCATTATACGTACATCAGTTTCATAATGTGTTTCTTGTTTAATTCATAATTCATGACTATAATAATAAAACTCATAATCTAGATCCCATTCTACATTTGATTATCACATAATCTGATATTACAACCTCAACATTGAACACCCCATGTAGGGTGTTTCCCTTCTTACTCTTCTAGAGGTTTTTTATGACTCTCTCCACCACCATTCAAGGGTGCTATGAATTTTCCATAGTAAAAGTAAATAATTTAATTAAATTAATTAATTTTAATGGATATTACACTTTAGTATAAAATGATTATTCTAAGGTAATTTTTTTAATCTATTAAATGGGACTCATTTGTAAATGGAATGTATATTATGTGTTTCACCTAGCCTAATAAAATCTAATTAAATGGTAATTGGGTTCATGTCTTTAACCCACATTTTCATTATTATGAATGGTAAAGGAGTCAAAATAATAATTAAATATATCATTGAACTAATAAATTGTGGGAAGTAATGTTATCATAGTCACTTGTATGAATGAAAATCGAAAAAACACACTGGATTATTAAATAGCATGAAGATTACATGAACTAATTTAAATAATGTAATAAGTATATGGTTCATATTTTATATGTAAGTTTTTATCTTTATATGAGTTGTCACAAATGGTATAAGGCCACAGTCTTCACCATTACTTAATCTTGAGTTACTTCATGAATACACGTTGAGGATCTTTTCATGTATAGAGTTTTAGATAATTTGATCATAAATCATGCATTACATTCCACATTTAAACAAAGTGGTCACATAAAAGATAGTACTCATATTTCCCATAAACAGAAACATATTTAAAATAAAACATGGATTCTTTCTTGACACTTCCTTGACACTATCATCATATTATGTACCTTTCCCTTGACCTGTGAAAAACATTTCAAAAACATGGGATGAGCATAAAAAGCTCAGTAAGGAATATGAAAATACGGAAAGGAAACATTAGTACATGTATACATAAGAATCAATGTAATCACACTTTACTCATAAAACATATGCATGTTAACATACCTCATGAAATCATAAGATTTATGAATAACTCATAGAAATCATAAAACATAAATGTAAATGGCGGCATTCATAAGATTATTACGTAGGTACTAACCCTCATGGTTACGTTTGGAAAACCCATCATAGTATATTCCCTAAATCTCTTCAGAGAAACCTTAATGTTTAACTCCTTCGCGTTACCCAATGCATTGGATAGCTATATCGGGCTCACCCGCCCTTATTTTATCATGGAACCACCGTCTTCATAACAATGCTCAAGAACCATAACATAATCGTATCACATAAAACATGCATAAAGGAAACATAACATTTCGACATTTCAATCACAAGATATCAATAAAATACATTGATATAATAAAAACATTATGAAAACCATTTTCAATACCAAAATAAAAGAAAAGTAAAATATTTTATTTATTTTTCATTTTAAAAAACTTTTATGGCTTGTAGAAGAAGCCGAAACTCAAATAATGGTCACGGCGGCGGAGAAGTCATTGTCGCCACATACATATGAAAAAAAACATTCCTTTTGTCATTTAGTATAAAGCTTCGTATAAAAAAGATTCCTTTTGAATAAACCTAAAAGTAAAAGGGGTTTATACACTGTAAAAAAAGTTGTGTATAAATCAAAATATGCCTCAATGAAAAGAGATTGAGATGAATTCCAATACCTCGGGTATGACTTGACTTGATCGTTCTTTTAACACCCTGAATGATAAAATTGAGTTAATTTCTACTGTCTTAAGAACCTTTTTCAAGTTTATTGTTCATTTTATATCACTAATTACCATGTTATGAACACTATGTAATTATTTAAGTTAGTAATGGTCATTTTGTCGATCATTGGTACTTAAGTCAAAAATAAACTCTTTATAATTACAAGTTGTTCATGTGGTAAAATATCCATTATATAAAGAATTATATTCATGATGTAGATATAATATATATCATATATATTCATTATATAAATGTATTTATAATATTACATAACATTTATAGGTAAGAAATGAAATTCACCGTTAATGGAGACGGTAAGTCGTACATAGACACGAACACTACTTTCATTTCTATTTATTACTTAATGGAGTGAAATCATAATGATATAAAGTTATATTATAATTCTAGTATAATATAATATATAATATCATTAACTGCATCCCTTATACGTCCCACGTATGGCATTAACGAATCAAATCACTTTGAGGGGGCGGTAGTCCTCACTTCCTAAAACGAAGATATCACGTTTATCCATAATGGAAACCATAAAGGTATGACATAAATGAAAAATACATAAGAATAAAGAAAACATAAACATATTATATATCATATATAAATATAGTGACATCATAATGGACACCATTAAAGGTGATAAAAGAATATTGAAGAATCATCATTTCGTGAGGCAGAAATTCGCCATCCATAGAAGCAATATGTTCTTTAACCATTAGATGAATGTGTGTGTACGTGTATCTCGAATAAATCACATAAAAACATCCTAGTATATTTAAGATACTTTTTTTGTTACAAAATAAAGGAATAAAAAGTGTTTAATGGGCTGGAGAAGCAAAATAAAAAAAATAACACAAGTGAAGACATTACCTTTAAATCAGGTAACTCATCTTGGTTTGAACCAAAAAGGTTCCTTGAAGAGATTCCTGCCTATGGTAAGGCTTCTAGGATGAAGAGAGGGATGTGTAGTGATAAAATGAGCAGATATTGGCCGAGACAATGACTTGAGAAGTTTGGGTAAGGAGGTAGAGGTGGGGGACTTTTATAAGAGGGAGGAGGGGCACCCTTGAAAAGTTATAAAATGTTACTTTATATTAAAATTTGTTTCTGATTTTAAAGGTCCCACACTGATATATTTCGAGGATAAGGTGATAAGGGTTAGAAATATACTCATCCAATAGGTTTTTTACATGTTTATGTCTTAGAATTTACATTATATTTTCATTTTATTTAAATCGTTTATTAATGAGGTAATCGCTGTATCATCATGGTTTCATAAAAAATTTAATCTGTTTAATGTCTAAAAATTTTAAAAAAAATACTATGATGTAAGAAATATTATTATATTTCTACTGAATATTTATATTCCCAGAGATAATTTATGTAGACAAAATTAATTTTTTTTACTCGGATGATACATTCTTTAGTGATATTCTCATTTCCTTAAAAATAAAATGATAAAGTGTCTCTTTCACCCAAAAGTGATTCCATGGGGTCCCTATGTTAGGAACAAGGCATCCCATGGTCGTCCATGACACAACCAGTAGCATTAGGACACATTTTGGGGTCATTTGTTATTAATATGATATTATTTTATTATCCCTAACTACGAGATTACTAATTAATCAAGATAATTAAATATAATTATCGTCATTACTATTCATAATGTCCAAAAAACAAAAGTGTCTTAATTACATAATTTGAACCTTATGATTCCAAATATATAATCCATTTTACCAAATTCCAAACATATAAATTGCAATAATTAATTTAAAAATAATTCCTGTTGTCAAAACTAATAGTGGGGTTTTTGAAACAATATCTATAAAAAGTTTTCCACCTGTTTATGCTAAATTACAAAGTGAAATTAATTCTAATGACCACCATTAGATTAAATTTTAAAAATATATTCTAATTAATCTTTAAAAAAATTAAAAGAAAAATCTATCTATATAATTAAATTAGATGAAAAAGTTGTTTTGATGTAAAATGCAGTATTTTTTACTATTCATTAAAAAAATGAACATTGTCAGAAAAATACAAAATATTTATCCAAAGTAAATTTCAATGTCCCAATAATAAATAATAAGTTTATTTTTTACAAATAGAGCTTATAAAATTGTCAAAAGATAGATTTAAAAATGGTTAGCCATCAAAAGGCGGTAAAACAGTCTTTTAAAAAATATTAGAGAAATCTATGCTTAAGATTGGATTTATTCTCATTTTAAGCCTCTAAAACACTATCTAATTCATAAATAGACATAGATAAGAAAATTTATTATTCATTACTTACTTGGGATTTTTTATCCTCCCCCCTTTAGAAAATTTCGTCACTGCAAATTATTTACTTATCGAATAAGTGGGGGTATTTATGCCTCACTGCATTTTCAGATTCCCATGTTGCCTCTTCACTCATGTGGTTTTTACACAAAACATTTACTTGATGAATCATCTTATTCCACAACACTTGCTCCTTATGGTCAAGAATATGGAATGGTAGTTCTTCATAAGATAGATTCTCTTCCAACTGAACTACCTATAGACTCAATACATGAGATGGATTTGCCATGTACCTTCATAACATTGAAACATAAAAAAATTGTGTACCTGTGATAGACTCATAGGTAAATCCACTCGGTATGAAACTGATCCAACTCTATCTATAATTTCATATGGTCCAATGAACCTTGGACTCAGCTTTCCTTTTTACCAAATTTCATTACATTTTTCTATTCTGAAACTTTGAGGAATACATGATCCCCCACCTCAAAAGAGAGATCCTTCCCCCTATTATCCGAATAACATTTCTTCCTGCTCTGAGCTGTTCTCATGTGTCTCTGTATCAGCTGAAATTTTTCTACCAACTCTTCTACCAATTCTGGTCCCATCAACTTCCTTTCAGCCACTTCATCCCAAAAAGAAGGAGTTCAACACCACTTCTTATATAATGCCTTAAATGGTGTCATATGTATACTGGAATGAAAACTATTATTATAAGAAAAATAAACCAAAGAAAGATGTTGGTCAAAAGTTCCCTGATAATCCATAGAAAAATCATGTAGCATATCCTCCAATGTCTGAATTTTTCATTCTGACTACCCATCTGATTGCAGATGAAAAGCTGTACTAAAATTTAATTCAGTACCCAACGACTTCTGAAGGCCTTTCCAAAAGTTAGAAGTAATCCTAGCATCATGATCAGATACAATAGAGAGGGGAACTCCATGTAACCTGACTATCTCTTTATGATACAAACGAGAAAGTTGATCTAGGTGAAAATTATCTCGTATAACAAGGAAATGAGTAGATTTAGTCAAGCGATCAACAATAACCCAGATTGCATTATTACCTCGAGGTGTCTTCAACAATCCAAAAATGAAGTCCATGGATATATTTTCCCATTTCCACTCTGGCACTGGTAAAGGACAAAGAATCCATTTAGGTAATTTTTTCTCTTCATTAACCTATTGACAATTCAAACACTTCAAAGTAAAATCAACAATATCTCTTTTCATTCAATCCCACCAGTAATACTCTCGAATATCTATATACATCTTAGTACTACTGGGATGAACTGAAAATGGAGACATATGAGCTTCATATAACAACTCTATCTTCACCTGTGAATCACAAGGAGCACACAATCTCTTCTCCAATCTCTAAACACAATCATTATTAATGTTGAATTCAGGCAACATACCCTTCTAAACCAGCTCTACCTTTTTCTGCAACTCATTGTCTTGCTCTTGTGCTTGCTTAATTCTGTCTGATAGAGAAGATTTCACTGATACCTGAAACAAAACAGAAGTACTTCCTACACCAACAACATCTATGCCAATGTTCATCAAATCCTTAACCAAAGGATCAGGTTCCAAACTCAACATTGTTAATGAAGCATTACTTTTTCGACTCAAAGCATCAACCACTTTATTTGATTTTACCAGATGGTAATGAATTGTACAATCATAATACTTGATTAATTCT
Source organism: Viscum album (assembly GCA_963277665.1). Classification (NCBI taxonomy): domain Eukaryota; kingdom Viridiplantae; phylum Streptophyta; class Magnoliopsida; order Santalales; family Viscaceae; genus Viscum; species Viscum album. Next base: position 692,774,737 of record OY728132.1, on the reverse strand, counting down.
AGCCATCTCCTATGTTTCATGTTCAATTATTTCTGAGTGAATATATACTTTAAACTTTTTTGATCAGTATATATTTCACACTTTACACCATACAAATGATGCCTCCAAATTTTAAAAGCAAAAACAACAGCAGCTAATTCCAAATCACGTGTAGGGTAATTTACATAATGAGTTTTAAACTGATGTGAATCGTAAGCAATTACCTAATCATTATGCATTAGGACACAACCAAGTCCTTTCAATGAAGCATCACTATAGATAAAAAACTCACCATTCCTGAAAGATAGTGCTAAAATTGGTGCATTCACCATTCTTCTTTTTAATTCCTGAAAACAATCATCACATTCTTTTGTCCAGATAAAATTAAAACCCTTCCGAGTCAGCTTAGTCATTGTAATAGATAACCAAGAAAAATTTCTAACAATCCTTTGGTAATAGCCTTCCAAACCAAGGAAGCTACGAACCTCAGTTACATTTGTAGGTCTTGGCCATTCTTTACAACCTTTGTTTTTGAAGGATCAATAGTTATCCCATCTTTAGAAACAATGTGACCAAGGAAAGAAATTTGTTGCAACCAAAACTGACACTTGATGAATTTCCCATACAATTTCTTTTCATTTTAAGGTTTTAAAAACAACCCTCAAATGTCTTTCATGATCCTCTTTACTTTTAGAAAACACCAAAATGTTATCAATGAAAACAACCACAAACTTATCCAAGAACTCATGAAAAAAATCTATTCTTAAGGTCCATGAATACAATAGGTGAATTGGTTAGCCCAAAAGGCATAACTAAAAATTCATAATGTCCATATCTTGTAAGAAATGCAGTCTTCAGAATATCTTTTTCCTTTACCTTCAACTGATGGTACCCCGATCTCAGGTCAATCTTTCAAAAATACAGAGCTACCTGGAGCTGATCAAACAAATCATAGATATGAGGCAAAGGATATTTGTTCTTAACAGTGATGTTATTCTTGGATCTATAATCAATGAAACGTCTCATTGAACCATCTTTCTTTTTGACAAATAAAATAGGAGCACCCTATGGTGATGTGCTAGGTCGAATGAAACCTTTCTCTAATAAATCTTGCAATAACTCCTTCAACTCTAAAAGTTAAATTTGAGCCATTCGATAAGGGGGTTCTGAAATTGTCTTAGCATCAAGAACTAATTCAACAGTAAATTCAACTTCCCAATCTGGTATTATTCTAGGAAACTCATCATGAAAAACATCAGGATACTCATTTACCACTGGAGCATCATTAATCTGAACGGTTCTTTTGTTTTCAACAATATGTGCAAGGTAACAATCATTTCCATCATTTACAAGTTTCTCAGCCTCTTGATATGTTATCAAATGTAAGGTTTAATTCTTGTACACAAACTGAATGTCTTTCTGAAAAGAAACTTCTTTAGCTCTATAGTCAATCTTTTCATGGTAAATAGAGAGACAATCCATACACAGGATAACATCAAACTCTACTAGAGGTAAAACAATAAGGTTTTCAACTAGGTTCTTTCCACGGATAAGGATAGGAAGACTCTTATAAATTCTATTTGCCTCAAAATTTCCCCTAGGTCTTTTTACCACAAGTTCAGGAGTCATTTCATGGAATGGAATTCCCAATTTACTAGAAATGTTTTCAGAGATGAAGGAATGTGTAGACCCAGAATCAAAAAACACACTGGTATAATCTGAAAAAAACTAAAAAAGTACCGGATACCACTTCATTTGATGGCCCAACATCTACTGAAGTGGTTGCAAAGGATTTCACCACCCCTTTCTACTTGTAGAATAAATGATTCCCATAACTCGAGCTCTTTGTCAGACACTCGTTTTCATAGTGACCCATCTCATTTCACTTGAAACATTTCACTAACTGTAAATAAAATTTGGTCTTACCATCACCTTGATCTTTTCCAATGCAATCATAATCCTTATGTCCCATCTTACCACATCGGTAGCACTTTCCAGAATTCAGAATACATTCCCCCGCATGCCTTTTACCACATTTATCACAAACTTGAAACTTAGTTTTCTTACCATCAGACCTTTTTGAAGAATTCTTCCCTTTCTCCTGCCACCATGGTCTCTTCTTATGTTGGTTGTTATAGGACACTTTATCATCAAAAAACACCATTTCCACCTTCTCATCACATCGAACATGCTTTTCATAACTCTTGAACTCACGAGAAGCTAAAGCCCTTCGATATTTTGTATTTAATCCTGAGTAAAACCGATTGATTTTACTCTCAAGGTCTCAGATAAAATTTGAAACATACCTTGCCAATCGAGTGAACCTTTCTTCATAATCAGCCACTAAGTCAACCTATTGCCTCAATTACCAGAGTTTTTTTCTATCCTAAGTCGAACAGCCTTAGGAAAATACTTCTCAAGAAATATACCTTTGAATTCATCCCATTCGAGATCATCAATCTCATCAGTGTCCCTGATATTTTTAACCATCGACCACCACTGATCTGCTCTACCCTCCAAATGGTAAATAACTCGACTAACCTTTTGATTGTCTGAACACCCCATGACATCAAAAATATTCTCAAGTTCTTTAATCCACCCTTCAGATAGAATAGGGTCAGATGATCCTCTGAATGATTGGGGATGTTGCCTCATGAAATGTTCCACCACTGACATGTTTCTCTGCGGTTGATCTGGCAGATCTCGTGCATGGATACCACCACCATTTATCGCTTGAGTCAACTGCTCCATTACTACAAAAAAATGGTTCAGTACCAATTCCGACCATCTCAGGATGCTGATTTGGAAGGTCATTTTCTTCTGTATGCCTTCCTAGCACTTCTTCCCTATTTCCTCTATGAAAAACCATTCTGAACAAACATGTCTTAGATGAAGCAACATGGTAATATTCAAATGCTATATCATTTCAATTTGACAATAAAAAAATATTTTTTGATAATCAGTTAATATAATTATAACTCGTAAAGTTATCTAAACCAACCTTTGATACCAAATATAAGGCCCCAACCATAAACATTACTTAATCTTGAGTTACTTCAAGAATACACGTTGGAGGATCTTTTCAAGTTTAGAGTTTGAGATAATTAGATCATAAATCAAGCATTACATTCCACATTTAAACAAAGTGGTTAAATAATAGATAGTACTCATTTTTCCCATCAACGGAAACATATTTAAAATAAAACATGGATTATTTCTTGACACTTCCTTGACACTATCATTATATCATGTACCTTTCCCTTGACCTGTGAAAAACATTTCAAAAATATGGGATGATCATAAAAAGCTCAGTAAGGAATATAAAAATACGGAAAGGAAACATTAGTATATGTATACATAAGAATAAATGTAATCACACTTTACTCATAAAACATAATCATGTAAACATACCTCGTGAAATCATAAGATTTATGAATAACTCATAGAAATTATAAGACATAAAGGTAACTTGCAGCATTCATAACATTATTATGTAGGGAGTAACCCTAATTGTTACGTTTGGAATACCCATCACAGCATATTCCCAAAATCTCATCGCAGAAACCTTAATGTTTAACTCCTTCACGTTACCCAATGCATTGGAGAGCTATATCAGGCTCACCCGCCCTTAGTTTATCACGGAACCATGCATCTTCATAATAATTTCCATGACCCATAACATAATCATATCACCTAAAACATGCATAAAGGAATCATAACATTTCTACATTTCAATCACAAGATATCAATACAACACATTGATATAATAAAAAAATTATGAAAACCATTTTCAATACCAAAATAAAATAAAAGTAAAAAATGGTATTTATTTTTCATTTTAAAAAAAAGTTATGGCATGTAGAGGAATCTGAAACTCAAATAATGGTCATTGTGGTGGAGAAGTCGTTATCGCCACATACGTATGACAAAAAACATTCCTTTTGAAGTTTAGTAAAATGATTTGTATAAAAAAATTCCATTTGAATAAACGTAAAAGTCAAAGGGGTTTATACAGCGTAAAATAAATTTGTGTATAAATCAAAATATGCCTTAATGAAAGGAGATTGAGACGAAGTCCCATACCTCGGGTCCGAATTCACTTGATCGTTCTTTAACATTTGGAATAACAAACTTGAGTTAATTTCCAATTGCTTAAGAACATTTTTCAAGTTCATTGTTCCTTTTATATCACTTATTACCATGTTATGAACACTATGTAATTATTTAAGTTAATAATGGCCGTTTAGTCGATCATTGGTACTTGAGTCAAAAATAAACTCTTTATAATTACAAGTTGTTCATGTAGTAAAATATAAATTATATAAAAAATTATATTCATGATGTAGATATCATATATATCATATATATCCAATATATACATGTATGTATAATATTACATAACATTTAGAGGTAAGAAATGAAATGCACCGTTCATGGAGACGGTAAGTCGTACGTACGCATGAACACTACTTTCATTTATATATCTTACTTAATGGAGTGAAATAATAATGATATAAAGTTATATTATAATTCCAATATAATATCATATATAATATCATTAACTCTATCCCATATACATCCCACATATGGCACTAACGAATCAAATCACTTTGAGGGGGCGGTAGTCCGCACTTCATAAAATCAAGATATCGCGTTTATCCATAATGGAAACCATAAAGGTATTCCATAAATGATAAATACATAAGAATAAGGAAAATATAAACATATTATATATCATATATAAATATAGTTACATCATAATGGCCACCTTTAAAGGTGTTAAATGATGATTGAACAATCATCATTTCGTGTGGCAGAAATTCGCCATCCACAGAAAGAGTATGTTCTTTAACCATTAGATGAAGGTGTGTGTAATTGTAGCTCGAATAATTCACATAAAAACATCCTAGTATATCATAGATACTGGTGTTGTTACTAGAGAAAGAAATAAAAAGAGTTTAGGGAGTTTGAGAAGCAAAATAAAACAAAATAACACAAGTGATGACATTACCTTTAAATCATGTAACTCCTCTTGGTTTTAACCAAATTGGTTTCTTGGAGAGATTCCTGCCTAAGGGAAGGCTTCTAGGATGAAGATAGGGATGTTGAGATATAAAATGGGCAGAGCTTGGCCGAGCCAATGTCTTGAGAAGTGTGGGTAAGGAGGTAGAGGTGGGGGCCTTTTATAAGAGGAAGGAGGGGCAATCTTGGATGGTTATAAAATGTTACTTTAAATTAAAATGAGTTTCGGATTCTAAAGGACCCACATTGATATATTTAGAGGATAAGGTGATAAGGGACCGAAATATACTCATCCAATAGGTTTTTGACAAGTGTAATTTTTCTATTTTACATTATCTTTTCATTTTATTTAAATTGTTTATTAATGAGGTAATCGTTGCATCATCGTGGTGTCATAAAAAAATTAATTTATTTGATGTCTTAAAATTATAAAAAATAATACTATGATGTAGGAAATATTTTTATCTTTCCAATGACTATTTATATTCCAAGAGATCATTTATTTAGACAAAATTAAAAATGGTTTACTCAGGTGATACATTCTTTAGTGATATTCTCCTTTCTTTAAAAATAAAATGATAAATTGTCTCTTTCACCCAAAAGTGATTCCATGGGGTCCCTATGTTTTGCGCAAGGCATACCATGGTCGGCCATGACACAACCAGTAGAATTAAAACACATGTCGGGGTCATTTATTGTTATTATTATATTATTTTATTATCCCTAACTACTCGATTACTAATTAGTCATGAAAATTAAAGATAATTACCGTCGTTTCTATTCATAATGTCCAAAACAAAAGAGTCTTAATTACATTATTTGGACCTTAAGATTAAAAATATGGAATCCATTTTACAAAATTCCAAACATATAAATTTCAATAATTAATTTAAAAATAATTCCCGTTGTCAAAACAAATAGCGATTTTTTTTGAAACAATATCTACGAAAAGTTTGGCACTTGTTGATGCCCAATTCCAAAGTGAAATTATTTCTAATGACAACCATTGGATTAAATGGTAAAAATATATTAAAATTAAAATTTAAAACAAATTCAATGATAAATATATCTATATAATTAAATTAGATGAAAAATTATTTTTGAAGTAAAATGCAGTATTATTCACTATTCATTAAAAAATGAGCATTGTTAGAAAAATACCAAAAACATATCCAAAGTAAATTTCAGTGTCCCAAAAATAAATAATAAGAATATTTTTACAAATTGAGCTTATAAAATTTTAAAAAGATAGATTTAAAAATGGTTCTCCCTCAAAAGGCGGTAAAACTATCTTTTAAAAAATATTAGATAATTCTATGCCTAAGATTGGATTTATTCTCATTTTAAGCCCCTAAAACACTATCTAATTCATAAATAGACATAGATAAGAAAATATATTATTCATTATTTTGTTGGGATGTTACACATGGGTCATTCTTGGATTCTACAGTGAATAACATGAGAACTCAGGGGATATCTTTCTTATTCAAGGTGATGGTTTTCATACGAGATACCCACTTTGGAACATGGTCCTTATCTACTAGTGAATTCTCGAAAAAAATTGTATGTAAAATTTAATGTCATATTGATATTATAATTAAATATATAGACTCCTTGTATCCATCTTAATTTCATTGGACACATGGATCATAGATTCACCCCATTAGGAGTCATGCATAGACCATTTTACCATGAATGAGATCCATGGAATCCATTAGAATTAAATATATTATAATTCCATGGTATATTCCTCTTGGATTACACTTATAACCCTTATATAATGGGTAAATTATAATATTTTGGTGTCTTGACCATTGTGGTCAACGATTCGTTAACTATTACCTTGGATCCTCTTCACTATTATTATTATTGTGGATGCCTTTTGTTATATCTATGGTTCTTCTAATTATTATCATTATTATTAGATTATATTTTCAAAACATGGATCCCATTACATCACATATTTTAGGATGGGACAATAATAATTAAATGTTCACATGGTTAGGCACCAGTTGAAGCTTGTGAGGGTATCAGGTTATATAAATTAATATATTGTATTTACAACATTGTGTAAATACATGCACATTTTTTAATTTATATTCGCATAATTCATTATATAAACACCATTGGTGGTGTCATACCATGATTTATCTTTAACTTTATCTAGGACACCGATGGTACCCAGGCAGATTATATGTTTTTAAGTGTTTATAAAGGGAATTTTCTCGCTTTGGACACTTGATCTTGATTCCTTTCATAGGAAGGATCTTGGTAGTAGATGATCGAGCAGGAGAACAATATACACATATAGTTTTTGGATTATTTTTTATTATTTCTTAAAATTTTTATTTCATATTTAATTCTATTGATTAATTCCTTATTTATATATACATTACATAAATTATCATCATTTTAATACGATTTAGTTACCAGGTATGATTTTGATTATTATAGTTGGTTTCTTTTTCTTGTTTTTCTATTATATTAAATTATTCTACACCTTATTCTATTTTATCTATTCATATATATATATTGTTCTTTACTCTATATTGAGGTATTATTCTCCCCATGGATACACCCTAGTCCATCGATAGTATTCAACATGCACTATTGTACGGGGAGGTGCACTTGAAGCCATGAGTCCCACTAGAATGTGGAATATTTTAGTTGTAGCTAGGTCTGGCCACCACATAACACAACAAAAATGTTCATGGACCTAATGAATAGGACCATACATCCATTCCTGGACTCACCCATCATGGAGTTTTTTGATGATATCCAAATCTACTATCTGACATCAAATAAATATTTTATAAAACTAGAGACATTCAAGAGTAATCATTGAGAACAACAGACTAATACCTAAATTTCAATGATTGAATTACCAATTTGAGAGGTGATGTTACTAGAACACGTGGTTTTTGAGAGCGATATATTTGTAGACCCAGAGAAGCATGAGTTAGTAATGTACTGAACAAGTTCTGGGAACATGTTTGGGAATAATATATTTCTGGGTTTAGCAGCATATTACCAACATGTTATCTAGTACATCTCTTGACAATAAACACCCATGAGAGTGTTTTCATAGAAGGGAGTGAAGTTATAGTGTCTATAACCATGTTAATAGGCTTCCCTTGAGCTAAATATATGGTTGGATATTTCTTTAATACTGACACTCCCTCAGAATGTGATTGGTTAGCCAACGTTCTATTATTTAGGTGGAGTTGGTATGGGAGAAGTGACGATGTAAAGAGAGTATGTAGTAGCCTATGGTTATTTAAATCTGTGATCATATAAGAGGAACTACTGAATACATGAATTTGATCTAAAACTCATGGTCCATGCATTGAAATTTTGGAGAGAGAATCTCACCATTAATAGAGTTATTATTTACACAGACCACAATATCCTTAACTATCTCTTCACATGGAGGGAACTCAAGCGAATACATAGATGCTGGGTTGAGTATATGTATACATTTAACTTTTTATGGATTATAAACCTCAAAAGGGTAATTTAATTTTGGATTCTCTTAGACATATAAAAAATGTTGAGCAGAAGATTGGCGGGAGTCCATCAAACATGATGTGGTGTTTGGTGAGATTATTAGAACATTAGAGGATGGATACATTACAAGAAAAGGGTTATATGAATTTTTATTCCATATTAGTCACATATTCACCTATGGAAAAGGTAAATTATGAATGGAAGATGTATCACAATGTGTTGTAATGTGGGGACAACTGTATAATGGTTTCCCTACACAGAGATGGTCGATAAAAGAAAATGAAGAAATCATTGTACATGGGAGATTAGTTCTCAATGATTCTATAATAGATTATTTAATGAATTATTAAACTACTGCTACATGGTTATTACATTCTCATCTGAGAAATATGTATCATGAATTCATTCAATAGTTATGGTGGAAAGGTCGGAAGAGATACACAATTGGTTTCTTCTCATAATTCCTTACCTGTCAGAGGGTGAAGTTCAAGAACCAACATGTTTTTTGGTTATTATAGGAAGTAATAGGACAAATGAAGAAGTAAGAGGATGGAACGATGTACATTTTTATGGATTTTAGCTGAATCCCAAGGATTTATAATGCATTCATGGAGATTATTGATCGACTAAAGAAGTATAATCAGTTTTTTTGGATAAAAGAGACTCACTAATTGGGTGAGATAGGGATGCTCTATGTCGGATATATCATACTCCTTGATTCTGCTAACATAAGAATTGTTTTAGATATAGATTCTCATTTGACATCACACATTTGGAATGGATTTCAGAAATATTAAGGGAATCTTCTATGAATGATCAAGGCATACCATTCTCATACATATGGATATTCCAACCATGCAATACACCTATTGGATGGTATGTTTTGGGCATTTATGATAAAGTTTTGATGAAACAATGAATGATTACCAAGACTTAATTATATCTCATACAATAATAGTTATCATTAATCGATAAAGATAACACCTTATGATTGTCATTACTGGAGTCATTTTCACTCATCGTACTATAGGAATGAGTTTGGTGTGGTAGTAATTGTTGGACCCAACATAGTTCAGGAGGAATCCGTGATAGTTTAGTTCTTATGGAATTGGTAGTTCATCAAGTAGAGTAGATAAGGATTTTATATTGACTGAAGGAGGAGATCGTTAGAGTTCGTTGTGTGGGATTATTTTTTCAAGAAAGTGACTCCTCTGTTATATAATATACAAGTGAGGAGAAGAGAATGTTTGATCCTCATTATTTGAACACATTGAGATGACCGAGTATATAATTTAATTAGTGTATTATCTGGACCTCACATATTTCTATTGAGGTATGAAAAACGTCTTCTATATGTCCTAGTATCATAGGTTCACATATCACCTAGTGAATTTGTTTTTTAGAGTAAATTAATATATAGAATAATTCTTTTTATAGGGAGTGTCTAGTATAGATTTTAGATCAATTTGAGAGAGTGTTGTGAAGAAATATGGTTCCACTAGTTAGAATTTGTTGGAAGCATTGAAGGATCCATTATGAGACATGGGAGTTTGGGTGTTAGGTTTTAGTTCATTGGACGAAATTGTTCTAGAAAACCTTCGTGGGATACTTCTAGATGATAATAAGTTGATATATGCAGAAAGTTTTAATATCAAAAATTTTAAAAGAAAATAAAAACAGCTTTTGATAATAATTTATGATTATTTTTATGTGAAAATGGTGTTTTTCAATAACAATAACATAAGAAATGATTTATATTATTTTTATAACAGCATTAGCCTAGCTTACAACATATAATATTATATGAAATATTTTCTGAGCTAGGCACTGAGTTAGTTCTTCATTTGGTGGCCCATAAATCCTAGTCACAGACAGAACAAAAATATTAAATATATTATATTATGTTAACATGATTTTTAAAGGTAATTTAATTTCTCAAAAATGGAACATATTATGAGAAATCTTAGAGAACATGTTGGTTTCAGATTATTGGAATACATTAGGCATGTTGTATCATTATTTCACATTTAAAATTTTGTCTGATCACACTTGAGGATAACATTGATATTGTGTTTACTCTATATCTTATTAAAAAAATTATATCTCTCAAACAGTGCATCATATGAAAAATGTTAGACCACTATTTGGATTGAGATGTAGGGTTTACACTAGGCATGAAAAAACATTTCTGTACATTAGATGTTTGGTGACATCACACATGATAATAACTTATGAAACAATTATTTTTTTAGTATAATGATTTTATTTATAAAAAAACCATTTTAAATGGTTTTATTTTTCCCCAACCTAGGAATGGCCATTTGTGGCCTAGAGGTGAATAAAAAATCATCATTTTATAACCATTTTAACCCATTCAATCTTGAAACATCTTAATGGAATGAATTAATGACTCCACTATCAAGATTCAGTTCAAATACTGGAATAAATTTGGGGTTTGGGTTTTTTCGATTTGAGTTGTATTTTGGGTTTGAAATATCCAAAAGCATCAGCACTTCATTTTTGTTTCCCCTATTATGTCTAAGAGGCTATGGGTTTTCCTTGCACTTGAATGGTGATCCTCCAATGAACCAGTAAAGTCAACTGCATGATATTGGTGTGAGTTCTCCCACCACATTTTCCCTATGTACAATGCCTCTTCTTGGATCTTTTATTTTTTCCTTGGATTATTCCTATTAACCACTCCATTTATTGTAAAAAATGTTAAAATTAAATAAAAATATCTCAATTATCAATGGATAATGTGTAAAATTATCAATTATTATTTGCACAAAATTATCAAGGGATGATTTCCCTAATTATAAATTTTAATTTAAAAAAATATCAAATAATAATTTAATATAAATTATAAAAATTTTATTGTAATAAATTATCAAATATATTACATGATTTATAAAATGATATATGTTCCAAATTATCTCAGATAATTGTGAATAATTATTAAGAAATATTCTCATCAAATTACAGAGATAATAATTATAAATAATTAGAATGTTATAATTACAAAAAATTATCCAATGATAATTATCATATTATAAAATGATAACTATCAAAATTTTCATATGATAATTTCAATATTATATAAAGATATTTTATAGAATAAAAAATATTATAGGACAATATCATGGATTTGTCAAGGGGTGATTTATATAATTTATAGATGATAATTAATAAATGATAATTGAGAGATTATAATAGTATGAATAATAAAAATATAAAATTATTATTGTGAGATTAGTAAAGAAAAATTATTAAAATTATCAAACAATATTTACTATATTGACAAAGGGTAATTTTTAGAATAATTTTCATAAGATGGTTATAAAAGATATATTTTATTAAATTATAAATAGATAATTATAAAATTTTTATTTTTAATAAATTATTAAAATAAAATTATAATAGGATAATTTAGAATCAATTATTAATATAGAATTATAAAGAGATAATTTATGATAAATTATAAAGTGGTAATTTTGAAATGATAATTTATAACAAATTATAAATATATAATTATGTAAGCATAGATTATTACAAATAGTTAAAATATATTTGTATCATAAAATTTTTGATAAATTATTAATATATACATAAGAAATGATAATTTATGATAAATTTTTTTAAAAAATTATAAATGATAATTTAAAATAAATTTTTGAAATGAAATTATTCATAAGGGGGATATTGAGACAACATGTGCTGAAGTAGATCGATAATTCAAAAATTATATAGTAGATATAAATTCTCATTAAATGAAATATTTTACTCCATTTGGAAATAAAATAATTAGTTTTGGTTCTCGGAACCCTTGATGATCCTCAATATTTTTCTTATTCACATTGAGTATAATAATTCTATGAAAATGATTTCTTGACTATTGAGGTTTCAAAACAATATACTAAACCAAATGTGGTGTATTATCCATGATTTTAACATTGAATACTTTTTATGCAGGTTGTTTTGTACCTTTTTTGACTATGATACACATTGTTTCTTAATTTTATTTATTTAAAGAAATATTTTTATGACATTATTGGATTATGATTACATGTGGGTTGGTGTTTGTAACCTAGAGAACAATATGTGTCACTTGTTTCCATTAGTACATAGAATCATGTTATCTTGTTTGATGTTGACCACATGTATTGTTTAAATAGATTACATATGACGATGTCTTGTGATTTCTCATGTATCACACAATTATTTGTGTTATTTTGTAGAACTATTATTAGAACCCATGGAATGTGGACCATCATGAAATGTTAATACCTATTAGGGAGAGAGTGGGAGGCTTACGATGATGGAGAAGAGAGACATCTTCATAGTGTTGGGATACTATGATGCCTCATGGATTCCATGTGATGTGTTTGATGCATAGCAGATACCGTGGGCTATGTTTTCAATTCCAAGAGTGTCGAGTAGCTCTTAACTCCAAGAGAATTTCAATAACACGGCTTATTATTGATAATAGTATTCCATTTTATATAGTAACATGATTCTAAGTATCCTAATTTATGATCCTCATCGCGAGTCCTTGAATCTTCTGACACCGTGATTATCCTTCTCCAACATCTTATCAATTAATATATTCTATGCATGCTCATAAACATTATAATATAAATAAAACCCTTTATATGTTTTCCATAATGATCATTTTTTATGAATGTATATGTAAACAACACTAAGTAAAGTTCCTCAAAACACAATTTATTGACATGTGTTTAATGACCCATAATTTTCACACATAAATATTACATATAAATAGTTGAATATTTCTTACATAACATAAACAAATTCCAGAACTATATGGCTTTAGTGTATTTGGATCCTATGAAACCTAAAAAATTTGTTCATCAGACAACTATATCATCTCCAGTGTATACCTTTATAATTACAACAATTTTTTTAACATATCAATTTTAATTTCATTCATCAAATCATGAGGAAAAGAAATATAAAAATTGGATCTCATATGGTTAGTAAGGATTGTCATAGTGAATATTAATCCATTATCATATGAAAGAATTAGATAATAATGGGGTTATTTAATCATGAGAAAAAATTACAATGTCTATACCCGACCTGTCATAGATCATAAAAATGTTTCAGGGAATAAACATGATCATTTCAGAAAACATGGACATCATGAGTGATAAATAATCAAAAATAAATCCTGATCCATTATATAAGGTCATTAAATTGTGTAACCATAATATACATAGAAAACCATGTCATATTTCATAGTTAACTACAAATACTATCAATATAGTGATTTGGAACACACTTATTTAACATTGTGTATCAGGATTCACCTGTTTCCTGCAGGGAATAAAGAAAACTATCTTTTTCCCCATTGTTATCTATAAATATATAATTCATTACACAATAAATTACATGGGAATATATGTCTTGTCAATAATATAATAAATACCATATATATTTGTTCCATAAGAATATAAATCATTCATCGTATTAGAACCCCTGAAAATAAATTGGTTTCAAAAAACGTTCATCATATATTAACCCATAGAAAATAAATGGGCTTTATAAATATCAAGAAATAAATAAAATAATACCAAAATAAAAATAATAAAGATATTATCATTAAATAATATAACCCATAAAAATTATGTAACATCAAATTTTTTATATTATATTGAAACTAATATTGGGAGATCACTTGAAATAATTTTTGAAAAAAATATAATCTCCATTTTAATATAATTTATTTTTATAATGATGTGATATTTTATGTGAATAGGAAAAACAATTTAAAATTAAATTGAGAAATCATGGACATTAAAGAAAAATAAAATTTTAAGGAAAGTCATAATATTATAATTTTTAAAAGAATGGCCCTTAATAATATCACATCATTAAAGTGAGCATTAATGAAATGATTCAATTATTCTAATTAGATATAAATCCAAAAAAATGTGGGAAAAAATTATATAATAAAAACCCACCTTTCACATAATGCTAACATATCATAGTCAATGAAGTAGAAGTTTAACCAAATGAATTGAAATTGATTTAAGAAATCCATTACCATATTGTAATTAGTCGAATCATATTCACCATAAAACTAATAATTATGACAATATACTAAAAATACCATGAATAAAATGGGATTCATTAAAGAATATTTAAAATATAATTATATACATCACATAAAAGAAATAAGTTGTGAATAAGGATGATACCTCATATAAGTAAAATTGAGATGAGAAACCCATACCCTACATTTATCATTAGTTTTGAGTACATTAAACTCATGTATAAAGGTTTAAATCCTATTATTAATTCATTAAATAGCCATATTCATATTTATAATACCTTATATGATTCTTTTAAAACATATTACCAGCCATTCACTATGTAATTTTCATTAATTTGGGTGTGTTCGTTTCTTAGTTTCTAGGGCAGTTCATTTGTGTATAAATATGGACTTACTTTTCAAATGGGAATAATATTCCATAAGTAACATGAAATAGTATTAATGAATATATATAAGTTTAAATGGTTCCCTATATCATTTTTTATATTATGGTGATTATGAATTTGTTAAAATTTTAATGATAAATGTTTAGTTTCTTTTGGTGGGTTTCCGATAATCATGAACTAGTTCTATTTCATTTAATATTATGTATATATATAAGAAAATTTATATTAAATACAATATAATATACCTATTAAAACCTTATTCAACTAGAATAATACTTTTATGAAAATTATTGAAGGTGATTTTGTCACACCCAAAAAATCATTATCCACGAAGATGATTAACCACCATAATTTGGACAATGGTTTTTGTTTCACTGAATAAGATGTGATAAGAAAAGGGATAAATGTAAGATATTCTGTTAGAAATATAAAATTTCATTATATAAATCATAATTTAGTTATTATTCTATAGTTTATTCAGATGTTAACAGATATCATGGAATGAAAATATAGTAATATAGGTTGTTTGAGTAAGTTACCTCTTGAATATCACCTCCTTGAAGGACTTATTAATGAATGTGGAATCAATATTTGGGTGAGCACAGAAGATCTTGGATGTAAAGAGAGTCTATAGAAGAGTGTATGGTATATATTTTAAAAACATATAGCCTTGTGGGCATAAATGGGTTGATGAGGGGTTATATTTATACTTAATGAGAGATGATTTTAAGTAAATAAAAAATGATTATTCTATATATTTAAATCCAACCAGTTTTAGGTGGGATTAATTAAAAATAATTTTTTTAATTAACGTAGTAAAGGATATTTTAGCTCTATAAACACATCAAATTCCATTTTAATGTTGTAGAATCTAGGTATTCTAATATTTTACCTTTTAACTTTAATCACCTATAATATTTTAAATATTCTACGGTAAATAGTTTAACTCCACAGTATATTTTCTTTACAAAAACGTTGAGTGAAGTTATGACCTATTTTCTACATAATTATGCCAAATATGGAATCAATTTTAATAGAATAAATTTATAAAAATGATAAAAATAAATTTGAAATATATTGTGTATAACATTTAAAAATATTTTTTTATGTTTAAAATTGTGGTTATCAAAATTGCTAAGAAAGGTTATCTAAATATTACACTTTTGTGTTATGTAATTCATTAAAGAAATGTATATTAATAATAATGGATAATAAATATTAATTCATGATCATATAATAATTATTTCATAAGAGTTATGGTATTATGTAAAATAATATTTTCACTTTCTAACCCAAAAGTCGACTTTTTTAGAAAATTCCCAAAAAATACTACAGTCTAATTTTATTGTATTTATTCAAAAATTTAAAAATAAATTTTAAAAAAATTAAAAAGTTAATGATATTTATTTTCTCATAGAAAAATATAAAAATCCATTTTTGATTTAAACTTATATTTGATGAAAAAATTGACTTTAGTAAAAATTATGGACATATTCAAAAGCATTAACTAATATATTAAAAATATGTAGGACAATTATATAGTACCTAGTTTTGTTAATAATGTTAATTGAAAAAAATTTAATGTGTAGATTATAATGGATATGTCAAATTAATAATATTTTGGAGTTATTTAATCTCTATTTTCTATGAAATTTAAGCTATTGAAGTGAAATAATTTATTTAAAAATAATAACATATTAAAAAATCATGGGTTTCACATTATAGACCTTGTAAAATGAATTTATCCCTTTAATTTCTTCACTGAGATAAAAATAGAGGATGATATCTCTACCTCGTCACATCATTAAGTTTCCACATATCTTCCTCAGATTTATGGTTTTGAAACAAAACATTAACCAATTGAGTGGTCTTGTGTCATATAACATTATATCTATGATTCAGAATCTCCACTAGTTATTATTCATTAAAAATATATTTATCTAGCGGTTTGAACTTTGAATTATGTATATGTGAGGGGATAGGTATGTTCTTTCTCAAGAGAAATGTATGGAACACATCATGAACTTGAGAGTTATTCATGGGAAGAGCCAATTGATAATATACAATCAAAATACAATCAAGAATTTTAGAAACAGACATTTGTCCTTGAAATTTGCATTTCCAATTCTAAAATAATTGGTGGATTTTTATGAATTATATTATAGGAATAACAAGTTAAAAAGGATCAATAAAAATTCATCTAAAAAGGTATAAATTATAAGGTAAATACAGCCACAAAACGAAGATTACAATTATGCAAATCTTAGTGGAATGCGAAAATATGGACATAGAAGATAATTTTAAGTATCACATTCTGATGTATAATGATTGAAAAAATGGTCATTAGAAGGTAATTGACTAAACAATAAGTGGCTATAAATGTCTTAAAAAGTACTTTGATATCCTCATAAATGATTATAATGGGGTATAATTTCATTTAAAAATCATTTTATAAGATTTAAATACATGATTTCATCTTATAAGTATAATCCCAATCTTTGGTTGTCCCATGATTAATTCCTACTTCATTCCTTAATATAATAAATGAAGTTGAAATATCATCTCCTGATGAACAAGTGGATCAAAAGAACAATAATAGGATGAATAGTTGTTCCTTATGTCTCTTGTTATTATAATATAATGGTTAAAATAGGTTATCCTATATATATAAACATTAACATGGTTAATTAAAACATTAATCTCTAAAACCACATCCAATATTCAGCCTAGTAATTTTAAAAAATTACCCTTATGAGACTTCAAATAAAATCAAAAAAATCGTAATCAATCTCATTGGATTTGAAAATTAAACTTATCGTTAATCCCCCAAAAATATTATATAACTTTTAATTGTCACACCCCAAACATATAAAACCCTTACATTTTAGAGTGTCTATCCTCCTAAAAAATAAATTTATTTCGATATATTACATTGAACACAAAATTATTTCATATAGTATTAATAATATAAAATCACATGGAGGACACAAAACCAACATTATAGATGAATAATGAATGAAATAGGAAGCATTCTCTTGAAATTAATGAACATATTTCAAGGAAATAGTAACATGGCATTTGGAATCATAATGTGACACTTAGGAATAGTTATTTAGTGAATATAAAAATAACATCACCTATGAATGTATTTATAAAACATATTCATATTATAATCGGTAATATGATATAATTATGTCATAGTATAAGTAAATAAATCCTTCTAAATATAGAAATATGTCCAGATTTTTTTAATAAATAAATGTTTATTTTGAATTTTATAATTAATATTATTATTCAAATGTATATTTATTTTCATAAAATGTTTCTGTATATTCTGATTTTGTTGTCTTATGAATATAATATAAATTTATGATACATTAATTAATTTTTCAATGTGTTATTAAATCAGATATAATTTTAAAATTGGTATTATCCCAGTAAATGATTATTTAAAATAAAAACTAAATTTCACATACATTGAAAATTATTTCTAGAAAATGGGGTGCGTATTTAATTCTAGAAGACAGAAAACTGTTAAAGTGAATTTTTGGTATTTTTCTAAAATACATAAATTTTCCATGAATAGTGAAATATGGGAATGTATGGTGTATATACATCATAAGTTAAAAACAATATTAATTGAGTCATTAAAGATGTACAGATGATAATATGGAATTATTCTCATTCCTTTACTATATTTAGTTATTGAATCATGAATATTTATTTTCATGATCCAAAATAATAAACAAATAAATTACATAATCAAAAAACACCCCACTAATCCACTATAAATACCATCCCTCAACACCACTTCTCCTCACACCACTTAAGCTATGAATATTTCCCAATAACTAACCAATACTCTTCCCAAGTCTCTTCCTCATGCACAAGCTCATTTTGTTTCGTGAAATAACTAATCACAAGCCCCTTAAAGAGGATCCCAATGAGAATAAATTCATGAGGAAAACTCCCTTTTTAATTTTCTGTATATTCTTTCAATTTCATTTATTTTTACTATCCTTCTCAAACATCCTCTATACTAACATGAATTATAACTCCACTATATTATATATATACATTATTATATTTATGTTAATTGAGAATATATCTTGAAAATCCTTCTCCTCTCCCTTTAATTCAAAAAATTAAAATATCCTCAATGGTGTGCCGATTTACAGCCATCATGGACGATGTGTTTTTATTTTCTATTACAGCCTCCATGGTTGGTCATAAAACCATTATTAGGGTTAAAAAAGATTTTATTATAAATATTATAAGTCTTATATTGTTTTAAAACTATTATATATATATATAATTAATTAATAAAATAAAACTAATATGAGATAATTTAAAATTCAGAAAAATAAACTAATATTCATCATCAATGTTTTTTTTAATGAATCATTCTCATATATAAAAAATTATATATGAACGTTTTATCATATGTACGTCCATTAATAACATATAATTCCAATTATGGATAGCTTTTATCACTTTACATAATTTTCCATTCATGTGCACCATTAACCCGATCATGAAAACCACCGAAATGAACGCTCCCAAATGATAAAATTGTGTCATATAACTCATAAAAATGGTTATAAAGAAACATAATATAATTATAAAAAACTAATTTATGGATGGAAAAGTTATGAATTTATTAATTAATTGATTTAATTTAATTATCCAAGACTTTAAGATCACATGCATAACACATTCGGACATAAGGTGTAACACCCCGAGCTTCCACGATACGCTTCTCATTCAATAATGAAATAGCTTGCATTGAACGCAACTTCGAGTTCTAAAACACCGCGACAAATCAAAGTAGTCGTTATGAATAGTAATAACCACTTTTTAAAATTATAGAAATTTTATATTTCAAAATGGAATTCATTCTTGTATTCCTAATATCGAAATTAGCCTATGTTGAATTTTTGGCATTTTTCTGAGAACTTCTAATTTTTTATGAATAGTGAAAAATACATAAAAACAACTTTTTTAATCAAAATAATTTATACAGATAAATTATACTATTTAGTGGTTTTAAGGTATAATTAGAAAATATTTTTACCATTTTATCCAATGGTGGTCATTAGAATTAATTTAACATTGAAATTGGACATAAACAATTGCCAAACTTTTGATATAAATTGTTTCTTAAAAACACGCTATTTGTTGTAACAGCGGGAATTAATTATGAAATTAATTAATACAACTTATATGTTTGGAATTTTGTAAAATAGACATCATTTTTGAATTCGGAATATCAATTATAGCTTAGGGTGAAATTTTGGCCTTATTCTGAAAAACTTCAATTTTTGATGAATAGTGAAACCACTAAGTGGTAGTTAAATAACTGATTTTTCGTTTAAATGAAATATTACAACTTCTGTGATTTCATTTTCAAAAATCCGACATACATGGTTGTCATTAAGAAGTAAAATGTGGTTCAATGAGATCAAAATAATTTTTTGGTGAATAGTAACTTTTAAGTTCTTAATCGCGATTAGTGGTAATTAGTGTAGTTTAAGGTATAAATAATACATTAATAATATGAAATGACCTAGACACATGTCCCAACCTCATTGGTTGAGTCATGGCCGACCAAGACAAGCCATGGCCTAACTTGGGGACCCCATGGATCCACTTTTGTTGGGAAATAACATAAATTACTTTTTATTTAATGTTAAAGTGAAAATGACACTAACATAAATTGTTCTACTAAAACAATTTTTAATTGGGGTTATACAAGTCCAAATTTTGATTATAAATAGTCATTGGAAAGCTAAAAAGATTTCCTACATCATAGTATTTGTTTTATAATTTTTAGACATTAAATAAATTAAAGTATTTATGACATAATAATGATGCAGCGATGACATCATTATTTGACGATTTAAATAAAATGAGAAGATAATGCAAAATCCGAGGCTTACACTTGTCCAAAGCCTATTGGATGAAGATATTTCGAAACCTTATCACCTTAGCCTCGAATTATATAGATGTGGGACCTTTAGAATCCGAAAAGCATTTTGAAATAATGTAACATTTCATTACTTTCCAAAAGTGCCCCTCCTCTCCACTTATAAAAGGCCCCCACCTCTCCCACCTTATTCACACCATCAAGCCATTTGGCTCGGCCAACCCCTGCCCATTTGCTCTCTCCACATCCCTCTCCTCATCCTAGAGGATTCCCTTTGGGCAGAATCCTTTCAAAGGAAGCCTTTAGGCTCAACTCAAAAGGAGTTACACTTTTTAAGGTAATTCATTCTCTCATGTTCTTTTGTTTTATTTTGCTTCTCCAACCCCCTAAACTCTTTTTATTTACTTCTTTTGTAACAACACCAGTATCTTAAATATACTAGGATGTTGTTATAAGATTTATTTGAGCTACACTTCCACACAACTACATCAAATGGTTAAAGAACATAAGGTTTCCGTGGATGGCGAAATTCTGCCTCCCGAAACGATGATTGTTCAACACTCATTTAACACCTTCAAAGGTGGCCATTATGATGTCACTTTTTTTATATATGATATATAATATGTTTATGTTTTCCTTAAGCTTCTGTTTTTTTCATTTTGGGCATACCTTTATGGTTTCCATTATGGGTAAAACACGATATCTTCATTTTAGGAAGCGCGGACTACCGCCCCCTGAAAGTGATTTGATTCGTTAATACCATATGTGGGATGTGTGAAGGATAAAGTTAATGATATTATATATGTTATTATACTGGAATTATAATATACTCTCATATCATTATGATTCCATTCCAGAAAATATGAAATAGAAATGGAAGTAGCGTTCATGCGTACGTACGGCTTACCGTCTCCATGAACGGTGCATTTCATTTCTTACCTCTAAATGTGATGTAATATTATAAATGAATGTATGTACTGGATATATATGACATATATGATATCTACATCATGAATACCATTCTGGATATAATGAACCTTTGACCAAATTAACAACATGTAAGTGTAAGAAGCCTATTTTTGACTTAAGAACCAAATACCGACAAAATGAACATTATTAACTTAAATAATTACATAATGTTCATATCATTGTAATAAGTGATATAATAAGGATAATGAAGTTGAAAATGGTTCTTAATAAGGTATATATTAACTCTAGTTTATTATTCAGGAGGTTAAAGAACGGTTGAGTCAAGTCAGACACGAGGTAAGGGAACTTCTTAACCCAACTTCAATTCTTTGGGTTAATCTCCTACTTTCAAATTACTTCATGATATTATTATGTCCTATCTTGTATTTGTACTTTCTTTATGTGTATCTATAGTGAATACACCTAATAAATCTACTTTATTTGTAAGGGAACTTCTTAACCCAACTTCCATTCTTTGGGTTAATCTCCTACTTTCAAATTATGTCATGATATTATTATGTATTACTTTGTATTTTTACTTTATTTATGTGTACCTATAGTGAATACACATAATAGATCTATTTTATTTTAAAAAATTATCTTTTTAAGGACTTCGTCTCAATCTCCTTTCATTAAGGCATATTTGGCTTTATACACAACTTTCTTTTATACAGTGTATAAACCCCTTTGACTATTACGTTTATTCAAAAGGAATCTTTTTATACGAAGCATTTTGCTAAACGACAAAAGGGAATGTTTTTCTTTCCGTACTTATGCGGAGACAACGACTTCTCCGCCGCCGTGACCATTATTTGAGTTTCGGCTTCCTCTATAAGCCATCTTTTTTTAATGAAAAATAAATACAAAGTTTTAACTTTCTTTTATTTTGGTATTGAAAATGGTTTTGAAAGCGTTTTTATTATATCAATGTGTTGTATTGATATCTTGTGATTGAAATGTGGAAATGTTATGTTTCCTTTATGCATGTTTTATGTGATACGATTATGTTATGGTTTATGATATGTTTAAACCTATTCGTATGAGGAATGTATTGGACTTAATAAGTGACGGGTGGAGCCCGCTATAGCTCCTCGATGCATCGGTAGGTCTCATGAGACAACTAGACATGGAATTGGCCGAGGCCCTTTCCCAATTTGATTTATGGTTTTGGCCGAGGCCTTAATCATTTTAGACGTCTTGGCCGAGGCCTTGACAAAATGTTTCAGAATGTCCGGCATTATACATTCCCTCATTATGAAAGTGGTTATTGATATTACATGTGATTATTCGACCAGTAGAATATCCATGTGAAGAAGTAAATGGCATTATCTCATTTTACTTTTGCCATATTATGTTGAAGTTCATGTTTAAGAGGCTTTTGTTTTAGTTATACATTGCCTTAAATGTTAATGTTTATTTATGAAAGCTTCCGCATTATTGTTATCCTTACTGAGCATTTGAGCTCACCCCTTTCAATGTTTAAAAATTTTCCAGGTTGTGAAGAAGTATTTTATGACTGACTTGCAAAAATAATCAGTGAAGATATGAGTGTGGACTATGAAGACCATGTTTTTTTGTAGTTTGTTTAATTTTGATGTAATGAAAGACTTATGAATGTATCTAGTGTTTCCAAGGCTACTAAACTAATCGGTCTTTCGAGACTTGATCTTTTGTGATCATGCCAATGTTACGAAGTAATGCACCGGCTCTGGGTAGCTGGGGTCGGGGCGTTACAGTTGGTATCAGAGGCAGTTTAGTACTAACCTTGGAAGCTAGATTTAGATAAACTCTGATTAGAGCACATAGCCCAAAGATAGACTTTGAGGATTAGTATAGAAGAACTTCCTAGAATTTTAGTATTGTAGAGATGTTGTGAGTTTTCCGAGCAATACATCCCTGTCTGGATACGAGCAGGTAGAGGTGGCTCTGGCACAGATGTACCTAGGGGTAAAACCCGAAAACACCGCTTTGAGCTAGACTCAAACGGGAACTGGTGCACGACAACGGGCCTTGCTGCACTCTTGGTTATGACACTCCCGGGGGATATGCTTAGGATAATTCTCATTTTCTTTACAAACCATTATGTAAGGTTTATGAGTACATACTTCCTCAAAGGAAACATTTCTTTTTATGATTATGGATTATATCCATAAATAGTTCAATTTATGTTAAGTATTATACAAGTATGGAATTATGTATTTTGATTCATAAACTAATCTGGATTATGCCATTGTTTAGAAATGGCGCCTAGTAGAAGGAATGGAAACTGTATCAATGCACGAACTCCATGTAGGGATTGCCCTCCTGCTCAAGATAATTATTGTGGACCTGGAGATACAACTGGTGCTGATCAACTTATTACCATACTGGGACAACTCACGCAGGTTATGAATAACAACCTTACTCGTATGGAGCACCCTGATTCGCAACGTGGAGGATCAATGCTAGACCGTTTCATGAGGCAACAACCGCCAACCTTCAATGGGAGTACAAATCCTACAGTAGCTGAGCAATGGATAAATTCCTTAGAGAAAATATTCCATGCCTTGGGGAGTAGTGAAAGGGAGAAGGTTGTCATGGCAGTTTACCGCCTCACTGGAGATGCCGATCAGTGGTGGTCACTGATTCAAAACACAAAGGAAGATGATGACGTATCGAATATGGAATGGAGGGAGTTCAAAGAGCTTTTCTTAGAAAAATACTTTCCTCGTGACCATCGAGCAGATATGGAAAGGCAATTTCTGAGTCTGAGGCAGAAGGAGGATGAGAATGTCGCAAAGTATGAGGCTAACTTTACAAGGTTAGCGAGGCATGCTGCCGATTATATACGTAACCCAAGGAGTAAGATTGATCGTTTCTTTGATGGGTTAAAACCATTTCTCCGTCGAGCTTTAGTATCACAATCCTTCTCATCATACGAAGATATAGTCTCATGTTCTATCAAGACAGAAAAGGAATTCTCTAAGTCTTATGACAACAAAGTAAAGCAAGAGAAGAAGAGAACGGTGGAACAAGAGACAGATAAAGGGAAAAAGGGAAAGAAGGATTTTCCATTATGTGATAATTGTGGGAAGAATCACCCTGGTACTTGCCTAAAAGGAATGGGAGTCTGTTATAAATGTGGAGAAAAAGGTCACCAGGCACGTGATTGCAAGGGAAAGAAAGAGGCTGTCAAAGTTGAATGCTACAATTGTAGAGAAATGGGTCATTATGCAAATGAATGTCCTAAGCGTCAAGGAAACTTACCTCAGAAAAGGACAAGGGATCAAGGACAATCTTATGCTATTACTACAGTTGAAGCAGAATAACTAATGTATTGGTGCTTTTGGACTCAAGGATTATATTCTGGTTATAAGAATAATGTAATATATATATATGGATTGTACTGCATTACTTTTTGATTTCAGTAAGGTTTTAATATGATTAAGGTAATCATATTTTTGGTATGTGACAATAAGAGAAACATTTCTTTGTTTGGGGAATCTGATAAATTGATTTTGGAATTAAGAGACCTTTTAGAGAAAGTCTGGACAGAGGTATTTTGGATAACTATAAAGGTTGGAGTGGATTAAGTTGATTTTTGGATAGTATGGTTTAAGGTTAAAAAATTTATGAAGATTATTTTTGGAGTATTATAATACTATAGTTTTAGGAAAAGGACAACCTGCAGGGTGGGGCATAAACCGTCGCGTCAGACAAAGCTGTAGGAATCGAACCCACAATCAAAGTGCGACAGGCCTTTATTTCCTACCACTAGCCTACAGGAAGTCCCTGGTTATTACAAAATAATTTTACTAATCTAAATGGTATGTGTTAACCTTTGGTACCTTATACAATTAGGATAAATAGAATATTTTTGAGTTCTGTTACCATTTGGAGTAAAAGATGGGTTTGTGGTAAAAATTCATTAATGAATGAAAGTATACATAACAAGTATGTATATTCCCTTACGTTCTTAGTAAATCTCCTAAATAAAATCCTCAACATTATAAAAGGTAACTTAAAACAAAAATGTTGTCGGTTAACTTTTCCAACTAGGGATTCAATGACCGTTTAACCAATCACAAGTTTGTGATTTTCTTGTGGTTAAACTTTCTCCTAATCCTGTTTTCTATAACTCCCCATCAGACCTTGATGGTTTGTTTCTCCTCCATATCCATATTTTCATAGAATCCTATAATGGGCTATATCGGGTGACCTTTGTACTTATCCTGTTTTCTTTTAATGTTATATATTTATTAACCTTATTTCCGATGTGGGTTTTCCACAAAGGTATTTTCTATTTTGAACCTTTTATTATCAAAGAAAAATTTCAAATTGCGAGGACGCAATTTATTGAAGGAGGGGAGAATGTAACACCCCGAGCTTCCACGATACGCTTCTCATTCAATAATGAAATAGCTTGCATTGAACGCAACTTCGAGTTCTAAAACACCGCGACAAATCAAAGTAGTCGTTATGAATAGTAATAACCACTTTTTAAAATTATAGAAATTTTATATTTCAAAATGGAATTCATTCTTGTATTCCTAATATCGAAATTAGCCTATGTTGAATTTTTGGCATTTTTCTGAGAACTTCTAATTTTTTATGAATAGTGAAAAATACATAAAAACAACTTTTTTAATCAAAATAATTTATACAGATAAATTATACTATTTAGTGGTTTTAAGGTATAATTAGAAAATATTTTTACCATTTTATCCAATGGTGGTCATTAGAATTAATTTAACATTGAAATTGGACATAAACAATTGCCAAACTTTTGATATAAATTGTTTCTTAAAAACACGCTATTTGTTGTAACAGCGGGAATTAATTATGAAATTAATTAATACAACTTATATGTTTGGAATTTTGTAAAATAGACATCATTTTTGAATTCGGAATATCAATTATAGCTTAGGGTGAAATTTTGGCCTTATTCTGAAAAACTTCAATTTTTGATGAATAGTGAAACCACTAAGTGGTAGTTAAATAACTGATTTTTCGTTTAAATGAAATATTACAACTTCTGTGATTTGATTTTCAAAAATCCGACATACATGGTTGTCATTAAGAAGTAAAATGTGGTTCAATGAGATCAAAATAATTTTTTGGTGAATAGTAACTTTTAAGTTCTTAATCGCGATTAGTGGTAATTAGTGTAGTTTAAGGTATAAATAATACATTAATAATATGAAATGACCTAGACACATGTCCCAACCTCATTGGTTGAGTCATGGCCGACCAAGACAAGCCATGGCCTAACTTGGGGACCCCATGGATCCACTTTTGTTGGGAAATAACATAAATTACTTTTTATTTAATGTTAAAGTGAAAATGACACTAACATAAATTGTTCTACTAAAACAATTTTTAATTGGGGTTATACAAGTCCAAATTTTGATTATAAATAGTCATTGGAAAGCTAAAAAGATTTCCTACATCATAGTATTTGTTTTATAATTTTTAGACATTAAATAAATTAAAGTATTTATGACATAATAATGATGCAGCGATGACATCATTATTTGACGATTTAAATAAAATGAGAAGATAATGCAAAATCCGAGGCTTACACTTGTCCAAAGCCTATTGGATGAAGATATTTCGAAACCTTATCACCTTAGCCTCGAATTATATAGATGTGGGACCTTTAGAATCCGAAAAGCATTTTGAAATAATGTAACATTTCATTACTTTCCAAAAGTGCCCCTCCTCTCCACTTATAAAAGGCCCCCACCTCTCCCACCTTATTCACACCATCAAGCCATTTGGCTCGGCCAACCCCTGCCCATTTGCTCTCTCCACATCCCTCTACTCATCCTAGAGGATTCCCTTTGGGCAGAATCCTTTCAAAGGAAGCCTTTAGGCTCAACTCAAAAGGAGTTACACTTTTTAAGGTAATTCATTCTCTCATGTTCTTTTGTTTTATTTTGCTTCTCCAACCCCCTAAACTCTTTTTATTTACTTCTTTTGTAACAACACCAGTATCTTAAATATACTAGGATGTTGTTATAAGATTTATTTGAGCTACAC
Organism: Viscum album; assembly: GCA_963277665.1. Classification (NCBI taxonomy): domain Eukaryota; kingdom Viridiplantae; phylum Streptophyta; class Magnoliopsida; order Santalales; family Viscaceae; genus Viscum; species Viscum album. The sequence continues at coordinate 692,746,851 of OY728132.1, read as the reverse complement.
TTCCACACAACTACATCAAATGGTTAAAGAACATAAGGTTTCCGTGGATGGCGAAATTCTGCCTCCCGAAACGATGATTGTTCAACACTCATTTAACACCTTCAAAGGTGGCCATTATGATGTCACTTTTTTTATATATGATATATAATATGTTTATGTTTTCCTTAAGCTTCTGTTTTTTTCATTTTGGGCATACCTTTATGGTTTCCATTATGGGTAAAACACGATATCTTCATTTTAGGAAGCGCGGACTACCGCCCCCTGAAAGTGATTTGATTCGTTAATACCATATGTGGGATGTGTGAAGGATAAAGTTAATGATATTATATATGTTATTATACTGGAATTATAATATACTCTCATATCATTATGATTCCATTCCAGAAAATATGAAATAGAAATGGAAGTAGCGTTCATGCGTACGTACGGCTTACCGTCTCCATGAACGGTGCATTTCATTTCTTACCTCTAAATGTGATGTAATATTATAAATGAATGTATGTACTGGATATATATGACATATATGATATCTACATCATGAATACCATTCTGGATATAATGAACCTTTGACCAAATTAACAACATGTAAGTGTAAGAAGCCTATTTTTGACTTAAGAACCAAATACCGACAAAATGAACATTATTAACTTAAATAATTACATAATGTTCATATCATTGTAATAAGTGATATAATAAGGATAATGAAGTTGAAAATGGTTCTTAATAAGGTATATATTAACTCTAGTTTATTATTCAGGAGGTTAAAGAACGGTTGAGTCAAGTCAGACACGAGGTAAGGGAACTTCTTAACCCAACTTCAATTCTTTGGGTTAATCTCCTACTTTCAAATTACTTCATGATATTATTATGTCCTATCTTGTATTTGTACTTTCTTTATGTGTATCTATAGTGAATACACCTAATAAATCTACTTTATTTGTAAGGGAACTTCTTAACCCAACTTCCATTCTTTGGGTTAATCTCCTACTTTCAAATTATGTCATGATATTATTATGTATTACTTTGTATTTTTACTTTATTTATGTGTACCTATAGTGAATACACATAATAGATCTATTTTATTTTAAAAAATTATCTTTTTAAGGACTTCGTCTCAATCTCCTTTCATTAAGGCATATTTGGCTTTATACACAACTTTCTTTTATACAGTGTATAAACCCCTTTGACTATTACGTTTATTCAAAAGGAATCTTTTTATACGAAGCATTTTGCTAAACGACAAAAGGGAATGTTTTTCTTTCCGTACTTATGCGGAGACAACGACTTCTCCGCCGCCGTGACCATTATTTGAGTTTCGGCTTCCTCTATAAGCCATCTTTTTTTAATGAAAAATAAATACAAAGTTTTAACTTTCTTTTATTTTGGTATTGAAAATGGTTTTGAAAGCGTTTTTATTATATCAATGTGTTGTATTGATATCTTGTGATTGAAATGTGGAAATGTTATGTTTCCTTTATGCATGTTTTATGTGATACGATTATGTTATGGTTTATGATATGTTTAAACCTATTCGTATGAGGAATGTATTGGACTTAATAAGTGACGGGTGGAGCCCGCTATAGCTCCTCGATGCATCGGTAGGTCTCATGAGACAACTAGACATGGAATTGGCCGAGGCCCTTTCCCAATTTGATTTATGGTTTTGGCCGAGGCCTTAATCATTTTAGACGTCTTGGCCGAGGCCTTGACAAAATGTTTCAGAATGTCCGGCATTATACATTCCCTCATTATGAAAGTGGTTATTGATATTACATGTGATTATTCGACCAGTAGAATATCCATGTGAAGAAGTAAATGGCATTATCTCATTTTACTTTTGCCATATTATGTTGAAGTTCATGTTTAAGAGGCTTTTGTTTTAGTTATACATTGCCTTAAATGTTAATGTTTATTTATGAAAGCTTCTGCATTATTGTTATCCTTACTGAGCATTTGAGCTCACCCCTTTCAATGTTTAAAAATTTTCCAGGTTGTGAAGAAGTATTTTATGACTGACTTGCAAAAATAATCAGTGAAGATATGAGTGTGGACTATGAAGACCATGTTTTTTTGTAGTTTGTTTAATTTTGATGTAATGAAAGACTTATGAATGTATCTAGTGTTTCCAAGGCTACTAAACTAATCGGTCTTTCGAGACTTGATCTTTTGTGATCATGCCAATGTTACGAAGTAATGCACCGGCTCTGGGTAGCTGGGGTCGGGGCGTTACATAAGGTAAGGGATTTCCCCCGGGTCATACATTTTTCATTCGGGTTACTCTTTATCAATCTTTAATATAATGAAATTCATAATTCCTATTATTTAATAAACCTAAATTTTATTTTTATGTTATAATCATATTGACCTAGCTAAATTATTTTTCATTGATGTGTAAATACATGTTTATATAATGTTATATTTTCAATTCTGATCGATATGAAATCCTAATTTAAATGAACAATGAAATTTCATGCTCAATTTGATGTACAATATGTAATATTTTTTGAGGAAATAATATTTTTATAAAATAAATATTTCTATCAAGAAAACTACCATAGTTTATTTCTTTCTTTATATAAAAAATTAATCCTTTTCCATTTTAAATACACTTTAATACTTTCACATAAATCGAACTAAAGACGATCTTTTCAAAAACCACTAACAAAATATCTTTACAGGTTCTCACATAATTTAAACAAAATTTTTCATTATTTGTTCCTATATTGAATTATAAATTTAAAAATATGATTTATATCCATTTTTTCATATAATCCATTATGATATTCCCTTTAACCTATTATTCCTTTTGTGTGGTGTATTTATACACTCTATTCATTAGTTATCATAATAGTACCTCAACCGTGCATATGCATGGTACTGTAATTCAAATATAATTTGAAAAAAATTTATTAATACTTTTATTAGATAATATATAAAATTAGTTAAAATATGTTTACTTTATAGATTTTTTTTGATATATAACAATGAAACAAAATGAGAAACTAGAACATGTATAATAAAATATATATGAAAAGGAATAAAAATGAAATAACATTATGTAAAAAGATACAATAAATACATAATGTATAATTAAGAATATATCAAATGGAATGAGACATTAATTTCACCGTGGAGAAATAAGAAAATATGATGTATCAGAAATTTGAAATAAGAAATAGTGAAAATAAACATTGAATCATTAAAAATTATATTGTGATGGAAACATATTACAATTTTTTTTAAACCAATGACAAATATGAACTTTTTTATAGAGAATTCCTTCTTTGAAATAAAATTTGTGACAACATTAAAAATTGGTAATGGTTTTACAGTATGTGTACATTGGTGCTAAATATGAAGCTCCGTCAAAAATTTTTGCATCCTAACTACCAATTATGTTATCCTTCTAATTTCCAATGTTTGGATCTTTGTAGAGAGGCATGTGTTTTTTTCGTTCCCTTCCTTTTGTAGACTCGATCCTGGTATGGTACTTCAACCTGATAGAAATTTCCATAAGGGTTATTAGGATAGCTAAAAAGTAGTTTAAAAAATTGAATGACAACTTATAGTAAATAGATGTATAAGTTAGTATGTATTGAAACAAAATAATTTTACTCACTGATTGAAATTTCAGCGTTGGACAAGCTATCTCGGATAGTGTGTTTCTCCAAATTTTACTTTTAGTTATCTATGTAACCATCTATAGAGGATAGAAACCATGCTTGGATATTATATATAATGAATATTTTCAAATAGATTTGCCTTGATCATACTGTTGCAATTAAAACAGTCAATTAATTAGTATTCAGCATTAGTTATGAATAATTCAAACATGAAAACATAGAAACAAAATTAGTAGTTGTAAGAATTAATGTATGAAATGGTTCATGTTTATCGATTCGTCTAATATGATAAAAATTCCAGTGAACACATATAGTGAAAAGTAGGCATAATGCATTTAAATACATTTTGAGGCATTAGTGAAACGTGAAATTGAAATCTTCTTCAAAACATTCAGATCCCTACATGAAAAGAGGGAGGAAGATAAAAATTCTTGTCGAACTCATATTGAACAAGTATTTTCATATAGTAAAATCACATTCTGTAGAAAATGTAGTTGAGAAGATGATCAACAGCAATACGATTCTTTAATAAATAGATACAAGGAAGTGAACATACCAGTACCTCTTCCACACAAAAGAATGATATAATAAAAAAAGGATGGGTCATAACAATATTCAAATTTAAAATGGATAATATAAATAATACACATACCATACGTCAAATTATCTGCAATAGTTATGATTATTTCGTTTATTGTTATGAATCATTACATGTTCCAATAATGTAGAACCATGAGTTTGGTATTGGCCACCTATAACTTAATGAAATGGGGAACAAAGATAATAATGTATTTGAACACATTTAGAGGAATTCAGACAAGGTGAAACTGTAATTTAAAATTTCTATCAAATGATGACTACAAAGGCATTAAGGACTGATCAGTTCCAATGATGTGGAAGGAGGTCAAGGAACATGGAAAGGTATGGTCTGTTGATTGAACATAAGATGTTGCACACATGGTTAATTCATATTTAGGGAATAATGGGATTCTTGCTTCAAGTACAATAGTGCCAGTTGTTAGTATGGTTTCCCCTGATAAGGAACAAAATCCAGACGCTTTAAAAGGAAGGGATGGAGGAACACATCCTATGTCAACATTGAGAGAACCTATTTTAGGGTGAAAACATACTGATGATTCCTCTGTGGAAATTGAAATTGTTCATATGGAGAGGCATGAAATGGATACTGGAAATGAACTTTTAAATTCCCCTTTTTATTGGAATTCAGAGTGGCTATCAAAGAATTGGTAGAAGTGAATCTAGGAGAGAAAGGGTGGTCAAGGCTATTCAGATCATAAAAAAAATTGCAATATAATATCAACCTTGATATTTGCTTACTCACTTTTTTAAGGTAAGTTAATGGATTCCGGCAGTGCCTTAAAGGATGTATCAATTCCCCTAATGATGTGGAAAGGAGGACTTTTCGAGGGAGAAAAACTACAACTACGAGTGATGCCTCTATAAATATCAGGGTTTTAAAAAGTGAAGTCACCAAACATAATGCTAAAACTCAATGGAATTCTTAAAATGAATAACCATTTGAGTATAAGTTAGAAACAAAGGGGTAACCGACTGGATACAAAGTGATGGATGATGAAAAACATGGGGTCTCCTAGGCCTAGATCAAACTATCAGTGGCTAATACAGATGGTCCAGCACTAACATCCTATCCAACAGATGTAAAGAAAGGGGCAGTTAAGAAGAAGATTATTAAGACTCAGAAGACCAGAAATAGGTCTAAGGGGGGGAAGCCTTGTCCAACATGGTGAGGTAGAGACTTCTCTTGGTAGTACCAATGTTTCTCCAGCTCCTACACATGGTGGTATCAAACTCGAAGAAACCATGCTTGGGATTGGGGTCTATAAGTACCCTCAATCTGTCTGGATTAGATCTTCCTCCTAGTAAATTGCAGGTTGATAATGACATTCTAGAGAAGTGGGAGTTGGTGGCGGGTTTGGACCATGGACAGACATCTCATTCACTCTCTATGATATTTTGTGAGGATCTTAACTCAAAAAATATACAGGCATATCTGGTGTATTTTTACAGGATTATGGGAACTGGAAAAAGACCTTGTATATAGATCAGTTCATCCACGATGTTGATACTGCTAGTGTTTCTGAAATAGAAGTTGTGAAGGAATCAGACCGTGAGAATACTGGGAAGGGATGAACATCAATAATCACTTCAAAGAATGAAACTCTAAATTAATATTTATTACATTGAATATAATGTAATCATATAATTCAAGTAAATAAAATAATTGTAAAAGTGTACCCCATATATGGAGACAATGAAGTTATGTATAGTAAACCATACAAAAATTTGGATATGAAATACATATACCAAACTAAATTTTTTTGAAACAATAATGTTCAAATAAAATATGTGTATACTCGAATAAATTTTTCTCTGTATAAAAAAAATCAATAATATTTCATATTATAAAACTTAATCCTCAGAAAATAAAGAAATTCGCATTGTTGGAACAAAGATTAAAACAAACATAACACATAACCTAATTATTTTTCATCATTTGAAATCAAGAATTCTGTGAATGATACACCTTTGTAGCTTCCCTATACAGCCCATGAGTCTCTTCTTGAGGTCACATCAGATTCTATCTTATGTCTATATTCTTCTCATTTGATCTATTATGGGATTCCAAGCCTTCAATAGGACTACGATGAATAACCTCTCTAAAATTAGTGTACCTTAAAAAAATGATGATGATGGATGGGATAATGTGTTGAAAAATTAAGGAAAAGGATAATGAAAAATACTTTTATGAAAATTTACTCATCTCATTAATATTCAAGATTATTAATGTACCATCCAATGTAGGTTTCAGTGCATAGAAAAGATTTGTATCATTTTTTTGGGGAAAACATATCACTGTAGACAGTTTGAGAATAAAAAGTAATTTATTTCTTTGTTCCAAATGAAATAAACGTGAAACATGACATGTCAAATACAATCTAATAAGAATTTTCCATATTTGATTTTGCTTCAATTGTACCAAATGATATTCTTGATGTTTACATTTATCTAAAGTAAGATTTTTAGAAAAACTGAATTAGAATAGACGATCAATTCAAGCTGTATAATTCATTAAAATTTCATTGTTTGGATCGTAAACATAGAGTGAATACATTGTTTGATTAAATGTTATAATAGTAAAATCCATTATAGGTGTTAATCTATAGTAACATAAATTAAAAAGCAAAAATGGATTCTGCTTCCATTATACCACACGATAGTCATTAAGTTGACATTTATCTATAATTAGATTGTCATAAAAACAAAATAAGGATGAAATATCAATTCAAGCTACATAATTCATGTCACTTTCTTTAGTTGGATAAAAAATATAGAGTTTTAACAATTGTTCGAGTAAAATTTATCACGTTACAATCCATCACAATTGTTATTCTATAGTCATAGAAATGAAAAAACGTAGGGAAATATCGCTATTGGCATCACATTTCTCATTAAAAAGAAAATTCCTAAGACCCTATCAATTTTCTCAGGGGCTTCATTTTTCTTTTACAGGACCCTAATAACTCCTTTTTAGGGAAACATAAATCCACTTATTACTGGATATAAATAGATTTAATTGAGATATAGTGGGATTGATTCCTCTAAGAAAATGTAAGATTTACAACACATGTAATTAGGTTAATTAAAATCTAGTAAACATGTCATATAAAAAATCTATCCTTTGAGGTTGAGGAAACATTTTATAATGCGAGACAAACTCCTTGTCATAGTGGGCCCAATTTCATGCCCGCCCTAGTACACACCAATGAATAGTTTAATACACTGAAGTGAGGGAAAGAGGAAAGGTGATACTACCTAGGAATGAACCAGTGAAAACCTAGATACTTGCCTCAACCAAGTTGATATGAGATTACCCATTCACCTTCCTCATCTTGGATTATTACTTCCATCTATCCATGTATTTCAGAAAAGCTATTGTTGAAACCCATACATGCAGAAATATATATTCATCAATAAATTGAATCAAACATTTACTCAACATTTCCACACATTATCAAAAATAAATCCTCCAAGGAAGAGGTAACATTTCATTACCTAGAAATAGGATATAATGTTGAATATTAGAGGAAATGTGTTACCTTATGATTCAATTTTATATACCCATCCTTCTAGATTAATTAATATAATGACATTAACTGAGAAGATTTCCAGATTCTATTCTAATAAAATCAATGAATAATATATTGGAATATGTATGTAGTAAAATCATTGGAAACAAATAAGGGAAGGCAACTTCATATGTAAAGGAATAATTTCAATATAGAATTAATCCAAGAAGAAAAGGGAATCTCTAAGAATGTTTGTTTTACAGAATCCAAAAGCATAGTTTTTATGGATGAAAATAGTACACCATTTGGTTATAGTTGAATACATAGAAGTTCAATGAAGATGGTGGAAATAGAATCATCCAATAAAATGTAAGAGTTCCATCATGAACAATTAGGGTTTATGAAATTAAATTAAACATGTCAAATAAAGAAATCCAACCTTTGACAATGATGAATAATTCTATAAATCGAGACAATGTCACAGTCATTTTCGGCCTAATTCCATGCCCACCGAATCACACTAAAACGTACTAGCTGAGTAACTGAAGTCGAGGAAAGAAGAGGAATGGTGATTCTACTTGAGATTCAACCACTGACAACCTGGATACTAGCACCATCCAATTGGACAGGGGCTTACCGGTTCACCTTCATTATCATGGTTCATTACTTCCATCCATCCATGTGTTTGAGAAAATATTTTGTTGACATGATTACTTGCTGAAACACATATTTATTAGTAAATAAAATCAACCATTAACTAAATATTTTCCCACATGTTTCAAAAAAGATACGACCTAACATTATTTTTGCTAAAAATCATATTCAGTGTTTCCTCATTTCAGTAGAGGAACCTACAAATGATTAAAATTAAATAATTTCTATGATCACATCATGATATCTTTATCAATAAAAACATTCAATCTAATTAATGGAATATTAAAATCTATAAGTTTCAATGATTCTTAATTGAAGAATCATGAAAAATTGTGAATTAATCACAAAAAATTAATGAATTCCCTTATGTTTAAATTTAGTAATGCTACATTTCCTTAATAACATGATCCACCATGATATCCCTTAGCATAAACTTGTGCATAAAATGAAACCTATTAGAGTACCTCCAATGAAAATCATAATGTATTAATATGAAATGAATTAAATCACCTAGGTGCCACATAAAACATCTTTCTTACCCTCCATAACCTACATCTCTGCACCATGAATTTAATAAGCCAACTACATGGATTTAATCATCGATAACCGACATTTTTAGAATACCAATTAAATCCTCAATGTGCTCTGACAAAACCTGTATATGAAACCATTCAAATGAAAAAAACTCAGGAATTTAAAATAAGTAATTAAAATATTCCATTATAAGACTGTTAGTGAATATATTCCAGAATATATACCAATATTCTATCATCCTGAGAAATATTTTTTTTGAGTTTAGAACAATGATAAAGAGGTGTGATTTCAATGAATACCCCTAAAAATTTTATTGAATGTGATGAGGCATGGTTTAGACAACTGAAAATATTTCATTAGAAACCATGTTCACAAAAAAAATAAAGAATGTATCATAATTAAAAAAATATTATCAAGTTGGTAATTTCTTTAATGAATCCAATCAAATTTCCTCCTATGAAATTTTGACAATAAGATTTGTAATGAATTATATCACATTGATGACCTAGAAACCATCTTAGTTAACCATCACAACTTTAACCAACACACTTTGAATTATATAATCCAACTATACGATTTAAATTAGTGATAACATATATCTATTGAACACAAATTAAATCAGTGAAGTACAACTCCACAACTGGCACTTGAAACTATACAAGTGCACAAGGATTCAATATTTTAAAATGAAAAAATACATTATTCTAGCATAGGAAAAATAGTGAAAACATTCCCGCACTTACCTATATTTAGAACCCTGAAAACATATTCTCCTGGAAAAAAAGAAAGAAACCAGATAATTGATTACCTAAAAATATAGCACAAAACTAACATTTAATCACATGCTAATTCACCAGTCAAATTCCCATATTATTTTTTCAATTCATAGCTTCCACTATTTCATAGTTTTTTTATTTCATGTACCTCTTATTAATAGTATTATAAATCATTGCACTTACATATTGAGAGAAAGCTTATAGTTCTCAAATAGGAAGTAGTTTCACAATCAGTCTGATTACAGTTCGTTGAAGTTGTATAAGCCATAATATTGAAAATTTAGAATTAGTTATCAAGAAACAAAAAAGATATACCTACTATTTAAGATTGAATTATTTTAAAAATAGACACATAATAGGATAATTGAATGTAAAATACCTCAATGCATAAAAAGTTTCCTGTTCCTAAATTCTATAATGATCAACTGATTGTGAATTCCGAGAGTAGTGGATGTGATGGAGATGAAGAGGAAACCTTGTTAAGTGAAATGGGTCACACAACTCCTATAAGATATATTATGCCGAGATTATAAGGACCCGACCTTAAAACATTACATAATCATGAGTTAAATGAATAATTCACATTGAGGATGTTATTAGGTTTAGAGTTTTAGAGAATTAGTCCATAACTATTACATCTCAAAAGATTACAATGTAAAAACTTCAACTTAGTTTCCATTTTTTCATAAAATTATAAACTCTTAAAAAGAAACATGTATAGTTCCATGTTTTAGATAGAATGTCTTTCATTGATCCCATCCTTGACCCTATTCACATTTAAGTCCTGTGGAAAAAATTTGAAAAACATGGATGAGTATAAAAAGCTCAGTAAGAGATATAAAAATACGGAAAGAAAACCTTATTCCATGTATACATAATAATCCATGAAATCATACTTTACTCATAAAACAGGAACACCTTAACATACCTCATGAAATCATAATATTTATGAATAACTCATAGAAGTCATAAGACATAAAGGTAACGTGAGGCATTCATAACATTATTACGTAGGGAGTAACCCTCATGGTTATGTTTGGAATACCCATCATAGTATATTCCCTAAATATCTTCATAGAAAGAATAGTGTTTAACTTCTTCACGTTACCCAATGCATTAGAGAGCTTTCTCAGTATCACCCACCATTAGTTTATCACGGAACCACCTGTCTTCATAAAGAATTCCCAAGAACTATAATATAATCGTATCACATAAAACATGCATAAAGGAAACATAACATTTCCACATTTAAATCACAAGACATCAATACAATACATTGATATAATCAAAACATTATAAAAACTATTTTAAATACCAAATTAAAATAAAAGTAAAAAATTGTATTTATTTTTCATTCAAAAAAATTTATGGCTTGTAGTGGAAGCAGAAACTCAAATAATAGTCACGACGATGGAGAAGTCGTTGTCACCGCATACGTAAGACAAAAAAACATTCATTTTTTCAATTATTAAAATCATTCATGTAAAAAGATTAATTTTCAATGAAATTAAATGTCAAAAGGGTTTTTTATACAACTAATAAAAGAAGGTCGTATATAAATTGAAGAATTCCTCAACGAAAAGAGATTGAGACATAGTCCCCTACAAAGATAGTATCCTTAGATTAAGGATAAATAAATTACATAATTATGTTAGAAAAATATAAAACCACCAAATATAAGTGTATATTATGTGTAAAAAAATAAAATGTTATCCACACATATTCATTTTACGACATAATCAAGAAGTAGAGGTTTATCCCAAATAATTGAAATTGGGTTAAGAAGTTCCCTTACAGAAATTCGACAGCCTAACGACGTCACTTTAAAATTAATAAAATTAGTTGATAAGAGATAAAAATGGTATCTCATCAATTGTACATAATATTTACATCAATAAGGATATATAAGAACATATACTAACATTAAGAAGATGTAAATTAAATGTCCTACCAAAAAAGAGGTATTTTAAAAAGAAGAGGGTGAAAGGTTCCATTACCGATTTGGGTAACTTTCGAAACATACACCCAATGAAATAAGGACTATAAAACGTTGATGTAAATATCCATAATAGAAATAATATTACACAAAGAGTAGAATCTTGGGTAGTACATACACCACTCAAAGGAGATAGTGGCGAATATAGCATGAATCTCACAGGAATAAAAAGTGAGATAAAACCCCCTTACCTCATTGTAATCACTCAAGTCGTACGACCAAAAGATAATAAGAACCAAATAAAACACAGAATACCATGAATATAAATAGAATCAAGATATTATATATAAATTTTAGTGAAAAATGCACCACATGCAATAAATATTTGGTGAACAATGGAAATCTCACGGAATTAAAAGTGAGATAAGAAATCCCCTTACCTCAAGTCCGACTTTTCTTGTTCATTTCTCTATATTCCTGAATAATAATGTTTGGTAAATTTAAAATTTCATAAGGACATCCTTTAATGTTTATTGTTCAATTAATATCACATATTATCATGTTATAATAATTAGTTAATTATTTGACTTCATATCATACGTTTTATCGATGTTCGGTACATGAGTCAACAATGAACATGTTTGAAGAGAATTGTCCATGTAGTTATAAGTAAATCATCTCCGGAATGGTTTAAATTATTTAAATATCATATATATCCTGTATATATGTATTTAATAATATTACATAAAGTTTGAAGATCTGATATGAAATGTACCATTCATGGAGACGGTAAGTCGTACGTACGCATGAATGCTACTTTCATTTTTTGTCATATTAATGGACTTTAAAACTAAATTAGACATAGATATATTATAATTCCAGTATAATATATATGTTATATAGGTAAAATATGTTCATTAATTACATTATTTATAAATTACATGTTTGGAATGAACGAGTCACATCATTTGAGGGGGCGTTTGTCCACAATCCTCATATGAAATTATCACATTTTCATAACATGCAAAGCATAAAGGTATGTTTTAAATATAAAATACAGAAGAATTGAGAGTGAAGTGCATTGTGTTGCATTTGTTGTCAATGAGGCATGAAGTTGTCTTGGAATGAATGGATGTCAAGGAATGTCAAGATGTGAATGAAAAAGGTTGTGATGGTGTTGGTAAAGAATGGAGAATGGCCATGGAACTTAGAGGAATGTCACTTAGGATATTCACTAAGTGGCATTGGAGAATATGGTTGAAACATTCTCCATGGACATATGACGATTGTTGAGCTGTTCTTAAAGTTCCAAGAACTTGTATCAACTGGATACAAAGTCACAACAAAGTTAGAAGACCATGCATTGTAGTGACAATGCATGAGGAGTTGAAGAAGCAAGATGATCCATTCACTACTTCTAAGTGGATGAAGTGGTTTAATGAAGTCCATGCACTATCACTTAGTGCATGTGAATCAGAAGATGTTCCAATTGATCTCTGATTAGATCAATGAAGTTTATTGAAGAAATATTTGATTCAGGAGCTCGGTTGAAGATGAAGAAACCTTCGGGAATTCCATTCTTAAATGTTGATTATATGTTGAAGAAAAATGGAGGAATTCTAATGAAGAAGATTAATACTTGAAAGATGAAGGAGAAGAAAGGCTTGAAGTGGTTCTCTTGATATGGCTTGATTTCATGGAGGACTTTGTTTTTTTGACAAAGTCTTATTCAAGACTTAGCCAAAAATTGGGCCAGCCAAGGCCAGCCCACGGGTTCAACCCCAAGGCACTTGTGGGCCTAAGGCGCCACGCCCATGGGGGATCCCATGGTGCAAGCACAAGGCGGCAGGGGGCCGTGTGTAAGCCCCCGAGGACACGCGGTGGTGAAACCCGCGCGCCCGAGGTGCATAGTGGGCGCTAGGAGCGCGCCCGCAGGAGCAGAGAGTGGGCGCAGAGCGCGCCCGCAGGGAGAACACGGTGCGGGGCGGCACCGTGGAGGGAGAAGATTCAATTGAATGGGCTGGGGGAGCGGCATATTGATAAAGCGCGGATAAACCGCGAGAGGTTTCGATGTGGGACGCGGAAAAATTTCCACGGAGCGATCCTGGACGCACGATCGATCGCGCGCCAGATCTCGGCCGCACATCTGATCCGCGGCAAGGCGATCTGATCGCGGCCGCCCGATGTATTTCAAACGCCCGATCCAACGGCCTAGCGTCCGTCTTTATCCTCGAGCTCGACCGAGGCACCTGCGAGCTGCCGCTGAACCAGGCGCCTTCCCGACGATGGTTATTGAGTTCCCGGTCACCATTGTCGAAACCGAGACCTCCATTCGGCTCGTATGGCCATACTGAACATATACATGCAATAAAATATGCATGCACACGTTGGATGGAGAATTTCGTGTTCGGCCGAGGCAAGAGAATCTGCCGAGGCTTTGAAGGGTTCGTGATTTGCATGGATTGGAAGAAAAGAGGCCGTGCATGCGTTCTAAGTCGCATGCACGTGAAGAAGATAATAAATAAAAGAACCTGCGTGCACCGAAGAGAAAACGCAAAAACTTGGAAAGATTTTGAAGATCCGAAATCTTCGGTGATTCAAGATTTAACACGCGGATGAACCGAGGCTCTCCTCGCCTATAAAAAGAGATCCCGAGCACTTGGAGTGTTTGCTGAAAAACTTGAATGACCCGCGGGAGTGCTCTGCCTCGCGAAGTAGAAGCCCCGCGCAAAGAACTTGCGCGGCTGAAGGTTCCGGAGCCACCCGAGGCTTCGAAGGTCCCCTGCGCACATTAGTTGTGCGACAGGAAGAGCTCTCCCTGCCCGCATACTTGCGCGGCAGGAGTAGCTTGCGCGCCCAAGGTGTCCTCACCCTTGTGGCTTGCGCGCCTCGTGGTGTTGCATCCTGCACACACGAGTGCCTGTGCACCCCGCGGCTCAAGACACTTGCGTGGCAGTGTGTGTGTGCCAAGTGGAGAAGAAGACCCGAGGGCTTGGTACCTTGTGCAGCTGTTGGGGAAGGAGTTGGCCGCGGCTCAAGCAGACCCCTGCGCGCCTCCTTTGGCATTCAGGTGGAATAGAAGAAGAAGGCCGAGCCTTGTGCTTGTGTGCAAAGTGAAGGGAGAACACCCTACGGGCAGTAGGTGTGCAAAGCAAGAAGAGCCGAGGCTTTGCCTCTTGTGTGTGCAAAGTAAAAGTTGAAGGCCGAGAGGAAGTTTGTGCAAAAGAAAAATACAAGTGGAGGTCGTAGCCCTTGTGTGTGCAAAATGGAGTACCAAGTGGGTGCATAAGAGTAGTGCACACTTTGAAGGAAATTAAAAGAACAAGGAAGTGTGTGTGCTTTGCAAGTGAAGTAGGCCAAGCTCAAGTGTTTGCCAAAGTGAAGAAGTTTTGTGTGCAATGAGATAAGGAGGCCGAACCTAGTGTGTGTGCACTAAGTGAAGTGAACACACTTAGAAGAAGGAAGAAAGAGGAGACCCTCACACTAAAGTACAACACACTTGTGAGTGTGTAAACAAAAAGAACAAAGTGTGAAGAAGGAAGAAGTGTGTGTGCCTAAAGCAATTGCACTCATTGAGTGTTTATCACACTAAGAAGAAGAAGGGGAGTGCATGCATACATGCATGCACGTGCACACGTGAACAGAGCCAAATCAGTGGTGTGCATTTGAGTTGTCCAAGACCAGGAGGTTCTTGAAGAATTGAGAAGGCCATGCTATCAGTGCATGAGGATGAAGAGCTGCCATGCACTCAGTGCATGAAGTTGTTTTGAAGTGAGACTAGACCAGACTGAAGTTAAAGATATCAGTTGTCTGAGTATTCAGTAGTTGGAGAGAGGAGCCAGGTCATCCTGAAGAAGGAGATAAAGCCTGAGCTAGACGATAAGCCCTGATCAACCACAAGTGATCAGAAGAGAAGAGCAAGTCCAGCAGCCTTTATCCCAGGCTGCTGAATTTACTTGAAGACCTTAAAGTGGAGAAGAGCTACTCGTGTGACTCGAGGAGCCAAGAGAAGACCCTGTGGGACTCAGGGAGAAGAAGTCTTCAGTGGGATTCTGGAGCTGGCCAGTGGGACTCTGGTAACACTGTGGGACGCAGTATAAAGACCCTCCTGTGGGACTCAGGAGAGATACAGTGGGACTCTGTATCGACCATTGTAATTTTAACAGGTTATAATGGAGAATCCATGATGGGAGAGCATGGCAAGGATGTAGGCCTTTGGTGCCGAACCTTGTAAATCCTTGTGTCCAGTGCCTTTATATTTACTTCATCATTCGAGGAAAGGTGAGAGATACAAGAAGAGTGGATCGAGGCTTTAACCAGCCATAGAGGTTTAATTGATAAGGAATCAATTAGTAAAAAGTTTTAAGGGATCACTGATTCACCCCCTCCCCCTCTCAGTGATTCACACTGATCTGGGCACTTCAATTGGTATCAGAGGGAGGTTGCCTCTAAAAGATCCAAGGGAGTCTTTATGAAGTGCAGATTTGAGGAAACGAGCAACCAGCCTCAAATAGAGATATTTGCCAAGACTCAGAAAAATAGAAAGAAGAAACAGGCCAAGAAGATGAAGAAAGCCTGTCCTAGCTGTGATGAAGTTGAAACAATGAATGATCTTCAGAGTGCACTCAAATATCTTCAGAAGACAGTTCCCATGGAAGTGGAAAAGTGTATAGCTACATGCATCCATGATCTTCATGAAGAAAAATCACAGTTAGAAGAAGAATCCAATGCAATGGAAGATCAATTGGCTAAAAGGGTTGGCATAACCAACACTCTCAGAAAGCTGGTGAAGGCTAAAGATGAAACTTTTTCTCTTTGCAATGAAAGATATGAAGACACTACTGAAGAATTGCAAAGAAGCCTTTCTGAGAAAGAATTCTTTAAGACTGTAATCAAAGTTGTTTTCCATGCACTGGAAAAGAGGCACAGAGTTTCAATGAATGTCAGAGATGCTCAACTCGAAGAAAAATTCAAATTGGTGAAGGAGCTGGACAATTCATTGCAAGAATTAAAGAAGGTGCATGAAGACCAGATGAAACAACTGGTGGAGAATTGGGAAGGAAAGCTAAGAACTGTTGAGGATGAGAAGAACTCCCTCAACATGAAATACTTAGAACTAGAGGTGATATTGAAAAATCTGCAATCACCCAAAGCTGAATCTTCCCAGTCAGCTAAAAGAAGAAATGTTGCCACTCAAGTGAGCTTTGAGAAGGATGATTCTAAAAGAAAGACATCCTCTAATGAAAGGGTAACATCTTCTAAAAATAAGGTACCATCCATACCATCTTGTACTGATGCTTCTAATTGTGTTTCCACAAAAAGTGTAGGATGGAAGAATAATTCCAAACAAATATGGATGAAGACAGTAAAGAAGCAGAGCTCTCCTAAAACAGCACAACAGGTCAAGAAAAGTACCCTACAATCAGAAGGACTGAAGAGGTCAAGATTCGTGGGACAATGCTGGTGTTGTAATAAGTATGGTCACTGTGCAAAGGATTGTTGGTACAATCTAATAAATGTCAAAGCACAAAGGAAGCACATGCCTAGGGGGAGCGAGCCAGAGGAAAAGAAGCAGCATCCACAGGTCCAGAGACATCTGTTTACTGCAAATAGATTTGGATTACTTGACAACATCTGGGATGATTGCAAAAGTGATCAAAAAGATACATGTCAATCTCCAACTGTATCCAGAGCTAAAAAGAAGAGAATATCACTGAACCTGGCTAAAATGGAATCCTTGGGAAGCAAGCATAAGAAAGTGGAAGATGCTCCCAAGAAGATTATGAAAAAGGAAAAGAAGTCCTTGGAGTCTAAATCCAAGAAGGGTGATGCATCCAGAAGGACCACCAAGAAAACATGCTTCTACTGTGGAAAGAAAGGACATATCATGGATCTTTGTAAACAAGCCATGAAATTCAATAGAGGCAGACTGGACTCAAAAAGAAAATCAATCCAGAAGAAGAAGAAGGGATTGATTGAAAACAAGTTTCCTAAGAAAGGTAGCTTGACAGCATCTAAGGAACCATGTGGAACTTACAGAACTGGGGCCACTCTTCCAAATGATTTACTTGTCATATAGCCACATCAGTTGCAACTTGCCAGAGAACTACAAAGAGTTGAAGATGAAGTTTTGTAAATTGCTAAGGCAAAAGGGAAGAAGAAGATTTCACATGAAGATGTATTGAGATCCACACCAGCACAATCATCATTGAAGATCAGATGTGCAAGTGTGAAGACTGGTGAAAATGGGGCATCTCGGTTGAGAGAATCTTCTCAACCTTGTTGTTCACATTGATGAACCAAGGAGGTTCCATCTTATTCCCTAATCACTTGTATTTACATGTGCTAACACTGCAGGGAATTGAAGATGATGATCATTCTCATCTGGAGGATGGTTTGGACAGAATGGAGTGCACCCCTTGAGGGGGAGCCAATCTGAAGAAGATGGGATTCTGAGATTAATACCATCTTGAGAAAAGTGAAGTGAATGTGGACAGCATTGAGTTCCTTGGTTACATCACTCTTGTTTTCTACACCGGGTTAGCCCAAGTAGACTTAGAGATGATTTACTAAAGGTTCTTTGCTAAAGAGAACATGTGACATCATCCCTCTCTCGGTGTTTTTCAAGAAAATACTTTTCAAAGGGAGGAAGAGATTTTTGAAAGAGAACCACACCACACCTTTCCATTTGATTGCCAATAAGGGGGAGAAATATTGGCACACATATTGACCCATTCATATGTGCTCTAGTGTATTGCCAACAAATACAAAGGGGGAGATTGAAGTGCATTGTGTTGCATTTGTTGTCAATGAGGCATGAAGTTGTCTTGGAATGAATGGATGTCAAGGAATGTCAAGATGTGAATGACAAAGGTTGTGATGGTGTTGGTAAAGAATGGATAATGGCCATGGAACTTAGAGGAATGTCACTTAGGAGATTCACTAAGTGGCATTGGAGAATATGGTTGAAACATTCTCCATGGACATCTGACGATTGTTGAGCTGTTCTTAAAGTTCCAAGAACTTGTATCACCTGGATACAAAGTCACAACAAAGTTAGAAGACCATGCATTGTAGTGACAATGCATGAGGAGTTGAAGAAGCAAGATGATCCATTCACTACTTCTAAGTGGATGAAGTGGTTTAATGAAGTCCATGCACTATCACTTAGTGCATGTGAATCAGAAGATGTTCCAATTGATCTCTAATTAGATCAATGAAGTTTATTGAAGAAATATTTGATTCAGGAGCTCGGTTGAAGATGAAGAAACCTTCGGGAATTCCATTCTTAAATGTTGATTATATGTTGAAGAAAAATGGAGGAATTCTAATGAAGAAGATTAATACTTGAAAGATGAAGGAGAAGAAAGGCTTGAAGTGGTTCTCTTGATATGGCTTGATTTCATGGAGGACTTTGTTTTTTGACAAAGTCTTATTCAAGACTTAGCCAAAAATTGGGCCAGCCAAGGCCAGCCCACGGGTTCAACCCCAAGGCACTTGTGGGCCTAAGGCGCCACACCCATGGGGGATCCCATGGTGCAAGCACAAGGCGGAAGGGGGCCGTGTGTAAGCCCCCGAGGACACGCGGTGGTGAAACCCGCGCGCCCGAGGTGCATAGTGGGCGCTAGGAGTGCGCCCGCAGGAGTAGAGAGTGGGCGCAGAGCGCGCCCGCAGGGAGAACACGGTGCGGGGCGGTACCGTGGAGGGAGAAGATTCAATTGAATTGGCTGGGGGAGCGGCATATTGATAAAGCGCGGATAAACCGCGAGAGGTTTCGATGTGGGACGCGGAAAAATTTCCGCGGAGCGATCCTGGCTGCACGATCGATCGCACGCCAGATCTCGGCCGCACATCTGATCCGCGGCAAGGCGATCTGATCGCGGCCGTCCGATGTATTTCAAACGCCCGATCCAACGGCCCAGCGTCCGTCTTCATCCTCGAGCTCGACCGAGGCACCTGCGAGCTGCCGCTGAACCAGGCGCCTTTCCGACGATGGTTATTGAGTTCCCGACCACCATTGTCGAAACCGAGACCTCCATTCGGCTCGTATGGCCATACTGAACATATACATGCAATAAAATATGCATGCACAGGTTGGATGGAGAATTTCGTGTTCCGCCGAGGCAAGAGAATCTTCCAAGGCTTTGAAGTGTTCGTGATTTGCATGGATTGGAAGAAAAGAGGCCGTGCATGCGTTCTAAGTCGCATGCAAGTGAAGAAGATAATAAATAAAAGAACCCGCGTGCACCGAAGAGAAAACGCAAAAACATGGAAAGATTTTGAAGATCCGAAATCTTCGGTGATTCAAGATTTAACACGCGGATGAACCGAGGCTCTCCTCGCCTATAAAAAGAGATCCCGAGCACTTGGAGTGTTTGCTGAAAAACTTGAAAGACCCGCGGGAGTGCTCTGCCTCGCGAAGTAGAAGCCCCGCGCAAAGAACTTGCGCGGCTGAAGGTTCCGGAGCCACCCGAGGCTTCGAAGGTCCCCTGCGCACATTAGTTGTGCGACAGGAAGAGCTCTCCCTGCCCGCATACTTGCGCGGCAGGAGTAGCTTGCCCGCCCAAGGTGTCCTCACCCTTGTGGCTTGCGCGCCTCGTGGTGTTGCATCCTGCACACCCGAGTGCCTGTGCACCCCGCGGCTCAAGACACTTGCGCGGCAGTGTGTGTGTGCCAAGTGGAGAAGAAGACCCGATGGCTTGGTACCTTGTGCAGCTGTTGGAGAAGGAGTTGGCCGCGGCTCAAGGAGACCCTTGCGCGCCTCCTTTGGCATTCAGGTGGAATAGAAGAAGAAGGCCGAGCCTTGTGCTTGTGTGCAAAGTGAAGGAAGAACACCCTACGGGCAGTAGGTGTGCAAAGCAAGAAGAGCCGAGGCTTTGCCTCTTGTGTGTGAAAAGTAAAAGTTGAAGGCCGAGAGGAAGTTTGTGCAAAAGAAAAATACAAGTGGAGGCCGTAGCCCTTGTGTGTGCAAAATGGAGTACCAAGTGGGTGCATAAGAGGAGTGCACACTTTGAAGGAAATTAAAAGAACAAGGAAGTGTGTGTGCTTTGCAAGTGAAGTAGGCCAAGCTCAAGTGTTTGCCAAAGTGAAGAAGTTTTGTGTGCAATGAGATAAGGAGGCCTAACCTAGTGTGTGTGCACTAAGTGAAGTGAACACACTTAGAAGAAGGAAGAAAGAGGAGACCCTCACACTAAAGTACAACACACTTGTGAGTGTATAAACAAAAAGAACAAAGTGTGAAGAAGGAAGAAGTGTGTGTGCTTAAAGCAATTGCACTCATTGAGTGTTTATCACACTAAGAAGAAGAATGGGAGTGCATGCATGCATGCATGCACGTGCACACGTGAACAGAGGCAAATCAGTGGTGTGCATTTGAGTTGTCCAAGACCAGGAGGTTCTTGAAGAATTGAGAAGGCCATGCTATCAGTGCATGAGGATGAAGAGCTGCCATGCACTCAGTGCATGAAGTTGTTTTGAAGTGAGACTGGACCAGACTGAAGTTAAAGATATCAGTTGTCTGAGTATTCAGTAGTTGGAGAGAGGAGCCAGGTCATCCTGAAGAAGGAGATAAAGCCTGAGCTAGACGAGAAGCCCTGATCAACCACAAGTGATCAGAAGAGAAGAGCAAGGCCAGCAGCCTTTATCCCAGGCTGCTGAAGTTACTTGAAGACCTTAAAGTGGAGAAGAGCTACTCGTGTGACTCGAGGAGCCAAGAGAAGACCCTGTGGGACTCAGGGAGAAGAAGTCTTCAGTGGGATTCTGGAGCAGGCCAGTGGGACTCTGGTAACACTGTGGGACGCAGTATAAAGACCCTCCTATGGGACTCAGGAGAGATACAGTGGGACTCTGTATCGACTATTGTAATTTTAACAGGTTATAATGGAGAATCCATGCTGGGAGAGCATGGCAGGGATGTAGGCCTTTGGTGCCAAACCTTGTGAATCCTTGTGTCCAGTGCCTTTATATTTACTGCATCATTCGAGGAAAGGTGAGAGATACAAGAAGAGTGGATCGAGGCTTTAACCAGCCATAGAGGTTTAATTGATAAGGAATCAATTAGTAAAAAGTTTTAAGGGATCACTGATTCACCCCCTCCCCCTCTCAGTGATTCACACTGATCTGGGAACTTCAGAGAGGATATAGATATAATATATATCATATATAAATATAGTTCTATCATAATGGCCACCATTTAAGTTGTTAAAATAAGATTGAACAATCATCATTTCGTGCGGTAGTAATTCGCCACCCATAGAAACTGTAGGTTCTTTAACCATTAGACGGAGGTGTTTGTAAGTGTAGGTAGAATCATTATCATAAAAACATCCTAGTATATTAGGGATACTGTTGTTATTATGGGATCAAATTATAATAAGATATTGGTAAGTGAAGAAGAAAAATAAAAGAAAGAAACTCGAGATAAGACATTACCTCTAAATCGGGTAACTCTTTTTGATTTGAGCCAAAGGATTCCTTGGAAAGACTTCTGCCTAAAGTAAGGCTTTTAGGAGTAATAAAGGGATGTGAAGAGATAATATGAGCCGATGTTGGATGAGACAAGGGCTTGAGATCTGTGGTTAAGGCGGTAGAGGTGGGATCCTTTTATAAGAGGGAGGATGGTCACATTGGTAAAGTCTTGAAATGTTACATTATTATAAAATGGTTTTCAGATTTTAATGATCCCAAAATGATATATTTCTAGGATAAGGTGAAAAGGTTTCGACATACACCCATCCAATATATTTTTGACAAGTTTATGTCTTATAATTTACCTTATCTTTTCATTTTATTTAAATCAGTAATTAATGAGGTAATCATTGTATCATAAGGGTGTCATGAAAAAATTTATTTATTTAATATCTAAAAATTAAAAAAAAAGATCATGATGTTGGAAGTATTTTTATATTTAAAATTACTATTTATAGTCTAAGATATCATATATTTAAACAAAATTAAATTTTTTTACTTAGGATATACAAACCTTTGTTATATTTCTCTTTTTTTTAAAAGTCATAAATGTCACTATTACACTCATGTGACTCCATGGGCCCTCATGTTCGGTAAAAAACATCCCATGGTCGGCCATGACTCAAAAAAGGGGATTTGGACACATTTGGGGGTCATTTTATATTATTATGATATTATTTTTTTCCCTTAACTACCTGATTACTAATTAATCACGATAATTAAAGATAATTATCGTTGTTAATATTCATAATGTCCAAAAACAAAAGAGTCTTAGTTACATAATTTGAACCATATGATTCCAAATATGGAATCCATTTTACAAAATTCAAAACACATAAATTGTGGTAATTAATTTAAAAATAATTTCCATTTTCACAACCAAAGACGGGTTTTTAAAAATAAAATTTATCAAAAGATTGACTTATTTTTACATCCAATTGAAAAGTGAAATTACTTTAAATGAACAAAATTCTATTAAGTGAAAAAAACATATTTCAATTAAACTTTAAAACTAATTAAATGGAAAATCTAACAATATAATCAAATTAGATGATAAAGTAGTTTTGAAGTAAAATGCATTATTTTTCACCATTCAATAAAAATGAGCATTTGTCAGAAAAATAGAATAAATTTATCCAAATTAAATTTGATATTACAAATTAAAAAATGATGTCCATTTTAACAAATTCAAATCATATAATATGAATTAATTATTTTTATAATTTATTCCCACTTTTAAAACAAATAGTGTGTTTTTAAGAAAGAGCATCTATCAATAGATTGATAGCTATTTATGTCCAATTTCAAAGTGAAATTAATTAAAATGACAACCATTGGATAAATGGTAAAAATATATTTTAACTACACTTTAAATTCTAATAAAAAGATAATCTATCCATATAAATAAATTATATTAAAAGGTGTTTTTGAATGAAAATACATCGTTTTCACTATTAAAAATGGACTTTATCGGAAAAATAACAAAAATTTACACAAAGTAAATATTGATGTCCTGATTCTAAAGAAGGATTTTATTTTGTCAAATAGAACATATAAAATTGAAAAAATGTATTTTTGAAAAAAATTGGTCTCCATCAAAAGGTGGTTAATCGGCCATTTAAAGAATATTAGAATATTTATGCTTAAAATTGGATTCATTTTCTTTTTAAGCCTCTATCATTTATTAGGTAATTGTTAAAATATTTAACGCACATATATAATCATTTTTTAGTTAGTTCTTTTCATTACCACCATTACAACGGCTAGGCGTTAACTACCATTAAAAATAATATTATTATATTATTAGTGTACAACATAAGATTTCAAAGAAACTCGTTTTGTGTGTTTGGTATGCCATAAAACATAGCATTCCCTTTAAATTCATATTAACATTTTATACAAAAATATTAATAAATATGAAAATTTCATATTATTTAATTACTTGGGATGTTACATCCTTCCCCCCTTTTGGGAATTTCATCCTTACAGTTTTAAAATTGGGCTCAGAATCTTCATTGAAAACCACACATCGAAAAAGGAGTCAATAAAACAATCACTTTAAAAGAAATAAAGAGAAGTAAAATGGTCACCCGAGACAAAAAATACTATTATTCCATGAAAAAATGGATATGGAGGAGAAAAAAACTATCAAGTTCTGATTAAGAGTGATAGAAAACATGATTTAGGAGAAAGTTAATCACCATAAGATCACAAACTTGTGATGGGTTAAATGGTATTTGATTTCCCAGTAAGAAAGGATAACAGAAAACGTTTTTTTAAGTAACTTTTCATTAAGAAATTTATTTATGATCTTAACTAAAACATTAGTAAACCTACTTACATGTCATGTAGACTTTCATGTTTTACAATATTTTTAACACAAACTCATATTTTCTCCAAACGATGAGTATTTAGGATGACATGTTCACATTAAGAGCACTATAATCAACTTCTAGAGAATCACATAATCCAAAAAAGATGAACTATATATTTACCATGTCTTTAGACATTATCTAAAACCAAAATTGGTATTACATGTTCAGATAATCCCCAAAAATACAATCTTTCACAAAAAGAAAAACTACTCTTAATCTCCAAAATTTGTCCAACAAAACCCAAAGTTTATCAAAGACCACTCAAAAAAGAGATATCCATAAAATTATTCAAAGTAATTCAAACTATGATTTAAACCCAAATCTCTGATGGATTTAATCACATAGTCTTCCATGGTAAATGTTAACATTCATCTCCAAATAACATCAGTTACTCTAAAAGTATCATATTGAAACGTAACTAACCTAATCACATATCCTCCATGATAGGCTAATAATTTCCATAGATAACCCAAAATCAACTTATTCTTATTTCATAAGATCATCTTACTAAAAAGAAGTAGTCATAGTAACCAAGGACTTCACGTAGTGTAGTAGTAGGTGATAAAGACCAGCCACACTTTGGTTGTGGGATTGATTCTCGTTGCTTCGTCTGACGCGGTGGGTTGTCACATGGTTTTTGTGTTTTCCCTTTTCAAAAACTACATAATTTTATAACATTCCCAAAAAGAGATAAATTCATCAAAAATAACCATAACATATTTTAACCACAATTTTTATCTAGAAACATTCGTTTTTCATCCCAAAATGTATTAACTAGTAATTGTCTCAAATTCAAGGATCATATAAACCAAAATGGTTCTCTATAACTATTTCCACAAAAGAAAAGATAATTATTCCTTGAAAAAAAATCTTATATCAAACATAAGGGTTAAATATACTATAAAATGTCTTCTAATGTAATATCATCATCATAAGAGCCTTAATACTTTTAATAATTTCACCATCCTAAAATCTTCCATAACTCTTAAAACCCTTATATATTGAATTCTTACTCATTCAACATTCTTCATGATCCATTAACCATTCCTTTCCAACATATTCTAAAATACATATTTCCTAAAAACAAAATCATGAATCATATCCTATGATTTCAATAATAGGAAACGATATGTTAAGAAATAATCCATAACTTTCATTGGTCATTGTCAGTTTCTTTATACTCAATCAGAATGGAATTAGGTATTAGTAAACGAATATTTTTACAATCCTGGTGATACCATTCCCGAAACATCTTCGTAAGACATGGGTTTTCATAATGACCATGCACACCACATTTAAATCATTCAATTGATCCTTCAGAAAGAACTTCTTCCCCTTTCCTAGACTCAAATAGATGCTTCCTTTTTTCAATGGAAGGTTCTTGCTTTATGACATTAATTTCTACATCTATAGCATCTTTCTGTCCCTTTGAAACATTTTCCTATGTGTTTCTTTCCCCATATTTGACACATAGGTTTTTGAACAAACATACCATTATGATTATTACCTGAAGATCCATAGGGATTTATTTCTCACATATATAATGCCTTATAAAAATCAATAAGGCTCAGGTGGTCAATCATAACTCTAAATAGTTGGTTGAGAATAACCACAAGAGTTCTCATTACAGCTCCTATATCATTCACTTTCTCGTTCAGAAAACTGTCACATTTTCCTTCACATTCATTGTTACTTTGGTGCCTAATAGATCCATCCATTTACTAAAACCAAAAAGTTCAGTGTGATTATATTAGTAAAATCATCATATAATATCTTATGATGAGGGTAAATACTAAGATATATTTATTCATGTTATCTCAAACTCATTAACTTTATAAAAATAACTACGACTCTTTCTAAAATCCTTACCATTATGGTAATTTCACTTGTTATTAAAGAATACCCTAACCTCTAAAGTTATCTAAACCGACCATTGATACCAACTATAAGGACCCGGCCTTAAAAAATTACATATTAATGAATTAAATGAATAATTAACATTGAGAATATTTTCAGGTTTAGAGTATTAGAGAATTATGACATAAATATTAAATCTCAAAAGATTACAAAGTAGACACTCCTACTCAATTTCCATTTTTTTATAAACAAACTCTTAAAAATAAACATGTCTAGTTCCATGTTTTAGATAGCATGTCGTTCCTTGATCCCATACATGACCCTATTCATCTTTAAGTCATGTTGAAAACATTTCAAAAACTTGGGATGAGCATAAAAAGATCAGTAAGAGATATAAAAATACGGAAAGAAAACATTAGTCCATTTATACATAAGAATCAATGAAATCATAAATTACTCATAAAACATAAGAACTTTACCATACCTCATGAAATCATAATATTTATTAATAAATAATAGAAATCACAATACATAAAGGTAACATGAGTCATTCATAACATTCTTAAGTAGGGAGTAACCTTCATGGTTACATTTGAAATACCCATCACAGTATATTCCCTATATCTCTTTGGAGATACCTTAGCGTTTAACTCCTTCGTGTTAGCCAATGCATTGTAGAGCTATATCGGGCTCACCTGCCCTTAGAATATCACGGAACCACCCGACATCATAAAAAAATTCCCAATAACCATAACATAATCGTATCACATAAAACATGCATACAAGAAACATAACATTTCCACATTTCAATCACAAGATATCAATACAACACATTGATATAATCAAAACATTATCAAACATATTTTCAAAACCAAAATAAAAGAAAAGTAAAACATGGTATTTATTTTTCATTTGAAAAATGTTATGGCTTTTAGAGGAAGCCGAAACTCAAATAATGGTCACAGTGGCAGAGAAGTCATTGTCGCCGCATACGTAAGACAAAAAAAACATTCCTTTTTGTTCTTTAGTAAAACACTTCATGTAAAAAGATTTCTTTTGAATGAAATTAAAATTCAAAAGGTTTTATCATACAACTAATAAAAGAAGATCAAATATAAATTGAAGTATGCCTTAACGAAAGGATATTGAGACGTAGTCCCGTACAAAGACAGTATCCTTAGATTAAGGATAAATCAATTACATAATTATATGTGACAAATAAAAATACACTCAATATTAGTGGATATTAAGTTTAAAATATTCAGAGGTCATCCAAACATATTCATAGTATGAAATAATCATGAAGTACAGGTTTAACCTAAAGAATTGAAATTTGGTTAAGAAGTTCCCTTACGGAAATTCGACAACCTAACGACGTCACATTAAAATTCAGAAAATGAGTTGATGAGAGATAAAAAGGTTATCTCATCACGTGGAAAAATAATTTATAGTAATAAGGATAAATAAAAAAATATCCTTACATTAAGAAGATGTAAATTAAAAGACCTAACAAAAGGAAGTCCTTTAAAAACAGGAGGGTGAAAGGTTCGCTTACCGATTTGGGTAACTTTCGAACCGTACACCCCATGAAAGAAGGACTATACAATGTTGATGTAAATACCCATAAATGAAAGTATATTACACAAAGAGTATAATAATTGGTAGAAAATAACTAATCAATGGAGATAGTGGAAAATATAGCATGAATCTCACGGGAATAAAAAGTGAGATAAAACCCCCTTACCTCATTGTAATCAATAAAGTCGTATGACCAAAAGATAATAAGAACCAAACGAAACATAGAATACCATGAATATAAATAGAATAATAGTAATATATATCAATAATTAGTACACAATACACCATATCCAATAAATAATTTTGAAACAATGGAAATCACACTAAATTTAAAGTGATATAAGTAATCCCCTTACCTCAAGTCCGAATTGTATTACTGGTTTCTTTATACTCTTGAATAATAAAAATTGGTAAATTTATAATTTATTAAGGACTTTATTTAATGTTTATTATTAAATTTATATCACATATTATCATGTTATAATAATTAGTTAATTATGTGAGTTCATATCAAACATTTTGTCGATGTTCGGTACATGAGTCAACAATGATCTTGTTTGAAGAGAATTGTCCCTGTAGTTATAAGTACATCATCTCACCCGGCCAGAAAACATTAGATAATCATGAATTAAATAAATAATTCACATGGAGTATCTTTTCAGGTTTAGAGTTTTAGATAATTTGGACATAACTATTACATCTCAATGATTACAATGTAGACACATCTACTGAGTTTCTATTTGTTTCACAAAATAAAAACTCTTGAAAAAAAGAGTCATGTCTAGTTCCATGTTTTAGATAGAATGTCTTTTTTTGATCCCATCCTTGACCCTATTAGTCTTTTAGTTATGTGGAAAACATTTCAAAACTGTTGGATGAGCATAAAAATCTCAGTAAGTGATATAAAAATACGGAAAGAAAACATTAGTCCATGTATACATAAGATTCAATTAAATCATACTTTACTCATAAAACATAAGAACTTAAACATACCTCATGAAATCATAAAACTTATGAATAAATCATAGATATAATAAGACATAAACGAAACTTGAGGCATTCATAACATTCTTATGTAGGGAGTAACCCTCAAAGTTACGTTTGGAATACCCATCACAGTATATTCCACAAATCTCTTCAGAGAAACCTTAAAATTCAACTTGTTCACGTTACCCAATTCATTAGAGATCACTCTCAGGATCACTTCCCCTTAGTTTATCATGGAACAACCCGACTTCATAGATAATTCCCAAGAACCCTAACATAATCGTATCACATAAAACATGCATAAAAGAAACAAAACATTTCCAAATTTCTATCACAAGATATCAATACATCACATTGATATAAGAAAAAAAATCAAAACTATTTTCAATACCAAAATAAAATAAATGTAAAACATGGTATTTATTTTTCATTTAAAAAAATTTATGTCTTGTAGAGGAAGCCATAACTCAAATAATGGTCACTGTGGCGGATAAGACATTGTCGCCGCATACGTACGCCAAAAAAATATTCCTTTTTCTGTTTAGTAAAATGCTTCATGTAAAAAGATTCATTTTGAATGAAATTAAAAGTCAAAAGGGGTTATTATAAAACTAATAAAATAAGGTCGTATATAAATTGAAGCATGCCTCATCTAAAGGAGATTGAGACGAAGTTCTGTTCAAAGACATAATCCTCAGACTAAGAATAAATTAATTACATAATTATGTGTGAAAAATATAAATACACCCAATATAAGTGGATATTAGGTGTAAAACAATCAGAGCTCATCCAAACCTATTTATAGTATGAAATAATCAGGAAGTAGATGTTCAACCCAAAGAATTGAAATTGGATTAAGAAGTTCCCTTACAGAAATTCAACAGCCTAACGACGTCACATTAAAATTCAGAAAATGAGTTGATGGGAGATAAAAAGGGTATCTCATCACATGGACATAAATTTTACAGCAATAAGTATATATAATAACATATCCCAATATTAAGAATAAGTAAATTAAAATACTTATAAAAAAGAAGTATTTTAAAAAGTGGAGGGTGAAAGGTTCCCTTACCGATTTGGGTAACGTTTGAAACGTACACCCCATGAAAGAAGGACTATAAAATGTTGATGTAAATACCCGTAAACGAATTTATAATATAAAAAGAGTAGAATAATGGATAATACAAACACCACTCAAAGGATATAGTGGCAAATATAGCATGAATCTCACAGGAATAAAACGTGAGATAAAAAACCCTTACCTCGTTGTAATCAATAAAGTCATATTACCAAAATATAATAAGAACCAAATGAAACATAGAATACCATGAATATAAATTGAATAATGATAATATATATAAAATGGCAGTACAAAATACACCACATTCAATAAATAATTGGCAAACAATAGAAATCTAACGGAATTAAAAGTGAGATAAGAAATCCCCTTACCTCAAGTCCGACATGTCTTGTTCGTTTCTTTATATTACTGAAAAATAAACATTGGTCAATTTATAATTTCGTAAAGACTTAATTAATAGTTTATTATTTAATTCATATCCAATATTATCATGTTATAATAATTAGTTAATTATGTGAGTTCATATCATACGTTTTGTCGATGTTTGGTATATGAGTCTAAATTGAACTTGTTTGAGGAGAGTTGTCCATGTAGTTATAAGTACATCATCTCCAGAATGTTTTTCTTGATTTAAATATAATATATATCCCGTATATATGTGTTTAATAATATTCCATAATGTTTGTAGATAAGAAATGAAATGTATCGTTCACGGAGACGGTAATCCGTACGTACGCATGAATGCTACTTTCAATTTTTTATCATATTAATGGACTTTAAATCTAAATTAGACATAGATATATTATAATTCAAATATAATATATATATTATATATTTAAAATATGGTCATTAATTAAATTATTTATAAATTTCTTGTTTGGCATGAATGAGTCACATCACTTGTGGGGGCTGTTGTCCACACTTCCTCATATGAAATTATTGCATTTGCACAATAGGAAAACATAAAAATGTGTCTTAAATATAAAATAAATAATCATTGAGAAGGAATAAATATAAAATATAAAATATATAAATATAGTTACATCGTAATGGCCACCATGAATGGTGATAAAAGATGATTGTACAATCATCGTTTTGTGAGGCAGTAATTCGCCACCCACAGAAACAGTATATTCTTTTCCAATTAGACGGAGGTGTGTGTATGTGTAGGTATAATCATTCTCATAAAAAATCCTAGTATATTGAGTATACTGGTGTTATTATGGAATAAAATTATAAGAAGATAATGGTGAGTGAAGAAGGAAAATAAAAGAAAGAAACTTGAGAGAAGACATTACCCTTAAATTGGGTAACTCTTTTTTATTTGAGTGAAAGGCTTCCTTGGAAAGACTTATTCCCAAAGTGAGGCATCTAGAAGTAATAGCGGGATGTGGAGAGATAATATGAGCAGAGGTTTAATTATCCAAGTGGTTGAGAGGTGTGGGTAAGGGTGTAGAGGTGGGGGCCTATTAAAAGAGGGAGGATGGTCGCTTTTGGAATGTCTTCAAATGTTACTTTATTATAAAATTGTTTTTAGAATTTAAAGGCCCCACAATGATATATTTAAAGGATAAGGTGATAAGGGTTCAAAATAAATCCATCCAATAGGTTTTTGACAAGTGTAAGTCATAGATTTTAATTTATCTTTTCATTTTATTTAAATCATTCATTAATGAGGTAATCATTGCATCATCAGGGTGTCATAAATAAATTTATTTATTTAATGTCTAAATATTATAAACAAATACCATGATGTAAGAAATATTTTTAGATTTCCATGTAATATTTATAGTCTAAGTTATCATTTATGTAAACAATATTAAAGATGTTTTACCTATGATATAAAACCATTGTTATATTTCCCTTTTTCAAAAAAATAAAGTCATAAATGTCACTATTACACCCATGTGACTCCATGGGCCCTCAAGTTCAGTAAAAGCTTCCCATGGTATTCCAGGACTCAAAAAATAGTATTTGGAAACATGTTGGGGTCATTTTATATTATTATTATTATTATTTTATTACCCTTAACTACACGATTACTAATTAATCACAATAATTAATGATTATTACCATCATTACTATTCATAATGTCCAAAAACAAAAGAGTCTTAATTAAATAATTTGAACCTTATGATTCCAAATATTGAATCCATTTTACAAAATTCCAAACACAGAAATTGTAGTAATTAATTTAAAAATAATTTCTCTAGTCACAACCAAAGAGGGGTTTTTAAGAAGTAAAATTTATCAAAAGGTTGACTTGTTTTTACATCCAATTGATAAGTGAAATTACTTCCAATGAACAACATTGTATTAAGTGATAAAAAAATAATTAAATTACACTTTAAAACCAATTAAAAGGACAATCATACTATAGAATTAAATTATATGAAAAAGCATTTTTGAAGTAAAAGGTAGTATTTTTTAACATTCATTAAAAATGAACATTTGTCCAAAAAAACCAAAAATATATCCAAAGAAATTTTATATTCCAAATTAAAAAATGATGTCAATTTTACCATATTCAAAAATAGATGTTTAATTAATTAATTTTATAATAAATTCCCATTTTCAAAACAAAAAGCTTGTTTTTAAGATACAATATCTATCGAAAGATTAACAGTTATTTATGTCCAATTTCAAAGTGAAATTAATTCCAATGACCACCATTGGATTAAATGGTAAAAATATATTTTAACTACAATTTAATTCCAATTAAAAATATAATATAACAATATATATAAATTGTATTAAAAAGATGTTTTGAATTAAAATACATCATTTTCACTATTAAAAAATGTAATTTATTAGAAAAATAACTAAAATTTACACAAATTAAATTTTGAAGTACTGATTCTAAAGAAATATTTTTTTTGGAAAATATTACATATAAAATTTCAAAAAAGTAGTTTAAAAAAATGTTCCTCTATCAAAAGGTAGTTAATCGACCTTTTAAAATATATTAGAATATTTATGCTTAAAATTAGATTCATTCGCATTTTAAGCCTCTATCATTTATTGGGTAATTGTTAAAATATTTAACACACATATATAATCATTTTTTAGTTAGTTATATTCATTCACGCCATTACAACTGCTAGGCGTTAACTACTATTTAAAATAATATTATTATATTTTTAGTGTGCAAAGTAAGATTTCAAAGAAACCCGTTGTTGTGTATTTCGTACGCCATCGAACATAACATTCACATTAAAGTAATATTAACATTTTATTCCCAAATATTAATGTATATAAAAATTTCATATTCTTTATTTACATGGGTTGTTGCAGGGATAGTTAAGTAATGTGAGTTGAATCGTTTGGTTGAATGTAATAGGAAGCCCACCGATACAGAAATATGACCCTGCACCAATGTATAGCAAAACAGAGATAGGAGGAAAGTACTGAAGTTTGTAGAACCATTTCATCAATGATAGTTGATAGAGTAGTTTAGGTTTTCCAGATACCGAATATGGAGTTGCAATAGGCAGTGTTACCCAGAGCAATTTTCGAGAGACAGGCAAATTGAGCTGAAGCCAATTGATGAACTACTATAAATTGAATAGCACTCGAAGGAATACAGTTCTAGTAGACAGTGGAGTAGTCAATGAAAACCCAGATTCGTAAGATTCTAAGATATGGAATCACCCTAGGATGTTGTATGTGGATTTATAGTTCCGAAATGGCTGTATATTATAGAATCTTGGAGTAAAAGAATGCCTGAATTTGATGGTGCGTTGGATGCCTAAGTTTTACGGGTGAAAGATGGATGTAGAAGATGGAGGTAGAATATGCACAGTAACCCTAGGATTGTCATATGTGATGGGGAGGAAAAAATATGAATATGATGTAGTGCAGGTCAACCAGCAGATGGAGGACGATGGCAGCATGGGTTTGAGGGGAGGCTAAGTCGTGATGCAGGATCTCCTCAGTGTGAGGAGTAGTGGAAAATGAAAATGGGGGAGAGGGAAATCATGATGGGGATTCTAAGAGGGAGTGGGAGCAGAATGGAGGGAATGGAAGAGACAGGGTGCAGGGGAGGGATGTGGAGGCATGGTGGTTTGACACGTATAAAAACTTGGATGTGGAAGAATATTAGAGTGACACAAGGAAGTTTGAAAGCTAGGATTAGTATATATATATATATATTTCATTAAATATTTCAGTTTGTATCGATATTTATTGTATCTTAGATATGATTATTTTCTTATTTGTATTCCATTTTTACATAGGGTGTTTTATTTTAATTTTTTTGAATTGAATATTTTTATAATGAAAATTTTGGACTTGTAGTGATGGGTTATCCCTAGTTATAGATAGCCCCTCAATAAACCGATAGGTCTCACGTGATCAAATATTTGGCGACAAACCCTTTATATTTGTTACAAAATTTTATCAAATAGTTTTTAAAATATATACTTAAACTATCTTGACGGTATAATGGTTCATCTTCCAAATATATGAAATCCAATAAAAACTCATTTTCTTCATTTATTATTCAATTATTACATTCAATTAGGATTCACTTTAAAAAAACATAAGGTTTTATTTTCATTTTCATTGTACTGATAGAATTTCTTTCGATTATTTTCATTACCATAATTTCTATGCCTTATAAAATTTGATTCATTTTTTATTATCTCATGTAACCATTATTATTTTTTTGGGCTCACCCTTTATATTTCTTCTTTCCCTATTATGTTCAATGAAAACATTGAATATGTAACAAAAATTATTTTATTGTCCATGGTTATGTATATATGATTAATAACCAATGTAATAAGGGAACCATGTTTGAATATTGTTTCATCAAGAATACTAGAATAATTGATCCTTAGTGACTAGATATATTGTCTCTATGCCATTGTAAAAAAATGTCCACCGTCTATGGTCTAGTAGGTTCAGGGATTTTATATTTTGTATTAGGGGAACTTTAGTTGAATACTTAGAAACTAAAATGGGGAACATAACCCTAAGATATAATTTTATGGTAATCATAGAAGAAAATCATATAATCTCGGTGACGTATATTTTATATGGGAATTCCTAGAAATAAATCATAGTCTAGATACTACATTTTGACCTGGTTCTGGCATAGATGTACCTTTGGGTAACAACTCTGACAAGGTATGTCGGTCGGAACAAAACATAACCTGGAACATGACAATGGGATTTACTGTGAACCAGGTTGACACTCCTCGGGGATATGTTTAGTTGAATTAACATTCACTTTACAATCTATTATTATGGATTTAAATATAAAATCTTTCCAAAAGAATCCCTGATTTTGATTATGAGGTTACCTTCACTTAAATTATCAATTTACATTAATTGTTTTTCATTTATTGATTTATAAATTATGAATAATGTAATTATTTTTTATTCCATTTTTTTATTAATAGATCCTAATGGAAGGAATGAAATAAATACCCATATAATATTTTGAGATTTCTCCTCTATTCAAGCCAACACAATTACTTATGTAGTTGATCTGATCATAAACATATTAGGCTAGCTTACTCATGTTTTGAAGAATAACCACACTCCACCTATGTTGGATAATTTCATGGATAAAAATTCCCATAGGTTAGTGAGAATACTATTCATACAGTAAGAGAAAATAGGATCAAGTCCCTTGAAAAGATATTTATGGAATTTGGATGCAATGAAAACTAAAAGGTAGTACTGCAAGTATATTTTTTAAAGGTATATTTTGTTCGATGGTGTTCATTGATCCAAATTACTATGGAGAAAGATGAAATAGAAGATATGAAATTTTGAAAATTCCTTAACAATGGGTTTAAATAAAGATAAAATTCCATATTTTAAAGATAATGGAAGAACATAGTGTTGTAGAGTATGAGGATACCTTCAGAAGACTAGAAAAATATGTTATTGATAACATACATGACTCAGAAGACATGATTTATCATTTCTTTTAATGTATTAATAAAATTCTCTAAATGTCACTTGATTCTCAAGAATTTTCATCACATAATGAAATAATATTAATTTACATCAAAAGAGAGGGGTAATTTTCCAGTTTCAATAGGTTCAAGGGAAATCTAGTGTAGAATTGGCCTTCTAATGTCCATGGAAAATGTGAAGCATCAACGAAGAATAATGGAATGAATCAATTTCCATTATATTAAAATTGTTGAAAGAGTCATCATAGTAAATGCTTAAAGGAATGGGTTTTTTCTATTAATATGTATAAAAGGGTCATTGAGCTAATAATTTTACTTGGATGAAAGAAATCAATTATGTTCAATTATTCAATTGACATAAAACAATGAATTATACAAATTAATTTCCCAATCATCAAGGGAATATACCTGAGAAGAGTCCAAGGGGAGATGGCCAAGCTTATGAAATCAATAAAACTGAAGTATATGTACCTAATGATATAATTGATGATATATTAATACTATCATTAAATCTATCGAATTATTTTTTTCATTCTATGTCATTGCACTCTTTTATATATGCCTAATTTTTTATTAAAATTATACATTTCCCTTTTGATATAATAATGGAGTTATCAGTCAAAACTCTTTCAGGAAGTATCCATATAAAATGATTGTGTTGATCATTCCACATTATGACACAAAAAATTTCTTTATTTCCTAACCATATCATCATACCCATATATTAAATTGATGAATTCCTTTGAATGCGCTAGCTTTTAGAATATGGAGTGAATATTTATTGCAAGAAGAATAATATTAAATTCTATGATAAAGATGTAGAAACCCATATATTTAAAGCAGAAAAATCATCGTTTGATTTTTATCTAGATCAACCCCCATTAGATCTAAAAAATTAAATTCATGGGGAGGAATATAAAACATGATATAAGGATAAATAGAGTAATAATCTATTTGAGGATGTTAAATTTTTTTAGGAATACATTGATTTATCTTTTGAGGAATTACGAGGGAATACCCTGGAGCATTAGGTTGAATTTACTATTGATCTAATCCTTGATGCCCGATCAATATTAGAGACTACATTTTTATTAGTAACTATGTAATTAGTGGATTTGAAGAGAAAATAGAGGATATGAGTAATATGGGATTTATTCTCCCTATTGTTTCCCTAAGGAAATCCATAGTTTTCTTTGTGAAGAAGAAAGATGGATCCTTGAGGTTATTAATTGACTATAGATAATTCAATTAAATTTTAATAATGTACAAGTACCAAATGGATTTCATTGATTATTTATTTGATCAAACCCATACAGATAAATATTATTCAAATATTGACCTTCATTTTGGGTATTATCAATTTCACGTAAAGAAGGAAGATAGTCCAAAGATATCATTTATTACTAGGTATGGATATTATTTGTCTATTGTAATGCCATTTCAAATTACAAATGACCTCTTTATTTTCATGTATATAATGAATAGATTATTCAAGGAACATCTTTTTGACCATGTTTTTGTATTTATTGATGATATCATGGGGTGCTCCAAATTCTATAAAGACCATGAAAACCAGTTGGTGATTTTTTTGAAGACTCTTGGAAGAAAGGAGATGTAAGGGAAGTTTTTAAAGTTTAAATTTTAGATTCAAATGGTTTATTGTCATGGATATATTATCTCTATGGATGGAATCTTAGTTGATCCTACAAACACAACAGAAATAAAAGAATATCATATATCAAGGTACAAAATCGATGTACATATTTTTATTGGTTTATGAGTTTAATATTAATGTTTCATTAATAATTTATTCTTATTGGATATAATTTTAACTCAACTCACTCGTAAAGGGGTTAATTAATTATTGAAAAAGAATATACAATATGTTTTGATGAATTAAAGAAAATATTGGTCAAATCTCTAATTTTGACACTTCCTTGGGGAATAAATGGGTTTCTGATATACAGTTATGCATCAAAAAATTGACAGCGTTGTGTCCTTATGAAAATTGATAAAACAATTCATATGAATCATGGTAGTATTACAATCATGAACACAATTAACCAAATCTCAATCTTTAGTTATCATCTATAATATTTCATATGTAGATATGGAGACAATATCATTATGGTGAAAAATGTGATATATATGCAGATAAAAAGAGTTTCAAATATATATTTACACAAAAATAACTCAACATGAGGAAATAGTTATGGCTCAAGTTAATCCAAGATTATGATTACTCAATACACAACCACCCAGGAAGAAAAAATAAGGCATAGTATTTATTAAGTATGAAAAGAATTATAATTTTGAAACAAATGTGGATTCAGAGAGATCCTATACTCATGGATTTAATAAAAATATATATGGGAATTGTTAAGAGGATGGAAACATTACTCATTTTTCTAATGATTACAAAAAACATCTTTACTAGAGAAGATAAAAATTTATCAATATAATGATAATAATTTTCAAAATTAAATTATAGCCATTATGGATGGATGTTTGGAAGAGTTCATTTATGAGAATAGAATTATGAAATTTGGAAAGAGGTTGTGTTTCCCATAAATAAAAATGTTAAGAAACTATTAGATGATTCTCATACCTCAAAATTATCTATACACCTTGTTAATTCTAAGATACACAGAAACTTGAAGGAACATTTTTTTATATAACACGAGGGGAGAAATTTCTCAATATGTGTCATACAACCTTAATTTTAAATATGTGAAGGTTTAGAGATATCATCATAGAGGCTTCATGAAACCACTAGTTATTCCTTTATATAAAAGGGAAAAAATTAATATGGAATTTTTCATAGAACAACAAAGAACACCTTGAAGGAATGATGTAATATGTGTTATTATTGATCAAATTACCAAATCTGCACATTTCATTTCTATAAGAGAGGATTTCCCACTTGAGTTCCAATAAAGACTCTATATTAAATAATTTATAAGGATTTATGGAGCACATATATCAATTGTGGCTATTCAATATCCTCATTTTACATAAAAATTATTGAAGTGTCTTAAGAAGTCATTTGATACTGAGTTGCATAAGAGTACTTTTTATCACCCTCAAACTGATGTACTATCAGAATGGACTATTAAAACATTAAAAGAAATGTTGAGATCATTCTCATGTTACTTTCAAGGTATAAGGGATCAAAATTTACAATTTTTTTAATTTGACAATAATAATAGATTCAATTTTATTATTCAAATTGAACTATATGAAGCATTATATGGAAAGTTTTTTAAAACTTTGACTTATTGAGATGATGTTGGTGAGTGGAAAATATGGCCTATAACTTATTTAAGAGACAACATAAAAGGTAAAGACTACTCATTCTCATATTTATGTATATCAATGTATAAACGAGAGTTTTAATAACAAATAACGAATGTATTTTGATTTTCATGTGGGATATCAGGTCACTGTAAATGTATCTCTATGGAAGGGTGTGATATGATTCTGTAGGAAAGAGAAATTGATCCCCAATTACATCAGATCATTTAAAATTATGAAAGAATTATAGTTTTATAATCTTAATTATCATTTTTTCCATGTCTCTCAAATTTTCATGATGTGTTACACATATCATTTTTAAAGAAGAACATTCCATAACCATTTCAGGTACACACCTATGAATAAATTGAACTGGAACCTTGTTTTTTTACTGTGAATAGCTTATCTATATATTTGACATATGATACCTTACATTCAAAAATCGAGTGACTTGAAAGGTAATGGTTCATTAGAAAAACCATAAAATTGATGAAGTAACATGGGAAATAGAGGATGTAATGATAATGAACTAACCACATCTATTTTTAGGGAATCATGTATGAAACATTCTAAGGATGAAATTTCTGAATCAGGGAAGAATATGACACCCCGTGATTTTGGAGTATGTATCCTATGAAATAAATTAAATTCATTTGTTAGCATACATGACTCAAAAAATTATTTCATATATTATAAATCATATTAAATCAAATAGTGTAAAAAACTCTATAAATGAAAAATAAATAAAATAAGAGTTTTTTTCTAATAAAATAAAGAACATATATCAATAAAATAGTAACATGAACTTTTAAATTTTAATGTGGCCATTAAGAATTGTAATTTTCATAATAGAATTGTATAGGAAACTATGAATTTTGAAATTAAATTTAGTCATCCTATAAATGGTAATGTGATATAATTATATCATTGTATATGAAAATAAATATTTTATAAATTATAAATTATGTATTGATTTTATTTTTTAACATAATTGTTTGTTTCAATTTTAAAATTAATATAATTATTTAAAAAATATTAGTTTCATAAATTTATTCATAAATTGATATCTTTTTCTCATATTATTATAAAATAATTTTATGAGACCTTACTTAATTTTTCAATGTGTTATAAAATCAGTTATAATTTATAAATTGGTATTTTCTATGTAAATGATGAATATAAACAAAATACATTATTCCTTGAGTCATAATAGATGTAAGAACCCTAATATCAGACTATAATATCTTATATGTTTTATTTAGTGATGTATCCTTCTCTATTTATATACTTTAATGAAAATAATAAACTAATTAATTAAATAATCAAAAAATACCCCTCTCCTCCAATATAAATACCAATATCCCCTCTTCTCCTTGAACCTCTTAAGCATTGAAAATTTCTCAATTCATACCCAATACTATTAAAAATAATCATTACTAGGTTAAATATCCTTTTGTATCACTAAAATAGAAAACTAAATCCCCTTAACAATGTTTTGAGAAAGAACAAATTCAAGTGGAAAATCATATTTTATTTTCATTTATTTTTTTTCTATTTCATTTATTTTATTATCCTTCCATAACATAATCAATATAAAGATTAATTATAACTCTAGAATCATATATACAATAATATTTAATTATTTTTAATGTAATATCCGTCTTTAAACCAAGTCTCGTCACAATTTGTTTCCAAAAATGAAAATATCGTTCATGATGTGCCGATTAACAGACGTCATGGACGATGCATTTTAATTTCCCATTACCACCATCAAGGATAGTAATTAAAAAATTATTGTGGTTAAATAATATTTCATTATATATAAAATAAGTTTTATAATGTTCTATAACTAGTACATATATATATATAATAGTAATTAATTAATAAAATTTTCTCTGTTAACTGAAAATTCACAGAAATAAACAAGTGTTCACCATTAATTTATTGTCTAATGAATCATCATCACGTCTGGAAAATAATCATATGTAATACGATTTGATATTATTTATGTAAATTAATAATATATAATTTCAATTACAGACAACGTTTCTCATTTTATATGATTTTCCATACATGTATTCTGGTAAATTGATCATGAAAACCATGGAACCCAATGTTCCAGAACAACAAAATTATATCTTATAACTCATAAAAATGAAATAAATGTAGATAATATAATTT
This sequence comes from Viscum album, assembly GCA_963277665.1. NCBI lineage: Eukaryota > Viridiplantae > Streptophyta > Magnoliopsida > Santalales > Viscaceae > Viscum > Viscum album. The sequence continues at coordinate 692,705,469 of OY728132.1, read as the reverse complement.
AAATAAATAAAATATATTTATAAATGGTTCTTAATTAATTAATAATTGTATTTAATATTATTATCGAGGGAAGGAAGATCATGTGTAGAACACATTTCTACATAAGGCAAGGGATTCTCCTCGAACTTCCATTTTCCTGTCAGGATACATTTTATCCCTCATTAACTTAATGTAATTATAAATTCCAATTATGTACTCCACCTATATTATACAAGTATGTTAAAAAAATATTTACCTAGATCAATTATTCATTTTTAAATGGGGAAATACTAGTTTTATATGGTTCATTTTTCAATTCCTCCCAATAAGTAATCCTGATTTAATGGAACATTCTAACTTCATCCCCAATTTCATGTATTTTCCAAAAATATGTTTTAAGATGAAAATATTTTTCCAAAAAACGTTTTTATCTAGAAAAATATCATAGTTTATTTTTTTATGATAAAAATTAATCATTTTCCCATTTTAAAGACTAATAATTTCACATGAACTTCAATAATATGGATCATTTCTAAAGTTTCATAGAAACTATTTTTAAATGTTTTCTCATAAGTTGAACATAATTTATCATGATAATTTTCTAATTCCATTATTAATTTATATCTATTATTTAAATATATTAAATTATGGAAACCATTATTATATTCCCTTTTACAACTTATTTCTTGTGTGTGGTGTATTCATACTTACTTTTCTTTTTTACTATCAGTCATTAATGATTTTATTACAAATCTATATTTATTGTATCATGGATATGATATTTTTTAAAGTAATAAATTTTTTTTACATACGATGTTTTATTTCAATATTTTTAAATTGAATCTATATATGAAGAATTCTTTGGACATGTATTGATGGGTGGGGAACAATTATAGATATACCCTTGATGCATTGACCGGTCTCATGAGAACAAATAGTTGATGAAAACCCCTTCATGTTTGACTCCAAATATGAGAAGATGGTTTTTTACCCATATAATTAAACCTTCTTGATGGTATATAGGTTTCTGTTACAAATACATGATGTCAAATAAATAAAAAAATTATTTATTCGGTATTTAGTTTTTACATTCGACGAGGTTTTCAATATGAAAAAACATATGGTCGCATTTTGATTCATAGTGTACAAATGAAATTTGTTTATCATATTATTTACCTTTCCATAATTCATATTACTTATTGACTTTGATTCATTTATTACAGTCTAAAATAACCCTTATTGAGAATTTGAACTCTCCCTTTTATTTGTTTTCCTTCCCCAGTTTTTGAAGTTGAAATCACTGAATAAGTTATAGTTAGTTATTTATTTTATTTTGTTATGTCCTATGTTTTACTACCAATGTAAGGGGGTCGTCACGTATGTATCAATTTTATTAAATACTAATAAATTGATCAAATCTTGGTGATGATATATCTTGTATCTATTCAATTATAATAAAATTACCATCGACTCTAGGTTATTGGGTCGGGGTTGTTACAGAACATGTGAAGATCAATTCTCTGTAAGCTCTCGAAATATAGTAATAAATTGAATTACCATTAAACCTATGTGATAACATTTATTCTTTTTAAAAAAATTATTTTCTCATACCAAAAATCCCAAAATTCTATATTGATAGTAAAAAAATTATCTTTTTATCATATTGATAATAAATTATAATGTTATCAATAGTATACCATTTCTTTTATCACAATAAACTATCATCATCTCATTATTATCCCAAAATCATTGACACATTAAGGTTTATATTTCCACTAATAATCTGTTCTCCAAAAATATTACCTTACAACCACAATAATGTTTCATTCTTACTATAACCTTTCAACATATACATTCAAATACATAAGAAAAAACCATAGTGGAACAATCCAAAGAAGATTCATTATTCCATAATACCAAAAAATTACTATAACAATAATATTATTGAATACCACTTCATGAACCCTCAATAATTATGCTTCCTTCTAAAGCATTATCCAAACAACATCGTTTAATTCCATAAAACATATTCCATGTCATGATTTATTCAAAATTTTGTTTTCAGCATCAATATAACTATTACTCATAAAAATATCATGATTCTAATCATGATATTTCTATCTAGGGTATTGATTTTTATAATTCCCATACATTCCAAATTTATAAAATTTAACAATAAATGATTCCATTGGAATTCCTTTATGATTATCCATTGTGTTAACTGAACCGTACACTTTTCTTTTAAAATTAATTTCATTGGGACATTTCATTCCACAGTCAAATGATCTTACAGTTCTATTAAAATTTACTCATTGATGGCTCATCCCAAATAACTTACATGAGGAATGTTTACCATTTTTTCCTATATAGTCACCATGAAACTCCATATTTCTCTAACTATATGGTTTGGGAAACTCATAAAAGTTGAGATTATTTATCATATTAAGATATTTAAGATTATGAATAATGAAATTTTTTTCATGTTATCTATTATTTCATTTGGTTACTCATTGGTAAGATCATTCCATTATCCATCACAGTCACCATTAAAATAGATTTTTATAGTTAAAGTCATTGTCTAAAACCCAAAAAAGCATAATGTGACAAATAATAATCATAGTGGGAAAATAAATAATCAATTAAAATTTATCATTAAATTTCAATATAAGAAACCTTAGGTATAATCATAGGTTATTCATGATCATTACCTGAACTATTAGATTTTATCTAGTACATATCCTTGGGGTTCATACTATGGTTTTGTCGTCTCATTTTTCAAAGATTAACTAATACTAGATCTGATACCAATGGTAAATACCCATTCCTTTCATACATATATATTACATCTAAATAGATGAATATTCATTATATAACGTAACAAAAATATACTATAAATTAATGGAATTATATTTATTGTAAACATGGAAAGATAAAAAAATAGTACATAAAACATATACATTGTCCCCCTCTTATCCATTAATAACTAAAACCATTTTTAACATATCATTATTAATACCTTCCTTAATATCAAGGGGAAAAGTAACAAAAGGAAGGGTGAGCATGGATACTCAATAAAGAAAAACATATGAGATATTAATCCATGATCATATGAAATCTTAAGATAATTATAGGGTTATGAGATCATGATCATAACATATAATTATTAAACCAAACCTATCATAGATTATATACATGATTCGTGGAATAAAAAATTTTCAATTTATAAAACATGGTCTATAATAGTGATTAATGATCATAAATCAATGATGATCCCAAATTAAATGCCGTTAAATTGTGTAAACAATGTGAATATAGAAAATAAAATCATATATCTAGGTTAAATACACATACCATAAACATAGTAGATCAGGACACAACTGTATACCTTAGTAGATCTAGATATACATGTTTCAAATAGTGGATCAAACCCATCAACTAGTGACATGCTGTTATCTCATGAGATATAATTATTTACCCAATTAATTGTAGGGGGATATAGTTCCCACCTATCATGTAATTAAAATCATACATACGTTTTCCATAACATTGAAAATCATTCATTATATTAGAAACCATGAAATGAAATGGGTTTCAGAAAATATTTATCGTAGAATCACCCCTAGAAATGAAATGGGTTTCCAAAGTAGTATTCCATCATACACATAAACCATCCAAAAAAAGAATAATGATAGTTACCTTGAATAATATTCCTATTAAAGCATATTTAACATCAAAATATTATATCATAGATGTTAAATTGTTTTGAGAGGTCACTTGGAATAATTTGTGACAAAATAACATTTTTAATTTAATATATGTTTATTTTAAAGACCTTAAAAATTTTCAGGGAAATAATTTTTTTTGAGAAAAAGATTTAGAATTTTAATTGAAATATAAATGAATTAAATCATCATGCATGTGGGAAAATATCTACATGCCATATAGGTTAAAAAACCCATTCCTTTCATACATTTGGGATAAGTACCAAAGAACACCATATAGAAAAAGACAAAAAGAATCCTTTCAAACCATTTTGTAAAAATTAAAAAATGGGTAAAAATTTAATTTTAAAAATAATAATATTATAGTGTAAATGTTATTTAAAATTTTTTAAGAAAAAAATTACATGGATAAAAAATTTATTATAAAGGGAAATCATTAAAAGATGATTTCTAAAAAATTCTCCTATAAATAACATATTCTTGAAGTGAGGAATAATAAAATGAATATTCTATTTGTATTAGTTTTGAATCCTTATTAAATAGTCTAAATAATGCCTAAAATAATGAAGAGTCATATGACAAATAATCTTAACTTCAAACAAGTAATGAAAAAGATATCTTTTCCAATGAATGGAAATTAAGAAATCAAATCACTAGAAACGTTTCAATCAATCAAATAATATGCCAAATAAAAGTAATAATTATCAAATTAATCATTTAATAAATTTATTATAATGATATTAATGTTATGATATATCAAAGGTATGTATATACACCACAAAAAATAAATTGGTTTTGAATATGGAATATATATCAGAGAAGTAAAAGTGAGATAAGAAACCCTTAACTCATGCATCCCTTTAGTTTTGAGTACAATAACTATAATGCCCCTGAATTAAGTATTAAATAATATTGAGTTAAGATATAAAAAATCACATTTATGATCTCTTTAGGATTATAGTTTTAGAGAATTATTCCAAAACTATTACATCTCAAATATTACAAGTAGACAATTTTACTCAAACCAATGTTTTCCCAAAAATTAAACTCTTTAAATAAAACAAGAATTGTTTTCTTGATAAAAATATTATTGAAGTATTCCTTCCTATTAAACATCCTTATACCCTATGAAAAACTATTCAAAAACAAAGGATAAACATAAAATTCTCGGTAAGGGATATAAAACAAGGAAAGAAAACATTAGTCCATGAATATACACAAATTGAAGAAATCATAATTTTCAATCATAAAACATTATATATTTATCATACTTCATGATATAATAAGATTTACTAAAAACACATAGAACTAATAAATGATAAATTCAACTTCTGGCATTAATAACATAATTACATTGTAGGTTTCACAGTTACATAGGGAGTAACCTTCATAAGGAGTGCCTAAGAACCCTAACATAATCATAACTCATAAAACAAGCATAATGGAAAGATAACATTTCCACATTGCAATAAAAATATATCATTTCAAGATATTAACATAATAGATGAACTATAAATACCATTTTCAAAACCAAAATATATAAAAGGGTATATTGTATTTATTTTCCTTTTAAAAACATTACGTCTTGTTAAGGGAGCCAAATATCAAATAATGCACGCGGCAGGGGAAATGTCATTGTCGCCCCGTACATTAAAAAGAAAAATTCATTTTTTAATCTATTAAAATGATTCATAGATATATATTACGTTTAAAACACATTTAATTAGATTAAAATAAAAAGGGTATAATTATAAACCATATAAAAGAGGGAGATGTATATTATCAAAATACGTCACAATGAAATGAGATTCAGATGATGTCTATTACCATGAGTTGGAATTCCCTTGTTCATTCTTCATTTCCATGAATAATAATGATAATATAATTTATAATTGCTTCATATATTTTTTCAATTTTATTATTCTTTTTATATCACTTATTTTCCTTCTATAATAATATTATAATTATTCACATTTATATTGGTCGTTCTGTTGATTTTAGGAACTTGAGTCAAAAATCAAAGTGATTTGATGTAAATTGTCCATTTAGAAAGAAATTCCATTATTTAAATAAGTATATTAATGATATTTATATATCAAGAAAATCCAATATAAAATTATTTTATAATATTCCATACCATTTGGATATAATAAATGAAATACACATTTCATGGAGACTGTAGGTTTTATGTACACATGAACACTTCTTTCATTAATTTTGAATTTTAAATGAATGACACATAAATGATACATTGATATATTATTACTATAGAATAATATATATTTTATGAATGTCACATATTTTCATTAAATCCATCTTTTATACATCCTATGTAGGGAATGAATGAGTCATATTAGTTTGAGTGGGCGGTAGCCCACACTTTTTCAAGAGAAATTATCAAATTTACACATCAGGAAAAGAACAATTGTATGTTGTAAATAATAATTACAGAATAATAAAGAAAATATAAATATAAAATATATCATATATAAATATAGTTCCATCAATATGGCCATTATGATAGGTGGTAGGGGAAAATTGAACAATCATCTTTTTGTGAGGTGGTAGTTCTCCATACACTGAAACCATATGTTCATATCCATTAGAAAGAGGTGTGTGTAAGTGTAGTTAGAATAAATATCATTAAAATATCCTTGTCTATTTATGATAATTTTTTTCTTAAATAAAATAATAAAAAGGGCATAGGGAGTAGAGAGGGAAAATAAAATAAAAGAACTAGAGAGAAGATGTTACATCCAAATCAGATAACTTCATTTGATTTGAGCCAAATTGATTTCTTGACTTACCCTCTTCCCAATTTAAAGATTCAATGAGAAAGGGAGGGATGTTGGGAGATAAATTTAGTATAATTTGGTCAAGCCAAGGGGATTGAGAGGTGTGAGTTTTGTGGGTATATGTGGTGGCCTTTTATATGAGGTAGGATTGGAACTTTAGGAAAGTCTTGAAATATTATTTATTATAAATTAAATTTCAATTAAAAATTGTTCAAAATGAATTTAATTAAAAAATTAGATAATTTTGGTTCAGAAACACATCATAAAATAATCTTATAAACGTTATGAATATTATTTTATCCTTATCTTTTCATAACCATTAGTTTACCCTTTTTAATATTATAGTGATATCATGTTATTTAAATATTGTGGGCTAATTTAATTACCATATAAAGTGAAAAGTCCAAAAGAAAAGTTATTTATGATATATTTTGATTTATAAAAACCAATTTTTTAAATATTATATTTTTAGGAATTTAATATCATCTAATAATATATTTTATATTTTAAGTTACAAAATGTGTCAATTTTGTAAACTATTCATACATGAGCTTTTTAAAAATTCCTAATGACCTGAGTAATTCAAACCAAAGGAATTAATTCAAATGTAATATTCAAATATCATCCATAAAATTAGTTTATGGTATAAAAATATTCATATTACATTTATTTTAATATTTATAATATCATTTATTGGATTCCATTATTAATGAAGCAATCACTTCATCATCATCGTGTCATTATTAAAATTATTTATTTGTTGCCTAAAAATTATAAGTAAAATAAAAGATAAAGGAAATATTTTTATATTTATAATGACTACTTATAGTTAATGATGTCAGTTATGTAACCCCATATTAAATTTTTTTAGTAAAAATATATGTTTATGTTATATTTCTCTTTATATTAAATTAATTCATATAAAATGTCATTTTCCCAACCATGTGGCTCGATTGGGACCCAAAATAGACACAAGTATTTACAAGGTTAGAAATACGTCATTCAATATGATTGAAACACGTTTTAGGGTAGTTTAATAATATAAAAAAATTGCCCTTATTTACCAGATTTTCCCTTTAACCATGGTTAACAAAAATAATTATTTAAGTTACTATTCATAATTTTCAAAAATAAAAGATACCCATTCAAACAATTTAAAAAATTTATTAGAAATATTGAATCTATTTTCCCAAATTTAAAACATATACTTTTCAGAAATTAATTTAAAATTAATACTCATTGTCAAAACCAGAAAGATGGTTTTTCAGATATAAAATCTATTAAAAAATTCACATGTGTGTAAATCTAATTTAAATGATAAATTACGTATGATGATCAGAATTGGTATAAATAAAAATAAAATAATCAAATTACACTTTCAAAATAATTAATAGTGTAATATATCTATATAATTAAATTATATTAAAAGGAATTTTTGAAAGAAAAATATAGTATTTTTCACTAATCATTAAAAATAAACTTTATCAGAAAATTTCCAATTCTTTATAGAGAGGATATTTTGATGTAATTATTCTAAATAAGAAGTTTATTTTGTCATATATAAAATCTTAAAGGGACAAAATCTAGATTTAAAATGGGTTTCTTATTAAATGGTGGTAAAATGACCTTTTAAAATATTAGAGTATTTCATACCTAGAATTGGATTCATTGTTATTTTAAGCCTTTAAAATTTATTGGATAAACATAAATACATATAAAAAACATATATAATAATATTCATGTTAGTTCTATTCATCCATGAAAATACAACGGTTATGCGTTAACAACCATTTAAAATAATATTATTAATATATTATTTTTTGGTATAACTCAAAGTTATGTGCAACATAAGATTTCAATGAAACTCAATGTTGCGTGCTGGGAATACTATTAGACTAAGCATCCCCTTAAATAAAAAAATAATATCTTATTCATAAATATTAATATAAATGAAAAGGTATTATTCAATAAATACATGGGATCCTAAAATAACCAAATGAATAAGGATTTAATTTATTTAATAATTCCTTCAAGAACCATATATGTATTAATAATACCTTATATGATACATTTATAAAATAATACCACCCATTAATTAATAATTTTTCCATATTTTCATTGATTTGGGTATTATGATTTCATGCTTTCATGGTCTTGACATTTTTGTGTAACTTTAGATTTTCGTATAAATTATGAATAAAACACCATTTTTATATGAATTTATATTCATTTACATATGTATTCATAATTGTTCGATATATGTTTTTTCTTTTATATAAATGACTCATTTGATTAAATGTTAATAATAATAATTTTTCGACAATTTTTCCAACCATCATAAACTAGTTCCATTTTATTTATTATTTCATCTATATTTTAGTTTAAAAACATGAAATATGTTATAATATAAAAATTAAAATCTTCTTTAACCATAATAATATTGTTATTACCATCCTAGAATTTGGTAATGGGAAACAAGAAAAATCATTAACCACAGAGACAATTGAACGTCATAATTTATATAATGGTTCTAAATCATTGAACAAGGGGGATAAAAAGGGATATATGTGATATATATAATTATAAATATAAAATTATTTAATATAAATGATTCTAGAGTTATTATTCTTTTTTGGATGATGGAATTTAATATAATTTAGATAATTAAAAGAATATTTGAGATGTTTTTTGAGTAATTTTCTTCTAGAATATCACATCTTTGAAGGGATCTTGTGATGCATGGAATTATAATTTGGGTGAGAACACTAGAACATTAACAATGTGAGACTATGGAGGAGAGTATTTGGTATAAATTTGGAGTTCATTAAGGAAATTTAGGAGAAATGGGGTTTTGGGCGTGGTATTTATACATGAGTAGGGGCAGTATTAACCGATTCGATATTGATTATTTTATATTTAAGGGAAGCCACATTTGAGCAGCAATAATTCCAAAAAATGTGTTTTATAATTAATTATATAAAGGATGGTTATTTTCATGAAACAAATCAAACACCAATTTAATGTAATATTTTAAATTTTTTTTATATTTTTACCATTTATCTTTATCATGTTACATTAGTTTACCTATACTACGGTAAATTTCATTTTTATGACGATAACATTTTTATGAATAAAAATAAAAATTAAGTTATAAAATAATTTGGAAGTACATATTCCAAATATGCGTTAAATTTTACCTTATTTAATTCATTAATTTGAAGAAAAAAAAATAATGTTTAACATATTATACATATTACTCATAAAAGGATTTTTGTAAGGTCAAAATAAGGGTTTTCAAAATGTCAAAGAAAGTTATTTTAAATGTCATGTATTATGTGTTATTTAATTAATTAAAAAAATTCATTAACGAGTTTAAATTATTCTGAAATTATTATTATATAATAATTATTTTATAAGAGTAACATTATTTCATAAAAACAGTGTTTTCACTTTTTATCCTACAAACCATACTTTTTTAGAAAAGTCATAAAACATTACCCTAAGGTAGTTTTTATGTGAACATTACAAACATAAATATGTTTTTATTCAATTATAATTTTTAAAAGTGAAAAAAAATATTTTTATTTATTCATTCATTTAAATAAACAAAATACATTATTTCAAGAAAACGTATATTTGACGAATAAAATGAACATACTAAAAATTATGCGTATATTAAAAAAAATAATTAATAATTTAAAAATGAGTGAGAATATTATATATATATCCTATTTTGGATATTATTATTCATTCCATCAAATTTAAAAGCTAGGTTATAATGGTTGTATCAAAAAATAATTCCTTGGAATTAATTTTTTCTCATTGTTTTGTGAAATAAAATCTATCAAAGAGATTAATTTTATTTAAAAAAAGTGAAATACTATAAAATATTATCATGTTACAATATTTTGAAATGAATTTTTTTATAATCTAATTATTTCTTACATATTATTTCGATAGTTGTACAAAACATTTTTTATATAACCATGTATAACATAAAACATGAAAAAGGACTTTAATGAAGCTAAAGAATATAAATATTGAAATAATGTATTTATTAATGAAATTATTATTGCTCATTATAAAAACATATAAAAATACTTATTAAATAAAGTCACTTTTTAAATTACAATCACTATTATGTATACTGATACTAGAAAAACCAAGTAAAAAATATGGTTGAGGAGGGATCACCTACCAAAACCAAAATAGAAGAAATTTTCAATTTCTAATAGAATATAATGTGTTTTAACTTGATGGATTTTAATACCATATAATTTTTATTCCTAGTGATGTAATTTACTCCATAAAAATAATATATATAAATTAGGGTAAGGACTATGATTCACTGATGATTACCTGCTATGATGAACTTTTTTTAGAAATCAAAAAGGGATACACTGATTTAAAAAAGCATTGTTTGAATATTTTTTAATTAAATACACTTTCTTAATGTATATATACAATCTATGATATTAGAGGGTTCACATACCTTTTACCTTCCAATTATGAGCTCTCATGAAAACAAAGAATAAATATGGACAATATTGCTAGATGGTTCCACCTCAGAGAAGAATAATGTCCAAGAATGATTGAGGGAAGTGCTAAAGATGTGAAATGAATGAAAAATATGAAGAAATAGATTTATGGTTAATAATTTTGACTTGCAATGACTAATTTCACCTTTACCCTAAAATAAACAAGATTCCATCAAACATCCGGTACAAGGCCACTAGGTAATTAGTTGTCACACTAGAATCATCTACAATATACTAGCTACAACCGGTTACTCAAAATACCTCCTTTGGATACCAGGTTGCAACACTTAACTACTATTCTTCCATCCATTATCATTTTTCAATCTCCAATTCACATTAAAATTATAATTTCATCAAATTACATTAATAAATTGCAAAATTATATCAAAAAAGTAACATTGAATGATTTGGTTTATTATAACTATATTTTATATTTATTTAATTGGTGTACCTGACTCATGGGAATCCTATAATAATACTAGTACTCAATAAATTTTACAAAAACAATATTAATTATTGTTAGTACATATTATATAAGGTATTTAAATAATTACACATCAAATCATTCAAAATTTCAATTACATTGTACAAAATGTTCGTTAAAGTAATAATATGTTATTCCTATATTTCATTATTTATTCGGAAAACAGGCTTCCATTGATGATTTATTATGCCTATTTTAATTATATGTATAATTAAAACTAAAAATAAAAGACAAAATTGTGATATGGTCATCGACACATACTTTATACATCCATTATAACCAATATGTTGATAATAAAAAATTTAATCCACTTAGTCCGTCTAAATCATAAAAAATAAGTTAAACCCCAAAATGTAATTTTCTATTGACCTAAAAGGTATGGAAATGAATTAAATGACATAAATTTTTTATCCATATATAGATTATATGAAATAATAAATATATACTAGTCATTGATCAAACACATGATAAATCCTTTTCCCTCAACCTTATTCCCTAGTTGAGAAGAATGGTTTTGTCTCCATTAAATGGATTTTCATTGGTGACGGCATGGAATGGTGGTGGACTCCCCTTAAAATGCCTCTTCCTGACAATAAAAAATGGTTAGACTTCTTTGGTTTCACCATACTAGTTGGTGATGCTCTGAAGTCTGCTTCGATGGTTGTCCAGTGACATTCTAGATTTGTGGCTCCTAGTTGAATATCTATGGTGTTATTGTGGTGTATCACATGATATGGTTTTATCTAGAGAATACACCTAGTGGTTATATATGTGGAGCCATGACTTGTGGGTTGTGATAATTGTTTTCAATTCTGTTTTATTTTTTTCTCCAATGGTTGGTGTCCTTTGGTGGTACATTCACTCACTAGATTTGAAGTTGTTTTACATCTATGCGGTCATATAGTTCTAATTTACATCTCTTTGTGTTTCCACTATTGGGTGTTATCTTCTTCATTTATATTGATATTTTGTTATTTATTTTATATTTTTTTCTCTGTTATTTATCGACATTGTTTTCCTAGTTTCTCCACCTGGTGGTGGCTCTGAGTTCATTATTTAGTGGTCATGGCCATAGTGGAATCTTATTATTGAGGCCTTCTATTTTCTCTATTTTGTCTCCGAAATTCCACCAGTCTTCTCCCAGTCAGATTTTAATGATATCTCCCAAAGAGTTTTGGTATTTAAATTTCGAGTAGTTGATGGTGTTTCATCAAGAATTTCTATGTGGTGGATTCATCTTTGGCCCTAGGATAACCAAGGGCTAGATCATCGTGGTGGATTTTGTAGGGAATTAAACTTCATGGTTTTATTTTTTTTTGGTTATTTGATTTAGTATTAATTAATGGATATTATTGATTCTGGAGGATGGCCTCTCTTGGGTGAGTGGGTACATTTCCCAAGGCAATTAGGATGTATTATGTTTGAAATTGAATATTTATTTTTGAACTTTGAACATTGAAAATTTTATTTTGCGGGTGTATGCCTGACTGATGGATGATTATTTTAGGTTCCCACATAACCAAAATTAAATTATAAATAATAATAATAAGTGTATTGTGTGGCATTGGCTAATGTAGAGTGTCTATCGTTACCAAATCTCTAGTGAAACTCCACAGAAACTATTATATTATTAAAGAGGTTACCTCCCATTATCAGTATCTAACATATTTATTTTATGTGAAGAATTATAAATAATGCATATTGATTTTATATTATTTTAAAAAAATTAATTATAACACATAATTAAAACGCAATCCCAAAATCATATGGTTTATCGTCTTTTTGGATTATCTAAATATCCATCCTATTACATAATAAAAAAACATTCCCAACAATACATGAATATTTGAATCCCATATAATCATATCACCAAAGGTGGATTTGAAAGGAGAAACATATATAATTGAAAGGGTTCATACAAAAATATTATTTAGTTAATAACATAGAATATGAAAATTATATAATCAATGTTGATAATAAAGAAGAACCTAAAAAATTGAGAAAAAATAACATATTGGAATGAATATGTTATAAATGTAATAAATAATAGTATAATTAAGTCCTAAATTTTTTATTACAAACCATGATAAAAAATAAAAAATAATAATTTAGATTAAATATAATCATAAGACATCATATGTTAAATCATGCCACTAAGACCTTCATAAAATAGTAAATTGGGTCCACTCCCAATGTCTCCTAAAAATGAATTATTTCTTTCCATATCTACATCTCATAAACATTCTTTTCTCATATGATTCAAATATATGAACAATGAATTAGATGGTTCATCTTATTAGTCCCACCCATCTCTTATAATTTTATCCTAAAATATTAATCGAAAACAATCATAAATTAATCAAAATTCATTGTATAATCCTCCCATGAATGTAAAATTTATACCATATAATCATAAAATAGTATAGAAATTAATCATATAAATTAATAAAGTGGATTATTCAATGAATCTATATACCTGAGGAAGAAATATAAAAAATACATAAAATGTATGCTATAAACATTTTTTACATTGATGAGAAATTATTTGTAGAATGATAAGGAATTATATTAAAATTGTAAATAACTATATATTTCATTTTGATTCATTTTATATAAAATAATCTACAATTTTTTATCCAAAAAAATATGATAAAAGAAATAAAATATATTTTAGATAATAAGGAATAAAAATCCTTCAAATTTAATCAATTAAAATAAAATATAGGAGATAGAGTATAATTTGGCGATCAGCATAAAGGATGAGTGTGAGAAATTTCATCTTACCACAATCATAAACATATCACAGTAAATAGAAATTTAAATTAAATAACCATAGAAAAATTAAAAAGGATATACATTATATCCCTAAAAAAACTCATCAAACATATATAGAGACGAAATCATTTTACATTTATTATCAAATTATTTTTAACATAAATATCAATTAAAATACAACCAAATGATTGAAAAGCCTAATTTCTTAAGAAAAATACAAAAATAAAAAATAAACATTAAATAAAGAGTCATTATTTTAATCTCTATAGTGAGCCTATAAATATATTTATTCTCCTGAAATTGCATGAGATAGCAATGGGGAAACATAGACAAATTTGTGGGATAAAAATAATATTAATATAATTAACTAGATAAAGAAGCATAACAAGTGAGTCAAAGTTAAAACATGAAATCATAAATAAAAAGGATAATGGGTGATCACATTGGAGAAGAACATAAATTTCGTGTTATAATATTATCATTGAAACATATAAATATGAGAAATATTACATATGTATAAGTCAATAATAACTTCCAAGACAACATCACAATTTGGAGAAATTCTGATCATGAATTATTTTTCCTCCCTAATCAAACAGATAACATCTCATGAGACAAAATATTACCAAATTCATTGGAGTAATATTTCCTCACACCTATCATATTATGTTTAATATTATATGTTACACAAATGTAAATCACTAATAAATCATAATCATAAGAATAACCATGGTAAAGAAATTGATTACATGATCTTATCTAATATCACAATCATTGAGAATTTATTAAATATTTAATTAGGGATAACGATTCACATATAATGTATTTTTATGTGTTATGAAATAATCATAGGTCTTTGAATAATGTGATAGTTTTTTAATAAAAACTATAAATGTGTGTTATGAGAAAATAATTATGGAATAGAAAAGACTCCCTTAATCGATTTGGATTTTAAAAAATAATTTTGATAAATGAATTTATGGAATGTATTGAACCATAAAAGGAAGGTAGAATGAAAAATGTATATATTTAAGATTCATATATATAGAATTTATAAGCAATCCATACCATCAATTTTATACATATTGGGATTTATATATATAATGATAATTACCCGAAGAAGAATAACGGTGGTTTAGAGAGATCTCTTACATACAGTCACATCTTTCTTTATATGCGTTAAAAAATCATATAAAATAAATATATATTTAATATATATGTAATTTTGGAATATAATAATATTCATCATTTACTATATGATTAATTAATAACATATTTCAACCTATTTATTAATAAGTCTTTGTGAAATAATTACTCTAGGTGATAACTACTTTAGTTTTCAGGCTTATTTTTGTTCAATAGTCTCAGTATCTATACATATATCATGGTTCCATCGTCTCCAACAATTTTAACATGAAATAAATATCATATATATTCATTATATATATATATATATATATATATTTGGGGTAACCATAAAATGTAGTCCTTGAAAATGAATAACACTATTCATGTAGGCAATATGCCATACATACACATAAATTTTGTGTCCATTATCAATGGATGTAACAAAATAGTAGAAAATAATAATTCATCATAAAGTGATAATAATAATAATAATAATAATAATAATATCATAAATTACATATATATTTATATATCTATAGTTATAACTATACATGGGAGGTGGTTATAGAAACCAAATTTCATTGATTAGTGAGGCGGAAGTCTGCTGTACACATGAATGATGATTTTATTTTTCTTTTTAATAGAAGAAGAGATCTATGAAAGAGGAGAAATTGAAAATATAATATGTTTGTATATGGATGTTATTGGTGTTATTATTTGATCATTTTTATGTATATTTTACGGAGGTTGGAGAAGAAATAAAACTAAAATATCCATATAAAAACTATAAATATTCTTTGGACAACGTTCTTTACTATACACATTAAACCCTTTAATGATGGTATTATACACCTAAAAAGACCTATAAAAATGAGTAGAGATGATAGGAAATAATTTATGTTGGAATTTTATGAATTAAAAGTCATTTTATGTTTTAATATAATAGTACATGATGTGTCCTATTAAAAGATAGGGGAGGGGAACCTTTAGAATTATAAAAATAGTTAAATTAATATAAATTAATTTATATTAAAAATGGTAACCATATGGATATAATTTGATTACATTATGAGGATGTTCCAAAAAAATATCATCCATTAGATTTTTTCATCTCTATATTATATTTTTAACCATATATTTTTGTTTGATCCCATGTTAATCCTTTTTAAAAATTTATCTTACAATATTTTTTTTACTCTCTAGGGTACAATATTGTTACTATAAAAAAATATTGGCAAATTAATGGACCATAGATGATACAACTAAACTGATTCTAATGTCATGAAAAAATATAGGATTTCTATTAATTTAACTTCTTTTGTTATAATATTATTTATTATAAAGTAATGTAATTTTCATTTATTAAACTATTCATATAATTTAGATTTGAAAAAAATATTAAAAAAATTGAATTTTAATTATATTCCATTAAAATCACAATAATATGTTATGTCTTCTACAAAATTCATGGAATTGAAAATTTTATTCAAATTTTGTTACATTTTACAATAATAATATTATTTATTTCACCTTCCTATTAATTGAATAATGAATGTTTCAGTTTTATGTTTGAATTTAAGATAATTATTTCATCACAAAAAATTAAATAAAAATAACCATTATAAAAGCATATAAATTTCCATCTGGATAAAACTTTTCAGTCCAAATGCTTAGATCTATATTTCTAAAACATGGAACACACGATATTTCTTTTTTTTTATTCAGATAAAAATATTCTGTCCAAACACAGCCAATTTTTATTCAAATGTCAAAAATTATGAGATAATATAACAAAGAGAATTGTATTTTAACATTTCTTTTAAAAAAATATAAGGGAAAAAATAAAAGAAATATGGAATTAATATTCAATATTTTCTAAATATGGATAGAAATAGATGAACCCCACTCAAATAATAGGTACAATTCATGTTCTAGGTTAATTTTTATCACTATCATACTATTTTTACATAATTTACCTGATTTACCCTTTCTATGATTGAAAGTATTTACAATTGTCACTATTTATAATGATCGAAAAATATAAGGAACATATTTAAAAAATTATCTAACTTCAAATTATATATATTGAAACAATTTTTCAATATTAAATTTCAATAAGTGATTGAAATTAATTTAAAATTAAAAAATAATATGAAATTAAAAACAATCTTCCAAAAAAATTCCTTTTAAGTATACAGATGTTTTTATATAATATTCAAGTATAATGTTAACTAAAAAAATATCATCATACTATTTTTAATTGATAGGAACTAATAAAACATAGAAATAAATCAAATTATTATTTTACTTTGAAAATAATTTAAATTAAAATATTTTTTTCAAATTAACAAAAAAGTATTTTTCTTTATTCATTAAAAAATAAAACATTGCAGAAAAACATAAAAATGTCACTATAAGAAAATTTAGAGATGATGATTTCAAAATTGATAATTTTTTTTAATAATTGAATTTTGAAATGTTTAATAAAATAATAATAATATGTTCTTTAAAAAGAAAAACAAAAACCATTTAAAAAAACATATTTTTGTTGAATAAAATGGCTTTACTAAAAATTAGGTTATTATTAAAAAATATATTTTCAATTAATTTATATATAGAAATAAAATTATGTATATTTCATAAATTTGTTGATATAATTCAAACCCTTCAATTTAATTTTTTGTATAATACCCATATTTATATAAAAATATGCCAGAGTTCATTTTGGTTTGGTATTTTGTGTCATATAAGGAATACAAAATATATTTCTTTTTAAAATATAGGGGTGTTAAATTCTTCTCTAATTAAGAAAATTTTCCCTTGTAATTTTATATTACAAACAATAATGAAAATAAGTAAGGGGAGTTCTACTTCGTGAATTCCTCTAGTTCAGATTTTTCCTCCTTTTATTGATTGGTTCACCAAAGTGCTTCAACTAGGATTGTTTTCTAATTCACTAGTACATAATATTTGTGGTCCATGATCATTATTGGCTCCTAAAATATGAGAGATAATTATCTTGATTTACCAAAGAATAATTTAAAACATGTGAAAGATATGATATGTACTTATTCTAGTGGGATACATGAAATACATCATGTACGTGAAATAGGGTTAGTGATTGCGCTAGTTAGTAAGACATAACTAAAATCTGATCAAAAATATCAAAGGGGACAATGAACCTATGAAACAAAAAAAACTTCTACGAAAATATCCTGACACTCTTCAATAGAGATATATAGAGAAACACATTACCTCTATCCAAAATCTATATGTCTCATTGATGATTATCATCAATGATTATATTTTAACTTTGATCACTACTATTGTGTTGCTAATTTATTTGGATATTTTCTACCATTTCCTAAAAAAAAAAAATACAGAATTGCTTTAGTTATCCAATGAAATCCCAACACCAAAATTTTATACATCTCATTCCAGAAAGTGATTTTTATTGAAACTTTTGTATTCTAGAGTGGATGTTATTATTGTGCAGGAACTCAAGCAAAAAAATATGTTGACCACATCATCATTTTATGGCCCTTGAAAATTCTCCAAAAATTTATTCTCGTGTATACATAGTCATATATGAGTTTCCATCAATATTGAGGTGAGATGTTGTACTGAATTTCAACTTATTATTGAGACAATTTTTTATACTCTTACAGAATATTGATGTAAATCTTGGATTAGGGTCATACACAATTTATAGTGGTGTTCCATGAAGCCACACCCCTTCTCTGATGTATATCCATACAATTTGATTGATATATAAGTCCTCAATTGTTGTAATTAACTGTGATGTATTGGAAATATAATTCACCATAACCCTTATAACTTTATTTCCTCCTAATGTATTCCAAAGACCGGTGACAAAGTCCTTGGAGATTTTGTCAAATTTCCTTCATGGATTCATCATTCATATAGAATTATGACTTTCATTCTTCACATCCTCATATACTAGGCACATTAAGGTATATTCCCTTTTCCTATGTTTCAAATTTTCTGACCAAAATTGCTCTCATAGATCTCAGTATATAATTGTGATATCATTGTGGATGGAGGTGTTATAGTTGTTCAAATCATTAAACAAGTCCCTTTTTGTCTAGAGATTTGTTGGTATATATAGTCATGACCCAAATTGTACAAATCGTTGATCATTATTTTTAACGTAATATTATTTTACTTCACCAATAACTTTTACATTTTCCATAATATCCACATTATCCTATAAACATCAATTATCTTATCCAGAAGAGGTTCTTGAGTAGTCTTTTGAGAAAACAATGATTAATTCTCTTCATTTATGATTCTCATATCCATCATGTTCATGTATAATAAAATTATAGCCTTCGTAATTCTCATCATTGATAATTTCCATCGATATTATTTACTTGGCGAATATTCGTCATTATTTACTTTCCCATGATATTAATGGATTGATAATATATAGTTCATGATAACCTCTAACCATATTAATTGATACATATTAAACTCCATTTGTGTGAATATATATTTGAGAGTATTATTGTCTTTATATTTTTCACAGTTATCCCCATATACATAATGTCTCTAAATATTCAATTTAATGAACACTACTGAAAAATCCAGATCAATTTTCTAACAGTTCTTATCAAGAACAATAAAATTACTTTTGTACTAGGCTATCACATTTGTTTTTTCATTAGTATACATCTAAAAACTGTCTTTGAAGAATCACTATATACGATGGAATGCTCCCCACTTGAGGGACATCTAAGGACTAGTGAAATGATATTCCACATTACAAATTCCTTAAAGAACTCTTCATATACATAGGTCCATAATAACATTACTCCCATCCAAGTTATGTTGTTAAGTGGATTTAAAAATTGTGATTTATTTATCACAAATGAACAAGAATACCCAGCTACTAAATGGAGTCTACTGATATCTGCTACATATGTTAGTATTCTACAGTGCTCAATTTATTTTGTCTTATATGGTCCCATAGATATCTATTTTTCGGAGATAAATTTCCTCAATAATGATAATTGTTTCATCCATAACACAAATTTTCTCAACATTAATGTATCTTCACCTTTAACTAATAATTATCACATTATTCAAATTCTCCATGTGCTCCCTATTGCTTTGGGAGTACAATCGAATGTTTTATTTAAATACAACCATAAATTTTTGAGGTAAACTATAAATTCAATATTCATTAATTTGATTAATATTACTAGATAATTAGTTAGTCTAAAGGAAATCACTGTGAAATCATAGCGTACATTTTTTATTCAGTGGGTTGTTTGGGAATATCTTCATACTACAACATTAATGGGTGACATCTTGACAAAAGATCCAGATTAGAGAAATATTTGTGTCTATTTATATGATAAAACTAGTCATCTATCGATGGATGAGGATAATTATTCATTATAATGATTTTTTTAGTTTAAGAAAATAAATAGCAAGGCGTATTAACTAATCCTTAGTCTTTAAGAAGTGCATCGGTGAACCCCTTGATGAATCACTCATTTGTATAAAACCCTTTTCTAAATTCTATATTGATTGTTTTTAGCTTTTCTATCTTCATAGTATAAATGTAGTAAGTATAATTGTATGTCTGTAAATATCCAAGTATAAATTCTATGGTGAACTAACCTCGCAATTAGGATGAATACATGGAAATTATTTTTGGAATACATTCGAATAATCCCTCAGAATGGTCATGTCTTCAAGAAGGATTCTCTCATTTGGCTCCTTAATTTGTGAAATACATGCTTGAAAATAATATCCACCACTTATTTTTCCTATTATATGTATTTGAGAAATGATAATATATTATAAATTTA
Source organism: Viscum album (assembly GCA_963277665.1). NCBI lineage: Eukaryota > Viridiplantae > Streptophyta > Magnoliopsida > Santalales > Viscaceae > Viscum > Viscum album. The sequence continues at coordinate 692,684,208 of OY728132.1, read as the reverse complement.
GTTAATACATTTATGCATAGTTCAGGGATTATGAGATCAACTAATGGTATAAGGTATTTATCAAATAAAATACTAGATCACAACATGCTCTTTATTTAGAGAAGAAATATTTTCTACATTGTTCATGTTATTATTTTTATCATGAGTAATATAATTCAACACATCCATTAAAATACACATTCCCACTTCTATAAGGTTGGTTATATCATTATGGTAATCATTAAAATCATTACTACCTTGTTTTCTTGTGTGGTTTCTCCTATTCCCTCCATAACCTAAAAAACATGGAAATAAACTAATTAAAAAACATAAATAAAGAATACTTATAGACATTGAAGGAGTACATTATAAATGATAAATATATCCTAACTTATGAGTCTATAAGTTTTAATCATGTTTATCCATGGTATGTTTCCTATTATGATTTCTAATCTAGCAATATATTCACATCCTTCATAATGGTTTGTAATGAGTTTGTAAAACATTCAAATCATATCCAATGATAGTGTAAAACTAGGTTTCCATCAAGGCGTCTTTATTTTTAATTGTGTGGAGATTGAGTTAATACATAGTAAACCCTTCTTTTATTTTTTACTTCAAGATACAACTATATTAGAGCCACATAAAAATGTAGTATCGAGATTGGGATGTAATTTCTATGATACCACTCTTTCTGTAATTCAAAAAAAAACACCATATTTTTTTATGAGTATAATAACACCTAGGGTTATCGCCATATTATTTGATTAAAAATCCACAAAAATAACTATACTATCTAGTAATAACATTTTTAGGGACCCAATAATTTTACTCATATTAGTAGGTGATTTTTTAAATATATGTGGTTTAATATATAGTAAATGTATAAAAATTAAAAAAAATAGAAGAATGGGTACATAAAACATAAACATGAAGAAAATCATTAATTTATTCCCATTAATGAGATCCAAAATCATTTTTAGAACCTAAAAACTTTTTATCTCCTAAAATATTAATTGATAACATGGGGAATACCTAGACAATAGTGGTGATCTAAAATGTCCTATATGGGGTTAAACATGATAATGAAGAAAAACATGCATGTCAAAGGAATAAAATGATATCATCAAATAGAACTATCGTGAGTTATCACATAGTATAATAAAATAACCAAAAAGCTACGATAAGATCATTGTAATATAGGAACTGTTTCAGCAACACAATATATGAAATAGGCATAAGACAATGCTAATTTCCATGACAACTCACATGGTTGATAGAGTCCAATCATTGATTAGGTTTAATCCCAAATCCATACATAAGGTCTCATGATAAAAAATATTAACCAATGAATTGGATAACTATCATTGATCAAACATAATAATATGTTTATGACTATGTGATCCAGAAAAGGAAATCAATCATAAATCATAATAATAATAATTAAAAAGAGAAAGTAATGGGTTCTATACTGTTTCTTAACATTAAAGTCAAAGGGTGTTTAATAAATATTCCATAGAAAATAAGAAATTAAAATTATTAGACGTTTCTATATTATTATATAATAATATTTCTCTAAATAATGTGTTCATTTGGGAATAAAATCATAAAATGATTGTTTTATAAAAGGATTAAGGAATATAAAGGTTCCCCTTTTGTAGGGTTTGATTTTAAGAAAATTTATTTGAGAAATGGTTTTATATAATGAAATACATCTTAAATATAAAGTAAAATGAACTAGTTATATATTTAACATATATAATTTTGAATTAATCCACAACATTAATGGGAGAAATAAAGTGTGTTACAGAAAGAATGGTCATAACCTGATGAAAAATAGTAGTCTGTATAGATACCTTACCACAAGTCTCATTTTTCTCTTTTTATGTCATAAAATCATATATATTGAATATATATTTATTATAAATGTATTCCCAAACCATAATCATATATATTTATATGTTCTGCCATATATAATTTTCAAATCACATGTTACCACTCCCTCATTAATAATTCTTTATTAAAAAACTATTCCAAGTGAAAACTGTTTCCTTTTTAATGCATCTTCTAAATCATAATTCTCATTAATTATTAATAAAAAGTGTTAAATAGTTTATATAAAAATAAAAATGATATTAACATCACATATAATATTAATAAAAATATTTTCCATCCTCTAAAAAATGTAGAGTTAAAAAATATAATAAACCATAATTGGAGATGGTAGGTCGTACGTACACATTAATGATGTCTCCTTTTTCGATGGATGATATTATAGAAATGTAAAAAAATCACCTTTTAAGAATAAAATTAATATTTTAAATAAAATATATATTTATTAAATTCATCATTATAACCTATCGTCATATGTAGTGAGGTAAAACGATTTAAAATAATTTCACGAGGTAGTTTTTCACCATACAAATGAACAATCATTTCCTTTCCCATAAGATAGAAGATGACATGGATGTAAGTGATTAAATTAACATAAAACCATATATTTATATTTAATATAATTTTTTTATTTCATAGTTTTTGAGGAAAATTTTATGAAGGTAGAAGAAGAAATATTACTTCAAACATCAGTTATTGACGATACCTATCCTAAGACTACATCCTATTGTCGAAAAAATATTTCTTCTATGGTTGGTATTATTAATAATAATATTTAGAAAAAAATTTGTGTATATATATTTGTATGTTATTTTGGTAGGTATTGTCTAAAAAATGAATATTTAGCATGAATTAAAGAGGATAATAGGTTTCCATTATTACTCAGGGTAAAACACTTTTTGAGTTACAAAAAATGTTAATCTAATATAAATTAACATTAATAGAAAAATAGTTAAATAATGATATATTATTAAAAGAGGATGATTATGATTCTAAATCACATTATCTAATAAATTTTGAACATGTTCAAATTTTGTTTTACCCTTAACTGTTAGTTTTAACCAGTGTTTACCCTTTTGAACAATTATATTATTACCAATGTTTTTATTATTTATTAGTAAATATATTTACTATAAAAAGTAAATTGGAACATAAATGAAAAATATTAGATATTCTAACCATATTCTAATCAATGGAATGAATATTATTTTTTTGTAATTTTATATAAATTAGTAAAATTTTATTTATTATAAAATTACATTAACATTATTTTTGGGACTATTCCATAAAATTGAAATTAAAAACAATATGACAAAAAAATAAATCTAATAAAATAAATTATTTATTTGACTATTTTCTGAAAATTAAATAATATAATATTATACATCCAAATTATATTACTTTTATTATTTTTAATTTTATTTGTTTTATTTTCTATTAATTGAAAAAATATTTTTTCAGTGTTGTAGAAGAATTTAAGGATATTATTTCATAACTCAAAATTAAAAAAATAATTAATATGATAAAAAATATCGTTAATATTTTAAATAACCATTTTATAACCCACCATAGGTTTTGTTTGCCTAAATTTCAAATATTTATATATAATTAAATAAAGGAATTTAGGTTTTCGATTTTTCTTTTCATTAAATATTATATTGGTCAAAATTGCAGAAATAGTACCCCTAGTGAACATATTTTCTAGAAATGGTTAAAAATACTCAAAATATAATCCTTAGAGAGTATAATGTCATGTTTCAAGGTCATTTTCACGCTTATCTTATTATTTTTACCTTAATTACAAAATTTAACCATACTGGGGTGATAATTATTTACATGTGTTATAATTAATATTGCTCAACAATAAATGTGACCGATTTACCAAACTTAAACGTCCAAATTAAAAATATTTACTCTATTTTTCATGATTAAATATATATAAGTGGAATAAGTTTATTTAATATTAAATAAAAAATCAATCAAAAATTATTTTTCATAAAAATAAATTTTTAAGTATAAAAAAGTTTTTATATCAAAATAAATTATAACATTTATTGTAATTACTATAATTGGATAATTTTCATCAAAAAAATTATGAAATAAAAAATATAATCCAATGTCGAATTTCTCTTTGTAAATAATTTATAATAAAATACAATTTTCAATAAAAAAATTAATATTTTCATTATGCATTCAGTAATCAATTTTTCTGAAAAGTATCAAAATTTATTCATAAACTAATTATTTTATGAAGATTTAAAAAATGATATTATTTTTATAAAGTTATATTTTTTAATGTTCCAGATTTTATTAAAATATATTCCCACAAAAAATAAATAATAACTATTTTTGAAAAAACCAAATTTTTGAATAATAAAAATACTTTACATAAAGATGCTCGATTATTTATTAAGCAGTTATCTGTTTATTTATATTGATTAAGACCATTATAAATATTATATAATTAAATTAATTATATTCATACCAATAAAGTTAATGACTTTGATATAATATTCATATATAAATAATAAAATTTCATGGTTTGTTTAGACTCAAGGATTCTTGCTGTATATGCAATATTTTTTTAAAAAAAATATTGGGTTGTTTTAATACGGATATGAAATATGGAGATTATACTCCAAATGGGATATATTGAAAAATACCCTTACCATTTAACCCAACTTTTTTGAATATGATCTAACTCTTTGTAAAATCAATACAGAATTGTTAATCATGTATTTAATTACATTATTTATAGGAATTATATATTATATAAGTAAATTATATTCATTTATATATATATATATATTAGTTAATTATTATTTTTTTATCATTAAATATTATTTTCTTTGACTGTACCATTTATTTTTTTGGTAATGATATATTTATTATCATTCATTGTTCATATGAATATAATATAAATAATATTCAAGTGACGTGAATCACAATTTTTCAATGATTTATAAATTCCAATTTTTATTTTATGGTTGTTTTGAGTATTGTTCTCATATAAATGATAATTTAATTTCTCTTCTATAGATAATTATTCAACCTTATGATTTTATTTCAATAATGAATTTAATGATAGTAGATATATTATTTAATCATAAAAATAAAATAATTTCATTATTAATAACATATCATAAAATATTTTATACTTATGTAATCATTTATGTTTAATATGATTAAAAATTATGCCAACGTTCATGTAGATTTTTAAATAAACCCAAAAAAGAACAAGATTTAATAAAAGACTGGTAATATACATTTATAATAATATAATAACTTATTTAAATTATTATAATGATTTAATTAAAAATTTATAGGGTGATAAATTATATTTAATATGAATGAGGATGAGAAGATAACTGAAAACAATTACTATGAACATGCCACTTGTATTGATGTAATCATTTCCTCTAATAATGAAATCATTTGTTATGAAGGATTTTGGAATTCTTATTTCAATTAGAATATCTAAACCATGAGAGATAAGTTTATAGGATGAAAGTTTGGTAGATTTTATAGAGTAAATGATAAAATATGCATGGTTTGGAATGGTGATATACATGATCCTTTTATTGATGACTTTGAGTGTAACATTTTAAAATACTCTGTCATTAATGGAGACAGTATATAATTTTATATTATTAAGCTTCCCCTAAATTTAAAAAAATATGGCTATTCTGTTCTAAACTGTTTACATTAATATTTATTTTGGATAATTTTATATATCTTTTATACTATATGTGTTATTTTACTAAATTTAGAATTTACTATAGTATTTCAGTATTCACCCCCAAATGAAATTTCCCCTCAATATTAATTTCCCAATTGTAATTAAAATTTTGAATCTATGTTATTAATTTAAAATTTTTAAAATTATATTTTTAAATTTTAAATCAATATTATAATTTTTCTTAAAATTAAATAAAAACATATTCACATATAATGAATGATTATAATATCATTCATTAATTACTTAATTAAAAAAGAATTAATCATTAATAAAGATAAGTATATTATCGTAAATAAATTTGTAGCTTATAAAAAAGGTTTACAATTCAATTGTGATAATTTTAGTATACTCATTAGATAAATATATAACTAGAGGAAATACTTATACCCAATAGTACAATACCGGTCCCATTACTCCATTTACCTATAGTTACATTTTTTATTTTATAAATAGATTTTTTTGTTTGAATTGAAATTAGGTACATTGACATAAAACATTCTATTCTTCCAATAATATAAACACAAAACACCAATCAAATAAATTTTTTCTAGTGGAAAAAATCATTCGTGTCTCCATAGAGGTCTTGTCCCAATTGAAATATGTATGTAATAATGGAAAGAAAGAAGATGTAATCTTATTTATAATTCTCAATTTATCATGAGCCTCAAGACAAGGAAACTCACTTTTTTCCAATCACCAATAAAAATTATTTCTGAAGAAACCTCGGCAATACTACAGAACCACCGAACACTATTGATGAACCAGGGGAAAACATCAACAAAAGAGAATCATATCAAGATATTTATATACAGAAACATTGCAGAAATGATATCATTTTCTCTACCAAATTAGATATACTATATGATCCCTCCAGTAGATAGATGAAAATCAAACCCAACCATAGTGACCCCTCATGCCATTTGGAAAAAAATGATGGTTATCACAATAAAACAAATACACTACATATAACAAAGAATATGATTGTGGGAAAAAATCTAAATATCTACACATTATTTATATCATAGAGACAACACCAAATTAACTACATTGGGAATTAGTATAGTGGTAAAAAATTGATAGCCATTACAAAATGAAATGAAATAAGAATATAGAAACTGATTACAAACAACAAAACGAGAGAAATAGAATCCCATGTGATCTGCCACCATAACATCACAACCCAAGTAAGTGTCAACTACCTAAAGGGTCATGGAAAATAGTGCAACTTAGGTATGGCTTAGAGTAAGACCACCATGACCTATATAGTCAGCAAGTAATATAAAATAAACAATAGTAAGTATGTTTCTTTACATCATCGTCTTTATATGTCACTTACTTAAAATTAATATTTCATCAAAAGATATTTAAAAGTAATTTTTCTTACTTTATATTACTTTATCTCTTTGATATAGGATACTTCCTTCTTTTTTCTCATAATAGATATCATATTTCAGTTATCAAACTCCATATTTAGTATATGTGACCGATCTAGTATTAACATCCCCGAATTTAATAAATGTAATTTATTTTTTCCTTGAAAAATATTTTGTGTAACTACATGTAAAATGTCTAATGTCACCATTAAATAAACAATATTAGTTGGATATATATATATATTGGGATCATCATTCCCTTATTCCTGTATTTCATGGACGTATTCTATGAGCTTATTAAAAGGAATAATTTTTCCCAAATATCAAACTCTAAATACAATCAATGATTAACTATCCAGTTCATCTATCATATATTTTGTGGATAAATATGTCATTGAATTTTATGAATCATATAATTTTTTTGGGAAATATATTTTCGAAATATAAATTTCCCTCAAACATGATTCCATATTGTCATTGTTTTATATCACATTTGATATAAACCCGTATATAGATTGATTTGAATTCTTGAGTAGAAACTATAAAAATATAAAAATCTGACTAATGGAATATATTAATCCTAGAATCGTCTAAAATACATCAAGAAATATATCAAATTATAATCTTATTTATGAATAGAAATTATAGATTAATGACCAGTTTTGTGAAGATAATAAATACTATAGATTGGTTGTTATTCAATTGTTATAGAATACTAAACCAAATTTTGATGTTAAATTTTGATATAGATCAGAACCAATTGAATGTAGTACATTGTAATATCCTAGGTAAATAAATAATATGAAATTTTTATATTTATTAATATTTGTGATAAATTTTTTAATAATACTTTAAAGATATTTCTTTGTTCGATGGCGTACCCAATATGCAACAACGTGTTTCTTTGAAATCTTACATTGCACACTAATAATATAATAATAATATTTTAAATGATAGTTAACACCTAGCCATTGTAATGGCTGGAATGAAAAGAACTCACTACAAAATGATTATATGTGTTTGTTAAATATTTTTACATTTATCCAATAAAAGATAGAGGCTTAAAATAAGAAAAGAATTCTTTTTTAAGCATAAATATTCTAATGTTCTTTAAAGGGTCGATTAACCTCCTTTTGATAGAGAAACCTTTTTAAAACTATTTTTTTTCAATTTTATATGATATATATTTCAAAATAAAATCCTTTTTTAGAATTGGGACTTCAAAATTTACTTATTGTAATTTTTTTTTATTTTTACAATAAAGTTCATTTTTAATGAATATTGAAAATGATGTATTTTAATTCGAAACCTCCTTTTAATCTAATTTATTTTTATGGTTAGATTACCTTTTTAATTGGGTTTAAAGTTTATTTAAAATATATTTTTACCATTTAATTCAATGGTGGTCATTGTAATTAATTTCACTTTGAAATTGGACATAAATAAGTGTCAATATTTTGATATATATTATTACATAAAAACATGCTATTTGTATTGATAGTGGGAATTAATAATAAAATTAATTAATGAAACTTATATGTTTTTAATTTGGTAAAATGGACATCATTTTTGAATTTGGAATATCAAATTTAATTTGGATAATTTTTTGGTATTTTTCCGACAAATGATCATTTTTAATGAATAGTGCAAAAAACTGCATTTTACTTCAAAACTGCTCTTTCATCTAATTTAATTATTCAGTTATATTGTCTTTTTATTTAGTTTTAAAGTGTAATTGAATTATATTTTTTTCACTTAATACAATTTTGTTCATTGGAAGTGATTTCATTTTTTAATAGGATGTAAAAACAAGTCAATCTTTTGATAAATTTTACTTCTTAAAAACCCGTATTTGGTTGTGACAACGAGAATTATTTTTAAATTAATTACTGAAATTTATGTGTTTTTAATTTTGGTAAAATATATTCCATATTTGGAATTATATGGTCCAAATTATGTAATTAAGACTCTTGGTTTTTGGACATTATGAATAGTAACGACGACAATTGCCTTTAATTATCGTGATTAATTAGTAATCAGGTAGTTAAGGGTAATAAAATAATATCATAATAATATAAAATTATGCATACATGTTACTTAGTGATATTTTTTGAGTCATGGACGCCCATGGGATTCATTGTACCAACTTTGGGACCCCATGGAATCACATTAGTGTGATAGTGACCTTTTATCATATTATTTTTTTAAAGAAAGGAAAATATAACCAATGTATGTATCACCTAAGAAAAACAATTTTAGTTTTGTTTATATAAATGATCTCTTAGACTATATATAGTAATTGGAAATATAAAAATATTTCCTACATCATGGTATTTTTTTAATAATTTTAGAACATTAAATAAATGAATTTATTTATGACACCATGATGATGCACTGATTACCTCATTAATGAACATTTTAAATAAAATGAAAAGATAATGTAAAATATATGACTTACACTTTTCTAAAACAAATATTATGTATGGATTTATAAGACTTATCACCTTATACTAGAAATATATCATTTTGGGACCTTTAAATTCCGAAAATCATTTTATAATAAAGTAACATTTCAAGACCTTCCGAAAGTGACCATCCTCCCTCTTATAAAAGGCCCCCACCTATACCCCCTTACCCACACCACTGAATCCATTGGATCGACCAACCTCTACTCATATTATCTCTCCAAATCCATCTCTTACTCCTAGAAGCCATAATTTTGGCAGAAGTATTTCCAAGGAAGCCTTTGGCTCAAATCAAAAAGAGTTACCTGATTTAAAGGTAATGCCTTCTCTTATGTTATTTAGTTTAATTTTTCTTCTCCAACACCCTAAAATCTATTTATTACTTTCTTTTTTGACAACACCAGTATCTTAAATATACTAGGATGTTTATATGAGAAGTATTTGAGCTACACTTACACAAACCACCATCTAATGGGTGAAGAACATACTGTTTCTGTGGACGGTGAACTACTACCTCACGAAACAATGATTGTTCAATTATCTCCTACCACCTCTCATGGTGGAAATTAAGATGTCACTGTATTTATATATGATATAAATTATGTTTATTTTTTCCTAATACCTCTCTATTTTTCTTTTATGGTATACCTTTATGGTTTCCAGGATAGCTAAACGCGATAATTTCATTTTAGGAAGTGCGGACTACCACCCCCTCAATATGATATGACTCGTTCATGCCATATGTCAAATATATAAAGGATATAATTTATGAACTTTTGTAACATATTTAACATATATATTATACTGTAATTATAATATACCTATGTATCATTATGTTTTCATTGCATTAAAGTCTGAAATATAAATGAATGTAGCGTTCATGTGTACGTACGACTTACCGTCTCCATGAACGGTGCATTTCATTTCTTATCTCCAAATGTTATGTAATATTATAAGTACATATATATAATGGGTATATATGATATATATTACATATAAATGATGAATATAATTCTGTATTTAATGAACTTTGGACAACATGAACATCTTGTAATTATAAGTTGTCCATTTTTTGACTCATGTACCGAACATCGACAAAAACGTATGATATGCAATCACTTAACTAACTAATTATTATGAAATTATAATATGTTATATGAATTTAATAATAAACATTAAAGGAGGTCCTTAAGAAATTATAAATTGACCAATGTTTATTATTCAGGAATATAAAGAAACGAACAAGACAAGTCGGACTTGAGGTAAGGGATCCTACCTCTCTATTTGTTATTAAGTACTCTCTTTTATGTCATTCATTTTAAGCGCATCATTCTTATGTTTGGGGATTTTGTTTTATATTCCTCTTCTAGTAATTTTTATATTCATATGATTATATACCCTATTTTACCTCATCAATCCATTTTTGGAAGTTTTCAGTGGCATCGTTAGGCTGCCGAATTTTCGTAAGGGATTTCATATCTCACATTTAATTACATGAGATTTCCATTGTTCGCCACTTATTTATTTCATGTGATGTTCTATATAATTCCATTTCACATATATTATCATGATTCTATTTATATTAATGGTATTATGTGATTCATTTGGTGTTTATTTTCTTTTGGTCATACGACTCGATTGATTACAATGAGCTAAGGGGTTTTTTTCTCACTTTTTATTCTCAGGAGATTCATCCTAAATTTGACACTATTTCATTTTGTGTGGTGTATTTACTACCCATTATTTTATTATTTGTTTAATATAAATTAAATTTTTGAGTATTTACATCTTCATTGTATGACCCTTCTTTCATGAGGTGTACGTTTCGAAAGTTACCCAAATCAGTAAGGTAACCTTTCACCCTCCACTTTTTAAAAGACTTATTTTTTGTTAGATCTTTAAATTTACATCTTCTTATGTTTGGACGTGTTCTTTTATATCCTAAATGTTGTAAATTTTATGTCCAAGTGATGATATACCCTTTTTATCTCTCATCATCTCATTTTATGAAGTTTAAAGTGATGTAATTAGGCAATCTAATTTTTGCAAGGGTACTTCTTAGTCCAATTTCAATTGTTTGGGTTAAACATATAATTATTGATTATGTAGTGCTATGAATATGTGTGGATGACCTATGATTTTTTTACACTTAATATCCCCTTATATTGGGTGTATTTATATTTTTCACACAAAATTAAGTAATTTATTTATCATTAATCTAAGCATATCGTATTTTTAAGGGACTTCATCTCAATCTCATTTCATTGAGGCATATTTTGTTTTAATAAAATAAATTTTTTTATACTATGTATAAACACCTTTGACCTTTCATTTCATTCAAAGGGAATCTTTTTCTAAGAAGCATTTTACTAAATGAAAAAAAGGAATGTTTCTTTTAGCGTACGTAGTGACAATGTCCCTTTCCGCCACTACAAGTATTATTTGATCTTTGGCTCCCTAAAAAAGCCGTAATGTTTTAAAAGAAAATAAATACCATATACACTTTTACGTATTTTGGTATTTAAAATGGTTTTGATAAAGGATTGTTTTATGTAAACATATTTAAATGATATATTGTGATTGAAATGTTGAAATGTTATCATTCCATTATATTGGTTTTATGTGCTATGATTTTATTATGGTACTTGGAAATTTGACGGGTGGTTACGTGATAAACCAATGAAGGTTGGTTCCATGAAAACCAGGACGGGTGGTTTCGTTATAACCTCCAATGCATTGGGTATGGAAGTAGGCCGTATGGATATTCCATTTAGTGACTTGTGTGGAAGTCGACCGTATGGTTATTCCATTTAAGTATGTTTATGTCCCAAGTTACCTTTATATGTTATGTGTTCTTTATATAGGTTATATAGTGACATTTTCGTTTCAAAAGGTTTAGTAATGATCTTTTATTCAGTGATGAGTATTTACTACTTATTAAAGGATAAAAGCATTACTTTTGATAAAGTATTCATGATTTACTTATTGTTTTGAAAAACTAATAGTTTTCCTTCTTTGTATATCTCTTACTAATATTTTTATGTGTATCCCTTGTTTTTGAAATGTTTTCCATAGGTCATAAAGATGAATAGGGTCAAGGATGGGATCATGGAAAGACGTGTGATCTAAAACATGGAACTACAAATGTTTCTTTTTAAGCGTTTTTATTTTATGATAAAATGGAAACTGAGTATAAGTGTCTACTTTGTAATCGTTGAGATGTAATAGTTATGTCCTAATTCCCTAAAACTCTAATCCGGAAAAGATCATCAATGTGAATTATTCATTTAATTAATGATTATGTAATGTTTTAAGGTTGGGTCCTTATAGTTGGTATTAATGGTCGGTTTAGATAACTTTAGAGGCCAGAGTGTTGTTTAAGCATAAGTGAAAAGTTGTGTATAACCACAATGGTTGGTATATTAGATGGAGTCATTGCTATTTTTGAAAGTTGGAATGAGTTTGAGATAACATGGATAAGTATATCTTAGTGTTTTCTTCCTCAATAGTACCTGATGATTTTATTGATATAATCACAATGGCCTTTTTGGTTTTACTAAATGGCTAGATCTAGCAGGCACCAAAGTAAAAGTTGATGTGAAGAAAAATGTTATGGTTTTCTAAAGGAACAACTGAATGATATGGGAGCTTCAATGAGAACTCTTGTGGTTATTCTCGACTATACATCAGGAGTAACAATTAACCACTTGTACCTTGGTGAGTTCTCTAATTAATCATGTACAAGAGAACGAACTTGATGTGGAAGTTCGGGTATTAATTATACAGGTAACAATTAGGTTTTATATGATCCTTACTTTTGATGTAATTATGGGTTACTATATTTTATGATGGAAAATAAAAGGCACGAGATAAACATGAGGTTAAATTATGTTATAGTTATTTTTGAATATTTTATCTCTTTGTGGGGAATGTTTTAAGGATTATATAGTTTTGAAAAAAGGACAACACACGGACCATGTGACAACCCGTCACATCGAAGGAAGCTGCGAGAATCGAACCACAACCAAAGTGCGACATGTATTTATCACCTACCACTGGACTACATGAAGTCCCTAGTTAGTATGAATAATTCTTTTTAGTTAGATGGTCTTATGAATCAGGAATATGTTGATTTTGGGTTATCTATGGAAATGTTTAACCTCTCATGGAGGATGTGTGGTTGGGTTAATTACATTTCAGTATGAGACTTTAAGACTAACTAATGTTGTTTTGAGATTAATGAAAAGATTTACCATGGAAGACTATGTGATTAAATCCTTCAGATATTTGGGTTTAAATCTTAGTTAGTGGTACTTTGAATAATTTTATGGATAGCAGTTTATTTAATGGTCTTTGATGAACTTTGGGTTTTGTTGGACAAATTTTGGAGATTAAGAGTAGTTTTTCTTTTTAGAGATTATCCTTTTTTGGGATTATCAAATCATTTACTAAAAGTTTTGGTTTTGGTTAAGGTATAAAGATATGGGAAATATATAGTTCATCTTTTGCAGATTAGGTGATTCTCGAGAAGTTAATTATAGCGCTCTTAATGAGAACAAATCATCCTAAATACTCATCTTCTAGAGAAAATATGAGTTTGTGTAAGAAATCTAGTAAGAGATGAAATCTACATGACAAGTAAGTATGTTTCCTTATGATTTAGTTATGCTCATAAATAAATTCCCCGGCGAAAAGTTACTTAAAAAAACATGTTCTGTTAACTTTTCCTACTGGGGAATGAAATATAGTTTAACCCATAACATGTTTGTGATTTTATGGTTATTAACTTTCCACTAAATCATGTTTTCGATCACTCTCCATCAGACCTTGAAGGTTTTTTTCTCCTCCATATCCATGTTTTCATGGAATCCTGGTATTTATTGCCTCGAGTGACCATTGTACTTCTCTTTCTTTCTTTTAAAGTGATAGTTTTATTGAATCCTTTTCCAATGTGGGGCTTTCAATGATGTTTCTATGCCCAATTTTCAAATTGCAGGGACGCAATTCCCAAAAAATGGAAAGGATGTAACGTCCATGTAAATAAAGAATATGACATTTTCATATTTATTAATATTTGTGAATAAAATGTTAATATTAATTTAAAGGTAATTCTATTTTCGATTGCGTACCCAATATGCAACAATGAGTTTCTTTGAAATCTTACGTTGCACAATAATAATATAATATTATTATTTTAAATAGTAGTTAACGCCTAGTCGTTGTAATGGTGGGAATGTAAGGAACATACTGAAAAATTATTATATATGTTCACTAAATATTTTTACATTTTATCAATAAATGTTAGAGGCTTAAAATATGAAAAGAATTCGCTTTTAAGCATAAATATTCTAATGTTCTTTAAAATGTCGATTAGCCGCCTTTTGATGGTGAACCATTTTTAAAACTACTTTTTACCAATTTTATATGTTATAATTGAAAAACTGAAATCCTTCTTTAGAATCGGGACATCAAAATTTAATTTGTGTAAATTTTAGTTATTTTTACGATAAAGTTAATTTTTTAATGAATAGTGAAAATTCTGTATTTTAATTAAAAACCCCCTTTTAATGTAATTTATTTAGATGGTTATATTATATTTTTAATTGGGTTTAAAGTTTATTTAAAATATATTTTTACAATTTAATTCAATGGTGGTCATTGAAATTAATTTCACTTTGAAATTGGACATAAAGAAGTGTCAATCTTTTGATATATATTGTTTCTTAAACACACGTTTTTTTTTTGACAGTAGGAATTACTTATAAAATTAATTAGTTCATATTATATTTTTTGAATTTGTTAAAATGGATATCATTTTTTAATTGGAAATATCATATTTACTTTGGATAAATTTTAGTTATTTTTCTGATAGATGTTCATTTTTAATGAATAGTGAAAATACTGCATTTTACGTCAAAACTGCTTTTTCATCTAATTTAATTATATAGATTGATTTTTGATTTTAATTTATTTAAAGTTTAATGGAATTATATTTTTATCACTTAATATAATTTTTTCATTGGAATTAGTTTCACATTTCTATCGAATGTAAAAACAAATCTATCATTTGATAAATTTTACTTCTTAAAAACATGTCTTTGGTTGTGACAACATGAGTCATTTTTAAATTAATTTCTGAAATTTTTTTGTTTGGAATTTTGTAAAATGGATTCCATTATTGGAATCAGATGTTCCAAATTATTTAATTAATACTCTTTTGTTTGTGGGAATTATGAATAGTAATGACAGGCATTATCTTTAATTATCATGATTAATTAGTAATCAGGTAGTTAAGGGTAATAAAATAATATCATAATAATATATAAT
The DNA here is from genome assembly GCA_963277665.1 of Viscum album. Taxonomy (NCBI): domain Eukaryota; kingdom Viridiplantae; phylum Streptophyta; class Magnoliopsida; order Santalales; family Viscaceae; genus Viscum; species Viscum album. The sequence continues at coordinate 692,668,432 of OY728132.1, read as the reverse complement.
TACCCATCCATGTGTCTCAATTCTAATTTTTGTATCATGGACGACCATGGGATTCCTTGTGCCAACTTTGGGACCCCATGGAATAACTTTAGTGTGATAGTGACCTTTTATCATATTATTTTTTTAAAGAAAGGAAAATATAACCAAAGTATGTATCACATAAGTAAAACAGTTTTAGTTTTGTTTATATAAATGATCTCTTAATCCATTTATAGTAATTGGAAAGATATAATTTTTTCCTACATCATTGTAATTTTTTTATAATTTTTAGACATTAAATAAATAAATTTATTTATGACACCATGATGATGCAGTGATTACCTCATTAATGAACGATTTTAATAAAATGAAACGATAATGTAAAATATAAGATGTACACTTATTGAAAAACTATTGGATGGGTGGATTTATAACCCTTATCATATTATCCTCGAAATATATCATTGTGGGACCTTTAAATTCCAAAAATCAGTTTATAATAATGTAACATTTCAATACCTTCCAAAAGTGCCCCTCCTCCCTCTTATAAAAGGCCACAACCTCTACCCCCTTACCCTCACCTGTCAAGACAATGGATCGTCCAAACTATACAAATATTATCTCTCCACATCCTTTTCTTACTCCTTGAAGCCTCACTTTGGGAATAAGTCTTTCCTAGGAAGCCTTTTGCTCAAATCAAAAAGAGTTACCCGATTTAAAGGTAATGTCTTCTCTTATGTTCTTCTGTTTTATTTTGCTTCTCCAACCCCATAAACTATTTTTTACATTATTTTTTAAAAACACCAGTATCTCCAATATAATACGTTTTTTGTTATGATATTAATTCGAGCTACACTTACACACACCACTATCTAATGGGTGAAGAACATACTGTTTATGTGGACGGCGAACTACTGCCTCACGAAACAATTTTTGTTCAATTATCTCCTACCACATCTCATGGTGGCCATTAAGATGTCACTATATTTATATATGATATATATTACGTTATGTTCTCTTTATGCATCTTTATTTATCTTTTATGAAAAACCTTTATGGTTTCCATGATAGGTAAACGCGATAATTTCATTTTTGGAAGTGCAGACTACCGCCCCCTCAAAGTGATATGACTCGTTCATTCCATAAGTGGAACGAATAAAGGATAGAATTTATGAACCTATGTAACATATATAACATATATATTATAATTTAATTATAATATACCTAGGTATCATTAAGTTTCCATTCCATTAAATTATTAAATAGAAATGAAAGTAGCGTTCATGCGTATGTACGGCTTACCATCTATATTAACAGTGCATTTCATTTCTAATATCAAAATGTTATGTACTATTATAATTATATATATAATGGTTATATATGATATATATTACATATAAATGATGAATATAATTCTGGATTTAATGAACTTTGGACCACTTGAACATCATGTAATTATAAGAAGTCCATTTTTTGACCCATGTACTGAACATCGACAAAAACGTCTTATATGAACTAACATAATGAAATAAATATTATAAAAATGTAATATGTGATATGAATTTAATAATAAACTTTAATGTATATCCTTACAAAATTATAAATTGACCGATGTTTATTATTAGGGAATATAATGAAACGAACATGACAAGTCGGACTTGTGGTAAGGGATCATACCTCCCTCTTTCTTTTTAAGTAATCTCTGTTATGTCATTCCATTTAATCTCCTATTTCATATGTTGGGGGATGTTATTTTATATTAATATTACTGTAATTTTTATGTTCATATGATTAGAGACCCTATTTTATCTCATCAATCCATTTTTGGATGTTTTATGTGGCGCTGTTAGGCTGTCGAATTTCCGTAAGGGATTACTTATCTCACTTTTAATTCCATGATATTTCCAATGTTCACCACTAATTTATTTCATGTGGTTTATTGTGTAATAAAATTTCATATATATTATCATTATTCTATTTATATTCATTGTATTATGTGATTCATTTGGTTTTTATTATCTTTTGTTCATACGACTCAATTGATTAGCACAAGGTAATGGGTTTTTATCTAACTTTTTATTCCTGAGAGATTCATGCTACATTTTCCACTATTTCCTTTTGTGTAGTTTATGTACTACCCCTGATTGTATTATTTGTGTAATATACATTAATATATGGTTATTTACATCTTCATTGTATGACCCTTATTTAATGGGGTGTACGTTTCGAAAGTTACCCAAATCGGTAAGGGAACCTTTCACCCTCCACTTTTTAAAAGACTTCTTTTTGTTAGGTCTTTTAATTTACATATTATTATGTTGGGATATGTTATTATATATCCTTATTGCTATAAATTTTATGTCTATGTGATGAGATATCCTTTTTATCGTTCATCATCTCATTTTCTGAAATTTGAAGTGACATTGTTAGGCTATCGAATGTTTGCAAGGGAACTTCTTAATCCAATTTCAATTCTTTGGGTTTATCCTTTACGTCTTCATTATGTCATGATATCAATATGAGTGGAGTACCTATGATTTTTTTAAACTTAATATCCACATATATTGGGTTTATTTATATTTGTCACACAAAATTACGTAATTGATTTATCCATAATCTATGGATACCATCTTTGTGAGGGGCTTCATCACAATAATTTTTCATTGAGTCATACATTCATTTATACACAAAATTCTTTTATATGGTGTATAAAACCATTTTAATTTTACTTTTATTCAAAAGAAATATTTTCTCTACGAATCATTTTACTAAAAGACAAAAATTATGTTTTTTAACGTACGGGGTGACAACGACCATTCTTCCGCTACGAGTATTATTTGATCTTTAGAATCCTCAACAATCTATAATGTTTTAAAAGAAAATAAATACCAAATACTCTTTTACATATTTTGGTATTGAAAATGGTTTGACTAAAGTATTATTTTATGGAATATTATTTAAATGATATATTGTGATTGAAATGATTAAATGTTATCATTATTTTTTATTTATTTTATGTGCTATGATTTTATTATGGTATATGAACATTTGACGGGTGGTTACATGATAAACCAAATGACGGGTGGTTCCGTGAAAAATAGGTTGGGTGGTTATGTGATGACCTCCAATGAATTGGGTATGGAAGTTTTCCGTATGGCTATTCTATTTAGTGACTTGTGTGGAAGTCGACAGTATGGTTATTCCATTTAAGTATGTTTATGTCCCATGTTACCTTTATATGTTATGTGTTCTTTATATGGGTTATATGGTGATCTTTTGGTTACAAAAGGGTATGCAATGATCTTTTATTCAGTGAATATTATATACTACTTCATAAAGGAGAAAAGTATTACTTGTGAAAGAGTATTCATGATTTACTGTTTGTTTTGAAAAACTAATAGTTTTCCTTCATAGTTTATCTCTTACTGAGCTTTTTATGCGCATACCATGTTTTCTAAATGTTTTCCACAGGACTTCAAGGTGAATAGGGTCAAGAATGGGATCATGGAAAGGAATGATATCTAAAACATGGAACTAGAAATGTTTCTTTTTAAGAGTTTTTATTTAATGATAAAAATGGAAATTGAGTAGAAGTGTCTACTTTGTAATCATTGAGATTTAATAGTTATGTCTTAATTATCTAAAAATCTAAACCAAAAAAAGATCCTTAATGTGAATTATTCATTTAATTCATGATTATGTAATGTTTTAAGGCTGGGTCCTTATATACATAGTTCTTTTTTCCAATTCAATTATATATATCATAGAAAGATGATCGAGGGATATATTATCTATAATAATAATGAACTGTGTTAACTTTAAAATTCGATATAACATAACTTTAATTGAATTGTTTCCTTTATAGTTTTTTGGAAGTCCCCTAAAAAATTCCATGGTGATGTTACCTACATTCCATATGGTTATGAGAAATGGTAGAATCGTCCCCTTAAAATTTTGACATATGGACAAAAAATACATGAACAAAACACGTCATATGGTATAATTTATCTCTCTATTCATGTGTCTCCAATATAATTTCAATTCAATATATCTAAAAAATATTGTGATTTCAAGGTGAATAGAGAATGTGTAACACCCCAACCCTAGTTACCCCAAGTTGGTACATTATTACATAACATTGTCATGACAAAAGGAATCATGTCCTGGAAGACCAATCAGTTTAGTACCCTTTGAAGTACTAGATAAATTCATAAGTTTTATATTACATTAAAAAATATAAAAACAACAACATCATTTTCTCCATTGATCGCATTAATATCCCTTAGACTATCCCAACAGTTAAGTCATAATATACTTCTTCACATCCTGGGAAAAATAAAACATAGAAAGGGGTGAGATTATATTCTCAGAAAGGAGTACAATATAGCAGAAAATTTCATAAATAATAATAAACATTTAAGGCAATGTAAAAGACTAAAACATAATCCATTCAAAGAAAATTATCCATCATATGGAAAATATAAATCTAATAATTCCATTTACTTGTTCACATGGATATTCTACAAGTCAAATAATCCCATGTAATATCAATATCCACATTCATAATGATGGAATTCATAATTCCAGACTTCATAACCACAAAGTGAAGGCCTTGTTCCAATACTACAAATAAGATTATGTCAAGGCCTTGTGCCAAGACACTAGTTTCTCTCATTAGACCAACCAATGCATCGATGAGTTATACCAGGCTCCACCCGTCACTTACATAATCCAATGAATTCCTCATATAAAAAGGTTTAAACATTAAATAAACATTCGTATTAAAACAGGGATACAAAATGTCAATACTTTATCCATAAACCATGAGTGGTATAAAAATAACACATCCACAGTCGAACATATCACCAAACCTTCAATAAAATATTGAATATTTGTATCATAAAAAATCAACTTCGATCAAAAATAATATCCCGTAAATGAAGTTGACATAGTTGAAAATGGTCAGTAAAAATCATTGGGAGAAATATCCCTTTTTCATGAAATCATTGAAAAGTCGAATAATTTATAAATCAAGTCATTTAGAAGATAGTTTTGAATCAAAGTGTCACAAACCACTTTGGAACTTCTGAAAGGAATTATCTTTTTAAAATAGTCAGGTCAATATAAATAAATCATTAAAACTATTTTGAAAACATGGACATTAATGAGAATGATTTAAAAGAATAAATCTTTAAAACATTTAAATTGATATTTTAGATAGAGTTCCTAACCAAATGAGAGATGCTTGAATACAAATAATTGAAGAATTAAAAACATTATAATATCATGAGAATAAATGGATTAATGATATACTATTTTAAAATATATTATATACACTAAATAAATGTGAATTGGCGCATAACAACAATGAAGTCTCAATGGAATTTAAGTTGAGATGAATTCATTTATAAAGATATTATCCTTATGTTAAGGATAAATCACTGACATAATTATGTGTGAAAAATATAAATACACTCAATATGATTGGATATTCAATGTAAATCCATCATAGGACGTCCACACATATTCTTGTAAAAACAACACCAATGACTTGGATTTTTAACTCAATGAATAGAAATTGAGTTAAAATTACTCTTATCAAGTTTATATTGATGACTTGAGAATTTATAAATGGATTTATGATGTGCATAAAATTTATATCAAAACCAAGGGGAGTGGAAATTACAACATATGTTTATAAATATTGATTTCAGACATAATCTTGGAGTATAGTAATCAAGGAAGTTTTCATTAAACTGAATGAGTGAAAATTCAAATTTGAAATTCCCTTAACAATTTTGTTAAATATGCAACATACAACCCCTGGAAGAAGGATCATCCAATGATGATTTAAATACCTCCAAATTAAATTATATTATGAAAAAAATACAATCATCGGTAGTACATACACCACACAAAAGGTAATACTGGAAAATATAGGTTGAATCTCACATGAATAAAAGTGAGATAAAACACCTTACCATGTTGTAATCAATCAAGTCGTACGACCAAAAGTTAATAAACACAGAATCAGTCACAGAATACTATGAATATAAAAAGAATCATGATATTATATATCAAATGGGAGTACACAATACACCATATTCAATAATTAAGTGGCGAACAATGAAGATCCCATGGGATTAAAAGTGAGATTGAAACCTCGTACCTTGTACTTTCCCATAGTATACGTTTAATTAACCTCCTATATAATGGTGAAATAAATGTGAATAAATTATACAGGAACCAAATACATAATTATGATATCATATATGATCTTATATTATTGCCTTGTTTACAATATTTTAGTAGTATCATCATTTCGGGTGTTAACTGATTAATTTTATTTTATATGCTTGGTTATGTAAGCCAGGTTTTTTATGGACATGATGTATATGATTCATTTACAGAATTAAATTATTGTCATAGAAATTATTTTTAATCATAAAATGTAAATTATTCTTGAATTATTATGTAATGGCCCGGACCTCTCCGGTCCATTACTTTGTGAATGTTAGTGCTGGAGGTAACCGGGAGGTCAAGGGGACTTATCCCCAACACTTTGCCAATATTCCAGTTCTGTGAATAGTGTTTCCAGTTTTATGAACAGTAACAGATCGGTCTCACTGATCGGTCTTACAGATCAGTCTCACAGATCAGTTTCACAGATCGGTGTGGCATATCGGTTTCACAGATCGGTCTGACAGATCGGTTTCACAGATCGGTGTGACAGATCGGTTTCACATATCGGTGTGACAGATCGGTTTCACAGATCGGTCTGACAGATCGGTTTCACAGATCGGTGTGACAGATCAGTTTCACAGATCGGTGTGACAGATCGGTTTCAGAGATCGGTGTGACAGATCGGTTTCACAGATCGGTGTGACAGATCGGTTTCACAGATCGGTCTGATAGATCGGTTTCACAGATCGGTGTGATAGATCGGTTTCACAGATCGGTCTAACAGGTCGGTTTAACAGATCGGTGTGACAGATCGGTTTCACATATCGGTCTGACAGATCCGTTTCACAGATCGGTGTGACAGATCAGTTTCACAGATTGGTCTGACAGATCTGTTTCACAGATCGGTGTGACAGATCGGTCTCACAGATCGGTCTGACAGATCAGTTTCACAGATCGGTTTCACAGATCGGTTTCACAGATCGGTTTCACAGATTGGTTTCACAGATCGGTGTGACAGATCGGTTTCACAGATCGGTCTGAGAGATCGGTTTCACATATCGGTTTCACATATCGGTTTCACAGATCGGTTTCATAGATCGGTTTCACAGATCGGTTTCACAGATTAGTTTCGTGTACAGTAACAGTGGGTGAACAGTGTTTCCAGACTCCTACAGTTTTGCCCCTTTTGACGTTTCCTTTGACGTAAAATACATTTAAAGCCTTATTTTAAGGGCTCTTAAGGCCGTTTAAAATACCATAAATCCTATATTAATTATTCCAAAGGCATGGAATGTTTTACTTGGTAAAACCGCGTGGGTTAATGCAATCTGTTTTTAATGGAGAATTAAACGGATCATAAACTGTCGCCCCATTTAATCATCAAAAAGGGACGAGATATCATTCTCCCTTGTTCTTTCCCTTTGTTCTCAACTAGGAGGTGCTAGAACCTTTCAATCCTTTCCGTAGGAGTTTCACAATCAATCTTTACTCCTAGGATTGGTTTTGCTCTTTTTTGGATGCAACTGAGCTGTGTCGATCAATCTTCGATATAAGGTATTTTGTATCGTCGTTCTTTTGGGGTTCATCTTCTCCTATCCTCTTTTCCATAATTATACCATGTAATTTCCAAGATTCTAATGGGTTTTCTTTGGTTTGGTTGGTACAGTCGTACTGCAGCATCCTCCGGTGGATGCAATTGTCACGATGGGAGGATCGTGACCTGTTGTGTGGATAAAGAATGTGAGGAACTGTTTGAGGTAGGGGATTCATGGCTTCTCTAATTGTGTATGTGAAATCGTAGAATTATCATGATTTAGTCCTTTGGATCACAATGAAATTGAACTAATTAAAAACATGAACCGGATTAAAAGAATTGGTTGATCGCATGTTGTTGCTTTATACCGTGATAACGGTTTGCCTCATGTTTTCCTAGATATATTGATATCTATGTTTTCTTTGATTTTTTGTTCATTCATGATAGAAATTGATAATGAATGTAAAGACGAAATTAATTGTTAATTAATTGGCTAAAGATAAAGAGGCATGTAAATTAATCTGGTTATTGCAGTTGTTGTAGTTGTTCTAATTTGAGGATAATCAAATTAGGGAAGTAAGCATGGTTATTTATTTGTGATATCTTACTGATTAGGTATCCATGATTGGAACCTACGAATAACAAATCTGTTAATTCAATATGGATTAGAGACCAGATTATGTGGGAATTTCTAAAAGGGTTCTGAGTTACCCTCTTGTTTGTTAAAGGGGTCAAGAGCCCATGATGTGATGTTTGTTTTCCTGCTGCTTGTGCTGTGATGTGAGCCTGGATGGCTGTTGTGATATGTGGAGGTATGGAGGCCTTGTGGTTATTGCAGCAGATGACACCTAGAGTGGAGAGATGCATCGGTTTATGCATATGGGTGTCGGGGAGGACACCAAGGATGATGGTATGAGATGAATGTGATGGTTTGATGTTGGTGGTTTGGTTTGGTTGTTTATCTTCTTTACTTTTCCCCACTGCTCAAGGCAGCTGGTCTTGCTTACCCTCTTTCCGAATGAGGTGAAGACACGTGTGGTATGCCACGTGCTTTCCGTGTTCAGTCTCTCGATAGAGGATGGGTCTATGCTCTTTCTATAGGCGGCAAAGACTTGACTGGTAGTATATCTACTCACCGTGTTGAGCCTCCTTTGTGTTTAGTAGCATAGGATGCTTTTCAAGAATGCCTGGGAATATGGGAAAGTAACTCTATAATGAATGTTTGGTTAAATGGTGAAAATCCATGGGGATGGAGATACTGGAATTTAAAGGTGATGTGAATCTTCAAAAGGAGAAGTTGTTTTTCAATGAGATGCCAATTTAGTTTAATGTGGTAAATTGTTCATGGTTAATTAATTAATTAACGTACATTGGAACTGATAAAATGAGAATGGAGTAATCTAATAAATCTCTTCAAATGTTCGTGTGCTTATAGGATACCTAGTCTTTGAAGTAGCAGCCTGGAGTCTGAGAGACGTTAGCTGCAGTTGTATCTAAGACTAGGTAATGCCCATAGTGTGGATGTGAGTTACTTATATATTCTGTACTTTTTGTGTTTCTATACACAACTCCACCTGTCGGTAAGGGCAACTGACACCCCGGGGATTCTGAGCCCTGGGGGGTGTTTTCCCCAACATTCTAATGGGAGGTTGAATAGCTGACTACCCCCTTTGGCTCTTCTCTCTTCTCTTGGTAGATACTTGTTCCATGAGGCACAACAGTTAGTTACCCCATTTATGTGTGTAGAGGGCTGTAATGGCTTGTGGTTATTCACACACATATTTTCTGGATATAGTATCCTACGGACTACTACAGGTGTAACGTGTATAGGCTATGATGGCTTGAGGATCCTTACTCAGAGTATGGGCTGTAATGGCTTGAGTTATTATACCCGACGTATGATACACGTTATGCGAGCTGTGGTGGCTCCCGGAGACTACCTGGTTACTTTTGGTTGTGAGGACGATGTGGTGCTTCGCCCAGGTGTCTGCGGGCAAGCCTATGTGGTGCACGAGGTGCATATTGTGGAGCTTAGACCAGGTGTCTGCGGGCAAGCCTTTGGAGAGAGATGCACAGGACGTATGTCATTGGGGAAAAGCGGTAAACCAGCGGGGAAGTAGTGGCGGGGTACCCTTGATATTCTTTACTATATGCTATATTCTTGTATGTGATACTTGGTGAGAGTAGCCATGGTGAGGTTGGGAACATAGTATACATGTTTAGGTGACGAGTTAGTTTCACTTGTTTTTCACTGGGCTTTAGCATGCTTTCTTTACCTTTGCACGAGAGGCTTGGGGAGGATCCTACTGAGTATACTGTTATACTCACCCAATGTACATATAAACTGTTTTCAGGTCACTTGGAGCAAGTTGGAGATCAAGCGGGTTACTACTAGCTTGGGGTTGGGGGAGGAGCTGTTCGGGCTCGTGGTCGCTGCCGTTTTTCTTTCTTTTGGGTACTTTTAGTTTTCCCTTTCTGTTGTAGTAATTTTTCATGAAATTTCATATATGTACTTGGGTTTCTTTTATATTTCAGTTCTGAGTTGGAGTTGATTGGATTCAATTCTATCTCTCTCTTCTGCATGTATTCTCTTAGAGGGTAATGCCTCCCATTTGTATGTTATTATACCCTCGGTGCTAGTCGCCAACCCGGGGCCTACTGGAGGCGGGACTCGGGGGTCATTATCTCCCTTTTCACATTACCGGCCCAGGAGGGGTACACTTTGTGGGGAGGGGGACGTGACAGAGTGGTATCAGAGGTCTGGTTGAGGGATAGGATGAAGTTTGGAGTTAGGCACAGGTGAGGATGCATGGGATGGTAGGGAAATGGTGTCATTCATGTTTAGAAAGTGGGGAAAACACTGGAGACCGGCAGAGACATAGGCGTTCAGGGCCCCCTATGATTTGTTGCACTGAACTTTATGTTTACGATGGCTACTAAACAAAGTGATACTGGTTGCAGGGTAGAGACCTAGGAAAGGATCATGTTTCATTATTCTTTGCGCCTGTGTTTGAATGGGTAGACCTTGGGATAGGTAACCGGAAATTAATAAAACAAAACAATTAATTAATTAATGTTGAGTCTTCAATATTCCAGGCTTAGGAGCTCTAACGGTTATTATTTTATAGGTATGGCTCCAGGTCGACGTCCTCGTCAGGTTTGCGCAGAAGATGCCCAGCAGGCTGTTCCAGCAGATCACCGCCGAGTAGAGGTTGACGAAGATGACACTTGGAGGAAGACACTCCGAGAGTTTCAGCGCCAGAGTCTGCAGAAGTATGAGGGCTCCGTTTCAGATGCAGTCACAGAATACTGGTTGGAGGAGATCGAGATAGGCTTCAGTTCGATTCGTGCTCAGAAGGAACACTGGGTGTCCTTGGTTGTGACGATGCTGCGTGGAGGAGTGAGGCAGTGGTGGTTTTTGTTCCTCGGTGATTGTGAGGAGCCAGCAATCTCATGGAAGGAGTTTCGAGATAGGTTTAGAGTCGAGTTTCTTTCATCGACTGCGAAGGCATCAAGTCGCCAGGAGCTACTCACCCATCGACAGGGGATATCCGGTGTTCGAGAGTTTGGAATCCGTTTCAGGAACCTTCTACGATATGCTTCAGAACTGTTACTAGATGATGATGCCAGGGCGAGGCATTTTGAGGAGGCTTTGCGTCCAGAGATCCAGCGCCAGGTCACCCAATTTATGCTGAAGACATATCTTGAGGTGCTGGCGAGGGCAGAGGTTTTTGAGAGGACTTTTACCAGGACCGGATCGCCACGAGAAAGGAATCGTCATGATTCCTCATGAAGAAGAGCTGTGGTCTGGGGTTCCCGGTTTTCAGGACGAAAGAGTTTCCGTTCACCTAGGGGTAGGTCACAGCCCTTCCCATCTCGTTTCTCCGAAGGCAGTAACTCTCAGGCCTATGCCAAGGGATCAGGCGCTTGTTTTTATTGTGGTGGTCGTGGTCATCAGCAGTGGGAGTGCCCGACTTTTCAGAGAAGCCATCGTGCACCAGGCTCTCCACTCCAGGTTCCTCCGTTGAGGCTGTTCCATCCAAGGCAGCAGCAGCAGGTTGCACCACCATTAGATCACCAGAGGGTAGATGGAGCAGGCAGGGGACAGCCCCATGATGCTCCCCGTCCTCAGATAGTAGAGCGCGGCCGTGGTGGTGGTCGTCATCAGGGTCAGAGAGGTCGTGGAGGTGGTCTTGGTCAGCTTCATGATCTAGCGTTGCTAGCTCCAGGTGATCCAGATGTCGTCCGAGGTACCCTTTTCATGTTTTCTACCTTGGTGTATGCCTTTTTTGTTTCAGGAGCGACACACTCCTTTATATCCCCTACCCTTGTCCACGCTTTGGGACTTGAGGTAGAGAGGCTTCCAGTGCACTTGGCGTTTACTACGCCAGTTGGAGGTCGAGCTAGCTTTTTTGAAGTATGTTGAGACTATGAGCTAGTGTTGGGGCAGCACCGCTCTTGGGGAGATTTCCTATGTTTACGAATACAACCATATGATGTCATCCTCAGCATGGATTGTTTGTATTTTGTGCAGGCTATTGTGGATTGCTACAGGAAGAAGGTTGTTTTCTTTGATGAAGATGGAGAGGAAGTAGTGTTTGTTGGTGAGAGAGATCCTCGGATGAGTCATAGACGAGTTTCATCCTTATCATCCATGATGGCTGGGATGATGCGGAGTTCTTCATAGGTTCAATAGTTGGCGTTTCCTAGGGCCGTAGAGGAGTACCCTGACGTCTTTCCAGAAGAGGTTGTATCCTTACCCCCTCGATGAGAGATCGAGTTTGGGATCGAGCTACAGCTAGGAGCGTCTCCTATCTCTATGTCTCCATATAGGATGGCCCCTTCTGAGTTACGAGAGCTACGTATACAGCTCGATGGTCTGTTGCAGTGTGGGTTTGTTCGGCCAAGTGTGTCACCGTGGGGTGCACCAGTCTTGTTAGTGAAGAAGGCCGATGACAGTTTGCAGTTGTGCGTCAATTATCGTCGATTAAACAAAGTGAAAATAATGAATCGCTATCATCTTCCACAGATTGATGACCTATTCGATCAACTAAAGTGTGCAAGTTGGTTCTCAAAGATCGACTTGCGGTCAGGATATCATCAGATGCGTGTAAATGATGAGGATAACCCGAAGACTGCTTTCCGTTGTCGTCATGGGCATTATGAGTTTGTTGTAATGCCATTCGGAGTGAAGAATGCTCCAGCTGTTTTCATGGGGTTGATGAATGCTGTGTTCCGTGAATTCCGGGACAAGTTTGTTATGGTTTTCATCGATGACATCCTTGTGTACTCCACATCTGAAGAAGAGCATGCAGAGCATCTACGAGCCGTTTTGGGAGTTCTTCGCCAACATCAGTTGTTTGGGAACTTGTACAAGTGTGAGTTATGGGCTCGATAAGTTCGTTTCTTAGGGAATGTTGTGTCCCAACAGGGAGTAGCTGTGGATCCTTCGAAGATAGAAGCAGTAGTGTCTTTGGAAGCCCCCAAGACTGTGTCAGAGGTGCGAAGTTTCCTTGGTCTCACAGGCTATTATAGGAGGTTTGTAGCCAATTTCTCGTGAGTTGCGAATCCTCTGACAGCTTTGACCAAGAAGGATCAAGCGTTCATATGGACTGATCAGTGTCAGACAGCTTTCGAATATCTAAAGGAGAAGTTGGTAAGTGCTCCAGTCCTTTGTCTTCCAGTAGAGGGAGTCCAGTTTGATGTTTTCTGTGATGCTTCACATCTGGGGCTAGGTTATGTTCTCATGCAGCAGAGGTCAGTTGTTTCCTATGGGTCTCGACAGTTGCGTACACATGAATGCAACTACGCCACCCATGATCTTGAGTTGGCAGCCGTGGTGTTTTCTCTAAAGTTGTGAAGACATTACCTCATTGGTGAGCACTTTGTGGTTTTCACCGATCATTAGATTTTGAGGTATGTTTTCTCCCAACGTGACATGAACATGAGGCAGCGTCGGTGGATGGAGTTCTTGCTGGAATACGACTTTGAAATATCGTATACACCTGGAAAAGGGAACGTTGTAGCTGATGCACTAAGCCAAAAGTCACGTAATGATGTTGTGCGTGAATCTAGTGATTCCTGGAGAGTGATGGAAGAGCTAGCAGCTTTGCATCTTGATATGGAAGAGGCTGGAGGTAGAGGTTGTCTTTTCCAGATGACGGTGCAGTCATCTCTGATGCAGAAGGTGGAAGAGTCTTAGTTGGGTGATCTAGAGGTGGAAGTTTGGAGAGACAGAGTTGTTTGTTGGGAGGCCCTTGATGGTTGGTCGGAGGATGAACAACACTGAGTGTTGTATCATGGCAGGCTTTTTGTTCCCTTGGCGATGTGCGAGATGGTTCTCCGAGAGATCCATAGTTCACCCTTGGCGGTACATCCTGGTGTGACGAAGATGTACCGATCCTTGAGGCGTCAGTTTTGGTGGCCTGGGCTGAAGCGTACAGTTGCAGAATGTGTGTCTCGATGTTTAGTCTGCCAGAAGGTGAAGGCCGAACACCGTGTTCCTGGTGGTCTTCTCCAACACATAGAGATTCCTCAATGGAAGTGGGAGGACATCTCAATGGACTTTGTTACAGGTTTACCTCGAGCTCCGGGAGGATATGATGTTATATGGGTGGTAGTGGATCGTTTAACTAAATCGGCCCACTTCATAGCAATCAAGGAGTCGAGCTCATGGGAGGTTTTGTCGAGGCAGTATCTGGAGGAGGTGGTGAGGCTTCACGGAGTACCTTGGACGATCATTTCTGATCGAGACCCTCGTTTTACCTCTAGGGTGTGGAGAGGTCTCCAACATGCTTTTGGCTCTCAACTATTCCTTAGCACTGCCTTTCATCCTCAAACGGATGGTCAGACAGAGCGAACCATCCAGACTCTTGAAGACATGCTGCGCTCTTGTGTTCTTGATTTTGGAGGTTCATGGGTGAAGCACTTACCCTTGGTAGAGTTAGCTTACAATAATAGTTTTCACTCTACCATCGGTATGGCGCCGTTTGAAGCCTTGTATGGCCGGCCATTCCGTTCTCGGTTGTTCTGGACTGGGGTCGGAGAGTCAGCAATTCTCGGACCAGAACTAGTGCAGAATACAACAGAGATGGTACAGGTGATTCGTGAGAGGATGAAGACAGCACAAGATCGTCAGAAATAATATGCTGGTCAAAGAAGGAGACTGTTAGAGTTTAATGTTGGGGATCATGTGTTTCAGAAGGTGACTCCCCGTCGTGGGAAGTGAAGGTTTGGTCGTGGAAGTAAGCTTTCTCCCCGGTTTATTGGGCCTTTCGTGGTGTTAGCTCGTGTTGGAGCTGTGGCATATCAAGTAGCACTTCCCCCTCAGATGAGTCGGATACATGATGTTTTCCATGTATCGCAGCTCTGTCATTATCTTGATGATGAATCTCATGTTATCGATTGGGGAGAGATCGATATTGATGATGATGCAACCTTCGAGGAGCGACCTGTGGAGATCCAAGACCACAAGTAGAAGGTGTTGCGTGGGCGTTCAATCCCCTTAGTTCGTGTCTTGTGGCGACACGGTGGCATGGAGGAGATTACCTGGGAGCGTGAGTCACAGATACGTGCTTAGTACCCAGAGTTGTTCAATGTTTAACTCCTTTCATGTAATGATGTTTCCTTTATGGTTAGACCTTTCATGTTTTATTTATGTTCCTTTGATGTGATGTTATGAATGAATTGTTTGGGTATGGATTGTTTGTTCCCAGATGTCGTAGTTTTGTTCCAGATTTCGAACAACTCGTGGTGGTTTTCCCCTGAGAGGTATCTTATGGGGTGGTTGTTCGGACCCCTCTTTTCTTCTAGGTTGGTTTTTAATTCTCGAGGACGAGAATGTTTTGATAGGTATCTAATGTAATGGCCCGGACCTCTCTAGTCCATTACTTTGTGAA
Source organism: Viscum album (assembly GCA_963277665.1). Classification (NCBI taxonomy): domain Eukaryota; kingdom Viridiplantae; phylum Streptophyta; class Magnoliopsida; order Santalales; family Viscaceae; genus Viscum; species Viscum album. Next base: position 692,652,838 of record OY728132.1, on the reverse strand, counting down.
TGTTGGTGTTGGAGGTGTTCTGGGAGGTCAAGGGGACTTATCCCCAACACTTTGCCAATTTTCCAGTTCTATGAACAGTGTTTCCAGTTTTATGAACAGTAACAGATCGGTCTCACCGATCGGTCTCACAGATCAGTTTCACAGATCGGTGTGACAGATCGGTTTCACAGATCGGTCTGATAGATCGGTTTCACATATCAGTGTGACATATCAGTTTCACAGATCAGTCTGACAAATCGGTTTCACAGATCGGTGTGATAGATCAGTTTCAGAGATTGGCCTGACAGATTGGTTTCACAGATCGGTTTGACAGATCGGTTTCACAGATCGGTGTGACAGATCCGTTTCACAGATCGGTCTGACAGATTGGTTTCACAGATCGGTGTGACAGATCGGTTTCACATATCGGTCTGACAGATCGGTTTCACAGATCGGTGTGACAGATCGGTTTCACAGATCGATCTGACAGATCGGTTTCACAGATCGGTGTGACAGATCGGTTTCACAGATCGGTGTGATAGATCGGTTTCACAGATCGGTCTGACAGATCAGTTTCACATATCGGTGTGACAGATCGGTCTGACAGATCGGTGTGACAGATCAGTCTCAGAGATCGGTCTGACAGATCGGTTTCACAGATCGGTTTCACAGATCGGTTTCACAGATCGGTTTCACAGATCGGTTTCACAGATCAGTGTGGCAGATCGGTTTCACAGATCGGTCTGACAGATCGGTTTCACAAATCAGTTTCATAGATCGGTTTCACAGATCAGTGTCACAGATCGGTTTCACAGATCGGTTTCACAGATCGGTTTCATGTACAGTAACAGTGGGTGAACAGTGTTTCCAGACTCCTATAGTTTTTCCCCTTTTGACGTTTCCTTTGACGTAAAATACATTTAAACCCTTATTTTAAGGTCTCTTAAGGCCGTTTAAAATGCCATAAATCCTATATTAATTATTCCTAAGGCATGGAATGTTTTACTTGGTCAAACCTCGTGGGTTAATGCGATCCGTTTTTAATGGATAATTAACCGGATCTTAAACCGTCTCCCCATTTAATCTTCAAAAAGGGACAAGATATCATTCTCCTTTGTTCTTTCCCTTTGTTCTCAACTAGGAGGCTCTAGAACCTTTCAATCCTTTCTGTAGGAGTTGCACAATCAATCTTTACTCCTAGGATTGGTTTTGCTCTGTTTTGGATGCAACTGAGCCGTGTCGATCAATCTTTGATATAAGGTATGTTGTATCGTCATTATTTTGGGGTTCATCTTCTCCTATCCTCTTTTCCATAATTATACCATGTAATTTCCATGATTCTAATGGGTTTTCTTGGGGATGGTTGGTACTGTCTATAACGACCCATACTTTACATACATTGTTAATACTTCGAAATTGAAGCACACTTATTACAACATATGACAAAACCACAAAGGACCGTATAGGTATAGTGTCTTTAGAAACTGGGGAAACATAAACAACTGGTTCATAAATCTTCTACAGTGTCTCCCATTTATTTCATCATATCTAGGGTCCCTTTTAGCATATTCTACTTAATATCCATCTTCCTGACCTGGGGAAAAGAAAACATAAAAGGGTGAGCTCAAATGCTCAGCAAGGGCAAATAAAGGAAATAAAAATCATATCATATCTTTATGAAAATCAAAACCTGCAAAAGAGATCATAATATCTTAACATGGAATAAATCATAGAAGTGAAAATGAGATCCCCATAACATAAAACTTGAAACTTTGTGGCATGCACACATAATCATGGAAAATCATTTCTTGTTAGTCATGACTCATTGCCAAGACTATCTTAGTGGACAAAGTCCCTTTCTGAACCGAGTTCACTCCTCGTTTCAGTCCTGTATCACTGAACCGAAATAACCTTCCGTTCCAGCCATGTCTATCTCATGAGATATAAAATCTTTACCCAATGCATTGGAGGGAGATATAGGTCCCACCCATCTCTTAATGAAACCATTCTTATTTGTGCCACATAATCATAAATCATACATCATCGCATAACACATGTAACAAAAATGGAATTCTTGAAACATCATGACATCATAAAACAAATCATATAAGGTAAATAACTTCATAAAAATAATTTCCTCAAAACATAATCAAATCAATGTAATAATAGGGATAAAAACAGAACCCTATATTATCTTAGATGGAAAATAATTTTGATAAAACATTTGAACTCCATTCTTGAGGAAAATATCCTTTCTACTTCAAAAACATTTTTCCTTTCATAACATGTCATACGACTTTAAAATAAAAGAAGATGATTAAAAATAAACTTGAAAACTTGTAAAGGAAGCTTCTTGGAAATAGTGTTTTAAAAATCCATTCATGCCGTATAAGTTAAAAAAAACATTCTTCGTACTTTTGTCGGAAAAGTCAAAAAGTACCTCGTACGAAAAATGACAAAAGATTCCTTTCATACATATTAATAAAAACTCACCGAAGGGTAAAAATGGTTTTAAACAATTGTAAGTGGATGGAAATAATATTACATATTGATGAAACTTGGATGTGGAGGATAAAATACACCCCAGTAAATACTTACGAATAAACAATCTCGGATAAAAATGAGATTGTGATATTTTCCCTTACCTTAGGTCCGATTTGCTTTGTTCGTGTCCGAATCTCCTGTATAATTGTTTAAATAATGTTATTGACTTATTCCAGAATCATACATATTGATATGAGATCATATATGGTCATATTATTAGCTTCTTGTTAGTAATATGTCATTGTTACTTGTTACTCGGGTCTTTATAACTTTTTGTTCTTATGCGTGTTTTGTCGAATAAATTCTTATTCTTATCTTTAGGTTATAGATAATTAATTTCCAGAATGGTATTAGTGTAGTATATACCATATTCATTCATTCAATTCATTTATATAATCATTATGAAATGAAGATCATGTAGAACGAGTCGCATCACATCGTGGAGACGGTATTCCGTACGTACGCACGAGTGATGATATCGTTCCTATGATCGTGGAATTGTATTGGAGTATATATATATATTATTTCAGTATCAATATTACTTAATAATAATCATATATAGTTACTGATTACACCATTATAACCATCCTTGTAAGGTGATGGTGGAAAATAGATTACACCACGGCGTGGAGACGGTATTCCGTACGTACGCACGCGCGGTGATTTCATTTTTCCGTAGGATGGATTGAAGGTGAATTAGGGTTGTTTCATATTTATAATAACATATCAGTATGTAAGTAATACTGATGTTATTACTTTATCATGAAACAACTAAAGAAGAAGAAGTTGAAGAAGAAAGAAATTGAAAAGATCGGTAATGGATATTACCTCTTCTTTGGAACGCCTTTTTGAATCCTCCACTTAAGGAACTAATATTGGTCTTTGGAGAAGACCAGGACCTCTAGGATTATTCTAGGGAAGTGGAGAAGGGAAAATGGCAGGGGTTGGCCGAGCTTGAGTGCTCAAATTGGTGTGAGGAGGAGGGGGAGGAGGTGCCCTTTTATAAGGGAGGAGAGGGGCACCTTAGGAATATCTCAAAATATTATTTTATATTAAAGTCAAAATCGGTTTATAATGGTTCCAAAGGGTCTTATTTCGAAGCTAAAGTGGGGATGGGTCGAAATCCTATCAACCAATAGGATTTAGACAAGTTTAGGGTATTATGTTAACCTTATCAATTAGATTTAACTCTAAGTTAATTAATTTAACTTTTACCGTGTCTTTTTGTTTTCTTTCACTATATGGTTAATACACTTACTATAACATGCCAAACGAACCCCAAATTGTTTATTATTAATATATATATCCTTATCTAAGTCATTTGGCCGAACCTTAGATTTTTAGGAATAAAATAACAATTAATAATATAATATTTGATTTAAAAACTATTTTGTGTCAATTTTGACACTATTTGAAATATGATTTTTGTGAAAGTCATAACAGAATTATATGTTCGAAACAAGTTGATTAAATCAACACTAATATATCATAGTAACCTAGAAAATTAGTGGAATTCATAAAAAGTCTCAAATTACATTTATTTTGGTATTTATATTATCAATTTTTTCAATATTTCATTAATAAGATAATTACTGCATCATCTTTGTGTCATAAATAAATTAAATTATTTGATGTCTAAAAATTACAAATAAAATACCATCATATTGGAAATCTTTTTAGCTTTCTAATGAATATTTACAATCGAATTTATCTTATGTATGACCCTATATTAAAAATGTTTACTTGTTAAACTTTGATTTTAACTATTTTAACCCTTCTTTAAATAAATTAATAATAAATGTCCTAATCTAATCCAAGTGGGCCTAAATGGTCATATTTTATTCCTAAGTTTGTTTTTGGTCGAATTACACTTGTCCAATAGTATTAGGACATGTGTTAGGGTAATATTGATATCATATTTACCCTTAGTTACCCTATTTACTATTAACCGCGGTAAAAAAAGTAAAAAGTTACTATTCACCAAAAAATTATTTTCATCTCATTGAACCACATTTTAGTCCTTGATATTAACCGTGTCTCTCGGATTTTTGAAATTCCATTCACAGAAGTGGTAAAATTAAGTTTTATGCAAAATTCAGTTTTTAACCTACCACTTAGGGGTTTCACTATTCATCAAAAATTGAAAGTTTTCAGAAAAATACCAAAATTTCACCCTAGGCTAATTTCGATATTCTGAGTCCAAAAATGAAGTCCATTTTGAAAAATAAAATTTATAAATTTTCAAAAAATGGTTATTACTATTCATAACGGCTAGTTTTAATAGCATATTGTTATTTAGTGAAACTCGGTATTGCGTACGACGCAAGCTATCGAGGAAGGTCGCGATTGCGTGTAAAGCAAGCCAAGCAAGTGTTGCGTAGAAAAAGATTCCTTTGATGATTTATATAACATAAAAGTCTCGGGTGTTACATTCTACCCCCCTTAAAAAGAATTTCGCCCTCGAAATTCGTCACTTTGTAACAAACAAATGAGGATACTTCTCCCTCATCATATCCTCAAGCTCCCATGTAGCTTCTTCAAGTTGGTGGTTCCTCCATAAAACTTTCACCAAGCGAGTGGTCTTGTTTCGTAGGACTTTTTCGCTACGATCCAGAATCTCTATCGGCTGTTCTTCATAAGAAAGATCTTGCTCCAGCGGTACAACTTCTGAGCTGAGTACATGTGAAGGATCTGGTATGTACTTTCTCAGGAGAGATACGTGGAACACATCGTGAACTTGAGAGAGATTCGGTGGAAGCGCCAATCGGTAAGCTACCTTCCCAACACGATCCAGTATTTCAAAAGGACCGATATATCTAGGGCTCAACTTCCCCTTCTTTCCAAATCTCATAACCCTCTTCCAGGGAGATATTCGTAAGAACACTTTATCGCCCACTTCAAACTCTAGGTCTTTTCTTCGGTTGTCGGCATAACTTTTCTGTCGACTCTGAGCTGCTCTTATGTGTTGTTGAATAGATCTGACCTTTTCTGCCATTTCATCAACGAGATCAGGTCCTAATAGCTTTCTTTCCCCAACTTCATCCCAGCAAGTTGGAGTCCTGCATTTCTTTCCATAGAGAGCTTCATAAGGAGCCATCTGAATACTGGAGTGAAAGCTATTATTATAAGAAAATTCCACCAAAGGTAGGTGTTGATCCCAACCTCCTTTGAAATCCATAGAGCAAGCTCTCAACATATCTTCTAGGGTTTGAATTGTTCTCTCAGACTGACCGTCTGTCTGGGGATGATAAGCAGTGCTGAAACTCAACTCTGTATCCAGAGTATGCTGAAGACTTCGCCAGAACTTCGAGGTAAATCTCGGATCTCGATCAGATATAATAGAAAGTGGTACTCCATGCAATCTTACCACTTCCTTTACATATATCCTGGCAAGCTGATCTAGAGAGAAATCCTCTCTAATAGCAATGAAGTGTGCAGACTTTGTAAGACGATCAACTATGACCCAGATAGCATTATTGCCTTTGGATGTTTTAGGAAGTCCTGTGACAAAGTCCATAGTGATGTTTTCCCATTTTCATTCGGGTATGGGTAATGGTTGTAACATCCCCTTAGACTTCTGTCTCTCAGCTTTAACTTGTTGACAAACCAAGCATCGAGAGACATATTCAGCAACATCTCTTTTCATGCCATCCCACCAGAAGTACTCTTTCAGGTCCCTATACATCTTCGTGCTTCCAGGATGAATAGAGAATGAAGAACTATGAGCCTCATCCAGCAGCTCTTTTTTTAATTCGGGGATGGGAGGAACACAAACCCGATTCCTGAACTTTATTATCCCATCACAATCAAGGTTGAATTCAGGAACATTTCTCACCTTCTTTTGTAACTCGACATCTTCTTTCTGTGCCTCTTTAATCTTCACATGTATAGATGGTTGAACATTCATTTGAGAAAGATAAGATTTTTCCCCTTCCATTATAATTCCAAGATCCATCCTTTGTAAATCCATAAATATTGGATCTTTTGTGATCCTCATCATGGATAAACTAGCATGGTCTTGTCGACTTAATGCATCTGCCACCTTGTTTGCTTTCCCAGGGTGGTAATGGATTGAGCAGTCATAATCCTTAATCAGCTCCAACCATCTTCTTTGGCGCATATTCAGCTCCTTTTGTGTGAAAATATACTTTAAACTTTTATGATCAGTATAAATATCACACCTTTCACCATAAAGGTAATGCCTCTAAATCTTTAATGCAAAGATTACCGCAGCCAACTCCAAATCATGTGTTGGGTAATTTTGCTCATGGATTTTCAACTGTCGTGAGGCATAAGCTATCACCATATCATTTTGCATAAGAACACACCCCAATCCCTTCTTGGATGCATCACTATAGATCACAAACCTTTCTCCACTACAAGGCAGTGTGAGCACAGGTGCACTGGATAACCTTCTTTTCAACTCCTTGAAATTCTCTTCACATTCCTCTGTCCAGACAAACTTAACTCCTTTCCGAGTCAACTTGGTGAGTGGATTAGATAATCGTGAAAAATCTTTTACAAAACGTCGATAATATCCAGCCAAACCAAGAAAACTTCTGATCTCAGTTACTGTTGTTGGTCTTGACCATCTTTCGATAACCTCTGTTTTTGCTGGATCCACAGATATCCCCTCTTTTGAGATTATATGACCCAAAAATGCAACTTTTTGAAGCCAAAATTCACACTTGGTAAATTTGGCATAAAGCTTCTCCTTTCTCAGGGTCTTCAATATAATTCTCAAGTGATCTTCATGCTCTTCCTTGCTCTTTGAATAGACAAGAATATCGTCTATAAAGACTACCACAAATTGATCAAGATGGTCTCTAAAGACTCTATTCATTAGATCCATGAAGATAGCAGGGGCATTAGTAAGACCAAATGGCATCACTATAAATTCATAGTGTCCATATCTTGTACGGAAAGCCGTCTTTGGTATATCCTCCCTTTTAACCCTTAATTGATGATACCCTGAACGAAGATCAATCTTGGAAAAGTATTGAGCTCCGCGTAGTTGGTCAAATAAGTCATCAATGCGTGGGAGAGGATATTTGTTCTTGATAGTGATCTTGTTAAGTTCTCGATAATCAATGCAGAGTCTCATTGATCCATCTTTCTTCTTAACAAATAGAACAGGTGCTCCCCAAGGTGACGCACTAGGGCTTATGAATCCCTTATCAAGATTCTCTTGGAGTTGCTTCTTCAATTCCTGCAACTCAATTGGGGCCATTCTATAAGGTGTCTTTGAAATAGGCAAAGCACCCGGTACGAGTTCTATTGAAAACTCAACTTCACGATTTGGTGGAAGACCCGGCAATTCCTCCGGAAAGACATCATCAAACTCCCGTACAATGGGCATATTCTTAATCGTGAGTTTCTCACCAACCATTTGAGATAAATAACCTTCATTTAGTGGAATCAATACCCATAAGATGGAAGAAATTTCCACTGGAAGGTTATGTTCATCCTTGCATTGATAGACGATCATAGGTTGATCTGGAATATGAAATGTGACTTCCCTTCTTTGGCAATTGATATGAGCTCCATGTAGAGAAAGCCAATCCATGCCAAGAATCACATCAAATTCCACTAAAGGAAGGATCACAAGATTTGCAGGAAGCACTTTCCCACAAACTTCGATTGGAGAAGAATTATAAACTTCTGATGCGATTGATGTGCCATTAGGTGTTGTCACAGCTAACTCAACATCTAATTGTTGAGGTAATACGGTGATACCCTTAGAAAATTTTTCAGAAATAAAAGAGTGGGTGGATCCAGAATCAAATAAAACATTTGCTACTTTAGAGTGGATGGTAAGTGTACCTTTCACCACATCGTTATCGTACTCCACATCACTGATAGAAATTGCATGTGACTTTCCTTTGTCTTTAGCCTTAAGAGTTTGTTGACGTCGACCATCATCATCAACCCTTGGATTTGGGCATTGATTGGCATAATGCCCCATCTCCTTGCACTTGAAACATTGAAGTGTAGTAGGTTCATTCTGTGTATCCCTTCCTTTGTTTGCATCATTAGACATCTTCTTCCCATTATCACGGCATTCAGATGCCTGATGACCTTCTTTTCCACATTTAAAACATTTACTTGTCCCTTTAAGACAACTCCCTCCATGTTTCTTTCCACACTTTGAGCATAAGGGAAAGTTCATCTTCTTTTCCGTGTGCTCTTTAGATTTTTCTTTGAATTCCATCTTCCTCTTCTTATCAAACCCATGTGACTGATGGGTTACTCCAATCTCCATCTCGACTTTGAGAGCACATCGAACGATTTCCTCGTAGCTATTGAAGTCCCTTATGGCTAACGCCCTTCGAAGACTTGGTTTTAAGCCACTAAAGAATCGATCGATCTTACTCTCAGGTTGGATAATAATACCAGAAGCGTACCTTGCAAGACTTGTAAAATTTGCTTCATAGGTACTAACAGATTCATCATCCCTTTGCTTCAGTTCAAGGAACTCTTTCTCCATCTTTGTTCGGAGAATACGAGGGAAGTACTTATTGAAAAATAAGTTCTTGAACTCGTCCCATTCCATAGACTCAATTTCATCCCTTTGCCTCGTATTCTTAACAAGATTCCACCATTGATCCGCATCTCCTTCCAAACGATACACTGCTAGGATGACTTTATCATGCTCAGAACATTGAAGAACTGAAAATATCTTTTCAGTAGTACTAATCCATTGTTCAGCAACTAATGGATCTGTAGACCCGCTGAAAGATGGTGGACGCTGCCTCATGAAGGATTCAACAGAATGTTGCTCCCTTCTTTGTTCGTTTGGAAATCCTGCATGATTCATAGCTTGAGAAAGTTGTGTGAGCATGGCTACAAGATTTTGCATTCCAGCTCCCATATCGTTTGGTTGCTCAGGGGGACAATCATTGCATTGCCCATCGCATTCCGCATTAACACGGTTCCTTCGGGTTCCAGCCATTGACTAAAACCAATAAGAATAGTGTGAGCAACACTAATTATAATAGGAAACCACATAATTCAAGAATAAAATTTTCATGCTTAAGGTCTTATCCTAGGTTATTCAAGGCCATTTCTAAAACACTAAGATTGTGTTCTATGCTTAGACTTATCCTTAGGGTTCTTACTAAGGCTTTCACATCCTAGTTTCCAAAGGTTGACTATACCTTTCCTCTGATACCAACTATAACGACCCATACTTTACATACATTGTTAATACTTCGAAATTGAAGCACACTTATTACAACATATGACAAAACCACAAAGGACCGTATAGGTATAGTGTCTTTAGAAACTGGGGAAACATAAACAACTGGTTCATAAATCTTCTACAGTGTCTCCCATTTATTTCATCATATCTAGGGTCCCTTTTAGCATATTCTACTTAATATCCATCTTCCTGACCTGGGGAAAAGAAAACATAAAAGGGTGAGCTCAAATGCTCAGCAAGGGCAAATAAAGGAAATAAAAATCATATCATATCTTTATGAAAATCAAAACCTGCAAAAGAGATCATAATATCTTAACATGGAATAAATCATAGAAGTGAAAATGAGATCCCCATAACATAAAACTTGAAACTTTGTGGCATGCACACATAATCATGGAAAATCATTTCTTGTTAGTCATGACTCATTGCCAAGACTATCTTAGTGGACAAAGTCCCTTTCTGAACCGAGTTCACTCCTCGTTTCAGTCCTGTATCACTGAACCGAAATAACCTTCCGTTCCAGCCATGTCTATCTCATGAGATATAAAATCTTTACCCAATGCATTGGAGGGAGATATAGGTCCCACCCATCTCTTAATGAAACCATTCTTATGTGTGCCACATAATCATAAATCATACATCATCGCATAACACATGTAACAAAAATGGAATTCTTGAAACATCATGACATCATAAAACAAATCATATAAGGTAAATAACTTCATAAAAATAATTTCCTCAAAACATAATCAAATCAATGTAATAATAGGGATAAAAACAGAACCCTATATTATCTTAGATGGAAAATAATTTTGATAAAACATTTGAACTCCATTCTTGAGGAAAATATCCTTTCTACTTCAAAAACATTTTTCCTTTCATAACATGTCATACGACTTTAAAATAAAAGAAGATGATTAAAAATAAACTTGAAAACTTGTAAAGGAAGCTTCTTGGAAATAATGTTTTAAAAATCCATTCATGCCGTATAAGTTAAAAAAAACATTCTTCGTACTTTTGTCGGAAAAGTCAAAAAGTACCTCGTACGAAAAATGACAAAAGATTCCTTTCATACATATTAATAAAAACTCACCGAAGGGTAAAAATGGTTTTAAACAATTGTAAGTGGATGGAAATAATATTACATATTGATGAAACTTGGATGTGGAGGATAAAATACACCCCAGTAAATACTTACGAATAAACAATCTCGGATAAAAATGAGATTGTGATATTTTCCCTTACCTTAGGTCCGATTTGCTTTGTTCGTGTCCGAAGCTCCTGTATAATGGTTTAAATAATGTTATTGACTTATTACAGAATCATACATATTGATATGAGATCATATATGGTCATATTATTAGCTTCTTGTTAGTAATATGTCATTGTTACTTGTTACTCGGGTCTTTATAACTTTTTGTTCTTATGCGTGTTTTGTCGAATAAATTCTTATTCTTATCTTTAGGTTATAGATAATTCATTTCCAGAATGGTATTAGTGTAGTATATACCATATTCATTCATTCAATTCATTTATATAATCATTATGAAATGAAGATCATGTAGAACGAGTCGCATCACATCGTGGAGACGGTATTCCGTACGTACGCACGAGTGATGATATCGTTCCTATGATCGTGGAATTGTATTGGAGTATATATATATATTATTTCAGTATCAATATTACTTAATAATAATCATATATAGTTACTGATTACACCATTATAACCATCCTTGTAAGGTGATGGTGGAAAATAGATTACACCACGGCGTGGAGACGGTATTTCGTACGTACGCACGCGCGGTGATTTCATTTTTCCGTAGGATGGATAGAAGGTGAATTAGGGTTGTTTCATATTTATAATAACATATCAGTATGTAAGTAATACTGATGTTATTACTTTATCATGAAACAACTAAAGAAGAAGAAGTTGAAGAAGAAAGAAATTGAAAAGATCGGTAATGGATATTACCTCTTCTTTGGAACGCCTTTTTGAATCCTCCACTTAAGGAACTAAGATTGGTCTTTGGAGAAGACCAGGACCTCTAGGATTATTCTAGGGAAGTGGAGAAGGGAAAATGGCAGGGGTTGGCCGAGCTTGAGTGCTCAAATTGGTGTGAGGAGGAGGGGGAGGAGGTGCCCTTTTATAAGGGAGGAGAGGGGCACCTTAGGAATATCTCAAAATATTATTTTATATTAAAGTCAAAATCGGTTTATAATGGTTCCAAAGGGTCTTATTTCGAAGCTAAAGTGGGGATGGGTCGAAATCCTATCAACCAATAGGATTTAGACAAGTTTAGGGTATTATTTTAACCTTATCAATTAGATTTAACTCTAAGTTAATTAATTTAACTTTTACCGTGTCTTTTTGTTTTCTTTCACTATATGGTTAATACACTTACTATAACATGCCAAACGAACCCCAAATTGTTTATTATTAATATATATATCCTTATCTAAGTCATTTGGCCGAACCTTAGATTTTTAGGAATAAAATAACAATTAATAATATAATATTTTATTTAAAAACTATTTTGTGTCAATTTTGACACTATTTGAAATATTATTTTTGTGAAAGTCATAACAGAATTATATGTTCAAACCAAGTTGATTAAATCAACACTAATATATCATAGTAACCTAGAAAATTAGTGGAATTCATAAAAAGTCTCAAATTACATTTATTTTGGTATTTATATTATCAATTTTTTCAATATTTCATTAATAAGATAATTACTGCATCATCTTTGTGTCATAAATAAATTAAATTATTTGATGTCTAAAAATTACAAATAAAATACCATCATGTAGGAAATCTTTTTAGCTTTCTAATGAATATTTACAATCGAATTTATCTTATGTATGACCCTATATTAAAAATGATTTACTTGTTAAACTTTGATTTTAACTATTTTAACCCTTCTTTAAATAAATTAATAATAAATGTCCTAATCTAATCCAAGTGGGCCTAAATGGTCATATTTTATTCCTAAGTTTGTTTTTGGTCGAATTACACTTGTCCAATAGTATTATGACATGTGTTAGGGTAATATTGATATCATATTTACCCTTAGTTACCCTATTTACTATTAACCGCGGTAAAAAAAGTAAAAAGTTACTATTCACCAAAAAATTATTTTCATCTCATTGAACCACATTTTAGTCCTTGATATTAACCGTGTCTCTCGGATTTTTGAAATTCCATTCACAGAAGCGGTAAAATTAAGTTTTATGCAAAATTCAGTTTTTAACCTACCACTTAGGGGTTTCACTATTCATCAAAAATTGAAAGTTTTCAGAAAAATACCAAAATTTCACCCTAGGCTAATTTCGATATTCTGAGTCCAAAAATGAAGTCCATTTTGAAAAATAAAATTTATAAATTTTCAAAAAATGGTTATTACTATTCATAACGGCTAGTTTTAATAGCATATTGTTATTTAGTGAAACTCGGTATTGCGTACGACGCAAGCTATCGAGGAAGGTCGCGATTGCGTGTAAAGCAAGCCAAGCAAGTGTTGCGTAGAAAAAGATTCCTTTGATGATTTATATAACATAAAAGTCTCGGGTGTTACACTGTCATACCGCAGCATCCTCCGGTGGATGCAGTTGTCGCGAGGGGAGGATCGTGACATGTTGTGTGGATAAAGAATGTGAGGAACTATTTGAGTTTGGGGATTCATGGATTCTCTAATTGTGTATGTGCAATCGTAGAATTAGCATGATTCAGTCCTTTGGATCACAATGAAATTGACCTAATTAAATACTTGAACCGGATTAAAAGAATTGGTTGATCGCATGTTGATGCTTTATACCGTCATAATGGTTTGCCTAATGTTTTCCTAGATATAGTGATATCTATGTTTTCTTTGATTTGTTGTTCTTTCATGATAGAAATTGATAATGAACGTAAAGCCGGAATTAATTGTTAATTAATTGGCTAAGGATAAAGAGGCATGTAAATTAATCTGGTTATTGCAGTAGTTGTACTTGTTCTAATTTGAGGATAATCAAATTAGGGATGTAAGCAAGGTTATTTATTTGTGATAGCTTACTGATTAGGTATCCATGATTGGAACCTACGAATAACAAATCTGTTAATTCAATATGGATTAGAGAACAGATTATGTGGGAATTTCTAAAAGGGTTCTGAGTTACCCTCTTGTTTGTTAAAGGGGTCAAGAGCCCATGATGTGATGTTTGTTTTCCTGCTGCTTGTGTTGTGATGTGATCCTGGATGGCTGTTGTGATATGTGGAGGCTTGGAGGCCTTGTGGTTATGGCAGCAGATGACGCCTAGAGTGGCGAGATGCATCGGTTTATGCATATAGGTGTCGGGGAGGACACCAAGGATGATGGTATGAGATGAATGTGATGGTTTGATGTTGGTGGTTTGGTTTGGTTGTTTATCTGCTTTACTTTTCCCCACTGCTCAAGGCAGCTGGTCTTGCTTACCCTCTTTCCGAAGGAGGCGAAGTCACGCGGGGTATGCCACGTGCTTTCCGTGTTGAGCCTCTCGATGGAGGATGGGTATATTCTCTTTCTATAGGCGGAAAAGACTCGACGGGTAGTATATCTACTCACCGTGTTGAGCATCCTTTGTGTTCAGTAGCATAGAATGCTTTTCTAGAATGCCTGGGAATGTGGGAAAGTAACTCTATAATGAATGTTTGTTTAAATGGTGAAAATCCACGGGGATGGAGATACTGGAATTTAAAGGTGATGTGAATCTTAAAAATGAGCAGTTGTTTTTGAATGAGATGCCAATTTGGTTTAATGTGGTAAATTGTTCATGGTTAATTAATTAATTAATGTACAGTGGAACTGATAAAATGAGAATGGAGTAATCTAATAAATCTCTTCAAATGTTTGTGTGCTTATAGGATACCTAGTCTTTGAAGTAGCAGCCTGGAGTCTGAGAGACGTTAGTTGCAGTTGTATCTAAGACTAGGTAATGCCCATAGTGTGGATGTGAGTTACTTATATATTCTGTACTTTTTGTGTTTCTGTATGCTACTCCACCCTGTCGGTAGGGGCAAGTGACACCCCGGGGATTCTGAGCCCTAGGGGGGTGTTTTCCGCAACATTCTGATGGGAGGTTGAATTGATGACTACCCCCTTTGGCTCCGCTCTCTTCTCTTGGTAGATACTTGTGCCATGAGGCACAGCGGTTAGTTACCCCATATATGTGTGTAGAGGGATGTAATGGCTTGTGGTTATTCACACACATATATTCTGGATATAGTATCCTACGGACTACTATAGGTGTAACGTGTATAGGCTATGAAGGCTTGAGGATCCTTACTCGGAGTATGGGCTGTAATGGCTTGAGGTATTATACCCGACGTATGATACACGTTATGCGAGCTATAGTGGCTCCCGGAGACAACTTGGTTACTTTTGGTTGTGAGGACGGTGTGGTGCTTCGCCCAGGTGTCTGCGGGCAAGCCTATGTGGTGCACGAGGTGCAGATTGTGGAGCTTAGCCTAGGTGTCTGCGGGCAAGCCTTTAGAGAGAGATGCACAGGACGTATGTCGTTGGGGCAAAGCGGAAAACCAGTGGGGAAGTAGTAGAGGGGTACCCTTGATATTCTTTACTATATTCTATATTCTTGTATGCGTTACTTGGTGAGAGTATCCATGGTGAGGATGGGAACATAGTATACCTGTTTAGGTGACGAATTAGTTTCACTTGTTGTTCACTGGGCTTTAGCATGCTTTCTTTAACTTTGCACGAGAGGCTTGGGGAGGATCCTACTGAGTATACTATTATACTCACCCTATGTACATATAAACTGTTTTTCTGGTCACTTGGAGCAAGTTAGAGATCAAGTGGGTTACTACTAGCTTGTGGTTGGGGGAGGAGCTGTTCGGGCTCGTGGTCGCTGTCGTTTTTATTTATTTTGGGTACTTTTAGTTTTCCCTTTCAGTTGTAGTACTTTTGAATGACATTTCATATATGTACTTGGGTTTCTTTTATATTTCAATTCTGAGTTGGACTTGATTGGAGTCTATTCTATCTCTCTCTTCTGCATGTGTTCTCTTAGAGGGTAATGCCTCTCATTTGTATGTTATTATACCCTCGGTGCTAGTCGCCAACCCGGGGCCTACTGGAGGCGGGACTCGGGGGTCATTATCTCCCTTTTCACATTGCCAGCCCAGGAGGGGTACACTTTGTGGGGAGGGGGTTGTGACATATTACGATGGGGAATGAATCCCATCGCATTCGTGGAGATGGTAATCCTTACGTATGCATGATCGACAATATCATTATATTGGTGGTGAAATCTTACATAATTGGATGGTATATCATATATGAAGAATAATTATAATTTATTATTTATTATTTACATCATTTATACTAATTATTATACCCATCCAAATAATGAAGTGTTTGAATAACAAACTACACCACGACGTGGAGACGGTACAACGTACGTACACACGTATGGTGACTTTGTCATTTATAGGATAGAAAGAAAAACAAATATGGTTGCACCATATTTATAATAACATAATAGTGTGTATAAGGTACTGGATTTAATATTTTGGTATGTAACCAAAACAATAATGAGGAAGTGGAAGAAGTAAATATCTTGAAAGAGGGTGGTGAAATTATTACCTCTTCCTGGGGTGATTCCTTTTGAGTTGATCAAAAAAGATCCATAGGTTGGCTTTCTGGTCAATGTATGGTCTCTATGATGATGTTAGGGATGTTGGGAGGATACTTGGTCTGGGGTTTTCCGAGAAAAATGGCATTGGATGTGTGAAATTAAGAGAAGGGGAAGTACCCTTTTATAAGAGAGGTGAGGTTCACTTTATTAAAACCTTGAAATATTATTTTATAATAAAATAATTTTTGGTTTATAATGGCTCCAGAATTATTTATTTCCGATCTAAGGTGAATATGGGTAGAAATACTCTCAACAAATAGGTATTAGCTAAGTTTAGGTTACCATTTTAACCATATATTTTAGATTTATCTCTAAGTTAAATAGTTTAACTTTCACCGTGTCTTCTTTTATTCTTACACAATATGGTTAATAAACATATTCTAAACTTCCAAAAAAACCTCAAGTGGTTCATTAATGAGATACATAATATTATTTAAGCCCTTTTTCCTAACTTTATATTTTTATGAATATTATATCACCCAATAATATAGTATTTGTTTTAAAAAATCATTCATATTATATTTGACATTATTTAGTAATTGGTTTTTGTGAAAATCATAACATCATGATTACTTATAAAAAATATATTTAATAAACCCTAACCTGAGATATTATCATGAAAAATTAGTTTAATTAATCAAAATTATCAAATTACATTTTTTTTGATATTTATAATATCAATTATTTTAATCATTCATTAATAAGGTAATTATTGCATCATCATTGAGTCATAAATAAATTTAATCATTTAATGTCTAAAAATTATAAATAAAACACCATTATGAAGAAAATAATATTATATTTATAATGAATATTTATAGTCAAAATTATCATATGTATAACCCTATATTAAAAATGGTTTTGTTATTAAACATTTAATATAACTCTTTTAAATCTTCTTTAAGTAAAATGATTTTAAATGTCCTAATCTAATCCAAGTGAACCAAAAAAGTATAATATTTTATTACTAAGGATTGTTTTGGTCGAATTACACTTATCCAATAGAATTAGGACATGTTCTAGCGTAATTATAATATCATTTTTACCCTTAGTTTACCTATTTTTACTTTTAACTGTGGTAAATAAAAGTCAAAATTTACTATTCACCAAAAATTATTTTCATCTTATTAAACCACATTTTACTTAGTAATGTAATCTATGTCTTTTTTATTTTTTAAGTTCAACTCATAGAAGCGGTAAAATTATGTTTTATTCAAATCTGCATGTTTCTCCTAGAAGGTGGGTAAAATAGGGTAAAATGTTCAATAAAATTTTATACATCTAATATTATTATAAAATGACCCCAATGAATTACATTAAACATATATATCTATTATATATCTATTTTTATTTAATATTAATTTAAATATAATAAATAATTATTTAAATAATACGTCGGTTTTAAAATATAACGTAGTACTTTTCACTATTCATTAAAAATTAAATTTTTTCATAAAAATACCAAAAATTCTCCCTAAGATAATTTTGATATTCCGAATTCAAAAAGGAATTCTATTTTAAAAAATTGAAAACATAGAAATTGCATTAATTAATTTAAAATTAATTCCGGTGGTCGAAACCAAAATGCGGGTTTTTAAAAATTAAAAACTATCAAAAGATTGACATTCGTTTATGTCAAATTTAAATGTGAAATTACATATAATGACCTAAGTTGTATTAAATGATAAAAATATAATCTTATTATAATTCCAAACCATTCAAATGTATAATCTATCCATATAATTTATTTTAAATTAAAATGTTGTTTTCAATTAAAATATAGTTTCTTTCAGTATTCATCAAGATAGAAATTTATCAGAAAAGTACCCAAAATTTATTCAAAATAAATTTTTATGTCCCGATTCCGAAGAAGAATTTCGTTTTATTCAATAGAATATATAAAAGTATCAAATATCAGTTTAAAAAAATCCATTAGAAGGTGGTAAAATTTAATTTTTTAAAAAATACTTCATTTATCTGAAAAAATGAATTTGTTCTTATATTGTGTCTACGAAACTTAGAATATGGATTCTAAAATTATAAGGAGTATATAAAATTTAAATTTTAGTTAATACTATTCATAACTTCTTTTGAACGAAATGTTTGGTAAGTCGTCGAGTGCTCAAACTCAGTGTTGCGTGTAACACAAGCTATTGAATTACATTAATGAAAATATTCTACTATAAAATCATGGGGTGTTATATTCTTCCCCTTTTTATAAATTTCTTCCTCAAAGTTTTAAAAATTATCTTGGAAACATCATTTAAGGTCCCACATCAGAAAAATAATCAATAAAAATATCACTTTAAAAGAAATATAGATAAGTACAAAGGTCACCCGAGATAACCCAACTAGGATTCCATGTTGGAAAACGTGGATATGGAATATAAAATATATTACATGTTCTTAAGTAGATTGATAGAAAACATGATCAAGAGAAAGATAGCGACAAGAAAAATGCAAACTTGTGATGGGATAAGTGGTCTTTAGTTTCCCACTAGGATAATTAACCGAACAATGTTTTTTTATTTATGTTCCATTTAACAAAGTTAAGGAATTTATTTATGATATTCACAAAGAACATTAAGATATATAATTTTTTATGTAGAGTTTAATCCTTTAATAAATTTCAACTATTAACCCATCCTTTTTTCAAACGATGAGTTTTCAAGATGCCATGGTCACACCTGAAGAAATATAATCCACTTTTAGAGAGTCACATGATCCAAAAAGGATAAACTATATATTTACTTTGTCTTTAGAAATTTACCAAAACCAAAATGGTTAGTAGAAGATGAGATGATCCCCAAAAAGGATAATCCATTTGATAAAGAAACACTAATCTTAATTTTGAAAAATAAACCAACAATACCCAAAGTTCAATCAATACCATTCAATAGATAATTGGCCTTAAAATCCTTCAATATAAACCAAACTAATATTGAAACCCAAAAATTAGAATAATTTTATTATTTAGTATTTCATGTTAAATCGTATCTCCAAATAACATCGACTACTCCTAAAGACGCATACTTAAAGTAATTATCCTAATCACATATTCTCTATGATGGGTTAATCATTTCGATAAATAAACCAAATTGATATAAATCAACAATAAAAACATAGATAAGAATCTTCCATTACTCCTCAAATGAAATCTCATTGTTTTTTATTTTCCTTAAGAATATTGTGTTCCCAACTGTGTGAACGTCTTCCAAAATAACAATTATCACATAATAACCAAATCATTTTCGCATACTAAGGATATCCATTTAATAAGACATAAGATCACAAATCAACTTATTATTGATCAATAAAAGTATTTAACTAAGTATAATTAGTCACACTAACCAGGGACTTTACGTAGTCCAGTGGTAGGTGATAAATCCCAATCGCAATCTGGTTGGGGGTTCGATTCTCGCACCATTATGTGACATGAAAGGTTGTCACACGGTCTGTGTGTTGTATTTTTTCAAAAACTATATTTTATAACATTCCTAAAATGAGAAAAATTCTTGTGAATAACCAAAACATAATTTCACCAAAAATGTTATCTGAAACCTCACATTTTCATCCAAAAATTTAATAAATTTTAATTTCCGAAAATTCAAAGATCATATAAACCGAAATGGATATTTATAACTATTATAGAAAAGATAATTCTTTCAATAATATCATTTTCACATAATAAACTTTTGGGTTACACATACACGAGAGAATTCTTCCAATGTAATCCCATAAACAAAGAGCACTAACACTTTTATGCATTTCTCCATCCATTTATTTCCAAATAGGTTCTTCCTTGACCAAGTGGTTATCCTAAAGAATAGGGCATTCACTCGGGTAATGCCCAGGTCCCATACATTTATGGAAACTTACTGTAAATGGATTCTTGGGATCATTCTTATTTTTATCTATAGTACTATTCAAATTTTCCCCAGCAATTCATAACTTTATGTACTTTTTTCCCACACATAAATCATTTTTTTTGTTTTATTGATACACTTTAATAGGTGTCTCCTTCCACATTTCCCGCATGATGGAAATTGATCATTCTTTTCTCCATAGTCTCTATTCCTAGAGCTCTTATCAGTCACTACTATTCTCTTCGTTGTTGATTATGGGAGTTGGTTAATATATATGATGTAGATCATATTTTTTTGAAAAATTATTTAGATTGAACAAGACATCTTTTACACCTATCAATAATCCATTTTGTTGCTTATTTCCACCACTATGCCCACCTTGTACGTCATGTTCAATGTTACTGTGACTTCTTTGGAATCCAGCCATTGACTAACACAAGAAAGCATAATGTGAGTCATAAAATCATATAGAGAATATCATAACACATTATTTTAAATATAAAAAACATTAGGAATAAGTTTTTTTTATTATTATCATCATATATTAAAATCCTTCAAATTGGATGGTAAAGAAAATGTGAATTATCCTAAGCATATCCCGCAGGAGTGTCGTAACCAAGAGTGCAACATGGCCCATTGTCGGGTACCAGGATACCCCTGGTCAAATTCGAAACTCATTGTCAGAGTTTTCACTCCTCAGTAGATATGTGTCAGAGCCTCCTATACCTTAGCATATCCTGACAATAATGTACTACTTGTAAATCCCACATAATATTTACATTACAATTATTTTTGGATGTTCTTCTATACTAATCTACAATGTCTTTCTTAGGGTTGTGTTTCATAATCAGAGTTTTATTTTCTAAATCTTGGTTCCATAGTTTGTACTAAACTTCCTATGATACCAATTGTAATGCTCTGACCCTAGTTACCCAGAGTCAGTGCATTATTACATAACATTGGCATGATACAAGGAATCATGTCCCGAAATACCGATCTTTTTAGTACCCTTGAAATTACTAGATACATTCATAAATTTTACATTACATTACAAAATGAAAAAACAACAACAAAATTGTCTCTATTTACTACATTCATATCGCTTAAACTATCCCTAAAAGTAATTCATAATATACTTCTCTGAATCCTAGGAAAAAATCATATAAAGCGGTCAGCTCAGATGCTCAGTAAGGATAACAATATAGATGAAACATTCATAAATAAACATGAACATTTAAAGGAAATGAAAAAGAATAAAACATAAGTATTTCAAACATAAAATTATTTATAATATAACCAATATAAATCAAATAATACCATTTAATTTTTCGCATGGATATTCTACCCATCGAATAATAACATGCAATATCAATAGCCACTTTCATAATGATGGGATGCATAATGCCAGACTTCATAACCACATAGTCAAGGCCTTGTGCCATGAATACAAATAATATGTTGTCAAGGCCTTGTTCCAAGACACTAGTTGGTCTCATGAGACCTACTAATGCATCAAGGATCTATAGAGGGCTCCACCCATCACTTACTAAGTCTAATTCATTCCTCATATGAAAATTATTAAATAAAACATAAACATTCGTATTAAAACTAGAATACAAAAAGTCAATACATTATCCATAAACCATGAATGGTATAAAAATAACGCATCCAAAGTCGAATATATCACAAAAACTTCAATACAATATGGATGATTTGTATCATAATAAATCAACCTTGATCAAAAATAATATCCTATAAAGGATGTTGACATAGTTGAAAATGGTCAGTAAAAAACATTGAGAGAAATAACCATTTTCGTGAAATCATTTCAATGTCAAATAATTTATAAAGGAAGTCATTTAAAAGATACTTTTCAATCAAAGTGTCCCATACCACTTTGGATTTTTTTAATGGAATTTACATTTTAAATCATTAATGTTAATATAAATAATTCCTTAAAACCATTTTGAAAACGTGTAAATTAATGAGAATGGTATAGAAGAATAAATTATTGAAAAATTTAAAATGATATCTTTGCCAGAGTTCCAAACCAAATGATAGATTCTTGAATACAAATAATTGTGTAAGTAAAAAAATTATAATATCATATGAATAAAGGTATTCATGATATACTTTGTCAAAGTACATTATATATATCAAATAAAAGTGAATTGGCGCATAACAACAAAGAAGTCTCAATAGAATGTACGTCGAGATGAATTCCTTTATAAAGTCTGTATCTTTTTCTTAAGGATAAATAAATGACATAATTATGTGTGAAAAATATAAATATACTAAATATTATTGGTTATTCGTTGTAAATCAATCAGAGGACATTTGCACACATTCTAGTAAAATCAACACCAATGACTTGGATGTTTAACTCAGTGAATAAAAATTGAGTTAATATTAGTCTTATAAAGTTTATATCGATGACTAAAGAATTTATAAATAGAGTTATTATATGTATCAAAAGTTTATCTAAACAAAGGGGAGTCTCAATTAATTCATAAGTAAATAAATAGTTATTTCACACATAATATTGGAGTATAATAATCAATGAAGTTTGTGTAAAACCGAATGAGTGGAAAATGAAATTGAAATTCACTTACCGATTTGGTAAATTATGAAACAAACACCACATGGAAGATTCATCATCCAATGATGATGTACATACCCATAAATTAATGTTTATTTTGAAAAAATACAATCATATGCAGAACATACTCCACACAAAAAGTAATAGTGGAAAATATCGCATGAATCTCATGGAAATAAAAGTGAGATGAAAACCCCTTACCACGTTGTAATCAATCGAGTCGTATGACCGAAAGTTAATAAGCACCAAATAAATCACAAAATTACCTGAATATAATGAGAGTCATGATAATATATATAAAATGGTAGTACACATAAAACCACATGCAATAAATAAGAGGTGAACAATGGAAATCTCACAGAATTAAAAGTGAGATAAGAAACCCCTTACATTGTACTTTTTCATGGTATAGGTTGGGTTAAACTCCATTATAATGGTGAAATAATTATTATTAAATTATTCAAGAACCAAATACATAAATATGATATCATAAATGATCTTCTAATATTTCATTGTAAATAATATATTAGTAGTATCATCGTTTTGGGTGTTAACTGATTCGTTTTCCTTCATATGTTTGGTTACGTAGGCCATGTTTGTTATGGTTATGATGTATTTTATTCATATACAGAATGATAATATAGTCATAAAAAATATTTTTAATCATAAAATTAAAATTATTCTTGAATGACTATGATGGGGAATGAATCTCATCGTGTTCATGATGACAGTAATCTGTACGTAGGCACTAGCGACAATATCATTGTATTAATGGTGAAATCATATGTAATTGGATGTTATATCATATATAGAGAATAATTATAATTTTTTATTTTTTATTTACATCAGTTATACTCATTATTTTACCCATCCAAATAGTTAAATATTTAAATAACAAACTACTCCACGACGTGGACACTGTAAGTCGTACGCATACACATATGGTGACTTTTCATTTATAAGTTGTTTAGAATAATGAATATGGCTGTACCATATTTATAATAACAAAAAATTATGTATAAGGTACTCGATTTATTATTTTCATATGGAAAAAAAATAAATTAAAGAGCAAGTGGTAGAAGAAAAGAAACTGAAATATAGTTGTCAAATTATTACCACTTCCTCAGGTGTTTCCTATAGAGTTGATCAAAAAGGCTCCATATGATGGCTTTATTATCAAAGTAAAGACTCTTGGATGATTTGAGGTAAGTTGGGAGGATATTTGTTAAGGTTTTGGCCGATCCAAATGGCATTGGAGGTGTGATATTTCGAGAAGGGGAAGTACCCTTTTATAAGAGAGGTGAGGGTCACTTTACGAAAATAGTGAAATATTATTTTATAATAAAATCAGTTTCGGTTTTTAATGGCCCCAAAATGATTCCTTTATAAGATAAGGTGGATATGGGTCGAAAAACACTCAAAAATAGGTTTTAGAAAAGTTTAGGATACCATTTTAACCATATTTTCTAGATTTAACTCTTAGTTTAATAGTTTAACTTTTACCATGTCTTCTGGTATTCTTACACATTATGGTTAATAAAATTAATCTAAACTTCAAAAATAACGTCAAGTGGTTTATTAATGACATATATAATATTTTTAATCTGTTTGGATAACCCATATATTTTTAATAATATTATATCAATCCGTAATATAGTATTTTTTTTCAAAACTCATTTATGTCAATTTTGACATTATTTAGTATTTGGTTTTTTTGAAAATCATAACAGAATGATTACTTCAAATAAAATATATTTAATCAACCCTAGAATGTCATATTAATCTAGAAAAATATTTAAATTCATTGAATTTATAAAATTTCATTTATTTAGTTATTTATAATATCAATTATTTTTATCTTTCATTAATAGGGTAATTACTGCATCATCCTTGTGTCATAAATAAATTTTATAATTTAATGTCTAAAAATTAAAATAAAATACCATTATTTAGTAAATATTTTTCGATTTATAATGAATATTTATAGTCTAATTTATCTTATGTATAACCCTATATTATAAATGGTTTAGTTATTAAGCATTGAATTTAACTCTTCTAACTCTTCTTTAAATAAAATAATAATAAATGTTCTAATCTAATCCAAGTGGACCAAAGGGGATAAAATTTTATTCCTAAGGAATGTTTTGTCTAATTACACATTCTCAATTGAATTAGGACATGTGTTAGGATAATTATAATGTCATTTTTACCCTTAATTCCCCTATTAACTTTTAAAAGTGGTTAATAAAAGTCAAACGATACTATTCACTTCAAATTATTTTTATCTTATTGAACCAAATTTTACTTACTAATTTCAACCGTCTATCTCGTAATTTTAAAATTAAAATCACAGAAGTGGTAAAATTTAGTTTTATGAAAATTTGCAAATGCTTATAGAAGTTGGGTAAAAGATGATAAAAAGTTCAATAAACTTTTATACATATAATTTTATTGTAAAATTACTTAAATGAATTAAATTTAACTTATATAAGTATTATATATCTATTTTGACTTAAACTAAATATAAATAATATAAATAATTATTTAAATAAAATGTCAGTATTAAACTATAACACAATGTTTTTCACTATTCATACAAAATAGAATGTTTTCAGAAAAATACCAAAATTTATCCCTAATATAATTCTGGTATTATGAATTAAAAAATGAATTCCTTTTTACTAAATTAAAATCATTGACGTTTCATTAATTGATTTAAACTTAATTCCCGTTGTCAAAACCGAAAAGCGGGTTTTTAAAAAGTAAAAACTATCAAAAGATTGACATGTGTTTATGTCAAATTTAAATGTGAAATAACTTATGATGACCTATACTGTATTAAAGGATAAATATATAATCTAATTATACATAAAACCCATTAAAACTCATAATCTATCCCTATAAGTTATTTTTATTAAAAAAGTTGTTTTCAATTAAAATGTAGTGTCTTTCAGTATTCATTAAAATATGAAAGTTATCAGAAAAGTACCAAAAAATTATTCAAAATAAATTTTTATTTCACGATTCTAAAGAGGAATTGAATTTAATTAAATTGAATATATAAAATTGTTAAATATGGGTTTTAAATATTGTTTTCCATTATAAGGTATTAAAATTTCATTTTTTGAACAATAGTTATTTAATCTGAAAAAATGAATTTTGTTCTTATATCATGTATGAGAAACAGATAATATGGATTATAAAATTTTATGGATTATATAAAATTAAAAATTATGTTCATACTATTCATAACCGCTTTTGAATGACTAGTTTGGTATGTCATGGTGTACTCAACATGGAGTTGGGTGTAGCGCAAGCTATTGTATTACTATAAAGAAAATAATTAACTATGAAATCATTGGGTGTTATAGAATATTAATATATGTATATTATCCAAAATATCCTTATTCAATTATACCATGAATTCTATACATTTTCATGTTTTAAATCATATAAATCCATATTTTTAAATATTAAACACCGAAATATTTCCACCCATATATTCTATCTCCATATAATCTTTCAAAGAATCATTGATGTTCAATTGAATAGACGAGTCATTAATTTTTTTGTAAATATAATCTTGTATATAACTAATTATGATTTACATATACATCCTTTTTATATCAAGGAATATTTTCTCCCTTTCAATACAAATCAAGGATAAGGTATACTAATCCTTTCTAACAAGGGAATCACACGCCCTATTTTCTTTCACAAGATTATATTATATTTACTATCAAATAACATATGATCAATTATAAAAATGTCCAATTATTAACGATGAAATAATTTTGTTTGAAATATTATTTATTAATTTATAGTAAATTTATATACAACACTTCTAACTAAAAATATAATTCCTCAAAATATTAAAATTAAATATCACCATTTGTAAATCCACATCATGAATCTAGTAATTTTCCTAATGGATCATAAATTTACAATAGGAAAAATATATTACCTTCTCATTTCTCATAATAATATAACCCAAAATATTCATTTGTGAATCATTGTATATCACATACCGTTCTACACAATAGTTTTTTCATGAACCAACTTCACTAAAGCCTGTAATGATATAGATGTGGAGATGAGTGTGGTGCTCAAATCCAACCTTCAATAGTCCATGGGAAAGCATACAACCCAATGGGTACTGCTCCCACAAATGAGAGGCATTAAAATAATTAATTAATTGGAAAATATTTCTGACCAGTAATCAACTTCATATATTTTATGCAATGTAGAAAATTTACATACCCAAACCATTTACATGTTTCAATGAATGTAATAAAATAAGGAAATGCAAGAAAAATCACCACGAATCCACTCAATCCTTTGAAATAGAACCATCCCCAAATATACCTTGAAATAACAAGAAAAACAACATAAAAAATTTATATGGGTGGGATCTTGGGAGTAGTTATTAGGATCAGTTTTATAGTAAGTTTTTTATCCACGTGTTATAATTACATAGAAATATACATAAGTGTGGTCAACTAAGTATGAACATAGGATATACAAGTGTATAGACTACTATAGTAAATTATTTTAGAAATTAACATATGTCCATTGAATTACATATCCATAATCATTAAATGTTTTTATTATAATTATAACATTATATTAATTTACATCTAGGATAAATAATATTGGATTCTACCCTGTTTTTATAAGAATATATAATCTAATGAAGAGGTATAAAGAAAAATTGCTACTCTTTGTGTAATAAAAATAATTAATAATATCATCCACATTATCGCATTACAACTACCAAATAATTATAACCACAACCACATCACAAACACAACGACATCACCATCACCACAATCTCATAACTTTTATATCCACATCATTACATCATCATCTCTTCAACTCATTCTATATCTTAGTTTCATCACAACTCAATAACCTAAAATAATGAAACTCTATCACAACCCAAAATATGTGTACATGTCTTAACCAAAATCCATTATAACCCATAAATAGATTCACCTATTATAATGATGACATATTACATCATTCACACACATATATATAAACTTTATAAATTAAAACCCATTTATATATATAAATTAATGTCACAGCCATAACTTTTTACATCATATAAGGAATAAAAACATTGATAAACTTTATCCAAAACTGCATGTGTGTAGTTAAAATATGACTTAATATATTATATATCCGAAAATAGACTCATATTTGAATTTGATTATAGACTGGATGTACGTTAACATAACATCTCACACAACCATTCCTAAAATTGAAGACGCATTAATAATTTGTTAATTTTTTCGTAATCACCTTTTAAATTATGTTTATGGGGAACCATTTATTACTTATAGGACCAAGTGACCAGGCCCATATATGTCCGTTGATGGGTTAGAAATCCCACCCTAAATGATATTTTAATATTTTAAACTCCAAATTGGCCAATATAAAATGAGACAAAGCAGGAAATCCCCATTCTGGACAACATAGGTCATGTTACTGGTGGAAAATAAAAACCCTCTATTCATCAAAATTTGATATGCATTGTTAGTGGTTAATTATTTTTCTAACCTCTTAGAGTAATTCTCAATAGTATCTGACCAGAATACGATTTTTTCCATCTTGTGTCTCCCTCTATGCTACCCCTTGGTGATTCACGTGAACAAGTCATCATGGATATTTTTCCAAAATCCTGAGTTGAACACCATCATCACCAATGGAGGGCCCTCCATCCAATGATTTTGTAGTAGAAACCCTAGAGATAACGCATGCCATCTATGTGGATAATCTCATCATCTAACACACAGTGGAGACAAATGAACCTCCTACCTCCAGAAGACCACTATTGATCCACTCCTACCATCCACCCACAACGACACCCCCACCCACCTATGAGGCCCACATAATGAATTCATGGACCACTATATAGACCAACCTAAATCAATGAAAAACTCCAAAAAAATTATATTGGGAATCAAAACCATGCTTTATTATAGGATTACAGGGTTTCATTTCCTCTTGGATAAAAATAAATAAACAATCAAATAAAAAATAAATTATTCAAAAACACATAAAATAGTAGAAAATAAATCATCATAATATATTATAATGAAATAGAATTAATACATTAGTAAAGAAAGTAACCACGTCATGAATGATATCACTACCAGATATTAATAAATTATCCCAACTAATTTTTAGATTATACATAAATTAAATGGTTACTATATTGAAATAAATTTTCAAATCATACCCATCTAAATATCATCAACTAGACCATAAACCTAACGAAACATTAACCCAACCAACACAGATTCCCCTAGAAGGAACACTGTATTATTATTCTAACCTCTATATCCTCACAATAAAACCTTATGAATTCAACTTAGAAAGGGGATAGACATGCAAAGAAGTGAGTTCTCAAAAGATGAAAAATATATACCCTATCTCAACTCAGAAATATAAGCATACGTTAAAAATGAAAACATATATAAATTAATGCATATGTAAATTTAATATACAATTTCTCTCAAATATTTCCTTACATATCTAAAATTACAAATTTAATAATCTCACTCATTAAAGACCCACTCCCAACTCAATAATAATCTAAATTTCATCACATTGAAAATTAGTCTAATCACTCAATATTAATTATAGTTTCTATTTCTTAATTCCATTTCCAATTATACTTACTATATAACATGTGATGACACATAGTTACTATAACACAAATATATTCATTAATTATTATAGTAACCTGAAATAATGATAATATTATTCATATAACAAAATTAATGTATGTATAAAATGAACTACGATAACTACATCATGATTAAATTAAATCGATATTAAATATAAATTCACAAATTAACATAAAAAGAATCCTTCCACCATATCAAAGAAAAAATATTGAGCCCTATAAATGTGTTTTAAATGAAATTCAAAATTTAAATTGGAACACATTCACCTTGACCATATACTCTCCACCATGAAAAAAGTAAGAGTATACTATTTCAAAAAAAATTATGTTAAAAAACATAAAGATTATAAAATGTTGGATTTGTATTATAATTCAAAACTAATTTGACTTAATGGGAGTGTTTCAATTAGGAATAATGATGATTCATTAAAGGACTTATTTTTTATGTGGATATTAATCGATGATGTTTAGTATCATTGTTCCAAAGGGATAAAAATTAATGGGATTTAGGGTTAAACAAAAATATATCATAATGTTTTCATATAATACCATGTATTATATATTTTTTAAGATAATATAAATTCATTGAAATACCCAACATCAAATAATTTGACCACTTCCGCATCATGAGAACTAATTTTATACTCCCATGGATTGTGAGGATATACCACATATCTACTTCACATATAACAACATTAATAAATTCACCTACATCATGTATAAATACTAATGTAACATTAGATGGAGGATAATTAGGAAACACAAGAAGGAATGGATGAAAATAAATATCGTATTTAAAATCCTAGTGGGTATACCACATTTTCTTATAATAGAAGACAATCATCTTGAATTTATAATAAAAGAAAAATAGGTTCATAGAATCGTGCAGAATTTAAAACATAGCATATTATCTATCTATATCTCTTTATATATTTTGATGTAATTGAAGGAGGTCATGACATATTTAGTTATCACTATGTCATGAAATTTTAAAAAAAACAAATCGTAGTGTGCAACTTGAAGCGATAATGTAAATTATGTTGTTGATTATAATAGGCTATAAATTGAAAATTTCTCTTTCAATTGTAAAATAAAACTAATAATTGAATAAGAAAGATATTTTGGAAAAGAATTTATATAATATATATTAATATATATGAATTTTAGAGAATATATAATATATTTTTATGATTAGAAATTTATTTTCAATTCAGAAAATAATAAAACTTATGAAATATATTAATAAGTAACACTATATTTTTTAACTAAACTAAATGGTAAATGTTTTTTTCTAATGAAAAATATTTTATAAATTAAATTAATTCCTTATGTATCAATCATATCAATTAATAGAGAATTTAACCAATATATATATATATATTCATTTTTTAACGTAATTCCAATATATGTGATTATTCTAAACACATAAGGTTTATTCCCTTTAATAAATCATTATGTATGATATTTCAAAATACAGAATATTTTTTTCCTCTAACATAAATCTATATGTAATATTTTATCAAACCCACTATAATTAGAAATATTTATTACATAGAAAAATTTATAATATGTTATTTTTCTTCAACAATGAAATTTATATTCATGAAATTTGTCCTATATATAGGTTTTAATACATTGATTCAAATCACGTAAAATATAAAAAATACCCAACTTCATCCCCTATTTATAGTAATTAAAATATAATTCCCAATATTTCACTAATACTATAGATAATTAAAATGAAATTGTTTAAAAAAATATGGGACCTTATATTATATACTATTTGTAAAAATTTTGGGTTTTCATTTGTCGAAATTTTATATGAAGGACATATAAAGGATGTTATAATGTCATGATAATGGCTATGGTATTTATGGGAGAATCATGAAAAAGATATGATATTTTTAAAAAAAGATATAAGTTACATCGTGACATCATAGATTACATCCTGAAAAGAGTTTCTATGATGTCAAAATGGTACATTATTCCCTATATACATAATATTATTTGGGGTAATACATAAACGTATTTTAAATATTACAAGTGGTTTTATATTTTTTTTCACGAAAAATAATATCAGTGGTACCAGCATGTCTTTGGTCATGTCTTGTCCAGACTATGTTAGAGGATCCAATTTTAAAGGTCGTCATCATAGGGAAAAGGCATTCCATGATAACAACTCTTGAAAATTAGGCTTCAGATTATTGAAAAATATCATGCATTTATGTTATGGTTGGAAGAATCATATCATTAATGGATTCAAGGATGGAAATATAGAAGTTTCCATGGATTCATTAGGGTTTATTATTATAGTTATGAGGATAAAACATTGGATTATTTCTTTTTTAATGAATGAGGAATAAATTCCTCACACTACTGATTTATGTCCACCCCATGATGGTTTATAGAAATAGTTTTGTGATTCAATTATTCTTCAATTCTCACTTATATAATAGAGATTCACTCCAGGGAGACTATGTAAACTAGAGATAGTATTTTTGGAATATTTATGACCATTCCACAGAGGGGAGAGTCTATTCATGATTCAAAATTCATAAGAAAATTAAATATGTATTCACAGATCAAGGTTTTCAGGTGGGATATGTGAAAATTATAGATTGAAGAATACATTACATGATAAAAAAATTCAAACCATATATGTGCCTATGGGGGAAAGAATACACTCTGATGGTGATATTTACTTGGTGAAAAATTTGAGTTACTAGAACTGTTGAATCACATTTACTACCATTCATGAGGGAATTAATGGAAATAAATTAAAAATATTGATTTTGTTTTTAAAAGGGTTTTTAGATGAATTTTATCATCTAAAATATGGTGAATTAATGATCATTTATTTGGGTAATCTAGTTATTCTCAAATGATATGTGATATATTATTCAATCAATTATAGAGAATAAAAGATCATTGATCTTTACATATATAAAATAAAACTACGGAGAACAAATAAGGATTTATAGAGTATCACTACAATTTTATAATAGGATTATTTCATTGGTCATCTCACTGTGGTTTATAGAGTTCATTAGTCAAAGAATATAGATTAGAAAAATACACCCATGATAGTGTAAACTCACTCATCATTCATAAATATCAAGGAAATTATACTTGTAGTAGAAGTGACTTATTCAATATGTTATGGTTAGTTAGTCATTTATTCTATGATGGTTTTAAACCTATAGGGTGAATTTGAGTGCTCTAAAATTTATGAATAAGTAGTAAAATTATTATTTTTGGTTCCTATGACAACATCATTGCATTCTGATCAGATTATAATAATTTATGTGATCTAATTATATTTCGTGCGTCCCTGTATTATATTTATTATCACTATACATTAATTGTGAGGGATATGGGTGTTCATATTAATAAGGGAACAAAAACATCATATATGGATATTTTCAATACATATGCATTCCTTGATACACACACTTAGTGTATTTAAATTACCTAGGATCTAAAAGATCTATCAATGCTAAATCATCATGGTTGAGTTAGAGAAAATATTTGTATCAACTATAATAGTTTATGTTGGAGTATTCTCTCTAAAATTAGATGGTAGTAGTATTTAAATTTAATGGGATTATATTTCTCAATGATAACCATATTTTACGATAAATGAACCTCATAAAACACTAATTTTTGATATTTGAGAGTGGATTTATAGAACAGTTCCATATATATGATATCTTCTAGAATAGGGAGAAGAGAATTAACAAAAAATGGTTTATGGAAGAATTATGTTGTTTATTAAAGAGTGAACACATTATGAGGTGCATTATAAATTTTTATATGAAAGAAGTTGATGTTGTTTAAATCCTCATGTGTTATATGTGAAAAAATCTAAAAAACCTATATAGGTGATTCCAAAGTACATGAAGAAAGATTTTACATAATGTTGATTAAGTATGAGTATTTCTGGATGCACATGAATGCTTTTTAATGAATTATCTAATCATATGAACATCATTATAGATTAAATGAATTGAATTATAGAAATGTTTGATGTTATCACATTAATTAAGGGGATTATGAAAATATTATCACCTTGAATCAAGGTGAAGGGATCATTGCCTATTGAAAACAACCCATGTTATGTGATTCTGAAGAGCCTTATCAACACATAAATTGAATAAAAATATGTGAAAAAATGAAAAATAGTCTTTCAAAAAAAAATTGATTTATCCAGAACTATAATTCAAGGTGACCGAGAGAATCATATTTGGAGATGATCCAAAATAAAGGAGATGTATGAGGTGATGTCATTACATTACTCAAACCCAAATAGTGTAAATGAAGATTAAAAGGATATATTCCAAAATTATTATTTTACTATTGAATAAATTTTCCTCTCACAGAAAAAGTTCCCAAAGAAAATTGGAAATAATGATGAAGATAAATAAAAATTACACTAATGGTGTAAATGGAAGGACAAATAAAAAATATTTTTGAAATGAGTTTTATTTTATAAGATGATGTTACCACATATGAAATTGATGTATGAAATATTAATTATTATAAATTCCTCAGTTAGAATGTTCTTTTGGATTAAAAAACCATAATTGGAGGTTGAAGACAATGAAATGGATGAAGCAACGGAAGGAGTTGAACAAAAGATTTAATTAGATACTACTGATAAAAAATTTATTTTTTAATGGATAAATTGAATACTGTAAATTGTTCATTAATTAATTATAGTCTATATGTATAGTATTATGAATAACAAATATATGTCTTGAAATCAGAACTTGTACAATTCAGATAAATTGTTTTTCAGAAAATAAAGAGGTAAATTGACCTTTGGGTAAAAATTTAAGTGTAGGACTAGATAAATGACAAAATAACCAATTCAATGAAAGATCATGTCAAAATTATTGGGGAAGATGTAGTAGAATTATTTTATAGGTGTTTAAATATAGATGATCATGAAGTTCATCTAACACTTATCATGGTTTTCCAAAGTTTTATTTTAGGGGATATTTAGAAATAGAAGGATGATTATAAGGATTCAATAGATTCTATGTACACTTTAACATCAGTATAGTAGTTTAAATGTATGGAAATATCTGTTGGGGAATCGATCATAATCAAAATCTAGTAATTTTTAATGAAAAAACACATGCACCCACATCATATAAGAAAACCAATTTGTGTTGTTCCTAATAGACCAAAAATTCCATAAGAAAATAATAATGTCTTTATATAATAAACTGTGAATCCATTTTTATTATTGTAGAAATATAGGGAATAAATAATATTTTTGTTCCATGGATAAGAAATTTATGGTATAGTGGCCCATTATTTTCATACATAAATCTTATATCTATTTAGTTTAATATACAATAGACTTTAAAAATACATGTCTCGGGGTCATGAAGGTTTAGTTTCATTGGAGAATAGATACACAATAATCTTATTTCATGAATTATATTAAAAATATCCAATAACAAACTTCTCATTTATTAAAATTCATAGTCAAACTCTACATAAAAATTTCTTTTATAACCTAAGGATATGAAACATAAAAAATATTGATCTAATATTCTCAGAAAGGGTAATCAGTGGATAAATCGATTTTTAATCACAAGAAGGTAGAAGATATTCATGAGGGTATGAAATGATGAAAAAAATACGTGGATCATACCAAATCATTCAAATAACCTAATCATAAGACAAGGAATAAAACATCATATTTTCCAATAAATTTAATATGACTGCTAAATCATTATAAATCAATCACTAACCGTGGTTTTATATCATATAATTGTACACAAGTACAAAAAAAAATTTTAAGTCGGTTTTTTTCTTTTTAACGTCGGTTTTTAGGCAACTTTATTGCAAGCAACAGTAAATATATGTTTTTTATGTCGTTTATTTAATAACCAATGTAAAAAATTTTGTTCTATGGTTTTTAACATCGGTTTTTGAAAAATCCACTTGAAATACATTCTGAAAATGGCGTTTAAAAGGCATTTTTTATGTCAGTTATTTAATAAATAACATTAAATGTTATTTTTAACATCGTTTATTAAATAAACGACGTAAAAAATGTTTAAAATCTTGTATAAAATTTCATAAAATTTCATTTGACAGGTCATAGAGCTCAAACAGATTTACGGATCAAAAGTTATGACCATTAGAAGTTTAATATTTTTTTTTGTGGAAAGATTGAGTGAGCCAACCGTAGCTTCATCTTAGAAATAATTTTTGAATCCGTAGGGGGATTTTTAGTTTTACCATGATATAAAGAATCGTAAATAATTATATGAAATTAATAATCATCAAATGGTATATCAGTTAAGAAAATTACTTATACAAAATATAAATCATGGGAAAATAATTACAAATACCATGACACGGTCATGAAAATAAGAAATTATTTATTCAAGTGGAAGATCAAACAAGTTGATTCAGTGGAATGATGATGGTTTAACAAAATTATTGTAAAATTCCATATCAATTAATAAAACAAATTATAAAAACCCTAAATCTTGGATATATGATTACACATACCTTGACGAGATCGTGAAAAGAAGAAATAATTGATTCACATTGATGATCAAAATAGTCGATTTGGGGAAATGATAATTGTTAAAATAAATAATCATTAAATTATGATATGTGTATAGTGGAAACATATAATTGATATTCTAAGAGAAAATTTGGAATTAAAAATTTTAGGCGGTAATTCAAAATTTCGATGTCGTGATGTAAAAAAATTGAAATTTTGCATTCGCGTGATGTTAAAATAATCATTCATGATGGTTTTATGATAACCGACATGGAAAGATATTAGAATTTTCACTTATTTTTTACGTCTGTTATAATAAATCCGACATGAAAAATTAAGCTTCACCACTTTTTAACGTCGGTTATCATAAAACTGCCGTGAAAAATCGATTTTCATGACTTTTTCACATCTACTATTTAATAACCGACGTTAAAATGTATATTTCATGTCATTTTTTAAATAACTGATGATAAAAAAGATTACAAAAATTTATTTTATTTTCCAAGATTTAATTTGATAGGTCACGGAGCTCAAAAAGTGTTACGGATTAAAAGTTATGGCCTTCAGAAGTTGATCATCTCTAAACGATGTCTTAAGAAAGTCCAACTTTTGAAGGCCATAACTTTTTATCCGTAACTCTGTTTGAGCTATGTGACCTGTCAAATTAAATATTGAGAAATGAACTACATTTCTGTATACATTTTAAAAGTCAGTTATTTAATAACCGACGTGAAAAATACATTTTAACGTCTTTTATAAAATAAACGACTTGAAAAGGTCATGGAAATGGATTTTACACGTTGATTTTATAATAAACGACGTAAAAATCAATCAAAAATTTTAATATAATTTCATTGAAATTAATTTTTCATGTTTTTTATTAAATAACCGATGTGGAGGAGTGATGTACATTGATTTTTCACGTCGGTAATTATATAACCATCGTGAAAAATTTGATAAAATTGATTTTTCACGTCCATTGTATATAACCGACATGAAAAATCATCAAAAATGTATTATTACATCGGTTATATAATAACCAACGTGAAAAATTTATTTTTATATATTTTTACGTCGGTTCTAAAAAACCAATGTGAAAAAGTGGGACGTAAAAAAAGGTTTTTGTACTAGTGGTTACAATATCATAATTATAAATTTTTTTCATACATAAAATTTTACTACCAAGGCCACCAAATAATAGTGGATCAATAATACCAACCCATTTCCAATAACATAACGGATCATGCATCATCACCTATTTTTCATAGTGGATCAAGAAGAATAAGATATTTAAGATATTCGATCAAGCACATTATCATGTTTCCCTTAGTAGATCAAGAACATCATCTTGTTTCCCATAATTATAACATGATATACAAAACCATATCCAATGAATTGGAGGTAGATATAGGTATAACCCATCACATAATCTATATTTTTATGTACAATAATTTCATAAAAAATTTATCCTATCATAGCCTTTGGAATGTAAATTGATTTCATGAACATTAAAACATAGTATAACTTGTGGGAAGGAAATGGGTTTCATAAAAAAAATTTATAATATTCATAAACATAAGCCATCCCAATAAATAAGAATGATGTTAAAATTTCATCAAATCCATATTAATTCATAACTTATACCAAAGGATTTTGTCGTAGATGAAAAATATTTCCAAAAAATAATTAAAACATTCTTGTGTTAAATATAATTTCCATATTGAAAACATTTATTTAAAATATAAAAAAATTTAAAACATTAAGGATAATATTTTTATCCAAAATAACCTTGAAAAGTGTTAATGTAATATTCAAAAAATTTAGTGGTAATTGTTGTGTAAAATTAAATTCTTTCATTAAAAGTTAAAATAAAAATTCCTTTCACAATTTCAGTAAAAGGTCTAAACTATCTCAATAATAAATTGACAAGGAGATATATTTTAAAAAAATTTAAAACTTATATTTTAACAATTTCTTTAAATAGTAAATTTAGAATAGAAAACAAGTTCCTTTAATTAAATTTAAGGAAACATGGACGTTGGTGAAAAATGATTTTCGATTGAAAAGATAAATAAATTTTTTTGTCCCTACGAAGATTAAAATGATAAGAAAACATTTATTTTCAATGAATTAAAATAATAGATGTATTTTTAGGAGTTCTATGAGATTTAGATATTATTTTTTAGTTATCATAATCATAATCATAATATTCTTAATAAAGAATGAGAATATATCAAAAAACCATACCATATCATTGACTCTGAATCACAAACCCCATTATTGAATGAAAACATATGTATTTTTAAATACCAATAACATTTATAATAATAATAATAATAATATAAATTAATTGTCATTATATGCATCACAGAAAAGAAACAAGTGGTGAATGTGGCTTCTATCTCCCAGAAATAAATGAGAAACTAGTAATTATTTTCCTACTTTGGTAAATTTGAATCATAAAACCCATTAAATAGTAACATTAAATAAAACATTAAATATCATTAGAATAAATAAATTCGTGATATTACATCTTATGTCATAATTATATATTCCACACAAATCAAATAGGTGGTTAATGGGCTATATGTGTTTCGAAAATGAAACATATAATAGAAATCCATTAACTTAAGTCTCAACTACCTACAAACCTGTTCAAACCTCATGTATAATAAATATATTTTTATTATAAATCTATAATATATGAATAATCATATGTATCATATCAGATACAATTTAATTATGAATTTTTATTATCTTTTTATTAGATATTCCTTGTTGAAATCATGTTTCAGGTAATTACTACTTCATTTTCATGTATATTTTGGTTTTGTAGTTTTGGTCAATATAATATGATCAAGGATACATAATTTTAATAATAATAAACATGAAATAAATATAATATTCATTCATTATTTACATATTTAGAGTCTTTGATAAATGTTAGAGATATAAAATGAGTTACACTGTTCACAGAGACGTTATGACTTATGTACACATAAATAATGATTTCATTTTATCGATGGATGGAACGAAATACAATTGAATATTAATATACATTACAAGAATGTTTTTTATTTCATATATTTTCATTTAATATATACTTACTACCATACATGTAAAATTAAATAAATAACTTACTACATATTTTGGTGGTGGCGGTAGTCCACATGTATGCACAAGTGACATTATCATTTTTCTACATATTAGATGGATATAAGGCTGATGTGATATTATTTTTAAATAAGTATACAAATTTCATAAATATCACATAGATATAATAAATAAATTACCATATCTATTCAAAATAAGAAGTGAAGGAAAATGAATTACATCAGTTCGCAGGGAAGCAGTCTATCGTGGACATGATCGACAGTTTTGTTTCACATTTAATGAAAGAGGGGATAAATATCTATGATGAAAATATAATAATAAAATATCAACATGTGGGATATATTTCTCTTATTATTCCACCATGTTTAAATAATAAATTATAGATTTTGGAGAAGAAAGAAAATTATTTCTCATAGTCAAGTGAAATTACTCTTCTTTTGAGATCCTCATTAAGTTTACACCTAAAGCATTAATAAAAGGTTTTCCTAATATAAATAATAAATTTAATAAATTGGTATGTAATTAATTTAATTATTTGGAATATGAGAGCTGAACCAAAATTCATTATGAGTGTGAAGTGGATCAGAGAGGGGATTTTATTTTATAAGTAGAGAAGGTAACCCACTTGGAAACTTCTTTGAAACATCAAAAAATAATCCAAAATGATAAAGAAATTATAAAATCAAAATACTTCAAAATTACTATATTTTAAAAAATTGGATATTGTAAGGTTGAAATAATTTCATCAAGTATTATTTAGAAATAATTTATTGTCAAATATAACCTTATATTTTTAGTTATCCCCAGGTCAACCCATTTTATTCTTAAATAAGATAATTATTTCTTATTATTAACACTATAAAATAAAAATACTATTTTGAACTTGTTAAATAATATTTTTTATTATTAATAAAAATAATTTATCCATTTTTTACAAATTAAACTCAATGATGTTGGATAGTATAATTTAATATTAAACACAAAGACATAATGAACAAATAAGTTTCCAAATAAATGGATTTCAAATGTATAAAAATTTTGTATATAAAAATTTAAATGAAATTAATTTCATGCACATAAATTGAATTAATTATAATATACTTTTACTAATTATAAAATTAATATTATTTTCCTATTGAATTTTAATTATAATTATATTAAACAAAAATGATGTTTTCAATAAATGTCATAATTTTTCACAATTCATTGAAAATTTTATCTCCTTAGAAATTTAAGAGAAATTCACTCTAACATAATTATGAAATGGTGACATTAAATATAAAATTGAATTTTTTTAAAAACAAGTTATGAAATTATTTAATATAATTACCATATATCATAACAAATAGTAATGAAATGATTTTTGAGGAAATTTTATTTTTCAATCATAAAAATAATGTACTAGAAAATATATTTTATTTATTTGAAAATATTATAAGTAATTTTAATCATTTTATATTCTTATTAATTCCACCAAATTTAATGGAAATATTATTATAACCATATTTAAATAATATTAATATATCTATATTGTGGGATGTTAAAACATAATGTTGCATGTAACACAATATATCAATGAAATTAATATTTTTTAATATATATATAAATATATATCCTAATAAATAATGGTAATAAATTATAAAACCCTTAAAATTAATTTCACCCTCCAAATTATTCACTTTTATTAAAAAAATGAGGATGTTTATTCCTTATCAAATAGATAGGTTCCCATGTAGCATCGTCAAGTTGGAATTTTCTCCGTAAAACCATGAATATGTGAGTGGTCTAATCTCATAGAACTTTATATCTATGATTTGGAATCCCCAAATGGTTGAATTTATAGGAAATCTATTATTCACTAGTAAACCTATGATTTTCTTATGTTTGAAAGATCATATTTGTATTTATTAGGATTGATTCATGGAACACATATTTGAAATGAGAGAAGTTTGGTGGGAGTTACAACTAAAAAGAAACCATCCCTAGTTGATCATGAATCTATAAATGTATAATAATCCTTAGAAAGTTGATTCCATTTTTTTAAAATATTATAACCTTCTTCCTTAAATAATTTCATAGAAACAGATTCTCACAAACATCATACTTCATATCAAATGAATTATTTTTAAGATAAAATTTTTATCGACTCTGATTTTTTTGGATGTGTTGTTGAATAGATTTGAATTTTTTAACTCATTAACCACATACATTAGTACCCAATAGATTTAAATCTCTAACATCATACCAAAACACAGTAGTTATACCTTTCATTCTATAGTGGGATTCACAAGGACACATCTGAATGCTTGAGAGAAAGAAATTAGCATAATAAAACTCAACAAGAGGGACGTTTTTATCAATACCACCATTAAAATCCACAGGACAAGATTAAATAATTAAATATAGTGTATTAAATGTTCTATAAATTTAACCATCTATCTATTAAAAATACACAGTGTTGAAGCATAGCTTCATATCCATGGATTACTGATGACTTCTCCAAAACATCGGGAAAAAACATAGATCCCATTCAAATTTTATAGAATATAGTAATCCATTAAACCTTAACACTTACTTAATGTATATCTCAGAATATTTTTCTAGAGTTAAAGTTACACCTATATTTATTAAGAGTGATTTATTTTTTAGGTGATTTACTTTAAACCATATATAATTATATTGACTAGATTGGGGGGGGGGGGGGGGGGTTTGATGGAAAATTCAATGGTGATATTTTCCCAATTAAATTC
Organism: Viscum album; assembly: GCA_963277665.1. Classification (NCBI taxonomy): domain Eukaryota; kingdom Viridiplantae; phylum Streptophyta; class Magnoliopsida; order Santalales; family Viscaceae; genus Viscum; species Viscum album. Next base: position 692,610,887 of record OY728132.1, on the reverse strand, counting down.
TAGTATGGGAAATGGTTTCAAAATCAACTTAGTATTTTCTATCTCATCCTTAACATAATTAAATACCAAGAACTAAGATACAGTCACTACAATATCTCTCTTCACGTCATCCCACAAGAAAATAAATTCATATAATCAAACATATTTATACATCCTATATGAGTATAGAGTAAAGAAATATGTTCCTACTCTAACAAATATTTATTTGAATATGGTATGGATGGACCACATTAATGGTTTATAAACCTTCTCAATCTATCATGATAATTTTGAAACATATGAACAATTTTAACTTACTTCTTCTTGAATACATCTTCCTTCGATGCCTCTTTAATCATTATTTGGATTTATTGTTGAAAAATAATTTGAGAATGAATGTATTTCTCTAATAATGTCAGTATTTAAAAATCCATCCTTTATTAATCAATAAACAATTGATATTTTTATCCAAATCATATATAAGCTAACATGATCTTTTTGACTCAATGTATCACCCACATTGTTCGCTTTCGTAGGGGGTAATTTATTAAGCAGTCATAATTATTAGTTATCTTCAACTATCATTATTGAAACAAATTCAACACATTATATATTAATATATAATTAAAAAATTAGGATTAATATATATATATATCAAAAATTTATCTATTAATATAATTCCTCCATATTTTTTGTAAAAAGTTTACCTTAGTTAACTGTAAATATGAATTTGGTGTATTTTTATCCAACACATTCGATTTTCATGAGGCATAATATATAACCACATCATCATTCATTTTAATTCATCCCAATCAATTCTTTGATACATCACTATAGATATCAAACCATTACCCACTATAGGGTAGTGTAAAAATAAGTTGACTGACTAACCATTTTTAGGTCCTTGACATTTTCCACGCATTAATCTATCCTGAGGAACTTGTCTCCCTTATGTGATAAATTTTTGAGTGAATTTTATATTCATGAGAAATTCACCACAAATCATTAATAATATATAACAAAACCAAAAAAATACTGATTAGTCACTATTGTTTGCATGATCCAATATTCAAAAGCGTCTTTATAGAGACTCTTCATTCTCTTACAATACTATTACATCATTATAAAAATAAACAACATAAAAGTGTTACACATAAAGGATTAGAAGGATTAGTGTCTTGGGAAAACTAGGAACAAACAAAACATTTACAACATCATACATAAACATTTATTTAATTTCTTCTTATCAAGTTTCATTTTGTAACTTGAACTCTCCTTAGTACATGTAGTCACCTGAGTATATAAATCAAAAAGTGGTGATATAAATTCCCAGTAATAGGATAGATTTGAACAATATAACAGTTGGGGAGAATAATCATAACATAGAAAAAGGATCATGAACTTGAGAGGAAGAATTAATAAAATTTTTAGCAATTCATAAAGATGATACATGATGTCTTAGTGGTTAACTACCACACATACTTCTGAAAAAAATATATCATCTTGTTCACACATCATTTTACGTTATGTCATGACATTCATCAAATTACCCAATGCATTGGAGCACTGTATAATTCCAGGCGCACTCGTCACATAATAACATTATAATTATCATGTATGACACCAAGAACCTATATAAATAATTAACATTACTAACCCATATAAGGGAATTGTTTTCATCTCATAAGAACACATTAATAAACTGTGGGTTCCTAAAATAATGAGGGAATAATATTCATGGGACAGTAACCATCAGCCTTGAGTGATAAGTAAAAGTTATGTTTTTGAAAGAAGTGTTCTTTTAGAAAACATTTCATTGGCTTAAACTTTTTTAGAAAACATTTACTTTCTATAAATTTTAATATAATGAAGAAAAAAATATTTTTTAGGATTTACTATAACAAAAATGGAGTGGAAGAGGGATAACCTGAAGAATGAATGTTGGGTTCAATAATTTCACCTTACCTTGTATCTGAATGATTTCTTCCCTTTAATGTCCTATATAACAACATTAGATTCATTAAGTAACCATTCCAAAACCATGTGTACATGAATATGGTTCATTTTGGTTTCATTAAGTTATTTTATGGCCCTTTGGATGTGTTATTGAGTTTAAAAACACTATTTGGGAATATTCATTTTTATGTTTTTCTTGAGCGGTTCACATTTATTCATAATTGGATGTTCATATAGAGCAAGGATAAACAACCAAAACTAATATAAAATGTTATTAATTATCCTCCAATATTTTAAATTATCTTATAAATGATTATATTATATACCATTATGATGAATCATTAGATAGGATCTTAATGACTATCATTTGGGTTGAGTCAATGGTTTCTCATCCTCAACAAACTTGTTTCTTTTAATTATTTAGTAATATGTACTCATGTTTGTTACATAAAAATAAATATGACATAATAAATATAAAATATTCTGTTTCATCCATAAAAATGGTTTCATAACCTGATCTGAAGGAGGTATTGGAAAAAACAAAACATGTCATTCTTGAAGGTGATAAATTAACACCTCATGAAAAATGTTTTTCGTTCAAAAATAAAACGAATCTGAGAAGGTGGTTGAATTATATAATATCCCATTAGTATCATAAAATTATGGTATATGTATTATTATAGGGTTACCATTCCTTTTTTATGATTAAAGGTTGGGATAGAATAAGAAAATAACTCGGAATTGAAAGGAAATTAAAGGGATGGAGAGAGAGGAATAACCTCTTCTATCCTCCGCTTGAGATCCACCTTAAAGAAGCTATTATTGGTCCCTTGATGAGATCGTAAGCTCTTGGATGTGGTATAAGGGATATGGTGATTCTTTGGTATATTTCAAACACGTCTTGAATCATGAGAGGAGTGATTTTTCTAGGGGAGGGAGAGCGGTTATTTATACATGAGGAGGGGTGTTTGAAGAATAAAATATTAAATAAAATAATATATCAAATGCTAGATTTTTAATAGAACTTTTTCGATATAATAAATAATATATTAATATAAAATAATTTTATTTATAATTTAAATAATATTTATAATTCTAATTCACTGTTTTATTAAAGAGAAAGTGAATGAAAGAGAGAAACATACTTTAAGGAATCACTATCTGACATTAGGATTTAGAAAGAACTTTTTAGGTTTGGAAAATTAATTTTATTGTATTTTAGGAAACAATTAATTAAAATAAATATTATATAGCAGAATCTAAATTTATATAAAGTTAATATCCAAATTACATCATGAATGATGCCATTTTAGATGCATTGGATATGTGAAAAACTATATTTTTACTATTCCACTGAAAATTAAAGTGTTTTAGAAAAATACCAAAAATTAACCCTAACGATTTCTTGATATATAAAATCCAAAAATTAAGTCTATTTTTCAAGAATTACTTTTATTAATATGATTAATTTAATATTTAATTAAAAAATTTAAATTATTTGAAAATTACAGTTTTTAAAATTAAACTGATTTTATAATGATTTCAAAAATAACATAAGGTCATATAAAATTATCTTAAAACTAGAAAACATTGACATATTAATTTTTAAAAAAAATTTACGAAAATAAATTTCCTTTTAAATAATTTAATTTATTATAATTAATTATTTATGAATAACAAAAATACTAATATTTTCACTAAGGTCAAAATATATCTCATAAGATTCTTAATGTTCATTTAATATTTCAAGGGTAAGGATACTATTAATTTTGATGATTTACAATTCATTAGGGTTATATTATTGTTAATAAGGGTGGGTAATTTTTCATAATGTTATGTTAATATTCACCAAAAATTATTTTTGTTCTATTAGACTCCAAAAATCATCCGGAACACAATCCAATATGTCATATTTTAGAATGTCACAACATAGAAGTAGAAAACTTTTGTTTATTGGTCACATAGTATTTAGTATCATTATATTTCATTTTTCTTCCTAATGTGATTATACAATAATTCATAATTGTAAGAAAAATATTTCATTGATAATGCTTTGGGTCATTACATTCTTTCCCCCATATGAAATTTCACTCTCGAAAATTCGTTGTAGGCAAACAGATGAAGGTACTTCTCCTTCATCACCTCCTTCGATTCCCAAGTAGATTCATCAATGTTATGTTTCCTCCAAAACACTTTAACAAGGTGGTTTGCCTTGTTGAATTGAACCTTATCTCTCAGTTCCAGAATCATTACTGGCTCCTCCTCTAAAGAGATATCATCTTCTAGTTGTACCACCTCTAAGGTCTATACTTGTGAGGGGTCTGGTATGTACTTCCTCCTGAGTGATATGTGGAACAAATCATGAAAATATTCCATACTCGGTGGAACTGCAAGCTGATAGGCTGCATCCCCTATGTGATCAAGGATATTAGAGGGGCTAATGTACCTTTGGATTACCATCCCTTTCTAACCAAATAGCATGAATCACATCCATGGTGGTATTTGAAAAAAGACTTTATCCCAAATGTCGTACTCCAAGTCCCTTCGACGGTTGTCATCACAACACTTTTGGCTTCTCTAAGTAGTATTGATGTATTTCTGGATGACTAGAATATTCTCTGTCATCTCTTGCACTAGGTCAGGTCCAAGAAGATTTCTTTCTCCAACATCATGCCAACAGGTTGGAGTTCTACATCACTTTCTACAAAATGCTTCATATTGAGCCATCTAAATACTCCAGTGGAAGCGATGTTTGTATGATAAATCAACCAATGTGAGAGGATAATCCCATCCACCTTTGTATATATGTGATCTCACTCTTACCATATCTTCAAGTGTCTGAATAGTACTTTCAGATTGGTCCTCACTTTGGGGGTGATAGGTTGTGCTGAAATTCAATTCAGTACTCAATGCATGTAGAAGAATTTTCAAGAATTTGGATGTGAACCTTGGATCACAATGAAAGAAAATTGAGAGTGGAACACCATGAAATCTCACCACTTCCTTCACATAAATCATTCCAAGTTATTCAAGTACGAGGTCTTTCCAAATAGCGATAAAATGGGCAGTCCTGGTGAGTCGGTCAACCTTGACACACATCGAATTATTTCCCTCTACGTATTTGGGAGAACCATGAAAAAGACCATAATGACAATCTCCTATTTCCACATGGGTATAGTCAATGGATGAATCATCCCTTTGGAATTTTGTCTCCTTAAATTAATTGGTTCATATACCAAGAGCCTTGAGATATTTTTCGCGATCTGGTTCTTCATGTTATCCCACCAGAAGTGTTCATGGAGATCTCGATACATCTTGGTGCTACGAGGATGGATAGTGAATGTTGATCTATGTGAAATGTCTAATATAACATTCTTAATCCTTGGTGATGAATTCAAACAAATCTGTATTCCATACCAAATCAAACCTTCATCGTTGATATGGAACTCTTGCAGTTTCCCTTCCTTTATGTCATTAACCTTCTTTTGTAACTCTATATTATCCTTTTGTTACTCCATAATCATCTCTTATGTTGATTGTTGTGCAATAATTTGGGAAAGGTAGGATGTACCCCCTACCCTTATGATTTATTAATCCATCCATTGCATATCCAAGAATATATATCCTTTCTCAATCCGTTAAATGGATAGAGTAGTAAGTTCTTTTATTCTTTGAGAATAAACTACTTTGTACTCTTTTTAAGGATGATAGTGAATAAAACAATAATAATCCTTGACTAGATCTAAACATATTATTTGATGCATGTTGATCTACTTTTGTGTAAATATATATATTAGGATTTTGTGGTCGGGGAATATGTCACGCTTCTCACCACAAAGGTAGTGGTTCCATATTATCATGGTAAAAATCATGACTGCCAGATCTAGATCATTCATAAAGTCATTTTTCTCATTGATATTCAACTGTAATGAGGAGTAGACTATAAAATTTTAATTTTTCATGAGTACAAAACCAAATAAATTATTTTAAGCGTCACTGTATATCACAAAACATTATCCACTTTTCGGTAGTGTCATTACAAGTGCAGTGATCAACCTTCTCTTCTTCTATATGAAGCTTCCATCACATTCTTCTATCTAGACATACTTTACCCCTTTCCTTGTTAACATAGTTAGCGAGCTTTATAAGTATGAGAAATTTATCACAAAACATTGGTATTACCCAGAAAATCCAAGAAAACTACGAATTTCTGTGACATTAGAGGGTATGAGCCATTCAACAATTGCATTTGTTTTAGAAGGTTCCATTGAAATTCCCTCACTTGTGATCACATATCCCATGAACGTGACTTAATTCATCCAAAATTCACAATTTATGAACAGGGAAGAAGACTTCTCCTTTCTCAATGTCACCAACACATGTCTTAGGTGTTCTTCATGTTCCTCAGTGATCATGGAGTAGATGAGAATAAAATTGACGAACCATACAATTGACATGATCTCTATTATAATTTAATATTTCATGCCACAAAGATAGATGATCATAGTATGGGGTATAATATCAAATTTGAAATATATTCCTCAAAAATTGATGTGTTTTTTTGTAGAGAAATCAAATCTATGCACAAAATAACATTATATTCAATGAGAGGAAGAATAAAAATATTTTCTTAGGCTCATTCCAAAAGAAAATTATACTAGTAATAAACATATACATTATGTGTGATCATCATACCATTAGGTGTCTTCAATACTAAATTTAAATTTAATAATTCAGTATGAAAATGACCATCACAATATAATATTTGTAATATACATGATGTCATGTAACTATTATCAAACAGGTAACATCAATATTTGAGAAGAACTATTACCACCACAAATTTATCATTCTGTCATTTATCCCATATGATAACCAAAATGGTTAACATGATCACGATGAATATTTAATTCGAGTATTCAATTGTAAAAAATCATTCATATGATGTCTAAATCATGGAACATTTCTTCCAATCTATAACACTTTAGACATAAACTAGGTAATTCAAGGTTATAATCAATCAAATCCTTTATGATGGTTAATAAAAAGTTTGGTAATTTACAAAACATATCCCTTAGGAGAGTCAATCTAGGTATGAAGCCAACACTATTTCATGAACCAGATGATGATCAAGTTCATCACAATATTCCATTATCAAATTTTTTACCCCTAGATAATAAAATGTGTAGATCTGCATCTACTTTTTGTATTTATACATGGATGTATTTTCTTGAAAAACAATTTCTTTATACGTTACCAAAATTTCATCAAATATCCCAATATAAATTTTTATCCTTGGACATAATATTGTAAAATCCCTAAAACATCCTTATACATATCCATAGGGATTTCACTATGTTTATGTCAATCTAGTTTCCAAAGGATAACTAAACCATTCCTATGATAGAGACTATAGAGACCCATTATTTTTAAACATAAATAATTCATCGATTTATTTTAATATTCAAATAAATTTAAAAATAAATGCAAAAGGAACATACATGATCAATGTCTTTGGAGACTAGATACAATATAATCATCTTTCTAAATAATTATTAAACATATCACAAAAAGATCATACCATTTAGTAAACATAAAAGATATTCACAACATAATCATTTCATCATAACCTAGAGAAAGGAAACATAATAATGGGCTTCTCAGATTCTATGAAATGGTAAACCTCGGAGACATCAATTGAATATTATAAGAATACACAAGGAAATCATAATAGTATGAATTTTTGATGACAACTTACAAGGATCATGGCCAATATAGAAAATATCATAAATTATATTCACATCATAAAACTTTATAATTTCCATGAAATTAATCATAGGAGTGATAAATCACTATAAACAAGTCCTGGTCCATAATTTAATTTCATATATGTTTGGAGAAATCACAAATACATAAATTTTTTAATATTTCATGTTTGACTATAATGATCATAAAATCATAGCAGATCAGGTGACCCTACATAAATATGATACCATAATAGATCAAGAATATTCACATTTTCCCAAAGTGAATAAATCACATTAACTTCATTGCAATTGTATATCAGGCACATCTACCTTTTTCCCATAGTAGATGAATTGAATCAGCCTATTTCCCATAGTTACCTCATTATATATAAATCATTTTCCAATTAATTGAAGATATATATAGGTACCACCCATTATATATTCCAGATTATATTTTTCCAAAAGATAATGAAACATTCATTATATCTTAAACATGCAAAGAAAACAGGTTTCGTAATAATTTTATCATAGTATAACTCATGGGAATGAAATAGGTTTCATAAAAATATTTTCATCATAATCATAAACACAAACCATCCAATGAAATAATTAAGATTGAAAATTATATCGTATCAGTATTAAAAAATAATACACAATAAAGGATGATGTTTTTTACGAATAAAAATTCAATAAATATAACATTTAAATATTCTTTGGGAAAATGTATTTTCAATTTAGAAGTCAGTTCTTTAAAATATAAAAATTACCAAAACATAATGGGAAATATTTGATTGAAAATAACCATGAAATTTTTGACAGATGGTTCAAATAATTGATTGGTCACGATGGTGTAAAAATATACATTTTTCACTCATTAAAACATTGATTTTTCTTTTTTTCATCAAAAACTAAAACTACATCATTCAAAAAATAAAAATATTATTCCTTGGAATAATTTTTCAATAATTAAATCACTGGTAATATTTCATTAAAAAATAAATAGATAATACATAAAAACACCCTTTTAATATTTTTTAGAAAACATACATATTGATGATAATATATTTTTGATCGAAGAAATGAATAATGTCGAGTTTCCTTAAAAATATTCTTCTGAAATATTGAGTACATAATAAGAGGAAAATGAAATGAAATTAATTTATTTATAGAAATAAACATTGAATAAAAAAATTTGATCATTTTTTGAGGTGGATCATAGGATTTATTTATTGGAATCAAAATCATATACAATCCTGATAAATAATGAGATTATAACTTAAATACCTTACCACTTTTGTAACGTTTGAATCATAAAAACCACATGATAAATAAAATAATATGGATATTTAAATTCCAATAAAATTTATATCAATAATAAAAACGGAATTAATATTAAGTATATACCAAAAAGTAATGGAAAATTTTGAATATGGAACGTGATTCTGAGAAATAAAATTGAGATTAAAAATAACATACCAGCTTTGATTACATTTGATACATAAGACCCATGAATGAATAAAATTAAATAAAACATTACAATTAATTATAATAAAATAATTTAATATATAACAACTAAAATGGTATTTTATAAACCACACAAATGGAAATTTGAGTGAATATAGAATGTCTCCAAAAAATAAAAGAGAGACTAGGAATCCCTTACATTAAGTCTCGACTTCATTCATACACATTTAAAAATATTTTTCAATAAATATAGGTTTGTAAAAAATATATTATATAAAAATAAAAATAAATACAATACAGTACATTATTTAACTATGAACATTGGATACCTTTTTATTTGAAATTTCTTATTAAAATATTATTTCTTGTAATAACTTCTTCGTTTTTCATTTATGTTTTGGTTTGGATGTTTTGGTCCTTACTGTTTGATCATAGTTCCATAATTTCAAAAATATTAATCATGATATAAATATAATATAAATATATTATTTAAATGTATATAATCAAACATAAAATTTAGCAATAGAATATGAATTACACTATTGATGGAGATAGTAGGCCATGTGTATGCATGAACGATGTCTTCATTTTATCGATGGATGGGAGAAAATAATTGTAAATTTTTAAGTAAACATTATAGAATAACATTTATATATTATATATAACATTTATTCAGAAAATTTATCCTTATAATAATCTATTTAAATTTAAAATAATAATAGTATTAAATTGTTTTGTGGAGGTTGTAGTCCCCATGTACGCATGAGAGATGTTATCTATTTCCAATTTACTGAAAGATAATATTGTATGTTTCATATTATAATTACTAAAGAAAAATTATTTCATAAATATTTTTAATATATGTTAAATCAAAAATAATAATCATCCAAGAGAAGTGGTTAATGAGATTGAATTTCTTCACTTTGCTAGGTGGTAGTCTGTTGTACATACGATCAATAATTTCATTTCCAATTGGATGGAAGAAGAGATGAATATAGGCCACATCATTAAAATAATTATATATAATTATATTGGTGATAATAATTTTCATATATCTTCATGTATGATGAATATTTTATGGATTTTGAGAAATAAATAAAGTGATAATATGTTTTTTTGAGTTATACCACTTCTTTAGAGAGCCACATTATATTTACACCTAATTTCTTCATAAGAGGGTTTCCAATTCAATATAATGCCTCTATCAAGTGGTGAGTTAAAAAAAATTAGACTAGTATTTTTTGAACTAAAAGACTTTTGGTAGAGTGACCAAGTGATGTGAGGGGTTGTCCACTTATAAGTGGGTGAATTAACCCACCTGGAAACTACTTAGAAATTTCCTGAAAGAATCCAACATAGTGATGGAATTCATACGGTAAATTTTTATAAATAATCACATATTATATATATGGATATTATAAAGCTTATATATGATATATAATATAAATTTGATATGTATTTTAAGGAAAAAATACCCATATCTATTTATTTTAACCCACAATAATCCAATTTTAACCCCAATGACGGTAATAAATTTGTAATGTTTTCACTATTAATTACGATAAAACCCCATATTTTCATTATTATATAATTTTTTGGATTATAAGAAATATTTAATCCATTTTACCTAATAATTATCATAGAAATGGTAAATTTTAATTAAATATTTGTCCCACTGGTGCAACGAAAAAAATGGTTTTCCAAAAAAATCCTATGCATTAAAATGTATAAGAAGTTATTATATAAAAAATAAACATGACATTGGTTCCCAATACCCAAATTGGATTATTAAAAATATAATTGAACAGATATATCTATTTAATTTATTTAAAAAATAATTTATCTTTTTAAATACGTTGAAAAAAATGAAATTCAAAATAAAAGAAATAGTATTTTTAACTTTTCATTATAAAATTTATCTATTCAATAAATTTTCAAAAATAAACTAGAAAATAATTTTGTATATCCAATTTCAAAATTAATTTCCAGTTCATTAAATACATTTCCAAAAATTTATTGAAATTAATTATATTATATTCTCTCAAAATGCATCAAATCCATTTTTTCGGAAATATTTTTTTATATAAATAGATAAGACATTATTAGAAATTATATTTTCATAATAAAAATCCTTAATGAATATTTTTTTAAAACAAATATTCCTCTTTAATCTATAAAATTTAATGGCTATGTTATAACAGTAATTTAATAATAATATTATTATTATTATATTAGGGCTTATTAAAACTCTCTGTTATATATAACATAAACAATCAAGAAATTAAATTTACATGAAAAAGTATTTTATAAAAACTCAGTGTGTTGCATATAGGACAGAGAGAATCCTAAAAATATGGGTAGAAATTACTATACATGATATGTTTATAACAACTATTGTTTTGTGTGTGAATACACTATATATAAATTCATGAATTTCTCATTATTATTTAAATGGAAATTGCAGATAAATAACTACAGAATGAGTAATCATCAGCTAGAAGCTTTATCAAGATGATTGAAAAATTGTAATCAATTTGTATCTCTATATGTTTAGGCCAATCCAAATGGAGCTTAACTTGAAATAATCTAATCTTCCATCAAAGGATGTTAATTATTAAGCAAGGATATAAGGACCCAAACATAAAAATTAAATTATCCTTAGTTTTATTTCATGAATTATTTCTCTTATAATTGAGGATATATTCATTTTTACAGTTTTGGAGAAATAATTCAAAACTCATGAATAAAAAACTATTAATTAAAAATTGGACAATATGATTAGTGAATGTTTTTCCATTAATATGTTAATTTTTTTAATATATCATGATTTATTTTCATGAAAAATCATTTATTCCTTTAACATGTCTTATTCCATTCCCATACCCATACTTATAATGTATGAATTATTTTTAAAACATGTTCTATGACAAAAACCTCCGTAATGGACATAAAAAAGAAGAAGTTGGTCAGTCTTGTGAAAAATTTTAAACCCATGAGAAACATTTTTTAAATAACATATCTCTTTTCCAAAAAAATTGTACTTCATTTTAAATAAAAATAATATTATATTTCCTTTAGAAATAAAATGATTTTCATTAAAACCAATTAGAAAAATTATTAAATTAACGTATTCATCATGGTAAATATTCTCATATAACCCTTTTATAGTCCTTAAAAATTAGAATAACTATATGGCCCACTTCTAATTTTATTTCAAGAAAACATAACTATTTTCCAATGAATTGGAATTCTCTCAAAGGACAACAATAATATAAGCTATAATTGGCTCACCCACTGCTATTTGGGAGAATCCATTACAAAAAATGGCCAAGGACAATGGAATGAATATATAAATTTACTAAAACCATTAAATATAAAAATTCTGATGAACTATTCAAAACCAGTTCTCAAAAGACTTTCAGATATCAATACACCATTTTCTTTTATAACACAACTTTGAATACAAAAATACCCTAATCTATTGAAAACTACATTTAAAAACAATACATAAAATAAGTGAAGGAGAGTTTTTCATTGAATAAAAAAGTAAATTTTGTAATAAAATAGAATTATTAGAGATATTTTTTTGTTATTATATAATAATTATTTCAAATGGTTTCGTGGTTGTGGAATAATAAATAAAATAATAAAACCTAGTAAAGCATAGTACATATTCTTCGTTCAACCTACTTAGGTAAGCACCAAAATCACTCTTTGGATGGATATATAATCAAACTATGTGATCTATGTCATGGGTTGGAAATTTAGGAATCTATTCTAGAAGGTATTTTATGATTTAAAGGTGATGGTTATGTTATTGGAGTGGAAAGATGAGGGCCTTATATAAGGAAGTTGATTGGCACACTAGTAATTTTTGAATACAAAATGTTATACACATGTTTTACACATGACATAAGGCTCAATAATGGAATATTTTCTAGAATTATATTTGATAATGATAAAATATTTCCATAAAATACATTTCAAACAAGTTTTTAGGTCAATTTATCACTTATCATTTTTTTAAAATCGAGTAATGATTTTACCAATAATCACGATAATTGATTTTTAATATTTTCATTATTCATATTTGTAGAAATTTAAGTTAATATTATTAGATAATATAATTTATTTTAATTATGAATATGGAATAAAATTTATGAATTTAAATTCACACAAGTGAAAAATTAAATTTAAAATTAAACCCACAATGGTGATGAAGAAACGAGTTTTCATGAAGTGTATTTTTCAAGAAAATGATGATTTCACTTTAACATTACGACTAATAATAATCATTGTAGTAATTTAAAATAATATTTATTTATATATATTTTACATATTTTATTTTTATCATTCAACATTATGTGTTATTTTAGTTAATTAAAAAATATAAAAATTATGAACTTTAAAACACTTTTCGGAAAACCATATTTTTTAAACACTAAAACAAACTTATACATAAATCAGAAATAAATATTATTAATGTCACGACCCGACCTCGGGGCCCGTGCCGTGACTACCCCAAGCCCGCCTTCCATAGGCCAGGGGCTGGAGACTAGCACCAAGGCGTAAAATCCCGGTAAACAGGGAAGGCATTGCCTTTATAAGTAACAACCACCACAGAGTCAGCAAGCGGAAAGTAACTTCAAGTGAAGAAAAGTAAAGGGGGCCGGAATACAAGCCCAACTGAAAGTACAACTGAAAAAGTAAAGAACAGCAACTGAAGAGAAGACGGCGGCCTCGTGTCGTCCACTGGCAATCCCACCTGAATGGTGGGTACAGATAGCCTCCAGGCTCCTCGGGTCCAACGTCCGCTACGAGCACGTCCCGCCCAGTGGTCCACCTCCAGGTACCGTCCTGCTCCACGCCCCAACCGAGATCAGCGCTGTCCGTCGTCTGCATCCAACACAACACGGTGCGGGCATAGCCCGTGAAGGGGTGAGTATAAGCTACTCAGTAAGGACCCCGAGACCACCGAAGGTCTCCCGAAATCCACAAAGGATATAGCACAAAAAGGAAGGTGCAATCACGAAGTAACATCTGACTCGACTTAGGTATATGCCCATACATATACCTAAGTCCCCACTTCTAGCTCTACTCACGAGCTCAAGAACAACTCAATCCACATAGGAAAGCAAGACTCAAATCCACAAAGGAGAGTAAACAGTAAATCCACATAGGATAGTTCAACACAATCCACAAAGGAGAGTAACATAAGATTCAGCTCAACCAGGTATACTTTTTCAGATGACGTCAAAGATGATCACTGATCCATCTAAGTCGTCGGACCCACGAAGGATCGATAGGTACTAACCCCCGAGAAAGACCCACACAGGATCGGGCTCACACAGAACCTGTAGGCAGTGGCTCACACAGAACCGGTAGTAAGGACCCACATAGGATCGGGCTCACACAGAACCTGTGGCACTGATCCACGTAGGATCGCTGAGTGCAGTAGTCGACGCAGTCCACTGAGGATCTCTGCACAGTCGTCGCCGCAGTCCACGAAGGATCTCTGCTCTGCCGTCGTCGCAGTCCACTGAGGATCTCTGCTCTGCCGTCGTCGCAGTCCACGGAGGATCTCTGCTCTGTCGTCGAAGTCACAGCCAGCGCTAGGGTTCCCGCACACAGCAAGCTCGTTTAGGAGGGTCTTCTCCACGAGCCGAGAGGCTGATACATCAACTGACACGTAGTCCGAAGTTGATGTATCCAAAAGTTCCGTATCGACAACAGGATCTCAACGCAACAGACGGCGCGTCAATCGGGCGCCCGGTCTGAGAGTTATTGGCATTTTCGTCCCAGGGGCCCAGTTGGTTTTTAGGGCAAAACCAACCCGACCATACTCCGCCTGTATCCGATCCTCGGGCGGAGTATGCCAAAAGTTCCTTCTTACTTAGAGGAAACTACCACAGCTGACGGTACGTCGATCAAACGTCCGTAGCTCAAGTTATGAGCGTTTCCGCTCCGAGGGCCCGGTTGGTTTCGTGTACGAACCAACCCGGCCGAACCCAAAGTCTTCCGAAACCTTGAGTATAATATACCGAAACGACTGTATCGATCCAAGGATCGCGTAGCGGCTAACGGTTCGTCAATCGGAGGTCTCAGGCCCAAGATATGGGCAAAAGACCGAAGAAGGCCCGAAAACGGGGGTTCTGGGCCCGGGGCGACCCGGCCCGAACCACCCCTGGGTCGGCCGCACCGGGTCGACCCGAACCGGGTCCCGTCCGGCCTGCGCACGGCCCGGCCGACCGGACCGGCCGGCTCGGCTTCGGCCGAGCGGCCGAAGGGGCGCCGCGGGTTTGACCCGCGGCTTAGGTGGAACGCGGCCCCGCGGGGGGCCGCCTGTCACGCGGACGCGGCCGGGCCGCCGCGTCCCTCCCCGGTTCCGCGCGGCCGCGGAACCGGCCGCCGCCGCCGCGGCTTCAGCCGCGGAGGATCTCCTCCACGGCGGCGCGCCGGGCGCCGCCGCCTTCCGCGGGCCGCCGGAGTTGCTCCGGTGGCCCGTTTTGCCTCCCGTCTGCGCCGTTGCTCCTCCCGGGGGCCGATCTTCACTGCGGGATCAACGGATTTCCCTTGCCGCACGGTTCTTCGTCGTTCGCCATATCCGCACAATAAAAAATCGACGGAGGGTTTCCGGGTCTTGTTCGTTAGATCCGCACCCTCCGCGTTAGTCATAAACAACGGGAGGAAAAGAAAATAATCAACAACAATTTTAATTAAATTAAAATTGTTCGGAGATCAGGTTCTTTATTTTAAAAGAATAAACACGGGAAATAAAATATTCCAACATCCCTTACCTTGTCGTCGTCGGACGTGAGGTCGTCGCGGAATCGCTCGTCGCAGAAGGAGGGGATCGTCGCGTCGTTGCGGAGGAGACGTTCGTCGCACCGCGGAAAAAACGTCGCGCCGACGATCTCCAGATCAAGATCAAACGGATTTATTTAATTTAAATCCGTTGATATCGAATTATAAAAAGGGGAGAATTAGAAGATTCGATTCTCACCTTAGTTGCCGAACGTGGATCGGCCGCGGAAGAAGAGGCGTCGCCGAAGAACGTCGCGGGTAGAGTTCATCGACGTCGCAGATCACGGTGTGCGTCGTCGAATTCCGGTTTCGGCGTTCTTCGCGTTCTTCGCGTTCTTCGCGTTCTTCGCGTTCTTCGCGGGGATAGTGGAGGTTTAGAGGATCTCGCACAACAGGAGGATCCTCCAAAATAGACAAGTTTGTCTATTTTATTAATTTGCCAACGAACGCAAACGCATAAGTAACGACCCATTAAATTCGTTCAATTAATTTAACGAATGAAACAGCCCATTTAATTCACGAAATAAACCGCCCAATTAAATGGTCTGTTAAGAATTAAGGAAAACGTGTCGGTTGACTTTTCAGTTATTTTGACGGGTTTTCGCGGGTGCGTTACTTAGCGAAAGAAACGGCGGGGCTCGTGCGGGCCCTGCCTCACAAATATCCTACCAAGAGGGTAGATTATTTCCGGATAGCACCCTATCCGCTTTAACTCAGTTCAAGTGGCTTCCAAGTGACTTCCAAGCAGCTTAAGTAAAATAAAATAAAGTTGTCGCACAAATTTTATTTTATTTCTGTCTTAAAGCCCCAAAATTTAAAAACCACGTCTGAGCAAACGCAACTCCGGAAGAGGCGTTTCTAAGCAAATACAGGCGCTGCGATTTCATCGGTCCCCTCAGAATTTGATTCCGGGCACCGGTTCAAAAGATAAAAAAACCCGCTCGTCCGTTCACTGAACGTACCCGAGCCAAACTTCGGAAATTGATTCCGGGCACACCGGGCCTCGGAATCAGGTGCCGTCTGAAGCTGCGCTCTTGTAAAATTCCAAAGAAAATTAAGAAAAAAATTTCCTTGAAATTTTCGGGTCTTTACATTACTCCCACCTCAGGGATTTACGTCCCCGTAAAGATACATCAAAAACTAGGGGAACAAATGGGGGTACTGAGCACGCATCTGAGCCTCCCGCTCCCAAGTGCTCTCCTGAAGGTTCCCGTGCTGCCATCTGACGTGCACAAGAGGAATCGACTGCCCACGTAGGACCCGCTCCTGTCGATCCTCGATCTCCACTGGGACCTCCGAAAAAGTCGCCCCATCGTCCACGTCCAGCTCCCCAAAGTCGATGATGTGCGTCGGGTCGTGCACGTATCTCCTCAGCTGAGACACGTGGAAGACGTCGTGCACCCGGTGCAACTGAGGTGGTAGAGCCAGGCGATAAGCCACCTCTCCTATCCTGCTGAGGACCTGGAAAGTCCCGATGAAGCGTGGAGACAACTTGCCGCCTCGTCCAAATCTCCGTAAACCACGTCGAGGTGAGACACGCAAAAAGACGTGGTCGCCATCCTCGAACTCTAGTGGCCTCCACCTCCTGTCAGCATATGACTTCTGCCAGCTCTGAGCTGTCCTCATCCTCTCCTGGATGATCTGGACCTTCTCTGTTGTGGCTCGGACCATCTCTGGTCCCACGAGTGCTGACTCCCCAGGGTCTGTCCAGCACAACGGTGATCTGCAGGGTCTGCCGTACAACGCCTCGTATGGTGCCATCCCGATGGTGGAGTGGTAGCTGTTGTTGTACGCGAACTCCACCAAGGTTAGGTGGTCCTCCCAGCTGCGACCAAGGTCGAGAACACATGCACGGAGCATGTCCTCGAGTGTCTGTATGGTCCTATCCATCTGACCATCCGTCTGAGGGTGGAAGGCTGTGCTCAGATGGAGCCGCGTCCCGAACGCCTCCTGCAACCCCTTCCAAAGCCGGGAAGTGAAACGAGCATCTCGATCGGAGACGATAGACGATGGCACACCGTGAAGCCGTACGATCTCCTGGACGTAAAGACGTCCCAAGCTCTCCACTGAGCCCTGCTCTCTGATGGGTAAGAAGTGTGCCGACTTGGTGAGTCGGTCGACAATCACCCAAATGGAGTCGTGACCTCTGGAAGTGCATGGAAGTCCAGTCACGAAGTCCATAGATATTCCATCCCACTTCCACTCTAGGACCTCCAAGGGCTGTACCAAGCATGCTGGTACCTGATGCTCTGCCTTCACCTGCTGGCAGGTGAGGCATCATGAAACGAACTCTACCACAGCTTTCTTCATGCCTGGCCACCAGTGCTGTCGTCTGAGATCCTGGTACATCTTCGCCACTCCGGGATGCACCGCCAAGGGAGAAGTGTGAAACTCTCTCAGCACCTCCTCTCGTAAAGCGACTGGTACAAAGGTACGTCCTCTGAAAAGGATGTCGTGCTCTGCTCCAAGGGAGAAACCATCAGGCGCATGACCTGAGGATATCAGTGCACGCCGGGTCTCACAGTCAGCGTCACCACGCTGAGCCTCTCTGACCCGCTGTAGAAGTGGAGGAGAGACTGTGAGAGTCTGAAGAAAGGCTGCTCCGTCTCTATCCACGAAGGATATCTGTAAGGAGGCCAGCTGCTCCGTCACCTCCTCAAGTAGCTGAATGCCCGTCCTCCTGCTGAGGGCATCGGCTACCACGTTCCCCTTCCCAGGAGTATAGACTATCTCAAAGTCATAGTCCTGGAGGAACTCAAGACATCTCTGTTGTCTCAGGTTCAGGTCCTTCTGAGAGAAGATATACCTGAGACTCTGGTGGTCAGAAAAGACTGTGAAGCGCTCGCCCATCAGATAGTGCCGCCAAGTCTTCAGAGCGAAGACCACTGCTGCTAACTCCAGGTCATGAGTGGCGTAGTTCTGCTCATGCGGTCTCAACTGACGTGATCCGTAGGCAATCACGGACCGCTCCTGCATCAGGACGCACCCGAGTCCAGTCCCTGATGCGTCGCAGTAAACTACGTATCCAACTCCCTCCTCAGGCAACCTCAAGATAGGTGCGCTGGTCAATCTCTGTCTCAGCTCCTGGAAGCTCTGCTGGCATCTGTCTGACCACACGAAGGGTTTCCCCTTCTTCGTCAATGCTGAGAGTGGTGCCGCAACTCTGGAGAAGTCTGGCACGAATCTCCGATAGTATCCGGCTAGGCCCAAGAAGCTCCGCACCTCTGTCACGCTCCTGGGTGGCTCCCAAGCTAGCACTGCCTCGATCTTCGCGGGATCCACTGCAACTCCCGCCTCAGAGATGACGTGCCCCAAGAAGTGGACCTCACGTAACCAGAACTGGAACTTTGAGAGCTTGCCATAAAGCTGGTGCTCTCGGAGCGTGTCTAGCACAACTCGCAGGTGGTAGGCATGCTCCTCCTCAGTCGTCGAGTATACCAAAATGTCGTCAATGAAGACCATGACAAATCGGTCGAGGTATGGCTGGAAGGTCCTGTTCATGAGGCTCATGAACACTGCTGGAGAATTGGTTACGCCGAACGGCATAACCAAGAACTCATAATGGCCATACCGACACCTAAAGGCCGTCTTCTGCACGTCCTCGTCTCGAACTCTGAGCTGATGATAGCCTGACCGGAGGTCTATCTTCGAGAACCACCGCGCTCCCTTGAGCTGATCGAAGAGGTCATCAATCCGTGGCAGCGGATACTTGTTCCTCACTGTCACCTGGTTCAGGCGACGATAGTCGACACACAGTCGCAAGCTCCCGTCCGCCTTCTTGGTGAACAAAATCGGGGAAGCCCAGGGTGAAACACTGGGTCGGATAAACCCCTTGCTCTGCAAGTCCTCCAACTGTACCCGCAGCTCCCGAAGCTCGGCGGGGGCCATCCGATATGCTGGAGTAGATATCGGGGCTGTCCCGGGGTACAAGTCGATGTAAAAGTCTACCTCTCTACGAGGAGGTAGCCCTGGAACGTCGTCGGGAAAGACGTCCATGTACTGGTCCACCACTGCAGGAAAAGCTGGACTCCGCACGTCCACTGCTCCTAGGATGAGGCTAGCCAACTGATGAGAGATGGGCTGCACTCTCCTCCGCGGAAGTCCATCCTGTGCTGCAAAGGTTCCCTTCTCGCCGGTGAAGGTAAACCTGCTCCCGTCGGTGCGAACACATCGCACCTTGCGCCTAAAACAGTCGATCTGGGCATGAACCGTGGATAGCCAATCCATGCCCAAGATGACGTCGTAAGGCCTCGACGCCGCTACAAGGAGATCCCAGCCGAAGCTCTCGCCTCCTAGAGTAAGCTCACACTTCCGGCACCAGTGCGTAATCGTCGAGTCTGCTCCCGTAGAAGTCTCTAGCCGTAAGGATCGAGCCAACGGCTCAGTCGGAATCTCCGAGCTCCGAACAAGGGCAGAGGCTATGAAAGAGTGACTCGCTCCTATGTCTATAAGTACTGCAGCAAGGGTGGAATAGACACAGATCGTACCTTGAATCATCTCTGGCATGTCGGGGTTGTAGGCCTCCACTGCCTGGAGCTGGGCCTGTCCCTGCCCGCCAGCTCCCTGTGGTCGAGGTGGCCCTCCTGGTGGTGGTGGGGGTAGAGCCTAGAAGCGTCGCCCACCACCCGCTGCTCGGCCAGCTCCTCTGCCTCGTCCGCCTCCTCCCTGCGGACCGCCACGGTCGACCCTCTGCCTCTGCCTGGGTGGCCCCTCCACCGTCTGCTGCTCCTCTGATCGGCGAGTCGGGCAGTCATGAGCCATGTGACCCTGCCCGCCGCAGGAGTAGCACAGCCTGCCTCTCGGAAGGCTGTCACTCCGCTGTGTTCCCCGCACTGCTGAGCCGGTGTCCTGAGGCCGTCTGCGTGGGGGTCTGGTCTGCCTGGACCCGAGAGTCATCCGCCAGCTACCTGCTGCCGAAGACTCAGCTACCTGCCACCCTGCGCTAGGTCTCGCCGCTGAAGAAGGCTCTGCCAGGAAGCTCTCGATCAGGAGGGCTCGCTCCAGCACTCCCGCCTGGGTCGGAATGCTGAGGGAGATCAGCGACGCCCGAATCTCCTGTCGCAAGCCCTGCTCGAATGTCCGGGCCCGGAAGAAGGGGTCCCGTACCATGTCGGTCGAGTAGCGAGATAGGTCCGTGAACCTCGCCGCGTACTGAGCGACCGTCATGCTGCCCAGGCGCAGCTGGAGAACCTCTTGGATGCGCACCGCTCGGAGGGTGGCCGGGATGAACTCAGAGCGGAAGAGGCTCTCGAAGTCCGTCCAGAGCAAGGATGCCTCATCGTGAACCTGGAGAATCAAGCTCCACCATCGTCCTGCCGCCGCCTGCAGGAGGCTCGCCGCGAGAATCACCATGAGATCCGCTGGTGTCCTCACTAGCCTAATGATCCGTACCACCGCCTCTAGCCAGTCCTCGGCGGCCTGGGGGTCCGCCTCACCGCGAAACCTGGGTGGTCGCTGGCTCTGAAACTCATGCAGTGCCCTGAGGCAACGTGCATCGTCAGCGTCTGGTACTGGTAGCATCGGTGGCTCGGCGGGTAAAGCTACCGCCGGTGCCACTGCTGGAAAAGGGCCCTGCACCGAGGCCTCGTCGCTCGGTGGGCTGCCGTCGCGCCCTACACTCGGAACCCTAGCTGGCTGTCATCGCGGGGCCATCCTGAAAAGGAGAACAAGAGCACCACAGTCAGAACAGTATACCTGGTGAGGTGGCACAAGTAATCACAAGGAAAACCTGAGACTTTCATAAAGCAGATCAGTATACCCGGTGAGCTGACACAAGTAATCACGAAGAAAACTTGAAACACACACGCAATCAATGTTTTCATGCATTAAGTCGGAAATCAGGAGTCAGGGTCCTGGTGTACGGATACGTCGGCCGCCGCACCAACACTGGGCTCCCTGAACTGATAACCACACTCAATACACTAAACACTATTGTTTCATATAGAAAGAAAAGACGATCAGAGTCTGCGGTAGAACCGACCACCTCTGATACCAATTTGTCACGACCCGACCTCGGGGCTCGTGCCGTGACTACCCCAAGCCCGCCTTCCATAGGCCAGGGGCTGGCGACTAGCACCAAGGCGTAAAATCCCAGTAAATAGGGAAGGCATTCCCTTTATAAGTAACAACCACCACAGAGTCAGCAAGAGGAAAGTAACTACAAGTGCAGAAAAGTAAAGGGGGCCAGAATACAAGCCCAACTGAAAAAGTAAAGAACAGCAACTGAAGAGAAGACGGCGGCCTCGTGTCGTCCACTGGCAATCCCACCTGAAGGGTGGGTACAGATAGCCTCCAGGCTCCTCGGGTCCCACGTCCGCTCCGAGCACGTCCCGCCCAGTGGTCCACCTCCAGGTACCGTCCTGCTCCACGCCCCAACCGAGATCAGCGCTGTCCGTCGTCTGCATCCAACACAACACGGTGCGGGCATAGCCCGTGCAGGGGTGAGTATAAGCTACTCAGTAAGGACCCCGAGACCCCCGAAGGTCTCCCGAAATCCACAAAGGATATAGCACAAAAAGGAAGGTGCAATCACGAAGTAACATCTGACTCGACTTAGGTATATGCCCATACATATACCTAAGTCCCCACTTCTAGCTCTGCTCACGAGCTCAAGAACAACTCAATCCACATAGGAAAGCAAGACTCAAATCCACAAAGGTGAGTAAACAATAAATCCACATAGGATAGTTCAACACAACCCACAAAGTAGAGTAACATAAGATTCATCTCAACCAGGTATACTTTTTCAGATGACGTCAAAGATGATCACTGATCCATCTAAGTCGTCGGACCCACGAAGGATCGATAGGTACTAACCCCCGCAAAAGACCCACACAGGATCGGGTTCACACAGAACCTGTAGGCAGTGGCTCACACAGAACCGGTAGTAAGGACCCACATAGGATCGGGCTCACACAGAACATGTGGCACTGATCCACGTAGGATCGCTGAGTGCAGTAGTCGACGCAGTCCACTGAGGATCTCTGCACAGTCGTCGCCGCAGTCCACGAAGGATCTCTGCTCTGCCGTCGTCGCAGTCCACCGAGGATCTCTGCTCTGCCGTCGTCGCAGTCCACGGAGGATCTCTGCTCTGTCGTTGAAGTCACAGCCAGCGCTAGGGTTCCCGCACACAGCAAGCTCGTTTAGGAGGGTCCGCTCCACGAGCCGAGAGGCTGATACATCAACTGACACGTAGTCCGAAGTTGATGTATCCAAATGTTCCGTATCGACAACAGGATCTCAACGCAACAGACGACGCGTCAATCGGACGCCCGGTCTGAGAGTTATTGGCATTTTCGTCCCAGGGGCCCGGTTGGTTTTTAGGGCAAAACCAACCCGACCGTACTCCGCCTGTATCCGATCCTCGAGCGGAGTATGCCAAAAGTTCCGTCTTACTTAGGGGAAACTACCACAGCTGACGGTACGTCGATCGGACGTCCGTAGCTCAAGTTATGAGCGTTTCCGCTCCGAGGGCCCGGTTGGTTTCGTGTACGAACCAACCCGGCCGAACCCAAAGTCTTCCGAAACCTTGAGTATAATTTACTGAAACGACTGTATCGATCCAAGGATCACGTAGCCGCTGACGGTTCGTCAATCGGAGGTCTCAGGCCCAAGATATGGGCAAAAGACCGAAGAAGGCCCGAAAACGGGGGTTCTGGGCCCGGGGCAACCCGGCCCGAACCACCCCCGGGTCGGACGAACCGGGTCGACCCGAACCGGGTCCGCCCGACCTGGCCCGACCCGGCTAGGCCGGGTCCGGTCCGGCCTGGGCGCGGCCCGGCCGACCGGACCGGCCGGCTCGGCTTTGGTCGAGCGGCCGAAGGGGCGCCGCGGGTTTGACCCGCGGCTTAGGTGGAACGCGGCCCCGCGGGGGGCCGCCTGTCACGCGGACGCGGCCGGGCCGCCGCGTCCCTCCCCGGTTCCGCGCGGCCGCGGAACCGGCCGCCGCCGCCGCGGCTTCAGCCACGGCGGATCTCCTCCACGGCGGCGCGCCGGGCGCCGCCGCCGCCTTCCGCGGGCCGCCGGAGTTGCTCCAGTGGCCCGTTTTGCCTCCCGTCTGCGCCATTCCTCCTCCCGAGGGCCGATCTTCACTGCGGGATCAACGGATCGCCCTTGCCGCACGGTTCGTCGTCGTCCGCCAAATCCGCACAACAAAAGATCGGCGGAGGGTTGCCGGGTCTTGTTCGTTAGATCCGCACCCTCCGCGTTAGTCATAAACAACGGGAGGAAAAGAAAACAATCAACAACAATTTTAATTAAATTAAAATTGTTCGGAGATCAGGTTCTTTATTTTAAAAGAATAAACACGGGAAATAAAATATTCCAACATCCCTTACCTTGTCATCGTCGGACGTGAGGTCGTCGCGGAATCGCTCGTCGCGGAAGGAGGGGATCGTCGCGTCGTTGCGGAGGAGACGTTCGTCGCACCGCGGAAAAAACGTCGCGCCGACGATCTCCGGATCAAGATCAAACGGATTTAATTAATTTAAATCCGTTGATATCGAATTATAAAAAGGGGAGAATTAGAAGATTCGATTCTCACCTTAGTTGCCGAACGAGGATCGGCCGCGGAAGAAGAGGCGTCGCCGAAGAACGTCGCGGGTAGAGTTCGTCGACGTCGCAGATCACGGTGTGCGTCGTCGAATTCCGGTTCCGGCGTTCTTCGCGTTCTTCGCGTTCATCGCGTTCTTCGCGGGGAGAGTGGAGGTTTAGAGGATCTCGCACAATAGGAGGATCCTCCAAAATAGACAAGTTTGTCTATTTTATTAATTTGCCAACGAACGCAAACGCGTAAGTAACGACCCATTAAATTCGTTGAATTAATTCAACGAATGAAACAACCCATTTAATTCACGAATTAAACCGCCCAATTAAATGGTCTGTTAAGAATTAAGGAAAACGCGTCGGTTGACTTTTCAGTTATTTTGACGGGTTTTCGCGGGTGCGTTACTTAGCGAAAGAAACGGAGGGGCTCGTGCGGGCCCTGCCTCACAAATATCCTACCAAGAGGGTAGGATATTTCCGGATAGCACCCTATCCGCTTTAACTCAGTTCAAGTGGCTTCCAAGTGACTTCCAAGCAGCTTAAGTGAAATAAAATAAAGTTGTCGCACAAATTTTATTTTATTTCTGTCTTAAAGCCCCAAAATTTAAAAACCACGTCTGAGCAAACGCAACTCCGGAAGAGGCGTTTCTAAGCAAATACAGGCGCTGCGATTTCATCGGTCCCCTCAGAATTCGATTCCGGGCACCGGTTCAAAAGATAGAAAAACCCGCTCGTCCGTTCACTGAACGTACCCGAGCCAAACTTCGGAAATTGATTCCGGGCACACCGGGCCTCGGAATCAGGTGCCGTCTGAAGCTGCGCTCTTGTAAAATTCCAAAGAAAATTAAGAAAAAAAATTCCTTGAAATTTGCGGGTCTTTACAGTTAAAAGGTAATTTAGTGGATTAAATCTAAATAAAAAATAATTATGTTACATTAATTAATATTAAAAACATATTAGGGAATATGAAATAAATTTTTTGTTGAAATGAAATTACACTTTTACAATAATCAGTATGTTTTCACTATTCCCAAAAAAACAAAATTTTCGTAAAAAAACAGAAATATTTCACCGTGAGTTAATATGAGGATTATGATTTAAAAAATAATATTTAATTTTTAAAAATAATAATTTAAAAAATTAAAAATAAAACTTTTAAATGAAATGTTATAACAACTCTGTTGAATTAAAACAATATTCTATTAGTTTTAAAGATATAATTAACATAAACAAGAATGTGATTTATTATATAATTACCTGGGTTGTTAAATTTTCCCCCTTTTAGAAATATTTCCCTCAAAATATTATTCACTTAATAAAAAAAATTATAGCTTTCCGTTGTTGAATTTTCATATTCCCGTGTTGCCTCTTAAACCATATAGTTTTCTATAATCTATTAGTGGGGGAATCACTGTATTCCACAACCCATTCTCAATACATTCAGGAATATGAAAAAAAATCCTCTTAAAAAAGTTATTCTTCCAATTGTACTACTGTTTTCAAAACAATCATTTATACTATCACACATTTTATTTTGTTTTAAACATTAAATATGTAGTTTTCCTTGGGGAAAGTCAAAAAAAATGCCACCTAATTGGACACTGATCCAAATTTATCATAAAATTCATATAGTATAATGATTCAAGGAATTGGATTTAATTTTTACAAAAAGTAAAAAAACTTTTAAATGGATATAAATTGAGAAATACAAGATCACCAACCTCAAAAGAAATATCATTTCTCCAGATATCTGCAAAAACTTTTCTCCTTTCTTGGAGGTGACCTTGTATGTTCATAAATCTATAACCCTTCTTATACATTTCCTCTACCTAACATTTTCCCATAAAATTAAATTATCTTAAATCATACAAAAAATATATAATTCAAAAACTATTCCAATTTAAATCCCCAAAAGGTTTCATTTGTGTACTAGAATGTAAACTAATGTATAAGAAAACTCAACCAAATAATGATGTAAATACTTAAATCCATCATAATACATTGAAAAATAACTAATCATATCTTCCATAGTCTAAATAATCCACTAATACTATCAATAATATTGAGATTGAAAATATGTACTGAAATTTAATTCAGTAACTAGTAACAATTTAATAATTTGGTAAAAATTAGCATCAAATCTATGATCATAGTAAGAGACATTTGTGAGATGAACTCTATGTAAACTAACTATATCCTATATATATAGGTAATTAATATGATCTAAATATATATTATCTTGAATGGGAAAGAAATTTTTTGATTTAGACGATTTTTCAACAATAACCCAAATCACATTGATTACTAAGATATGTTTTGAAATCCTGCTATAAAATCCATTGATATATTTTCCAAATTACATTACGATAATAGAAATGGTTGAATAATTTCCTTATATAATAATTTTTCTACATTGACATGATTATAAGTTATACTCATCATGAAAGGATTTTCAATATACCTTTTAATACCATGCAACTAATAATACTCATGAAGGCGTCTGTATATCATAGTGATTCTAAGATGATTGGAAAATATTGAACTATGAGTTTTACTCAACAACTCTTTCTCCAACTGGGAATCATATGAAAAACATAATCTTTTTCTAAATAATAAAACACATCATTCATTAATATTAATATTATTAAAATTATGGTTCCTTACATATTCTATATTTTCAGGAAAATCATGATCCTCCAGCCTATATTTCTTAATTCTTTTTTAGAAAATTCTAATACACCAAGAAGTGAATAAATTGAGGATGTTATTTTATACATAACATATATTCCAATATTCATCAAATCATTAACCAATGGATCAATTATCAAGCATATCATTGTTAGTGTAAATTTTTTTCTAACTCATTGAATCAGTCACTAATTTTCTATTCCATGATTTTATTGAATATTTATATGATAATACCTAATCAGTTCCTTCAATTCTATATGTATCATGATTAATTCATTCTATTTGAATATATACATGAAAATTTTGTGAACAATATATATTTCACACTTTACACTATACTAATAATCCCTCGAAATTTTTTAATTAAAAACCCACCACAGGAAGATCCAGATCATGTGTAAGGTAACTAAACCCATGATGTTTTAACTGACATGAATCAAATAAAATTACCTGATCTATAAGATCCTGAATTTTCTATGAGGCATATATCCTTTAAATATTGTTTTAACCTACATCATTTATCCTCATAAATGTTTCATATGGTTTATGGTATCCTTCAAGAGCATCAAGGGCTTGTTTAATGAAAAAATATCTAGTTGTTTTATGATGAGATAGAAGAGACATAGATCATGGGAACAATTAGTGCTAACCTCACACCTCAATCTAAATGGACCTATAAGGGTTCTACATTTTTTTAACACGTCAATGGGGTATTTTTTCCATGAATGGATGAGAGAGGTTTTCTGCATGGGTTTTCCATGGTTTGTCTAACAGTGCACTAAAAGATATGTGGGGTGTTCTCCATTAGAATTTTTGTGCACATGTTCAGCACATAGTTTTTATAACCATGTTGTCGAGTCATAAAATCAAAAAAAAAATATTTTACAAAATTTTACCTCCTTATATTTAACACACCACCCTTTTTTATTTTACTCTCCAAAAAACATAGTCTTTATCACACTCCTGTTTGAGATCTCACAACCTTAAAGAAAAAGATTTGATCTTGTTCCTCTATCCATGAACATATTTTATTGTTGAATATCATGTTTTATCACCACTGATAAGATCTCCATTCTGTTAGATCCTTTAATCATTGTTCTTCCAATACAAAATTATATTTTGGTGTTATCTCATATGCCCAATTTCCAGTTTGTTTGTATATTTTTTTCATTTTTATTTAATATAGTCAAATCTAAAGGATGATATTAGATGTCTATTCCATTATATTATTAATTTAGGATTTATGCTAATTATCCCACTGGTCATGTTGCTTTATATTATTCTTCATGATACTAAACACCAGATTCTAGGCGTGTTTCCTTAAAATGGATCATAACCATTGTTTAATTGGTTGTGCTTGATAGAATGACCTTGTATACCCTTATTCATGTTGGGATAGCTCCCCACGACTATTTCCACCAAATGAGGTTTTCCCATGGAATTTCCCATAGGTAATATGAATTCTTATATGACCAAACAATCTTCTATATTTTTTTGTTATGACTTATATATTTAATGAAGGTGGGGAAATGAATTGAATGTGAGTGGTTTAACAACATCCCCTTTTAAAATAAAACAATTGTTACATCATTTTTAAATATGATTCATAATGAATTATGAACTCTATAATGGATATTATTATAGACAGTCACTACTTACTAATTTTATGGTATACGGTCATGGAATTCCAAATTTTGATATATATATATATATATATATATGGGCATGGTGTTACTACTATTATGAGACATGGGCATGGAGTCTCTACTTTTGTGATACTTGGTCATGGATTCCCTTATAATGCTGATACTATGGGATGGAATCTCATATACATGTGAAAATTACGCCAGGCGTACCTTATACTTTTGATACACTGGAATGGAGTCCCTTATACTTGTGGTATTCGGGCATAAAGTCATGTATACTTTTTATACATGGGCATAGTGACCCTTATGTCTTGTGATACTCAAGCATGGAAAACCTTACTACCTTTTCAGACTCAAATAACTAAACAGGGAATCCTGAGTTACACATCATGTCCATCTTTGAAATAAGAATGAACAAATATGGATACAAACAGCATCACATATATAGTGAATATATATACATATAAACATATTCTCTTATATGTATATGTTTATGGTGATATCTATCATGAGGTGTTATTATCATAAGCCAAAGTTGTTAATGTCTGATCGGTGTCCTTCAATAACCAGAGGCAGCCCTTTAGAATTTACTTTACCACCTTAGATGTATTATATATACAAACTTCACATATTATATACACTAACAGGATAATACTGGACACCATTGGTGGTGTTCTGTTGATTACATCTCACACCATGTTAAAGCTGTTGTCTGGTACCTGGAGGGACTTCATGAATGAAAATAGAGATATGGTAATGTACCTAATTATTAATACTTTATTTGATTATAGCATGGGATATGGGAGAACATAAACTAAATATTTCTTGTGATACTATCTGGAGAAAATGTCTTTTTCTTTTATTGTTCATTTTATATACACTTATTTATGTGTTCCTACTAGCATGTTTTCCTATTCCTTTTTGTTAGAGGCATGACATTACATGATTTTATATACTGTAAAAATATTGATGTTGATGGATGTTTATTTTATCTCTATGATTTACCTTTACCAATTAGTTGATATTATTATTCCTCTATTTATTCATTTATTAAAACAATATTCCACTTTTATTATGAGGGAATTATCTCCCCACTACACTTCCATGGCCCCTCACTTCTTGTTGTAAGAATCTGAGGTATGGGAAGGTGTTCTTGAGGCCATGTGACACACTATATTTGGCTACTACTCAATTGATAAGGGGTTAGGATGTTAAAAAATGATATCATAGATTTCTTTTATTTACCTTATTATTTTAGGATTGTAGAAAGGGGACAGAGATGTGTTTTAAATTTCTAATGAGACTATGACTGGGAGTATCTATCCCATGTATAGAGAAAATCCAAATTAATAAGGATGGAAATTTTTGTTTTGGATTCATATTATTACAGTTGATTTGATTGCACTATTGGGTGATGCACATGATTTGTGTTATTAATTATTATTATGTTTGAATATTCCATTTTACCCTTGGATCATTATGGAATGTGGGTGTTGACTCATGCATATGTGCATTTATGTAGAGATCCAAATTTTAGGCATTAAGTCATTCCATATTGGTGCATCCAATTTCTTGTATTCCATGTGATTTTATTGAGTGTCATCAATGATATAAATTGAATTTTGTTAACATTATGGTAGATAAATGAGACAAATAACTGGTTACCTAAAGTGTCTTCTTCTAAATAATATTTTTTCATTTCGAGAATAATGATGACACCATAACTATCAAATTATGGAAAATTGGGTGACATGCCATTGGTTTTATGGGATGGAATGTGTTTAGGGTATGAATTAAATGGAAAATATAATTCTTATTATATACTGTAATGAAATTTATAAATCAAAAGTGGTTTTCTATATAATTCAATTTTTAAAAATATTATAAATTAAAATTTAAAAAAATAAATTTATTTAAATATGAAAATGAAATGGCCATTGTTAAATAGGGACTTCAACTAAAATTTTAATGGTGTTTCCTCTATAATAAGAAATTATAAAATTGTATGATGAGACTCATCGCTTATACCATAGAAATTAAACCTTACCTGACCTCAATAGTGGGTTATTAGAAGTGTCTCTTGTGATTATTATGATTTTTATGTTTTCTAGACATGGATTTAAGAGCAGAAATAGGGGTTGTGACATTTTTATATAAATATTGTGTTCCAATTCTATTATTACACATTTGGCCGATGGACTTATAAAATACTATATTGGGAGTTTGATAGGCATGTTTAGAGACATTCCACTATAAAGTACTCGAGTTATGCACCAGGATAGTGGGTGACAACAACACATGGGAAGTGGCGGGGTATGGGCCACCAATGTTACCTCCAGAAGTTCCTCATATTCCACATTTTATTATACATGTTATGGTTTTGGATTCCGTGTTCATGATGGTTTTAATTAATATATAAATTTTTTTGGGGAGCTTGGTAGTTTTTCCAATTTATGGTAGGGCTTACATGGGAGTTTCAGTAGACACATTCACCTATTTTTTTGGGTGATGTTTCCCTACAGGAAGCAGAGTAAAATATGGAGTCCATTATAACTTTTATTAAGAACCCTGAGACACCTCCTAATAGGAGACTGCATCTTACTACATATATACTTTCAGATTCTTAAATGTGATAGTGGGATGTTATCACCCAAAAATATCAACTTCAATATATGGAATTTGATGATTTCAGACCATCTTCTATGACTATATTTTACCCATACATTTAGAACAGACAGTGCTAGATAGTTTATTCATTTATATCTGGTTACTATGTTTGTGATGGACTATTATAATGATTTATAGAGATCTAGTTATTTATACTGACTCATGTTGGTGACTCATTGGTGAATGTAATACATTTTGAGGATAGGATTGAATACACCACACAATCTCATGTAAATATTTTTTAGTTCAATACTATTTTAAAAATAGCAAACCATCCCTTAACACTGAGAAGAACCTATGTGAAGCTGATAATGTGGGCCAGGGAGGTTCTGAACTGAGATAGGAAATTGGTTCAACTAGTTGCCGGATATGTCTCTTTGAGACTTCATGCATGGGTAGCGGCAGCTAAATGATTCCTAATTATGGTGACATGGTTTGTCCCAATAATGTGATGCTAGGTCATAAGAGGCCCCATTTTCCTAAAGGACCCATTGAGTGTTGAGGATGAGGTGGGCTGGGGTATCATCAAGGTTTTTTAGGACCCTCCCAAATATTCATAGTTAGAGAGGATACATTTGATATTTTCATTCAAGAGAAGGATTAGTAACAAAATGTTAGGCTGGAATATGATATACAAGATTCCATATAATCGAGGAAGGTTCACATGGATGTGGCATATGGGATTTATATAAAAAATTCCATTAGAGTGGACCCACTAAGGGAAGTTAGGCTGCAGTACTGGTTAATGTATCTAGGAAATTTTATTCAATGTAGCATATACTCGGGGAGTACAAAACCAAACCATCTACATATTGAGACACTATTCTATTATAAAATATTATCATGTTATCCCTAATGGATACTAGTGCTTCACATTCCATTATCTTGTTTTATATTATGGAAAACTTTTGGATTTATAATTAGTTTTTCTACGGAATGATGATAATTGAAACTCTAGTAGGTATTCTATCAGATATTTTACACTGGTGTATGGAATTACCCCTTGAGTTAGGTAGTTATATTTTCTTAGATAGCCTCTACATACTTGAGATGAAGGACTCTAATTTAATTCTCACTATGGACTAGTTGGTCCCCTATCTTGAGGATGTGGACTACTATTGATAAATGGTTTCATTTTGATCACCATATGGTGGTAGTTACCTTCATAATTTTGAATGGGATGTTGAGAAACGTAGATGTAGACATGTGAATTATTGTTTGAGTGGAGAGATGGCCAATATAGATAACATATATATGGAAGATCAAGGAATGCACAAGATAATTTTCCACCTATTGTGGATAATTTTAAAGATTTATTTCTAGAATATTTTTATAGTTTACCTATTTAGTGAGAGGGGGAGTTCTCTATTGATCTAGTTATTAGTGATGAAACAATATAGATTTTGTCTGTATAGGGTTGTTGTGGTTGAGATGAGGGATCTAAAGAGATATCTAGAGGCCTCAGAATCTAAGGGTTATATATTCCATGGTGCTCGCCCTAGGGGTTTTGTAGTCATTTTTCCAAAAATTTAGATAAAACTCAAATGATTTCTATGTATTAATAGAAGTTGAATCATCTTGCTGTGAAGAACTGATATCCTCTTCATCATATCGATGACCTCTTTGACTAGCTTCCAAGAGTGAGGGATTTCTAAGATATTTATTTGAGGTTATGAAATCCCTAGGTGAAATTTAAAAAATCTAAAATACCTCTTATAGAATTATATAGCATGTATAGTCGTTATGAGTAATTGTTTATGTCCTTCGGTCCAGTGAAAGTGCGGAAAATTTTCAAGTATTTGATAAATTATGTTTTCTATATGAATTTTGATTTATTTTTTGTAGTCATCGTGAATTATATATTAGATTATTATCTAAATCAATAAAAAAATGGTAAACATCACATGTATTTAATTAAAACACTAAGTGAGCATCAGTTGTATACAATGATCATAAATTTCCAATTTTGGAATGATAAAGTGCACTTCCTGGGTAACAATATCTTAGAGGAATGTGTATTAGTTGATCTAGAGAATGAGAGAGGTAATGTTACATTGGATTATCTCATGAATGTTTTTTAAATAAGTATATTTCAAGGGATAGTAAGATATTATAGGTTCTTGATAAAGTATTCTTCACACATAGGAGTAACTCTCATGGGTTTGACTAAGAAGGGTGTGCATTTTATAAGTTCAGAATCATGTCATACATCCATGGTGGAGAAAAAAGGGATACTGACTTTGGCACTAATATTGATTCTTCTGAATCTTTAAATAAGATATATAGTCTAATTATATATATTAGGTATTAGGGTAGGATCCTTTCTTGTGTAGGTTGGTTGATTTTTGTCAGAAATGTCTCATCAGTTGAGAGATCATGAGAGAAATTACCTGACACATGATATGGAGTTTGTGTAAGTGGTTCAGACTATTCGTTGGGTGTTACATTACTTTTTGGGAAGGTGTCTTCTTGTTTTTTCGAACCACAAAAACCTCATTTATATTTTCACTCAACCTGACCAGATAATTAAGTAGAGAAGGTGGTTTGAATACATAAAAACCTCAAATTTTTATCATTAATATATTATTGGGATGGAATATGATTTGGTGGATTATTTAAGATGAATGGCTCCGACATAGGATGTTTGGTTGACAAATGACGAGTGGAAACTCATCACCCTATTTTCTGAGATGCATTTGGAGGATTAGAACCATAATGTAAAGTATTTATAATAAACATTATTAGTTAAATATTCACTTATGTATATAGGGAATTCGTGGTAGGTATCAGATATCAAATTCCTCATCCTGAGGGTTAGTATTTTAGTAAATTACATGTCACTAGGTTTGTTCATGGATGATGATGATATCTTACACATCCAATAACGCAACTGTGTTCCTACAGAAATCATAGAAGAGTTGATGTGAGGGTATAATTTTTCTACATGGGCAGTACACCATAGGCTTACAAAAAAGATTCATTATCTTTGTCTCCAATATTGGTGTCCCAATATAAAAATCGATATATATGGTTTTGTTACATGCAGTTCAACCTTTCAGCGGGTGATGGTGGAACACTAGTGTCCAGTAAGTTTTATATAGTAGATTCCCATTCCTAATAATTAATGAGAAGATTTTATTATTGATTTTGTTACTGGGATACCAAGATCCCCTTGATGTAGTGATTTAATATTGGTGATAATTGACAATATCATAATTTTTACCCATTTGTCTCCTATTAGATATAACATCTCTTTGGATGGGCTTGGGATACATTATTTCTTTGAGATTGAATGAATACATGATATCCCTCACACTATCATTTTGAATTGGGATTCTATTTTCACCATCAAATCAATGGATAGTTGGAAAGGACGACACAAATTTTAGAGGGAATTCTCCTAGAATGTGTCCTTGATTTAGGTGGTTCTTTGGAGAAACAGATAACTATATTTTAGTTATCCTAAAATAAAATCATTAATTAGATAATATAGATAGATCCCTATGAGGATTTATATGGTGGGTTATGTCATTCACCATTTTCATTTTGTGGGAAGGATAGGCATCCCTATATGGATATTGTCAAATTATGGAGTCTTCATAGAAGTTTTAGGTGACCAGGAAGTGAATGGATACTTCTCATTCTAGAAAGATGTAAGACACCAATCATTATCATTGACAACTAGCGTTCAAGGTTCAGGGTCAATTATTCTTATATGTTTCATCTAGATTGGGAAAAAGATGTTTAAAATGGAAATATAATCTTTCACCTTAGTTAGTTATACCTTATGAGGTTGGGGAAAGAGTTGGGTTGTTAGACTACATGTTTCCGATTCCTTATAGGTACCAAGGTAATCATGGAACCATCGGTATTTCACATCTTCACATGTTCAATCCACATATGTCTGATATCTTCTAGAATAATGAGGTTGAGTTAGAGTATGATCTTTCCGTTGAGGAAAATACTATATGTATTGTTTACCGGAGCAAGAAGACCCCCCAATATAGATTAGTTCCTCTGGTATGGGGGTCATGTTATCACAACCTCTTATTATATGAGACCTGGGATAGAAAGGCCTATATCATAGCTCAGGAGAATGAGTTACTCTTAGATTCTGTTCAATCACCCATGGAATGGAAACTAGCAGATAGATTTATTTAATAGGTAATAATACAAGATAAAAGATTTTAAATGAGGTACGTATCCAATAAATTTTGGTTTAATGTAATGATTTTATACTTATAAAATTTTTGTATGGTTTAAGGAAGGGTTCTAGAGTGTGTAGGGCTTGTTTGGACACTAGATCTCTATAATTTGAAAAGATATGAGAGGTGAACTATTAGAATACAGTTAGTTGTAATTATTCCTCTAATACCATCTGTCCAATTAAGGGTAAAACATCGAATTTTAAAACAATAAAATCGTTTTTGGCTATTCGTGGCCAATACAATGGGTGTGCATGGGTTGTTCATCGTTTTTCTAACCATGTGATGTAGGGAATCTAGGTTATGCTCCCAAAGCACTAAGGTGATCACTATTTATGTAGGTTGTGGACTACCATGAGAGCACCGAAAATGTATCAAATTACTTTGTTTCCCCTCTTACTATTTTACTCACCACTTTCCTTTATTTATATCTATTGAATATAGTCATCTTCTAATCATCAATTTTGAGATTTTTCAATCCAAAAGCAAGGATTTTATCATGTTCCCCTTTCAAAAAATTGATTCAAGAGTCGTATTCCATGGTGGATCACCACTAGTAAGATATATATTCTTTTATCATTGTTCATAATTCTTCATTATGTCAATGTAGTTATTTTGGTTCAATCACAATACATATATTATTAGTGGGATATCCTTTATTACAATATTCATTATATAGTGACCAAACAGAATGCTGATTCTTGATGGGTATTTTTCTACAGAGAAAAGTTTGATGGTATCACAATTATCCCTCAGGTCTTATTAATTTATTTTATGAATCATGATTCCACACAACTGATTATCAACATGTTACCTTAAAAAATTCAAATAACCCTTCTTTAACCGGTTTTCCCTAATATAATGACCTAATTTCAGCTTATTCATGTTTGTGTTGGTTCCCATAACTATTACACTCAATAAGGTGTTCCCATGGAATTTCTCCCTGAAAATATAAATGGTTAGGTTTCAAAACCAACATATGTATGGGTTTTTCTAGAATCATAAATGTAATTACCATAAAGAATTGAATGGAATGTGAGTGGTATGACTATATCACGTGTTTAAATTGAATAATGGTTATGACCTTGTTAGTGAGGAATGTTAATGAACATTAAAATCTATATTATCTCTTTGTAATGAATTTTAATGCTAACTTATGTTGTGATATATTAGAATGGAATACCTACTTTTATGACATATGAGAATGGTGTCCCAAATTTGATGAGACACGGGCATGTTCGGTATAAATTTGTGATTCTTGATCCTGATCACCCTTATACTTATGATACTCAAACATGGAATCAATTTTAAATTGTGATAAATGGGATTTGAGTTCCATAAACATATCTTACTCAGTCATGGAGTCCCATAAACAAGTGATACTAGGCCATAGAATCCAGTATACTTGTGATAAAAACGAATGGTGATATTTATGTATTTTGATACTCATGCATTATATCCCATACTACATTATGAGACTCTAATGACAAGAAATGGAATCCTGAGTTACTCATTGGGTCCTACATAGCATTCATATGTATATATATGGATATAAACATCATCACATATAAAGAACATTTATATAGATAAAAAATAATCTATTATGTATGAATTCATGGTGAAATCTACACTGAGTTTTTAATGGAATGAGCTAATGTAGATAGTGTAATATGTATTTCCTTCCAAAACACGATCTGAAACATTCCACTTTTCTTTAATACACTACCATTATTATATATTTACCATCCTCATGTTATATGTAATCATTGGATACGTATACATGTTTTTTTGGTGGTATATTTAGTATATCTCACACCCAATTTAGGATGTCATGTGGTACTCATATGGTCATCATGGATGCATGTAGGGACATGGGGGATAAATATTTGGCGGCCTCTAGCATATGGGGTGGCACATTTGTGGCCATGTGACCAACTCGATTTGGAAACCACTATGTGGATTTATTTTGGGTATGTTACATTATCATTATGCATTAAAACCAAACCAAGTCACATTAGTGAAGAATCATTATCTATAAATAATTATCCATTTTCAGAAGGTAGGAATAAAACTATACCATTCACCAATATTATTTTTAGTACTTGAAAACAATCATCATGGTAATTTTTAATGACAAATTTAACTCTTTTATAGTTAACTTATTCAGGGGTTATAAAACAGAACAATGATTTCAAAACTAATAAGGTAGTAACACATTAATCCAAGAATACTAAAAATCTATTTGTTATTTGTGGGTAATGGACATTCTCCAAAAACATTTTTTAGAAGGGTTAATATTTCTTCCATCATTCAAAACCATTTTTTCAGAGAATGGTATTTTTTCAACCAAAAATAAAAAAAACATAAATTTCCCATTTCGTATCTCTTCATTTATGTTTTATAAAAAAATCATTAGGTTTCATTTTAGTTACACCAAAAATATAGAATGCAGAAAACAACATCTATAAAATCTATCACAATATTTTATAATTATTCATTGATAACACAATTTATGAGATCCATATATATAGTATTTGTAATTGGAAACCCAAAGCGAATAACAACAGGCTCATAATTCTCATATATAATATGAAACACTATCATCATAATGTCATCCCCTTTCCCCATCAGAAAATGATAACCAAAACTGATATCAACCATCAAAAAAATATTAAACTCCATGTAGATTATTTAAAATGTGATCTATATGAGTAAATTGATACTTTTTCTTAATAGTGACGTTATTAAATGCTTTATAGTCAATGAAAAGTATTATTAAACCATTATTATTTTTTTAAAATAATGTAGGGGAACAACATGGGGATGTTTGAGGTCAAATGAAACCGTTATATAATGACTTACACAATTTTTTCTATTCCAAAATATGAACTTAATCCATTCCATTTGGGGGTTTATAAATAGGCTTAGAATTATAAAATATTTTAATACTAAATAAATCCTCTAAATTATAAATAATTCCAGGAAAATCCTCAGGAAATATATCAATGTATTCATTCACAACTTGCACGACAATAATTTTTATATTTTCTTAATTTTATACAATGTGAGCTAGATAACTTTTACTAACATCATTAATCATTTTCTCAGATCATATTATGATATCAACGTAATGAAATAAAGGAATAAAAATTTATTATATCTAAAATTATTATTATCATGATAAATTGAAATCTGATCCATAACCTACATGATTTCAAACTCAACTATGGGTATTTCAATAAGTTTTTTTGGAAATACCATCCCACTAATGATAATAATAATATTCCAATAATCATGGTTTCTTTAACACATCAACCAAGATCATTTACCAAAAGTTTTTTCTTAACTTTATGAGGTGATATTTTGAATTTACATATGTGTTTCTTAGAAATAAAATAATATGATAAACCAGAGTTAAATAGGGACTTGGAATATATTGAATACAAAAATTACATACATTCCACTACTACATTTCATATCCAAACATCAACCATATTAGTAGGAAAAGATTTTTACTCACTTTTTTATACTAATCATGATGAATCCAGCATGAGTAACTAACTTTGGGAACATATTAAATTAATGACAAAACATGTTGTATCTAAATCCCCTCAACATTGGATGGTTATCAGTTACCCCATTCTTTGATTCTTTAAGATTATTTTCCTTACAAACACATTCCATATAGAAAAATGTCCCACATCAATAACACTTCCTTGATTTTTTAAGGAATTATCAATGTCTGTTTTTTCACACATAACATAAGATAGAAGCATAATCTTCTAACCTTCATATTCCTTTAATTCATGTTTCCCCATCACCTCAACTCATGACCACTTATTACTTTCATCATCTCGAGGCAAATAAGTGTTCAATAACACAATATCAACTTTCTCATCATAATGATTAATATTATCATTGATTTTATATTATCATTCATCCAAATATCTTAGTAGAATATGTTCCAAACCTAAGTAAAATATATTAATTGTAATCTCAATGTCTAGAAAAAAATCCAGAAAATACTCAGACAGTCTAGTAAAATTTTCATCATAAATTTCTAGATAACCATCATCGTATAGCCTCAATTCTAGGAAATTTTTTTCCATCCTGATCTGAACCACCTTTGGGAAAAAATTTCATGAAAAAAATCCTTGAAAATTTACCCTTATATTCAAAAAAGTACACCATTCTCTCCCATATTCCTAACCCGACACCACCAACAATCATATTCACATTCAAAATGATAAAATAGAATAGTTACCAAAAGAAATTTCCAACATCTCATGACTATAAATATATTATCCTGAGAATTCATTCATCATTCGACTGTCATAGGGTTAGATAATCCACTGAATGACGGAGGTATTGTCTCCTGAAAGACTACACCACTAACATGTTCCTCTAAGGTAGACATAGTTTCTCCCTACTATAGATACCACTAGAATTTATATATTGTGCTAATTTATCTATCACAATAACAAATATTTCAATTATAACTCCAACCATATTGGTATGCTAATTTGGA
The DNA here is from genome assembly GCA_963277665.1 of Viscum album. NCBI lineage: Eukaryota > Viridiplantae > Streptophyta > Magnoliopsida > Santalales > Viscaceae > Viscum > Viscum album. The sequence continues at coordinate 692,570,659 of OY728132.1, read as the reverse complement.
ATGTAACACCCCAGGTAAATAAAGAATATGAAATTTTCATATTTATCCATATTTGTGAATAAAATATTAATATGACTTTAAAGGGGACGTAATTCTCGATGGCGTACCCAACACGCAACAACGAGTTTCTTGGGAATCTTACGTTGCACTCTAATAATAAAATAACATTATTTTAAATGGTAGTTAACATGTAGCCGTTGTATTGGTGGGAATGGATAGAAATAACTAAAATATGATTATATATGTTTTTAAATGTTTTACATTTATCCAATAAAAGATAAAGGCATAAAATACGGAAAAAATTCAATTTTAGGCGTATATTCCCTAGTTATCACTAAAGGTTCACTTATCACCTTTTGATGGAGAACCGTCATTAAATATAGTTTTGTTCACTCTTATATATCCTTTTGGACCAAATAAAACTCTTCTTAAGAATTGGGACATCAAATTTTACTTTGTGTAAATTTTTGGTATCTTTCTGATAAAGTTCATTTTTTAATGAATAGTGTAAAATGTTGTATTTTAATTCAAAACCTCTTTTTAATTTAATTTATTTATATGATTAGATTATTTTTTTAATTGGTTTTAAAGTGAAATTATAATATATTTTTACCATTAAATCCAATAGTGGTCGTTTAAATTAATTTCACTTTGAAATCAGACTTAAACTAGTGTCAATCTTTTGATACTTATTATTTCATAAAAACACGCTATTTGCTCTGACAGCGGGAAATAATTATTAAATTAATTAATGAACCTTATATGTTGAAAATTTTGTAAAATGGACTTCATTTTTGAATTCGGAATATCAAATATAGCTTAGGTTGAATTTTTGGTATTTTTATGAAAAACTTCAATTTTTGATGAATAGTGAAACCACTAAGTGGTACTTATAAAAACTAATTTTTCGTTTAAATGAAATTTTACCACTTATGTGTTTCGAATTTCGAAAATCCGACATACATGGTTGTTATTAAGAAGTACAATGTGGTTCAATGTGATTAAAATAATTTTTTGGTGAATAGTAACTTATTGAGTTTTTAATCGCGATTAGAGGTAATTAGTGTAATTTAAGGTAAAAATGATGTTTTAATAATATGAGATGAGCTTAAAAAATGTACTAACCTTATTGGATATGTCATGGCTGACCAAGAAAAGCCATGGGTAAACTTGGGGACCCCATGGAGCCACTTTGGTTGGGAAATGACATAAATAACGTTTTATTTAATGTTAAAGTAAAAATGAGACAAACATGAAATGTTTTACTAAAACAATTTTTACATGGGGTTATACAAATCATATTTTTGACTATAAATATTCATTGGAAATATAAAATGATTTCATACATCATAGTATTTTTTTTAATAATTTTTAGACATTAAATAAATTAAATTATTTATGACATCATGATGATGCAGCGATGACCTCATTATTTAACAAATTAAATAAAATGGAAAGATAATGTAATATCTAAGAACTAAACATGTCCAAAAACTATTGGATGAGTGGAAATAGAACCCTTATCACCTTATCCTCTAAACACATCAATGTGGGACCTCTTAAATCCGAATACCATTTTAAAATAAAGTGACTTTTCTTTACCTTCCAAGAGTGCCCCTCCTCTCCTCTTATAAAAAGGCCCCCACCTCTACCTCCTTACCCACACTCCAAAAGCCTTTGTCTCGGCCATCCTCTGCCCATTTTGTCTCTACACATCCCTCTATTACTCCTTGAATCCTCACTTTGGGCAGAAGTCTTCTCAAGGAAGCCTTTGAGCTCAAACCAAGGGGAGTTACCCGATTTTAAGGTAATGTCTTCTTTTGAGTCCTTTTGTTTTATTTTGCTTCTCCAACCCCCTAATTTTTTTTTATTTTCTTTTGTAACAACTCCAGTATCCTCAATATACTAGGATGTTTTTATAATACGGATTCGAGCTACACTTACACACACCTACATCTAATGGTTAAAGAACATACTGTTTCCGTGGATGGTGAATTTCTGCCTCCCGAAACGATGATTGTTCAAAATTATTTTAACGCCTTCAAAGGTGGCCATTAAGATGAAACATTATTTATATATGATATATAATATGTTTATGTTTTCCTTATGCTTCTGTATTTTTCATTTTGGGCATACCTTTATGGTTTCCATTATGGGTAAACACGATATCTTCATTTAAGGAAGTGCGGACTACCGCCCCCTCAAAGTGATGTGATTCGTTAATGCCATATGTGGGACGTGTAAAGGATGGATTTAAAGATATTATATATTATGTTATACTGGAATTATAATATACCTCTATATCATTATTATTTCTTTCCATTAAAGTATGAGATATAAATGAAAGTAGTGTTCATGCGTACGTACGGCTTACCGTCTCCATGAACGGTGCATTTCATTTCTTATCCCCAAATGTAATGTACTATTAAAAGTACATGTATATAATGGATATATATAATGAATGATATATCTAAATGATGAATATAATTCTGGAATTAAAATATACATACCTATCATTTAGGTTTAATTCCATTAATATGACAATGAAATTAAAGTAGCGTTCATGCGTACGTACGGCTTACCGTCTCCATGAACGGTGCATTTCATTTCTTATCTCTAAATGATTATGTAATATTATAAATACATGTATAAGCTGGATATATATGATATACATTCTATCCAAATCATGAATATCATTCTGGATATAATGAACCTTTGACCACACGAACAACATGTAATTGTAAGAAGTCCACTTTCGACTTAAGAACCAAATATCGACAAAACAAACATTATTAACATAAATGGTTACATAATGTTTATAACATGGAAATAAGTGATATAAAAGGAATAATGAAATTTAAAAAGGTTCTTAATAAAGTAGAAATTAACTCAAGTTTATTATTCAGGACGTTAAAGAACGATCGAGTCAAGTCGGACCCGAGGTAAGGGATCCTACTCCTCTCTTTCTTTTTAAGTACGCTCTTTTATGTCATTCCTTTTAAAGCTAATATTTCTTGTTATTGGGATGTTATTTTATATTAATCTTACTGTAATTTTTATGTTCATATTATGATAGACCCTATTCTCTCTCATCAATCCATTTTTGGAAGTTTTAAGTGGCGCAGTTAGGCTGCCGAATTTTCGTAAGAGATCCAACCGCACTCTTTCTTTTTATGTACTCTCCTTTATGTCACTTCTTTTAAGCTCCTCTTTTGTTATGTTGGGGGATGTTATTTTGTATTCCTATTTATGTATACATTATGTTGATATGATAAGAGGCCCTATTTCCTTTCATCAATACATTTTGGAAGTTTTAAGTGGCGTCGTTAGGCTGCTGAGTTTTCGTAAGGGATTTTTCATCTCACTTTTATTCCTGTGAGATTTACGCTACATTTTCCACAATTTCCTTTGAGGGGTGTATGTAATGCCCATTATTATACACATTGTGTAGTATAATTTCATTTATGGGTATTCACATCTTCATTTTATGACCCTTCTTCCATGGGGTGTATGTTTCGAAAGTTACCCAACTCGGTTAAGGGGACCTTTCACCCTCCTTTTTTTAAAAGACTTCTTTTGTTATGTCTTTTAATTCACATAATATTATGTTGGGATATGTTCTTCTATATCCTTATTTATGTAAATTTTATGTCCAAGTGATGAGATCCCCTTTATCTCTATCATCAACCCTTTTTGTAAAATTTTATGTGACGCCGTTAGGCTATCAAATTTTATCAAGGGAACTTCTTAACCCAATTTCGATTTCTTTGGGTTCAACATGTAGTTATTGAATATGTCATCATTAGAATATGTGTGAATAACTTTTGATTGTTTTACACATAATATCCACTTATATTGGGTGTATTTATATTTTTCACACATAATTATGAGATTGACTTATCCTTAATTTAAGGATAGCTTATTTATAATGGATTTCATCTCATTTTACATTTCTTTTGAGACTTCATCGTTGTTATGCACCAATTCCCTCTTATATGGTGTGTATACTATCCTTTGACATATTATATCATGAATCCCTTTATTCTCATGATATTATAATGTTCGTATTAAATGTTATTCCGCTATTATTTGTATTCAAGAGTCTCTCATTTTGTTAAAAACTATTTAACAAAAATATGGTTTTAAATGTTTTAAAGATTTATTATTCTAAATATTTATTTTTAATGTCCATGTTTTCAAAATGGATTTCAGTATTTATTTATATGGAAATTAATGTTTTAAAATTATAATTCCATTAAATTCTTCAAAGTGGTATGGGACACTTTGATTCAAAAATATATTTTAAATGGTTTTTGAAAATGGATTGCTTAAATCAATATCTTGGAATTACTTATTGTGATTGCAAATGAAATGTTGTTATTGAAATGATTATATTTTAAATATTTTATGTGTAATGATGGTACTTGGTCATTTTACGGGTGGTTACATGATAAACCATATGACGGGTGGTGCCGTGAATACTAGGACGGGTGGTTACATTATAACCTCCAATGCATTGGGTATGGAAGTCGTCTGTATGGCTATTCCATTAAGTATGTATGGAAATTGGCCGTATGGCTATTCCATTAAGAGATATGTATGGAAGTCGACCGTATGGTTATTCCACTTAAGTATGTTTAGGTCCCAAGTTACCTTTATATATGTTATGTGTTCTTTATATGGGTTTTATGGTAATCCTTTGGTTACAAAAAGGTATGTAATGATAATTTATTCAGTGAAGAGTTTTTACTACTTCATAAAGGTGAAGGTATTACTTTGATAGAGTATACATGGTTTACTTGATGTTTAAAAAACTAACAGTTTTCATTCTTTGTGTATCCCTTACTGAGCTTTTTATGCTCACCCTATGTTTTTTTGAAATGTTTTTCACAGGACTTAATGTTGAATAAGGTCAAGGATGGGATCAAGGGAATTCCATGCTATATAAAACATGGAACTAGACATGTTTCTTTTTAAGAGCTTTTTTTATTATGGAAACTTAATAGAAGTGTCTACTTTTAATCTTTTGAGATGTAATAGTTATGTTCTAATTCTCTAAAACTCTAAACCTGAAAAGATCCTCAATGTGAATTATTCATTTAATTCAATAATAAGTAAGGTTTAAGGTCGGGGCCTTATAGTTGGTATCAAAGGTCGGTTTAGATAACTTTAGAGGTTATGTAACACCCCAAGTTTCCACTGTATGTTTCCCTTCGAATAATGCAATAGCTTGCATTGTACGCAAGTTCGAGTTCTAACACAACGCAACTAATCAAAGTAGCCGTTATGAATAGTAATAACCACCTTTTAAAATTATAGAAATTTTATATTTCAAAATGGACTTCATTTTTGAATTCGTAATATCGAAATTATCCTAAGTTGAATTTTTTGTAACTTTCTGAGAACTTCCAATTTTTTATGAATAGTGAAAAATACTTAAAACAACTTTTTTAATCAAAATAATTAATTGTGATAAATTATACTATTTATTGGTTTTAAAGTATAATTAGAATATATTTTTACCATTTTATCCAATGGTGGTCATTGGAATTAATTTAACATTGAAATCGAACATAAACAATTGCCAATCTTTTGATATAAATTGTTTCTTAAAAACACGCTATTTGTTCTGACAGCGGGAATTAATTATAAAATTAATTAATGCAACTTATATGTTTGGAATTTTGTAAAATAGACATCATTTTTGAATTCGGAATATCAATTATATCTTAGGGTGAAATTTTGGCATTGTTCTGAAAAACTTCAATTTTTGATGAATAGTGAAACCACTAAGTGGTAGTTAAATAACTGATTTTTCGTTTAAATGAAAGTTTACCACTAATGTGTATTGAATTTTGAAAATCCGACATACATGGTTGTCATTAGTATGTAAAATGTGGTTCAATGGGATAAAAATAATTTTTTTGGTGAATAGTAACTTATTAAGTCTTAATCGCGATTAGTGGTAATTAGTGTAGTTTAAGGTATAAATAATACTTTAATAATATGAAATGACCTATACACATGTCCCAACCTCATTGGTTGTGTCATGGCCGACCAAGACAAGCCATGGCCTAACTTGGGGACCCCATGGATCCACTTTTGTTGGGAAATAACATAAATTAATTTTTATTTAATGTTAAAGTGAAAATGACACTAACATAAAGTGTTTTACTAAAACAATTTTTAAGTAGGGTTACACAAGTCCAAATTTTGACTATAAATATTCATTAGAAAGCTAAAAATATTTCCTACATCATAGTATTTGTTTTATAATTTTTAGACATTAAATAAATTAAATTATTTATGACATCATTATGATGTGGCGATGACCTCATTATTTAACGATTTAAATAAAATGAGAAGATAATGCAAAATCCAAGGCTTACACTTGTCCAAAGCCTATTGGATGAAGAGATTTCGAAACCTTATCACCTTAGCCTCGAATTATATAAGTGTGGGACCTTTAGAATCCGAAAAGCATTGTGAAATAATGTAACATTTCAATCTTTCCAAAAGTGCCCCTCCTCTCCTCTTATAAAAGGCCCCCACCTCTACCACCTTATTCACACTTCCAAGCCTTTTGGTTCGGCCAACCCCTGCCCAAATACTCTCCCAACTTCTCTCCCTTCGTCCTAGAAGCTTTACTTTAGTCAGAAAGCCATCCTAAGGAGTCCTTTTGATCAAATCAAAAGGAAGAACCCGAAGAAGAGGTAACATTTTCATCACCCTCTTTCAAGTTTCTTTCTTCTTCCACTCCCTCTTTGTTTATTATTTCAATTCTAAAATTATAACTCCAGTATCTTCTATATACTGTGATGTTATTATAAATATGGAACAACCATATTCAATATTCTACCCATCATTTGAATGACATGTCACCATACGTGCGTACGTACGGCTTACCGTCTCCACGTCGTGGTGTAATTGTTATTCATTATATTATTATTTAGATGGGTATAATAATGATATGTAATTCATGTAAATAATAAATATAACATGATAACGATTCTTTATATATGATACACTATCCAATTATATATTATTTTAATATCAAAATAATGATATTGTCGCTCGTGCGTACGTACGGACTACCGTCTCCACGAACGCGATGAGATTCATTCTCCGTCGTATCCATTCAAGTATAATTATCATTTTATGATTTAAAAATAATGTTTAAGGACATGATATCATTCTGGATATGAATAATATACAACCTATCCATGAAAAACAAGACTTACATGACAAAACATATAAAAGAAAACGAGTAAGTTAACACCCAAAACAACGATAAATCTAAGATATTGTTAACAAAGCAATGTTAAAAGATCATATATGATATCATATGAATGTATATGATTCTTGTATAATTTAATAACAATTATTTCACCATTATACAGGAGGTTAACCTACCCCAACCAAGGAAAAGTACAAGGTAAGGGTTTACTTCACAACCTCTTCATTATCCAAGGTTGTTTATACATAATTACCTACTGGGACCTCGTTATCATCCAAATCCATGTTTCTTAAAAATGTCTTTCAAAACATTTTTACTATTAAATGGAAAATGGGTTAAAGTCTTTTATACCCTTATACGTTTTTGAAAAGAATCTCACCGTCGTTTTCCAAACAATGTACTTTTTGACCTTTTTGACAAATTTAAGGTAAGAGAATTTTCAAAGTAAATGTATTATTTTATAATTATGGGACTTTTAAATGATTTAAAAAAAAAGGAGAGATATTTCTCTCAAATAGCTTTGATTCCATCCATTTCAACATCCTTTGATGGGTTTTAAGTTTAATTTAAATTGATTTATGATACAAAACTTCCATTGAGCATTTCGTGAAATATTTGACTGAGGATGTGTTATTTTATACCATCCATAGTTTATGGAGAAATTGTTGACATTTCGTATGCTAGTTTTAATACGAATATTTATGTTATGTTTTAACCTATTCATATGAGGAATGTATTGGACTTAATATGTGACGGGTGGAGCCCGCTATAGCTCCTCGATGCATCGGTAGGTCTCATGAGACAACTAGACGTGGAATTGGCCGAGGCCCTTTCCCAATTTGATTTATGGTTTTGGCCGAGGCCTTAATCATTTTAGATGTCTTGGCCGAGGCCTTGACAAAATGTTTCAGAATGTCCGGCATTATACATTCCCTCATTATGGAAGTGGTTAATGATATTTCATGTGATTATTCGACTAGTAGAATATCCATGTGAGTAAGTAAATGGCATTATTTCAGTTTACTTTTGCCATATTATGCTAAAGTTCATGTTCAATAAGGCTTTTGTTTTAGTTATACATTGCCTTAAATGTTAATGTTTATTTATGAAAGCTTCCGCAATATTGTTATCCTTACTGAGCATCTGAGCTCACCCCTTTCAATGTTTAAAAATTTTCCAGGATGTGAAGAAGTGTATTATGACTGACTTGCAAGAATAGTCAGTGAAGATATGAGTGTGGGCTATGAAGACCATGTTATTGTAGTTTGTTTAATTTTGATGTAATGAAAGACTTATGAATGTATCTAGTGTTTCCAAGGCTACTAAACTAATCGGTCTTTCGAGACTTGATCTTTTGTGATCATGCCAATGTTACGAAGTAATGCACCGACTCTGGGTAGCTGGGGTCGGGGCGTTACAGTTGGTATCAGAGGGAGGTTAGTACTAACCTTGGAAGCTAGATTTAGATAAACTCTGATTAGAGCACATAGCCCGAAGATAGACTTTGAGGATTAGTATAGAAGAACTTCCTAGAATTTTGGTATTGTAGAGATTTTGTGAGTTTTCCGAGCAATACATCCCTGTCTGGATACGAGCAGGTAGAGGCGGCTCTGGCACAGATGTACCTAGGGGTAAAACCCGAAAACACTGCTTTGAGCTAGACTCGAACGGGAACTGGTGCACGACAACGGGCCTTGCTGCACTCTTGGTTACGACACTCCCGGGGGATATGCTTAGGATAACTCTCATTTTCTTTACAAATCATTATGAAGGGTTTATGAGTATATACTTCCTCAAAGAAAACATTTCTTTTATGATTATGGATTATATCCATAAATAGTTCAATTTAAGTTAAGTGTTTTATAAGTTTGTGATTATGTATTTTGATTCATAAACTAATCTAGTTTATGCCATTATTTAGAAATGGCGCCTAGTGGAAGGAATGGAAACCGTATCAATGCACGCACTCCGTGTAGGGATTTCCCTCCTGCTTAGGATAATTATGGTGGAGCTAGTGATACAACTGGTGCTGATCAGCTTCTCACCGTACTGGGACAACTCACGCAGGTTATGAATAACAACCTTACTCGTATGGAGCACCCTGATCCGCAACGTGGAGGATCAATGCTAGACCGTTTCATGAGGCAACAACCGCCAACCTTCAATGGGAGTACAAATCCTATAGTAGCTGAGCAATGGATAAATTCCTTAGAGAAAATATTCCATGCCTTGGGGAGTAGTGAAAGGGAGAATGTTATCATGGCAGTTTACCGCCTCACTGGAGATGCCGATCAATGGTGGTCACTAATTCAAAACACAAAGGAGGATGATGAATTAACAAATATGGAATGGCAGGAGTTCAAAGAGCTATTTTTAGAAAAATACTTTCCTCGAGACCATCGAGCGGATATGGAAAGGCAATTTCTGAGTCTGAGGCAGAAGGAGGATGAGAATGTCGCAAAGTATGAGGCTAACTTTACAAGGTTAGCAAGGTATGCTGCAGATTACATACGTAACCCAAGAAGTAAGACTGATCGTTTCTTTGATGGGTTGAAACCATTTCTCCGTCGAGCTTTAGTATCACAAACCTTCTCTTCATACGAAGGTATTGTCTCATGCGCCATCAAGACGGAAAAGGAATTTTCTAAGTCTTATGACTTTAAATCAAAGCAAGATAAGAAGAGATCCGCTGAAAACTCTGGGAAAGGAAATAAGGAAACAGGGAAGAAGGGTAGAAATGAATTTCCACCCTGTGATAATTGTGGTAGGAAGCACCCTGGTGCCTGTCTAAAAGGAAAAGGAGTATGTTACAAGTGTGGTGAAAAAGTCCACCAAGCTCATGAATGCAAGGGAAAGAAAGCGGCTGTCAACGTGGAATGTTATAATTGTAGAGAGAAGGGACATTATGCAAATGAATGTCCTAAGCGTCAGGGGAACTTACCTCAGAAGAGGCCAAGGGATAAAGGCCAGGCTTATGCTATCACTACTGCTGAGGTGGAAGCTCCGAAAGACATGGTGGCAGGTAATTTAATGGTTTCCTCAAGTTTAGCAAATGCATTATTTGATTCTGGATCATCGCATTGTTTCATATCTTCCCAGTTTGCTAAGAAAATTAGATATTTCCAATTTGATTTAACAAGGGAGTTGTCGGTCAAAACCCCTAAGGGAAGTATTGTTGCAACAAAGTTTTGTCGATTAGTTCCCATTAGAGCACCTAAATGTTCTTTACCTGCTGATCTCATCGTCATACCCATGATTGAATTTGATATAATCCTTGGTATGGATTGGCTTTCGGACCATGATGCAAAAATTTATTGTAAGAGGAAAGAGGTTACAATTCTTGATGATAATGATAAGGAACACCTTATCTTTAGAGCAGAATCGTCGCCACATAATTCTTATCTAGATCCACCCCCAGTAGCTCAACTAAATTCAATTATTGGGGAGGAAGAGAAGGAAGTTACTGAGGATGAGGAAAGTAATATTCAAATAGAGGATTTACCTATTGTGAGAGAATATGTTGATGTGTTTCCGGAAGATTTACCTGGACATCCTCCAGAACGAGAAGTTGAGTTTTCCATTGATTTGATTCCTGGATCAAGGCCCATATCGAAGACCCCTTATAGAATGGCCACTATGGAATTAGTTGAACTAAAGAAACAACTAGAGGAATTGAGTAATAAGGGATTTATTCGCCCTAGTGTTTCTCCTTGGGGAGCCCCTGTTCTTTTTGTTAAGAAGAAAGATGGATCTATGAGGTTGTGCGTTGATTATAGGGAGATCAATGCTATAACAATAAAGAATAAGTATCCCCTACCTCGCATTGATGATTTGTTTGACCAACTGCATGGAGCTCAATACTTTTCAAAGATTGACCTTCGGTCTGGATACCATCAGTTGTGTGTGAAGAAGGAAGACGTTCCAAAGACAGCATTTCGAACAAGGTACGGGCATTACGAGTTTACAGTAATGCCTTTTGGATTGACTAATGCACCCTCTGTTTTCATGGATCTAATGAACAGAGTTTTCAAGGAATATCTTGATGACTTTGTAGTGGTATTTATTGATGATATCTTGGTATACTCCAAAAGCCACGAAGATCATGAAAATCACTTACGCATTATCCTGAAGACTCTTAGAAGACATGAATTATATGGGAAATTTAGCAAGTGTGAATTCTGGCTTCACGAGATTTCTTTTCTTGGCCATATTGTCTCTAAGGATGGAATTTCCGTTGATCCTTCTAAAACCAAGGCAATCCAAGAATGGCCAGCACCGACAAGTATAACTGAGGTACGCAGTTTTATTGGTTTAGCAGGTTATTATCGACGTTTCGTCCAGAATTTTGCCAGATTGGCTAACCCATTGACAAAGCTCACACGTAAAGGGATTAAATTTGTCTGGACAAAAGAGTGTGAAGAATGTTTTGAAGAACTAAAGAGAAGATTAGTCAATGCCCCTGTATTGACTCTACCATCGGGGAATGATGGGTTTGTTATTTTTAGTGATGCATCGAAGAAAGGACTCGGTTGTGTCCTTATGCAGAATGATAAGGTCATTGCCTATGCATCACGACAGCTAAAAATTCATGAGCAAAACTATCCTACTCATGATCTTGAGTTAGCAGCTGTGATCTTTGCTTTAAAGATATGGAGACATTACCTCTATGGTGAAAAATGTGAGATTTATACTGATCACAAGAGTTTGAAGTATATTTTCACACAAAAAGAACTCAACATGAGGCAAAGGAGATGGCTTGAACTACTCAAGGATTATGATTGCACGATACATTACCACCCGGGGAAGGCAAACAAGGTGGCAGATGCTTTGAGTAGAAAAGACCATGGAGTTTTGAATGTGATGAGAATTGAAAGGGATCCAATTTTCTTGGATCTAGTGAAGATGGACATGGGAATAACTGGGGAAGGTGAAACATCAATGCTTTTTCAAATGGTTGCCAAACCATCATTACTAGAAAGGATTAAGAGTTCTCAAACCAATGATGAAGAATTTCAAAAGAAGATTAAAGGTGTGAATGATGGAAGATTGAGGGACTTTGTGTATAAGGATGGAATTTTGAAATTCGGGAAGAGACTTTGTGTTCCCGATATATCTGATCTAAAAAGGGAATTGCTGGATGATGCTCATAGTTCCAACTTCTCTATACACCCGGGGAGCACCAAAATGTATAGAGATTTAAAGGAACATTTTTGGTGGGACAATATGAAGAGGGAGATTGCTGATTTTGTGTCAAGGTGTATGGTTTGTCAACAAGTGAAAGCTGGAAGGTAACATCCTGGTGGAGTATTGCAACCTCTTCCCATACCTGAGTGGAAATGGGATAATATTACGATGGACTTTGTCATGGGACTACCAAAGACTCCTAGAAGGAATGATGCAATATGGGTCATTGTTGATCGACTTACTAAGTCAGCACATTTTCTGGCTATACGGGAGGATCTACCACTTGAACGTCTAGCAAGACTATATATTAATGAAGTTGTAAGACTTCATGGAGTACCCCTATCGATTGTTTCTGATCGTGATCCTCGTTTTACTTCAAGATTCTGGAAAAGTCTTCAAAAGGCCTTGGATACTGAACTTCGTTTGAGCACTGCCTATCACCCTCAAACAGATGGACAATCAGAACGGACTATTCAAACCTTAGAAGACATGTTGAGATCGTGCTCTCTTGACTTTCAGGGTATGTGGGATCAATATTTACCACTGGTGGAATTTTCCTATAACAACAGCTTCCATTCGAGTATTCAGATGGCACCATATGAAGCGTTATACGGAAAGAGATGTCGTACACCAACCTGTTGGGATGACGTTGGTGAAAGAAAACTTGTAGGCCCAGAACTAGTGGAGGAAACAGTGGAAAAGGTGAAAGTGATTCAAAATCACATCAAAGCAGCTCAAAGTAGGCAGAAGAGCTATGCCGATAATCGAAGGAAGGATTTGGAATTTCAAGTTGGTGATCATGTTTTCCTGAGGGTATCTCCATGGAAGGGAGTCATACGTTTTGGTAAGAAAGGTAAATTGAGTCCCAGGTACATCGGACCTTTCGAAATTCTGGAACGAGTTGGGGTTGTAGCTTACCGTTTGGCAATGCCGCCAAGTCTCTCCAAAGTTCACGATGTGTTCCACGTATCTCTGTTGAGGAAATACATGCCTGACCCAACGCATGTACTCACCTATGAGGAATTAGAACTGGAACCCGATCTTTCCTATTGTGAAGAGCCCGTCAGGATTCTTGATGTGAGGGAGCAGGTGCTGAGAAACCGGACGACTCGGCTAGTGAAGGTTTTGTGGAGAAATCATAAAATGGAAGAGGCAACGTGGGAACCTGAGGAATTTATGATGAAAAACCACCCGAGTCTTTTTATGCAGTAATACCCTAGAAATTGCGAGGACGCAATTATTTGAAGGAGGGGAGAATGTAACACCCCAAGTTTCCACTGTATGTTTCCCTTCGAATAATGCAATAGCTTGCATTGTACGCAAGTTCGAGTTCTAACACAACGCAACTAATCAAAGTAGCCGTTATGAATAGTAATAACCACCTTTTAATATTATAGAAATTTTATATTTCAAAATGGACTTCATTTTTGAATTCGTAATATCGAAATTATCCTAAGTTGAATTTTTTGTAACTTTCTGAGAACTTCCAATTTTTTATGAATAGTGAAAAATACTTAAAACAACTTTTTTAATCAAAATAATTAATTGTGATAAATTATACTATTTAGTGGTTTTAAAGTATAATTAGAATATATTTTTACCATTTTATCCAATGGTGGTCATTGGAATTAATTTAACATTGAAATCGAACATAAACAATTGCCAATCTTTTGATATAAATTGTTTCTTAAAAACACGCTATTTGTTCTGACAGCGGGAATTAATTATAAAATTAATTAATGCAACTTATATGTTTGGAATTTTGTAAAATAGACATCATTTTTGAATTCGGAATATCAATTATATCTTAGGGTGAAATTTTGGCATTGTTCTGAAAAACTTCAATTTTTGATGAATAGTGAAACCACTAAGTGGTAGTTAAATAACTGATTTTTCGTTTAAATGAAAGTTTACCACTAATGTGTATTGAATTTTGAAAATCCGACATACATGGTTGTCATTAGTATGTAAAATGTGGTTCAATGGGATAAAAATAATTTTTTGGTGAATAGTAACTTATTAAGTCTTAATCGCGATTAGTGGTAATTAGTGTAGTTTAAGGTATAAATAATACTTTAATAATATGAAATGACCTAGACACATGTCCCAAACTCATTGGTTGTGTCATGGCCGACCAAGACAAGCCATGGCCTAACTTGGGGACCCCATGGATCCACTTTTGTTGGGAAATAACATAAATTAATTTTTATTTAATGTTAAAGTGAAAATGACACTAACATAAAGTGTTTTACTAAAACAATTTTTAAGTAGGGTTACACAAGTCCAAATTTTGACTATAAATATTCATTAGAAAGCTAAAAATATTTCCTACATCATAGTATTTGTTTTATAATTTTTAGACATTAAATAAATTAAATTATTTATGACATCATTATGATGTGGCGATGACCTCATTATTTAACGATTTAAATAAAATGAGAAGATAATGCAAAATCCAAGGCTTACACTTGTCCAAAGCCTATTGGATGAAGAGATTTCGAAACCTTATCACCTTAGCCTCGAATTATATAAGTGTGGGACCTTTAGAATCCGAAAAGCATTGTGAAATAATGTAACATTTCAATCTTTCCAAAAGTGCCCCTCCTCTCCTCTTATAAAAGGCCCCCACCTCTACCACCTTATTCACACTTCCAAGCCTTTTGGTTCGGCCAACCCCTGCCCAAATACTCTCCCAACTTCTCTCCCTTCGTCCTAGAAGCTTTACTTTAGTCAGAAAGCCATCCTAAGGAGTCCTTTTGATCAAATCAAAAGGAAGAACCCGAAGAAGAGGTAACATTTTCATCACCCTCTTTCAAGTTTCTTTCTTCTTCCACTCCCTCTTTGTTTATTATTTCAATTCTAAAATTATAACTCCAGTATCTTCTATATACTGTGATGTTATTATAAATATGGAACAACCATATTCAATATTCTACCCATCATTTGAATGACATGTCACCATACGTGCGTACGTACGGCTTACCGTCTCCACGTCGTGGTGTAATTGTTATTCATTATATTATTATTTAGATGGGTATAATAATGATATGTAATTCATGTAAATAATAAATATAACATGATAACGATTCTTTATATATGATACACTATCCAATTATATATTATTTTAATATCAAAATAATGATATTGTCGCTCGTGCGTACGTACGGACTACCGTCTCCACGAACGCGATGAGATTCATTCTCCGTCGTATCCATTCAAGTATAATTATCATTTTATGATTTAAAAATAATGTTTAAGGACATGATATCATTCTGGATATGAATAATATACAACCTATCCATGAAAAACAAGACTTACATGACAAAACATATAAAAGAAAACGAGTAAGTTAACACCCAAAACAACGATAAATCTAAGATATTGTTAACAAAGCAATGTTAAAAGATCATATATGATATCATATGAATGTATATGATTCTTGTATAATTTAATAACAATTATTTCACCATTATACAGGAGGTTAACCTACCCCAACCAAGGAAAAGTACAAGGTAAGGGTTTACTTCACAACCTCTTCATTATCCAAGGTTGTTTATACATAATTACCTACTGGGACCTCGTTATCATCCAAATCCATGTTTCTTAAAAATGTCTTTCAAAACATTTTTACTATTAAATGGAAAATGGGTTAAAGTCTTTTATACCCTTATACGTTTTTGAAAAGAATCTCACCGTCGTTTTCCAAACAATGTACTTTTTGACCTTTTTGACAAATTTAAGGTAAGAGAATTTTCAAAGTAAATGTATTATTTTATAATTATGGGACTTTTAAATGATTTAAAAAAAAAGGAGAGATATTTCTCTCAAATAGCTTTGATTCCATCCATTTCAACATCCTTTGATGGGTTTTAAGTTTAATTTAAATTGATTTATGATACAAAACTTCCATTGAGCATTTCGTGAAATATTTGACTGAGGATGTGTTATTTTATACCATCCATAGTTTATGGAGAAATTGTTGACATTTCGTATGCTAGTTTTAATACGAATATTTATGTTATGTTTTAACCTATTCATATGAGGAATGTATTGGACTTAATATGTGACGGGTGGAGCCCGCTATAGCTCCTCGATGCATCGGTAGGTCTCATGAGACAACTAGACGTGGAATTGGCCGAGGCCCTTTCCCAATTTGATTTATGGTTTTGGCCGAGGCCTTAATCATTTTAGATGTCTTGGCCGAGGCCTTGACAAAATGTTTCAGAATGTCCGGCATTATACATTCCCTCATTATGGAAGTGGTTAATG
Organism: Viscum album; assembly: GCA_963277665.1. Lineage (NCBI taxonomy): Eukaryota > Viridiplantae > Streptophyta > Magnoliopsida > Santalales > Viscaceae > Viscum > Viscum album. Next base: position 692,553,969 of record OY728132.1, on the reverse strand, counting down.
ATATTTCATGTGATTATTCGACTAGTAGAATATCCATGTGAGTAAGTAAATGGCATTATTTCAGTTTACTTTTGCCATATTATGCTAAAGTTCATGTTCAATAAGGCTTTTGTTTTAGTTATACATTGCCTTAAATGTTAATGTTTATTTATGAAAGCTTCCGCAATATTGTTATCCTTACTGAGCATCTGAGCTCACCCCTTTCAATGTTTAAAAATTTTCCAGGATGTGAAGAAGTGTATTATGACTGACTTGCAAGAATAGTCAGTGAAGATATGAGTGTGGGCTATGAAGACCATGTTATTGTAGTTTGTTTAATTTTGATGTAATGAAAGACTTATGAATGTATCTAGTGTTTCCAAGGCTACTAAACTAATCGGTCTTTCGAGACTTGATCTTTTGTGATCATGCCAATGTTACGAAGTAATGCACCGACTCTGGGTAGCTGGGGTCGGGGCGTTACAGGTTAGGGTATTCCTTAAGCATAAGTGACATGACCATAATGGTTAGGATTTCATAAAAATTCATAGTTTTAGATAAATTGAATGAGTAAGTATATCTTAGTGTTTATATTCCTCTTTACTAAATGATGGTTTTGTTGATATACTCACACTGACCTTTTTGGTTTTAGTAAATGGCTGGATCTAGCAGGCACCAAGGTAATGGTGGATGTGAAGGAAACTGTGATAGTTTTCTGAGCGAGCAACTGAATGATATGGAAGCTGCAATGAGAACTCTTGTGTGTATCCTCAACCAACTATCTAGAGTCATGATTGACCACCTAAACCTTGGTGATTTCTATAAGGCATCATATATGAGAGAAACAAATCCCTACGGAACTACAGGTATTAATCAAAAAGTTAAGTGTGTTAAAAAACTTATGTGTAATAGATGTGGAATGAAACACCTAGGAAAATGTTTTAAAGGGAAAAAAATATGCTATAGATGTGGAAATGAAGGTCATAAAGCAAGAACCTGCCATGGAAAAAGGAAGCATCCAGTTGAATCGAGGAATGGGAAAGAAGTTCTTTCTAAGAAATCAATTGAATGTTTTAAATGTGGTGTCCATGTTCATTATGAAAACACATTTCCTATGAATAAGTGTCTTGAATGGGATCACCAAGATCATACAAATACTCGTTTACCAATACCTAATGCCATTCCTATTAAGGATGAAGAAACTGACAATGACCAATCAAAGGTATGGATTATTTCTTAACTTTTGTTTTCTATTTTGGTATCTTAGGATATGATTCATGATTTTGTTTGTAGGAAAGAAGTATTTCAGATTAAGTTGGAAAGGAATGGTTAATGGATCATGAAGAATGTTGAATGAGTAAGAAGTCAACATATAAGGGCTTCAAGAGTTATGGTGAAATTCTTAAGAGTATTAAGTGTCATTTGGTGATGGGGTACATTAGAATACTTGTTATAGTATGTGTAAAACTGATGTTTGATATGTGAAAATTTTATTCAAAGAATAGTAATCTGTTCTTTTGTGGACATAGTTATAAAGAACCATTTGGGTTTATATGATCCTTACTTTTGAGGTAATTATGGGTTACTATATGTTATGATGGAAGTGAAAGGCATGAGATTAAATTGAGGTTAAATTATGTTATGGTTATTTTTGATGATTTTATCCCTTTTTTGGGAATAATTTGAGAATTATATAGTTTTGGAAAAAGGACAACACATATACCGTGTGACAACCCGTCGCGTCGGAAAAAGCTGCGGGAATCGAACCCACAACCAAAGTGCGACTGGTATTTATCGCCTACCACTGGACTACGTGAAGTCCCTGGTTAGTTTGACTGATTCTTTTTAGTTATATGATTTTATGAATTAATAGTAAGTTGATTTTGGGTTATTTATGAAAATTAATAACCTATCATGGAGGGTATGTGATTAGGTTAATTACTTTTCAATATGAGACTTTAAGAGTAACTAATGTTATTTGGAGGTAGGTGTTAATTTTTACCTTGGAAGACTATGCGACTAAATCCTTAAAATATTTGGGTTTCAATCTTAGATTGGTTTACTTTGAATAATTTTATGGAAAAATTGTTTATCGGATGGTCCTCGTTGAACTTTGGGTTTTGTTGGACAAATATTGGAGATTAAGCATAGATTTTCTTTTTAATGGGTTATCCTTTTCTGAATTATCTGACCTTGTACTAAACTTTTTGGTTTTTGGTTTTGGTTAAAGCCTAAAGACATGGGATTTATATAGTTCTCTTTGGTGGATTAGGTGATTCTCTAGAAATTGATTATAGTACTCTTAATGCGAACAAGTCTTCCTAAATACTCGTCTTTTGGAAAAAAATATGAGTTTGATTAAGGAATCTAGTAAAAGTTGAAAGTCAACATGATAAGTGATTATGTTTCCTTATGAATAAAATCCTCAATAAAAAGTATCTTATAACAAAAATGTTGTCTATTAACTTTTCCTGCTGAGGAATCGAATACCATTTAACCCATCACAAGTTTGTGATTTTTTCATGGTAAACTTTTTCCTAGACATGTTTACTATCACTCTACCTTAAGAACATGGCCCTTTGTTTTTTCTTCCATGTCCATGTTTTCCTACATGGAATCCTAGTATGGGTTAACTCGGGTGACCTCTGTACTTATCTTCCATTATTTTAAAGTGATTGTTTTACCGACTCTTGTTCCGATGTGGGACTTTCAAGGATGTTTCCAAGCTCAATTTTAAAAATTACGAGGATGCAATTCCCAAAAGGGGGGAAGGATGTAACACCCCAGGTAAATAAAAAATATGACATTTTCAAATTTATCCATATTTGTGAATAAAATATTAATATGACTTTAAAGGGGACGCTATGCTCGATGGCGTATCCAACACACAACAACGAGTTTCTTGGAAATCTTACGTTGCACTCTAATAATAAAATAATATTATTTTAAATGGTAGTTAACATGTAGCCGTTGTATTTCCGGGAATGGATATAAATAACTAAAATATGATTATATATGTTTTTAAATGTTTTACATTAATCCAATAAAAGATAAAGTCATAAAATACGGAAAGAATTCAATTTTAGGCGTATATGCCCTAATTTTCACTAAAGGTTCACTTATCGCCTTTTGATGGAGAACCGTCATTAAATATAGTTTTTTTCACTCTTATACAACCTTTTGGACCAAATAAAAGTCTTCTTAATAATTGGGACATCAAAATTTACTTTGTGTAAATTTTTGGTATCTTTCTGATAAAGTTCATTTTTTAATGAATAGTGTAAAATGTTGTATTTTAATTCAAAACCTATTTTTAATATAATTTATTTATATGATTATATTATCTTTTGAATTGGTTTTAAAGTGAAATTAGAATATATTTTTACCATTAAATCCAATAGTGGTTGTTGGAATTAATTTCACTTTGAAATCAGACTTCAACTACTGTCAATCTTTTGATACTTATTGTTTCATAAACGCACGCAATTTGCTCTGACATCAGGAATTAATTATTAAATTAATTAATGAAACTTATATGTTGTGAATTTTTTAAAACGGAATTCATTTTTTAAATTCGGAATATCAAATATAGCTTAGGGTGAATTTTTGGTATTTTTCTGAAAAACTTCAATTTTTTATGAATAGTGAAACCACTAAGTGGTACTTATAAAAACCGATTTTTCGTTTAAATTAAATTTTACCACTTCTGTGTTTTGAATTTCAAAAATCCGACATACATGTCTGTCATTAAGAAGTAAAATGTGGTTAAATGAGATTAAAATAATTTTTTGGTGAATAGTAACTTATTAAGTTTTTAATCGCGATTAGAGGTAATTAGTGTAATTTAAGGTAAAAATGATTTTTTAATAATATGATATGAGCTTTACACATGTCCTAACCTTATTTGATGTGTCATGTCCGACCAATACAAGCCATGGGTCAACTTGGGGACCCCATGGAGCAACATTGGTTGGGAAATGACATAAATAACTTTTTATTTAATGTTAAAGTAAAAATGAGATAAACATGAAATGTTTTACTAATACAATTTTTAAATGGGGTTATACAAATCATATTTTTGACTATAAATATTAATTGTAAATCTAAAAACATTCCATACATCATAGAATATTTTTTATAATTTTTATACATTAAATAAAATAAATTATTTATGACATCATGATGATGCAGCGATGACCTCATTATTTAACGATTTAAATAAAATGGAAAGATAATGTAATATCTAAGACATACACATGTAAAAAACCTATTGGATGAGTGGATTTCTAACCCTTATCACCTTATCCTCGAAACACATCAATGTGGGACCTCTTATATCTGAATACCATTTTAAAATAAATTGACTTTTCTTTACCTTCCAAGAGTGCCCCTCCTCTCCTCTTATAAAAGGCCCCCACCTCTACCTCCTTACCCACACTCCCAAAGCCTTTGTATCAGCCAAACTCTGACCATTTTGTCTCTCCACATCCCTATCTTACTCCTTAATGCCTCACTTTGTGCATAAGTCTTCCCAAGGAAGCCTTTGAGCTCAAACCAAGGGAAGTTACCCGATTTTAAGGTAATGTCTTCTTTTGAGTCCTTTTGTTTTATTTTGCTTCTCCAACCCCCTAAACTTTTTTGTATTCATTTCTTTTGTAACAACTCTAGTATCCTCAATATACTAGGATGTTGTTATAAGAAGGATTAAAAGTACACTTACACACACATACATCTAATGGTTAAAGAACATACTGTTTCCGTGGATGGCGAATTTCTGCCTCCCGAAACGATGATTGTTCAACATTCTTTTAACACCTTCAAAGGTGGCCATTAAGATTACAATATATTTATATATGATATATAATATGTTTATGTTTTCCTTAATCTTCTGTATTTTTCATTTTGTGCATACCTTTATGGTTTCCATTATGGGTAAACACGATGTCTTCATTTAAGGAAGTGCGGACTACTGCCCCCTCAAAGTGATGTGATTCGTTAATGCCATATGTGGGATGTGTAAAGGATGGATTTAAAGTTATATTATATGATTTTATACTGGAATTATAATATACCTATATATAATTATTATTTATTTCCATTAAAGTATGAGATAGAAATGAAAGTAGTGTTCATGCGTACGTACGGCTTACCGTCTCCGTGAACGGTGCATTTCATTTCTTATCCCCAAATGTAATGTACTATTAAAAGTACATGTATATAATGGATATATATAATTAATGATATATCTAAATGATGAATATAATTCTGGAATTTAAATATACATACCTCTAATTTAGTTTTAATTCCATTAATATGACAAAGAAATGAAAGTAGCGTTCATGCGTACGTACGGCTTACCGTCTCCATGAACAGTGCATTTCATTTCTTATCTCTAAATGATTGTGTAATATTATAAATACACATATATGCTGGATATATATGATATATATGCTATAAAAATCATGAATATAATTCTGGATATAATGAACCTTTGACCACACGAACAACATGTAATTATAAGAAGTCAACTTTCGACTTAAGAACCAAATATCGACAAAACAAACATTATTAACTTAAATGGTTACATAATGTTTATAACATGGAAATAAGTGATATAAAAGGAATAATGAACTTTAAAAAGGTTATTAATCAAGTAGAAATTAACTCAAGTTTATTATTCAGGACGTTAAAGAACGATCGAGTCATGTCGGACCCGAGGTAAGGGATCATACTCCTCTCTTTCTTTTTAAGTACGCTCTTTTATGTCATTCCTTTTAAAGGTCATATTTCTTGTTATTGGGATGTTATTTTATATTAATATTACTGTAATTTTTAAGTTTATATGATTAGAGACCATATTCTCTCTCATCAATCCATTTTTTGAAGTTTTAAGTGGCGCCGTTAGGCTGCCGAATTTTCGTAAGAGATCCAACCTCACTCTTTCTTTTTAAGTACTCTCCTTTATGTCACTTCTTTTAAGATCATCTTTTGTTATGTTTGGGGATGTAATTTTGTATTACTAATTCTGTAAACATTATTTGGATATGATGAGATACCCTATTTCCTCTCATCAATCCATTTCGGATGTTTTAAGTGGCGTCGTTAGGCTGCCGAGTTTTCGTAAGAGATTTTTCATCTCACTTTTATTCATTTGAGATTTACACTACATTTTACACAATTTCCTTTGAGGGTGTATGTACTTCCCATTATTATACAAATTTTTTAGTATAATTTCATTTATGGGTATTCACATCTTCATTGTATGACCCTTCTTCCGTGGGGTGTACATTTCGAAAGTTACCCAACTCGGTTAGGGGACCAGTCACCCTCCTTTTTTTAAAAGACTTATTTTGTTTTGTCTTTTAATTCACATAATATTATATTGGGATATGTTATTCTATATCCTTATTTATGTAAATTTTATGTCCAAGTGATGAGATCCCCTTTATCTCTCTCATCAAACCTTTTTGTAAAATTTCATGTGACGCCGTTAGGCTGTTGAATTTTATCAAGGGAACTTCTTAACCCAATTTCGATTTCTTTGGGTTCAACATGTAGTTATTGAATATGTCATCCATTGAATATGTGTGAATAACCATTGATTGTTTTACACTTAATATCCACTTATATTGGGTGTATTTATATTTTTCACACATACTTATGAGATTGACTTATCCTTAATTTAAAGATACCTTCTTTATAATGGATTTCATCTCATTTTACATTTATTTTGTGACTTCATCGTTGTTATGCACCAATTTCCTCTTATATGGTGTGTATACTGTCCTTTGACATATTATATCATGAATCCCTTTTTTCTCATGATATTATAAAGTTCGGATTAAATGTTATTCCGCTATTATTGGTATTCAAGAGTCTCTCATTTTGTTAAAAACTATTTAAAAAAAATATCGTTTTAAATGTTTTAAAGATTTATTATTCTAAATATTTATCTTTAATTTCCATGTTTTCAAAATGGTTTTCAGTATTTATTTATATGGAAATTAATGTTTTAAAATTATAATTCCATTAAAAGCTTCAAAGTGGTATGGGACACTCTGATTCAAAAATATATTTTAAATGGTTTTTGAAAATGGATTGCTTAATTCAATATCTTGGAATTACTTATTGTGATTGCAAATGAAATGTTGTTATTGAAATGATTATATTTTCAATATATTATGTGTAATGATGGTACTTGGACATTTTACGAGTGGTTACATGATAAACCATATGACGGGTGGTGCCGTGAATACCAAGACGGGTGGTTACGTTATAACCTCCAATGCATTGGGTATGGAAGTCGGCCGTATGGCTATTCCATTAAGTATGTATGGAAATTGGTCGTATGGATATTCCATTAAGTGATATGTGTGGAAGTCGACCGTATGGTTATTCCACTTAATTATGTTTATGTCCCAAGTTACCTTTATATATGTTATGTCTTCTTTATATGGGTTTTATGGTAATCCTTTGGTCACAAAAAGGTAAGTAATGATACTTTATTCAGTGAAGAGTTTTTACTACTTCATGAAGGTGAAGGTATTACTTTGATAGAGTATACATGGTTTACTTGATTTTTGAAAAACTAACAGTTTTCATTCTTTGTGTATCCCTTAATGAGCTTTTTATGCTCACCCCATGTTTTTTTGAAATGTTTTTCACAGGACTTAATGTGGAATAAGGTCAAAGATGGGTTCAAGGGAATGCCATGCTATATAAAACATGGAACTAAACATGTTTCTTTTTAAGATTTTATTATTTTGGAAACTTAGTAGAAGTGTCTACATTGTAATCTTTTGAGATGTAATAGTTATGTTCTAATTCTCTAAAACTCTAAACCTGAAAAGATTCTCAATGTAAATTATTCATTTAATTCAATAATAAGTAAGGTTTAAGGCCGGGGCCTTATATGGAAGGATATTTTTCACTTAGTGCCTTCCCACTAAATATTTTTTATTTCTTATATAGAAATATATTCTAAAAAGACATAGTTTAGATGAGTCAATTTGGTATCATATAAATTTTAAATCATTTCAGACTGACCATAATGTAAAAAAATTCAAGGGTGTGGCATTTTCATTAACGTAAACTCTAATGTTATCTAAAATAACTATTTTAAAAAAAATATAATACCCCAGCATAAAAATTACATAATCTAGATTTCCATGTCCGGAATTCATTCTATTACATTTATTTCCCTCATTGGGTTTAGTGTTTTACAGATTTTTTTGATAACTCATACACAACAAAGCCCATAAATTTTGAACATGCCATTTCTAATTAGTATCCATTTCACTATTATAAAAACACTTCATATTATGTATGATTTATTTTTCCATAAAAATCATAACGACATTCAACATTAATTATTACATTCTGATACCCATCAATAAACACTACTAAATAGTTTAAATATGTTTAATGAGAACAAAAAGATCAATAAAGGACATAAAAAGATGAACTATATTAGACAAGGGAAAACCTAAAACCCCAAGAAAATAATTTTCATAAAAACATACCTTTCTTCCCAGAAATTGCATCATTTTTTCTTCAAATTATATCATTTTATTTTCCTTTGGAATCAAATTCGGTTCATGAATACTCTGTAGATCACGTAGAAAATTTATATTACCGCCTTTAGAAATCATCTCATATAACCTTTGAAGAACCCTAATAAATTATAATAAATGTATGGGAGACATCCAATATAATTATATTGGGAAAATAATCATTCCCCAATTCATTTGATCACAATATGGGCACACCAATTGTACAATCCAGAACATGCTCACCCATTATAATCCGGACACACAATTCAGAAATAATATAGATATACCATAAAAAATTAGAACATTTTAATCAATAAAATTTTAATTATAAATCCATTTAAAAATTATTTTAATCTATTTTTAAAACAAATAACTATATCAAAATACCTTTTTAACACATTTTCAATACACAAAAATACTTTTTAATTCCCTTTTTTAATTAAAAAATACATATAAATATGAGATGATTTTATTTGAAAAACATTAAATATTTTAAAGGATTTTATCTTCAAATAATGTTTATAGTGGTGGGAAAAATATTTTTCACAATATATGTTAAAATAGAACATTTATTTTGATGTTGGTAAATAAATTCAAAATTTCCATATAAACATTCCTTTTAAAAAAAATTGATTGAAAGACATACATTTATTTATTAAAAATATTATTTAAATAATAATGTAATTTTAAAAACATGGACATGAATGAGATATAGTATTAGAATGAAAATATTAAAAGTGAATATTTTTACTGAAAAGTCCCTTATCTCTTTAGAAATATTTGATTAATTGTCCTCATGAATGAATAAAATTATAAACATTAAATACCATGATTACAGAGAAATTAATGATATAACATTTCAATGGGGCTATATATACACCTTGTAAAATAATAAAGGTTCATAACATCAAAATACACCTCAATGAAAATAAATTGACATGAAGCACCATTCCTCAACATCGATTCATCATATTAATTTTTACTATTTTGGACTAATAAAAGTATGATATTTATTTACTTACAGATGAAACTTTTTCAATTTTATTATTCCCATTATTTCACTTATTAACATGACATGCTAAATGACTTAATTAATTAACTCTATATTGAATGTTTTGATAGTATTTGGATTATGATTCAAAAGGGCATCTGAAGGATGACTATTTATGACAACCCCTCTCTTTATTACACATTAGTTCCCTATTTATTAAATAAAATTACACACAATACAACCTATTAGATTGTGATATCTTGTGTCTTTTTGAATCCATTATATTACATAAAAACATAAAACAAATAAAAAATCATCTTTTTTTAAAAGCATCATAACATGGTCATAATATTCCTTCATACTTAAAACTACACGGGATAACCTGGCGAAATTCATAATGAAGGGCTGATCTATAAATACTAGTAAACGAATAAACATATCATAAAATGAATAAAGTAATAAATTTTAGATAATATTCAAAATAATGGTACCTAAATGGGTGATAATCATAGACATGAACAATGTGGATTGATATATCATGATAACATAAAAAACCTATGAAATGTTGAAACAACTTAAAATGAATCATCATAAACATTGGTCAAGGATAAAATCAAAGAAATCATGATAATAAAATTAATATAAAGGAATCAGGTTACTCCTTATCATATCAAGAGGTCTCATTAGACTAAACATTACACAATGCATTGGATCACTATTTAATTTTGGGTTCTCCCGTAAAATTCCATTAATTCGCATATATATGTGTTCCACATAGATCATAGAACAATGAATAATGTGTCATCCCATATTATAAAATGATCCTGGAGTGTGTAACAAATACATGTAAGTCCACAATCTATAATAATAAGGTTATAATATTTAACTCCCTTATAATAAAATGGGTACTAATATTAATTATACAATTGTTTGGCTTGGAAAATCACGGTGTAATTTTGGAATCATAACGGCGTCATATTAAATTTCATAAAATGGGTTTGTGAGAGATAAAGGGGTGACATATAATTTGGAATAAAATCGATAGTAATAGAGACATAGAAAATTATATCCCCACAATTTTATGTGGAATTATAAGGCATAAGATAAACCAGATACTTGAATAAAGAGGATAAGGAAAAGATATCATACCTTGAGACTGTGACACCATATGCTTGGGAAGAGATTTCTGAGAGCTTCGAAACCATAAAATGAATATTTTTATGGGAGAAAAGAGTAAGGACATTCTAAAATTATTTTTAGGGAAGAGAAATTTAATATTCAGTAATTTTATATAAGAAATGAGTGGATAATTCATTTCGATTTCTCAAACATTATTTTTGGACTGTATATAATAAAATAATCAAAAAAGCCAATTCTCCCATGTTTTCTACCATTAGATTCTACCAAAATGATTTTTTTAATTATTTTACATGTCCAACATCCAAAAAATAATAATACCCTAAATGATGTGGAAGTGAGTCAAACTCATAAATAAATGATTTTAAAACCCTATAATATATTAATTATTTTGGATGATTCATAAAGGATTCATAAAATTAATAAATTAAAAAAGTAAATAGAGTTATTTTAATCTTAATACATTTATTTCCTCATCTATATAGTTTATAGTATTTATTATATCACTTTTTTATCATTATGATGTAATAATACACAATGTATATTTATAAGGTATTTAATTTTTACCTAAAAATTTGTATGTATCATTTAATTATGATAAATTCACAATTGGGTAACTCTAATATTTTTATTCAAAATATAATATGAATATTTTGAAAATAATTTTTTATCATTTTATATTTTCAATTTCAAATTAATAATCGACATTTATTGATAAATTCATGGTTTTTTGACAATAATAGTTTCTAAATCCTCATAAATATTAAAATTGACTTCAATAAAATTATATGGTCATTTATATTTCATTAAAATTATTTTCAAATAATATTATATTAAAAAAATATATTTATTTTAAAAATCCATTTATTCATCAAAATAAAAGACTTGATTGAAATTGTATTCATATTATGTATAGAATTTGTGTTTTAGTGTATAAAAATAAAAGTGATTTATAAATTAATGATAAGAATAAAATATGATCATTATTCCCTTGAATAAAAAATATAAATATTATTATTATTATAGAAATGATAAATATCCATTAAATACTCCAGTGAACTACCTAAGTGTATGTTGTGTGATAGTGAGACTTTCAATTTGTGCTTCAACATACATAGTTTGGGTCATGACATTAATGAGTTTGAAAATCTCCCATAAGAAGATTCACTCATGATTAAGTTGTTGCATCATTGCTTGGGAATGGGAATAGAAACCCCCAAGTATGGTATCTTCCTTAGAATCTATGATAAATGAGTTTCATATAGTATTATCCTACTGGTTGAGGTCATAACATTTTCTATGACAACTGGATTTGTTAAAACACTATATTTATATTAATCATTTGATCATTGTTCAATGAATATATTATCAAGAGTAATGACGGTTAATGGAATTTTATATCCTATATTATATAATAAAACCATATAAGTTAATGTGTTCTATGTAACCATAATACATAATAAAGGACTTAATTTAATTAATAAGAGGAATTTTATTTATAAATTTTTCGATTGTTATAATATTATCTCCTTCAAAAATTTCACCTTTAAAATTTTCATTTCCTAAACTGAAATTGATGAGGGTAATTATGATTTATTACATCATCTAGTTCCAATTAATCAAATTAAAACATAGAGTTTCTCCACAAAACTTTGATGAGGTTCATTGTCTTATCCCATAGAACCTTTTCTCTATGATCTAAGATCATTACTAGATGTTACTCATAAGAAAGGTTCTTCTCCAATGGTACCACCTATAAATTGACTACCTGTGAGGGTTTTGGTGTGTAATTTCAGAAGTGGGCTACATGAAACACATAATGTAACTGAGATAAGTTTATGGGGAGTTCTAGATGATATTCCACCACTCAGATGAGATTAATGATCTCAAATGGGATGATGTATCTTAGACTATGTTTTCCCTTCTTCTGAAATCTCAAAAATTTATTCCAGGGAGATATGTAGAGAAATATGAACTCTCTAACAACAAAAATGGATTATAATTAACGATTGTCATATTATATCATTTTTAGACTCTAAGAATTCTTAATTTGATGTCGATGTGTCTGGACCTCTTCCACCATTTCCTCAACCATTTTGGGACCAAGCTGTTTCTGTTCCCCAACATCGTCCTAGCATGCGGGTGTTCTAAATCTCTTATCATAAATCTATTCATAGGGAGAAAATTGGATTCCTAACTAGAAATTATATATTTATTGATAACTCTATAGGAGGAATATGTTTATCATATCCTCCTTTGATGTCTGTTGACATTCTCCCGAAATTTCCTTAAGTGTTTTGATATTCTTCTTAGATTAGATATTAGTTTGAGGGTGATAATTCCTTTTAAAGATCAACTAGATTTTCATATAATCTTAGAGACTCATCCGGTACCTGGATTTGAATCTTGGATCTTGGTTAGACGTAATTGATAGTGGAGTTTCGTTTAGACACACCACTTCTCTAATGTATATCATTGCATATTGATTTAGTAGAATATCAACTCGAATTGAAATGAAGTGTGTATTCTTGGTATGATGATAAACCACCACCTGGATAGCATTATTTTATCTTGGTGTATTAAGAAGACCAATTGCAAATTCCATGGTGATTTTTTCATCTCTATATAGGTGTGGGTATTGGATTCACCGTTCCTCTTGGTTTTTTCCATTTCACCATGACTTACTACCATAAAAGTTATATTTTTATATATTATGTGATATCATTATTCATATTTTTCCACCAATAGTTATATTAGAGATAATGAAAAATATTTATACTTTTATTATGGGTATTGAATTTAGAAGTATGTGCATCATCCAACAAGTTATTATTTAACTTGGGATTTGATGGTACATATGGTTGTGAGAAAAATATTTCAAATCTATCTTCATTAACATTTAAATACAATGATTTAACCATAATTATTGTTTCCAATATCTTCTAAATTCCCAAATATACTCTTTTATCATCCTTTATATTTTTTATAAGGGACAACAGAGTAATCATTTGTGAAAGGATTGATGATGTTCCTTCTTTTATGATTCCCATGTACATGTTTTGGAAATATAAGAAGATCATATCCCTCTCAATTCTTATCAATGTTAGAATTGATGGTACCTTTCCAATTATATAATATGTAACTTGTTTCTATTTACTAGGATGGTATTGAATTGATAACCCATATCCATTGATCATCTATACCCATATTGTTTGGCACATATTCATCTCTTTATGCATGAATATATACTTGAAGATTTTGTGATCCATGTATATTTCAAACTTTTTCCCAAAGATACACTATAATCGAAATTTCAAATCTATGATCACTAAAACCCACTACAGATCATGCTCTAGGTAGTTTTGTTCCTGAAAATTAAACTACCTTGAATCATAGGATATCACATTGTCTTTATACATTAACACACACCCAAATCCCATCTTTGAAGCATAGTTAAATACCACATATTTTATCCATTCATGGGTAGCATGAGTTCTGATGTGGTGATATTATCCATTTTCAACTCCACTAATCTCTCTTCACATTCATTATTCCATGTAAAATTTACTACCATCTGAGTTATATTTTTTAGAGTCTATGAAAATCATGAGAAATTTCATACAAATCAATAATAGTTCCCAGATTATCCAAGGAAACTATTGATATATATCATAGTATTTGACAAATTGTATGCTTAAATTTATTCATTTTATAAAGGATCCATAGATATACCTTTGATTATAATGACATTTCCTATGAAGGATATTTCCTCCTTATATAACTCACATTTATTGTACTTAGCATAAATCTTATCCTTTTGTATGATCAGTATCACAGTGTACATATGCACCTCATGATCCTCCTTTATTTTGGAGTATATTATAATATCATCTATAAAGAATAAAAAACAATCTAGGAAATATATAAACACTCTATTAGTATATTCCATATATAATTATAGAGAATTATTGAGTCTGAATTTCATTACCATTAACTCATAATGCTTATACCATGTACAAAAAAGTCATATTTCAGATATCCCTCTTCTTCACCCTCTCTTCGTAATATCCCAACTAAATTTTAATGTTGGAGAAGTATTCTTCTCTATGTAAATGATAAAATAAGTCATCAATCTAGGCCATAAGATACTTATTTTTTATTGTGATCTTCTTGAGGTCTCAATAATCAAGGAAAATGAGAATCTACCTTTCCTTCTTCATGAAGAAGAGGACCGGTGCAACCCATAGAGAAGATCAAGAGAATATGAACCCTTTATCAAGATTATCTTGTATGTTTTTCATCAGATCCTTAACTTCAAAAAAAATCTATTGGGAGGATTGGATAATCGTAACTCCATCAGTTTAATCTTGATTCAAAATTCTACATCTCTGATAAAAGGAAGGCCTAGAAATTACATGGTAAACATATTTGTGTATTCCCAAACAGTGTTCATCTCATCATGGATGATATTTTCCTTAAGAATTTTTTTATAAAAAAGATATTATTACTTATAGGGAAATAATATCCCTGATTAATATGTTTGTGCTAAAGAATACTAATCCTTCACTTTTCACTTGTACATAAACTGGGAGTGGATTCATGATATAGAGATTGATTTGTTTCTCACGTATATTTGTATGGATCTATATATAGAATATTTATTCATACCTAGAATTTTATCAAATTCCACTAAAGGGAGTATGATATGATTCTCTAGGAAATTCAGCCCAAATATTATGACAGGGGAAGAGTAATAAACATGGGATTCAATAATTTACTCATTTACAATTTCACAAATATCTTTACTTATATGTTTTCTATTGCACTTTGAATAGTTCTACTATAGTTTTTTAGATATAATGTAATGAATCGAACTAGAATCAAAATTAAATTATCTACACTGATATTATTAACTAGTATAACTATCACCACATAATTTTTGGGATCCACCTCCATGATTGTGATGGGAAAAATATCTCTATTGTCACCATTGAGGTTTTTGGTTTTAACTAAACACCCTTGGATTTGTACATTGGTTTGAAAAATTACATGGTACCTTGTAGTTTATGAAATGCTTAATGAAATGAGGGTTGATCATATAAGTCTTTTACTCCATCACATTAGTTGGATTTTCTTTTTCGGAATATCTAGCTAGGTTCCCTTCCTACATGCACATAAATAATTTCCTCTCCCCACATTGGAAATTTATAGTCTTCTTCTTTCCTAACCATTGAGAAGTGGGATATTTAAATTTATATAAACAATTATATTTCCCCATCGAACTTTTATAATTAAACTCCACATTTTTCTTCTTATCCACATGATACCATTGAGATTCTACGATCTATATTTTTTACATTGAGTGTATATCAGACAATTTTTTCATAACTGTCAAAGCCTCAGGTAACCTATATTTTTTTAATAAATTGTTTTAGTCAACTAGAGAATCATTTGATATTGTATTTGGAGTAATGAAAATGGAAGAGGTGTATCATAAAATTCTTATGAAGTATTATTTGTACGCCATGATAGATTTTTCATCTTTTTTCATGGGTGAAATGAAATAATGTTAAATATAAATTTCAATAGTGAGAGGAAAATATTTATAAAAAAACATTTTCTGGAATTCTTTACACCCCATTGCTTAAATATCTCCATCAAAATTTGAATTTTTATCAATGTCCACCACTAATTAGCATCTATTTTAAGATTAAAAATAGATAGTAGAACCTTCTCTTTCGGATAACATTGAAGGATTAATAATATCTTCTCAATGGATTAAATCCATTTTAACATGATTAAGGTATTGAATGATCCATTGAAAGTTGGTGGCCTTTTTCAAATAAACCTATCAATTGAATCCTATTCATTATTTGGGGGAATTGGGTGATTCTACTAATCAATGTTCCTATTCAGAACCTTAGTCACTAAGTGAGTATCATCATAATTTTTTTGATTCTTGCTCTCATTGGGTTGGGCATCTCATTTGGGCAGTCATCACATTGTTGTTCACATTTATTATTTACCCAATTCCTCCAATTTATATACCTTGGCTAAAATTCAAGGAAAATTAGGGATGATTCTTTATAATTATTAAATTCTTCAAGGGTAATCCTTTTAAATTAAAGATACAACTTATAAATAATATTTATTATCTTATAATGGAAATTTCTAGTCTTTAATCTATGTTTTCCATGATCTATGTCCTAACATATATAATTATGCATATTTTCTCCTTAATAATGTTTCATAATGAGTATATGATTATAGAAAATCATATACCCTTGGAGTGTAAAACCTGGTGTAAAGAAAGGCCTATTTTCGATCACTAGTTCTCAGACAAGTCTAGCTCAACGCAATGTTTTTTGTTTTACCACTATTTACATCTATTCTAGATCAACATCCACAGTCAAAATCCAATCAGGGATGTATTTTCTTGATAAAATACTTACTCTATGATTTCCTAAAGTTAGTGTTATTCTTTATACATAGAATTTTTCTTTAAGTATTTCTGTATATTTTTCTAATTCTAATCCATAAAAAAACTAAACTATTAAATTGATACTAATTATGAAAAACCTTTTTTTACACATTAATTTTTGATTAATTACATTAATATAAACATAATACAAACTGTTACAAATATAAGTCCAGGGTATTTATGAATTATGTATATTACATAATATGTTAAAACAATAAATATATCATCTTTAATGAAAAATTATTTAACATGTGCATAATCTTCCTTCGTACTTAAAACTACATTGGATAACATAGAGACATTATTATGAAATGGGAAAGTAATAAATCCTAGTTAGAGAATAATCATGGAATAACATGAAGGAAGTAATTCATGTCATTAAATAGGAATATTATTTATACATAAAAGAGGTCATAATTAAAAAAATGAAAAATAATGCATGATATAGATTAGTAACATAACGGAAGAATGGTTAATGTGGAAACAACATAAAACATTTCATCATAAACAGCGGTTAAGGATAAAATCCAAGACATCATGATGGAAAATGACTAATAAATTAATCATGATTACTCCATCTCCCAACACAAAATCTAATGATAGTAAACAATAACTTATATATTGGATCATTATATAATTAAATCACACCAATCACATTCCTTTCAATCTCATTCTTAATTATGCCATATAAATAAAAAAACATAGAAAATTTTATAATCACATTTTATTCAATTATAATTTAGCGCATAATACATACATATAATTCCACAATAAATTTTTATAAATTCATAAAGGTGAACACCATTGATAGGAAATGTCTTCGGGTACTCACTACACAATTTTTTGGCATTGAAAATCGTGGGGCGCATTTTGCAAACATAACATCCTCACATAAAAATTCATAAAATGGGTTTTTGATTGAAAAACGGTTCACTCATAAATTTAAAATAAAATGGACCACAATATTTATATATAAAAACACAACTCAAAAATGGAAATTAAAAATAAAAGGCATAAGATAATGAAGAAACTTCAATAAAGAGGAGAAGGAGAAGACCCCTTACGAAGAGTGTTTGACTGAAAGTGCTTGGGAGGTGCTTCTTGAGATCTTGGGGAATACCTGTAAAGACTATATAGAGGTAATTAAATATTTATTATTTCCTCCATGGATATTTAGTAGTGGTAAATGGGAGCTTGGGAACGTTATATAGAAATATAGTGGGGAATTATTTATCATTTCTGAAACATAGGTTTTTGACACTATATAAAAAGATAAAAAACCCCCAAAGCTTCCCATGGTTTTCCCCATGTTTTTAACCAAAGGGGTTGTCTTTAATTATATTATAATTCCAATTGCTAAACATAGAAAAATAAAACCCTTGTTGTGGTGGAAGCGAGTCACACTCTTAATGAAAATAATTTAAAACCATAAAATATATAAATAGTTTTGGTGAATTCATAAAGGATTCATTAAATTATTCCAAATAACATAAAATAGCATTATTTTAAATGGAAAACTAATATTTGGTAATTAATTCCTTGTATGTAAATTATTACAAAAATTTTGGGCCATTGTGATGTCATAATACACATAGTATATTTACACGATATTTAATTTTTACAAAAAAAATAAACAATCATAAAATAAAGAAAAACACACTATTGTATAATTTAATCATTATAAATAAAATAATAATATTCATTTTCTTAGAAAAATATTTTTTTAATATTTTTATTTTAAATTTTAAAATACTTGTCGATATTTTTTGGGAAATGGTGGGTTTTTTATAATAATGTTTTTAAAACCCTTATAAAAATTACATTTGGCTTAAAAATTATATGATAATTGGGTGTTTTTTTTATTTTGTTTCCTTTTCACCATAACAATAATTTATGGTTGTTTGGTGTTTGTTGTTTGTATTTTTTCCTGTATTGTTTTTCTTTTTTCTTTAATAAAATTCCATTTATATATTTATGATGTAATGATTAAAAGAAAATATGAACATTATTTTAATTACAATACATCATACATATTCATAAAATTGTGTACTTGATACATTTTCTTCTAATACACTGTAGAAATCCCTATAACTAAGATTTGCAATCTTGATACTTTCATAGGGTTGTTTGAAATACATAGTTTTTGACATGATCTCAATGCACATGAACTTATCTCATAAGTGGTTTTAATCATCATATAGTTTATCAATATCATATTGGTATTGGTCAAGGTAAAATTATATTGATGATATCATGAATTAAATTTTTGATAAATGGGCTTCCGAATGTATAATCCTACTGGTTGAGGTTGTCACTTTCTTTATATGTGACAATTGGATTTGTTAAAATCCTATATTTATACAAATATGTTGATATTTATTAAAATAATAAATTATCAATAGAAATTAAACATAATTATAATTTAAATCATATAAGATATAATAAACCCAAATAATTTCATGTTTTTTCTATAACCATAATACAAAATTAGTCATTTAATTTTAATCATAATGGGAATTTAATTTATAAATGATCGGGTTGTTACACTATTTTTCTAAGAGATAATTGATTAATAAATTTCAAAATTATAATAATGAAATATTTATCAAATTTTTATATCAATTATAATTTTAAAACCAATCATTAAATATCTTTATTAATAATTAACTATGTTATGCTTCTGGAGGAAGTAGACCCTATGTAAGCTAGTGTAACGTTTCCATTATTTGATGATCATTATGGATATGTAATTAAAATTATATATATATATAATAATTATAATATTGTAAAGACCCGTAAATTTCAAGGAAATTTTTTTTCTTAATTTTCTTTGGAATTTTACAAGAACGCAGTTTCTGACGGCACCTGATTCCGAGGCCCGGTGTGCCCGGAATCATTTTCCGAAGTTTTGGCTCGGGTACGTTCAGTGAACGGACGAGCGGGTTTTTCTAACTTTTGAACCGGTGCCCGGAATCGAATTCTGAGGGCACCGATGAAATCGCAGCGCCGGTATTCGCTTAGAAACGCCTCTTCCGGAGTTGCGTTTGCTCGGATGTGGTTTTTAATTTTCGGGCTTAAGGTTAAGAAATAAAATAATTTTGCGACAACTTTATTTTATTTCGCTTAAGCCACTTGGAAGCCACTTGAAGCCACTTAAAGGCGGCTTGAACTGAGTTGAACTGGATAGGGTGCTATCCAGAAATATCCTACCCCTTGGTAGGATATTTGTGAGGTGGGGCCCGCACGAGCCCCGCCGTTTCTTTCGCTAAGTAACGCACCCGCGAAAACCCGTCAAAGTAACTGAAAAGTCAACCGACGCGTTTTCTTTAATTCTTAACAGACCATTTAATTGGGCGGTTTATTTCGTGAATTAAATGGACTGTTTCTTTCGTGGATTTAATGGATCGTTTCTTAACCGGTTTCGTGTGTTGGCATGTTTATAAAATAAGACCAACCTAAAAATCCTTTGAAAGGATTTGAGAGGATCTTGTTTCTTCATCTCCCCGTGAAGAACGCGAAGAACGCGAAGAACGCCGGCGACCGAAATTCGACGACGCACACCGAGATCTGCGACGTCGACGAGCTTTACCCGCGACGTTCTTCGGCGACGCCTCTTCTTCCGCAGCCGATCCTCGTTCGGCAGCTAAGGTGAGAAACGAATCTTTGAAATTCTTTTGTGTTGTGTTAATAAAATAAGAGGTAGTCTTTTTTTTTGGAGTTCTTTGTTTGTCTTTGGAGAGCTTTCCCTTCATCTCCAAGCTCTGACGAAGAACGAAGAACGTCTTCATCCTCAAGGAAGAACGACAACACTTCGTCAAGGATCATCGACTCGGCGACCCGGTATCTTCGGACCTTTCCTTCCTCCCCGAACCTTCTTCGTCGGCAATCGAAGATCCGAGCGACGTGTCTTTTCGGACATAACCCTTCGTCAGCGGATTTGACGAACGTCGACCGCGACGCCCGACCTCCGCGACGCCGTCTTCCGCGGAGCGTGATCAAATCTTCAAATCTTAACCCGAGGTAGGGGTGGTTGATTTAATATTTAATTATCTCTTTTTCTCGTGGTTCGTATAACTAACGTGGGATGTTGATTATTTTAAGATGCGTTATTAATTTAACGTGAGGGGGGCCGGACCGCACGAACACGGCCGAACCCCCTCCAATGATCTTGTTTGTTCTTGCGGGAGGAAGCAAGAGGCGTGGTGCCGTCGCACCACGTGGATGATCGTGCGTTTATTTTACGCAACGCCGTCGCGCGCACACCATGGAAGGAACATCAAGAACGCGACGCCGTCGCGCCGCGTTGAAAGAAATTAACGTGTGGCGAAAGGGGCGCGGTGCCGTCGCACCGCGCCGGACGACGAACGCCGCGGCCGGTTCCGGGCCGCGGCAGGACGAGAAGACCGCGGCCGGTTCCGGGCCGCGGCGGGACGAGGAGACCGCGGCCGGTTCCGGGCCGCGGCGGAAGGAAAGACCGGCGGCCGGGCCGCCGGCGTCGGAATTCGAGGGCGGGACCGGAATTTCCGGTCCCGTTGGTAAAAACCGGCCGGCCAGCGGGCCGGCCGGATGTCACAAAACCGGGGAATTAAATTCCCCGGCCGGTTCAATATAACCCCCTCTTTAAGAGGGGGGGGGCGGTTCAATAAAAGGGGGGGGGGGGCAGCAGCCCCCCCGGTTGACTCTCCAAAACCGGCCCCCACGTGGGGGGCCGATTTGTTACCCAGGCGCGGCACAAAGGCCGCACCGTCCGTGAAGAAGCGGGGGCAATCAAGCCCCCCGCGTGACCACCCCGTGCGGCGCACCCCGCCGCCAGCGCGGCCCGCTGCCGCCGCCAGCGCAGCCCGCCGCCGCCGCCGCCGCGCGCCGCCGCCGGCCACCGCGCCGCCGCCGTCCGCCGCGCGCCGCCGCCGGCCACCGCGCCGCCGCCGTCCGCCGCCGCCGGCCGCCGCCGCCGGCCACCGCGCCGCCCAGGGGGGGGTCGGGCCGGGTCGGCCCGGACCCGGACCCCCCCGTTTCGAACCTGATTGGGTTTTTGGCTCATAACTTGAGCCTCGGACCTCCGAATGACGAACCGTCTGCGGCAACGCGATCCTTGGATCGAGACGGTCGTTTCGATATATCGCACTCAAGGTTTCGGTTAACTTTGAGTTCGGCCGGGTTGGTTCGTTCACGAAACCAACCGGGCCTTCGGAGCGGAAACGCTCATATCTTGAGCCACGAACGTCCGATTGACGCGCCGTCAGTCGCGTTGTGTTCCTCTTAGTGAATCGGATCTTTTGGCATACTCCGCCCGAGGTTTGGACGCAGGTGGAGTACGGTCGGGTTGGTTTTTCCTTAAAACCCAACCGGGCCCCGGAGACGAAAATGCCAATAACTCACAGACCGGGCGTCCGATTGACGCGCCGTCTGTTTCGTTGACTTCCTCTTGATGAGATGGAACTTTTGACATACTCCGCCCGAGTTTTGGATACAGTCGGAGTATGGCCGGGTTGGATTGTACCCGAAATCCAACCGGGCCCCTGGAACGGGAAAGCTGATATCTTTCAGACAGGACGTCCGTTTGATGAACCGTCAGCGGCGTTGGTGGTTACGTTGAGTAACGGTCCCTTGAGTATACCCTATGGGAGTTCGGGGTACGGTTGAGATATGGCCGGGTTTGGTTTCGCTCACGAAACCAACCGGGCCCCTGGGACGAAAAGGCTAATAACTCACAGACCGGGCGTCCGATCGACGCGCCGTCTGTTGCGTTGAGACCCCTGTGACGAGACGGACCTTTGAGACACTTCTTCGTGGGACTTTGAGATACTTGGAGTATCGACCAGTAGCTCGTGGAGCGGACCCGTGGTACTTGGCAGTGGTGGTGCGCTTGGATGCAGCAGCAGACCCTTGGCGGTGGAGCGCTTGGTTGTAGCGGCGGAACCGCGATACTCTACGGAGTGTGTGCGCTTGGTTGTAGCGACAGACCCGCGACAGTGGAGACGTGCGTGCGGAGTACGAAGACCGTGTAGCCGGCTGAGACCTGACGACTGCTTGACCGACTCGACTTGGAGTGAGTCGACTAGCCCAGTGGACGGAGCGCCCGGTACTTGGCGGCAGACCCACGGCGGACGGAGCGCCTGGTAGTTGGCAGCAGACCCGCGGTACTCGACGGGAGGAGTACCTCAGTAGGCTATCTGGGTAGCGCCCGGTATTTGGCGACAGACCCTCAGCGGACGGAGCGCCAGGTAGTTGGCCGCAAACCCGTAGTACTCGACAGGAGGAGTACTTCAGCAGTCTTAGGTTAGTGAGCGGCAGCCTCGGAGTCGTGACAGGACCACTGTACACTCTAGAGACGGAGCTCTTCAGCAGTTACGGTTTCGATAATGAAAATCCTGGTTTGAGCTGAGACTTTGACCTTTGTGTTTCCTCATGATTGAGATGGGTCGCTTGATAACTTAGGTATATGTATGGGCATATACCTGGGTGATGGTTATCCGTTGATTTCATGATTTTTGTGTATCCTTGAGATTGGATGAGTTACTTGATGACTTAGGTATATGTATGGGCGTATACCTAAGAAGAGTCTGATGTTACTTCGTGATTGCTGCCTTTACGTTGTGGATATCCATGTTGGATTTAGTGAGACCTTAAGGGTCTCGGGGTCCCTACTGAGTAGCTTATACTCACCCCTGCACGGGCTATGCCCGCACTTCGTTGTGTTGGTTGCAGACGACGGACAGCGCAGATCGCAGTTGAGACTTGCGGAGCAGGTCGGTACCCGGAGGTGGACCACTGGGCGGACGTACCCGGAGTAGACGACAGGACCTGTGGAGTAGAGGAGCTATCTGTACCTACCCTTCAGGTAGGATCCGTGGTGGACGATCCAGGAGCTGAGCCATCTGTACCTACCCTTCAGGTAGGAATCGAGGCGGACGACCCAGGAGCCGCTTCGTTCTTCCAGCTGCTGTTTTTCCCTTTCGAGTTGTACTTTACAGTTGGGCTTGTATTTCCGGCCCCCTTTACTTTTCTGCACTTGTAGTTACTTTCCGCTTGCTGACTCTGTGGTGGTTGTTACTTATAAAGGCAATGCCTTCCCTGTTATCGGGATTTACGCCTTTGGTGCTAGTCGCCAGCCCCTGGCCTATGGAAGGCGGGCTTGGGGTAGTCACGGCACGGGCCCCAAGGACGGGTCGTGATAAATTGGTATCAGAGGAGTTCGGTTCTACCGCAGAACTTATAACTCTGATGTTTCTTTCTGTGAAGCAATAGTGTTGAGAGTACCGAGTGTGGTTTTCAGTTCAGGGAGTCCAGTGTTGGTGCGGGCGGCCGACGTATCCATACACCAGGACCCTGACAACTGATTTCCGACTTTGTGCACGAAAACACTGATTGCGTGTGTGTTTTCAAAAGTTTTTCCCCTTAAAACAGCTCAAACCAGGTCAGCTCACCAGGTATAATCGTTTGATCGTGTTACGTTGTTTCTTTCAGGATGTCTTTTCTCAGACGACCAGCTAGAGCCCGGAGGGATGAGCGTGCTGACAGTCTGTCGAGCGACGAGGCTTCGGTACAGGGCCCTCTTGCAGTTGAGGCACCAGCGGAGGCACCAGCGGTACTACCATACGTTGGGCCACCGATGCCACCAGCCCCAGCAGTAGGCGATGCACGACGCTTGAGCGCGCTGCACGAGTTCCAGCGCCAGAGGCCACCCAGGTTCCGGGGAGAGACGGACCCGCAGGCGGCTGAGTTTTGGCTGGAGGCTGTGGTGAGAGTCTTCAGGCTAGTGGGGACGCTGGCAGACTTCATGGTGACCTTTGCTGCCAGCCTTCTTCAGGCAGCAGCAGGCAGGTGGTGGAGCCACTTGTTCCAGTTTTGCGATGAGATGGACTTCGCATGGGAAGACTTCGAGACCTTCTTCAGGGTGGAGTTTGTGCCAGTATCTCTACACCCCGAGCGTGATCAGGAGCTGCTGCCTTTGCCACGTGTTTCTCGATCAGAAGCCGAGTCATCTGTGGGCAGTAGACAGATGATGCAGAGGCCCAGAAAGACCAGACCAGCAGTTAGACGGTCTCGGGTTTTGCGACCGGTGGTGCAGGGCACCCGAAGTGGGAACAGAGCTAGCCGTGCAAGGAGCAGGTTGTGTTACTCATGTCGCGGAAAGGGTCATCTGGCACGTGACTGTCCGACTCCCGATCCGCAGGCTTTGGGGGAGCCACCGAGATAGAGGCAACGACAAATGCTTGAGCAACAGTAGAACTCTTGGAGCAGGTGGACAGGAGCAGAACTAGTGGATACGTCTCTTGTACTTCTAGTTCCTTGTTGATGTTGCTTTTGTGTAGCGTCTTGTATTATGAGCTGCAATAATAAAAGACGCATCCTATGTGATGTTTTCATTCCTGTCCTCTTTTGTGATGTTACTAAGAGGTTCCAGTTGACTGTTGACTTGACCCTCACTTGTGAGACATCTACTGGAGGAGACCAGTTACCACACACTGATGCCGACAGTGTGACTCAACCCTTGGAGGCGAGAGTAACGGTTGGATCTCTTAGTAGTAGCGTCGAGGCCTTACGACGTCATCCTTGGTATGGATTAGTATCATCCATGTTAGGATTGACTGTTTTAGGCAAAGAATGCGGTTCATCCAGGGGATGAGACCAGGTTTCTCTTATCGGCAAAGAAGAAATCTCGCAGCTCATGTGGGACCAGAGATGGTCCGGGCCACGTCAGAAGAGGTCCATGTCATCCAGGAGCGGATGAGGAAAACACAGAGCCGACAGAAGTCATATGCTGACAGGAGGCGGAGGCCACTAGAGTTCGAGGATGGCGACCACGTCTTCTTGCGTGTCTCACCTCGACGTGGTTTGCGGAGATTTGGCCGAGGCGGCAAGTTGTCTCCCCGCTTCATCGGGCCTTTCCAGGTCCTCAGCAGGGTTGGCGAGGTGGCTTATCGCCTGGCTCTACCACCTCAGTTGCACCGGGTGCACGATGTCTTCCACGTATCCCAACTGAGGAGATACGTACTCGACCCCCCTTCGCATATCATCGACCATGAGGAGCTAGACAGTGGCGATGAGTGTCTTATACGGAGGTCCCGGTGGAGATAGAGGATCGACAGGAGCGGGTCCTACATGGGCGATCGATTCCTCTTGTGCGCAACAGATGGCGGCACGGGAATCTCCAGGTGAGCACATGGGATCGGAAGGCTCTGATGCGTGCTCAGTACCGCTTTGTTTCCCTAAGTCTGTGGTGAAGCTTTACGGGGACGTAAAGCCCTGTGGTCGGAGTAATGTAAAGACCCGTAAATTTCAAGGAAATTTTTTTCTTAATTTTCTTTGGAATTTTACAAGAACGCAGTTTCTGACGGCACCTGATTCCGAGGCCCGGTGTGCCCGGAATCATTTTCCGAAGTTTTGGCTCGGGTACGTTCAGTGAACGGACGAGCGGGTTTTTCTAACTTTTGAACCGGTGCCCGGAATCGAATTCTGAGGGCACCGATGAAATCGCAGCGCCGGTATTCGCTTAGAAACGCCTCTTCCGGAGTTGCGTTTGCTCGGATGTGGTTTTTAATTTTCGGGCTTAAGGTTAAGAAATAAAATAATTTTGCGACAACTTTATTTTATTTCGCTTAAGCCACTTGGAAGCCACTTGAAGCCACTTAAAGGCGGCTTGAACTGAGTTGAACTGGATAGGGTGCTATCCAGAAATATCCTACCCCTTGGTAGGATATTTGTGAGGTGGGGCCCGCACGAGCCCCACCGTTTCTTTCGCTAAGTAACGCACCCGCGAAAACCCGTCAAAGTAACTGAAAAGTCAACCGACGCGTTTTCTTTAATTCTTAACAGACCATTTAATTGGGCGGTTTATTTCGTAAATTAAATGGACTGTTTATTTCGTGGATTTAATGGATCGTTTCTTAACCGGTTTCGTGTGTTGGCATGTTTATAAAATAAGACCAACCTAAAAATCCTTTGAAAGGATTTGAGAGGATCTTGTTTCTTCATCTCCCCGTGAAGAACGCGAAGAACGCGAAGAACGCCGGCGACCGAAATTCGACGACGCACACCGAGATCTGCGACGTCGACGAGCTTTACCCGCGACGTTCTTCGGCGACGCCTCTTCTTCCGCAGCCGATCCTCGTTCGGCAGCTAAGGTGAGAAACGAATCTTTGAAATTCTTTTGTGTTGTGTTAATAAAATAAGAGGTAGTCTTTTTTTTTGGAGTTCTTTGATTGTCTTTGGAGAGCTTTCCCTTCATCTCCAAGCTCTGACGAAGAACGAAGAACGTCTTCATCCTCAAGGAAGAACGACAACACTTCGTCAAGGATCATCGACTCGGCGACCCGGTATCTTCGGACCTTTACTTCCTCCCCGAACCTTCTTCGTCGGCAATCGAAGATCCGAGCGACGTGTCTTTTCGGACATAACCCTTCGTCAGCGGATTTGACGAACGTCGACCGCGACGCCCGACCTCCGCGACGCCGTCTTCCGCGGAGCGTGATCAAATCTTCAAATCTTAACCCGAGGTAGGGGTGGTTGATTTAATATTTAATTATCTCTTTTTCTCGTGGTTCGTATAACTAACGTGGGATGTTGATTATTTTAAGATGCGTTATTAATTTAACGTGAGGGGGGCCGGACCGCACGAACACGGCCGAACCCCCTCCAATGATCTTGTTTGTTCTTGCGGGAGGAAGCAAGAGGCGTGGTGCCGTCTCACCACGTGGATGATCGTGCGTTTATTTTACGCAACGCCGTCGCGCGCACACCATGGAAGGAACATCAAGAACGCGACGCCGTCGCGCCGCGTTGAAAGAAATTAACGTGTGGCGAAAGGGGCGCGGTGCCGTCGCACCGCGCCGGACGACGAACGCCGCGGCCGGTTCCGGGCCGCGGCAGGACGAGAAGACCGCGGCCGGTTCCGGGCCGCGGCGGGACGAGGAGACCGCGGCCGGTTCCGGGCCGCGGCGGAAGGAAAGACCGGCGGCCGGGCCGCCGGCGTCGGAAGTCGAGGGCGGGACCGGAATTTCCGGTCCCGTTGGTAAAAACCGGCCGGCCAGCGGGCCGGCCGGATGTCACAAAACCGGGGAATTAAATTCCCCGGCCGGTTCAATATAACCCCTTCTTTAAGAGGGGGGGGCGGTTCAATAAAAGGGGGGGGCAGCAGCCCCCCCGGTTGACTCTCCAAAACCGGCCCCCACGTGGGGGGCCGATTTGTTACCCAGGCGCGGCACAAAGGCCGCACCGTCCGTGAAGAAGCGGGGGCAATCAAGCCCCCCGCGTGACCACCCCGTGCGGCGCACCCCGCCGCCAGCGCGGCCCGCTGCCGCCGCCAGCGCCGCCCGCCGCCGCCGCCGCCGCGGCCCGCCGCGCCGCCGCCCGCCGCCGCCGCGCGCCGCCGCCGGCCGCCGCGCCGCCGCCGTCCGCCGCGCGCCGCCGCCGGCCACCGCGCCGCCGCCGTCCGCCGCCGCCGGCCGCCGCCGCCGGCCACCGCGCCGCCCAGGGGGGGGTCGGGCCGGGTCGGCCCGGACCCGGACCCCCCCGTTTCGAACCTGATTGGGTTTTTGGCTCATAACTTGAGCCTCGGACCTCCGAATGACGAACCGTCTGCGGCAACGCGATCCTTGGATCGAGACGGTCGTTTCGATATATCGCACTCAAGGTTTCGGTTAACTTTGAGTTCGGCCGGGTTGGTTCGTTCACGAAACCAACCGGGCCTTCGGAGCGGAAACGCTCATATCTTGAGCCACGAACGTCCGATTGACGCGCCGTCAGTCGCGTTGTGTTCCTCTTAATGAATCTGATCTTTTGGCATACTCCGCCCGAGGTTTGGACGCAGGTGGAGTACGGTCGGGTTGGTTTTTCCTTAAAAACCAACCGGGCCCCGGAGACGAAAATGCCAATAACTCACAGACCGGGCGTCCGATTGACGCGCCGTCTGTTTCGTTGACTTCCTCTTGATGAGATGGAACTTTTGACATACTCCGCCCGAGTTTTGGATACAGTCGGAGTATGGCCGGGTTGGATTGTACCCGAAATCCAACCGGGCCCCTGGAACGGGAAAGCTGATATCTTTCAGACAGGACGTCCGTTTGACGAACCGTCAGCGGCGTTGGTGGTTACGTTGAGTAACGGTCCCTTGAGTATACCCTATGGGAGTTCGGGGTACGGTTGAGATACGGCCGGGTTTGGTTTCGCTCACGAAACCAACCGGGCCCCTGGGACGAAAAGGCTAATAACTCACAGACCGGGCGTCCGATCGACGCACCGTCTGTTGCGTTGAGACCCCTGTGACGAGACGGACCTTTGAGACACTTCTTCGTGGGACTTTGAGATACTTGGAGTATCGACCAGTAGCTCGTGGAGCGGACCCGTGGTACTTGGCAGTGGTGGTGCGCTTGGATGCAGCAGCAGACCCTTGGCGGTGGAGCGCTTGGTTGTAGCGGCGGAACCGCGATACTCTACGGAGTGTGTGCGCTTGGTTGTAGCGACAGACCCGCGACAGTGGAGACGTGCGTGCGGAGTACGGAGACCGTGTAGCCGGCTGAGACCTGATGACTGCTTGACCGACTCGACTTGGAGTGAGTCGACTAGCCCAGTGGACGGAGCGCCCGGTACTTGGCGGCAGACCCACGGCGGACGGAGCGCCTGGTAGTTGGCAGCAGACCCGCGGTACTCGACGGGAGGAGTACCTCAGTAGGCTATCTGGGTAGCGCCCGGTATTTGGCGACAGACCCTCAGCGGACGGAGCGCCAGGTAGTTGGCCGCAAACCCGCAGTACTCGACAGGAGGAGTACTTCAGCAGTCTTAGGTTAGTGAGCGGCAGCCTCGGAGTCGTGACAGGACCACTGTACACTCTAGAGACGGAGCTCTTCAGCAGTTACGGTTTCGATAGTGAAAATCCTGGTTTGAGCTGAGACTTTGACCTTTGTGTTTCCTCATGATTGAGATGGGTCGCTTGATAACTTAGGTATATGTATGGGCATATACCTGGGTGATGGTTATCCGTTGATTTCATGATTTTTGTGTATCCTTGAGATTGGATGAGTTACTTGATGACTTAGGTATATGTATGGGCGTATACCTAAGAAGAGTCTGATGTTACTTCGTGATTGCTGCCTTTACTTTGTGGATATCCATGTTGGATTTAGTGAGACCTTAAGGGTCTCGGGGTCCCTACTGAGTAGCTTATACTCACCCCTGCACGGGCTATGCCCGCACTTCGTTGTGTTGGTTGCAGACGACGGACAGCGCAGATCGCAGTTGAGACTTGCGGAGAAGGTCGGTACCCGGAGGTGGACCACTGGGCGGACGTACCCGGAGTAGACGACAGGACCTGTGGAGTAGAGGAGCTATCTGTACCTACCCTTCAGGTAGGATCCGTGGTGGACGATCCAGGAGCTGAGCCATCTGTACCTACCCTTCAGGTAGGAATCGAGGCGGACGACCCAGGAGCCGCTTCGTTCTTCCAGCTGCTGTTTTTCCCTTTCGAGTTGTACTTTACAGTTGGGCTTGTATTTCCGGCCCCCTTTACTTTTCTGCACTTGTAGTTACTTTCCGCTTGCTGACTCTGTGGTGGTTGTTACTTATAAAGGCAATGCCTTCCCTGTTATCGGGATTTACGCCTTTGGTGCTAGTCGCCAGCCCCTGGCCTATGGAAGGCGGGCTTGGGGTAGTCACGGCACGGGCCCCGAGGACGGGTCGTGATAAATATGATATATATATATACCATAATTTCATTTATATATAATTATATATTTATTTTTATTGATTTACAAATGAAATAGTGAATCACATCACATTGTGGAGGTGGTAGTCCACATGTACATGAATGTTGTTATCACTTTTAAATGTCTGAAAAATAATATATCTTAATTTAATAATGATATATATTTCATTAATATAAAAATTATTTCATTTATATAACATATATTCCTTACAATTACACTTATTACCAACCATTTAATGTGTTAGTGAAAATTGAATCACATCCCTTCATTTGGCGTTACTCTGTCATACACATGAGTGACATTTCCATATCCACCATGGAATGTACTTTAAGAATGATTGTGACATATCATAATTCACTAAAAATAATTATTTTATTGATGTAATATATATATACTTTAAATCCATAATTATTACAACTTATGGGAGGTGATGATAGAAAACGAATGACATTAGTTCATGAGGCAGTATATTGACGTACACATGACTAATGATTTCAAATTAATTTTACAGAATATGATATGGTTTTTCTTTAAAAAATTAAAATAATAACAAATTATTTTATATTATATACTTATGTTATTAAATAATCATAATTTAATAATATTTTAAGGATGTTTAAGAATAAATAAAATAAATATTCTCGGTAAAGAATGATACATCTTCTTTGACAACCTTCTCATGTAAGAATTAAAATCATTAATCGGATCTATTTATGATCTAACTAAGGTATCTATGTAATAGGGATTGAATTATGAATGATATATGTATGGGTATTAGCTGATCCAAATGGAATTTAAACTCTGAATATTAGGGGAAAGTTGTGTCCATTTATAAGTGAGGTTAGTGGTGAACTTATAATTTTTTAAATGAAAAAGGTACACCCAGGTTTTTCACAAACCAGAAGGATCTGAAATATACCATCATCTATAATTAAAGATTAAATGTTTTATATATGTCTATATAATATATTTTGTTATAATTTTATATCATTTTTACACTTATCCTTTTAGTTAAACTCATGGTAAATATATTTTTACATTACACCCTGAAAATAATTTTAACTGGTTTTAGTGCCCATGATGGTATAAAATAATGCTGAACATATTAGATAATATAAATTATGGATATTAAAATTGTTAAATACGTTAAAAAATTCAATTATCACAAGTGAAAAATGTTATCTAAAACAAACCCCATAGAAGCGATGAAAAAAGGTTTTTAATAAGTGTACTCTTCAAGAAAAATATTAATTTATAATAAATTTTTGACTAATAAAAATAACTATATAAATATAAATTAATATGAATTTTATAAATTTTATTTAAAAACATCACATTTGATATTATTTTAATTTATTGAATTTGTGAAAATTAATGACTTTTAAAACATTTCTAAAAAAATCATATTCCAAAAAACAAACTTATAATAAAATACATTGTAAAGTAGAAAAAATATAATTAATTTGGATTAATATAACATAATAATACATATATTACATTAAATCATACTCAACATATAATTTTTTCATTTCAATTACATAATTTGCTGAAGATAAGTGATTTTTCTACCAATAATGTATTTTTAACTATTGACTGAAATATAAATATATTCTAAAAATCCCATAATTCTTCCATAAAAATTTTATTCATATTTAAACATTTATATTTGTTTTTTAAAATAGAAATTATAAAATTTATAAATTTAACTTTTTATGAAATATAATAATAACAGTTATCAATTAAAACTATTCTGTTTTTATTTTAAAACAAACATAATATTTTTATAGTGAATATAACTATATTAATAATCACAGAATTGATTTACAATATCATTAACTGGGTAGTTACATTGGATTAAGAATGAAAATTTTCAGATATAATTTTTTTTACATTTCTTATCCCATTTTCAAATTCTTTTTTCATGATCCCAAATAGTCACCTATGTCTCTAGTACTTTCATCGTGGGAATTTAAGTTATATCACTTAAACATTATTTCATTTCATTGGTGACCAAAATGGTGATCTTTTAGTAATTTAAAAGAAATCAGGATGATCTTATTAATTTATTATACATATTATATATAATGATTAATGTCCCAATAATCTTGTTGAAAGAACCATGAATAAATCAATAAAACAAACCAGATAAGGCCATGATTAAGGATGGGAAATATTGTGTTATATTGACCAGCCTATGTCATGTTTCATGTAGCTCCTCTTAAATAGAATTCCCAATGGCTAGTTGGTGGATTCCAATTATCCAGTTAGTGGTGAAGGAAGAGGCACCCCTAACTCTAGGATTTCCACTGACTAACTGGTGGAGGAGCATCAGCTAGCCTGTGAGGGGTTTCTAGAAGAACCTTGTTCCATGTAATCCATTAGTAACAATCTATATGATATCGAGTATCTAGTTCTATTAAGAAATTAATTTTGTGGTTTAACTAATTATGGTAAAAAATAAATTTATGACCATAGTCCTTAACATCAATACACCTGATGAATTTCACAATTTTCCTCATCCTTTTTTAGGATATAGAAGGATATCCTTATCATCATAGAATATTACAAGGGTTTCTAGTGATCCCCTCCAATTCAATTGACACTAAACATATAGAATTCCCAAACTCATATCAAAAATACATTATCTATTTTAAAACCTCTCAATGTCTCTCACCATTTCTATAGAATATATCATTATAAATTCTCATTATCCATCCAAGAGATTCCTTAGGGGAATTTTTTGGGGTTTTCTAAAAGAAAACCACTTTCTTATCATAATATTTATCCTACTATTTCTCACGCCTCAAAAGTGTTGTATAAGTTTCGTAGCTACATAAAAACCTAAAGAGTACACAAAAACCAAAATTTTGAGTTATTATTTTCTTGATCACTACAAATATTAAGAGATTAATAATACTGAACACTCTAGTCAAGGGTTTGATACATAAGGGATTACAAAAAACCATCTCTAAACTACATATTTGTTATGTTTTCTCTCTCATTCACTTTAATGATTCACATCATTCTAAAATTGATATTAATGAATTTGAAAATCATGATATGATCATTTATGTGTGTAATGTACTTTTATATTGAGTATTTAACTTGTACCATATTTATCAATTATGTCCCTATTATCTCTTTTTTGTTATTATTTATCATTCTATTAGTATTTTATTTAATGTTTTAATGTGAAATTTCCCCCCTACATCATTCCATATTATCCAACCAAAAATTTATATTAAAGTTATTATTTATTTTTTTATCAATATTTTCATGTATTCAAAATTTTCTATTACTTTTATTTTTCAAATCCTAATTGATTACAATCTGTGTTTCTTTTTTTGATAACTAGCATCTATACGCGTGCTTCTATTTTTTAAAGAAGATATTTTTATTGTTGGAAGATTGAAAGTCAACATCTCAATGAATTATTAGTTACCCTATTTTGAAAATTTTAATGCCTTTATATGTTCCAACTAAAGAATATATTGAAAAATGGACACTTGATGATGTTAAAATATTCAAACATAATAATTAATCTATGGATGGATTAAATTGTTTTTTGATGGAAAGATGAATAATAATGTTTCCACATGGAAAATAGTTTTGAAAAATGAATATTATCAGTATTCACACGTAAAGGTATGAATGAAGTAAAAAAACTAGATTTTATTTGTTTTATAATGAGCTTGAATGTTTTTTTATTATAACGAATCTATTGACTGAATTTTTGCATGATTGAGGTTCGTTTTCAATAGTAGAAAATCCCATAGTGATGTGTTATCTACCAAATTTATTAAAGGGAATGTACTATGAGTAATCCATATCCCACCGTCTCTAAAATTCACTACATTCATGAATATCGAGATATAAAAAACAAGGATTTAATAACTCATCAGTTAACTATAGACATATAACATTACAATAAAATGGTAGGTATATAAATAGTCTAATGAATTAAAATAATTTCAAGAAAAGTATCACCTTCAATGCTTTCACTGATGATTCATCCCACAATAATGTGGTATACATTACCCAAATCACTAAAAACATTAAAAATTTCTTCACGAAGATGAATTTTACAATAAATCCGAGAAAGTATGTTAAATTTTAGACACTAAATTGGAATTCTATGAATGAAAAAAAATCCAAATAATACAGTGCATTCTCAATAAGAAATCATAAGAAAATGAAAAAAGGTAAAAATATATTCAATGACATAAAATTGAGTTTTAGTGATGATTCCATAGACTCAACACACTCAACCTCTTTATGTGACTCAATACACATGTTCCTTATTTCTATTGTTAATGAATACATTAAGGTTAACAACACTCTTCATATATCATCTTCCTGTCATTTTTACCAAAAAATCTTATTACTCAACTTATTATTCATTAACCCCTAATAAAATTAATAATGAAGACCTAAAATACACTAATGGTCAACTCAAATATATTTTTCATCATCTTGATTAATTATACATAAATATTGATAGGAAATACAAGTAATTACTTAAAGAAATAGAAAATTTCCAATCAGATAAAGATATTCTATTCAAGGAAAAATAATAATTACCCCTATTGTAATGAATCAACTAGATGATGATGAAAATGAATCCAGCATTAATGACTAATTTTTTTTCCAAACTGCACCATAATTAATGATACATTAAAAATATATTAGTCTCTAAAGTACATGTAATGAATGATTTGGTGTTAGATTCACTAATAATGATACAAACATAGAAAAATCAATAAAAACTACTTTAATAAATGTTTTTCATAAGAAAAATATTTTAATTATGGTAAAATAAGTATTTAATTTATTTATGAATTATATTTTAAGAATTCGTGATTTGGAAGGAAAAAATCATTCATCCTTTCATCCAGTTTTTTAAAATAAATCCTCATTCAAAACTATCATATATTCCAAAACTCTGTATTACAAAAAAAATATTTAGACCCATGTTTATTAGGGTATAAAAAAAATTATTCATTTGATCTAAGAGTAAAAGTGTCTTCCATGTAATACTAAAGAAGAATTGGGGTACCAATATAGTGGTTTCTCAAGACACATGTTTGGAGACATATTCTTATTCAATCAAATTGATAATTTACTGGGAGGTAACATCACCTTATGTGAAAATTCTAAGGTCAAGAAATTTATTAAAGGAGACATAATTTTTTTTAATAAACTTCTATAAAAAAATTTAATTCCTTAAATCAATAAAATAATTTTTTTCTAAGAATAAGTAATTTTTGGGATAGTTGTATTAATTTTTTTTAAATGGTTTTTCTTATTTTTCAACACAAAATGAAAAATTTTATTTACCAATTCACATTTAAAAAGAAATTTCACAATCAATTTAAAATCACTCACTAGCCGTTATGAATAGTAATACCTACTTTTTGAAATTTTTTAATTTTAATTTTTCATAAGAGACTTCATTTTTGGATTCGGAATATCGAAATTATCCTCGGGTGAAATTTTGGTATTTTTCTGAAAACTTTCAATTTTTGATGAATAGTGAAAACACTAGGTTACTATTTAAAAACCAACTTTTTATTTAAATAATTATTTATTTTATTTAAATTTATTTTAGGTAAAAATTGATACATAATACCTATATAAGTTCAATGCAATTTATTGGAGTCATTTTATAATAATTTTAGATATATAAAATTTATATGGAACTTTTCACCGTCTTTTACCCACCTCCTAGGAGAATTTCCAAATTCACATAAAACTTAATTTTACTGCTTCTGTGAGTGGAATTTTGAAAATCCTAGAGACACGGTTAATATCAAGGACTAAAATGTTGTTCAATGAGATGAAAATAGTTTTTACTAAATAGTAACTTTTTACTTTTTTTACCACGGGTAAAAGTAAATAGGTTAATTAACAGAAAAATGATATTATTATTACCCTAACACAGGTCCTAATTCTATTGGATAAGTTTAATTCGACCAAAAACAACCTTAGGAATAACATATGACCATTTAGTCCCACATGGATTAGATTTGGACATTTATTATTAATTTATTTAATGAAGGTTTAAAATAGTTAAAATCAATGTTTAATAACTAAATCATTTTTAATATAGGGTTATACAAAAGATAAATTCGACTATAAATATTTATTAGAAATATAAAAATATTTCCTACATAATTATATTTTATTTGTAATTTTTAGACATTCAATAATTTAATTTATTTATTACACAATGATGATGAAGTAATTATCTTATTAATGAAATATTGACATAATTGATGTTATAAATACCAAAATAAATGTAATTTGAGACTTTTTATGAATTACAATATTTTTATAGGTTACTATGACATGTTATTATTGATTTATTTAATTAACATTTTTAGAACTAATCCTTCTGATATGATTTTCACAAAAATCAATTACCAAATAGTGTCAAAATTGACATAAAATAGTTTCTAAAACAAATATTATATTAGTAATTGTTATTTTATTGCTAAATATATAAGGTTCGGCCAAATGACTTAGATAAGGTTATATATTCTAATAATAAACAACTTTGGGTTCGTTTGGCTTATTATAGTATGTTTATTAACCTTACAGTGTAAGAAAACAAGAAGACACGGTAAAAGTAAAATTATTTTACTTAAAGTTAAATCTAAATTATAAGGTTAAAATAGATACCTAAACTTGTCCAATTCTATTGGATGAGAGTATTTAGACCTATCCCTACGTTAGATTCTAAATAAATCAATTTGGAGCTATTAAAAACCAAATATGACTTTATAATAAAATAATATTTTTAGTTTTTAAAAAGGTGCCCCTCTCCTCCCTTATAAAAGAGAACGTCCTCCCTCTCTTCCTCACACCACTTTGAGCCTTCACGCTCGGACACCCCTGCCAAATTATCTTCTCCACTTCCATAGAAACATCCTATATGTCCTGGCCTTCTTCAAAGACCAATTTTAGATACCTAAAAGGAGGTCTCAAAGAGGCGCTTCAAAGAAGAGGTAATGTATGTTACCGATTCCTTCAACTTTATTTCTTCTTCTACTTCTTCTTCTTTAGTTGTTTCATTATAAAGTAATAACATCAGTATCACTCATATACTGGTATGTTTTTATAAGTATCAAACAACCCTATTTCACCATCTATCCATCCTACGGAAAAAGAAATCACCGCACGTGCGTACGTAAGGAATACCGTCTCCACGCCGTGGTGTAATCTATTTTCCACCACCAACATACATGGATGGGTATATTGGTGAACATAAATAACTATATATTATTATTTTAAAGTGGTATTGATTCTGAAATTTTATACATACACTCCAATACAATTCCACAATCATGGGAATGATATCATCGCTCGTACGTACGTACGGAATACCGTCTCCACGATGTGATGCGACTCGTTCTACATGATCTTCACTGCATAATGATTCTATAAATTTATTGAATGAATAAATATGATATATAGTACACTAATAACATTCTGTAAATGAGGTATCTATAACCTAAAGAGAAGAATAATAATTTATTCGACAAAACACACATAAGAACAAAAAGTAATAAACACCCGAATAACAAGTAGAAATGAAATATTACTAATAAGAATCTAAGAATATAACCATATAAGATATCATAACAATGAGTATGATTCTATAATATGTAAATTATATTATTTAAATCATTATAAAAGAGGTTCGGAAACTTACGAAGAAAATCGGACCAAAGGTAAGGGAAAATCTCACAATCTCATTTTTATCTGAGATTGTTTATACTTCAGAATTTACTGGGGAATATTTATCATCCACATCCATGTTTCCTAAATATTTAATATTATTTCCATCCACCTACAATTTTTTAAATACAATTTTACCCTTTGGTGAGTTTTTAGTAAAAGATAAGAAATGAATCTTTTTTTGTTATTCGTACGAGGTACTTTTTGACTTTTCCGACATAAGTATGAGAAGAATGTTTTTTTAACTTATACGGCATGAATGGATTTTTAAAACATTATTACCAAGAAGATTCCATTAAATTTTTTCATGTTTATTTTTAATCAACTTCTTTTAGTTTAAAATTGTATGACATGTTAAGAAAGGAAAACTGTTTTTGAAGTAGAAAGGATATTTTCCTCAAGAATGGAGTTCAAGTGTTTTATCAAAATTATTTTCCATCTAAGATAATATAGGGTTCTGTTTCTATCCCTATTATTACATTGATTTGACTATGTTTTTATGGAATTATTTTTATTAATTCCATTATCTTATATGAATTGTTTTATTATGTCACAATGTTTAAGAATCTCATTTTTATTACATGTGTTATGCAATGATGTATGATTTTTGATTTGGTGGCACACATAAGAATGGTATCATTATTACATGAGTGGGACATATATCTCCCTCCAATACATTGGGTAAATATTTATATATCTTGAGATAAACATGGATGGAATGGAAGGTTAATCCGTTTCAGTGAAACAGGACTGAAAGGAGGAGTGAACTCGGTTCAGAAATGGACTTTGTCTGCTAAGATGGTATTGGGAATGAGGTTGACTACTAAGAAATGATTATCTATTATTATGTGTGTATGCCAAAAAGTTTCATGTTTTAAGTTATGATTATTGGGATTACATTTTACTACTATGATTTATCCCATGTTATGAAATTATGATATCTTTTGCAGGTTATGATTTCCAAAATGTTATGTTCTTATGAATATGATGTAATTGATATTTCTTTTGTTTACCCTTACTGAGAATTTGAGCTCACCCTTTTGTATGTTTTCTTTCCTCAGGTCAGGAAGATGGTTATTATGTAGGATATGTCAAAAAGGGACTCTATATATGATGAAATAAATGGGAGACAACGTAGATGATTTATGAACCAGTTGTTTATGTTTCCTAGTTTCTAAAGACAATATACCTATTCGGTCCTTTCATGGTCTTGTTATATGTTGTAATAATTGTACTTCAAGTTTGATGTATTAATAGTTTATGTAATGAATGGGTTATTATAGTCGGTATCAAAGGAAAAGTATATTCAACCTTTGGAAACTAGGATATGAATGCCATAGTAAGAACCCTAAGGATAAGTCTAAGCATTGAACACGATTTTAGTGTTTTAAAAATGGACATGAAAAACCTATGACAATACCTTAAGTGTGATATTTTATTCTTGATTATGTGTTTTTTTCTATTATAATGAGTGTTGCTCACACTATTCTTCTTTGTTTTAGTCAATGGATGGAACCCGAAGGAACCATGTTAATGCGGAATGCGACGTGAAATGCAATTATTGTCCCCTTGAAAAACCAAACATTATGGGAGATAGAATGAAAAATCTTGTATCCATGCTCACACAACTTTCTCAAGCTATGAATCATGAAAGACATCCAAATGAAAAAAAGGAAGGAGCAACATTCTGTTGAATCCTTCATGAGGCAGCGTCCACCTTCATTCAGCGGGTCTACTGATCCATTAGTTGTTGAACAATGGATTAGTACTACTGAAAATATATTTTCAGTACTTCAATGTTCGGAACATGATAATGTAATCCTAGCAGTGTATTTTTTGGAAGGAGATGATGATCAATGGTGGAATCTTATCAAGAATATGAGTCCAAGAGATGAAATTGAGTCCATGGAATGGGACATGTTCAATAACTTATTTTTCAATAAGTACTTCCCTCGTATTCTTCGAACAAAGATGGAGAAGGAGTTTCTTGAACTAAAGAAAAAGGATGATGAATCTGTTGGTACCTATAAGAAAATTTTACAAGACTTGCAAGGTACGCCTCTGGTACTATTATCTAGCCAGAGAGTAAGATCGATCGATTCTTTAGTGGCTTAAAACCATGTCTTTGAAGGTCATTATCCATAATGGATTTCAATACCTATGAGAAAATTGTTCGACGTGCTCTCAATGTTGAGATGGAGATTGGAGTAACCCATCAGTCATATGGGTTTGATAAAAAGGGGAAAATGGAATTCAATGGAAAATATAAAGAGCACGCGGAAAAGAATATGCGTTTTCCCTTATGATCAAAGTGTGGATGGAAAATTGGAGGGAGTTGTCTTAAAGGGACAAGTAAATGTTTCAAATGTGGAAAAGAAGTTCATCAGGAATTTGAATACCGCAATGATGGGAAGAAGATGTCTAGTGATGAAAACAATGATACGGCTACACAGAGTGCACCTCCTACACTTAAATGAGACAAGTGTAAGGAAATGGGGAATTATGCCAATCAATGCCCTAATTCAAGGGATGTTGACGATGATCGACATCAACAAACACTTAAGGATAAATACATAGGAAAGTAACATGAAATTTCTATCAGCGATGTGAAGTACAATAACGATATGGTGAAAGGTACACTTACTAACCACTCTAAAGTAGAAAATGTTTTATTTGATTATGGATCCACCCACTATTTTATTTCTGGATAATTTTCTAAGGGTATCATCGTATTACCTCAAAAATTAGATGTTGAGTTAGCTATGACAACCCCTAATGGCACAACAATCGCATCAAAAGTTTATAATTCTTCTTCGATTGAAGTTTTTGGGAAAGTGCTTCCTGCAAATTTTGTGATCCTTCCTAT
The DNA here is from genome assembly GCA_963277665.1 of Viscum album. NCBI lineage: Eukaryota > Viridiplantae > Streptophyta > Magnoliopsida > Santalales > Viscaceae > Viscum > Viscum album. The sequence continues at coordinate 692,512,520 of OY728132.1, read as the reverse complement.
AGTGGAATTTGATGTGATTCATGGCATGGATTGACTTTCTCTATATGGAGCTCATATCAATTTCCAAAGAATGGAAGTCTCATTTCATATTCTAGATCAATATTTGATCGTCTATCGATGCATGGATGAACATAACCTTCTAGAGGAAATTTATTCCACATTATGGGTCTTGATTCCACTAAATGATGGTTATTTATCTCAAATGGTTGGTGAGAAACTCATGATTATGAATATTCCCATTGTACGAGAGTTTGATGATGTCTTTCCGGAGGAATTTCTGGGTCTTCCACAAAATCTTGAAATAGAGTTTTCAATAGAACTCATACCGGGTGCTTTGCCTATTTCTAACACACCTTATAGAATGGACCAAATTGAGTTTCAGGAATTGAAGAAGCAACTCCAAGAGAATCTTGATAAAGGGTTCATACGACCTAGTGCATCCCCTCGGGGAGCACCTATTCTGTTTTTTAATAAGGAAGATGGATCAATGAGGCTCTGCATTGATTATCGAGAACCTTACAAGATCACTATAATGAACAAATATCCACTCCCGCACATTGATGACTTATTTGACCAACTACGCAGAGCTCAATACTTTTCCAAGATTGATCTTCATTCATGATATCATCAATTAAGGGTCAAAAGGGAGGATATACCAAATACGGATTTCCGTACATGGTATGGACACTATGAATTTATAGTGATGCCATTTGGTCTTACTAATACCCCTTCTATCTTCATGGATCTAATGAATAGAGTCTTTAGAGACTATCTTGATTAGTTTTTTGTAGTCTTTATAGACGATATTCTTGTCTATTCAAAGAGCAAGGAAGAACATGAAGATCACTTGAGAATTATATTGAAGACCCTGAGAAAGGAGAAGCTTTATGCCAAATTTACCAAGTGTGAATTTTGGCTTATAAAAGTTGCATTTTTGGGTCACCTAATCTCAAAAGAGGGGATATCTATGGATCCATCAAAAACAGAGGTTATTAAAAGAAGGTCGAGACCAACAATAGTAACCGAGATCCGATGTTTTCTTGGTTTGTCTAGATATTATCGACGTTTTGTGAATGATTTTTCATGAATATCTAATCCACTCACCTGGATGACTCGAAAAGGAGTTAAGTTTGTGTGGACGGAGGAATGTGAAGAGAATTTCAAGGATTTGAAAAGATGGTTATCCAGTGCACCTGTGCTCACACTTCCTTGTAGTAGAGAAGGGTTTTTTATCTACAGTGATGCATCCCAGAAGGGATTGGGGTGTGTTCTCATGAAAAATGATATGGTGACAGCTTATGCTTCATGATAGATGAAAATCTATGAGAAAAATTACCCAACTCATGATTTAGAGTTAGCTGCGGTAATCTTTGCATTAATTATTTGGAGGAATTATCTTTATGGAGAAAGGTGTGATATTTATACTGATCATAAAAGTTTAAAGTATATTTTCACACAAAAGGAGCTGAATGTGCACCAAATAAGATGGTTGGAGCTGATTAAGGATTACGACTTCTCAATTCATTACCACCCTGGTAAAGCAAACAAGGTGGCAGATGCATTAAGTCGACAAGACCATGTTAGCTTATCCATGATGAGGATCACAAAAGATCCAATATTTATGGATTTACAAAGGGTGGATCTTGGAATTATATTTAAAGGGGAAAAATCATATCTTTCTCAAATGAATGTTCAACCATCTATACTTGTGAAGAGTAAATAGGCACAGAAAGAAGATGTAGAGTTACAAAATAAGATGAGAAATGTTCATGAATTAAACCTTGATTGTGATGGGATAATATTGTTCATGAATCGGGTTTGTGTTCCTCCCATCCACAAATTAAATAAGGAGATGATGGATGATGCTCATAGTTCCTAATTCCTTATTCATCCTGGAAGCACGAAGATGTATAGGGACCTGAAAGAGTACTTCTGGTGGGATGGCATGAAAAGAGATGTTTCTGAATATGTCTCTCGATTCTTGGTTTGTCAGCAAGTTAAAGCTGAGAGACAGAATCCTAAGGGGATGTTACAACCATTACACATACCTCTATGGAAATGAGAAAACATAACTATGGACTTTGTCCCTGGACTTCCTAAAACATCCAAAGGCAATAATGTTATCTGGATCATAGTTGATCATCTTACAATTTCTTCACTCTTCATTACTATTAGAGAGGATTTCTCTGTAGATCAGATTTCCAGAATATATGTAAAGGAAGTGGTAAGATTGCAGGGAGTACCAATTTCCATTATATTTGATCGGGATCCGAGATTTACCACGATGTTCTGGTGAAGTCTTTAGTATGCTCTGGATACAGAGTTGAGTTTCAGCAATGTTTATCATCCTCAGACAGACAGTCAGTCTGAGAGGTCATTTCAAACTCTACAAGATATGTTGAGAGCTTTCTCTATGGATTTCAAAGTTGGTTGGGATCAACACCTACCATTGGTGGAAATTTCTTATAATAATAGCTTTTTCTCTAGTATTCAGATGGCTCCTTATGAAGCTCTCAATGGAAAGAAATGAAGGTCTCCAACTTGCTGGGATGAAGTTCGGGAAATAAAGCTATTAAGACCTGATCTTGTTGATAAGATGGCAGAAAAGGTCAGATCTATTCAAAAACACATTAGAGATGCTCAGAGTTGAAAAAACATTTATGCCGACAACCGAAGAAAAGACCTAGAGTTTGAAGTTAGTGATAAAGTGTTCTTACGAATATCTCCCTGGAAGAGGGTCATGACATTTGAAAGGAAGGTAAAGTTGAGCACTAGATATATCGGTCCTTTAGAAATATTGGATCGTGTTGGAAAGGTAGCTTACCGATTGGCGCTTCCACCGAATCTCTCCCAAGTTCACGATGTGTTCCATGTATCTCTCCTAATAAAGTACATACCTGATCCTTCATAGGTACTCAGCTCATATGTTGTACCGATGGAGCAAGATCTTTATTATGAAGAACAGCCGATAGAGATTCTGGATCGTAGCGAAAAAGCCTTATGGAACAAGACCACTCTCTTGGTGAAATTTTTATGGAGGAACCAACAATTAGAAAAAGCCACATGGGAGCTTGAGGATATGATGAGGGAGAGGTATCCTCATATGTTGGTTACAATGTGACGAATTTCGAGGGCGAAATTCATTTTAAGGGGGGTAGAATGTAACACCCAAGACTTTTATGAGAAATATTATGTTTTTATATTATTTAAATCATCAAAAGAATCTTTAACTACACACAACACTAGATTGGCTTGCTTTACATGCAACTGTGGCCTTCCTCGATATCTTGCGTTGTACGCAATATCGAGTTTCACTAAACAACGATATGCTTTTAAAATATTATTAAAACTAGCCGTTATGAATAGTAATACCCACTTTTTGAAATTTTTTAATTTTTATTTTTCAAAACAGACTTCATTTTTGGATTTGGAATATCGAAATTAACCTAGGGTGAAATTTTGGTATTTTTATGAAAACCTTCAATTTTTGATGAATAGTGAAAACACTAGGTTACTATTTGAAAACCCACTTTTTATTTAAATAATTATATATTTTATTTAAATTTATTTTAGGTCAAAATTGATACATAATACCTATATAATTTCAATTCAATTCATTGGAGTAATTTTATAATAATTTTAGATATATAAAAATTTTATTGAAATTTTCACGGTCTTTTACCGACCTCCTTTGAGAATTTCCAAATTCACATAAAACATAATTTTACCGCTTCTGTGAGTGGAATTTCCAAAATCTGAGAGAGACGGTTAATATGAAGGACTAAAATGTGGTTCAATGATATGAAAATAATTTTTGGTGAATAGTAACTATTTCATTTTTTTACCACGGTTAAAACTAAATAGGGTAATTAAGGGTACAAATGATATTATTATTACCCAAACACAAGTCCTAATTCTATTGGATAAGTTTAATTCGATCAAATTGAACATTAAGAATAAAATATGACCATTTTGGCCCACATGGATTAGATTAGGACATTTATTATTAATATATTTAAAAAGGGTTAAAATAGTTAAAATCAATGTTTAATAACTAATTCATTTTTAATATAGTGTTATACATAAGATAAATTCGACTATAAATATTAATTAGAAATATAAAAATATTTCCTATGTAATGATATTTTATTTGTAATTTTTAAACATTAAATAATTTAATTTATTTATGACACAATGATGATGCAATAATTATCTTATTAATAAAATATTGATATAATTGATGTTATAAATACCCAAATAAATGTAATTTGAGACTTATTAAGAATTATAATAATTTACTAGGTTAATATGACATTTTATTATTGATTTAATTTACTTTTTTCGGAATAAACTTTATGTTATGATTTTCACAAAAATCAATTACCAAATAGTGTCATAATTGACATAAAATAGTTTTTAAAACAAATATTATATTATAAATTGTTATTTTATTCCTTAAAATCTACGGATCAGCCAAATTACTTAGATACGGTTATATATATTAATAATAAACAACTTGGGGTTCATTTGGCTTGTTATAGTATGTTTATTAACCTTATAATGTAAGAAAAAAAGAAGACACGGTAAAAGAACAATTATTTAACTTAAAGTTAAATCTAAATGATAAGGTTAAAATAGATACCTAAACTTGTCTAAATTATATTTTATGAGATTATTTAGACCCATCCCCACCTTATCTTCTAAATAAATTGATTTGGAGCTATTAAAACCGAATATGACTTTATAATAGAATAATATTTTTAGTTTTTCCAAAGGTGCCCATCTCCTCCCTTATAAAAAGGCACCTCCTCCCTCTCTTCCTCACAATACTTTGAGCCTTCAAGATCGGCCAACCCCTGCCATATTATCTTCTCCACTTCCCTATAAACATCCTAGAGGTCCTGGTATTCTTCAAAGACCAATTTTAGTGCCCTAAAAGGTTGTCTCAAAGAGGCGCTTCAATGAAAAGATAATGTCCTTTACCGATTCTTTCAAAATTATTTCTTATTCCACTTATTCATCTTTAGTTGTTTCATTATGAAGTAATAACATCCGCATAACTCATATATTGATATGTTATTATAAGTTTGAAACAACCCTATTTCACCATCTATCCATCCTACTGAAAATGAAATCACCACGTGTGCGTACGTATGGAATACCGTCTCCACGTCGCGGTGTAATCTGTTTTCCACCACCACCATACTTGGATGGGTATAATGGTGAAAATAAATAACTATATATGATTATTTTAAACTGGTATTGATTCTTAAATAGTATACATACACTCCAATACAATTCAACGATCATGGGAATGGTATCATCGCTCATGCGTACATACAGAATACCGTCTCCACGATGTGATGCGACTCGTTCTATGTGATCTTCATTGCATAATGATTATATAAATGAATTTAATAAACAAATATGATATATAGTACACTAATACCATTCTAGAAATTATTTATCTATAACATAAATAGAAGAATAAGAATTTATTCGACAAAACACGCATAAGAACAAAAAGTAATAAACACCCGAATAACAAGTAGCAATGAAATATTTTTAATAAGAAGCTAAGAATATGACCATATATGATATCATAACAGTGAGTATGATTCTGGAATAAGTCAATGACAATATTTAAATAATTATAGAGGAGGTTCTGACACTTACGAAGCAAATCGGACCTATGGTAAGGGAAAATCTCACAATCTCATTTTTATACGAGATTGTTTATACTTCAGAATTTACTGGGGAATATTTATCATCCACATTCATGTTTCCTCAATATGTAATATTATTTCCATCCACCTAAAATTTTTTAAATCCAATTTTACCCTTCAATGAGTTTTTAGTAAAAGATATGAAAGGAATCTTTTGTCGTTATTCGTACAAGGTACTTTTTGACTTTTCTGACATAAGTACGAGAAGAATGTTTTTTTTAACTTATACAACATCAATGAATTTTTAAAACATTATTTCCAAGAAGCTTCCTTTAAAATTTTTCAAGTTTATTTTTAATCAACATCCTTTATTTTAAGAATTTATGACAAGTTAAGAAAGGAAAAATGTTTTTGAAGTAGAAAGGATATTTTCCTCAATAATGGAGTTCAAGTGTTTTATCAAAATTATATTCCATCTAAGATAATATAGCGTTCTGTTTCAATCACTATTTTTACATTGATTTTATTATGTTGTGATTGAATTATTTTTATGAATTCTTTTATCTTATATGAATTTTTTTATGATGTCACTATGTTTAAGAATCCCACTTTTATTACATGGGTTATGCAATGATGTATTATTTTTGATTTTGTGGAACACATAAGAATGGTATCATTATGAGATGGGTGGGACCTATATCTCCCTCCAATGCATTGGGTAAAGATTTATATCTCATGAGATAGACATGGCTGGAACGGAAGGTTAATTCAATTCAGTGAAACATGACTAAAACGAGGAGTGAACTCGGTTCAGAAATGTAATTTTTCCGCTAAGATAGTATTGGCAATGAGTCTTGACTATGAAGAAATGATTCTCTATGATTATGTGTTTATTCCAAAAAGTTTCAGGTTTTATGTTATGATTATTGGGATTACATTTCACTACTAGGATTTATCCCATGTTATGAAATTATGATCTCTTTTGCAGGTTTTGATTTCCAAAATGGTATGTTCTTATGAATATGATGTGATTGATATTTCTTTTGTTTACCCTTACTGAGCATTTGAGATCACCCTTTTGTATGTATTCTTTCTCCAGGTCAGGAAGAAGGTTATTAAGTAGGATATGCCAAAAAGGGACTCTAGATATGATGAAATAAATGGGAGATAACATAGTTGATTTAAGAACCAGTTGTTTATGTTTCCCAGTTTCAAAAGACACTATACCTATACGGTCCTGTCATGGTCTTGTTATATGTTGTAATAAGTGTACTTCAATTTTGAAGTGTTAACAATGCATGTAAAGTATGGGTCATTATAATTGGTCTCACCCATTTCATAATAAAATCTTTCATAAATGTTCCACAAAAACATAAATCATTCATCATAGCATAACCCATGAAGTAAAATGGTTTTCTTAAACATAATTCCATCATAATTTATATAAAATACATGTATTTCATAAAAATGATCAAATAAAAGTAATAATATAGATCTAAACATCACCCTATGTCATCTTTTATAAATTATAATTTTGATAGAACACTAAAACATAATTCATGATGAAAATATCCATTCTTTTTCAAAAATGTTTTCTTTTTATAAAATGAAAAAAAATTAATAGAAATGAATTTTGTTTAAAATAATCTTTAAATAGATTATAGTCTACACTGTGGAAATAAGTAGTCATGAAACTATAAAAATCTATTCATGCCATATATGTTAAAAAAACATTCTCATTGTACGTTTTCTAGAAAAAGACAAAAAGTACCTCAAATCGAATAACGACAATGTTTTCTATTATACCATTTAATAAAAATTCACCAAAGGGTAAAATTAAAATTAAATTTTATTAAAAGAATATAAATAATATTAATGAATTAGAAAACATGGATGTGGATGATAAACATACCACTACTAGAAAAAGGGGCTATACCCACGGTTCAAAACCGTGGGTATAGGCTATACCCACGGTTTTGCAAACTGTGGGCAGGAACAGCGTTGGTATAAGAGTCTTAACCTATACCCACGGTTTGGTAGATCTGTGGGTATAGGTGTGTCACACACCAACACCATGCTGTACGGCGTGGTAGGGCACTTACACCATGGTTTTAACCATGGGGAATTTATTCGATTCATTTTTAAAAAGACGCGTTCAACGATGATTGAACCCTGCATGCTACAATTCACAGCGAGCCCCTAGACCAACCATGATGCAATTATTATATGTTATATATATATTTATGCGGATATTTATTAATATATTCTATGCCTCACATTCAAAAAGCGCGGTCACGGTGTTTCGAACATGCGCTTCCTGCTACGCCTCATGCCCGCGCCCCACGACGGACCAAACGAACTGTTAATTTAATCTGCTATACATTCATATATCTGCCAATATATTTTAATATAAAACGTATTTAAATTCAAAAAACGTGCCTGTGGGGATTAGAACCGGTGTATCACAGTAATCCTCAACACCGCTTACTAACTGAGGTGACATTATTATTTAATATATATACATTCATCTGCTTATATATATTAATATAATCTGTAAAAAAAAATTTCCTGCCAAATTTGTTTCATGCCCCACCTAATGTTTTTCCCCTCCATAATGCGAGAAAGATATACCCACGGTTCTGGAGAACCGTGGGTATAGGTCTTCAAAAATAAACCGCAATACTTATGGTTTTGAAGAACCGTCGGTATAGGTCTTCGGAAAATACCCTATAGCCATGGTTTTCTCCAAAAATGTGGGTATAGGTCTTAATAGAAAACAATACCCAACGTTTTTGGAACAACCGTGGGTATAGGTTCACATTCTATCCCTATAACGACGGTTTTGGAAAACCGTGGGCCTAGGGGAACCCTATACCCAAGGTTTTTTGAAATACCGTGGGTATGGACCTATTTTTCAGTAGTGTACACACAATAATACTTATGTAAAATCAATCTTTGATAAAAATGAGATTGCAAAATTATCCCTTACCTTGGGTCCAACATCCTTTGTATGTATCTAAACCTCTTATATAATGATTTAAATAATTAAAATAACTTATTTGAGAAAAAATTAATTTTTATTATATCATATATGATTACACTATCAACCATTTTTTAGAAACATTCCATTGTCACTCGTTATTCAAATATTAACAAAATTATGTTCTTATGCAATATTTGTCGAATAAGTTCATGTCCCACTTCATAGGATAAAGTTAAATCATTTAATTAATGATATAATTAAAATATATATAATATTTATTCCGTAAATTTATGTATATAATCATGGTTTAATGAAGATCATGTTGAATGAAATGTATCACATCGTGGAGACAGTAAGTCATACCTACGAACAAGCGATGATATCATTACCAAAATTATTCAACGGTATTTAAGTGGATGGTGTAAAATATTTCATAATAAGTAAAATTTTATAATAATGATATATAGATATTATTTCGATCATTATTCCCATCCATGTAAGTTGGTGGTGAATAATAGATTACACTATGGTGTGGAGATGGTAAGTCGTACGTACACATGCGTGAGGGTTTCATTTTTCAAAGGATGGGTAGATTGTGAAATATTTTTGTTTCATAATTATAATGAAATATATCTATATTAGTTACTCTGATGTTATTAGTTTATAATGAATCATATAATTAATATAAAGTAGAAGAAGATATAAGTTTTAATAAATCGTAGAAGAGATCGCATCTTTCCTGACATTCTCCCTCTAAATCTTTTCTTAGAGCACTAGAGTTGTTTATTAAAGATGACCAGAAACACTATAATTAAGATATAGAAGATTATAAGGAAAATGGTAAAGGGATGGCCGAGTTTGACAGCTTGAAATGAATTGCAGAGGTTACAGGGGAGGTGCCATTTTATAATTTAGATGAGGGGCACTTTTGGGAACTCCATATATAATAATTAATATTGAAATAAAACATTATTCAACGAAAATGAAACAATTCATAATTTATAATAATAGATGATATAGGGTTTTAATATCATCCAATAACAAATTTTTGACAAGTTATTTTTTCAATTTAAAACATATCATTTTAATTGAAACTTAGTTATTCTGTTTAATTTTAATTGTGGTAATAATATTCTAAACATTAATGGTTATAAATATTTACTTATATGGTGTTAATTGACAAGAAATGGAAATGTTATGACATATTAGATCTTATAATTATCACATTATTGTTTTTAAATATATATTTTATAAAATAATTTAATAAAATTTGATTTTTAAAAATTTTCAATAATGTCAATTTTTCACACTATTTATTTATTTGATATTAAAAAAATACACATAGAATATAATTCAAAACAAATTGTTAAATACACTAATAATTTGTAATATTCACCTAGAAATATTTTTTATCACATTAATTAGTTCATATTATATTTCATTTAATATTTTTAAAATCAATTATATGATATTTCTAATAATAAAATAATCATTACATCATTATTGTGTCATCATTAATTGTAATTATTTAACCTCCAAAAATTATAAATACATTTCTATTATGTTTTTTATTACATTATATTTCCATATAATATCTATATTTTATATCATCTCTTAGTTATATATATATTAAAATTAATTTACTTATATAAAATGAGATTGTGACATTTTTTCAGATTCATTAGTTTTTATTACATTAATGTCTTATTCATAGGTAAGTGGCCATCAAGTGATTCCATTTAGAATAATAAATGATAATTGCAGAATTTTGTAATAAAATATGATATTTACTGGTGTTAAAATAATTTTTTAATATTATTTGTACTTTTAATTACCCAGATTTACCTTTATCAATGATAATAATAATTATTATCAAATATACTATTCACAATGCACAAAAATAGAAGTACAATATTAAAATAATTTAGAAATAATGATTCCAATTATGGGGTTAATTTTTAAAAATTCAAAACATAGAAGTTGCAGTAAATAATTTAAAATCAATCCAGTTGTTGGAATAAGAGAACGTATTTTTTAAAAGTTAATACAGTGCAAAAGATTGAAATGTTTTTACATATGAATTAAGTGTAAAATTAATCCCAATTACCTAAATTATATAGAATGATATAAATATATTAAATTTATACTATTAAACCATTCAATATTATAATCTGACCATATAAATGTTCTCAATGAAAAAATTTGTTTTCACTTAAAATTCAATGTGTTTTTACTATTCATTAAAACAAGAATGTTATCAGAAAATAACATAAATTAAACCAATGTAAATTTTTTTATCCCTCCTTAAAAAATTTATTTTTTCATATTATATTTATTAATGTTTCAAGATCATAATTTAAAAGGGGTTCTCAATTCAAAGGCAAAAGATTACCCTTTTGTTAAAACAATTATTTTTTTAAACAACAAATATGGTTTATTCACACCCTGTGATTAAAATATCCATAGGATGAATAAAAAATATTTTTTATGTATATAATACCTATGTCTAATTAATTTAATTACCAATCGTAATTCACTAACAAATAAAAATATCTAATTTATATTTATCATAAATAATTTATCGCCAAAGAATTCACTATATAATATCATATGTTAGTTATAACTATTCCCAAAAACATAATGGCTATCCTATAATGGTTATTTTGTCAAATGGTATCTCACAATTCATTTAAACTCACGATTTCATCCAATTCAAGTGATTGAAGAAAATTAATTATTTAAAAAAATTATTAAAAAATATTTGCATGTTACATTATACCACTCTTAAACTGAATTTCACCCTCAATATTTTTCACTTTGAAAAAAAAGAGGAAACCTTTCCCTCATCATATCCTCAAGATCCCATGTAGCTTCTTCAAATTGGCGGGTCCTCCATTAATATTTAACCAAATGTGTGGTCTTGTTTCATAGAGATTTTTACACTATGATCCAGAATCTCTATCAGTTGTTCATCATAAGGAAGATCTTGTCTAGAGGTACGACTTCTAAGCATTGTATATGTGAAGGATATGGTTTCTACTTTCTCATGAGAGATACATGGAACACGTAATGGACATTAGAGAGATTTTGTGGAAGCACCAATTGATAATCTACCTTCCCTACATGATCCAGAATTTCAAAAGGACTGATATTCCTAGTGCTCAGCTTTACATTCTATACAAATCACATCACAATCTTCCAAGGAGATATTTGTAGAAACAACATATCACCAACTTCAAACTCTATGTCTTTTCTTCAGTATTAAACATAAATTTTTTGTCAACCTTAACCTGCTCTTATGTGTTGTTGAATATATCTGACATTTTTTTTCCATTTCATCGATAAGATCAAGACCTAATATCTTTCATTCCCCGAAGTCATCCAAAAAAGATGGATTTATATACTTTTTTTTACAAATAGGGCTTCATAAAAAATTATCTTAATACTAGAGTTAAATCAATTATTGTATAAAAATTCCACTAATCATATGTGCCCATTCCATCCACTTTGTAATCCATATAGAAAGATCACAACATGTAATCTGGAGTTTGAATTATCTTCTTAGATTGATTGTCTGTCAGAGTATGATAAGAATTATTGAAACATAACTATATATCCCTAACATGCTGATGAATTCTCGAGAACAAGGTAAACCTCAGATCCCGATCGGATATATTGGAAAGTGGTATAGCATGAAATATTACCACATTCTTTATATATATTCTAGAAATCTAGTTAAGGGAGAAATCCTCTCTAATAGCAATGAATTGTGCTGACAATATAAAGAGATCAACTATAACCCAGATAGCATTATTGCCTTTGGTTGTTTTTGGGAAGTCTGATGAAATATTCATCGTGATGTGTTCCCATTTCCATTCTGTTATGGGTAATGTTGGTTACATCCTAATATATTTCTGTCTCTCATCCTTAACATCCTCAAAAACCATGCATCGAGAGAGATATTTAGAGACATCTCCTTTCATTCCATCACACCAGATGTACTCTTTGAGATCCTTATACATTTTTGTGCTTCTAGGGTGAATAGAAAAATGAAGAATTATGAGTCTCATCTAATTTATTCTTTAATTTTTTCATGGGAGGAATATAATCCTAGTCCCTAAAACATATTATTTCATTAAAACCAATGTTTAATTTAGGAACATTTCCTACCTTCTTTTGTATCACAACATCTTTTTTTATACCTCCTTAATCATCACTTGTATTGATGGTTGAACATTCATTTGAGAAATATAATATCCCCCTCCCATTCTGTTAAAACTCCAATATTCATCCTTTGAAAATCCTTAAATATTTGATCTTTTGTAATCATCATCTAGGATTTACTAGCATGGTATTGTCGACATAATTCATCAACCACCTTGTTTTTGTTCCTAGGGTGGTAATATATTGAGCAGTTATAATATTTAATCAACTCAAACCATATTTTTAGAGAATATTAAAATTATATTATGTGAAAATATACATTAAAATGTTGTTATTGGTATAAATATCACACATTTCACCGTAATGATAATTCCACCATATCTTTAATAAAAAAATTACCACATATAACTTAAAATCATGAGTTAGGTAATTTTTCTCATGGATTTTCAACTACAGTGAGGCATATGCAATCACCATATCATTTTCATGAGAAAATATCTTAATCTCTTCTTGAATTCATCCCTGTAGATCAAAAATGTATCTCCACTAAAAGGTAGCGTGAGCACAGGTCCACTGGATAACATTAATTTTAGTTCGTTGAAATTTTCTTCACATTCCTCTATCAAAATGAACTTATTACTTTTTTAACTCTACTTTTAACTATATTAGATAATCCTGAAAAATAATTCACAAAATTTAGATAATAACAAGCTAAACCATGTAAAATATGGATATTATTTACCATTGAGGGTCTCGACCATCTTTTAATAAAATATATTTTGCTGGATCCAAATATTTCTCAACCTTTTAGATTATGTGACCCATCATTGGAACTTTCTAAAGAAAAAATTCAAAATTGGTCAATTTAGCATAAAACGTTCCCTTTCTAATTGTCTTCAGTTCCATTCTCGGGTGATCATCACGTTCATACATGGTGTTTTAATATACAATAATATTATTTATAAAAATACAAAATATTGATCAATATATTCTTTATGGACTGTATTCATCAGATTCATGAAGAGAGTAGGGAAATTAGTAAGACTAATAGGAATCACTTTAAATTCTTTGTTTCAATAAATTTTACAGAATGTCATCTTTGTTATATGATCATTTTTGAACCCTTATTAATGATATACTAAATTGATATCAATCCTGGAAAAGTATTGAGCTTTGAGTAATTGGGTAAATTTATCATCAATGCGGGGAAGAGGATATTGATTCCTGATAGTTATCTTATTAGGTCCTCAATAATCAATGTAGATTCCCATTGATCCATCATTCTTCTTAAAAATTAGAATATTTTCTTCCTATGGTGATGCACTAGGGAGTATGAATCCTTTATCATGATTCTCCTGGAGTTTCATCTTTAATTCTTACAACTCAATTGGGTCCATTCTATAAGGTGTCTTTGTAATAGGAATATCACTCTGCGTGAGTTCTATTAAAAACACAACATTACGATTTGGTGAAAGTCCTAGAAATTCCTCTAAAATGACATCATCAAACACTTGTAAAATGGGTTTATTCTTAATCATGACTTTCTTCCCAACCATTTAGGATAAATTACATTCATTTTAAGGCATCAAGATTCATAAGAAGGAAGAAATTTCTACTACAATGTTATACTCATCCTTGCATCAGTAGATGATCATAGAATGATATAAATATAAAATGTGACTTCCCTTACAATGAAATTGATATGATCTAGATGATGAGTAATCCAATCCATGACCAAAATCATATAAAATTACACCATAGGAATGATCACATGATTTGTAAGAAGTAATTTCCCACAAACATCAACTATAGAAGAATTAAAAACTTTTGATGTGATCATTGTGCCATCAAGAGTTGTCCCAGCTGACCCAGCATCTAATTTTTGAGGTAATACGATGATACCCTTGAAAAATTGTTGAAAAGTAATAGAGTGGTTGGATCCATAATCACATAAAACATTTCTTACTTTATAGTGGATGGTAAGTGTAACTTTCACCACCTCATTATCATACTCGACATCACTGATAGTGATTGCATGTGACATTCCTTTTTATTTTGTCTTACCAATTTTTTGATGTCGATCATCATAAATAACACTTGGATTAGGGTACTGATTGGAATAATTCCCAATATTTTTAAACTGGTAACATTGATGTGTTGGAGGTGCATTCTGTTAGACAATTATTTCTTCACATCATTAGGCATATTTTTCCCATAACATGGGCATTCAACTACCCGATGACCTTTTATTCCACACATAAAACATTTACAAGTCCATTTAAGAAAATTAACTCCATGTTTTTTCAAAACATTGAGTATAAGGTAAAAATAATCTTCTTTTCAATGTGTTCTTTAGATATTCCACTGAATTCCATTTTTCTCTTATAATCAAAACCATATGACCAATGGGTTACTCCAATCTTCATCTCATCCTTGAGATCTTATCAGAAAATTTCCTTCTATTTATTGAAGTACCTTATGGATAATTCCCTTAGGAGGATTGATTTTAAGCCTCTAAATAATCAATCAATATTACGATCAAATTGGATAATAATTCCAGAAGCGTACCTTGAAAGACTTCTAAAATTAGATTCGAAGGTACTAACAGATTCATCATCCTTATGTTTAAGTTAAAGGAACTCCTTCTCCATAATTTTTCAAAGAATATGAGGATTTTACTTATTGAAAAATATGTTCTTGAACTCATCCAATTACATGGGTTCAATTTCACCCATTTTCCTCGTATTCTTGATAAGATTCCACCATTGATTTGCTTCACCATCCAAATGATACACTACTAAGATGACTTTATCATTTTTAGAACATTGTAGGATTGAAAATATTTATTCAGTGGTACTGATCCACTATTCAACAACTAATGGATCAGAAGAACAACATAATGATTGTGGACGATGCCTCATGAAGGATTCAACAGAATATTTCTCCCTCTATTTATCGTTTGATGGTTTTGTATGATTCATAGCTAGAGATAGTTATGAGAGCATGGATAAAAGAATTTTCATTATATATCCCTTAAAATTGTTGGATCAAATTAATGATATATATTCTCAATTACAAGATGGGGTGAATTTTAAGTGTAAAAATATTCATTTTTATCCTTAAGGAAAACTATGTTTAACAAAGTTAAACAAGGTAAATTCACAAGACCACTTTTTGTTATACAAAATTACTAGATCTGGAAATATGGTTCTAGAAATAAAACTTAAGTAATGATTAAAAGGAAAATATTCTACCTTAAATTTTATATATTCATAATTAATAGAGTATAAAAATCTATAAGAATGTATAATAAGGTTATACTTTCTTCCATTAACAAAATACAAAGGAAATAAACTTGAAATAAAACAAGTTACAAGTATGAAATATTTTAACCTAAAGAGTAGGGTATCCAACTACCTTAGATAAAAGTACCTTGATTTATACATTCATGAAAGTTTTTCTTAACCACACCAGGGTTATCCCTTGATAAGAATATCAGAAAATTACTTTCTATTCCCGCAATCCATCGAACTTTAAGGTAGTCATCACCTCTGTCTTCCAATCCCTGGAAGCCCTTGATTGTACAGAACAACAATCAGAGTCACATGAAGCAAACTGAACAAGATGTTTAGTATGCACTATGAATGAGAGTCTCTCTCTCTAGAAAAAACTTTAACAACACGTAATCTCTAGAGTGATCAACAGGTTTTTATCTCGTTCAAATGATCACCTATTTATAGGCACTTGTCTAATGGTCAAATCCTTCTTCAAATGGTCATATTTTTCAATGAATCTCGAAGGGACCTGTACATGCATCACTCAAACAACTATTAGTTAGAAACAGATTGTATGAAATCATTTTATAACTAAAAAAAGTGTATGCAAAATAAGGTTGCTTAACCAAATCTAATTTTCAGAGCCTGACGAAAAATAATTTTAAGAGTATAACCAAATAAACATCCAGAGACTATAACTCATGGATATTCAGATTTTATTTTTCATAGAATTCAAAACATGAATTCTATAGATTTCGGAGTTTGAATTAAATGGAATTGTGGATATGAATTTTAAGGAATTAGTGGTCTGAATTCTAAAGAATTAGGAGTCTGAATTCTGAGGAATTCAGAGTATGAATTCTGAGGAATTCAGAGTCGGAATTCTAAATAATTTAGAGTCCGAATTCTGAGTAATTCAGAATCTGAATTATAAGGAATTTTTAGTTTGAATTATAAGAACATCAGAGTCTAAATTATGAGTAATTAGAAGTCTGAATTATGAGGAATTTTGTGTCTTAATTCTGAGGATTTCGATGTATGAATTCTGAAAAATTTAATTTCTAAATTATGTGGAATTCAGGTTCTGAATTCTAAGGAATTTAGAGTTATAATTTCAATGAATTCGGATCCTGAAAATAGAATACTCTACAATTAAGGATTTATATGATTCTACAGTTTTAGATGTTAAACCAAATTTTTGACTTATGAATAAAATGAGTTATATTTTGAGAGATAACAAAATGAATAATGAAATCATAGTTAAGGATAAAATTTTCTTAGAGAATGAAAATTTTATTTATTAAGATCATTATTAGGGAAAATATAATTTTTCTTAAGATATAGTGTTTGTGATTTTAAAAAAATAGAGGAATGGAGAAGTCATAAGGAAACCTTATTGACTCAAAAATCTCCCCCATTTGGAAAGCACAAACATCCTTAGGAAAAAGAATATAAGGACTTAGAATTTTTTTATGAACATAAAATAAAAACAAAACTCTCTTTACTTATGAATCATGGTGAATTTGACTAACTCACAGATAGGTTTATAAATCCCTAAAAATAATATTTTGGAGTTCCTTAAAGATACTTTGATTTTTCTTGTATTAGAAAAATCTTCTTTGATAAAACATCCACTTCGATAGACTCTCCTTTACTTTGGGAAGTCTGTTTTTACTTAGTTTGGTTTTTTCATTCTTTTATCCCCCTTTGTGATTTTCTAAAAGGAATAAAGGGATTGTTAAAGAATTTGGTACTTACAATATTTTTTCTATACAACAAAATATATAATGAACAAGCAAAAATTTCATTATGATTGAATATATTTGTACAGAGAAGTAAAAACAACAGAATATCAAATTGGAAAAAATTATCCTTCTTTTTCCTTCAGCATTAACTTCTTCACAATAGTTTTTAACTACCTAAGCTCCTTGTGATTATTTTTAACACGCTTGTAAAGCTGATCCTAATTATCATTTTTCTTCTCCAAGGCATTGATATTTTCTTCTAAATCCTTAAGAATTTCTGCTTGAGATTTCAAAAGATCTTCCTGCTTATTGATTTTTTCTTCCAACTCAATTCTATGATATCTTTCACTTTTCAAATTCAATGAAACTAAATTGAGATTCTGATTCAGATTTTTGCCTTCCTGCTTTAGGTTTTCTGTTTGAGACTCATCATTTCCTCAAAACATTTATTAAGATCTTTGAACATTCCATCTTCGGTGTCAATGGAATCCTTCACACATTCATGAAAATCAGAATGTATTATCAACCCTTCAATTTATTTCCTTGACCACTTTTTTATTTCCATTCATGATATTTTTTGAGCTTCATATCCATTGAAAAAGGATTTGAAATAAGCCTCAATCCTGACAAACATATCCATAAGCATGGAAACTGAATTTGAACTCTGATTAAAAGTGTGCTAAAGCATCTGTCCCCTTGATACTATGCTCATACATAAAAGAATGGTATCAACTGGATTCTTAAATGATTGGAATACAGTTTCATGTATAAGGGAGGATATTCAAAATCAGATTATCTAGTTGGTGAGGATTATTTTTCTATTTCTTTATCTTTTCTCTTCAAAAAACAACCAAAATATTTCTTTGTCACTATGGATATCATAGGTGTATTAACCAACACCTATTTTTTACTTATCATCATTCTAAATTATCTCTACTACTTATAGGGATTCATGTTCACTGTTTGATAGTTGAACTATATTATCTTTCTTAACTTTTTCATTTTTAGAATCTTCTACTAGATCCTCTTGATGAATGAAGTCACGGTTGCTTCTTCCATCATGAGATGGTATATTTACATTTTACGGCTCTTTATACTTTTTTCATGTGAAATAATTTTGGTTGTTTCATCTTCATAAGTAAGGATTTACAACTTTTTAGATAGAATACATTTCTCATGATATTCTTCCTCTTGTCTTCTCATGTCATATGTATCATCACTTCCTTCTTCTTATTTTTTTCAACTTCCACTTCTTTATCTTATTATTCTTATTCTTCTTGTTCCATAATTACCATAATCTTTCCTAGAGTCACAGGAATGATTCTTACCAATACAATTCTCGTACATGAACTTGTTCAGATGATTTTCAGCAGCATTTAGAATAGATTGAGTATTTTCATCTTCAGACGTTTTCTTTTTTTCTTCTTTTCTTTTCAATGCTTCTCAAGATTCTCAGCAGCCTTAAACTTCAATTCTTTTTCCACTCCAGGTTCCAATCCAAAACATGGCTCTGCTTCCACCCTATTCTACTTGTCCTCTCTCCACTTGGTTACCTCTTCATCTAGATAAGTCTTTTTATTCTTTGTCTTAGGTGGTTCTGATTTAGTTTCCTTAGCAATATGAGATTTTACTTTCTTTTCTTATTCTTTCACCTTCCTCTTCTTACCACCCTTATTTTAAGTTTCAGCTAATTCGGATTTATTTGATTGGGATTATTTTTCCTCTTCAGATAAATCATAAAAATATCTGGATTCACTAATTAAGCCAACCTTCATCCTTCAGAGGGTTCCATCACTAAGCAACATGACATTGAAATTCCTTGGCATAGAACTACAAGGGATTTTCAACGACTTTAGACAAAAAAATAATAATGGAGATAATAACTAGATATATGATTATTTTCGATTTTAGAGTCCCATTCATGATATTCAAGAATGCAAGTAAGACATACATCTCCAAATTAATCTTTAAAAGATTCACTAGAAAGTCAAAGCATAAATATCACTCTTCTTTAGGGTATCCTTCTCACCTTTTCTCAGAATGAGAAATCCCTCGACCCATAACTCTAAGATCCAAAACGCTGTAGAAAGATGATTAATCTTTGGAGTCTTCACCATAGATATACCAAGGCATTCTCTTCTATTTATCAAAATAACTTGAATCATCTGGAAGCATGTGAGTGAAAAACTCAACTTCTCCCTCATAAGTAATTCCAAGTAAGTTGGCTTCCATTCTGTTAGAAAGATAATAGGTTTTCCCATAAGTTTTCAAGGATAAATTATCTCTCCCAAATTAACTAAAAAATATTATAGACATATAAAACTTGACCAACAATTCCAAATAAACAGAATCACGTGCCTTTGGTTTGGAAATTAACAAACTCTCCTAACTCTTCACCTTGATATTCCTTGAAATAAGGAAACAATATTTAGAAAAGAACTTTGAATGTACTAACCTTTCGCTTTAGATATTTCATTAAGATATTTCATTGAGTGACAACATTAGTTTCTGAGGACAGGCTTCCAAAGACTTTTGGAATTGTGAAAACCTGGGAAATCGGAATGGACCTTAAGTAAGGAAACATGGTTTCATCACACCAAATATTTGAAAACTGATGCTGGACAACCGTCTGGGGGGGGTCTTTATATAGGCATTTGAGGTGACGGTTCATCATCCAAAAAATATCCAATGGTGGAAACACTCTTGATCAGATCATACAGTTGAGAATGAGAGTAGAATAAAAAATTCGGTAGATTTTGATCTTTTGAGGTTCTAAAAAACGGATTTATGGAAAACTGAATATAATGTTTTTTAAACAAAATTAAAATACCATCCTGTAAAAATTGATTAAAAAAGTTTTGAGAAAGGAAACGTACGTTATAGAATGGTAGGAATATTTTTAGTAAAAAGGAAAATTATTCATGAAGAACATTGGATTCCCAAAAAATTTCTTATGTAAGGAAAATTTTTGAAATTGATAATTTTTAGACTACGTAAAATAAATTTGATTATGAAAATTTTTTACTACAAAAATTTTGATTACTAAACATTTTTATTACAAAAATTTTGATTATGAAAATTCTGATTAAGAGTATTTTTAGAAAATTTAGACTATGAGAAATTTTTTACAATGAAAAATTATTGATGAAGATAATTATTATTATGAAAATTTTTATTAAAAATATTTTTATTGAGAAAATGTTAAGAAAATTTATACAAAAAAATACTATGAAAAAGTTTGGATTAAAAAAAATTTGATTATGAAAATTTTGATTACGAAAATTTTGATTACGATAATTTTGATTTAGAATTTTTTTTTACTAACAGTCAAATGTACTCCCCCATTAAAAAAGAGTTTATTACTATAAGGGGATAGGTTTCAACAAGAAGTTAATATGGAAGATTACCTTATGGTTATTAACACTATCTTTTGTTTAATTTATTCAAATCTATCAGAGGGTATTGATTTTGTGAAAATATCAACTAGTTGATCTTGTGTTCCGATAAATTAATGAATGATATCCCCATTTTTTCTATGATACCTAAGAAAGTGGTGCCTAATATCTATGTGTGTTGTATTAGAGTGATTTGAATGGTTTTTTACGTAGGGAAATAGAACTAGTATTAGGATAAAATATTTATGTTATGGTAAAACTCGTACCATATTCTGTTAGTGTGTGTTGCGTCCAAAACACATGGGCACAATAACTTCCACCTACTACATTTTGAACTTCAGTAGTTGAAAGTGCTACTGAGAGTTTATTTTTGCACGACCATGAAATTAATGAATATATTATGAAATTAAGTGTTCTGGATATACATTTTATATCCATTCTACATCTACCAAAGTCAGCATCCGAAAAACATTTTAAAACAAAATCTGTTCCAGAAGTATAAAAAAAGTTCTAAATCCATGGTTCCCTTTAAATTGTGAAAATTTCTTTTCACTGCCTTTAAATTATATTCTATAGGATTAGATTGATATCTTGTATATAAGCATACTGAAAACATTATGTCTGTACGACTAGATGTCTTGTATAGTTTACTTCCTATGATACCTCTGAATGATGTTTGATATACAGATTTCCCAGCTTCATCGTGATCAACTGAATTTTATGTACTAATTAGATTAGACATACTCTTGGTATTATCATATTCATAAATTTTAAGAAGATATTTAATATACTTATGTTGGGATATATAATTTCCTTACGGTTTCCGAGAAATTTGAAAACCTTGGAAAAATGTTAACTCACCAAATATACCCATTTCAAAATCATATTTGATTATATACGAAAATGAATCAGTTAATTAATGTTGAGTTGAAAAAAATATAATGTCATCAAAATAAATTTGAACAACAAAAACATTTTTATTCTTTCGTTATAAAAAGGGTTGGAACAGTAGTTCCATTAAAATAATTGTTTTGTATAAAAATTGTGTAAGTCTATCATATTGGGGTCTAAGTACTTGTTTAATTCCATATAAAACATTGGTAATCTTGAAAATACAATCATTATGATTTGATTCTTCAAAACCAATAGGTGGTTCTACAGAAAATTCATTTTGAACATATCCATAAAGTAAAGTACATTTAACATCCATTTGAATTTTTTTTGAAATTGATGAATGTTGAAAAGGCATGTAAAATATGAATAGATTCAAGTCTAGATACTAGAGAATAGGATTCATTATAGTCTATTCATTCTTATTTATTATAAAAACTATCAGCTAATATATCCTTATTTCTTACAATGATTCCATTTTCATCACACTTATTTCTGAAGACCCATTTTACTCCAACAAAAGAAGTTTCCTTAGGTCTTCCAACCAAGGTCTAGACGTTATTCATTTTGAATCTATTTATCTCATCTTTCATGGTTTTAATCCAATCATCATCACCTAAAGAATAATTAGTGATTTTTTTGTTCTAATTGTAAAATGAATGATATATGTTCTACTTCATTTCATAAGTAACTTCTAGTCCTCACTGGTTGATTTACATCACCAATGATACTATCGCTGGGATGATTCATAAGAAACAACTGATTTAGTATTTTTAAAATATATTCATCACCATATGGTAGAAACTGTACTCGGGTAAATGCTTCAGAATCATTTTCTTGAACATTTTCATTAACTGAAAGATATTCTATCAAGGGTTGACAATCAGTTTTTTAAAACACATCCAAAGATATTAGTTTGGGTTTTTTAAAAACAAAAGGACTAGTTTCATCAAATTAAAAATCTAATATTTCTTTAATAATACATGTATTATTATTAAAAACTCTATAAGACTTAGAAGTTGTGGAGTAACCTAATAAAATTGCTTCATTAAATTTCAGTATAGATTTATATAGATTATATTTAGTATTTAAAATTAATACATTGCAACTAAATACCTTGATGTAGGAATGTATTGGTTTTCTACCAATCCATAACTCATAGGGGGTTTTATTAAGAAAAGGTCTAATAAAAAGATGATTTATAGTATTACAAGTAGTACTTTCATATTCAGCCCAAAAGTTCTTAGCTATCGAATATTCACACAACATGGTTATATTTATCTCTTAAAAAATTCTATTTGTTCATTCAACAACACCATTTTGTTAAGAAGTTCTTAGAGATGTGATGTTAAGATTAATTCCTTTTCTATTATAAAAAGTTTCAAATCCTGAATTTTAAAATTATCCTCCATGATCACTATAAATGGTTATCAATTAAAGGTTTTTTCAAATTTTTATCTTGGGCTCTAAAAAATTTCAAATAAGAAAATACATATATTTTTTTCTAGAAAATAGACCCATGTGAATCTAGTATAATCATAAACTAAGAAAAAAACATAATATTTTCCACCAATGCTTCTAGTTTTTGTTTGAATGAAAAGATCCATATGCACAAACTATAATTGATAAGTATTTGAGAGTATAATGATTGATTTAAAAAATGATTTACGTTTCTTTTTGTATTTACAGGGATCAAAAACTATTGAAGAATCAAATATATGCTCTGATATATCTTTAACAAGTCTTTTAATAGAGAGGTTACATAGGTTTCAAAAGTTACAATGTCCTAACATTCAATTCAATAACCAATATTGATCTTCCATTGCTTTAAGGAAAGGTATATCATCGCTCCTAAGATAATCTAGGATTAGTGTGTATAAATTATCTTTCCTAGGGGTAGAAATAATATACACTTCCTTGTAATTGTGTACTAATCATTTATCATTACTAAAAGTCACATGGTATCCTTCATCACATTGTTGGATTATGCTAATAAGGATGTGATTAAGAATGTTAACAAATAAATCTTTTTAAATCAATTTTTTTCCAAGAAGGACAATGTTACCTATACCAATAATTTACCCCTAAGCATTATCTTTAAATGTTACTTTTTTTCCTTTCGTCTTGATAATATTTTCCAAAAGTTTTTGTTATCAGTAATATGTTGGGAATGTCCACTATCCATGTACCATTTATTTCTACTGGTACTATCGTTATTATCTTGAAAATAAGGGTGTCAGGCTTTTTAAATCCTATTTTTCTTGGTTCTCGATATTTTAGAAAGAACGATTTTAGGAAACCACAATTTCATTGAAAAATAAGCTTTATGAAAACCTAATGATTGGGTTTTATTTAAATGAAAATTACGTGTATAATTTCTACCACACTGACATTTATTGATGAATGAATCACATTGAGGAAAAAAATAGTTATTACTGAAAGCTGGTTTAGAATGAGTATAACCTAATACCGATCTATTTCATAGAAGTCGATTTTGGGAATACATCTTGTCAATGTTTTCCTTACGAGAGGTAATGTTTGACAAACACTTCCTTAAGGAAAATATTTCCCACTTTAGACTTTTAACCATGTATTTATCTTCAAAAACAATATTTTTTGAACTACAGTTAGTCTCTAAAATATTTTTTTTATAAATTTCATTTTCAGGATCCTTAGTAATTTTATCCTTCTCAAATTTACATTCCTCGTGATTTTTGTTAATACTTTCAAAATCAAAAGTTTTATGATCTAGATCATTAGAAAGATAACATACTTATTTAGTAAGAATAGAAATTCTTGAATTTTCATTACCAATCATAATCAGGAGTTTAGAATTTTCTCTCTCAAGATGTTTAGAAAATATAGACACTTTTTCATAAGAAGGTAATGTATTATCTTCATCAGAAGAATATTCTCCATCAGAATACTTATAGTATTTATTATAATTATAATTTGAATTCAAAGACACATTTTTGATAGATCCATCATTCTATACCTTCTCCACCATTGTCACTCTAGGTGTCATTGGAATTCAAATTTTTATTATCTTTAGACATGAAGTACGTCTTTCTATACGTCTTAGAATGATTTTCCGTTCTACACTTTTTCTTAAGCATAAGAAAATCTGACCTGATATACCCTATATTTTACATTCATAGAAAGTAACATCTGAATCATTCTTGTTCTTTATTTATTTTTTCATATATCTATACTGAATTTGTTTCTTTCTAACTATCTTATTCATCCTTCTAGAAATATTATCTAGTTTATTCTCAGAATGTTCACTTTCACTATATTCAGATAAAACAGTAACTTTTATAGACTTGAATCTTATATCCCTTTAAAGAGTCTTGAAGTTAGTTATAGTAAAGACTACACTTCCATTTCCATTTTTCTTCTTATTCGTATCAGCAACTCTTCTCATTCTTGTCTTGTGAAGTAGAGGAGTTCCAAAAAGTTCATCAAGAGTAATTTGAGATACTTTCTTATTTTCATCAATAGATGTTCTCTTAAAATCCCACTGATTAGGAATGATATATATAATCTTTTATATGAGATCTTCATCATCTAGAACTTTCTCACCCATATATTTTAATCTATTAAGAATTTTCATAATCCTTTTTTTCACTTTGCAAACTGCTTCTCCATAAGGAAATTGAAATCCATGATATTCTGATTTAAGTGTATCTCTTATAGTTTCTATTACGTTGGATGTACCAAAAGGTGTAACATCCAATTTATTCTAGAAATATTTAATATCTTTTCATGAAGATATTTTAATATATATATATTTCTAGTCATGGAATACAATAAATTATTACTGACCTTTTCATTTAGTTGATATTCGGATTTTTCTTGGTAGGTAAAGTTTATAACTTCCTTGTCTGGAATTTTGTAATCTCCAGTAAGCATAAAAAAACTTGTCCACACTAGTATTACAAAAAAAGTACTAATATGATATCCCTAATATTTATAATCATTCCCATCAAATATAGGTGGTCTAGTAGGATTTATATTCTCAATTGAACCAACATTCATTCCTTTTATTCAAGAAGAAAATATATTTCCAAAAAAAGTTGTTAATTGTAAAATTTTGTAAAAATGATAAAATTCCTAAGCAAGGAGAAATATTGAACAATGAAAACATGAGAATAAAAAATTATATGTGAATATAACTATTACAAAAAACCACCTATTATAGCAATTTTATGATCAAAATAATGATGTAGATGTTCAATTACAAGAGGGTGGTGAATTGTAAGTTTAAAAACATTTGTTTTTAACCGTAAGAAAAACAATGTTAAAAAAGTTAAACATGAACTATTTACAAGACCATGTTTAGGTATTCAATCATGCTAGGTTCTGGAAATATGGTTTCGGAAATGAAACTTAAGATATGTTTAAAAGGAAAATATTCTACCTTAAAGTGTATAGAATCATACTTATAAGATTATAAAAAAGTACAAGAAATTATAAGATGGTTATACTTTTTTTCTTTATCAAAATACAGCGGATATAAACTTGAAACCTAACAAGTAACAAGTATGAAATATTTTAACCCAAAGATTACAGTATCCAAAAAACATGGATAACGGTCCCTTGATTTATACATTCAAGAAATCATGTTTTACCCACACCCGGGCAATCCCTTATAGGAATATCAGAATTTTCCTTGCTATCTTAACAAGCCATTGAACATTAATTTAATCCATACCTCTGACTTCCAAATCCTTAGAATCCCATGATTGTACAAAGCAACAATCAGAGTCGCACAGGGCAATCTGAACAAAATGTTCAGTATGCACAGGGCATGATAGTTTCTCTTTCTAGAAATCACTTCAACAGCATGTAATCTCTAGAGTGATCAAGGGGTTTTGAACTTCGTTCAAATGAGATCCTCTTTATAGGCACTTATCCAACGTCATCTCCTTCCTTCAATGTTCATATTTCTCCTTTAATTTCATAGGGATCTATACACATGTCACTCAGACAATGATTAGTTAGAAACATGTTGTACAACATCATTTCATAAGTATAACAAGTGTAAGAAAAATAAGTTCGCTTAAACAAATATAATTTTCAGTGTCTAAGGAAAAATAGTGTTCTATTTCTAACCAAATAAACATCCAGAGACTATAACTCATCGATATTCAGATTCTATTTTTCAAGAAATTCGGAACCTGAATTCTATGGATTTTGTAGTCTGAATTCTAATGATTTTTGAATCTTAATTCTGAAGAGTCTGGTGTGTGAATTATGAGGAATTAAAAGTCTAAATTATATGAAATTTGGATTCCAAATTCTAAGGATTGTAGAGTCTAGATTAGAATTATTTCAGAGTCTAAATTTTGAGGAACTCTGAGTCCAAATTCTAAGGAATTCAGAGTCTGAATTTTGAAGAATTCAGTGTATGAATTCATAGTAATTGTAAGGATAAATTTCGAGGAAGTCAAAGTCTAAATTATGATTAATTATACTTCTTAATTCTGAATAATTCCAATTCTGAATTATGAGAAATTCACTGTCTATATTTCAGATAATTTGGATCATAAAAACAGAATACTCAATAACCAAGGATTTATTGGATTCTGAATTTTTAGACATGAAAGTTAATATTATACTTATGAATACAATGATTTGGATTTATGGAGACAATAAAATGAACAAAGAAAATATAGTAAAGGATAAAATTTTCATAGAGAATGAAAATTTTTCATTTTTAAGATAGTTCTTAGGGAAAATATAATTTTTTAAGATATATTTTTTGTGAATTTCATAACATAGAGGAATGGAAAATTCATATGGAAACCTTATTGACACAATATACATTTTGTTTCTTAGGGGGACAATCCTTGTATATCCTGTTGAATTGTGCATTAACGTTGTTCCTCTGGGATCCATACATTAACTAAGACCATGAATCCTAGTGTGAAAAACACAAATCATAATAGGAAAAATGCATAATTTAAGAATAATATTTCAATTCATGACACTTTATATTTTATCCTAGGTTATTCATGAGCGTATCTTAGTCACTAGGATAATATTATAACCTATGCTTATACATATCTTTAATGATCTTACTAAAGTTATATCATGCTAGTTTAAAATGGTTAGATACCTTTTTTTATACCATATCTAGTGGCCCATAAATTACATGTATATATTACATCAATATTGAATAAAATTTATTCAATAACAAAAACACCCACGCCATGACCATATAAGATTAATGTCTTCAGAAACTGATAAACATAAAAAACTGGTTCATAAAACATATACATTGACTCCGACTTATTTCTTCAATAGAAGACTCTTCTTTGACATATCTTACTTAATACCCCTCTTCAATATGTGGGGAAAAGAAACATTTGAATGGGTGAGCTCAAATGCAAAGAAAGGGTGACAATGGAAATATCATTCATATCAAAATCACAATAACATAACATTTGAAAATCATTTATTGTTATAAAAGATAATAATATCATGTCATGGGGTAAATTATAAAATTTCAATGTAATCACAATAATAATAACATAATACATGAAATTTAGTTTCATACACACATAATAATAAAAAAATTCATATTAGTCATGTCTAATTTCAAAGACCATCATAAAAGACAAAATCCTTTACTGAACTGAGTTCACCCCTCGTTATAGGCCCGTATTACTAAACATGATTTAAATTTTTTCTAGTCATGTATATCTCAGGATATATAAAAATTTAACCAATGAATTGGAGAGATATATAGGTCTCACTCATATCATAATGAAATCATTCTTACATTTCCAAAAAAACATAAATCATTCATCCCATCATAACCCATAAAATAAAATGGTTTTCATAAACATCATACCCTCATAATCCATATAAAATAAGTTTATTTCATAAACACGATCATATAAAAGTAATATTATTAATATAATCCTAACCTTATGTAATCTTATATGGATAATAATTTTGATAAAACACTTGAACATAATTATTGAGGAAAATTTTCTTTCGTTTTCAAAAACTTTTTCTTTTCTCAAAATTCCACGCAATTTTAAAAAAATAATTTATTTGAAAATAATATTTAAATCATTTATAGGAAGCTTCATGGAAATAAGGTTTGATGAAACCATAAAAATCCATTCATGCTGAATAAGATGAAAAAAACATTCTCCTCATACTTTTTCTATAAAAGTCAAAAAGTACCTCAAATCGAATAACGACAAATATTATTTTCATACCGTTTAATAAAAATTCACCATAGGGTAAAAGTAAAATTAAAAAAATTTAAGAATATAAATAATACTATATAATTAGGAAACATGGATATGGATGATAAATATAACCTAGTAAATACTTACATATAAACAATCTTTGATAAAAATTAGATTTCGAAATTATCGATTACCATAGCTCTAATATCCAAAGTATGTATCCAAAAAACTTTTATAATAATCCAAATTATTTAATTTAATTATTACTTAATCTTAATCATTTTTATGATATTATATATGATTATATTATCATCCATTTTTAGTAACATTTCGTTGTCACTCGTTATGCAGATCTTAACTACTTTATGTTCTTATGTAATATTTCACAGATAACATCATGTTTCACTTCTTAAGATTTATTTAAATAATTTAAAAAATAATATTATTATTTTATAATATTTATTCATTCAATTCTTGTATATAATCACGGTTTAATGAAGATCATGTAGAATAAATCACATTACATTGTCAAGACAGTAGGTCGTACGTATGCACTAGCGATGATATCATTCCCAAAATTATTGAATGGTATTAAAGTGGATGGGGTATAATATTTCAGAATTAGTAAAATTTTATAATAATAATATATAGTTAATATTTACATCATTATACCCATCAAATTTAGGTGGGGGTGAAAAACATATTACACCACAGCGTGGAGACGACAAGTCGTATGTACACACGCGTTGTGATTTTATTTTTCATAGGATGGATAGAAGGTGAAATATGGTTGTTTCATATTTATAATAAAATATCAGAATATTATAGATACTGATATTATTACTTTATAATGAAATAACTAATGAATATGAAGTTGATGAAAAATGATGATTGAATGAATCGTTAGAAGAGATTATATCTTCCTTGACGTGCTTCCTCTAAATCTCTTCTTAGAGCAGTAGAGTTGGTCATTGAAGATGACAGGAACCCTAAAATAAAAATTTGTAAGTTTATTAGGAATTATTTTAGGGGATGTCCTAGTTTTATGGAAAAATATGAAGTGAAGTGGTGTGGGAGGTGTTCCCTTTAATAATTGTGGTGAGGGGCGCTTTTTGGAAACTCCATAAAAAATAATTTATAATAAAATAATACCCTACACAATAAACCTCGAAATTGTATACATTCCTAATATGAGATGATATAGGGTTGTAATCTCATCAAAACATAAATTTTATTCATGTTATTTTGACAATATAAACCATAAATATTTTATTTACACATTTTTATTCTATTTAATTTTAATTGTTGTAATAAAATTATAAATATTTAATGGTTATAAATATATACTTATATGGTGTTAATTGAACATAAATAAATATTTCATGATATATTTTTATCTAAAAATATTCCATTATAATTTTTAATATTTTAATGAATTTTATATAATTTATTATAATGTAATTTTTATAAAATATCAATAGAGTCAATTTTGAAACTAATCATATATTTGACATTAAAAAAATTCCACACAATACGTAAATTCGAACCAAAATATTCAATATCATACTAAAATTTCATGAGAACCTATAAAATCTATGGAGCACGTTAATTAGTTCATATTATATTTCTTTTAATATTTTTAAACGCATTTATTTGATATATCTATTAATAAAATAATTTTTTTTCACTATTGTTTCATCAATAATGGTAATTATATAATCTATAAAATTTATAAAAAAAAATTCTATGATGTAGTTAATTATTTTATCTTTCCATATATTATCTATAGTAAATATTATCTCCTACATATTCTCATATTAAAATAATACAGGTATATAAAATGAGATTGTGAGATTTTTTCAGATTCATTAGTTTTTATTATGATCATGTCATATTCATAGGTAAGGGGCCACCAAATGATTCAATTTATAAAAATAGATGATACAGGATAAATTTAGTCATCCAATAGGTTTTTTAAAAGTCTTAAGGTAATTTTATAATATTATTTTTCCCTATAATTACAAAATTTACCTTTAACAATGTTAGTAAAAATAATTACCAAAGTTATAATTAATAATTACCAAAAATAAAAGTATTCTGTTAACATAATTATGACCTAGTAACTCCAAATATGATTTCAATTTTAAAATATTCTAAACACAGAAGTGGTTCTAATTAATATAAAATCACCCCTTGTAGGATTAAGTGAACGTTTGTTTTGAATGATAAAACATTGCAAAAGATAGAAAATTTTTTATATGAATTCAATGTAAAATTAACGATAATTTCATCAATTATATTTAATGATTAAAATATATTCTATTTATACTTTAAACCATTAAATATTATAGTTTTACCATCACAATTATCTAAATGAAAAGAGTTGATTTCACAAAAAATTTAGTGTGTTTTAGTATTCCACAAAAGTTGAATGTTATTTGAAAAATTTACAAATTCATCTAAAGTAAATTTTTATTTACCATTTTAAAATAACATGTCTAGGTTGTAATATAAATATTATTAATGGGTCAAAATATTTTTTTAAAAAGGGTTCGCCATTCAAAGGCGTATGATTACCTTTTTTTTAAAGTATGTTTTTATACAACAAATAGTATTTATTCACACCCTTTGATTAAAATATTCATTGGATGAATAAAACAAATATTTTGGTAATTATATAATATATATATACCAATAATTTAATTAATTTCATTAGAAAGAGTAATTCACAAATCAGTACAAGTAGCTAATATATATTTTCAATAAATATTTGATAGTTGAGGAATTAACAATAAATTTGTGTAATTTAGTTATAATTATCCCCCATAACCAAACTGTCAGACTATAACCATAATTTTATACTGAGGCGTATCTTGTTTCATTATAAATTAGGATTTTGTGCAACACATGTTATTAAAGAATAAAAAATATTGAAAGAAAATGTTTCATAAAAAACATTTGTGTGTTACATTCTAAACCCCCTTAAACTGAATATTTCCCACAACATTCGTCACTTAGAAAACAATAGATAAGAATACATATCCCTCAACAAATCCTCATGTTCCCATGTAGCTTCTCCAAATTGGAGGTTACTCCATAAATCATTTACTAATAGAGTATTCTTCTTTTGTACAACTATTTCACTAGAATATAATATCTCTATCGGTATTTCTTCATAAGTAAGATCATGCTCTAGCGGTATGGCTTCTGAGCATAGTACCTGTGAAGGATTAGGTATGTACTTTCTCCAGATAGATACATAGAACACTTCATGAACTTCATAGTTTTTTTAAAAAGTGCAAATCGTTAAACTACCTTCCTAACAAGATCAATAATTTCAAAAGGACCAATATACCAAGGGCCCAACTTTCCCTTTTTTTCAAATATCATCACTCTCTTCGAAGGAGATATTTTTAGAAACCCCATATGAGCCACATCAAAATCTAGGCCTTTTATTATGTTTTCTACATACATTTTTTGTTTACTTTGAGATTCTATTATAAATTTTTTAATAAATATGACCTCTTATGCCATTTCAGCAATGAGATCAGATCCTTATAGCTATATTTCTAAAACTTCATCCCAAAAAGATGGAGTTCTATGCTTCTTTCCATATAGGGAATCATAAGGATCCATCTAAATACTAGAGTGAAAGAAAATATTTTAAGAAAAATCCACCAATGGTAGGTATTGATCCCAACCACCTTTCAAATACATAGAGCAAGGTCTCAATATGTTTTAAAGAGTTTGAATTGTCCTTTTAGACCTCCCATATATCTGAGGATGATAAGTATTACTGATACATAACCATTATCCAGAGCATTCTGAAAACTTTTCCAGAACATCAAGGTAAACCTCAGATCTTGATTAGATATAATAGAAAGTGGCACTTTATGAAATATTACAACTTGATTTAAATATATTTAGGAAATTTGATCAAGAGATAAATCCTCTCTAATAGAAACGAAGTGTGCTGACTTCATAAGGATATCAACCATTACCTAGATAGTATTATACCCACTGGTTGATATGGGAAGTCTAATGAGAAAGTCCATAGTTACGTTTTCCCATTTCCATTCCAGTATGGGTAATATTTGTAACATACCCTTATACTTCTGTCTCTCAGCCTTAACATGAAAAACTAAGCATCGATAGACATATTCAATGACATCTAATTTCATTCCATCCCGGCATAAGTACACATTCATGTCCATGTACATCTTTGGGCTTCTAGCGTGAATAAATAATGAAAACATATGAGATTTGTCTAATAGGTCCTTATTTGATTCTAGTATGGGAGGAATAAAAACCCAATCCCAAAACATTATTATCTCATCACAACTAAGGTTTAATTCCAAAAAAAAATTCACATTCTTTTTTATCTCTATATATTTCCTCTAGGAATTCATTATCTTGAATTGTATTGATGGTTGGACATTCATTTGAGAAATATAAGATCCCCCCTTCTTTTAAAATTTCATGTTTTATACTTTGGAAATCCATAAATATTGGATCTTTTGTGATCCTTATATTAGATTGGCTAGCATGGTCTTGTTGAATTAATGCATCATCCATCTTGATTTCATTCCCATGTTGGTAATGTATTGTGTATTCATAATCTTTAATCAAATCAAACCGTCTTATCTAGATCATATTCGTCTCATTTTTTGTTAAAATATACTTTAAAATTTTATGATCAGTTTAAATAAAACACCTTTCACCATAAAGATAATTCCACTATATCATTAATGAAAATATTACAGTAGCTTACTCCAAATCATGACATGGGTATTTTTCCTCATTGATTTTCAACTATTGTGATGCATAAGCTATCACCATAATATTTTTCATGATAACACATCATGGAACCATCATGGATGCATTACTATAGTTCAAAAATATTTCTCCACTATAAGGTAGTTTTATAATAGGTGAACAAGCTAACCTACCATTTAGTTCATTGAACATTACTTCACATTACTCTATCCAAATAAACTAAATAATTTCCAAGTCAACATGGTTAGTGGATTTCGTAATCTTGAAAAATATTTCACAGACTATCGATAATATCAAGACAAACCATGAAAACTATGAATCTCGGTTATCATTGCCAGTCTCAACCATATTTCAATAACAACGATTTTTTGCTAGAACCAATGATATCCACTATCGTGAGATTATGTGACCCAAAAATGAAACTTTCTGAAGACAAAATTCACACTTGAAATTTTTTTGCATAAAGCTTCTCCTTTCTCATGGTCTTCAATACAATTATCGTGTGATATTAATTTTCTTCATTAGTCTTTGAATATACAATTATATTTTCTATAAATACTACTAAAATTGATCAAGATAGTCTCTCAATACACTATTCATTAGATCCATAAAGATAGTATGGGAAATAGTGAGACAAAAAGGAATAACTATAAATTCATTGTGTCTATACCTTGTATCGAATGCCTTCATTGGAATATCCTCATATTGACCATTAATTGATGATATCGTGAATGCAGATCAATCTTTTGGAAATTATAGAGCTCCATATAGTAGGTAAAATAATTCATCATTGCAGGGAAGAGGATATTTCTTCTTGATATTGATCTTTTTATGCTCCCAGTAATCAATGTAGAGTCACATTGATCCATTTATCTTTTTATCAAATAGACCAGGTGATTCCTAAGGTGATTCACTATGGCCTATGATTCCCTTATCAAGATTTTATGGGTGTACTTTATTCAATTCATTCAATTCAATTAGGTCTATTTGATAAGGTTTATATGAAATAGGCACAAAACCGAGTATGAGTTCTATTGAAAACTCAACATCATGATTTAGTGGAAGACCAGGAAATTCCAATAAAAAGACATCATTAATCTCCGGTAAAATGGGTGTACTATTAATCGTGATTTTCTCCCAACTGATTTGAGATAAATAACTTTCATTTATAGCAATCAAGACCTATATAATAGAAAAAGTTTATCCTCAAAAGATATACTCATAATTGCATAGATAAATGATAATATATTGATCTGAAATATGAAATATAACTTCACTTCATTGGCAGTTGATATGAGATCAATATAGAGAATGAAAATCCATTCCACAAATCACATTTAATTCCAATATAGGAAGGATCATAATATTTTTCGGATGCACTTTCCCACAAACTTTAACATTGGAGGAATTATAATCTTTTGACCTGAGCATTGTGCCATTAATATTGGTCGTAGGGAACTAAATATCTTGTTTTTGAGGTAATATGGTGATACCCATTGAAAATTATACAAAAATAAAAGATTCTGTGGATCCATAATCAGATAAAACATTTTCTACTTTAGAGTAAATGGTAATTGTACCTTTCCCCACTTCATTATCATACTCCACATCACCAATTGTCATTTACTGTGAATTTCCTTTTCCGTTTAACTTAGATGTTGATTAACATCGATCATTATCAGTAACCCTTGGATTAGGTCTTTTATTATCATAGTTCCCCAATTCATTTCACTTGTAACAATTATGTGTAGGAGGTTCATTCTGTGAAGCCTTTTATTTCCTCGCATCGTTACTCTACTTATTTCCATCACATTTATATTCTACTTCCCTATGACCATATTGTTTACACTTAAACCATTTACTATTACCATTAAGTAAATTATCTCAATGTTTCTTTCCACACATTGAGCATAATAGAAAACTTATCTTCTTTTCTGTGTGGTCTTTTGATATTTATTTGAATTCAATTTGGTCCTTCATATCAAAACCACATGACTGATGGGTTTCTCCAATCACCATCTCAAACTTATGATCACATAAAAAAAATTCCATGTATATATTTATGTCCCAAATGGAGAATTCCCTTCGGAGACTTGGATTTAAGTCACTAAATAATTTATCAGTTTTTCTCTCAGGTTAGATAATAATTCTATAAGTGTACCTTGAAAGTATTCTAAAATTTCCTTCATTGGTAACAATGAAATCATCATGCTTTTTCTTAAGTTCAAGAAAATCTTACTCTATCATTGTTCTATGAATACAGGGAATGTACTTATTGAAAAATAATTTATTGAACTCTTCCCAATCCATAGAATCTATTTCATATCTTTTCCTTGTAATATTGATAAGATTCAAGCATTGATCAGCTTCACCTTTAAAATAATATACTGCTAAGAAGACATTAACTTGTTCAGAACATTCTATAACAAAACATATCCTTTTAGTGGCACTGACCCATTTTTTAGCCACTAATGGATCAAAAGACCCACTGAATGAAGGTGGATGCTATCTCTTGAAGGATTCAACAGAATGATACTCTATATTTTGCTCATTTGGATGTATGTCATGACTAATAGATTGAAAAAGTTTTGTGAGCATTGATAAAAAAAAATTTATTAAATATCTCACAACATTTTGTTTCTAAGGGTGGCAATCAATGAATTGCCCGTTGTATTCAGCATTAACGTGGTACCATCGTATTCCATCCATTGTCTACGACCAAGACACATTGTGTGAGAATCACGAATAATAACATAAAAACCACATAATTCAAGAATAAAAATTCAATTTAAGACACTTTAGGTTATATCCTAGGTTTTTTATGACCATCTCCAAAACACTAGGAAATAATTTTAACCTATATTTAGACAAATATTTTGGGTTGTTACAATGGTTTTCACATCTTAGATTCCAAAGTTTATCTATACCTTTGCTCTAATACTAACTATAACAATAATAAATTACATGTATATATTACTACATCATTAAAGGAAATTTATTACATAACATAAGAAAACCCATTCTAGGACTGTATAAGTTTAGTGTCTTTAGAAAATAGGATTTATAGACAACTATTTAGAAAACATCTTCATTGTCTCTAGCTAATTTATTAAAAATTAAACTCATTTTTTATATATCTTACTTAATCCCATTTTTCATGACCTGGAAAAAATAATCCTATGAAAGGGTGAGCTCAAATGCTATGTACTGGTAAATAATGGAAATATCAATCAAATCCAAATCTTATGAGCATAACATTTCAAAATCTCATCCTGTAAATAAAAAATAAGAATATCATGTCACAGGATAAATCATAAATGTGGAATGTAATCCCAATAATCATAACATAAGACCTAAAATTTCATTTCATAAACACATAAGCATAGAAAATCAACTCATATTAGTCAAGGATCATTTCCAAGACCATCATAGTGGACCAAGACCATTACTGGCCGATTTCACTCCTTATTCTAGCCATGAATTACTAAACCCGGTTTAATTGAAATTCGATTCATTTCTATCACATGAGATATGAATTTTTATCCATTGAATTAGCGGAGATATAGATCCCACCCATCTCATAATGACATCATTCTTACATGTTCTACAAAAACATAAATCATTCATCATAGCATAACCCATGAAAGAAAATGGTTTTCTTGAACATAATTCCATTACCATCCATAAAAAATAAATGGATTTCCTAATCAAGATCAAATAAAAGTAATAATATTAATATAAATATAACTCTATGTCATCTTAGATGGAAAATAATTTTGATAAATTTCTTGAACATAGATCCTAAGGAAAATATCCCTTCTTTTTCTAATACATATTCTTTTCTCAAAATGCAATTCAATTTTATTTGAAAATAATTTAGTTGAAAATAATATTGAAATTGTGTAGAGATGATTCATGGAAATAAGGTTTTATAGAACCTTAAAAATCCATCAATTTCGTGTAACTTAAAAAAATTATCCTCGTACTTTTTCCGGAAAAGACAAAAAGTAACTCAAATCCAATAATGACAAATATTTCTTTAATTCAATTTAATAAATATTCAAAAACGGTAAAATTAAATTTTAAATTTTGTATAAGAATTGAAATAATATTACATAATTATGAAATATGGATGTGAATGGTAAATATAGACCATTAAATACTTACCTATAAACAATCTCGGATAAAAATGTGATTGCAAAATTATCACGTACCTTAGGTCTGATATCCTTCGTATGTATCTGAAACAATAGTATAATGTTTTAAATAATGTTATTGACATATTACATAATCATAATAATTTTTATGATATCATATATGTTTATATTATCATCTGTTTGTTAGTAACATTTCATTGTCACTCATTATTCAGATAGTAACTGCTTTATGTTATTATAAAAGGTGTTTCAAATAAGTTCATGTTACACTTATTAGGATATAATAAAATAATTAACAGAATGATATTAGTATAATATATATCATATTTATTCATTAAATTATTTTTTATAATCATTATTTAATAAATATCATGTATAATAAATTGAATCACATAGTGGAGACGATAGGGCGTACGTACGCACAACCGATTATATCATTCCAAAAATTATTGAATGGAATGAATTGGATAGTGTATAATATTTCATAATTAGTAAAAAAATATAATAAAAATATATAGTTATTACTTCCAAAGTTATACCCATCCAAATATGTTTTTAGGGAAAACAGAATACACCATGGCGTGGAGACGGTAAGTCATGTGTACGCACGGGCGGTGATTTCATTTTTCATAGGATGGATAGAAGGATAAATTTGGTTGTTTCTTTTTTATAATAACATATCAGTATAAGAATTATACGGACATTATTAATTTAAAATTAAACAACTAATGAATAGGTAGTATAAGAATAATGAAGTTTGAAAGAATCCATTGAATAGATTTCCACTTCCTTGATGTGCTTCCTCTAAATCTCTTCTTAGAGCAATAAAGCTGGTATTTGAAGATGACCAGAACAACTAGAATGTAAAAAGGAAAATATGACATGGAAACAGGGCAGGGTATGGATATTTTTGAAGGCTCTAAAAGAAGTGAAGTGTTGAGGGGTACTTTTGGAAACTCCATAAATAATAATTTATAATAATTTCAAACCATACCCAAAAAACCTCCAAAATGTCCCAATTTCTATGATTAGATGAGATAGGGTTGTTATAACATCATCCAATAAATTTTGGACATGTTATTTATAGAATTTAAACCATATATTATTAATTTACACTTAGTTATTGTATTTAATTATAATTGTGATAATAATATTATAAATATTTAATGGTCAAATATATTTACATAAATGTTTTTAACTGGCCATAAATGGATATTTAATTAAATTTTATATATTACACTTATAATTTTATAATTTTATAATTTTTTATGTTTTTTAAATAATTTAATAAAATGAAATTTTTATAAAATATCAATTGTATCAATTGTGACACTATCCATTTATTTGAGTTTAACAAAATACACCGAGAACATAAATTCAAACAAAAATATTTAATACACTCTTAACATGTCATAGTCATCAATAAAATTTGTGGATCACATTAATTATTTCATATGATATTTCATTTAATATTTTGAAGATAATTTATTTAATATATCTATTAATTAAAAAAATTACATCACTATTATGACATCGTTAATTGTTAATAGTTAATCTCGATAAATTATAAATAAAATTATATGATGTAGGTAATTATTTTACTTTCCAGTGACTATCTATATTCGATACTATCTCCTATTTATCAAAGTGTAAAAATTAATATAGTCATTTAAAATGAGATTGGGAAATTGTTTCACATTCAATAGTTTTAATTACATTCTTGTCACATTCAAATGAATGTGGCCATGAAGTGATTATGTTTCTAAAAATAAAATATAAGAGTCTAATATAGTATTCAAATATTATTTTTACAGGTGTAAAGAAATTTTTATAATATTATTTTTAACTCTAATTACCCGATTTACCTTTTACCATAGTAATAAAAATAATTACCAGTGTTACTTTTCATAATTCCAAAAAAAAGTATCTTATTAACATAATTTGGACATAATAATTCATATATAGAGTCTATATTTTAAAATTCAAAACACAGAAGTTACATTATTAATTTAAAATAAATCTCATTGTCAGAATAAAAGAACAAGTTTTTTAAAAGTTAAAACATTACAAAATATTTAAATGTCTTAACATATGAATTAAATGTAAAATTAATTCTAATTAAGTAAACTATATTGAATTATAAAAATATATTCCCTTTATACTTTATAATTATTAAATATTCTAATTTTACCATATTAATTATCTTGATGAAAAAAGTTCTTTTCACATAAAATATTGTGTGCTTTTAATAATAATCAAAACATGAATGTTATCATAAAATTTCAAAAATTATACCACATTAAATTTTTATATACCACATTAAAATAAAATGATAATATTTTCAAATAAAAAATATTAATGTTTCAAAATATTTATAAAAAGGGGGTTCTCCATTAAAAGGCATAAGATTACCCTTTTTAAAAAATATGTTTTTATACAACAAATAGTTCTTATTCACACCATATGATGAAAATACTTATTGGGTGAATAAAAAAAATTATTATTTATATAACATATATATCTCATTAATTTCATTAATGATAGTGTTTCACTCAAAAATCGAAATATCCAATTTTTTTTATAAATAATTGACAGCCAAAGGATTCATAAAACATTTTCATAAGTTAGTTATAAATATTCTCATTAAACTAATGGCTAGACTATAATAGTAATTTTATACTAAGGTAGCTTATAGTACATTTAAAATCATGATTATGCTCAATGGAAGCTACTAAAGAATAAAAATTATTTAAAGAATATTTTTCATAAAAAAACCTCTGGGTGGTACACCTTTCACACTTGATTTACACTTAATTTTTCATATTTCCATGAAGATTTTTTTACGATAAAAGTGGAGGATATTGATATTCATATCCCTATAAATTTTTTCATGATCTAGTTTTCTAAAAATTTCATTGAGTTATTAGCAATAATATCATTTAAATTTTATGTTATATCATTAATGGACCAAATGGAGATTATAATCAACTCAAAAGTGTCATGTTGATTTTTTAAAAGTCTTGTACATATCTTATTTCATGTTTTAGGTCCTTTTAAAAAATTTGAAAACATATCAAACTCTATAAAAGTATTTATGGGTGATCATGCTTGAATATAGGTTAAAAAAAATACTGCATCCTGGCAATGTAGGGCACATTGTAGGAAGTTCCATGTATCTGGTAGCTACTCTTATCCAGAAGACACAATGACTAACTGGTGGAGTACTACTATATAGATGGTCATAAAGCTAGATGTGTCCCCAGCTCCATGAGTTCCACCATCTTCCTTGTGGTTGAGTAGAAAATTAACTATGGGTGGTTTATAGTAACATATGGTTCTATATATCCCACTGAAAACCCAGTGGAGGCAACCATGTATCTTGTGGTGTCGGGACGGTCTCTCCAAGGATGCAATGAATATGGTCAAAAACAAATTATGGTGGTATTCATCAACATCAATTAACTGATGAATTCTAGAATATTATCGGTCATTTTAGAGAGTATAAAAGTATGTCCATATCATATTATATGATTATTTTTTTAAATACATACTCCAATTCAATCAATTCAGAAGTGAGAGAATTCTCAAAATCCTCTCCATGAGCCTTTCAAAATTTCTGAATCTATCAAGGCCACTCACTCATTCTCTAATGTATCTCTTCCAAAAATTTAATAAATCATCCAGTATATTTATTAATTATTTTTTATTAGGTTTTCCTAAAGATAAAATCTTTATTCACATCACCTTTCTCCAATGGGTTTTCAATTTACAAAAGCAAGGGTTGGAGTCTCTGGGTACCATTGAATCTCAAGTGGGTGATCACAGAAAAAAAATTATGTAGTAATAGTTTCATGATATCTTCCAAGATAAATATATTATAATTATTTACCTATAATGTAAAGGGATATTGATTTAGGGCCTCACGTTGACAAATTTTCAAATTCCATATCAATTGTGTCGTTTCCCTCTTTTACTTTTATACATCGCAAAATATTAACATCAATACACAAAAGATCATAAGTTTGATATTATCATTTCAATACTTAATATACATTAATATTAATAATTTAATACATATTATAGTTATATATTATCAGTTTATCAATTTTTTCATGATATATCTTAACTTTATCGTTGGCATTTTCTAGGAATTTTTAATCATAAATTCACCCCCATGTAATCATCTACAACAAAAAATTGATATTTCATAGAATGTGATAGATAAAGATAAATTGTGTATCCTTGATGGTGGATTCCATTAATATATGATTCTAAACTATAATCACATCATCAGAATAAAATAAGATAAAGATGGTATAATTAAGTGTAGAAAGAATTATTGTTTGAATATCATTGGAAAAATAAAATCCCAATCACAGGTAAATATTTACTTTGAATTGATGTTTTAGTTTATGAAGGCCTTGGTAAAAATTTAGTATGTGTAATTTAATTTTTTGAATTTAGTAATTCTTTTAATATAAATAAGAATTATTGAATCAAAATAAAAAGATATGGTATAATTTGGACACAAGTAAATCATGCAATAGTGATTGTCTATGTAATTGGTGGAGAATAAGACATGTGATTCCTATCCAAAAAATAATTGAACAAGTTGTGGCCTAATAGGCTTTTAAATTTGAACCAAATTTTCTTTCATGACCTAAAAAAAATGAAACCACTCTTTATTTCCATCAATATTCATATAATCAAACCGAAATCTATAACACCTTCTAAAATGGGGAATTTATTTTCATGATCTGTAAGCTTATGAACACACTATAAATTTTTTGATGCGTGTTAACTAATACAACTCAAATACATGGATGGAAAAGGTCATTATGCGATATTCTTCAATGAATACAACATTATGGAATTCATTGTTGTAATCTCCCACAAATACAATGTGTTCAGGTGTATTACGTGTAAATGGTGATTATCATAGAATATCCTTGGGATTAGGATTCAAAATATCTAGAATTATAATCGTATGTAATTCACTTACAATTTGTGGAAAAATATCTTGAGAACCATGGGATAAGACAACATGTGTTAGTGGTAATGATTAATTTTAGAAATTGTGTCCTTGATAAGAGGAACTATATTATTATGACTCATAAAATTCATAGTGTGAATGAGTTATTGAATAAAATTTGTATGAAAGAATTGATTACATATCTTAATATTTCAAGAATGGATATTTTATGTGTGAACAATTAGAATACACCCTATGAGATGTGGTATGGGATGAAGCTAATATTAAAGCAAATTCATCCTTTTGAATATAAATAAATTATTCTAATTAATGAGAAGAATCATATGTTAAAATCTCATGAGAATTAATGTATTTATATTGAAAATTCGTCCAAAATAAATGAGTAGAATTTTTTAAATAAAAGTATTGAAAAAATTATTGAAATTCAAGTCATGAAGATTATAGAAAATGTCCATATTTTATAATTCAATGATAAGTTTTCAGTAAAAAAATTGTTGAATGTTTTTTGGATATTGATGATAATGATATAAATCTAAGGGAGAAAATGGGGCATTATGAAACTGAAAAAAATAAAATGATGATGAGTAAATAACTTTCGTTTCATTAGTGACATGGATAGAAAGAATCATGGTTAATGTCAATGATAGAAACATTATTAGTGAGAAAAGAGATCCAGTGAAAACCAAAAAGATGAATAATATATAGAAAACATGTTCTATATCTCATTCAGATCCTATGTTCATTGAATACCCTTAAAAAGTTTCCAATTGGATCAAATCAGTGCTCAAATATCTTGACCAAATTAAAAATAATGAATCATTGAAAATTTTAATGATGTTAGAAGAAAATAATGTCATCATATCAAAATGTGCTTTCCATAATAAGTTCAATGGGGATGGTAAATTTATTTTAAATAAATAATTTATAGTATAATATGTGTCTTACTAAATGTACGGTATTCATGTACATGAATCATTTTCTCCCATTCCCATGATGGAATTATTTCAAATTTTCTTGGAAATATAAATAAATAAGTGATTCAAGGTTTACCAAATAAATTTGATATGACCATTCATCAATGGATACCTTTAAAAGGATTTTTACATCAAGAAACAAAATATATTTAATATTGATGAAGATGAAAGAAATTTTTTGAAGTTTATAATGATGTTATACAAGTTGAAACAGGAACCA
Source organism: Viscum album (assembly GCA_963277665.1). Lineage (NCBI taxonomy): Eukaryota > Viridiplantae > Streptophyta > Magnoliopsida > Santalales > Viscaceae > Viscum > Viscum album. Next base: position 692,468,073 of record OY728132.1, on the reverse strand, counting down.
ACAGAATATAACTTGATCCTGGATCAATACTTTAGAAAGAATGGATTAGAGTGAGATATAGTTGATCATAATATCGACATCATGAATGATAATGATAAAATTATGTAGGTTCTTGTATATGTTTCTAAAATAATTTTACTACTGGGTGATGTATAATTTATGTATTTTTTATAATATATGAAGTGTGACTTTTTAATGTCCATGATTGGTGAATTATCATTTTTTTCTCAATTTGAAGGTAAATAAATACTGTTTTGGAACATTTATTTCTAAATTAATGTATCCAAAAAAAATCTCATGAATATTAGAATAAATTATTATAGACTTTTGAAATCTCCAATACCTATTGGGAAATATTTTTAAGAGATGATGATGACATGAAGGTCAACGTAATGGAGTATAGGAAGGCCATTGGAATACGGGTACAACTAATAGTTATACCACATAAAATTAATTTTATCGGAGGTTAAGTTATATGGTTCCAATTTATTCCAAAAGGAATTATAAATAATTCATAATTATTTTCGTTTATGGTTAATTTACTTTTTCTTACCATAATATGTCACAATATGAGTATTTGGAATACACATATGTGAATTGGCATGGTTTAGTGGATGATTGTATGTTGAAATTTTGTGGTGTGTTATATATTAGAGGTTTTATATTTATTAGAGAATTAATAACAAAAAATAAATTTAAATTATCACTATAGAGGTTCAATATATTACTGATACTGAAGAATGATCTCAATATCTATGGTTGAAGAAACATCTTGTGGTTGTCACAAATTATTTTCAATATTATATTTTAATGAAAAGTGATAACTCAAGGTTTAATAATCTTAAAAAAAATCCTCACCATCATTTAATGATAAATCAAATAAAGATAAATTATAATTTCATCAATGATAATGTTAAACTAGGTCTAGTTAAAAATTATAATACTAATTAGGTTTTGGAAATTTTGATAAATGCACTTCTAATGTTTGAGAAGGAGAGACATAAGTTATCTCTTGGAGTCCAACCTTATCTATCCAACTAAATTTTCTGGATAAGGGAAACCACTCATTTGGGTAATTTTATATTTATATATATACATGGTAACACACTTGAATTAAATTTTAATAATTATAATATATTTTGTGAACATTCAAAAAAAAATTACTTGTTCGGTTCCAATAAAATATGCGAAATAAGACTATAAATTTTATTGGAAAATTTTTCTCTGATTAAATATGATCATAGTGTTATTTGTAATTAAACATGGGGAAAAATTATATTAGTTTTTTGAAATGGGAGACTTTAATTGACTAATTATTCATGGGGAGTGGAAGCTAGAAATGTTTATTTAAGAGCCTGATGATAAAAGAAGAGTTTTTATATGTAACATTTCATTTTAAATTTGTTTCTCATTATGATCTTTAATAATAGAAATTATATTTGATTCTTTGTGAATCATTGAAACATAATCTAATGAAAAAGATTATTCAAAATTATTGGTGATCAATTTTGATGTTTTAGATGCGGGAATAGTGTATCCATTATAAATGACTTGCCAACAAACCAAAAGGGGGAGATTATTTGATAAAATATATCACCATAGTGTGTTTCTTGGGTTCTTATTATTAATAATGTGCATCAATAAACATAAAACTATATTAAAAAAATATGGTATTACTATAGGTGATTCAGGAGAATCATTTATAGGTTAATATAGCTTTGTTCAAAATATAGAAGTCACACTCTTACCCCATATTTCATTCCATTAAAAGATTTCCAAAGAAATGAAAAATGTATATCATTCCATGTGTAATTAATATTATTTGTGTTAATACATAATATCCATTGATATCATTAATTAGGTTTGATAAATTTTCAAGGGATGAAAAATAACTATCATATCCTGAGACCTCTGGTCACATAGTGTCCCAGATATAGAAGAGGTGCCTGTTATAAATGTTTTCATCATTGGGATGAGTTACATCATGATTGGACCCCATGTGAATTAGGATTCATGGTGTTTTTGGTTTGATTTTATAGTCATATCCATGTTGTTGATGTTTCTCCATGATAATATTTGTGAATCAAAATATGGAAAATTCCAGGGATGTGTATGATTTTGTATTCCAGTGGTGAGGATCATACAAAACATTATTTCATTCTAGGTGAAAGAGGAAGTGATTTATCACACCATTGTATTTATTTAAAAACCATAAGTGTTATATGGAAAAAATTAGTGGTTATTCTATGAGCTTTATTTTTAGTGGTGGAGCATTACACTATGGATAATTTTTATATTAGAGCTAGTATTTTTGAAATCTTGGAGATTGCATTGTTGTCTGAGGAGTCATGCTGTGGTGTTATTGTCGATGGACAATTATAGATTTATCACAATGACAATACTTATAGGTGTGTGATGTGAAATTAAATTACTGAAAAATATATTCTATGATAATAATTTTCACTCCCTCAAGGTACCCATAGAGATAGGAATCACACCATGATAGTGAATTTAAATTCATGACATAATTAAGTCTGTGGAAAAACATATTCATATTTTCTATCTATCAAGTGGTAATTAAGGGAATTAAAATAGTGATCTTGAATTAAGTTTTATGTATACATTTAATTTAATTTTTCCATATTAACATAGTTTTAATTAATGATATTTTATGAGGAAAATATGGTGATTCTAGAATGATATGAGATATATAATTACCTTCATTAAGGATTAAGAAAAATTATATATCTTTATGTAACTAATAGAAAATAATATATAATGGGGGAGGATTTCCATAATTTTAATATAATGTAAATATTATGAGATCGATGATGTTTTCTCACTACAGATTTATAGATCTCATCTTTGAATTAAATCAAAGAAGAAAAATTACCATTTCTAGTTTAAACTCACACTTTGGTTTTTAACATCAGGGAAACAAAACATGGAGTAAATATAAAATATTTGTATTGTTTAGATCAATGTGTGATTATCGTCTTAATTTTTTTACTTAGAAACACAATGGAAAAATTCTTTTATACGCAAAACCATTTAATATTATAAAATAATATTATTAATGAATAAATGACACTATGGAAGGAGAATTTATTCATTCCATTTATATTTAAAAACATTTTTTTCTCAATTTTTAAAATGATTCAAAAGTGAAATTTATAGAAAATATTATAAAGATTACATTTAAAACATTCTTAAGAAATTAAGAAGTTGTTTAAAATGAAATTTTCCCATCAATGTATTGAATATAATATCATTCATTTTATTTTAAAATAACACGTACATGGAAAAGGAGGAGTTTAAAACCATTAAAAAGATCTTAATAAAAATACCTTATGAAATATTAAACAAACACCCCCATTGAAATGAATGTACATAAGAAGGAACATTAAATACATTGAGTAAAAATAGTCTTATGAAATTATATATAACATGATCATTATATACAACATATAAATGAATATAGATGTATCGATCAAATCATTCCTCAACAAAAGAAGCTCCATATGATAACCCCTTACAACATTCGTAGTATAAGGATAAAAATGTCATATAATGATGGGAATTAATATGATTTTTGAAAACCCATAATATCTATGAAGGTATTTTTTAGAACAAATTCATGGGGATGTAAGACCACCATATAAAATAAATCAGTCTTAATAACATGAAACATGTCTCATATAATAGGATATTGAGACCAAGAACCCTTATAACGACTATAAATTTTGAAACAGGAATCCATAAATGAAATTATTATGTGTAAAAAATAGACATATAATAAGTTCAAATAAAACATAAATAGGTCATAAAACACCGAATTATAGCATGATATATATTATTAATATGTGATATAACCTAATTCAATGAAATTCGGTTAAAAATAACTTTAACTCAGGTCTTGACTTGCCTCATACATCATATATAACAAAAATATACTAATTATATTCTTTATTCATAACATATTACATATATATTACCTTATTAGTAGAACTTATTATCTTTTCTCCGTTATTTATGAAATTGGTATAGTTCATATCGGTTTTTTGCGGTTGTTAGGTTCAAAATCATCATATTTTTTTATTCATAATAGTAAATTATTCTTGTTTAATTATTTCATAATCTAATAAATAATGAAGGTATAGGTTCCATTCCATTTCAAAAATTTTTGAGTTTAATATGTCCTAAAAATTTTATATTCATAAAAACCTTCCATGTAAAGCTTATTTTTCATGGTTAAAAATATTCATGTTTTCAAAACATAATTCCATTATTATAATGGATAATTTAACATTATATAATCATAATCATAAAATTAGTAGAATATAAATGTTATATTTAGTCATTAAATCAATTTTTAATATTACCCATTATAGTCTTAAATTCAAGAAAACATCATTATTCGTTTAGGTTTTGTAAAACCACCCAAGTGAATGAAATTTCTCAAAAGTGTTTAATATAACATTAAACGTAGTAAAAATTTAGGTTTTCTAAACTAAATTTTATAAAAAATAAACCACTTATATTTGAATAAATTTTATTCATTAACTTTATTATTGTAAAAGTAATAATATTATTTTAAATGAAAAGCATACAATTCAAAAAACCTTTATTTTGACACAACAACGGTTGATGGATAATAGTTCGTTGATTGGTAAAAAGTACTTCCCTATAATAATCTGATAAAATATATTCCATTTATATATTAGTGGAATAATTTAAAAATATATTTTATGTTTTAATATGATGTCTAGATAATTAATCAAAAATAAGAAAGGTGAATGGGGCAGGGAAACCCATACCACAATCTTATAGTCATCACCTTTAGATTTAACATATGGTATATTGGGAAGATAAATTTAATCAATAAAAGGGACTATTGGAGTGGTATTGTAAGTATTTAGAGTTATTTTTAAATATTTTTTATTAAGAAATAAACTCATATGTACCATTAGAAAACATAGATTCAGTCCCTCTTATATGGTAAAATCAATGAAATTTCAATAACATTTCAATAACTAAAATATAATAACCCATATCTTTATTATACAATTAAAGATAATTTATTACATAAACATACACTTAAGATACCTCTGAGGATAAATAGTTCTATTTTCTTGGAAAATTAGGAGCATTAGTTGACAACTTAAAACATAAAATACAACATATTTATTAAAAAGTTGTTTTACATAACCACAACAATCCTTCATACTTATCATTGCATGGGATAACCTGAGGACATTCAAAGGAAAGTGGTGAGTTATAAATCCCACTTTGGGAGTAAAAAATGAATAAAAAGAATAATACAATATATATTAGGATATAGTCATATCAATGGAGCTCAGCAGAAACATGGACAGAATGGCATGATATAGAATGATTAGCATAACATGGAAATGTGGAACAACATTTAACATTGTATTAGCATGAGCCAAGGATAATTGTACATAGAGCGTGGGTAAACACTAATTTCAATTAAATTATCAAGATAAAACCTTCATCTTTCAAAATATATCATGATATGATTCTTTACCCAATGCATTAAGTCACTATCAGGGCGCACCATTCTTAATCATTTCATTTCATGCATAATTTTTCCATTTAGATCTTACAACATGGATGCATTAAACATGATAATTTAGTCCACGAATAAGATATGTGGAATTCATAAATTAGTTTTCTGAGTCAAAACATACATGTGAAAAAATGTTAAACCCCTTGATAGATAAATGGGTATGGTATTCACTTACACGATGCTTTTGGCATGGATATTCTGGTGTAACTTTGGTTGCATAAAGACATCAAATAGAAATTTTAAAATGGTTTGATGAGAGATAAAGATGCATCTCATAAACTATACATGAAAATGAATTTAAGAGGCTCATGGAACATAATATCTCAACATATTTAATGGAATTTAGATGCATAATATAAAATAATTTATTAACTATAAATGAGGAGAGAGAAACCCCTTAGGAAATTTTGGCATGGTAAGGGGTGTACATGGGATGATTTAATTAGAAAAAGGGGTTCTATCATAATTAAAACATAAGAAGGTAATTATACGGGTGGTGTTAAATCTTACCTAAACATTTTTAATTGAAAATTAAAGGGAATAACAATATAAGGAAACTTTGATATAATTATAGAAGGAAAATGAGGATCCCTTACTGGTAAGTGTGATCCCAAATGCTTGGGAGAGTCTTGAGAGAGGATTAAAGTGAGAGTTGTGAGCCTAGGTAGGATTATAGAGAGAGGAGGGGAGTGTTTGGTCGAGATAAAAATGGTTTGAGTGAAGGGGACTAAGAGATTGAGTCGGTTTATATAGGAAAATAGAGTGAATTCTTTATTCATTATGTTTTGTAAACTACACATTAAACTAATCAAAACCACTAACCATAAAATCGTTCTTGACCATTGTTTTTGTAGAATTGGAGCGTAAATAATTATTCTTATAAGGAAAATGGACTAACCTTTTAAAATTTAAGTCTTTATTATGTGGGTTTGAGTCACACTCTCAAAGAAATCATTTTAAAAAATTAAAAAATTTCATAAGTTTGGGAAGGTCCACTAAGGCACCATCAAATTAATCAAAAAAAATCTAAAATCACATTTTTAAAAAAGTGAAAACATATTTTGGAAGAATATCCCTTTTATAGTATTTCATTACATCACTATTGGGTCCTTGTGATATCATAAAAACATTATGTGTTTAATTATAACCCTTAAAATCTATTGTCTCAAAAATTTATGAAAAATTTAATTTTAAATAATATAGACATCATAAATCCAAAAATAATATTCATTTAATCTAAATAATTTTCTAATTGTGTGAATTTTTACATTTATAATAAAAAATGGAATTTTTCCAAAATTCATGGGATTTGACATAAAACACATTTCAAACCTTAATAAAAATTAAAATTGTATAAAAATTGTACTATCATTTATATTTAAAAAAATTAATACATTAATAATAATTTATTAACATATTATTTAATTCAGACATCTATTAATAAATCAAAATATATTTGTAATTGAATAATAACAAAAAATACTATTTGTGCATTAAAAACCATTTACAACGTAACAATAATAGAACGAATGTATATTCTTTATAAAAATATAATGCACACAATCATTGAACTAGGGTCTTGTTACATAACTCTTTATAACACCCTCATAATACCTAAGGGTAAGGTGTGTGTTGGTGACAGACTCTTGGGGAGCCCTAGATAACATAGTTCGGGTGGTAATCTCTATTAACATCCAGTTAACCTATAAGCGGTTCCATTCAAGCTTAACATGTTGAAGATCAGCTTGGGATTGGTCAAGAGAAAATCCCAGTGATGCTACCTCCTTTCCAGGAACTGAAAATTTGGCTTTGTATGGAGAAATTCTACTAGATGAGGTCATCGCTTATTTTGTCTGAGTAAATTGGATTTGTTAAAGCCTTATTTTTATACTAATCATGTGATCAATATTCAACAGATATATTAACAATGGTAACAATTCATAACAATATTTTAAATTCCAAAATCATAAAACATGGGAAGTTCATATGTTTTATATAACCATATTACATAATAAGACAATTAATTAGATCAAGAAAAATTTTCATTAATAAAATATTGGGTATCTCATATTTAGGGATATGAATGTAATTTCTCAAATTGAAAGTGAAACATAAACCAAAAACTCATGATTTACTTGAATATGTCCCCAAAATTTTAGTCAATAATTACTTTTTAATATTTTATAATGATTTAAGTATAATTTTTAAATATTAAATGTCATTTAAATTCATTTCCATGGCCATTCACATATTTTTAATTAAAAGGAAATAAGATATCAATGTAATTTTAATATAATATCTCTAAAAAATAAATAATTAATAAATAACCAGTAAATTATTTATATTCTATTATTTATCCAAATAATATGTCAATAAATTTTTTTAAAATCATTTACTTGATATTTTTAATACTTTCACAAATTTTGTATCAATGTTCTGTAAGAATTCAATGTAATTATACAATCACAAAAAATCATATAATAAACAAAATATTTTTATATCTAAAAACCCATTTATAACCATTTATATATTCCATTTATCAGTATGAAAAAATAATAGATATATTAAATAATAGAGGGTGACATTTTATAATTATTTTTCACATGAAATTTTATAATGTTCATTATCAAAGGAAATAGGAACCAAATTTAAATATTATTCAAGATAGAAATATTTTCATCTAGTTTCATTTTTAAAATTCTTTAATTGTAATTTGTAGATAGATTTTGATACCTTATCCCATATTTTTAACCCTATTTTAACTCATTTTACACTTCATTATTGTGATATAATTTTATCATGGTTACTATTCATTTTGACTAAATAGAAATTTGACCATATTACATAATTTTATAATTATAATTATAAAAATTGAATACATTTTCCAATATTATATTTCTATATTTCGAAAAAATTATTTTAATATAATGACCCAAAATAGAATGAAGATATATTTACAAAACTGGCATTTTTAAAAATAAAATAGATTTTATACCAAAATAATGTATTATTTTGATTAATATGGACTTAATCATATTTCGGTTAGATAAACGATACTTATTTGACCTTAAAACCAAATTAGACCAATATTATACTTTTTAATAATTTATTAAATGTAATGAATAAAAAATATCATAATAAAAAAAATATTGATTATCAAAATGTTAAACATAGATTTATAAGTTCAACATAATGTTGTTTTTGAATAATTATATTAATTATAGAATTTATATTATATATATCTGTGTGTGTGTTTCTTACACTTTAAATTAATTATTATACTCGGATAATATAAAAAATGGCAGTATAGGTAAAATTACTTTTTTTTGCTATTCTCTGAAAATACTATATTTTCCAAAAACTATCCCAAAAAAATATCATAAACTATTTTGAGAAATTATATTATTATTATTTTTCTCATTTTTAACAAATTAAATTTCTAAAATTAATATATTTAAATTTTAAAATAAAGTAAAAAATATATTGAAAACTCTCTTTTATACAATAATGATCTTTTCGACCATTAACTGTTAATAAGCTTATCTGATTTAAGTCTTATCATTAAATATTGAGTATTTATTTCCAATGAATTAATAAAAGTTTATTTTTAGAAATAACATATATTTATTTCAAAATTAGGTATCTATTATTCATACCTATCAAGATAACTATTGGGTAATAATGACCATATTTAAATTATAATAGTCTAGTTGGTTTATGCTCAGTGTTGAATGTTATATGGGAAACCAAAAATAGAAATTTACTAAATTAATATAATCTAAAATATTAATGTGTTATAACCTACCCCTTTTAAGGAAATTGTTTCTCACAATTTTTTCTCATGTCCAATAAAAGAGGGGTCATATATTTTTTTAATCTATTCAGATTAGTAAATTCAAAATATACGATCATGAAAGGGAACAAAATTCATATCTAAAAATACCTTTTTTTAAACCTATATCTAAAAAATGTATAATAAATCAACTCGTTTAACATGGAAAATAAAATTTTCAGAGTTACATAAAATAACCCATAATCGACTTCCCAAATGAGGATATCATTGAGGGGAAGTGAAAATGTGGAAATTTAAGAGAAATAACTACAAAATATTTTGATAATTATTCTCAATAATGTTATAACATTATGAAGTAGATGTTCATCAAGGAATAATAATTTAATTAAAATTTTACATTCCCCAAAGAGAGAAAATGTCATCAATTTATAAAAAATGATTGTAGAAGGATACAATTTTCATTTCTGTATTGTTTATATAGAGTTGAGGTATTTTTTTCAGCAAGACCGAGAAATTGAGAAAATATATGTACATGATTTAATCAAATCCATAAACATAATTTTAGTCTTCAATTGTGTGTTTCAAATAGTTTCCACATCTATTTCATCCCATTTTCCAAAAGATGATTATTAAATATGACTATTTCTTATGATAAAAATCTTGAAATTAATTCTTAATATATCATGATATTCATAACTAGATGAAAAGATATTATTCACATATTTTCTAAAATAAAATTCTTTAGAACAAGGACAAATAATACATAAAATATAATTTTCCTTCCTATTATCAAATAATACATTAATCTATAAAACTCAATAATTTTTTTAATGAAAAACATTAATAATTCCATAAATAACTAACCCTATATAATAATTAAAATTTATTATATAAAAAACATATTATCCTCAAAGGATATCTTATACATTTTAACATACATCCATGTTTCGAATCCATTTATGATGGTGCTATTTCGAATTGAGTTTTTTCATGGATTCAAAATAACCATTGGTTCTTATATATGGTATGACTCGTGGAACTACATTCCAATGGAATGAGTTCATTAGGTGACTTTTCTAATGAAACCAAACAACTCTTATTTTTCAAGAAGATTGGAGTTTGGGGTTATCACATCCATTTGGGGGGAATTATAACCTTTTTTAGAATCTTCTTAAATATCTACATATGTTCATGAATCCTTTGTTAATTCCCATTTTTGACATGGTCCACCCTTGAATTAACAATATTTTTGTTGAGATAGGAATTTTAGAATCAATTGGATGAATCCTAGGTTCTCCATCAATGGATGTATTTGTATATATCCTATGTTCTTCATTAATGGTACTGGTGCAACAAAAATACTTAGGTCAATTATTATTATTATTATGACAGTATTAAGCCACATGATGAGGTTATTTGGAAGTTACTCTCAACTGGGGATATGATAGTTTCTTTGATATCATGATCAAACCCATAAAATGGGATTTATATGTATCCTTGTGAAACAAATAAGATACCACATAGTTCGGTTCCACATAATAGGACATCTCATACCTTTTATGGTAATTGGATATGGACTAAACCATTCAGTATAACGTTATGCAGCATGGAATTCTGGGAGGAAGTTAACTAGTCAATGTTTTTTTATTTGAATTTTGTCAATGTTCCTCTAAGAACCAATAAGAGATGTAGTAACATAGGTGGGGGATGGTTAATTGGTAATATAGCATTATAAAAATGGTGATGAGAGGGGATCATAAGGAATGATTCCCTATGAGTTTGATGTGTACCTACTAGTTATATGGACCTTAGAATATTATATAAAATGTTTGTTTTTGGTTTGGACCTCATTGAGGATTCAATCATATCCTAGTTAGTCGGGAATCAAAATATCTCATATATCCGATGGATTAGAGCTTACACCTACTGTGTGTCCCTGTTGAATTCGTCATTTGGAATTCATCCCTTTTAATGTTTCTCTCACTGGAAATACGGACCTCTTAGAATATGGTTACATATTTTTAGGGATTATACCAAAAAATAGGCCTCTGTTTCTGGATATGTGAGTAAAGTGTCATCCCATGTTGAATTTGATGTTTGGATGGGTATTAAACCTAAGGGGATGATCATATAGTTTTTGAATTACACTAATGGTGGGGACCCTTATGGTTTTCATTGTTGGGTATTACACCTAAGGAGGAGTCCCTTGTTCATATGGTTGTGGAGATGTAAGGATCTCTAATAATCTCAAACCACACGTGAGTATTGCTCAGTGTAAAAAATTGGAAGAAGTGTCAAACCATTAAAACAACACAATATGATTTTCCCTACTAGGGTATGAGACCTTATCACAATTAAATAAATAATTTGAGAGAATATTGGTTCTCATATCATATCTTATTATCATATCTTCGGCCCAAAGGGAGAGATAAATGGATTTGAGGTGGCAATTTCCTCTTTCGTTTTGGTAACTAGGATTGTCACATCAACTCTTGGCTTTAAAATGGCATGTGAAGAGGTAAGGATGATCAATAGTGAGTCATCAGTAAGATATACAAGGGCCTTACTATAATAGTTATTCCCTTTTCCTTGATTACAAGTAATATAATAGGACACAACATTAATCCTCAAAGGGAAACACTAGCTTGATACACAATTAATCCCTAATATGGGGAGGTCTGCATGAGTACCACCCAGGTCTGGACCATCTTCACCTTAGAAATGAACACATGGAATCATTCAAACTATCCCCCTTATTAAAAAGGATACCAATACAATCCTTCATACCATTGATATGTATGCATCAGAGGACATGAGGATGCGCCCAATGATCTTGACATACACATTTGGAGGGTTCAGGAGTGTCTGTGGCTTGATATGTAATGCCCCCACCCCAATTACCCTGCACCAGTAAATTATTTTAATAAATTGGCATGATTACAATGAATCATGTCAAGATATTCTGATCAGTTTAGATGTCTCAGAAAATAGATTACATATATGAATGCTACATTACACTTACTGACATAAAATAGAGAATAAATAATCCTTTCAGAAATTCATTATTCCCTTAGAATAACCATGCATATTAATCATAATTCACTTCTTGGAATCCTTGAAAAATAAAACATAATAAAGGGGTGATCTTATACATTCATTAAGGGTAAATAATTTAGCAAAAACTATAAAATTTTAATAAGATATGTGTAATAAAAATTTAGCCTTTTTAAACATAAACATGAATATAATATGGAAAAAATAAATCAAACATTACCCTATAAACATGAACATGGATATTCTTCTAGTTTAATAATAACATTTAATAACTATCTTCATAACATGGGAATGCATAATTCTGGACATCATGACCTCATATTCATGGCCTTATTCCAAGATTGCAGATAAAAATATTGTCAAGGCCTTATGCCAAGACATTAGTTTGTCTCAGGAGACCTACCAATACATCGAGGAGCTATAGCGGGATCCACCCATCACTTACTATGTTCAATGTATTTCTCATACGAAAATGATAAAACATATCCTAAACATTTGTATTAAAACTAGCATAAAAAATTTTAATACCTTATCCATAAACCATGAATGTTATAAAAATTTCATATCCCAAGTGAAACATATCATAACTCATTCAATATAATATGGAATATTTTATTATACTAAATCAACCTCAATCAAGAATAAAATCTAATAAAGGATGTTGACATTATTTAAAATGATCAGTAAAACTCCTTGAGAGAATAATCCCTTTTTTAAATCATTTAAAAGTAATAATTTTATAAAGGACATAATTTTAAAAAGATTTTTTATTCAAAGTGTCTCGTACAACTTTGAAACTTATGAATGGAATTAACATTTTAAAACATTCCTGACCATATAAATATATCCATAAAACCATTTTGAAAACATAGACATTAATGAGAATGATTAAGAAGAATAAATATTTAAAACATTTAGAATGATGTTTTAGATAAAGATCCCATTATAAATAATCCTTTTAAAAACTATTTTATGAAACATGGACATGGATAATAAATAAGTCCTAGTAAATACTTACACATAAATAATATCGGATAATAATGAGATTGAGGAATTGACCCTTACCATGTACTTTACATTAGTCGAGTGTACATTTAACCTCATTTATAATGACCATAGTATGTTATTAAATTATAACTGAACCATATTCATATTTTTGATATCATACATTATTCATTTATGGCATTATATTACCCATTTAATAATAATTTCTATGTTAAAAAAATATTTCGAGTAATAATCGCTTTCTCTATCAAACATGTTTTAACTTGTTATTATTAATCATATAACTTTTATGATGATTTAATTGATTCAGGAATTTAAAAAATTATTTACGTATAATATATATTCATAATATAAATATGTATAGTAGATAGATATTTGAAATGGAAAACACTGTTTATGGAGATGGTAGGTCGTACGTGCACATAAACATTGTTTCTATTTTTTTCATATTGAATGGAAGTAAGTCAATGAGGTATATGTAAATACATATATATATATATCCAGTAGAATTATTATGTCATATATTACATACATATTAATAATATATATTTTTATAATCATCATTGATTGGTGAATGTGGAAATAAATCTCATCGCGTCGTGGAGACTATAATCCGTACGTAGGCATGAGCGACGATATCATTCTATTGATGGTGAAATAATATGCAATTGTATAGTATATTATATATAAATAATCACTAACATGTTATATTTAATATTTATATAAATTATACTCATTATTAAACCCATCCAAATAATGAAGGGAAAGACCCTTTTATAGAGAGGTGAGGGTCACTTTAGGAAAAGCATGAAATATTATTTTGTTATAAAATAATTATCATTTTATAATGGCTCCAAATGGATTTATATAGAAGATAAGGTGGTTATGGGTTGAAATAATCTCAACCAATAGGTTTAATAAAATTTTAGGTCACCATATTAACCTTATCATTTAGATTTGACTCTTAGATAAATAGTTTCACTTTTACAATGTCTACTTGTATTTTTATATTACATGGTTAATAAACATAAAATAAAATAACAATAGAACCTCAAATGGTTCATTAATGACATATATCTCATTATATATGTCCTTTTTCCCAACATTAGATATCTAGGAATATTATATCATTTAATAATACAGTATTTGTTTTATAAACTCATTTATGTAAATTTTGACACTGTTTAATATTTGTTTCTTCTAAATGTCATACCAAATTAATTACTTAAAAAAATACATTTAATCAACCATAACATGTAATATTAACACAGAAAATTCTTTTATGGAATCAAAAGTATCAATTTACATTTATTTTGATATTAATAATATCAATTATTTCAATCTTTCATTAATAAGATAAGTATTTCATCCTCATTGTGTAATAAATAAATTTAATTATTTAACATCTAAAAAATATAAATAAAATACCATGGTGTAAGAAATTTTTTTATATTTAAAATTAATATTTATATTCAAATTTATCTTATTTATAATACTTTATTAAAAATGGTTTATTAATTAAACATTGAATTTAACACTTTCAACGTTTCCTTAAATAAAATATTAAATAACATCCTAATATAATCCAAGTAGAAAAAAGGATAATATTTTATTCCTAAGTATTATTTTGGTCTAAAAAAATTATTCAATAGGATTATGACATGTTTTAGGGTAATTATAATATCATTTTTAACTTTAATTACCTGATTTACTTTTAACCTTGGTAAATAAAAATCAAAATTCACTCTTCGTAAAAAATTATTTTCATCCTATTGAACCCCATTTTAATTTATGAGGACAACCGTGTCTCTTAGATTATTTAAACTCAATTCACAAAAGTGGTAAAATTACATTTTATACATATTTTCAAATTTTCTTAGAAGGTGGGTAAAAGATGGTAAAACAATTCTACAAAAATTTATACATCAATTTTTATTATTAAATGTCTCCAATGAATTACATTGAAAAAATATAAGTATAATGTATCTATTTTGGATTTAAAATAAATTTAAATAAAATTAATAATTATTCAAATAAAAGTCATTTTTAAACAATAACACAATATATTTCAGTATTCATCAAAAATTGAATGTTTTCAGAAAAATACCAAAAAATTACCCTAATATAATGTTGATATTCTAAATCCATAAAATATTTCTATTTTACCAAATTAAAAATATATGAGTTGTATTAATTAATTTGAAATTATTTCTATTGTCCAAACCAGAGAATGAGATTTTAAAAAGTAGAAACTATCAAAAGATTGAAAAAATTTTATGTACAATTTAAATGTCAAATTATATCTAATGACCTAAATTATGTTAAATAATAAAAATATAATATATTTATACTTTAAAACCACTACAATAAATAATTTTACGCTATAAATTATTTCAATTAAAAAAAATTTCCATTTAAAATTAAGTATTTTTCACTATTTACCAAAATATGAATGTTATCATAAAAGTAAAAATTTTTTATCCAAACTAACTATTTATGTACCACTTCTAAAGAAGAATTTATTTTCATGAAATTGAAAATAAAAAAGTGTAAAATATTGGATTTAAAAAGGGTGCTTCATTAAAAGCCGGTAAAATTGCATATTTTTTAAATAAATATCTTATCTGTAAAAATGAATTTTTTCTTATATTATGTCTATGAAACACATAATATATATTATAATATTATATGGAGTATATAAAATTCAAATTTAGTTAATAATATTCAGAACTGCTTCATGAACGGCTAGTATGGTAAGTTGTGGGGTGCTCAAACATGGTATTGTATGTAGCGTAAGCTATTAAATTGCTTTAAATAGATAAATTACTATGAAATATTAGAGTGTTACATTCTCCCCTCCTCCATTAAATTGTGTCATAGTAATTTAAAATTATTCTTTAAAAATTAAACATTTAAAATGGAAAATACCTTTATGGAAAACCCACATAGGAAATAGGGTTAATAAAATTGATTCTTAATAATAGGGAAAGGTAAATGAAAATGTCACCAAAAATTAGGATATTTAATAAGAGAAAATTTGTGGAAATATAATACACATAATTTCAAGTAAAATGTATATAATTATAAGGACTGATTGAGGTCATCAATCTCAAACTACTGAACAATAAATAGAAAATTGAGGGCCTCAAAGCCATAAATCTGTGATAAATTAAAATATTATTGGTTCATCAAAACATAAGGTATTAGTATAACTCATTTTTGGTTGTATGATCCTTTCCCAAAATTTTAAGAATTAATTTCTTCATAGAATATGAAAAAAAATAGATAAGTAGAGTTTCATCCTTTAACTAATTTCTACCAAAAACTCATCATTCACTCTAAAAGATAGTTGAACTAAAAAATATTCCATTTATCCAAATCATATAGGGTTAAAAAATAATTTATAATTCATCTTTCAGAACATTTAAAAATCCACATTATAAAATCTAGGACATCGTGTAGGCCAGTGGTAGGTGATGCACCCTTGTTACCCTTCGGTTGCACGATCATGTCTTTCAGCCTTTCAGAATGCGATGGGTTATCACCCGACCTCCGAGATGCCCTCTTTTAATAATAAAAAAATATTATTAGGAAATTATTTGACCTCAATAATAGTATCCAATTTCAAACTTAATCCATTCCAATCTTTATACTTATCCACAAAACTTTTGTCCAAACTCATAGTCCAAAATTTATAAGGATGGTCACATAATATACATGTGAATACCTTCATCGTGTATTCTCTTGAAATTTGGTAATAACATTTATTACCATAAAACCATATTTGAATTGGTATGTACTTCCTTTTTCCTTCTGTAAAACATAGAATTCTAGATATAGTCCTTAAATCAAAAAATGTTGTAATCTCCAACAATTATGGAATAATCCAACCATTAATTAGTTCCAAGGTAGTCAATAATATCCAATATAATTTATCCAAATCAATCATCTCTTATCAATAATAATTACCTCAGTATCAGGACCATATTTAGGTTTATATTTCTTTCAACCATGTAATTTCCAAAAAAAAATTAACTTGTTGTGGAGTCACTTTTCATAGTACAATATAATCTCAAATCCTCAATGAAATGGTACTACAGTACAATCCTTATTTATTTCCATAATTAATATAACTAGAACATATTTGATAAAATACTCAAATGGCATAATTCATTAATATAATATAATAAAACTAATTATTCATCTTCAACTGCAGTAGTATCATAACATGATTATTATGTAATAGAATCGTTTGGGTATAATCTGTTGATTGGGAAATTGATTCGCCTAATGTCCCAACTCCTTGAAGATGAAGCATTGTACATTTGAAACCATTTTCTTACCCTTTCAATCATGTACTTGGTTTCCTATTTCTCTACACTTATAATAAAATCAAATTCATTTCAAAAACATCCCTAGGTGATTCTTTCCACAGTTATCACATATGAGAAAATCCTTCTTTCTCTTATTATATTTATCCATATTTCTCTCAACAATAATTTTCTTCTCTAGCTTCCCTTCAAAGCCATAATACTTAGTCAATTATTTACTTAGCTTATTAACACATGATACTATCTGTTAATATTATAATAATATGTGGGAGATTATTTCCCTTCTAAATGTTCGGTTAAGACCGTGAAATATATGACCCTTCTTACTCTTTGGATCATGCATATTGCAAGAGTTCTCATTCCTTCTAATGGACTCCATTTCTAAAAGGTGACAAACACTATGTTAGATCATATCATAATTTATAATCTAAAAACTATAAAAAATAACAACATTAGTTGAATATTTTCACCCATCTATTATCCTAATCATATAAATGGTTTCTTTGCTAATATATATAGTCATAAATCCTTCATAATGGTTTTTTAAAAAAATGTGAATTATCCTACGCATATCCCCCCAGGAGTGTCGTAATCATGAGTGTAGAAAGTCCTATTGGCATGAACCAGTTTCCATTTGAGTCTAGGTCAAAGTTGTGTTTTTGGGTTTTACCCCAAGATACATTTGTGCTAGAGTAGCCTTTACCTGCTCGTATCCAAAAAGGAATGTATTGCTTGGAAAATTAAAAAAATATCTACATTAATAAAATTCTAGAGAGTTATTAAATATTAATCTTCAGTGTCTATCATAGGGTAATGATTCAAAATCATAGTTTATCTAAACCTATTTCCAAGGATTCGGCTAAAATTCCACTTATACAAACTGTCACACCTCGATCCCAGTTACCAAAATCCAGTGCATTATTTTAATAAATTAGCATGATTTCAAGGAATCAAGTCCTAAAGGACAGATAAGTTTATCATTCATAAGAAATATTTTACGTACATAAATATTACATTACACTTTATAAAATACAGCACAAAATAAATAATCCTTTGATAATTCCATTATTCCCTAAGCATAACACTTCATATTAATAATGATTCACTTCTTGGAGTGCTAGGAAAATAAAAAATAAGAAAGGGGTGAGCTCAGATGCCCATTAACTATTAATAATTTAGCAAAAAGTATAAAATTTTTAGGCAATATATGTAATAAAAAACATCCTTCTTAAACATATACTTGAACATAATATGGAAAAAATATTTCAAACGTTAGCATATAAACATGCACATAGATATTCTACTAGTTTAATAATAACATGTAATAACTAATTTCATAACGAGGGAATGCGTAATGTCAGACATCATAACCACATATTCAAGGCCTCATGTCATTACTCCAAATAAAAACATTGTCAATGCCTTGTTCCAAGACATTAGTTTGTCTAATGAGACCTATCGATGCATCGAGGAGATATATCAGGATCCACTATTCACGTAATAAGTCTAATGAATTCCTTATATGAAAATGTTGAAACATAACATAAACAATCAAATTTAAAGTAGCATAAAAAATGTCAATACATTAACCATAATCAATGAATGGTTTAAAAAAAGAACATTCATAATCCAATATATCATAACTCATTAAATACAATATGAAATAAAGTATTATACACTATCAACCTCTATCAAGAATAATATCCAGTAAAAGATGTAGACATAGTTGAGAATGATCAGTAAAACTCTTTTAGAGAAATATATATTTTTTGTGAAATCATTTAAAAGTAACACATTTACAAAGGAAGAAATTTAAATTATACTTTTTAATCCAAGTTTCTCATGGGACTTTGAAACTATTGAATGGAATTAATAGTTTTAAACATTAATGTCCATATATATAAATCCTTAAAACCATTTTGAAAACATTGACACTAATGAGAATGACTTAGAAGAATAAATATTTAAAACATTTAAAATTATGTTTTAGTTAAATAGTCCCATTAAAAGAATACTTTTGAAATTTATATTATGAAAAATGAAAATGGATATTAAATATGTCCTAGTATATACATAAACATAAAAAATCTCTGATAATAATGAGATTGAGAAATTAACCCTTACCTTGTACTTTCCTTTGGTAGATGGTATGTCTAACCTATTTTATAATTACAATAGTATGTAATTAAATTATAAAAAATCCATATAAATATTTATTATATCACACTTTATTCATGTATATCTTTATACTACACATTTAATAATAAGTTCACTCTTAAAATAATACTCCGGGTAATAATTGCTTTCTCTATCGTACATGTTTTAACTTATTATTCTTGATCGTATCTCTTATATCATGATTTAATTGCTTCTAGAATATAAAAAATTATTTATGTATCATTTATATTCATAATATAAATAAATATAATATATATATATATATAATTAAAAACACCGTCTATGGAGACGGTAGGTCTTACGTACACATAAACGTTGTTTCCGTTTTCATATTGTATTGAACGGATGTAAGTGAATGAGATATATGTAAACACACACACACACACACAAACACAAACAGAAACATATTTATATATATATCTAGTATAATTATTATGTCATATATTATATACTTATTATTAATAAATTTTTTTATAATCATCATTGAATAATGAATGTGGAAGTGAATCTCATCATGTCATGGAGACGGTAAGCTGTATGTACGCACGAGTGACGATATCATACTATTGATGGTGAAATCATATGTAATTGGATATTATATTATATATAAATAATTATTAACATGGTATATTTATTTTTTACATCAATTATACACATTATTATACCCATCCAAATAATGAAGTGTTGAATACCAAACTATACCACGACATGGAGATGGTAAGTCGTATGTACACACATATGGTGATTTTTCATTCATAGTATAGATAGAATAATGAATATGGTTTTACTATATTTATAATAACATAAAAATATTTAAAAGGTACTGGAGTTATTATTTTGGTAATGAAACAACAAATAAAGAGGATGTGGAAGATGAAAAGAACATTGAAAGAGGGGATGATGTAACTACATCTTCTTAGGGGTTTTCCTTTTGATTTGATTAAAAGGGGTCCTTAGGATAGATTATAATTGAATTAAGGACTCTATGTTTAAATGAGAATATTTGGGATCATATTTTAGTAGGGGTTGGCCGAGATAAATGGATTTGGAGGTGTGATTCTGAGAGAAGGGAAAGTACCCTTTTATTAGAGAGGTGAGGGGAAATTTAGGAAAAGATTGAAATATTATTTTATTATAAAATCATTCACTGTTTATAATGGCTCCAAATGGATTTATTTTATTTACAAGGAAGTTATGGGTCGAAATCCATTCATCCAATAGTTTTTAGACAAGTTTAGGACATCATATTAAGCTTATCTTATAGATTTAACTCTTAGTTAAATAATTTAACTTTTACAATGTCTTCTTGTACATTTATATTTCATGGTTAATAAACATACAATAAAATGCTATAATAACCACAAGTGGTTCATTAATGACTTATATATCATTATATAAGTACTTTTTCAGAACCATAGATTTTTTAGAATATTATATCATTTAATAATATAGTATTTGTTTCAAACTATCATTTCTGTCAATTTGGACACTATCTAATATTTGGTTTTTGTGGAGGTCATAACAAGATTATTACATCGAAAAAATACATTAAATCAACCCTAACATGTCATATTAACCTAATAAATTCTTATATGGCATATAATGTGTCAATATATATTTATTTTGATATTTATAATATCCAGTATTTTAATCTTTTATTAATAGGGTTTTTAATGGATCATCATTGTGTCATAAATAAATGTAATAATTTAATGTATAAAAATTAAACATAAAATACCATGATGTAAGAAATATTTTTATCTTTCTAATGATATTTATAGTTGAATTTATCATATGTATAACCCTGTATTAAAAATTATTTATTTGTTAAACTTTGAAATTAAAGCTTTTAACTCTTCTTCAAATACAATAATAATAAATTTCCTAATCTAATCCATGTGGACCAAATAGATCATATTTTATTCCTAAGCTATAATTTGTTCTAAAAAAACTAAACCAATAGAATTAGGACATGTTTTAGGAGAATTATAATATCATTTTTACCTTTAATTACTGTATTTACTTTTAATCGTGGTAAATAAAATTCAGAAGTTACTATTCACCAAAAATTATTTTCATCTTATTGAACGCAATTTTACATAAAAATATCAACCATGTCTCTCGAATTTGTAAAATACAATTCACAGAAGTGGTAAAACTATGTTTTATGCAAATTTTTAAATTTTCCCAAGAAGGTGGGTAATAGACGTTAAAAAAATCCATAAAATTTTAGATATCTAATTTTATTATAAAATCACTCAAAGGAATTACATTAAACTAATATGAGTTTTATCTATCTTTTTATAATTAAAAAAAAATACTTATTATTTATATAAAATTCGGTTTTAAGTAATAACATAGTGTTTTTCACTATTCATCAAAAATTGAAATTTTCATAAAAATACCGAATATTCACCCTAAGATAACATTGATATTATGAATCCAAAAATGATGTCTATTTTACCAAATTAAAAAAATATTAATTGTGTTAATTAATTTCAAATTAAATCCCATTGTCCAAACAAAAAGGTGAGTTTTTAAGAAGTAAAAACAATCAATAGATTGACATGTTTTTATGTACAATTTAAATGTGAAATTATATCTAATAACTTAAATTATATAAAATAACAAAAATATAATCTAATTATACTTTATAACCACTCAAAAGAATAATTTATCACTATAAATTATTTTGATTAAAAAATTTGTGGTCAATTAAAATTTAGTATTTGCCACTATTCATCAAAACATGAATCTTTTCAGAAAAGTACAAAAAATTTATCCGGAATAAATTTTTAAGTACCAATTCTAAAAAATAATTTAATTTCATTAAATATAATATACAAAAACTTCAAATATTGTATTTTAAAAGGGTTCCCCATTAAAAGGCGGTAAAATTGCATTTTTTTTAAAATACTTCTTTTATCTGAAAAAAATGAATTTGTTCTTATATTATGTCTATGAAACACATAATATAGATTCTAAAATTATATGGAGTATATAAAAATCAAAATTCAGTTAATACTATTCATAACCGCTTTTGAATGGCTAGTTTGAAAGTTGTGGTGCGCTCGAACTTTGTATTGCATGTAGAACAAACTATTTAATTACTTTAAAAAGATAAAATACTATGAAATCTTGGGCTGTTACATTCTACCCTCCATCAATAAATTGATTCCTCAAAATTTTATATTGTTCATTGAAAATAAAAGATTCAAAATTGAAAATACCTTTGTGGAAAACCAACATCCGAAATATGGTTAAATAAATTTAGTCTTAATAAGAGGGAAAGGGAAATGAAAAAGTAACCACCAAATTATGATTTAGAATAGGATAACATTGGTGGAAATTTAAGTCACATAATTAGAGGAAAATTATAAATATTTATACGGACTTATTGAGGTCATAAATCACAAACAAATGAACAATAAAGAGAAAATCGAGGGCCTCAAATCCATAAATCTATGATGACATAAAATATTATTTTTTCATCAAAACATAAGGTATTATGATAACCCATGTTTGGTTTTATGATCATTTACCAAATGTTTAAGAATTAATTTCTTCATAGAATAAGAAAAAATACTTGACAAGTGGTGTTCCATCCTTGAACTAATTTGTAACACAAACTCATCTTTCACTCCAAAAGAGAATTGAACTCAAAAATATTATATTTATCCTAATCGTATAGGGTTCCAAAAAATTAATTTATTATTAATCTATCAAAACATTTAAAAAAATAAATTATACAATCCAAGACCTCATGTAGGCTAGTGGTATGAATTTCACCCTTGTCGCCCTTCGATTGCAGGTTCAAGTATAACAGCCTTACCGGACGTGAAAGGTTGTTTCCTGACCTCGGGGATGTCCTTTTTATAAATATCCAAAAATAATCATAAGAAATTTTTTAACCTTAACAATAGCATCCAATTCCAAACATAATTCATTCCAAGATTTAGACATGTCCACAATACTTATTTCCAAACTCACAGTCCAAAATTTATAAGGAAGGTCACATAATTTACATGTGAATACCTTTATCGTGTATTTTCTTAAAATGTGGTAATAAAATGAATTACCAAAATCCCATATTTGAATAGGTATGCACTTCCTTATTCCTTCTGTAAAACAATGAATATTGGATATTCTTATTAAATCCCAAAATGTGGTAATATCCAATAATTATGGAATAAACAAATCATTAATTAGTTCCAAGGTAGTCAATAATATCCAAAATAATTTATCCAAATAAATTATCTCTTTTTCTAAAAGAACTACATCAGTATCAGGACCATATTAAGGATTATATTTCCTTTAACAATGTATTTTCTGAAAAGTTTAACATGTTATTGAGTCACTTTTCTTAGTACCATATAATCTCAAATCCTCAATGAAATAGTACTAAAGTACAGTCCTTATTTATTTCCATAATCATTATAACTAGTAAATCGTTGATACAATACTCAAATGACATAATTCATTAATAAAAATATAATAACATTTATTATTCCTTATCATATGTGGTATTACCATAACTAGATTATTATCCAATAACATCATTTGGGGCATACTCTGACGATTGGGACATTAATTCACATAGTGTACCAACTCTTAAGAAGATTAAGCATTTTACATTTGAATCGTCTTTTTTAACCTTGAAATCACATAAAAGGTGTTATTTTTCTCCACACTTATAATAAACTCTCATTATTTTCAAGATCTTCCCTTGGTGATTCTTTCCATAGTTATCACATATGGGTAGATCTTTCTTTCCCTTCTCCCCTTTACCAATCTTTCTCTCTACCATCCTTTTCTTCTCAGGCTTCCCTTCAAAGCCATAGGACATGGAGAATTACTTACTTATCTTATTAACAAATTATACTATTTATTCATATGATGAGAATACATGGGAGACTATTTCCCTTTCAAATGATTGTTTAAGACCACGAGATATATGACTCTTCTTACTCTTTGGATCATGCGTATATCAAGAGTTCTCATTCCTTCTACTAGGAACCATTTCTAAATGGTGATATACACTATGTTAGATCATATCATAATTTATAATAAAAAAACTAGAAAAATTCACATCATTAATTGAACATTTTCACACATATAGTATCATAATCATAATAATGGTTTCTTTTCTGACATTTTTACTCATAAATCCTTCATAATGGTATGTAAAAAAATTTCACTTGTACGAATTATATCCCCTAGGACTATCGTAACCAAGAGTGTAGCAAGGACTGTTGTCTTTCACTAGTTCCCATTCGATTCTAGCTCAAATTGGTGTTTTGGGGTTTTATCCAGAGATGCATCTATGCCAGATCAGCCTTTACCTGCTCATATCCAAACTGGGATGTATTTCTAGGAAACATCAAAAAATCTCTACATTACCAAAATTCTAGAGAGTTATTTTATACTAATCCTCAATGTCTATCATAGGGTAATGTTTCAAAATCATAGTTTATCTAAATATATTTCCAAGTATGTTTCCAAACATTCAATGATACAAACTGTAACACCCCGACCCTAGTTACTTAGAGATAGTCCATTATTTTAAAAAATTGTAATGATTACAAGGAATCAAGTACTAAAGGACCGATCAGTTTAGAAATCTTGGAAAATAGATTACATATATAAATGTTACATTACACTTTCTAACATACAAAACAGAATAAATATTCCTTTGAGATTGTCATTATTCTCTTAGCATAACCCGACATATTAATCTTAATATACTTCCTGGAATTCTGGGAAAATTAAATATAAGAAATGGGTAATCTTAGATGCACATTATGGGTAAATAATTTAAGAGAAACTATAAAATTTTAAGGCAATTTATGTAATAAAAACAAGAGACTTTTTAAAAAAATAATTGAAAATAATTTGGAAAAATAAATCAAACATTACCATATAAACAAGCACATAGATAATCTACAAGTTGAATAATAACATGTAATAACTAGTTTCAGAACGAGTGAATTCATAATGTCACACATCATAACCACATAATCAACGTCATGTGCCATGACTACAAATAAATTTTTTTCAAGGCCTTGTTCCAAGACATTAGTTTGACTCATGAGACCTACTGATGCATCAAGGAGTTATATTGGGCTCCACCCGTAACTTACTATGTCCAATGCATTCATCATATGAAAATTTTGAAAAATATCATAAACATTCATATTAAAACAAGGATAAAAATGTAAATACTTTAACCACAAACAATTAACGGTATACAAATAGAACATCCATAGTCCAACATATCACAACTAATTCAATATAATATAGAAGATTATATTATACTAAATCAACCTCAATCATGAATAATATCCTGTTAAGGATGTAGACATAGTTGAAAATGATCAGTAAAACTCTTTGAGAGAAATATACCATTTTTTGTGAAATCACATAAAAGTAACACATTTATTAAGGTATTAATTTAAGGGTTATTTTTTAATCATTGTGTCTCATACCACTTTGAAACTCATGATTGTAATTAACATTTTAAAACATTCATGTCCATATAAATAAATCTTTAAAAACATTTTGAAATCATGGACATTAATGAGAAATATTTAGAAGAATATATATTTAAAAAATTTGAAATGTTGTTTTATTTAAAGAGTATAATAAAAATAATCCCTTTTAAAACTATTTTATGTATCATGGAAATGGATAATAAATATTTCCTAGTAAATACTTAATCATAAACTATATCAGGCAATAATGAGATTGAGAAATCAACCCTTACCTTGTACGTTCCTTTGGTCGAGGGTACGTTTATCTTATTTTATAACGACCATAGTATACAATTAAATTATAAAGAAAAACATATTCATATTTTTTATATCATACTTTATTCATTTATGTCTTAATACTATCCAATTATTAATAGTTTCAATTTTTAAATAATATTTCGGGCACTAATAACTTTCTCTATCGTACATGTTTTAACTTGTTATTATTGATCGTATCACTTATACCATGATTATATTTCTTCCATAATATGAACTATTATTTATATATCATATATATTTATAGTATTTATATTTATAATATATAGATATAATAAATGAAAAACACCATTTATGGAGATGGTTGGCCATATGTACACATAAATGTTGTTTCCATTTTCATATCATATTGGATGAAAGTAAATGAATGAGATATATGTGAACACAGACAAAAAGATATATATATATATATATCTAGTATAATTTTATGTCATATATTTTATACTTATTAATAATATATATTATTATAATCATTTTTTAATGATTAATGTGGAAATGAATCTCATCGCGTCTTGGAGACGGTAAGCTGTATGTACGCACGAGCAATGATATAATACTATTTATGGTGAAATCATATGTAATTTATGGTATATTATATATAAATAATCATTAAAATGTTATATTTTTTATTTACATCAATTATACACATTATTATACCAATCCAAATAATGAAGTGTTGAATAACAAACTACACTACGACGTGGATATGGTAGGTCGTACATACGCACGTATGGTGATTTTTTAATTCATAGGATAGAGAGAATAATTAATATGGTTTTACCATATTTATAATAATATAACCCAATTTATAAGGTACTACATTTATTTTTTTGGTATGGAAACAAAAAAAGAAGTGGAAGATAAAAAGATCTTTGAAAGAGGTGATGATGTAATTACCTCTTCTTCAGGTTCTTCATTTTGAATTGGTCAAAGGGCTCCTTAGTGTGGATTATAATTGAATTAAGGCCTATATGATGAAATTAGGGTAGTTGGGAGAATATTTGAGTATGGGTTGGTGGTGCAAAATGGTTTTGGATGTGTGATTTTGAGAGAAGGGGAAGTACCCTTTTATAAAAGAGGTGAGGATAACTTTAGTAAAAGTTTGAAATATTATTTTATAATAAAATCATTCTCGGTTTATAATGGATCCAAATGGATTTATTTCCTTGATAAGGTAGGTATGGGTAGAAATCCTCTCAACCAATAGGTTTTAGATAAGTTAAGGGCACTATATTAAGCTTATATTTTCAATTTAACTCTTATTTAAATAGTTTAACCATTATAATGTCTTCTTGTACTTTTATATTAAATGCTTAAAAAACAAACATTAAACTGAAAAAACCCAAAAGTGGTTCATTAATGAAATATATATCATTATATATGCCTTTTTCTCAATAATTATATTTTTAAGGAGTATTATATAATTTGATAATATAGTATTTGTTTTAAAAACTCATTTATGTCAATTTTGACACGATTTATTATTTGGTTTTTTTGGATGAAATAAAAAGTTCATTACATATAAAAAAATAAATTAAATAAACCCTAACATGTCATATTGACATATAAAATTATTTTTTGGCATCTAAATTCACAATATACATTTATTTTGTTGTTTATAATATCTAGTATTTAAATCTTCTATTAATATGGTAATAACATGATCAGCCTTGTTTTATAAATAAATGTAATAATTAAATGTATAAATTTTTAAATAAAATACCATGATATATGTAATATTTTTATCTTTATAATGAATATTTATTGTCGAATTTATCATATTTATAACCCTATATTAAAAATGGTTTATTTAATAATTTTGAATTTAAAACTTTTAACTCTTCTTTAAATATAATAATAATAAATGTACTAATTTAATCCATTTTGGCCAAAATGATCATACTTTATTCTTATGATTGAAATTGGTCTATAAAAACATATCCAATAGAATTAGGACATTGGTTAGGGGAGTTATAAAATCATTTTTACCATTAATTACCCTATTTACTTTTAACCTTGGTAAATAAAATTCAAAACATACTATTAAAAAAAATTATTTTCATCCTATTGAACCACATTTTACTTACTGATGTAGACTGTGTTTCTCATATTTGTGAAATTCAATTTACAGAAGTGGTAAAATTAAATTTTATGCAAATTTTTAAGTTTTCCAAGAAGGTGGTTAAAAGACGCTAAACAAATCAGTAAAATTTTATTCATCTAATTTTATTATATAATCACTCAAATGAATTAAATTGAACTAATATAAATTTTAGTTATCTATTTTGAATTAAAAAAATTAAATATAAATAATAATTATATAAATAAAATTCAGTTTTAAATAAAAACGTAGTGTTTTTAACTATTCATCAAGAATTTAATGTATTCAGAAAAATGCGAAAAATTCACCCTAAGATAATTTTGATATTATGAATACAGAAATGAATTCTATTTTACCAAATTCAAAACATATGAGTTGAATTAATAAATTTAAAATTATTTCTCGTTCTCCATAACAGAAAACGAGTTTTTAAAAATTACAAACTATTAAAAGATTGACATGTTTTTATGTACAATTTAAATATAAAATTACATCCAATGTAAAATATTATATTAAATAAAAATATATAATCTGATTATAATTTAAAACCACTCAAATTTAAAATTTAACACTATAAATTATTTTGATTAAAAATGTTGTTTTCAATTAAAATTTAGTATTTTTCACTATCCTTCAAAATATAGAAGTTATCCAAAAATTACGAAAAATGTAACCAAACAAAAGTTTTTGTCCCAACTCTAAATAGGAATTTAATTTCATTAAATTTAATAAATAAAAGTGTCATATAATTTATTTAAAAAGGGTTCCCCTTAAAAGGCGGTAAAATTTCATTTTTTTAAATACTTCTTTTAGATAAAAAATGAATTTGTTCTTATATTCTGTCTAAGAAACACATAATATGGATTATAAAATTAAATAAAATATATAAAAATCAAAATGAAGTTAATACTATTCATTACCGCTTTTTTAATGGCTAGTTTGGTAAGTTGTGGTGCGCTCGAACTCGTTGTTGCATGTAGGGAAATCTATTTAATTACTTTAAAGTGATAACATACAATGAAATATTGGGATGTTACATTCTCTCCTCCATCAATAAATTGGGTCCTCTCAATTTTAATTTGTTCTTATAAAATAAAACATTTAACATAGAAAATACCTTTGTGGAAAACCCACATCAGAAATAGAGATATTAAAATTTAGTCTTTATAAGAGGGGAAGAGAAATGGAAATGTACCACCAAATATGGATTTATAATAGAAAAGCATTAGTGGAAATTTGAGACACGTAATTGATGGAAAAACGTAAATATTTATATTGATTGATTGAGGTCATCAATCATTAACAAGTGAACAATAAATAGAAAATTGAGGGCCTCAAATCCATAAATCTATGATGAATTAAAATATTATTGGTTCATCAAACCGTATGGTATTACGATAACACATGTTTGGTTTTAAGATCCTTTCCCTAATGTTTTAGAATTAGTTTCCTTATAGAATAAGAAAAAAATACTGGACAGGTGGAGTTCCAACCTTCAACTAATTTCATCCACAAACTCTTTTTTCACTCCAAAAGATAACAGAACTCAAAAATATTTATTTATTCTAATCATATAGGGTTAAATAAATGAATTTATAATCATTCTGTCAAAACTTTTAAAAAATCATTATAACATCGAAGACATCATGTAGGCCAGTGGTAGACGTTGTACCCTTATCACCCTTCAGTTACGGTTTCAAGAATAGCAGCCTTACCGAACGCGATTGGATATTTCCTGACCTCAGGTTTTCCCTTTTTATAACTATCCAAAAATAATCATATAAAATTATTTAACCATAAAAATAGCATCTAATGTCAAACATAATCCATTATAACCTTCAAACATATCCATAATACTTATTTCCAAACTCACAATCCAATTTTTATAAATAAGGACACATAATATACATGTGAATACATTTATCGTGTATTATCTTAATATGTGGAAATAAAATTAATTACCAAAAACCCATATTTGAATATGTATACACTTCATTATTCCTTTAAATCCATAGGACCTAGAGTACTCTTTACTTAACTTTTTAACACATTATACAATTTCTTCATATGATGAGAATACATGAGAGTCTATTTCCCTTCTAAATTTTGGCTTAGGATCATGAAATATTTGACCCTTATGACTCTTTGGATAAACCATATTACTAGAGTTCTAATTCCTTCTACTGGGAAACATTTATAAATGGTGACATACATTAGGTTACATCATATCATAATTTATAATCCAAAAACTAGAAAAATTCTTATCATTAATAGAATATTTTAACACATATAGTATCATAGCCGTAAAAATGGTTTCCTTGATATCATATTTACTAAAAAATACTCATAATGGTTTGAAAAAATGTGAATAATCTTAATCATATCCTTTGGTAGTTTCATAACCAAGAGTATAGTAGGGCCCGTTATTGTGCACCAGTTCTCGTTCAAGTCTAGCTCAAAGAGGTGGTTTCTGGTTTTACCCCTAGATACATTTGTTCTGGAGATGCCTCTACCATCTCGTATCCATATAAAGATTTATTTCTTATAAAAATCACAAAAAATATACATTACCAAAATTCTATAAAGTTCTTCTATACTAATCCTAAAAGTCTATCATAAGGTAATGTTTCAATATAATATTTTATCTAAATCTATTTCCAAGGATTCTGTTAAAATTTTTCTGATACCAATTGTAATGCATCAACCCCAGATACCTAGAGTCGGTGACTTATTTTAATAAATTGGAATTATTACAAGGAATCAGGTCCCTAATGAATGATTAGTTTAGTAGTCTCAGAAAATAGATTACATACATGAATCTTACATTACAAATTATAACATACAACACAGAATAAAAAATCCATTGAGAATGTCATTATACCCTTATTATAACCCTTCATATTAATCATAATGCACTTCTTGGAATTCAGGAAAATAAAACATAATAAAGTTGTGATTTCAAAAACTCAATAAGGGGAAATAATTCAGTGGAAACTATAATTATTTATGGAAATGTGTGTTTTAAAAAACAGCCTTTTAAACCTAAACATGAACATAATGTTGATATTATAAATAAAAAATTAACATATAAACATTTACATTGATATTATACTAGTTGAATAATCATATTTAATAACTAATTTCATAAGAAGTAATGCATAATGTTGGAAATCATAACCACATAGTCAAGGCCTCATTCCAAGACTACAAATAAATATTTTTTCAAAGCCTTGTGCCAAGACACTAGTTTGTCTCATTGGACCAACTGATGCATCGAGGAGCTATAGCGGGCTCCACCCGTCACTTACTAAGTTTAATGAATTCCTTATTTGAAAATGTATTAACATAACATAAACATTCATTTTAAAACTAGCTTATAAAATGTCAATACTTTAACCATAAACCAAGAATGGTATAAAAATAGAACTTCCACAGTCAAACATATCATAACCCAGTCAATACAATATAAAAGATTTTATTATATAAAATCAACCATAATAGGGAAAATATTCAGTAATGGATGTTCATATAGTTGGAAATGTTTAGTTAAACTCTTTGAGAAAAATATCTTTTTTTAATCATTTAAAAGTAACACATTTATACATGAAGTAATTTAAAATATATTTTTGAATAAAAGTGTCTCATACCACTTTTAGAATCTTGGAAGGAATTAACATTTTAAAACATTCATGTCTATATAATTAAATCTTTAAAACCATTTGGAAAACATGGACATTAATTTGAATCATTTAGGAGAATAAAAATTTTAAAACACTTAAAATGATGTTTTAGTTAAAGAGGCCCTTAAAAAGAATCTATTTGAAAACTATTTTAAGAAACATGGACAAGGATATTAAATATGTCCCAGTAATACTTAGTCATAATCAATCTCGGATAATTATGACATTGAATAATTAACCCTTCCCTTGTACTTTACTTTGGTTGAGGGAACGTTTAACCTCATGTATACTAACCATAGTATGTTATTAAATTAAAACATAACCATATTCATATTTATGATATCATACTTTATTTATTTATGCGTTTATACTACCCATTTAATAACAATTTCAATGTTAAAATAATATTTCGGGTAATAATCGCTTTCTCTACCATAGATGTTTTAACTTGTTATTCTTGATTGCATCACTTATATCATGATTTAATTTCTTCCAAAATATAAAACATTATTTATTTATCATATATATTCATAATATAAATATGTATAATAAATAGATATATGAAATGGAAAACAAGGTATATGGTGACAGTAGGTGTTACGTACACATAAACGATGTTTCTATTTCCATATCATATTGAACAAAAGTAATTGAATGAGATATATGAAAATAAATAAAAAAATATATATATATACAGTATAATTATTATGTCATATATTAAATAATTATATTTAATTTATATTTTTATAATCATCATTGAATAATGAATATGGAAATGAATCTAATCGCGTCGTGGAGATGGTAATCAATACATATGCACAAGCAAAGATATCATTCTTTAGATGGTGAAAACACATGTAATTGGATCATATATTTTATATACATAATAATTAACATGTTATATTTATTATTTATAGAAATTTTACTCATTATTATACCCATCCAAATAGTGAAATGTTGAATAACAAACTACACCACGACGTGGAGATGGCAAGTCGTACATACGCAGGTATGGTGACTTTGTCATTCATAGGATGGGTAGAATAATGAATATGGTTGTACCATTTTTTTAATAACATACTAGTATGTAGATGGTAATAGAGTTATTTTTTTGGTATGGAAACAACAAACAAAGAGGAAGTGTAAGATGAAAATATCTTTCAAAGAGGTGATGATGTAATTACCTCTTCTCCGAGTTCTTCCTTTTGATTTGATCATAAGGGATCTCTAAGTTGAGTTATGATCTATGTAACACCTCTATGTTGAACTGAGGGTTGTGGGGATCATATTTGAGTAGAGTTTGGTCGATAAAAATGGCATTAGAGGTTTGATTTTGAGAGATGGGGAAGTAACCTTTTATAAGAGGGGTGATGGTCACTTTATGAAAAGATTGAATTATTATTTTATTATAAAATAATTATCTATTTATAATGGCTATAAATAGATTTATTTCGTGGATAAGGTGGGGATGGGTCTAAATCCTATCATCCAATAGGATTTATACATGTTTAGGTCACTATATTAACCTTATCTTTTGGATTTAACTAGTAGTTAAATAGTTTAACTTTAACAGTGTTTTTTGTATATTTATATTACATGGTTAATAAAATAACTATAAAATTCCAATAGAATATCAAGTGGTTCATTAATGACATATCTATCATTATATAAGTCATTTTTCCAGACCTTATATTTTTAGGAATTTTATATCATTAAATAATATAGTATTTGTTTTAAAAACTCATTTAGGTCAATCTGGACACTTTAATATTTGGTTTTAATGAAAGTCATAAAATGCCGATTAATTTGGAAAAAATACCTTAAATAAACCCTAACATGTCATATTAACCAAGAAAAATCTTTTATGGCATCTAAACACTCAATTTTTATTTATTTGGATATTTATAATATCAACTATTTTAATCATTCATTAATAATGTAATTAGTGGATCATCATTGTTTCATAAATAAATGTAATTAGATAATGTATAAAAATTATAAATAAAATATCATGATGTATTAAATATTATTATATTTATAATGAATTTTTATTGTTGAATTTATCGTATGTATAACCCTATATAAAAAAAATATTTATTAAACTTTGAATTTAACATTTTTAACTCTTCTTTAAATACAATAATAATAAATGTCCTAATCTAATCTAAGTTGACAAAAAGGATCATATTTTATTACAAAGGTTGATTTTGGACTAAAATCTTATATCCATAAGAATTAAGACACGTGTTATGGTAATTATAATATAGTTTTTACATTTAATTACCCTATTTACTTTTAACAGTGGTAAATAAAATTCAAAAATACTCTACACCAAAAATTATGTTCATATTATTGAACCATGCATTACTTAATAACTTCCGCTGTGTCTCTCGGATTTTTGAAATTCAATTAACAGAAGCGTTAAAAGTACATTTTATGGAAATTTGCAAATTAGCCAAGATGGTGGGTAAAAGACATTAAAAAATTCAATAAAATTTTATACATATAATTTTATTATAAAATTACTCCAATGAATTAAATTGAACTAATATAGTTGTATTTTTAAATAATTTTTATTTAAAATAAATTTTAAAAAAATAATTATTATTTAAATAAAGTCGGTTTTAAACAATAACGTAGTGTTTTCACTGTTCATCAAAAATTGAATGTTTTCAGAAAAATTCCAAAAATTCACCCTAAGATAATTTTGATATTATGAATCCAGAAATTATTTCTATTTTACCAAATTCAAAACATATGAGTCGCATTAATTAATTTAAAATTAATTCATTTTGTCAAAACCAAAAAGCTGGTTTTTAAGAAGTAATAACAATCAAAATATTGAAATGTTTATATATACGATTTCAATGTGAAATTAAATCCAATGAACTAAATAATATTAAAAAATAAAAATATAATCAAATTATTCTTTAAAAACACTCAAATTCACAATTTAACACTAAATTATTTCGATTATAAATGTTTTTTTGAATTAAAATTTAGTATTTTCACTATTCATCAAAATATGAAAGTTATGAGAATTGTATAAAAAATGTATCAAAATGATATTTTTAATTCCCCATTATAATTAAAATTTTAATTTCATTACATTGAATATATAAAAGTGTCAAATATTGGATGTTAAAAGGGTTCACCATTAAAGGCGGTAAAATTACATTTTCTTTGAAAAATACTTCATTTATCTGAAAAAATGAATTTGTTCTTACAAAATGTCTAAGAAATAGATAATATGGATTATAAAATTATATGGAGTATATAAAATTCAAAATTTATTTAATACTATTCATAACCATTATTTGAACGACTAGTTTGGTAAACTATGGTGCGCTCGAACTCGGTATTACGTGTATCACAAGCTATTTAATTACTATAAAGAGAATACATACTATGAAATATTTGGGTGTTAAGTTATCCCCCCCCCCTCAATAAATCGAGTTCTCACAATTTTAAATTATTTTTCAAAAATAAAATAATTAAAATAGAAAATACCTTTGTGGAAAACCCACAACAGAAATAGGGTTAAGATACTTTAGTCATAATAAGAGGGAACGGGAAATGAAAAAGTCACCACCAAATTAGGATATTGAATAGGATAACATTGGTAGAAATTTGAGACACAAAATTTTACAGAAAACATAAATATTTATAGGGAATGATTTAGGTCATCAATCACAAACAAATGAACA
Organism: Viscum album; assembly: GCA_963277665.1. Lineage (NCBI taxonomy): Eukaryota > Viridiplantae > Streptophyta > Magnoliopsida > Santalales > Viscaceae > Viscum > Viscum album. The sequence goes on along the minus strand of OY728132.1, from coordinate 692,431,828 downwards.
AGAAATAGAAAATTTAGTGCCTCAGAGCTATAAATATATGATGACATAAAATATTATTGGTTAATCAAAACATAAGGTATTAATATAACACATTTTTCGTTTTAATATCCATTCACTAATGTTTAATATTTAATTACTTCATATAATAAGAAAAAATACTTGATAATGGAGGTCCATCGTTTAAATAATTTCTTCCACAAACTCATCTTTTACTACAAATGACAATAGAACTCAAAAATATTATATTTATCCTAAATGTATAGGGTTACAAAAAATGATTTTATAATTCAACTATCAAAAAATATAAAAAAACTACATTAAATAATCAAGGACATCAAGTAGGATAGTGGTAGGTGATGCACCCTTGTTTCCTTTCGGTTGCAGGTTCATGTCTTATGGACTTTGAAGGCCTGATGGGTTGTCAGCCGACCTCTGGGTTTTCCATTTTATAACAATAAAAAAATAATCTTAAGAAATGTTTTACCATTAACTATAGTATCCAATGTCATACATAATAAATTTCAACCTTTAGACTTATCCACAATAATTTTGTCCATACTCACAGTCCAAGATTTGTAAGTAAGGTCACATAATATACACGTGAATACCTTCATCGTGTATTCTCTTAAAATTTGTTGATAAAATGAATTACTGGAAAACCATATATTAATAGGTATGTACATCTTTATTCCTTCTGTAAAACATAGACTACTAGATATACTCCATAAATCCAAAAATTTTGTAACATCCAACAATGATGGAATAAACAAACCATTAATTAATTACAAGGTAGTGAAAAATATCCAATATAATTAATCCAAATCAATCAACTATTATTCTAAAATAACTACGTCAGTATCAGGAAATTTTTATGGTTTATCTTTCCTTTAACCATGTATTTCCCAAAACGGTTTTCATGCTATTGAGTCATTTTTCTTAGTATTATATAATCTCAAATCCTCACTGAAATAGTACTCTAGTAAAATCCTTATTTATTTATATAATTAATATAACCATTACATCGTTGATACAACACTAAAATAACCTAATTCTTTAATAAAAATATAATAACACTAATTATTCCTCTTTATTTGTTGTTGTATCATAAATTGATTATTATACGATAGCATCATTAGGGACATACTTTGATGATTGGGACATTGATTCTCAGAGTGTCGCAACTCCATGCAGATTAAGTATAGTAACTTTGAAACCTTTTTCTTACCCTTACCATCACGTACATGGTGTTCTTTTACTCCACACTTATTGAAAACTCTAATTACTTTCATTCACTTCCCTGGGTTATTCTTTCCACTATTATCACATATGGAAAAATCTTTATTTCCCTTCTTCCCTTTAACCATATTTCTCTCTACAATCCTTTTCTTATTTGGATTCCCTTTAAAGAAAAAGGACTCAAGAATTATTTACATATCTTATTAACACATGATAATAATTCTTCATATGATGATAATATGTGGTATATTATTTCCCTTCTAAATGTTGGATTAAGAACATGAAATATATGGCCCTTCTTACTCTTTGGATTATGCATATTTCAAGAGATCCCATTCCTTATACTGGTCACCATTTCTAAATTGTGACATACATAAGGTTAGATCATATAATAATTTATAATACAAAAACTAAAAAAAATATCAATATTAATTAAATATTATAAAACATCTAGTATCATAATCATAAATATTGTTTCCTTGATGACATATTTACTCATAAGTCCTTCATAATTGTTTGTAAAAAAATTGAATTATCTTAAGGATATCCATCATGAGTTTCGTAACCAAGAATGTAGTAGGGCCCATTATCTTCCACCAGTTCTTTTTCAAATCTAGCTTACAACATCCTTTTCAGGTTTTACCCCTAGATATATTTGTTCCAGAGCCGCCTCTACCTGCTCGAATCCAGAAAGTGATGTATTTCTTGAAGCATTCACAAAATCTTTATATTTTTAAAATTCTAGAATTTTTTCTATTCTAATCCTAAAATTATATAATAGGTTAATGTTTCAAAATCAGAGTTCATCTAAACCTTTTTCCAAGGACGCTGTTAAACTTCCTCTAATAATAACTGTAATTCCCCGACCCTAGTTACCTAGATCCGGTACATTATTTTAATAAATCACCATGATTACAATGAATCGAGTCCTAAAGGACCTGTTAGTTTAGTTGTCTTGGAAAATAGATTACATACATGAATGTTAAATTACACATTATAACATATAACACAGAATAAATAATCCTTTTAGAACACCATTATTCCCTTAGTTTAATAGTACATATTAAGCACAATACACTTCATGGAATCATAGGAAAATAAAACATAAAAAAGGGGTGAGCTCAGATGCTCAGTAAGGGTAAATAATTTAGCATAAAAAATAAAATTTTTATGAAATATATAAAATAAAAACAAAATCCTTTTTAAACATAAAAATGAACATAATATGACAAAAATAAATCAAACATTACCATATAGAAATTCATGTGGATATTCTAATATTCAAATAATCACATGTAACAACTAATTTCATAATATGGGAATGCATAATGCCAGACATCATAAACACATAGTCAAGGACTCGTTCCAAGACTAAAAATAGAAATTTTTTCATGGACTTATGACATGATACAATTTTTTCTCATTAGACCTACGGAAGCATCAAGGAGCTATAGTGGGCTCCGCTCAACACTTACTATGTATAATTCATTCCTCATGTGAAAATGTTGAAACATAACATAAAAAGCATATTTAAACTATCCTAAAACATATCAATACTTTAACATTAAACCATGAATGATATAAAAATAGAACATCCACAGTCAAACATATCATCACTCATTCAATACAATATGGAATATTTTATTATACTAAATCAACCTCAATAAAGAATAATATATAGTAAATGATGTTAACATAGATGAAATTGTTCAGTAAAACTCTTTGAGTGAAATATCCTTTTTTTGAAATCATTTAAAAGAAAAAAATTTATAAAACAAGTCATTTAAAAGTGATTTTTGAATCAAAGAGTCCCATACAACTTAGAAACACATGAATGGAATTAACATTTAAAAACATTCATGTTCATATAAATAAATCTATAAAACCATTTTGAAAACATAGACATTAACGAGAATGATTTATGAAATAAATATTTAAAACATTTAAAATGATGTTTTAGTTAAACATTCCCTTAAAAAGACTCCATTTGAAAGATATTTTATTAAACACAGAAATAGATAATAAATATGTCTTAGTAGATACTTACACATAAATAATATCAGATAATAACGAGATTGAGGAATTAATCCTTACCCGGTACTTTCTGTTGGTTAAGAGTACGTTTATCATCATATATAATGACCATAGTATGTTATCAAATTATAACATAACCATATTCAGATTTATTATATCTTACTTTATTTATTTAGGTATTTAAACTAACAATTTAATAATAATTTCTATGTTCAAATAATATTTAGGGTAATAATCGCTTTCTCTATCGTACATGTTTTAACTTGTTTATTCATTATTGTATCACTTATGTCATGATTTAATTACATACAGAATATAAAACTTTATTTAGTTATCATATATATTCATAATATAAATATGTATAATAGATGGATATATGAAATGGAAAACAACGTTTATGGAGACATTAGGTCGTACATACACATAAACGTTGTTTCCAATTTCATATCATATTGAACAAGAGTAAGTGAATGAGATATATGTATATATATATATATATATTTCTAGTAGCATAATTATTTCGTATATTACATACTTATTAATAATATATATTTTTATAATCATCGTTGAATGGTGAATGTTGAAATGAATCTCATCGCGTCGTGGAGATGGTAAGCCATGCGTACACACGAGTGACAATATCATTCAATTCATGGTGAAATTGTACTTAATTGGATTTTATATTATATATAAATAATAATTAAGATTATATATTTTTTATTTAAATCAATTATACTCATTATAATACCCATCCAAATAATGTAGTGTCGAATAAAAAACTACACCACGACGTGGAGATGGTAAGCCATATGTACGCAGGTATTGTGAAATTTTCATTCATAGGATGGATGAAATAATGAATATGGTTGTACCATATTTATAATAACACAACATTATGTATAATGAACTTGAGTTAATATTTTGGTATGGAAACAACAAAGAAAGATGAAGTGGAAGAAGAAAAGAAAATTAAAAGAGGTGATGAAACAATTTCTTCTTCTTTGGGATCATCTTTTTGATTTGATAAAAAGGGCTCCTTCGGATGGATTCTAACATAATTAAGGCCTCTACGTTGAATTTATGGTATTTTGGGGCATATTTTAGCACGGTTTAGCTGATCCAAATGGATTTGGAGGTGTGATTTTGATTGAAGAGGAAGTAACATTTTATAAGAGAGGTGAGTGTCACTTTTGGAAAAGCTTGAAATATTATTTAATATAAAATCATTCCTGGTTTATAATTGATCAAAATAGATTTAACTCATTTATAAGGTGGGTATGGGTCAAAATCCTCTCAACCAATAGGTTTTAGACAAGTTTATGTCACTATATTAACTTTATCTTTTAGATTTAACTCTCAGTTAAATAGTATAACTTTTACAATGTGTTCTTGTATATTTATATTACATAGTTAATAAACTTACGATAAAATTCCAAGAGATCCACAAGTGGAGCATTAATTAATTATTTATCATTACATAAGTCCTTTTACGAAACCTTATGTTTTTATGAATATTATATAATTTAATAATATAGTATTTTTTTAAAAACTCATTTATGATAATTTTGACACTATTTAATATTTGGTTATTTTGAAAGTCATAACAAGTTGGTTACTTCGATAAAAACATATTAAATAAACCCTAACATGTCATATTTACCTAGAAAATTCTTGTATGGCATAAAAAGTCTGAATTTCATTTATTTTGATATTTATAATATCAATTATTTTAATCATTTGTTAATCAGATAATTACTGGGTCATCATTGTGTCATAAATAAATTTACTAATATAATGTCTAAAAATTATAAATAAAATACCATGATGTAGGAAATATTTTTATATTTCTAATTAAAATTTATAGTCGAATTTGTCTTATCTATAACCATATATTAAAAAGCATTATATTTATTAAATGTTGAATTTAATACTTTTAACTCTTATTTAAATAAAATAATAATAAATGTTTTAGTCTAGTAAAAGTGGACTAAAATGATCATATTTTATTCAAATGGTTTATTTTGGTCTGAAAACACATATACCATAGAATTAGGACATGTGTAATGGTAATTATAATATCTTTTTAACTTTTAATTACCCTATTTACTTTTAACCATAATAAATAAAAATCAAAAGTTACTATTTTCAATCTATCGAACCACATTTTACTAACTAATTCCAACCTTATCTCGTAGATTTTTCCAACACATTTAAAATATGTGGTAAAATTACATTTAATGCAAATTTTCAAATTTTCCTTGAAGGTGGGTAAAAGATGTTAAAAAATTCAATAAAATTTTATACATCAAATTTTATTATAAAATGACTCAAATGAATACTGTTTATCTAATATAGGTATTATGAATCGATTTTAAATTTAAAATAAATTTAAATAAAAAATTTAATTTTTTAAATAAAAGTCGGTTTTAAACAACAACGCAATGTTTTTCACTATTCATCAAAAAATTGAAAGTTTTCAGAAAAATACCAAAACATCACCAAGAGATTATTTTCATATTCTGAATCCAAAAATGATTTCTATTTTACCAAATTAAAAATATATGAGTTCCATTAATTAATTTAAATTTAATTCTCGTTGTCAAAACTAGAAAGCGGGGTTTTAGGAAGTAAAAAACTATCAAAAGATTGAAATGTTTTTATGTACAATTTAAATTTGAAATTACATACAATGACCTCCATTTTATTAAATAATAAAAATATAATAAAATTATACTTTAAAACTTTTCAAATTCATAATTTTAAAATAAAAATTATTTGGATTAAAAATGTTGTTTTCAATTTATATTTATTATTTTTCACTATGCATGAAAATATGAAAGTTATCAGAAAAGTACCAAAAATGTATCCAATCTAAATTTTTATGTCCCGATTATAAAGACTAATTTAATTTTAGTAAATTTTATATATAAAAGTTCCAAATATTGGATTGAAAATGGGTTCTCCATTAAAAGGTGGTAAAATTGCATTTTTTTCAAAAATAATTCATTTATATGAAATATGATTTTTTTCTCATATTTTGTCTAAGAAACACATAATATAGTTTCTAATATTATATAGAGTATATAAAATTCCAAATATTGTTAATACTATTCATAACCTCTTTTTGTACGGCTAGTTTGTTATGTTGTGGTGTGCTCGAACTCGGTGTTACGTATAGAGTAAGCTATTGGACTACTTTAAAGAGATAATGTACTATGAAATTTTGGGGTGTTACATGATAACCACATTAGGGGCACAGATAAGGATTATTGGTTCACATAAAAAGGGTTGATGAAGAAGTCTATTGGGGAAGTTCATGCAGGGTCTAGGGGGTCGAACTCTGTATTGTAATAAGACAACGAGAGCTGGATGGGAGGCCACCTTAGGATTCCCCACTGCTTGTAACATTTAAGAGAATCTGGTAGGGTACCCTTCATGTAGTAACCCTATGTGTATATATTTTCTACCAGGGCATGGGTTTATTCTATATAGATCTTTTCTACATGGGTTCGAGTTCCTCCCATTTAGTGACTTCTTATGCTAGATCAAGTTCACCTTGGGTTTCATTTTACTATGTGGGTCATAGATCACTCCACATATATTTTTACTATATGGGGTGATGGATTGTAGGTGTTCCATCATATTATGCTTCACATAATGGAATTCACAAAGGGTTTTGATTCTTTGGATGGCTGAATTCATTCCTTTTCTACATTAATGTTATGTTGAAGGTTTTACCAGATCACAATTAGTGGATATCACACTATCTTCCCCATTTATTCCATGTGTGTCACGTATTTTTATCACATTCCATCTCTTTTTTCCTTTTAACTTCCCTCTTATATTTTTAAATAGGATCAGAGAGAGAGAGAGAGAAACTACATAAATATCCAATTGTCTATGGTGGATCATTGGTCCTTGGTTTTACGGAGACCAGAAAATGATGTCCAAGCCCATAAAAATATCATTTGTAGGGGATTGTAAATAATAACATCCACTATAAATTAATATTCCATTTGAGGGGTTTTGGGTGAATCACATTCATATACTTTGAATGATTTCATAAGCAGGATTCTATGTGGAGTGGTGGTCCATGTAGCCTATCTTTCAGTGTGGAGCCAAACCCTCCTTTGTGGCTTAGATACCATAATAAATTTTTCCAAAATTTTATTTAGTTTTGTTATTTTCACACCCTTACAAAAATTTATGGATTTTTTACCTTCTAAGAGGAATTTTAAAGAACTAACAAATTCTTCTGATTGGAATTTTCATTGATCTGGATGAAGAGTATGTGATTATGATAAATGTATTTTTCATGTTCAGAACATAATTTCAGTATTCATGTGGACCCATAGATAGGAACATTCATATAAAAATGTATCCCATTGATAGTTGTAATTGACAAAAACTCTATTTGAACTTATCCCCTCATGCCTTCCTCATCAATGAATCCCACTATGTGGTGTTTTTCTTTGCAGAGAGATGTCTCAAGAACTCAATGGTGCTCACCCATGAAATGTACGTCCAATTAACTATTTATAAAAATGGTTCATCTGTATGGTAGATCGATTCTTCATGGAATGAGTGACTCAATGACCAAGAACCTTGTGTATTGAGTTCCTTTTGGACTAAATTACTCAAAATTTGATTCTTAGGGGGGAGGGGGTTCATGGGTTGTGTTTCATGAAATGTTATTCTTTATATTATACCTATTCGGGATGAATAACACATTATTTTTTGAATTTGTTTCTTGAAATATAAAAGCTCCATATCTCATAAGACATTTCTTCTTATAATTCTCTTTTTTCCTATACCAAGAGGAGGACTACCTTAATTGATTCATATCTCAATAGGGATATCTAAACTCAGATAGTCTAACTCCATAAATCTTTTTGATTCCATTAGATGTCTCAATCCCAATTCCATGTTGAGTAAATCACCATGATCCCCATATATTCAATAACATCAACACTCCCCAATCCAACATATCATTAAAGATGTAATTTATTTGAGAAACCAAATCTATAGGGTTTCTTTGTAATTACACTCCTTTTCATTAATGCAACACATTGGATACCAGATGAAGATGACCATTTTTATCATATCGTTGCACGGAAGGACACTCCAAGTGAGTAGTTAGGATGGTTGAAAAAAATGGGACCTCATCCCCAAGGGAAAATTTTGTATAGTCATGGGGTGCATATCTTGGTCCCCCAATGTTTTGAGGAGTTTAAAATGGATTTTAAGGCCACATGGTTTTTTGAGGCCTTCTGGGTATTGTATTCCTACTCTCATCACAATTGAACCACTGTCCTTAATCTTCATTGTTGATTAATTTTAGACACTAATAAAATCCATTTAATGCATGTGAATGTTGATAATAGACTCTTGAATAACCAGATGATCTCTAGAGAAGAAATCTTGGGCAACATATATGGTGAATTTCGGGCACCCATTTCAGTTGTGGAAGACCCTGAGAATACTCATTTTCTAGAACAGATGCTTATTAGAATGGAAAAATAATGTCTAAAGGATTACCCTCAGCCAATGAAATATGTGTCATTCTCTGACTTCATTAACACCTTCTCCAAACTAAGTGGCCATGAACCCTATATTAGATAACCAAATAACATCCCCACACATGATACTAGAAGGTGTGTTGGTTCAAATATTCCAACAATTCATCATATTCAGTTTACCAAGTCGGGTTGGAAGATCATCACAAATGTTGAGTATCTATTCCAATTGGTATCTATAAAATCCATGTTTCTTAGTTGCCGGTTGTTGTTGGTCCAGGAATCTGGAACCAGGGTTAGAGTTATAACTTTTCTAATGGTGAATTAGTTGGCCATCAGAAATTGTATTACTATCACAAACCTAGAGTTGAGAATGATTTATCTTTTTTTGGATGCATAAGCTAGGGGATGTTACCACAGAAATAGGTGTGCCTCTTTCATCTGATTTGGGGATTTATAGAAGCCCATATGGGTGGCTAATGATTTAAAAATAATAAATGGATACTATAAGCTAGTTTTTTTCTTTATCTTCTTTTCATGACTGGGGTAAAACCATGGGACTATAAATATCATGAAGCAGTGGATTGGCTCAGACATAATGATCTCTTCAATTATACTACTTACGCCTCCTCCACTGGTACTTTTTGAAATGATGAATGTAACGTCTCATACTTCTCTAAATAAAATTCCCTTCCTGGTTTAATTACATGTACAATTAAGTAGTATGGTCGTAGAAAATACAAGCACTTAATAAGTTTTAAATAGTTATATAGGATTTAAATTTCCATTAAGCATTATAATAGTTCATAATATAGTCTTTCAATAGTGATAAAATTTTTAGTATAAATATTGGGTTTTAACAAATCCAATTGACACTCAAAAAAGAAGTGATAGAGTGAACAAGTAGGATAATAACATATTATTTCAAATTATCAGAGCTTCCAAGGGAGATAACATCACTATTCTTTTCCCAATTCCAATCCTGTGATGATATCTAATAACTTAAGCATGTGAAGAATTGTTTATGGAATAATTTCAAGCTCATCAAGATCACGACCCAAAACATTTATGTTAAAACATCCCATGAATGTCTCACTACCGTGAACCTTACCATTAGGGTGTATGTTGGTGTAATAAAGAGTTTTGTATCAATACCTTAATAATATGAATATGAATACGTGTATTGTATACGGTAATGTGTACATTTTCATCATATTAATGTTAATTTAAAAATGATTTCTATACAGTAAAACTCAAATCATACTTTCAAGCACTATATAAATCAATTAAACAAATAATTTTTATTAATTAAGGTATTTTTTAAAAAAATTAGAAAAATATTAAAAAAATTGATTAATATAAATGATATTATAATTTTTTATGAAGTCAAATGTAATTATTATAAGGTATTGAAAGCTTTTCTTATCAACAAACCCAACTTTTTTTTAATAAATGTTGATTGTATTTTAAATGTAAAAAATTAATATTTTTATAAAACAATTTTTATAGAAATAATATTTTTTTGGAATAATCACATCAAAATTATCCTATAATGATTTTTTCACAATTTTCTGAAACCGTTGAATTTCCAGGTAAAAAATAAATACGTTATAAATATTCAATTTGTATTATGACATCATAATGATCATAAGTGATGTAATAAAAAATATAAAGTGTATACATGAAAAAAATATATGTTTCCCATTAAAATATTTGGATTTCATGTTTATTTTATTAATTTTATAATACCTTTATGAATCCCCCAAAACCTATAATATACATTAAGGTTTTAAAATAATGTCCTTAAGGACATGACTCACATCCACATAACCAAGTGTAATATTTTATTATGTTCATCCCATGGCCAAATAAAATTGTTGAATGCACTCACATTTGGATGAAACTATGGGGAAAATAATTGTAATGTTTTCGGTTTGGATTAATTTTTTATATATAATCCAAAACCTATGTTTGAAAAATAATAAATAATTCCCCATTATTTTCATATATAAACCCACCAAGATCACATTTTTCTTCACTCAAAACCACCATGGAGCACATAATAATTATTTTTTATCCGCTCTATAGTCATCCCAAGTTTCCCTCAATCTCTTAAGAATCCCTCCCAATGCTTTTAAAATCACCCTCTAAATGTAATTGATCCTCTCCATCTTCTTGTCACTAAAGTATATTCATTGAATTATATCTTTTATATCGAATTCATAATGTTGTGATATTTTATTTCATATCCCCCTTAATATAAATTTTATTTCTAGGTTTTGAGTGAACCCTTTCATTCTCATTAATCCCTTCCATGAATATTTATACACCCATGTTATACTACAGAAACGTCACTAAGATTTTTCATGCCAACTAATTGTGTAGTGAATAACCATAACTATTTCATATCAAGGGTGTTTACCTTTATTCCAATATATCTATTTGATTGGGAACATACACATATGTACGAAAGAATTTTTGATCATGAAATAAAATTTAATGATAAAAGATTCCCTATTTTATGATCTATGTGGAACACTTATGCACGAGAATAAAATGAAAATGATGACTGCACAAAAATTATAATGAAATTCAATTCATTGAGTAATGTTTTAGTTTTCTGAGAAATAATTAAAGGGATTTAGGAGTGAACCTAATACATCTTGTAATGTTTACCATCATGATGTATTGTTAGTTATCATGGATGTAGGTTTACGATTCCTGTTTTTATGTTCTTCCCACATTTCCCATGTTTCCTTCATGTTATAATTATATATCATGCCTTATTATCCATTTTTGTGATTCTTACCCATTTTATGTCTCATTTCTATGCCAATTTCTTAACAGGTAATAATTTCTTCATCATATTCCATGTTTATTCTCTTATTAGATTTTATATCTCATTGAATTGTTATGTATGTTTCTAGGTTATCCCATCCAGTTTTTAGTATGATGGAAAGACTTGATAATGTTAAAGATGTTTTCATTAATGGAGATGTATCCCTTATTTTAAGTTGTTATATAATGTACCTAATTCTTATGGAAACTATATTACTCAGTCATCCTGGTTATTTTTTGTGTAATATATTTTATAAATCATGAATTCATTTGTAATAGAGACAATGTTTGTCATAGTTAGTATAAACGGGATGTTTACTCATATTTGATACTAAACCATTAAAACTTTAGTCAAATCTTTTGGTATAAGACTAAACATAATAAGAAATTACAAAGTTTTTAAAAATTATTGAGTAAGTGGTTTATAAGAATATACACCCATCTCTAGATACTACATGTGGATGTTGACTCCAGCATAGATGTACAAAGGATTAAAATGTGAAAACACTGAATTAAGCTAAAATCAATTGGGAAATAGTGCACAACAGTGAACCTTGTCGCACACCTGTTTTAACACACTTGAGGGATATGCATTGGTAAATTCACAATCTCAATAAAGTATAAAGGGAATAAAAATGACCACAAGTGACTTTGTTAGAAAATAGATCCGGGATAATATTGGTTTAATCCTATAATTCCATAACATAAGGAATAAATTATATTTATAAAATAACCCATTTTTTTTATTTTTTCCCATTTTTGTGTTAATTGTTTGAATATTTTCATCCCTAAGTATATTGTGGATAATTAATATGATTATAAATAGAATAAAAATGTTAAAGGCATGGTTACCATATATACTTCTACACATTCCTTCATATCACAAAATTTTAGTAGAACTATTAAAACCCCATCACACATTATTTATGTAGAGATTTCAGTGAAAACAATAGAAGGGGAAATTATTGCAACCTAATTATATAACTCATCCCCTTTCAAAATATATTGGCATAACTTTCTTATGAACGTTTTGATACTCAGTCTAGTGGAACCTTTCTCAATCCTGGGTATGGATTGAATTTAATTATATATATCAAACTTAAATTTCAATTAGAAGGAGATCACTCTCAGTATTGAAAATAATCATATGATTTTGTGTCACATAAAATAATATTCTGATTATTTTTTAGAAATAAATATCTCAAGAATGGGTATTATTTCCCTAAAATAAGGAATATCCTTCTCAAATGATTGATTCTACAGAAAATATCATCCTTTAATACATTCTCATTGTGAGGTAAAACACTAATGTGTTCACCTAATAATTATCTAGTCTTCATCATATAAATGAGGTATAATTTAAACGCAATCATATACCTGGGTCATTTACATTATCCAAGGTTCCATATATAAAGTTTTTTTGTGTAACATGAGTTGATAAATAATCAATTATTGGAGAATTTGGATAAAGAGTGAATACTCCCTACTGCTTCAACTTGGAGTGAACTATTCATATTCATCAAGAAGAATAACTGGCCATTACAGCATTGCATTGATTATTATGAGATCAATATGATCACAATAAATTACAAGTATCCACCTCTATGGACTGATGAAATTTTCATTATACCATGTGTTTCCCAATACTTCTCCATGTAGAATAAATAGTAATGCTATTTTCAATTAAGTGTGAAGATGGAGGATATAGCCAATAGTCTTTTTGAACATGGTACATGAACTATGAGTTTATAGTAACCTCATTCAGAGTCACTAATGATCTAGAAATCTTCATGGACTTGAGGAATAAGGTATTTAGCGATTACCTGAAAAAAATTTCTTCATATATGATATTATAATATAGACTAAAAATATAAGGACCATGAAGGGCATATGAGCACTATGCTAAAGAATTTTTTGGAAGGATAATCTTTCTGAAAAATACACCAAATTTGAGTTCTTTTTAAATGAAGTCTCTTTATTGGATTATATTATCCCAACTAATGGAACATATATGGACTATTCAAAGAATTATTTAATTTAAGGATGGATGAGGATAACATGTATAACAGAAATATATAGCTTTCATGGGTTAGCAGGCGATAATTGGTGAGAAATTTATCATGATTTTCGAACACTATTACAAAGATAACACAGAAGGGATACATGTTTTTTTAATAATGAATGTAAAGGGATCTTTAAGGAGTTTAAAAATAGGTTTCTCACAAAAAATGTACTTACACAATGCACAAGTGGAGAACTTCTCAGTATGTAGAACAATTCTTAGAAGAAGGGATTTGGATATGTGTTAATACAGAATGAAAATTGGATAACATGTGAATTAAGAAAATTGATGTTTCATTAATAGAACAACAGATGAATGTTATATAGTTATCTTTATTGATATTCACATTGAAACTATGGAATCATTATCTCTTTGGGGAGAATTGTGAAAAATATATATGAATCAAAAGAGCCTCACATAAATATTTAAACACATTGAGATGAACTTATGTCCCCAAATATTCTTAGAGATGATTAAGGACTTGTACTATTAAATCAACTACCATGCAAGGAATGAAAATAAATGTGAAGATGCTCTAAGTTGGAATGATCCAATAATATTATCATTGAGGTGAATTAGAAATGATTTGATCATTATAGTCTTGAAAATGGTGGACATGGGAATAATTAAGGAAGTAATATCATCCATCATTTCACAAATTACTTATCAACCATCCCTTACAGATATGATAAATTATTCTCAAATAGATTATCTGGAAATTAAAAAAAATGGGAAATCTATAAGAAAAGGGAAATCTCTATAGTTTAATATTAATAAAGAAAGAGTGGTGAGAATGGCCTCAAAACTATGTGTACCAGCAAAAACTATGATAAAGGAGTTGTTAGTGGACACACATTTCCCAATATTATCTATCCATCTAGGGTTGAATTTTTTTAGAGGGATCGCTATGAGCTCTATTGGTGGTACAATATAATGAATGATGGAAATGCATATACACCAAGTTGTCTTATTGGTCATTAATTGAAGGTGGAAATGACAAAAATACAAGGAGATGATGTAACTGTTACCCATACCTACAAGGTAATGGAAAAACATAACCATGCACATTTTCCCTAGTATTCTAAAGACATCAGGACGAAATAATCTTTTATGGGGTGCGGTGGATAATCATACCAAGACTTATCAATTTATTTCAATTAGAGATGACTTCTCACTCGGGAAAATTAGAAGGCTATATATTATAGAAGTGGTGAGGTTGCATGGAACCCCACAATCAGTTGTATCATATCAGGATAAAAGACATACCTCCATATTCAAGAGGAGTCTCCAATATGATATAAACACTATGTTAAACATTATCATAGCTTATCTTATTAAAAATAATTGCGAAACATAGGAACCATCCATACACTTAAGGACATGTTGAGATCATACTCATTTGAAATCAAATGATGAAGGGATTAAAATCATCATATAGTAGAAATCACCTATAATAATAGTTTTCACTCAAGAATCCAAATGGATCCAAATTAATCCCTTTTATGAGAAGAGGTAAAGAACACCAATATTATAGGATTAATTTGTGGAATGAAAACTTCTATGTACAAAAAATTGTTGAGTAAATGGGGGAAAGGACTAGAATATTCTGAATCAAATCAAGGCTACTCAAAATCCGAAAAAATAGCATTATGGAAATTCATTTATTATAGCTAGAGGTTGATGTTAGAGATAAGTTATTCATATTCATATCTCTATAGATGAAATCAATGAGTTGTGGGAAGAAGTTAAATATTAGTCCAACATACAAAGGCCCCTTTAAGATCCATGATTGCATCTGAGCGATGTCATATCCACTAGAACTCTATCCTAGCCTATCTCATGTGCATGATGCATTCCACATATAAATTATAATAACTCCATAACAAACAACTCACATGTAATAAATCTAGATGTTGTTCACATGGACAACTATCCTTCCCTTGAGGAGTAACCGGTGAAGATCATAGATTGTTGTGACAAAATTTAAATGAAATACCACAATTCACCTCATCAAAGTGGTATAGAGAAAACCAAATTTTGAAAACATGATATAGTAAATGGATGAGGTGATGAAATAGAGTTACCTTCATCTATTTTAGTGTCTGAAATCAAAAATTTCAATGTAAATTTTTCTAAAGGGGGAGATGTATTGACCGTATCCTCTTTAAACAAAATTCCCATTGTGCTTTACTAAAATGTAGTATTATTTATTTTGGTTATATAAAACCCAAGAACTTAATTATTTTTATAAAATACTATAATATTTAAAATATCATTAAGAATGATATTTTTTTATAATATTGGCGTTAAATAGTGATCATATTATTGGTATAAATATAGGTCTTTAACAAATCCAATTAACGCATTCAAAGGAAGTGATGGAATCAACCTGTTGAATAATATCTTATTAATCCCATTTATTCGGGTTTCAAAGTGAGATAAAATTGTATGGAATTTCCCTTATCTAATCCTATTATGAGATCCAACTACTTAAAAATCAAGGAAATCATTTACAAGAGAAGATCAGTCTCATCAAGATGGGGACACGAACCATGTACTTAGAACTGCCCCATTAAAATCTCATCATCCTGCATCATAGCCTTTTAGTGCTTTAAGTTTTAATAAAGGAAAATTTATCAGGACCCTAAGAATATGAATATATATTGTATAGAATAATGAAAACATTATCATCCAATTATTGTTAATTTAAAAATATTTTTTATACAATTAAATAAAAAATATATATTTAGGATCTATTCAAATCCAATTAAAGAGTTTATTTTTATGATTAATAGAGTTTTAAAATAAATAATATTTTATTATAATATTTAAAAATATTATTTAATATAAATGACCAAATAATTTTTCTGAAGTCATATTTAGTTTTTATAAGAGTTCGAAACTATTATTGTCAAAAAAACATAGCATTTTAGAATAAATGTATATTCAATTTTAATAGTAAAATTCATATTTATATCATATAATTTTCATAAAAATAATAATTTTTTGGGAATAAGGGTATGCAAATTATACTATGGTTATTTTTCGTAATTTTCTATGGCAGTCGCATTTTTTGGTAAAAATTAAATACGGTATAAATATACTCTGTTTATTATGACATCATAATGGCCCAAAAATGATGTAATAAATACTATAAACATTATACCTGACCTAATATATGCTTCCCTTTATAATAATTTTATTTTTAGTTTATTTGATTAATTTTATAAAGCCTTTATTAATACTCTAAAAACTATAATATAATTTTAGGTTTTAAAATCATTTCATTAATGGCATCGGAAACATCCATATCACTAAGGATAATGTTTTAATAAGTTCTATTGTTTTTATAATAAACTAATGAAACCCCCTCCTGTTTATAATAAAATATATATGCAATATCCATACTATGTTTTTCGATTTCGATTACATTGTTTTATAGAGTTTATAAAACATTGTTTGAAAAATTATAAACAGTTCCCACCCTTTTACTAAATAAACCCACCAAAGATCGAATTTACCTCTACTAAAATACCTTATAGAATGTATTTACTCGGAAATTACCTTTCTAGATTCCTCTTAAGGTGCCTCCATTTTCTCGACAAGCTCCCCCAAGCATTTGGAATCACCCTCTCATAGAAAGGGATCCTCCCCTTCTCTTATTTATTCATGAATCTTCAGTATCATATATATTTTACTTCCAATTCATAATTTTGGGATATTTTATTCCATATACCCCTTAATTATAATTTAAGTAATAAAAAATGAGTGTTTTTATTTTTCTTTCATTAAGACCTTCCATGATCATTTATATGACCATGTTATACTGCAAAAATTTCAATATGATTTTCCATGATAAAGAATTATGTAGTGAATAAGAACAGCTATTTACTATAAAGGGTATTCAACTTTATTCTCATATAATTATTTTATTGTGGAATTACATGTATTTAATACACGCTCCATGATTTTTAAAAAATGAGATGATTAATGGTTCGATGTTTTATAATCTATGGGGGATACTTGTGCATAACAATGAAGTAAATGTGATGGGTGCATCTAGAATTATATTGCACTTCAATTCATTGGGTAATATTTTAGTATCCTAATATGTCATGAAATAGAATATGGAGTGAACCCAATCTATCATGTGACATTTTCCTTCATTATTTTTAGGAATTTATTCATGATCAATGTTTGATATTCCATGTTTTAAGTTGATTCCCCATTTCCTATGTTATCATTACGTTATCATGTTATATCATGCCTCATAATTCTTGTTAATGATTCTCACACCATATATGTCTTATTGGTATTCCAAATATCTAAAATTTAACAAATTATTCATGTTATACCATGTTTATTATTTTATTTGGATGTATAGATCACTTCATTCTAATGTACATCCCCCGTCTATTCCATGGATTTTTAAATACGGTGAAAAAATATGATCATGTTTGAGGATGTTTCCAATAATGGAAATATATACCCTATTTTAGGTTGTTATATAATTTACATTATTCACACAGACACTAGAATATTCAATATTCTGGTTGTATTAGGATTAATCTTATATAATTATTTATGAATTAATTTGTAACAAAGAGAAGGGTTTTTATAATGAATATGCGGATCATGCAAGGAAATGGTATCTCATATCTCTGAGAGAGGGAATCATAGCTACCATAATTGGAAGGGAACATATTTTTAAGGGGAATTCAACCAGAATATTTTCAATCCAACTACTCTATTTATAAATTAGGTCTTCCCCAACCATAAATAGCACTCGCACAGAAAATAAAATTAATGGTGGCTCGACATGTCTCATTATTGCTTACTTAGGATGACGCACAGTGAGGGATTCAGTTCCCTCATTTTGTAAGTATTCATATTTAACTAACTATTACTTACAATAAATCCTAAAACATTTAATATCATGGAGATTAATTGGAATAACCTTTTCCAACTTATAATGGTCCGCCAGTACGTGAGACTGAGGTGAATAAAGGTAAAAAAAGATATTAAAGTCATGGGATGCAACGGTAAAAACTTTTGATTTATGCATCTCTAAGGAAAATGTTGAGAATTTGGGTTTTAATTTCCCCATTTGCGATCACTACATCACAAGTACACGATTATTTCCAATATGGATCCAAAAATTCAATTATGTGGTGAGAATTGGATGCTTTGAGGAGTTCTCATTCACTTTGTGACCTATGATGCCTTATCCCTGAGAATAAGGATTCATAAATCTGATATAGGTTAGTGGCATAACCTGATAATTTTTCATATGATGATGATCCTAAGAAGGTAATATCCCATATTCAAAATCTTTAATTCTCTTTCCATTTTCTGTAGAACTGACATTGATATACTTAGTGAGTGACTGTAATGGTGATGTTGGAGGTCCCTGAGAGTGAATTGGATAATAGTAATACCTCAGAAAGAGATTATGAAGATGACCCCACTAATAAAGATGGTCTAGGAGACATTACTTATTTTACTTTTCAAGGATCTCATAAGAACCCATACCCAGGGGATCCCTGGGTGGCTAAGGTGCAATGAAAACAAGTGAGGTGGTTGGAACCTTCCCCATTTCAAAGGGCGAATCCTCTATCATTATTCATTCTTGTCACTACAACATTCCCATAAGCATGAAAATAATGGGATGCCTATAGATCTATCAAGTCTACTATTGTAATATAAGAATCACATGAGGAAGATAAATGTTATTTTATGGTCTCAAGGGTTATCACTACTCCCAAGAATTTCTGTTTCCAATAGAATCCTCTTCATTAGAACATATATATAGAGGACATGGACAAATGGGTTCACTTATTAAATGAAATAATTTAATTGTAAAATTGAGTAAACTAAATGGTGGTATTAATGGTGGGGATATATGAAGTAGATGAATAGGTAATATGGTTTTTTTACCAACCCCTCTTATAATTATTATTATGATCTTCAATCCCTACTTCTTGTACTTATTTGAGGTTGTTCATATTCAGTCACCTATCAATTCCCCAAAGTACAACACATGGGTACTATTTTTGGGAAGAACATTCCTTCAGAAAGGGAATCCACTATATAAGGCTCTCCTAGGCAGTTGAACACATGGAGGTGGTTCTTGCAGACTGTGTAGGAGAATTTCCAACACAATCCTTGCCTGTTATTCCTCCTAGGGGACCATCTCCGTGGAACACTCTAAATTGATGTGATGCATGAATGCTAGATATACATATTGTTTGTGGGTTAATAGAAGAATATTTCATCACATTACATACACAATATGTTTCATATTTCCATGCGATTAATATTTATCTCACACATAACTTGGTGAAGGCCAAGTGAGTTTAAAAACATCAGCCTATGAGGGACTTCGGGCCCATGCATACTAACAAGTAGATGAAATACCATCATTTTTACCTCATCCATATGGAGATCTATGACAATATGAGGACCTCGTAGAGGTTTATATTCCAAGAGGGTTGTCCCCTCTTAATAAAATGACAACTTCTCTATTGATATTGGAATGATAGGGGTGATTCATTTTCTAATCATGTTTATCTTATTCCTCCTAACAGCATTGTTGTCAAAGAGTTAGAGACATGTGATCAAGGGGAGTTGATCCCAACTTTTTTTCCCAGTTTCGTAATTATCATTCCTTCATGTTCGGTATCGATGAGTGGCCTTAAAAAGGCAACGGATTTGGTTGATCAGGCTCATATTCTTCGGCAATCCCTATAATAAATTGTGGATTATCCAGAATTTAGTGATGTATAATTTTTTTATGGATATGGAACAAAAGTGGACAAGGTTTCTAAAGTCCTAATAAGTGAATTTAAATTTTTCATGCTTCCCAATTATTCCTTTCTATTTTGGAGTTCATATATTAACTCTTTCAATATTATGACTCCAAAAATAATTCCTCACATCTCTATGGTTCTGAACACATCTATGACATTGTAACATACTAATTGTGCAAGGGATTGAGTTAATAAAGTATCAATTCATGACTAAGGATTGGATTCAGAACCCCCTATGGTGGAATTAGTTCCTTAATATATTCCACCCTCATAGAGAGATTATGAAGCATACCTAGAGACAATAAAAATGATCTTGTCACCTATAATATTATAAGAAAGGATATATAATAGATTATTTATCAATCTATTTAGAAAACATAACTATAAGACAACTAAAATTATGCCACATTTTTCTATTTATTAGGTATGTGGAGTTTGACTATCACATTATACATTACGTGAAAAAACAATTGATCACAACTAAATGGAGGGCTAGTGTGATCTAGTCTAACCTATGAACTACAGAATCCCTTAATCATCTTGATAAATCGATGAATATTCTCCTCCATGAACCTTATGATCATTGTGAAATGGGTTTTAGGAAACAGGGTCAAGTTATGTAAAATAGAAACATGGTGGAGCTACTTCATCATGAGTTTTAGTGGAATTAGCAGGAGTTGGAGTGGCTTATGAATGAAATGGATCATTCCAGGTAATTTTTTAATGAATGAATAAGGCTAGTGGATGAGGCTGAGAACGGGATATTTGATAATTCTGAAAGGTTGGAGGCATTGTGTGCTGATTCTACTACTGAGACTGCTACGTTTTCCAAGCTCTATCGAACCTTATAGTATTCAAACTATATGATGATTCGCCTTTTTAATTATACTTACTAGGCTATGTAACCAAACATTCATGCTCGTAGTGAGACACTCTAGGCTATGGATGTTCCTCCTTTTATTCCCATTCAAAATATAAATGAAATGTTTTTCTCTTTCCAGTACTTTTCCATTAACTTTTCCAACACTAACAATCAATCACAACTTATAGTATGTTGAAATATAATCTCCAAAGTCACATGAATAGTTTTGTTATTGGATATTAGTCTCAATCATAATCTATGGTTATCAAGTTGAAATAATCTATTCTATAGAATTTCTCATGGATTGGAAAAAGTGTAATTATCATCACATTAGTACCAGAGAAAGATCATATAATTCCATAATTTTTTCCTCATCCAAAGTACCGACCGAGCATAGTTTTGACTATCTATATGGTCATGTGATAAATCAATATAAAAATTATTCCTTTTCATTTACCACCATAATTTTTTTCCAAAGTATATTATGATGTAGAATTAACAAGTGTGACTTGAATTTTTCTTAGGCTTCCCTTTTCAGTTTTTTGGCCTTAAATGTTTTGTAAATTTTTTTTCTTATTTCAAAATTTGTTCATAAACACTAAAAATCATAGGTCTAGTGAACTATGACTTAACAATTACATTGGGACACCATTTTTGGATTTCAAAATAGTGAGTAATTTGTGTTTTTTTTGTAAATTATAGAGTCTTCCACACTAAACTAGTGGAATTAATGTTTTAGGTTGAAGAAAATTGACCATGAATTATGAGTTGATGAACCTTTCATGGCTTCTTGGATGAAAATATCACAATACATTTAAAACATATGAAGGGGGTTTTTTATTAATTTTTTTTTGATTTATATATCCAAATCATGATGGAGTTCATGTACATGCATTGTAATAATAGGTCATTCTTAAAAGATGATTTTTAGTGTGATGTTATAGGGGTTTATGAAGATTGAAAATTTTCCTCCTAGGGATTTATTTTTAATTTTTTGACTGGCCTATTGTGGGAAATATATGGAAAACCCACTATGGTGTATCAATTCATAGTCAAACAAAGGATTCCTGAGAGAAACGATATAGTATTAGAAAAACCCAAATAGTTTGTAAATATCATTATTTATCTAGTCCACGAAGGTTGGTTTATCAAGGGATAATGTCTGAGAAATATGAGATTATTTGTATTGTCAATAGTCTTGAATGGGGAAACCATTCCTATAGGAATATGGGTTATGTAAATGTGTGTTGAAGAATAGTGCAGTTTAATTTCATATTAATTATACATGGAACGAGCAGTTTGACATCATAGGTCAACGATATCGGGTGCTGAAATTTATAGTCATTTAGGTTTGACTAACTGGTTAGTGTTTTCCATTCCGTGTTTATTTGACCGCTAATGTCCTTCCATCTTAATGAATGAAGGGTAATGTTTTTAATATGAAATTTTAGGGGTCTTTTAAATCAGAGGATTGATATTTGATGAAAACTTCACTGTTGCTTATATAAATAGAATAGTTCTCTATGGATGGTGAATTTTTATTTGTTTGACAAAAGTTTTTTATGGGTATTTCATGAAAGACCCACTACATTATATCGTGCATAGTAAAAAGCTATCACAGGAAACAAATCTTCCATTTATAGTGTCTAAATGAAGATTATGGAGATTTTCCATTCCTTATAATAGGTGTTTGGTATGTGTAAGGAATGTTCCTGAATAAAAAAGGAGGGTTTAAAATCAAAATCACCCACAAATAGGTGAGAATATTTCCCCCGTGTCGGTCAGGCCCATATTCCAGAAAAAAGGATTTTAATAATAATATTATTATTTTGTGGTTGATCATGAGATAAAAGGTCAAATAATCACTACATATTTATTCAATGAGGTAATGAAGCCAAGAGTACTTCTAGATAATGGATTCTCTGCACATTGATTGAATTATTGTGTGAAGTGAGGGAATTTTTTTGATGAATTATTGTCTCACGATTTGGGTGAGGGGAGTATTGGACCTTCCAATACATATCTTGAGAATATATAAGGGAGGGTGAAATTTTCATTTTTGGAAAGACAGGGATGAAGGATCAAGGTGTCACTAGATATCTCACATTGGTGAGAATCATGGAATACATAGTTCTTGTGAAAGTTCGTTATGAAGGCTTGACCCACACATAGGGAAGAGGGAACATTTTTTCTGTATGTAGACCTTGATTTAAGGGGTTTAGTGTCCCTACATATCATGTTATAAGAGTAATATACCCAAATGGTGCTTTAGGGTTTACATCATCCAAGAGATTTCAACAGTTTATTTTCATGTCATACGGTCTAGACGTTTGGTTTGCCTTTTGAGTTATTTATACTATGACCATTGTAACATAGACATGGAAAGATATGACTTGTTTTTTTAAGAATTGACTTACTAAAATTCATAATTCTACATGATCAATTCATGTTGTGGGAAATAATGAGTGAAAATGATTTATTCTAGAACAAAAAGGTGATAATTGGGAAGTATATGGTAATTTTGATTTTGTTGTGGTTGGACTAGCATATTGGATCCTGGGATTCCAGTCAATCTCACATGGGTGAGAATCATGTTATATATAGTTCTGCAAACCATTCAGTTTAATTTCATGCGGCAAGGACATCATCCATGTAGTTTAATGTCTTTCAATAAAGATGAGGGTGACTCGATGTTAAAAAGGGAAAAAATCAACTAAAATATAATGGTGGATCTAGGTTTCATGATATATCATGTAATGATAAGACTCAATCCACACTTATTTATTCAAAAGTCATGCATTTAAACATCATCCTATGAGGATGTTGGCTCCCCAAATTGAAAATGGAATATTGTGGTTGGACCCGACACCTATGATCTTGTGGTCACTACGTATCATGGAATTGTAGGAATCAGAAAACACATAGTTCATGAGAAACCCTAAAATTTAATTATATTACATAAGTAAATTGGTTGCCTAATGTGAAACAATATAGATGGCATTAATTGCTATAACTTTTATTTAAGAGTTTATGTAATTTCTCTATGAAAAAAATCTCTTTTCCATGATGTAGTGCCACATGATATAGGATCCTTGGGAATATTATCCTCAATAAATTGTTTAAGAATAAATTTTAACAATGTGTGCTGAAGATGCTGTCGTAAAGTTCAACATCATGTGACACCCTCATATTTTCTTCCCATTTTTAGTCATACAACTATGAACATATGTCATGGAAATGATGAGTAATAAAAAGATCATTATGCCAAAATTATCAAACATGTTTCATACATGAAGCGGGAAAATATTTACCAGGATTATTCAGGTTATCAAATCAAGATAAAGGATAAGGGAAATTCTATTTTAAATTTAAAATAATGAAGAGGCCTCTCTTGGGGTTGAATTTTCCTTTGGTTGATAGTACCTTTTTTGGTCGATATACGCAAATCAAACTGGGAAATCTCACTAACACTCAAAAAAATGAGTCCCCATGATATTTAACATCCATTTATGATGTCCAAAGGAATATTTTAGGGATCCAAAATTTCTTAGGTCAAAATGTATGAATTTTGAAATGAATATATCAGAGTATGTAAGAGGCATTCTGACCACAATAATCCCTGGAGTGTGGATTTCTTTACACTATTCTATATCATGTGTAGGAAATGTGAAGTTATTTTGTAGTCCATGTATGTGAAGTGTTTGAGGATATGGATGTTTCAATGTATCCAATGTAGATAGGAATAAAGCCACACATATTTATAATGCCTGGTGGGGTAAGAGACCAATGCTATAAATTGGGGTGCCCTCTCTGGCGAGGACATTGAGGTATCCCATGACTTTATTGAGGCATCCAATTTTTTCTATATACTGTAAGAAAAAATTTATTATTGCTTTCTGAGGAAATTTTTATTAATTACTCTCATATTTTGTTGCATGATATTTTCATGGTTTTCCCTAGAGTGAGTATGAAATTTATCATTTCATAGCATTGAACATGATGGTTTTAAAATGCCTTTATTTGAAAAATATGTGGTACACTAACATGTGGGAGGGAAAGGGGGCCTTTCACTGAAAAAACCCCTCAAGAAATTTTTTTTCTAGGGCCATTTTCAAGATTCATAGTAGAAAGGACTTCGAGATGATTTGTTGAAGGGGTTTCACCAAAGATAAGTGAATGAAGATCAAAAAATGAAGTGAATCAATGCATACATAGTTCATGGACGTGGAACTCTATACAAAGGTCTAACCCATTTTAAAAGTGGTTAATTCTTCCCATTGATTATTACCATTGGGACCCGGACTGGAGACCCATTTATCACATAATATATCATGATGATTGGAATTGAATGAAATATATGTTTCACCTCTATGTGGGAAGGTGATATTTTTTGTTTTGTTCTAACATGGATAGGAAAAATGATTCATGAATTATAACATATAATGTGTGGACTAGATTCAATACACACATATTTTTAAAAGATTGTGAACTAGGAGAAAAACACCCATGGTTCTGATCAATTAATGTATTGATGGGAATGTTTTAAAATTTTACATCATGCAACAAGGTTGTGGACCCAGAAGTATACCATCTTACTGGTTTGGAATATGGTTTCCTTTAGATTTAAATCACATGAAAATGACTTTCAATATTGGAAAAGTATATTTTTTTGGACCATCAAGAAACAAAACCGAATGTTAAGATAGGCCTACATGCCAATGGCTAGTGAGAACCATCATAGGAATGAGAGAAAATTTTCAGATGGGCCTAATGTAATTGGCCAAGGAATCACTACATATCACGTAATGGTAAGAATCATTCCACACATAGTTCTTGAATGTAGGTGTGGTGGGACACCAGCTTCAAGGGTACAAACCATCTTGGGAGAGGTCCAAAATAATGTGTAGTTTTATGTTATTCAAGGGAAATCAAATGTGTACTTTAATTTCATGTGGAGAGGACACACCTTGTAGTTTTACGACCTTCCATGAGGACTCAACCATGTAGTTTTACATCACATGGTGAGAATGATGATTCTATGTAATTTATCATCATAGAATAAGAAAATTCATGTTCTGTAGATTATGATCTTCAGACATGGATAATATTTCGTTCTCTTAAAGGTTATAGTGATAACGATAAGCTACATGGTCCAAATTCATAAAGATGAGATAATTTACCATTATGTTCAACAACTTATGATCATGAAGTTGATCATTTGATTGCACAAAATATTTTTTTTGGAACCATGTGTTTGTAGGGGTTGTTGTAAGATTCCAATCCATCGAGACCAAAGAATAAACTTTAATGGTGTTGACTTTATGTACGGAATAAGGAACCTCCCAAATTGGTTCCACCTTTGATGGTTTCTTATTGGTATCATCATTATACTAATGACCAATACCAACCATCCCAAAAGGAATGATCAGAATAACCATTTTGTATACAGTATCATGCAATCCATTTTTGTTGGATTTTTAAATGTTGCAAGGAATTAAATCTCTTATCATCATATCACTCAAATTCATTAAGTCTATTTTGGGATTTTTCATATATAGAAAACTAGTTTCATATTGTAACACTAAGAAAGGGAAACTAATAGTCAATTGGAATGATAGCCTTTCTCCTATAAAAAGGTGATTATAGGGTTTCTCATGTGGAAGTTTGGGTTATAGTTGGATAAGACTAAAAGGAATGTATGGGTTTTTTTGGCCAAGTTTATTATCTTTATCTATCATATTTTAGAGTATATTTGATAGGGTAGTGATGAAGGCCTTTTTCTATCCATTAGATTCTACATGATAGTAGGATGAATGATTGGATTTGATATTTTACTATTCACATAGCTTCTCTAACACTCTCTAATAGAAATTGGTTACATTGTTCATCAGTATTGTATGGGGGAAACCAAATATGGTAATTTAATTAACATTAAAAAATCTAATAATATTCTGTTACTTGAATTCTTTGATGGGTAAAACATTGACCCCCTTAGAGAAAATGTTGGTTGGAGTAATAATGACTTGAAATGATTGGTTATGGCAGAAGGATATGGTCCCATGATGTATATTCCCCATTTATAAAATGTTAAATAGTATTATAATGTATGAAGAAACTATGGGTGTCGATTAATTAAATAAGATTGCCTAGGGAAGTAATGTTACTTTTTGGTATATTTTATGAAATCCTATTTCAAAGTGGGATAGTGGTACCCAAGCCTCTATATTTTATTAGAAAGCCTCATCCCTGACTCAAGAGAATCATGGGCTCTGGTTTTCACTTCATTAATTATGGGTTACATAGTTTGGTCTTATACCGATGGAGGAGTCCCATGTGCCCGGTAATATTCAGTTGTCATGATTAGCACCAATATTTAAGCCCATGTGATTCTTGCTCAGTTTGATAAACAATATGAAGTACTAGATATGGGAAACTAGACAATCTACTTTTTACCACAGAGGATGAGACCTTGGCCCAAATGAAGAGGTAATGAGAAAGATGTATGGTGGTCATTTATTATATTTCTTTAAATCCTGGTCCCTAAGGGATAGATAATGGGATTAAAGGTTCCCATTTTCTATTTTTTTGTGTAAACATGATAGTTATATTGACTCCACACTATGATCCTCCAAGCATAGAGGTGATTATAATAATGAGTGAAACCTATAGCAATAAATAATATGTGTTCACACAATGAGGGATGAAATTTTATCGATTACCAAGAATTGACGAGGATACAATAATAACACTAAAATAAAATTCAAGCATGATCCACCTCTAATCACAAAAATAGGGAGGTCCATGTGAGTATCTCTAAGGTCATGACCCTCTCTACCATGAGAATGTACACTTGAGAGAATTATGTGGATCCACCTTGTTAAGAAGTTAATAAATATGACCCTAGATATTGTGGGTATGTATTCTTAAGAGGATATGCTTATGTGACCAGTGATCTCATCATAGACATATGGTGGTTTTTGGAGAGTATTTTTCTTGATACATTGTGAGTCGGACCACATATGGAATAGAAATTCACATAATATTTATTGATGAAGAAGTACATTGGGGAAGCTCATGAACAGTCCATGGTTGGACTGAACACTACTGTAGGGGGATAAAATAGTGTGAAGGTGAAAAACCTCATAATTCTCCACTCCACACAAAATATGATTATACTGGATAGAGTTCCCAATGTATAGTGTTCTTCTTCGTGATCATGAGTTCCTTCTATATAAATATTTTCTTCATGGGTTTGAGTTTCCCCAACATAGAATCTTCATACGCGAGATAGATTTTATCCCACATAGAGTTTTCCTATGTTGGTTTAGAATCCCTCAGTATATATTTTTACTATGTAGGGTGTGGGACCAAAGAGTGGACGTCCACTTATTCTTCCTAGAATAGTATCCTCAAAGGGTTTTGACTCTTCGTATGGTCGGAGGCATTCCTTTTATCCATTAATGGTATGCAGTATGTTTAACATCATCTGAATTGATGGATCTCTCCCTTTCTTACCCTTTTAATTTTTCTAGGTTTCTTCTTATTATTTAATTCTATATTTTTATTTTAATTTATCTCCCCTCTAGGGGGTTTTATTGATTAATAGATAATTGACTATCAGGATGATCGATTGTCTATGGGGGGTCGTAGGGACTTCCTTTGTGGGAGCCTAAAAAAGAAATCCTTGCCCAAAATGTTTTGTTTCAGGGGGGGGGGGGTTATAGGGTATGTTTAACACCATCCTCCCCATAAAATATATATTCTCAACTGTGTGGGGTGGTAATCTCTATCATGTCCCCCAAAGAATCTTGTATGAGGGATACCATGTTGAGTAGTAGTCTATGTAGCATGTTTTATTTTGAAGAACTGATCCCGTCTTCAATTCTTGGATTAATTTAACACTTTTTTTATACCTTTTTTTCAGGTTTGATATTTTATTACCCTTACCAAAATTCATGATATTATTTTGACCTTCAATTATGAGTTTCCAAGACCCAAAAACCCCAAACATGCAATAACATTCATCCCAAGTAAACATCATGTCAAAACACAATCATTTATTACAACACCCAAAATGTTATTGATCATGTTAAATTTGTTAAATTAAAAGTTAAAAAGAGTATTTAAGACATTAGGATTATGATTATACTTACATATTTTACCCATGATGATATCCATAACTCTTAAATTATACACAAATTGTGATGTCTTATCCTCAAAATTTTTCTAAATCAGTTCTCTAGTGCCAACTATAATTCCTAGATGTTGTACACATATATATGGTGATAAATATATTATCATAAAATTATAGCATTGATACCAATAAATATAAAAAAAAATTAACCATAAATAATTATAAAAAATACCAAAAATATAGAGTCCCTTATATACCCAACACATATTAGGTTTTGAGTTTTAATGAATTAGGAAAAAATATTTTGTGTTACTAATCCCATGTATTTAAGTGAATATGTTTTCTATTATACTCATATATACTTATAATACATATTCAATGCCTCCCATGAAATTTAAAACACATGAAGTGATTCTATAGATAACACACATTGCATCAATCCAAATAACCTTGTACAACTAAATCATAAGAAATGTGAGGGAAAATAGTGAGTATGGGTAAACATAGGAATTATGAATTTTATTTCATTACTAATCATAGGATGAGAATAATGGTATGAGAAAATAATTAAATAGAAATATCATAACATGAAATTTTTCTTAACCATCTAATACTAGATCATAAAACATGATTCATGGAGTAAATATTTATCATTAAACGATTCTTATATGAGTAAAAAACCACGAGACATGTGAAATAATTATGTTCTCAAAGGAATCTTTTGATCTTAAAGAAATCATAGAGAAATCATGTTATTATATTAGGATATTTTCTTTATATACATTTTATTATAACAATTACATAATATAAACTTGATGGTAAATTCAAACATTCACTTTGGAGTAACATAAAATAGTTAACTCTACCACATTACCCAATGCATTATAGAGATATATCAATCTCACCCATTGTCGTTATATTTATTTGGCTCACCCATAATCATAAAAAATATCCAAGAGTCATAACATGATTAAATTAAATAGATCTTTCATTTCATTATAGCACTCATAAAAACACTCATCATTAATTCATATATTTATTAACCCACGGAATGGAAATGGTTCTATGTCAATTTCCTTCACATGTCATCATAATTAATAAATTTAAATAAATAGTATGGAATTAGAAGAACATATCCATTTTGAACCATAATAAATATTTAATCTCTTTTTATGTAGATTGAATAAATATTTATAAATTTATCTAAAAATTTATTTGAAAACACAATAGAAATATCAATTTTTATGACATTTAAATTTTACCAAAACAATGTAATCTATATTTTCATTTAAAAAATTAGAAACTAGTAAAATATCCTTATTAATAAAATATTATTTTATAAAGGTAAAATATATTCATTCTGTATATGGTAAAAAATATTCCATTCACAATTTTTTAATGTGAGTAAAAAGTGATTATCTTTGAAAACATTGTAAAGATTATGTTAAAATTTATCATAATGAAATTTAAAAAGTTATTGAATAAAAATCCAGTTAATAAAGGAACATAATATGACTATATAACACCCATAATTTCCATTATTTTAATGTTTAATACATATTCAAGTGTATTTTTTAACCACATAAAATAAATCATGGTGAAAAAAACGAAACATTTATTACGGAATTGAATATTTAGACTAAGAACCATTAGAGAGTATGTATCATTTGAGAAATTAAACATTAAACATAAATTTTATGGGAGAAAAATATAAATATACATAAAATTAGTGTCAATAAAATTGAAACAATCAGACATCATAACACAAATAATATTTTAATTTCAAATTCAATGAATAAGTGGCATAATACAATG
The DNA here is from genome assembly GCA_963277665.1 of Viscum album. NCBI lineage: Eukaryota > Viridiplantae > Streptophyta > Magnoliopsida > Santalales > Viscaceae > Viscum > Viscum album. The sequence continues at coordinate 692,400,522 of OY728132.1, read as the reverse complement.
AAAATAATTTTAGTTAAAACCCCAATAACTCGAGCATTGAATGTCCTTATACATTGATTATATTGATGACTAACAACATTATATTAATAATATTATTTATCAATATGATATTTCATGTTCATTCCCTTATTATTGTCATTATTCATCATGTATTTTTCATTTACTAAATTTTGTAGTTCACATTGATCATTTGGTGTTTGTTCGGTTCATAATCTCCAAATAGGTTTGTTATATTAAAAAAACTAAAATGAATAATTTCATTGGTTTAATAAAATACGTAATATTCAATTTATCTAGTTTATATCATTTCATAAATACTAAATTTAAATTGGTATTTGAATTTAGAACATCCCAAAAACTATCATTAATATGCCTATTTTTTGCTAAAATAACCATGTTTGTATACATTTAATTTCATTGTTAAAATGGATAATTCACCATTAAAGAATATTAATATTACTTTTAATTTTAATATTCATTTTCATTTCGATCATAAAATCATTTTTTGATAATACCATTATGTGTCTAAAATCCATGAAAACACTATCGTTCATGTAGGTTGTCTAAAACCATCACTATGAACATCATATTTCAAAAAATAAAATAAAAAAATTAATCATAGTAAATATGTAAAAATTAAAAAATAAATTTTATAATAAAAAATCACTATTTTATGTTATATTTTGATTTCTTACATTATTGATTGAAAATTTAAGAGATTAATTAGAAATGAAATCACTGCCTTTAAAACCCCCTATATTTTTTAAAATAATTGAACGTGGAGAACAGTTCATTGAGAGGTACCATGTGATGCATCATAAATTCATAAAATATATTCCATTAACATAGGAATGAAATAATGGAATCAATATATTTTATGGTTTAAAATTATTTCCAAAAAAAGTCATAATTATCAATTCTGAAAGAGGATAGGAAAACATTACCTTGATTTTAAAGACACCACCATTTGATTGAACCTAAGGACTTTATAGATAATATAAATGATCCCATAATTTTATTAGTGACATGTTATTTAATGTAATGAGATTTATATTTTGGTAGAGTATTGATAAGAAAAATACCCCATATGATCCTTTTTATGAATATATTGAGACCCTTTTCATATGAAAATAATAAATATTATTTTCATAATATTACAATATTTAAGGGTCATGAATGTAATTTTAAAATTTTAATGTTACATGAAACATTGATTATTGAATAGAAAAATTCTCATCCACTGGAGTAGAGATATATTTTTTAGTACTTGCAATTGATTTGAATATAATTTTTAATTGTATATGTTACTAAATTACTGTTGGATTGGGAAGAGGCTCTTCATGTACATCACAAAATGTTCATCTAAAGATCACCAATCTTTGATTCACGGTATGAAACCTGATCCTTGATAATCTACTTGTGATAATGGTGGATATTGAATTTAGGGTTGGATATATTACAGAATTTCCATCCATTAAGAAGTATTTTTCTAATATAATGAATAATTCTAGATAGATGGTTTCCTGGAATTCCTACTTGAATTTATGTTCGGATAACTAAAAAGGCACACCCTATGTTTCTATGACTCCTCCTGATCAAACCCATGAGAGTACCAATCATTCAATTAGAGATATGATATATTCTCAAAATGATCATCTCCTGGATATCATTATGCATGCTCCTGATAACTATCCATTTTCAGACATGGATTTTTTTTTAATTTCGGAGCCTACGCACAATGTAATTCTTATCTATAAAATTTTATACAATAATTATTTTTTTCACTCTGAAAATGATTTTGGTTTGATAAAATATGTTGACTATCCTTGGATAAAACATTCACAATTCACTCTTATTTGGATCCTTTCCTACAACAATGTTCCCACATATAGGTGACTTTATTCGTTTGGAATTTATCTTTTCTCCAAATGCAGATTATGCAACCAACAGAGAGAAGACTCTAATCATTTATTTCTTTTGTGTGTCTCTCATTATACTATTTGGAACAATATTTTCGAAATATTTTACTACAGATGATTAAATATTGAATCTTTAAACTCTTAACTCAAGAGATGTGTGGGATTGAAAATATCTCCCCAAATTGAGAATCATTTTCTTGGTGTTGTTGTTGAGAAACATAATGTGATATTTTATGATGAAAATTATATTATTCATATTAATTACTCATTATTCCATAATGTAGGTTATATGTGGATCCTTTTTTTCATACATGAAACCACATTGATGAAAAAATAGAAATTGAAACAACACTATTGGTGACTTTGGAACTATGCGTCCTCTTCAGATTGATGGAATTTTATTCAGCCTTGTCTCACTTTTGAAGTGTTCTTGATTTATCATTTTACTATATGGATTAATGTTAATGTGGATGGTGCCTCCAATGGGAACCTGGGTCCTGGGGCTGTGGTGCTATCTTCAAGAATCAAGTGGGTTGGATCCTTTGTTTCTCTATTGGTATTTGTAGCACTGCCTCTTCTCTAGAGGCAGAAATGTTGAGCATGATACATGCTATTGATATCACCATGATTTATGGTTGGATAAATATATAGATTGAAAGTGACTTGACTACATTTGTGCAAGAAACTTGGAATGGTGTAACACATATTGGGTTATTGATTACTAACTATTGGATGGATTGCATCCACATACTTCTTGACATCAACTACAACATCACACTTTTTTAACATGATGAAAATATGTCTACAGATGGACTTGAAAACAAGGGAGTAAACCTAGACATTACCTGGTTTGATGATCTCCCTACTGATCTTAACCCTCTAAATAACAAGGATTGTAATTTGATTTCATAATTTAGAATCTTGTAACAAATTGATTTTAAAATAATTTTTCCCTTTTTCGTTTTGAAAAATATTTTACCCTTTAAAAAATAATTTTTTTAAAAATTAAATATAATTTAAATTTACTATTATGTCTATTCAAATTTTTGACATGAATGGAATCGTGATAAAAATGGAATTCAAATATAAAAACATAAAACATAAATATTTTATTTATTTTACTATTAAATTTTGTTAATAAAATAAATCATAAAAAGTATATTACATTAAATGTTTTTAAAATCATGTTTTTAATTTCCAATAGCTTTCGCAAGCGTCGCATCAACACTGCATAGGCATGCTAGGTAATTATACCATTACTAAAAATTAAAAATAGATTACCACCATAAAAAAATTATTAATATTAAAAATAAATATTTAAAACCATCCATATCCACTTGTGATCCCAATAACTACATATTAGTGATATTAAAATAATGAGAGTGACATTTTCTAATAATTATTTTATTAAAATAATGTAATTGTAATTTCTGAAGGAATGTGGAACTAAAATACCATATATTAAAATATAATATGATTACAGTGGAATAACATGATTTAAATGATGTATAGGTAAGTGTTTTTCAAATTTTTAGATCTTATCCAATACTTTTAACCTCATTTAATTTGTTTTCCCATTTATTATTGGGATTCAGAGTTACCATAATTACTATTCATTAAAACTAGAACTTAAATAGACCATATTACCTAATATGAATATGAATCTTGAAAATATGAGATCCATTTTAAAAGACTCAATTTCTATAATAGTTAAAGGTTACTTTTCATAAATGTTCACAAAACAGAAAAAAAAAATATTTGAGAAAAAAATCATTTTTTAAGCATACAAAAGAATCTATACAAAAATCATGTATAATATTGATTCACGTTGAATTAAAAATATTATTTTTCATAAAAGGTTAATTATTTTACTTTTAAACTAAACCAAAACATCAATGATAGTTGGGAACACTAGATTAAACACAAAAAGTAAAAAAACAAATTTAGTAGAATAAAAATAGTAATTGGATTTCCAAAAATACAATCCGAGATTCTGATGATTAATATTAAATATTTTAAAATAATGTTGTAACATCATCAAAATATATTTTTTCAATAAAAAGGTTTCAAAAAAATTTAATTCAGTATTGGGTCATGATAATATGAGGGAAAATATAATTGTTGTCAAATCGGTATATTTCACTATTCACCCAAAAAAATCTTTTAATAAAAGATTCAAAAAAACATTATCGTAATTAAATTTTGACAAGATTATTTCATAAATATATTCAATTTAATTATTTTAAATTATTAAATTTTGAAATATATCAGTTAAAAAAATAAAAAATAAAAAATAGATACCCTATTATAGATTAATTTCCATTTAAAATGTAACTATTCTAAACCTCATATGATTTAATTTTTAACATTAAAAATTCAATACATATTTCTTAAAAATTAATCATGAAAATTATTCGGAATAATTTTCAACATATATTTCAAAATTATGTTACTCCAATTTATACACATAGAAAACAATGGATATGTTGTAAGGGTAATATTTAAATAATATTTTTGTTATTATTTTAAGTTTAGTATAACATATAATACAAGCAATATAACATAGTAATAATTTAATGTTATATAAAATAAATTATTTGGGTTTTACAATCAAATATTCCTAAACACATTTCCATGTATACCATACCGTTGCACCATCATTATCATTCGTTGCCCAATATCAATGAGCCTAACCCTCACAATATCCCCCAATTATTCCAATTTTCAATTAAAATCACAACAAGGGAACTAAAATATTTGGAAATGAATATTAATTACAATAATAATTAATTTCAAAAAATTATCATCAAGTCTCAAATATGAAAAAATAATAGAATTACTTATAATTGGCTTAAATAATCCCAAACCTTTTTTAGTATAAATTTAATTTCTTAATTAATTTATCCATATTGAATAAGTTCAATAATCCATCAACAATTCTAATTTGATAATACATTTCATAAAATGTAATATATAAAATAAAAATGAGAAATAATCAAACATGAATCATAATGAAATTTAATTCAAATATGGTGTGAAATTATTTAATCATTTGATATAATAAGTCAACATATGATATGAAACAATATTTAGAAGAAACATTTGATCAGTGCTCTATATGGTATATTAATGTTAAATAATTTAAAATTTACACATTATTAAAATAATTACACCATCAGACATTCACCATATTAATTTAGTCAATAATTTAAAATATATTTTATATAATTCATCACTTTATTTCCCAATGTTTCCCTTTTATTCTTGATACTTGATCAAAACATGGGTTAAGGAATAATGTAGAAATGATAAATAATACTATAAATTTTTAAACTCATCGTGCTCAAAATAGAATAATATCTATCAAAAGTTCATATATCATAACATTCTTATAGAATAGTTTGTCATATCATGGAATAATATTATAAATTGTTTCCATCAAAATACATTCATGTATGTCACACTGATTCTCAACATTATGTCATGTATCATTAATTAAATTTATGTTTGTATTACTCACTCATCATAACATATAATTAATTAATATATATTCAGCATCAAGAATTATAAAATTAAACATTTTTAAATTTACTCACCCTTAAAATATGAATTTATATATGGAAGAATTGAAAATTTACAATTTATCATAATATTGAACAATTTGTCGTTTTTTGAAATGAAAAAATCTAAAATAGACCATTTTAAAAATAGTATTTCATATTTTTTTTAACATTTTAAATGTTATTCCCTTTTATTGATAATTTTAATCATGAATCTTTTGGAAAATATTATCATGTAAATATGATCTTTTATACATTATTCATCATCAATGAAAACATATGAACATGATGCTCTAATTAATTAAATACAAATGTTCTTAATTATTCACATAAGCTTACGATTTGAAAATTATCATTCATAAGACACTGAATTATAAAATGAAACATTCCATTTTTGAAAATTAAATATATCATAACATGTTACTATGATTTTATAAGGAATCATGTTTATCAAACATGAATAAATTTATTAAAAATTATTATGTCCTTGTCCTAAAGACTTTATATTCTCATTATGTGTTAGAAAAAATTAAAAAATTAATCATAATTGTAAAACATTTTTTAAATTAAACTACAAATTGGACAATGTGTACACCCTTACTAATATTTTTACACTTAAATCATTAAATATTTATAAAAAACATGTTAAATGGGCTATCATGGTCCATGTATTAAATCGCAGGGGGAAAATATACACATATCTTATCCAGTCTCCTTTACATTAACTATTTAATACCATTCATAAGGGGAAATATATAAATATGTTCAATCTATTCACCCTCATATTTACCTGGTTATAATAAATGCAATGGGTTCTCTACCAAATCCATGAATTCCTCACCTATTATTAACTCTAAACTCCAACCTATCCCTATACCAAAATCTCCATTACCGCATTTTCAGGACCCTACCCTATAAAACCACACATGATTTGGAAGTGTATGTGAGATATTCCCTTAAATACCACCTATTATTTTCCATGGATTAGTGAAAATCAACATGGATTGTTTTCTCTCAATTGGGAGGAATTATACACATTAATTCAAAGGAAAATTAAACAAACCACTAATCAAAACCATATATATTTTGTAAACAAAAAAATATCATATGATGAAACTTTATACATGTCAACGAGTGCAGTAAAACAATTATAATGTATGAATAATTTCTAACACTCAACCTCAGCAATATGAATAGATGTTTCCAAAAATATCCCTTTAATTAATGTAGAAATTTTTTTAAAAAAATTATAGAGGTTTGACCACTTAAAGAGCTCAATTGAATAAAATTTCTAATATATTTTACATCCATGTGAATTAAATCCACCGGTATAGGAATGGATTACATCAATTGATTATGAACATGAGATAGATAAGGGTATGTACTAAGAATGAATGAATATTAAAATGTAAATATGAAGTTAAATAATTACATACCCATCACCATTAACTGTTTCACATAAAAGTTTAATATTTTATTAATAAAAAATTATCCTTAATAATTGAGGCCAATATTAGGTTTTTTAAATTCTATATAAATCAAGGAAGATATCAAAAAATAATCCACCCATATTCCAACCATCATAAATGATCAATAATATCCTCAATATTATTAAATTTCCATCACAACATAATCACACCCACATGAACCTCATAATTGCCGCCACATCACTACTGTACAAAGAAACATCATAACTACCACCATTTAAACACTACATTATCTCATCACCACCTCCTTTAACCAGGATACGTTGTTACCCAAGAACATGAGAAAACCATAATCCATATTGGCCAAGGGATATGTCTATATTATATAACAATAATACATTATAACCCATAAATTTATGTATTTATTAACCTTATAAATCACATCCCACACACAGACATGTTTATTTATATATTTATGTGTGTTTGTGGGTGTTTGTGCATACAAAACATCTTAATCCATTATAACTAATTTATATATATATATATGCATGTCATAACATTAATAGATTACAAATATAAATGAAAATACATGTGATAACATTGATAAATTATAACCCTTATGTATATTATAGCAAACTAATCTTTTTACAGATATTATTACATATTTTTTTCCATTAATATATATTAAATACAAACTGAGTTTCAACGAGGCTTAGTGTGTAACATCCGAGGTAAATAAAGAATATTTCTTTTTAATATTTATTAATATTTGTGAAAAAATATTAATATTTCATTAATGGGGATTCTATTTTCGATGGTGTACCCAATACGCAACAACGAGTTTCGTTGAAATCTTACGATGCACACTAATAATATAATAATATTATTTCCAATGGTAGTTAACATGTAGTCGATGTATTCGAATGAATGAATAGAAATAACTAAAATATTAGTATATATGTTTGTTAAATGTTGTTACATTTATCGAAGAAAATATAAAGTCTTAAAATAAAAAATAATTCAATTTCTAGCATAAATACTCTAATATTCACTAAAAGGTTGATTTATCGCCTTTTGATGGGGAACCCTTGTTAAAAATAGTATTGGTCACTCTTATATATTCTATTGGACCAAATAAAATCTTTATTTAGAATCGGTACATAAAAATTTACTTTGTGTATGTTTTTGTTATTTTTTCTATAAAGTTCTTTTTTAATGAATAAGTGAAAAATGTTGTATTTTAATTCAAAACCTCTTTTAAATCTAATTTATTTATATGATTAGATAATTTTTTTAATTGGTTTTAAAGTTCAATTAGAATATATTTTTACTATTTAATCCAATGGTGGTCATTGGAAATAATTTCACTTTGAAATTGGACTTAAACTAGTGTCAATCTTTTAATAGATATTTTCTCTTAAAACTCGCTATTTGTTTTGACAGCGTGAATTAATTATTAAATTAATTAATTCAACATATTTTTTTTTAATTTCGTAAAATAGGCATTATTTTTGAATTTTTAATTTCAGAAATATCTTAGGGTGAATTTTTGGTATTTTTCTGAAAAACTTCAATTTTTGATTAATAGTGAAACCACTAAGTGGTAGTTAAAAAGATGATTTTTCATTTAAATGAATCTTTACCACTTCTGTGATTATAATTTCAAAAATCCGACATGCATGGTTTTCATTAGAATGTAAAATGTGGTTCAATTGGATTAAAATAATTTTTTTGGTGAATAGTATCTTTTAAGTTTTATTAATCGCGATTAAAGGTAGTTAGTGTAATATAAGGAAAATATAATGATATAATAATATGAAATTACCTTTAAACTTTTCCTAAACCTATTTTATAATTCATTTCCGACCAATAAAATTCATGGGTAAACATGGGGACCACATGGGGCCACTTTGGTTAGAAAATGACATTAATAACTTTTTATTCAAAGTTAAAATAAAAATGTCACAAACATGTATTGTTTTACTAAAATAATTTTTACATGGGGTTATATGAGTCATATTTTTTACTATAAATATTTATTAGAAAGATAAAAAAATTTCCTACATCATAGTAGTTTTTTTATAATTTATAAACATTAAATAAATAAATTTATTTATGACACCATGATGATGCAGTGATTACCTCATTAATGAACGATTTAAATAAAATGATAAGATAAGGTAAAATCTAAGACATACAATTGTCCAAACCATATTTTATGGGTGGATTTAGAACCCTTATCACCTTATCCTTGAAATATATAATTTTAGGACCTTCAATATCCGAAAATCATTTTATAATAAAGTAGATGTTCATGACTTTCCAAGAGTCCCCCTCCTCCCTCTTATAAAAGGCCCCCACCTCTACCACCTTACCCACACCTCTCAATCCATTTTCTTGGAAAAACGATGCACATTTAATCTCTCCACATACCTATATTCATCATAGAAGAATTTACTTAGGCAAAAAGCTCTTCAAGAAACCCTTTTGGTTCAAACCAAGAGGAGTTACCCGATTTAAATGTAATGTCTTCTCTTATGTTCTTTTATATTATTTTTCTCCTCCAACCCTCTAAACTCTTTTTATTAATTTATTTTGTTAGAACAACAGTATCTTCAGTATACTAGGATGTTGTTATGAGAATAATTCTACCTACACTTACACACACCTTCATCTAACGGTTAAAGAACATACTGTTTCTATGGATGGCGGATTATTGGCTCATGAAACGATGATTGTTAAAAATTCTTTTAACACCTTTCATGGTGTCCATTAAGATGTCACTATATCTATATATGATATATATTATATTTATTTTGTCCTTATTCTTCTGTATTTTTCATTTTCATCATGCCTTTATGATTTCCATTATGGATAAACGCGATAATTTCATTTTTTGGAAGTGCGGACTACCGCCCCCTCAAAGTGATTTGAATCGTGAACAACATATGGGGGAAATGTAAAGGATGGAGTTAAAAATATTATACATGATATTATACTGGAATTATAATTTACCTTTATATCATGACGATTCCATTCCATTGAATATGAAATAGAAATGAAAGTAGTGTTCATGCGTTCATACGACTTACCGTCTCCATGAACAGTGCATTTCATTTCTTACCTCTAAATGTTATGTAATATTATAAATTAATTTATATACTAGATATATATGATATATATGATATATACATCATGAACATATTTTTGGATATAATGTATATTTTACCACATGAACAACTTTTAATTATAAGAATTTTATTTTTGACTCAAGTACCAATGATCGACAAAACGACCGTTATTAACTTAAATAATTACATGATGTTCATAAAATTGTAATAAATGATATAAAAGGAAAAATGAACATAAATAAGGTTATTAAGAAAGTATAAATTAACTCTAGTTTATTTTCATGAGATTAAAGAATGATCGAGTCAAGTCGGACACGAGGTAAGGGATCCGACCTCTCTATTTCTTTTCAAGTAATCTCTTTTACCTCATTTCTTTTATGCTCAATGTTCTTATGTTGGAGGATGTTATTTTATATTACCCATACTGTAATTTTCATTTTAATATGATCAGATAACCCCTCTTTCTCTCATCAATTCATTTTGATAATTTTTAAGTGGCGCTGTTAGGCTGCCCAGTTTTCGTAAGGGATTTTTCATCTCACTTTTTTTCCCGTGAGATATATGCTACATTTGCCACTATTTACATTAAGTTGAATATGTAATTCCAATTATTCTACTATTTATGTAATATAATTTAATTTATTGGTATTTACATATTCATTGTATGACCCTTCTTCCATGGGGTGTATGTTTCGAAAGTTACCCAAATCGGTAAGGCAACCATTCACCCTCCTCATTTATAAAAACTTCTTCATGTTTGGTCTTTTAATATTATTATGATGGGATATGTTCTGATATATCCTTATTTTTGTAAATGTTATGTCCAAGTGATGAGATACCCCTTTTTATCTAACGTCATCTCATTTTATGACTTCTAAAGTGACGCCGTTAGGCTGTACAATTTCTGAAAGGGAACTTCTTAACCCACCTTAAATTCATTGGGTTAAACCTCTACTTCTTGATTTTATTTTTCCAATATTATGTGTGGAATATCTCTGTTGTAATTTCCAAAAACCATTCTGTAAATATACTATTTCTACACAAATCATCTCATTTATAAATTCTTAAGTCATTTACATGAACTTGTATGGGAAATCATAACTCAATCTCGTTTCATTGAGTTAGATATCTATGTCATTGGTTTTATTTTTCCAAGAGTATGTGTGAATGACCTCTGATTATTTTACACTTGATATCCACTTATATTGGGTGTGTTTATACTTTTCACACATAATTATTTCATTGATTTATCCTTTCACTAATGACATGATCTTGGAATGGGATTACATCTCAATTTCTCTTCCTTGAGACACATCTTGATGATATGCACTTTTATTCTTTTTAAAGTGTATATACAGCCCCTTTGACATTCCATATCCATATTATATCTATACTCAAGTCATGTAATTTTTTTTAAAATGGTCTACTTTCACGTGGCTTATAATTTAAATGTTCAAAATTGAAAAGGACTCTTTTATTACAACATTATTTTAAATGGTTTTAAATATTTATTATTTTAAACATTTCTCATCCATGTCCATGTTCTAAAAATTGTTTTGAGGATTTATTTATATGGACATGAATGTTTGAAAACCTTTTCAATAGTTTTGAAGTGGTATGTGACACTTTGATTCTAAAATCTCTTTTAAATGTCTTCTTTTAAAATTTTCAAAGTATAAAGGGATATTAATATCATAGAGTTTTAATGATTTGAGTAGATGTTTTTATTTATGTTAATATTATGATGTGATATATTTTGATTGAAATTTGGAAATTTTAGGTTTCTTTTATTGATGTTTTAAGTTTAATGATTATGTTATGGTTCTTGGGAAATGTTTATGAAATCGGGTGGTTCCGTGATAAAATAAGGGCGGGTGAGTCCGAGATAGCCCTCTAATGCATTGGGTAACGCGAAGGGGTTAAATGCAAAGGTTTATCCAAAGAGATTTATGGAATATACTGTGATGGGTATTCCAAACGTAACCATGAGGGTTACTCCCTACGTAAGAATGTTATGAATGCATCAAGTTACCTTTATGCCTTATGATTTCTATGAGTTATTCATAAATCTTATGATTTCATGAGGTATGATAAGGTGATTATGTTTTATGAGTAAAGTATGATTTCATTGATTCTTATATATATATGGACTAGTGTTTTCTTTCCATATTTTTATATCCCTTACTGATCCTTTTATGCTCATCCCATGCTTTTGAAATGTTTTCCACGGGACTTGAAGGTGAATAGGGTCGAGGATGGGATCAGGGAAAGGCATGATATCAAAAACATGGAACTCGACATGTTTCTTTTTAGGAGTTTTTATTTTATTGTAATTGAGTAGAAGTGTATACTTTGTAATCTTGTGAGATGTAATAGTTATGTAATCATTCTCTAAAACACTAAACCTGAAAAGATACTCAATGCGAATTATTCATTTAATTCAAGATTATGTAATGTTTTACGGTTGGGTCCTTACAGTTGCTATCAAAGGATGGTTTAGATAACTTTAGAGGTTAGGGTATTCTTTAAGCATAAATGACATTACTATAATGGTTAGGATTTCAGAAAGAGTCATAGTTTTTAGAGAAAGTGAATGAGTAAGTATATCTTAGTGTTTATCTTCCTCATTAGTACATGATGATTTTATTGATATACTCACACTGAAATTTTTGGTTTTAGTAAATGGATGGATCTAGAAGGCACCAATGTAACAATGGGTTTGAAGAAACTATGGTGGTTCTCTGTTTAAGAGACTGGATGAAATGGAGGATTCAATGAGGAATCCCGTTGTTATTCTAAACAAACTTTAAAGGAGACATGATTAACCACTTGAACCTTGGTGAGTTCTCTGATGCATCATGTATGAGATAACGAGCTCGATGTGGAAGTTCAGGTAATAATTATAAAGGCATCCATTAGGGTTTATATGATCCATACTTTTGATGTAATTATGGGTTACTATATGTTATGATGGAAAATGAAAGGCCTGATATAAACTTGAGGTTAAATTAAGTTATGGTTATTTTTGAAGATTTTATCTCTTTTTGGGGAATGTTTTAAGAGTTATATATTTTAGAAAAAAGGACTACACGTAGACCGTGTGACATCCCGTCGCGTTGGACAAAGCTGTGGGAATTGAACCCACAACCAAAGTGCGACTGGTATTTATCACCTACCACTAGACTACGTGAAGTCCCTGGTTTGTATAACTATTTTTTTTATTTATATGATCTTATGAATCGGGAATAAGTTGATATTAGGTTATCTATGTAAATTATTAGCCTATCATGGGGGATATGTGATTAGGTTAATTACTTTTCAATATGAGACTTTAAGAGAAACTGGTGTTATTTGGAGATAGATGTTAGTATTTACCTTGGAAGACTATGTGATTAAATCCTTCAAAGATTTGGGATTCAATATTAGTGTGGTTTACTTTGAATAATTTTATGGACAATTGCTTATCAAATGGTCTTTGTTGAACTTTGGGTTTTTGTTGGACAAATTTTGGAGATTAAAAATAGATTTTTTTTATAAAGGATTATCCGTTTTGGGGATTATCTGATCTTGTACTAACCTTTTTGGTTTTTCATGGTTAAGGTCTAAAGACATGGGAAATATAAAGTTCTTTTTTGTGGATTCAGTGATTCTCAAGAATTTGATTATAATACTCTTAATATGAGAAAGTCTTCCTAAATACTCATCTTTTTGAGAAAATATGATTTTGTGTAAGAAATCTAGTAAAAGTTGAAAGTCAACATGAAAAGTAAGTATGTTTCCTTATGTTTTAGTTAACTGTATAAATAAAATCCGCAATGAAAAGTAACATAAAACAAAATGTTGTCTGTTAATTTTTCCTACTGGGGAATCAAATACCGTTTAACCCATCACATGTTTGTGATTTTCTGGTGGATAACTTTCTCCTAAACATGTTTTTTATCACTCTCCATCAAAACATGACCCTTTGTTTCCTCTTCCATGTTTATGTTTTCCAACATGTAATCCAAGTATGGGTTAACTCAGGTGACCTTTGTACTTATCTCTATTTATTTTAAATTGAAATTTTTACTGACTCTTTTTCCGATGTGGCACTTTCAATGATGTTTCCAAGCCCAATTATAAAATTGCGAGGACACAATTCCCCAAAGGGGGGAAGGATATAACATCACAGGTTAATAAATAATATTACTTTTTCATATTTATTAATATTTTTAAATAAAATATTAATATTTCTTTAAAATGGATTCTATGTTCGATGGCATACCCAATATGCAACAACGAGTTTCGTTGAAATCTTACGATACACACTAATAATATAATAATATTATTTTAAATGGTAGTTAACACGTAGCCGATGTATTGGCATGAATGAATAGAAATAACTAAAATATGATTATATATGTTTGTTAAATGTTTTTACATTTATCCAATAAAATATAAAGGCTGAAAATAAGAAAAGAATTCAATTTTAACCATAAATACTCTAATATTCACTAAAAGGTCGATTTATCGCCTTTTGTTGGAGATCCCTAGTTAAAAATAGTTTTCGTCAGTCTTATACATTCTATTTGACAAAATAAAATCTTTCTTTAGAATAGGTACATCAAAATTTTCATTGTGTATGTTTTTGTTAATTTTTCGATAAAGTTCATTTTTAATGAATAACTGAAAAATGTTGTATTTTAATTCAAAACCTCTTTTTAATCTAATTTATTTTTATGATTGGATCATATTTTGAATTGGTTTTAAAGTGAAATTAGAATATATTTTTACCATTTAATCCAATGCTGGTCATTGGAGTTAATTTCACTTTGAAATTGGACTTAAACTAGTGTCAATATTTTAATAGATATTGTTTCTTAAAAACAAGCTATTTGTTCTGACAGCGGGAATTAATTATCAAATTAATTAATGAAACTTATATGGTTTGAATTTTTTAAAATAGACATCATTTTTGAATTCGGAATATCAAATATAGCTTAGGGGGAAGTTTTGGTATTTTTCTGAAAAACATCAATTTTTCTTGAATAGTGAAACCACTAAGTGGTAGTTAAAAAACTGATTTTTCGATTAAATGAAAATTTACAACTTCTGTGATTTGAATTTAAAAAATTTGAAATAAATGGTTTTCATTAGAATATTAAATGTGGTTCAATGGGATTAAAATAATTTTTTGGTGAATAGTAACATTTATGTTTTATTAATCACGATTAAAGATAATTAGTGTAATTTAAGGTAAATATAATGATATAATAATATTAAATTACCTTTACACTTGTCTTACACTGATTGGATAAGAGATTTCCGACCAATACAATCCATGGGTAATCTTTGGGACCCCATGGGGCCACTTGGTTAATAAAATGACATTAATAACTTTTTATATAAAGTTAAAATAAAAATGTCACAAACTTGTATTGTTTTACTAAAACAATTTTTACATGGGGTTATTCAAGTCATATTTTTTACTATAAATATTAATTCGAAATCTAAAAAACATTTCCTACATCATTTTTTTTTAATTTTTGGACATTAAATAATTAAAATTATTTATGACATCATGATGATGCAGTGATTACCTCATTAATGATCGATTTAAATAAAATGAGAAGATAAGGTATATTCTAAGACATAAACATGTCACAAACCTATTTTATGGGTGGATTTAGATCCCTTATCACATTATCATTGAAATATATTATTGTGGGACCTTCAATATCCTAAAATCATTTTATAATAAAGTAACTTTTCATGACTTTCCAAGAGTGCTCATCCTCCCTCTTATAAAAAGCCACCACCTCTACCACCTTACCCACACCTTTCAAGCCATTTCCTCAGAAAAAATATGCTCATTAAATCTATCAAAAAACCCTCTATTAATCATAGAAGCATTAACCTAATCAGAAATCTCTTCATGAAACCCTTTTGTTTCAAACCAAGAGGAGTAACCCGATTTAAAGTTAATGTCTTCTCTTATGTTCTTTTGTTATATTTTTCTTCTACAACCCCCTAAACTCTTTTTATTCATTTCGTTTGTAACAAAACCAGTATATTAAACATACTAGGATGTTGTTATGAGAATTATTCTACCTACACATACACACAACTCCGTCTAATGGTTAAATAACATTCTGTTTCTTTGGATGGTAGATTACTACCTCATGAAACGATGATTGTTCAATCTTCTTTTAACACCTTTCATGGTGTCCATTAAGATGTCACTATATTTATATATGATATATATTATGTTTATGTTTTCCTTATACTTCTATATTATTCATTTAAGGCATACCTTTCTGATTTCCATTATGGATAAACGCGATAATTTCATTTTTTGGGTGTGCGGACTACCGCCCCCTCAAAGTGATTTGAATCATTAACGCCATATCTGGGACATATAAAGGATGGAGTTAACAATATTATATATGATATAATACTATTATTTTAATTTACCTTTATATCCTTTTGATTTCATTCCATTGAATATGAAATATAAATGAAAGTAGCGTTCATGCGTACGTACGGCTTACCGTCTCCATGAACGGTGCATTTCATTTCTTACCTCTAAATGTTATTTAATATTATAAATGAATTTATATACTGGATATAAATTATATATATGATATCTACAACATGAATATATTTCTGGATACAATAGATATTTTACCACATGAACAACATGTAATTATAAGAAGTTTATTTTCGACTCTAGTACCAATGATCGAAAAAAAGACCGTTATTAACTTAAATAATTAAATGATGTTCATAAAATGGTAATAAATAATATAAAAGTAAACATGAACTTAAAAAATGTTCTTAAGAAAGTATAAATTAACTCTAGTTTATTATTCAGGAGATTAAAGAACGATCGAGTCACGTCAGACACCAGGTAAGGGATCCGACCACTCTCTTTCTTTTCATGTAATCACTTTTATGTCATTTACATTTTGCTCCATGTTCTAAAGATGGAGGATGTTATTTTATATTAAAAATACAGAAATTTGTATATTCATATGATTAGAGACCCCCTTTTACTCTCATCAATTCATTTTATGAATTTTTAAGTGGCGTCGTTAGGCTGCCGAGTTTTCTTAAGTGATTTTTCAACTCACTTTTGTTCCCGTGAGATCTATGCTACATTTGCCACTATTTACTTTGTGTGGTATATTTACAGCCCGTTATTATAATATTTATGTAATATTATTTAATTTATGGGTATTTACATATTCATTGTATAACCCTTCTTCCATGGGGTGTACGTTTCGAAGGTTACCCAAATCGGTAAGGGAACCTTTCACCCTCCTCATTTTAAAAGACTTTTTTTGTTTGGTATTTTAATCTTATTATGATGGGATATGTTCTTATATATCCTTATTGTTTTAAATGTTATGTACAAGTGATTAGATACCCCTTTTTATCTTTCATCATCTCATTTTATGACTTCTAAAGTGACGTCGTTATGCTGTATAATTTCTGCAAGGGAACTTCTTAACCCAAATTCAATTCTTTGGGTTAAACCACTACTTCTTGATTTTTTTTATGCCAAGATTATGTGTGGAATATCTATGATTTAATTTCCACAAACCATTGTGTGGATATACTATTTCAACACATAATCATCTCATTGATAAATTCTTACGTCATTTATACGAACATATATGGGAAATCATAACTCAAAATCATTTCATTGAGTTAAATATCTATGTCATTGGTTTTGTTTTTTCAAGAGTATGTGTGAATGGCCTCTGATTGTTTTACACATTATATCCACTTATATTGGGTGTATTTTTACTTTTCACACATAATTATGTCATTCATTTATCCTTACACAAATGATATGATCATTGAATGGGATTACACCTCAATTTTTCTTCCTTGAGACACTTCTTGATGATATGCACTTTTATTATTTTTAAAGTGTATATAAAACCCCTTTGACATTCGATATCCATATTAATTATATACTCAAGTCATTTAATTTTTTTGAAAATGGTCTAATTTCATGTGTCTTATAATTTAAATGTTCAAAATGGAAAAGGACTCTTTTATTACAACATTGTTTGAAATGGTTTTAATGATTTATTGTTTTATACTTTTATCATCCATGTACATGTTTTAAAAATTGTAATAAGGATTTATTTATATGCACATGAATGTTTGAAAACCTTTTCAAACGTTTCTAAGTGGTATGGGACACTTTCATTCTAAAATCTCTTTTAAATGTCTTCTTTTAATATTTTCATAGTATAAAGGGATATTTATTTCATACAGTTTTAATGATTTGAGTAGATGTTTTTATTTATGTTAATATCATGATTTGATCTATTGTGATTGAAATGTGGAAATTTTATGTTTCTTTTATTCATGTTTTATGTGTTATGAATGTGTTATGGTTCTTGGGAAATGTTTATGAAATCGGGTGGTTCAGTTATAAACTAAGGGAGGGTGAGGCCGAGATAGCTCTCCAATGCATTGGGTAACGCGAAGAGGTTAAACGATAAGGTTTCTCCAAAGAGATTTAGGGAATATACTGTGATGGGTATTCCAAATGTAACCATGAGGGTTACTCCCTACGTAATAATGTTATGAATGACTCAAGTTACCTTTATGTCTTATGATTTCTATGAGTTATTAATAAATATTATGATTTCATGAGGTATGTTAAAGTGATTATGTTTTATGAGTAAAGTATGATTTCATTGATTCTTATGTATACATGGACTAGTGTATTCTTTCCATATTTTTATATCCCTTACTGAGCCTTTTATTCTCATCCCATTTTTTGAAATATTTTCCACAGGACATAAAGGTGAATAGGGTCAAGGATGGGATCAAGGAAAGACATGCTATCTAAAACATGGAACTAGACATATTTATTTTCAAGAGTTTTTATTTTATGTAAAATGAGTATAATTTTCTACTTTGTAATCTTGTGAGATGTAATAGTTATGTCATAATTATATATAACTCTAAACATGAAAAGATCCTCATTGCGAATTATTCATTTAATTCAAGATTATGTAATGTTTTAATGTTGGGTCCTTACACAGTGTCGCTGAATGAGTATGTAATTAAAACACTTAATATAAAACATGTTTATTTTATTCTAAATAATATATTATAACTTCCATGAGTTCCTAATATTTTATAGGATAACCAATGGAATATATAAAATGAACCGGGGATCTAAACAACTATGTAAATGAATGGACAGATTAAGAAACATTACATGTGATTCAAAGGTATAACATAATATCAAAAAAGACAAGTCATAAGAGTAGTAACATGGAGTAAAAACAAAAATAAAATGGTATCAAATTATAATGGAATCATTGTAAATTTTTATGAAACATATTACATGGCATAAAAATTACTCAAGGATAACACCCTAGAAAACATTTCATGGGGGATAAAGTCCTCTAGTGGATTATGTTTACTTTTTAATACCATAAATGATGTCTCATGAGAATAAAACATTACCCAATTCATTGTATTAATATATAGGTGCACCCATCATAAAATATTAATGATTTATGTGTGACACAAAATGGAAGTAAATAAAAAATCATATACCTAAGAATTTTCCATTGAATGAAATGAGTTATATAATCTTGTCTCATATCATAATCAAAATAAATATCATAAAGAAGTAATTTGAGAGAAGAATATAATGAATGTATTACCCCATCAAAGTAAGGAAGACTGGTAATGTTATATGTGTAATATGAAA
This sequence comes from Viscum album, assembly GCA_963277665.1. Lineage (NCBI taxonomy): Eukaryota > Viridiplantae > Streptophyta > Magnoliopsida > Santalales > Viscaceae > Viscum > Viscum album. The sequence goes on along the minus strand of OY728132.1, from coordinate 692,380,755 downwards.
AAATTTATTATTTATAAAAATTCAGTAATATTAATTTATGTCTTTTTTGATGATTAAATTACATTTAAAAGTATTTAAAAAAAATATGTTTAGGGAAATAACCATTTTATTTTGAAAATATCTTGTGAAACAATATAAATTCAAAAATATTTTGGACATATTTTTCTTTGAGAATATATTTTTACACACATAAATGAAGTATTAAAACATTGAGTGTTGTTGATGGTGGGATATTGTGTTGATGTTGTACATGTTTAAAACAAAGACCCCATTTATATTTTCATAAGAATAACAACATGCATAATTTTTTTAAAAGGATTATAATATTTCAGTAAAAAATATAAAAGGGGTAAACGTTACTATAAAAAATAATAAAATTAAATTTAAAAAAATTTTGAAAACATTTTTAGAAAACAAGGATATGTGAAAAATGGGTTTTTGACAATAGAGATAAATAAATTGGGTCTTTTATAAACACATTATTTCAAGATCTTGACTACATAAAGGATGGAAAATAAAAGGAAAACTTTTATTTTCTAGTAATAACCATTGTATAATAATATTTATGAAGTTACTAATAATTATATTATAATATTCCATCAACATAAACATATCATTAAAAATACCATTAAACTAGGAGATTGTAACATCAATCGCTTACAAAATTGGTAACTTTTGAATCATAATCCCTATTGAATAATTACAAAAAATTAAACATTAAGTAACATTAATAGATTTATATCCAATATATAACACATCATATGGTCATTAAATACACCTAATAAAAGAAAATAGTTTCATAACATAACATATGTCTCAGTGAATAAAAATTGAGCCAAAAAATCCATCCCTCATGCCTAAATCATCATGTTTGTTTAATATCTTCTTAAATAAAATTATTTTAATTGTTTACTATTATAATAACCTTTTTAGTTATTATTATAACTTTTATTTTATTTTTAACCATGTCATCTTAAATTACATAACTAGGTAATTTCATGTCATAAATTAAAAATATAAACGAATCATAACTATAAAATATCTTTGATATGTTACATAAGGTAAAAAATAATATTATTTAACCATATACATAATAGTAATCATGAAATAATAAACATTTATATACATAAAATTTAATTTTAAAAGAAACAATGAAATATCATTACGAAAAGTTATCTATGTTACAACCCTGGAGATGGTAGTTTCCATTTAAAGATAAGTAATGTATCCATTTATCTATGATCATGATGGAATGAAGGTAAGTACTATTTCATAATTCCAAGATGATAATTATATCATAATTATCATCTTATATTTTTAAATAACCAAAAAATATATCATCCATGTGATTTTGTAATAAAAATGAATCACATCGATTGACAAGGTTATATTCAATCATACACCCGAATAACGTTATCATTTCTTCAATGGATGGTAAGGTTATAAATAATATGATATATTTATTTCACAAAATTATTACTATTTAATGATAATAATTTAAAATTATATCTTATTTCCTTTCATGTATTTATTATTTGAAAATGAATCACCTCATTTCATGGGAAGGTAATATGATGTATTCATGATTGACGTTATCCTATTCCCTAAGAAGTGGAAATTAAGAAGGTCTAGTAATATTATATTTAAAAAACTATAATAATATAATAAATTTCATATTTAAAAATTATATACATCATTATAATTAGTTGTGATAAGTGGTGAGGGAAAATGATTTACATCGGTCCGTGGGGAATTAGTCCTCTATACACATGATCAATAGATTTGTATCCCATTTGTTGGTAGTGGCTACGTATTTAGGTAATTCCATTAACATATAAACATATTATAATATTTTAGATACATATTTTATTTTATTATCTTGATAGATTAATATTTTATGGATTTTTTTGTTTGAATAAAACAATGAGTCTTGGTTATAAATATTACATCTTCTTCAATCCTCCACTGAATGATTATACATAAATCCATCATAGATTGGATTTACATTATCTTATTCCCCATTATGGTTTATTTAAATAATTTAAATGTGGAAACACTATCTGCATTAAAATAGTTTTCTAAAAAAATGTGTTTAAATCCTCGGAATAAAATTTTATTAAAATTTAGCATAAATATTATTTTATAGTGAATTAGTTTTTTAAAAATAGATCAATTGTAACAACCATGAAAATTATAAAATAGTTAATTTTTATATGAAAATGTGTAAGACATGCAACACCAAGCACCTTAGGGAATATAATTTTCCCAGAATTTACAAAATATTTACAATATTAAATAAATTAAAACATTGTCACATATTGAAATTAATAGAATACTGAGTTAGAAAAATCTCATGAAATAGTTACTTTCATCTATGACATGGATTACATGCAACAAATTTTTTTTCCAAACAACAATGTATTATTAAAATATTAGTAATTTATATAATAAGATATAACCTAACTATTAAATAAGAAGTAATTAATAATATCAAATTACATATGAAAATATATCATTTTAAAAAATAAAAGAGGAATTTATTAGCTACATATTAATTCGAATAAAAATTATAATCCATTCAATATAGAGAAAACATTTTTATTTTTATGTTGACAAATATACTTTGTCCGAATAAATTAAATTAATTTATATTAGTGATTTATATTATTAATATATATATTATATAATAACTAAAATATATTTTATATTTATGAAATATTTTTAAAAATTATAATAAAATAATAAATCCAGTTTTATGATTAATAATGTATTTTTCAAAAAAAGGCAAGTAGGTCAGCTTTTATTGGGGAACAAGTTTTAAAACAGAATTTTGTCACTCCTATAAATTTTATATCTCAAAATAAACTTCATTTTTTAAAAATTAATTTCAACATTATCATAGGTTGAATTTTTGGTATTTTTTGTGATGTTTTATTTTATAATGAACAATAGAAAATATCGAATTGTAATTGAAAAAAAAATTAATTTTTTTTAACATATATAGATAAATTTTATTTTAATTTGGTTTTAATATATATTTTGTTAAATGATAAATATATTAACCCAATTTATTTCATATAAATCAATTTAACTTTGAAATTTGATGTAAAAACATTCCAATATTTAAAAAAAAATCCATTAAAATCATGCTTTGTCATCGCGTCTATGGGATTAAATTGAAATTAATTTATGTCACTTATTTGACATTAATTTTAAAAATTGGATATAATAATATGAATAATAATAATTGGTAATTTCTAATAAGTTAGTCATAGTTTTTTTGGAAAAAATAATACTGAAATTTATTTGAATAAATTATAATGATTGATATAAAAATTAGTTTAACAACAGACGAAACATAAAACATAAGTGAAAAATGGCCACAAAAGATGTACAGAATCCATTGAATAAAATTATGGAGAATATATACTCACTTGTGTCAATAATTTTCATTATTGTATCCATAGTAAATAGAAAAAATCCTTGGTGGAGTTCTCATTTAAAAAAAATTATAAGAATGGTGCTCCTCCTCCACTATAAAAAGCCAGTCACCCTTCCCAGTTATTCACACCTCTCAAGACCTTTGGATCCTAAAAACCCTACCCAAATAATCTCTCATATTCCATCCCCTAATTATAGAATCCTCACTTCTGTAATAAAGAAAACCAAACTTCTCTTTTGGTATAAACCAAAGGGAGCTACGTAAATAAAAGGTAACACTCTTCAACGATAACTTTTGTTTCAATTACTTCTCCACCACTTAAATTATTTTTATATAATGATTATATAATTACCTTTATATCATAAATAAATTTATATTTTGTTATTATATTAGTTTTACCTATCCATTCACAAACATTCATCTAATGGGATACGCAGTCATCGTTCTTGTGTGTGGTGGTCCACCACCTGGAAAACCGATATCATTCATTCTACCATTAACCATCATTGAATGTTGGAAATAATGATGGTTTTATAACATATATATTATATTAATAGTATTTATAGTTTATTTATTTTTATGTAGTTTTTATATAATAAATACATTTATTCTTTTCATGTTGTTGGAATATAATAACACTGTTTAAAAAAGTGTGGATTACCGCCTCCTCAAAGCGATGTCATTAAATAATAATATATTTGTGGAATGTATTACGTATGGTTTTATTAAATGTATGTGAAATATATTAAAAAAATTGTATAATATAATTTTAATGTACATATATATCATTTAATTTTCATTATTTTAAATATGATAAGAAAATGGGGTAGCGTTCATACGTACGTACTATATGTAGTCTCCATGAATACACTATTTCATTTCTTATATCAAAAATTTATTGATTAAAAATTAAACATATATACAGAATATATATAACATTTAAATAAATTTTTACATTTTTTAATTATATAATCCTTATGTATATAACAGTAACATAAATAACAAGTAAATATATACTCAAAAAACTAGGCAATTAACAACTGAAATTGTGAAAATATTGAATTATTATTAACAAATTAGTAACAAAATATTATAATAAGATCATATATGTTATTATAAATATTATTATTGTTTTTTTAAAATTTAATTTCATTGGTAAAACTATTATAAATGAGGATAAAAAACAATCAACGAAAAGTAAACCCAATGTAGGTGATTGTTGTCTCACTTTTACTTTTGTGAGACACACACCCTATTCTCCCCTAATTTCTTTTCTATGGTGTATATACTTCCACTATTATATTTTATATATTTAAAATTTTAATATTAATTATACTTAGTTTTTCACATTATTTCATTTCATTCATGGGGATCATGATTCAAAAGTGTCCAAGTGGTAAGAGATTTTGTATCAATTTTTTTATAAACACATATAGTATAATTATGCATCTAATTTCATATTAATGGTTAATATAATTAACCTTTAAATATATTATCATTATCAATTAATTATTATTGTTATTTTGAGTTTAAAATTTAATAATTCAATTGAAACACCCCAAGATTTCATAGTATGATATCTTTTCAAAGTAATTCAATAACTTGCACTACACGCAACACTGAGTTCAAGAACACCATGACTTACCAAACTAGCCGTTCAAAAGAGATTATGAATAATAATAACTGAATTTTGAAATTTTTATAATCCTTATAATTTTATAATCCATATTTTTAGTTTGTAAGACATAATGTAAGAACAAATTCATTTATTTCAGATAAAATAAGTATTTTTCAAAAAAAATACACTTTTACTGCATTTTAATGGTGAACCCTTTTTAAATACAATATTTGAAAATTTTATATATTAAATTTGAAAAAATAAACTTCTTCTTTAGAATTTTGACATAAGAATTTAGTTTCAATAATTTTTTGCTATTTTTCTGATAACTTTCATATTTGGGTGAATATAGAAAAATACTCTATTTTACCTGAATAGACCTTTTTTAATCAAAATAATTTATTGTTTTAAATTATATATTTTAATGTTTTAGAAGTATAATCAGATTATATTTTTACCATTTAATCCAATCCTGGTCATTTTTTGTAATTTTATTTTGCAATTGGACATAAACAAGTGTCAATATTTTGATAGTTATTATTTCCTAAAGATACGCCTTTTGGTTTTGACAGCGGGAATCAAATTCAAATTAATAAATGAAACTTTTATGTTTTGAATTTGTTAAAATATAATTAATTTTTGAATTAAGAATATAGAAATTATCTTAGGGTGAAATTTTGTTATTTTTCTGAAAACCTTCAATTTTTGATGAATAGTGAAAAACAGTAAGTTATTAGTTAAAACAGACTTTTTATTTTAATAATTATTTATTTTATTTAAATTTATTTTAGGTCAAAGTAGACACATAATAACTATTTATGTTTAATTTAATTCATTGGAGTCATGTCATAATAAAATTAGATGTATAAAATTTTATTGAACTTCTTATCGTCTTTTACCCACCTCCTAGGAGAATTTTCAAATTTACAAAAAACCTAATTTACTACTTATATGAGTTGAATTTTAAAAATCCAGGAGATGTGGTTGATATTAGTAAGAAAAATTTAGTTCAATAAAGTGAAAATAATTTTTTTTAACATTAACTTTTTACTTTTATTTACCACGGTTAAAAGTAAATAGGTTAATTAAGGGTAAAAATGATATCATAATTACCCCAGAACATGTTATAATTCTATTGGATATGTGTAATTCGAATAAAAACAACCTTATTAATAAAATATGATCCTGTAGGTTTACTTTCATTATATTAGAACATTTATTATTATTTTATTTAAAGAAAAGTTAAAAGAGTTAAAATCAAAGATTAATAACTAATCCATTTTTAATATAAGGTTATACATAAGATAAATTCAACTATAAATATTAATTAGAATGATAAAAAGGTTTAATAAGTAATGATATTTTATTTATAATTTTTAGATATTAAATAATTAAATTTATTTATGACACAATGTTGATACAGTAATTACCTTATTAATAAATGATTAAAATAATTGATAATATAAATACCCGAATAAATGTAATTTGATACTATTGATGAATTAAACTAATTTTGTAGGATAATATGACATGTTATGGTTTATTAAATCAATTTTTTCCGAAGTAATCATACTGTTATGATTTTAACAAAAAAACAAATACCAAATAGTGTTAAAATTGACATAAAATAGTTTTTAAAACAAATATTATATTATTAATTGATATAATCATCCTAAAAATATAGTGTTCGTCCAAAATACATATATAATAATATATATGACATTAAGGACCCAATTAGGGTTCCCTTTTCATTTTAAAGTATGTTTATTACCATATAATATAAAAATACAAAGAGACATGGTAAATGACAAACTATTTATCTAATAGTTAAATCCAAAAGTTAAGGTAAATATGGTTCCTTAAACCTATCTAAAACCTATTGGTTGAGAATTTTTCGACCCATACCCACCTTAGACTATAAATAAATCATATTGTAGCGATTATAAATCGAAAATTATGTTATTATAAAATAATATTTCATGTTTTTCCTAAAGTGGCCCTCAACTCTCATATAAAAGGGCACTTCCCCTTATCTTAAATTCACACCTCCAAAGCCTTTTGGCTCGACCAAAACCTTCCCAAATATCATAAAACATTTCCTCCCTTCATCCTAGAGGCATTACTTTGGTCAGAAATTCATCCTATGGATCCCTTTTGATCAAATCAAAAGGAAGAACCCGAAAACGTGGTAAATATTTCATCACCTATTTCAAATTCATTTCTTCTTCCTCTTGCACTTTTTTTGTAATTTCCATTATAAAATAAAATCTCCAGTATTTTATATATACTGTGAGGTTATTATAAAAATTTTAAAACCATATTCATTATTTTATCCATCCTATAAATGAAAAGGTCACCATACGTGTGTACGTATGGATTACAGTCTCTACGTCGTTGTGTAGTTTGTTATTCAAACAGTTCATTATTTCGATGGGTATAAAAAAGATTATAATTGATGTAAATAATAAATATAACATTTTAATTATTCTGTATATATGATATACCATCCAATTACATATGATTTCTCCATCAATATAATGATATTGTCTCTTTTGCGTACGTACGGATTACCGTCTCCACGACGCGATGAGAATCATTTCCACGTTCACCCTTCAATGATGATTATAAAATATATATAATTAATAAGTATGTAATATATGAAATAATAAGGATAGTGTAGAGATATATATATATATACTTACATATATCTTATTCAATTAGTTCCGTTCAATACGATATGAAAACGGAAACAACGTTTATGCGTGTGTACGGTCCACCGTCATCAAAACGGTGTTTTCCATTTCATACATGTGTATATTATACATATTTATGTTCTAAATATATATTATTTTTTATATTATATAATTATTCAATTCATGATCTAAGTGATACAATCACGACTGACAAGTTAAAATACGTACGATAAAGAAAGAGATTATTAGCCGAAATGTTAATTTAACATGGAAATTATTATTAAATGGGTAGTATAAAGTAATAAATGAATCATATATAATATCATAAATATTAATATGGTTCTAGTATAATTTAATAACATACTATGGTCATTATAAAGGACGTTAAATTTACCCTCGACTAAAGGAAAATTCAAGGTAATGGTTAATTTCACAATCTCTTTATTATCTGAGGTTGTTTTTACGTTAGTATATACTGGGACATATTTATTATTCATCTCCATGTATCATGAAAGAGTGTTCGAAGGGATTTTTTAAGGGATTTTTTTTACTAAAACATCTTTTTAAATGTTATAAATATTTATTCTTGTAAATCATTCTCATTAACGTCTATTTTTTCGAAATGGGTTTTAAGGATTTATTTATATAGACATGAATGTTTTTAAAATGTTAATTCCTTTCAAAAGATTCAAAGTGGTATGGGAAAAATTGATTAAAAAATGTATTCAATGTTTTTCCATTCTAAATTGTGTGACTTTTAAATGTTTTCATGAAAAAGGGATATTTCTCTCAAAGAGTTTTACAAAACATTTTCATCTATGTCAACATCCTTTGATGGATTTTAAACTTGTTTAAAGATGACCTATTATGATTCAAATCATCCATATTGTATTGAAGGTTTTGTGATATGTTTGACTATGGATTTGTTATTTTTATACCATTCATGGTTTATGGATAAAGTATTGACATTCTTGTATGCTATTTTTAATACAAATTTTTATGTTATGTTTACACCTTATTATATGAGGAATACATTTGACTTAGTAAGTGATGGGTGGAGCCCTCTATATTTATAGATGCATCGGTAGGTCTCATGAGACAAACTAGTGTCCTGGAATAAGGCCTTAACAAAATCTTATTTGTAGTCTTGGTACAAGGCCTTGACTATGAGGTTATGAAGTCTGGCATTATGCATTTCATCATTATGAAAGTGGCTATTGATATTGCATGTGATTATTCAATTAGTAGAATATCCATGTTAGTAAGTAAATGGAAATATTTTATCACTACAAAATAAACAGTGTTTAGCGGCGGTTTTGTGGCGGCGGTTCACAAAACCGCCGCTAAACGTTTTCCAAAATACGTTTCGCGGTGGTTTTTAATAAACCGCCACGAAACATTTGTTTTTTTTAAAAACCCCGACCCTTCCCTACCCCGACCCCCATTTCCTTGCAACCCTCGCCCGCAGCCCCCCGCGACCCTTCCCTGCAACCCTCGCCCGTAGCCCCCTGCGACCACCTGGCGATCCCGCGACCTCCTTCGGCGACCTTGCGACCTCCTCCGGCGACCCCGCGACCTCCTCCTGCGGTACCTGCGACCGGCAACCCGCGACCCCCTTCTCCCGACGACCTTTCTCACTTCGACCTCGGCCCCAAAGTGAGTTTTCTCTATGTCTACTGCTTTACATACTCATGTAATTATTCATGAACCATAAAAAATTTCATAATGAGAAAATTATTTGTGTGGATACAATGTTGATGCATTATTTTTATGATGATACCATAGTGTTTTTAAATGAAAATGAGAACAGTCTTGGATTAATTAAAAGTTATTGGTTAGTAATTAATTTGGAATTAAATGATTAATTGGTGTCACGTTAATTAATAGACTAGGGTAAATTATAGATTAGGGTTATGTTAGTTGGATTAAACATCACCAAAAATCACTTGATAATGAATTAAGAGGTTGATCATTGATATCTTAGTTTGCCAAGATCTAAGAGTTTTACTTCATAATATACTAGATATGCGATGTATATAAGTGTGACTATCCTTGTGGTATTATTTTATATTTATGGGGGTGACTGATTGTGATTTTTATATAAAAGTTAAATGTATTTCAAGTTGTATTATAGGTTTTACTAGATATAATGACCAAGTTTATGATCCATGAATCGTACCCATAGACCCGGCCATCTGGTGAAACCTATGGTGAGGGTGTTATTATCACTGAAGTTTAGTTCTATGATAGGGGTGAGGACTTATGATATGTCTAGGATGATTTGTGTTTTTTATTTTTACAGGATTTTTAAGGGATTTGGTACTTGACTTGGGTTTGATTCAATATGTATTTATTCTCAGATGTTGAAAAATAGGGATATTGATTTGGGGTTGCAAGGTAATATCATATTCAGCCTAGTCTTGGGATGATTTGGATAATGTGGAAAAATGATTCATCCAGGTGAAATAATAATTGGATAGTTATCAATAATAATCCTTATAAATGTTAGTTAATCTAGGAAAAAGTGACCTTTGATAAGATACTTATCATTCATTTGAGATAGGGATTTCATGTTAGCATAATTATTTTACTCATAAGGAAATTAGGATGATTGTAAGTTTTTAGAAGCATGGTTGGAATGCATGGAAGTCTTGATAACTAAATTATACACTAAGATATGAGTAAAAAATATAAATACATTCAATATTAATGGGGTTTTGGGAAAAGGAAACCTTTTCAAGGTGATTCACAGATGGGGTGTAAGGAAAGAATTCTAGGAAATGGATACACTCGTACTAATGATTTAAGGTGGTGATTTTGTAAATAGGTGATAAGGTTGGTTGATTTGGATCTTAATTCATATGTATATCATAATATAATGGGATAATAATAAAATATCAATGTGGTAAGAGTGTTCATCTGGGGTTGAAATCAAGGGAAATTTCATCTTGACCATGTAAAGTGGTCTATAAAAATCCACTAGGGTGAGATATTGTGGGAGATCTAGAAATTATGGAGAAACATGTAATAGGGTGGGGGTAAATTCATCTAGTGATAAGCTCACACTTCATTTTGGTGGGTACAAGTACAGACATTGATGTGATAGAATTTCAGTAGTGTGGGGAAGCCTGGTGTGAACAAGTGGTGTTATGATTAATCAGTGATTATTGAATGATTATATGATGATTTAATGGGGTATTTTTTATAGTTTTAATGGTTTGGATTTTATTCCATGACCATTCAAATGAATAGGGTGAGGTGTATTTCCCAAATAATTAATCTAAAAATAGAATAAAGTAAATAAATTGAGTCAACTTTCTATCATCGAATAGTGATTAAGATATTTAATGATGGGAAGCACCGATAACAACATATAGGTAATTTAACTCCCTATTTTAAGTGAATAAATGAAATTTTAATCATGGAAAATGGTGATTGATTTGTGTATTTTATTGTGAGGATGGTTCCAAAATCTCCCATTGTGGATTCTCCCACTCTTAGGGTTTCCTAATCGACATTGTAGTGTTGATCCCCTTGGTTTCGCCAATAGGAACTGACCACATTGTCATGACACGTCAAATTGATTATATCTTTAATGTTGGTTTATGGTCTAGTTAATACCCTAGTTCATCTCTCAAGGATAATTGATAGGTTTATAGTGTGAATTTTTAATAAAAATGACTAAAGTTCATCTCTCAACTATTTATTATCAACATCAAATGAAAATTAAAGGTTTAGGTAATGTTACTATACCACCACACAAGAGGATATCGATAAGGCACTACACTACCCTGTGGAGAGCCAATCGGAACACCTTTGTTCCAATCCTCTCCACAACTCATGGCCCAAAATTCTTAGCACCACCTCACCTAGTTACCAAAATTATAATGGTTACACAAACTCGTTGTCGCTGAAGGGATACATAGATTCCAACCACATTCTCTGACCTACATCAATCCGGAACTCAAGTCCCAACAGCCTCACTCCATTTCAAACATCCAAAGCACAACCCAAGCATAACCTTCATCTTAAGGAATTCAACCATCCAAAACCTGATCCAACACCCATCACCAAAACTAATACACTAATATGGTTCCTACCTGAGACCATCCAACTTGAAACTCTAGCCACACCATTAATAAATTACTTTCCTTCCATGGTTCTCAACACCATATTACTTACTTCGTCAACACAATTTTCTAGTTTTGAGAACTTCACTCATTATAAAATAGCTCAACAGAACCTCAACTCAAACTTCAAAACTTCCCTAACATGTTTTCCAACTCACAACATCCATGAAAACTCCACCCAATTCTAGCATTCATTATTTCTGCCAAAACTACCCAGATTTGTCACACTTTCACCATCCATATCTCAACCAAGGACTACTTGGTTCTTCTTCAAAACTCATTCACATTACTAGGATAAACTTATCATTTCAACATTAACTTGAGGTGCCTCGCAGCCCACCACATCCATTCCCTTTCTATCCAACTATGTCTTTCCATTCCTGCTAACTCACTCTGTTGGTTCCCAACTTCCCCTATTGGCATGTCGCCCCTCTACCCAAACACTAAGCCTTCTCACTTATGGTATACCTCCATCACTTATACACAACATATCAAAGTTCCACCTGGCCTTCCCTAAGAACCCCCAAACATGTCCCTTATAGGTTTCTATTTGGAACCTTGATTCCTCCACATCCACTCTACAGTTTTCTCCACATTTCCATGACTAACATAATTCTCTCCACCTTAGGAGGGTCATTATCACTAATTTATTCAAAAAATTCAAACACCATGTCTCATGCTTCTATCACAAGATGAACCCCAAAACTTAAATGTGGCCATTTATATTTCCCTAGAACAATAAAACAAACATTACCCATTGTGAAAATGGTTTCAGTGAATATAGTTAACTTGATTTAAAATGCATTATGATCAGTTTCGATCACACATCAAAGGGGTTTTGTTTGAGGCAACATAAATGTGTGATCGATGGTGTTATGATAATTGTGTATCCCGATATTCTTATTGCTCCTCAATGAGGTGTCGACACTGTCTCCTATGGACCAGACTTGTTCAGTTGGTCTGAAATGGTAAATGTGGTCAATGAATCATATTTATTATATTATGCATACTTTATGGTCAATGGTTCATCTTTATTATATTATGTTTCTGTAATCTTACACTATCGTATATTTTGTGTAGGCACATTGTGATATACATGGATAAAAGCTGGATCACATTACCGAGGAACACATCTCAATATGTTAAGGGTTTGAATGGGTTTTTAGATTTTGCAATTTCTAATCGATCCGTTGAAGGGAGAATAAGATGTCTATGTCCTAAATGTAAATTTATAACATGGATGAAGAGAGATGAAGTTTATGAAAATTTAATACTGAAGCAATTCCCTGAGCAATATTTGTGTTGGATTTGGAATGGAGAATCAAACAATACAGAAAGATTGAGGACTGATGTTAATCCACAAAATGAGGTCTCAAGTTCTTCGACAATGGAAAATGAAATGCAAAACCTCATAAATGATGCATTCGGCACTGCAAGACACCACTATGAGCATCAAAACATATCAGAACAACCAGAAGAGGGTGCTACAAATTGCAACGTGACAAGTGATGTTTCTGAGACTGTAACACAAGCAGATCAAGATTGTAACATATCATTGGATCCTCTTGATTCTGTGGAGCCAAATGTAAGGGAAAACTTCAGTGAGGAAAATGCATTTCATGATTTAGTTGACGATGGAAATCAAGAGTTGTATAGTGGGTGTTTGAAATATTCAAAGCTTTCATTTATACTGAAGTTGTACCATATCAAATGTCTATGTGGAATTACAAATAAGGCAATGTCCATGTTGTTGGAATTGATTCGTGATGCATTTCCTGAAGCAAAAAATCCCAGAATCGTTTTATGATATGAAAAAGGTTGTTAACAAGCTTGGTCTGAATTATACAAAAATACATGCGTGTCCCAATGATTGTATGCTTTATTGGGGAGAGGATTCAAGTAGAAAGAATTGTAAGAAATGTTCTTCTTCTAGATGGCAGTAAAAGGGTGATGTTGGAAGTATGACTGACCATAATTTCACGGAGAAGATGAAAAGGAACACACCTGCAAAAGTTTTGCGTTACTTTCCTTTGAAGCCTCGATTGCAAAGATTATTCATGTCATCAAAAACCGCCGAACACATGAAGTGGCATGCTGTAGATAATAACAATGATGGGTTAATGAGACATCCACGAGATTCCCAATCGTGGAAGACATTTGATTCATTACATCCAGATTTCTCAGTTGATCCTAGGAATGTTCGATTGGGATTGGCTGCCGATGGATTCAACCCATTTGGGACTTTGAGTACGAGTTATAGCATTTGGCCAGTTGTTTTGATCCCTTATAATCTTCCTCCGTGGATGTGTATGCAACAAAAATCTTTTATCATTTCGATGATTATTCCTAGAAAACAAATGCCTGGAAATGATATTGATGTATACCTGCAGCCTTTGATTGAAAAATTGCAGGAGTTATGGAGAAACGGTGTTGAGACATTTGATGTTTCTTCTAAAACAATTTTTAAAATGCATGCTGCTTTAATGTGGACCATTAGTGACTTCCCTGGGCTTGGGAATTTATCTGGTTGGAACACTTATACGGGTTTGGCTTGTCCCATTTGTAACTTTGATTTCGATCCCAAACGGCTACCTCACAGTTGAAAATGGTGCTTCTTGTGCCATCAAAGATTTCTTGATGCATCTCATAGATTTCGGCTGAACAAATCAAAATTTAATGGTTGCATTGACCGTAGACCACCTCCAAAGTTGTTAACCGGTTCTGAAATATTGACACAGCTTGAAAATGTTAAAACAGAATTTGGGAAGGTTCATCATTTGAATGATAGAGGAAAACGAGTGTGAAGTGCATCATCAAGTGAAATCAGAACACAACAATGGAAGAAAAAAAGTATATTCTTCAAAACTCCGTATTTGGAATTTAATTCTTTGTGCCACAATCTTGATGTGATTCATATTGAGAAGAATGTATGTGATAATTTGATTTTCGCATTACTTAATGAGCATGGAAAGTCGAAGGATCATCTCAATGCTTACAGAGACTTACAAGTAATGAACATAAAACGTGATCTCTGGCCAGATGAGAATGAAAAGTATGCTCTGGCCATTTTTTCATTGAAAAATAGGGATAAAGATACGTTCCTTCAAATTTTAAAGAATGTGAAGGTATCTGATGGGTATTCGAGTAACATCTCGAGGAGTGTTGACTTGAAGAATCGTATGTTATATGGATTGAAAAGTCACGATTCACATGTTTTGTTACAACAGTTACTACCATTGGCATTGTGTACATTATTACCTGAAAAAGTTATTGCTGTTGTACACCATTTCTGCACATTTTTCAGACAGTTATTTGAGAAATCTCTACATCCATTTCAGCTTGACAACCTATAGGAGAGGTTTGTATTGACCCTTTGTGCAATGGAGATGATCTTCCCTCCATCGTTTTTTACTGTCATGATGCATTTAACTGTGCATTTGGTTGACGAAGCTAAATTAGGAGGCCTCGTTCCTTATCGATAGATATATCCAATTGAGAGGTATTTTATTTATATGTTTCCAGTTAAGTAAAATTTTTTTGGCATTTAAATAAATGCATAATAATATTATTATTTTTTCACAGATATCTTGGGCATTTGAAAGCATACGTGAGAAATAAAGCTCAACCAGAAGGCTCTATTGCTGAAGGCTATTTGGCCGAGGAGTGTCTCACCTTTTGTTCCAGATATTTGGATGATATTGAGACAAGATTTACTCGAGTTGGACGTGTTGACGACACATCAACTCAAACTCAAATGCATCAGAAATCAAAAATATTTCCTACTATTGGCCGATTAGTTGGGAGGACCTCATACGCGACACTAACAGAATTGGAATTATTACAGGCACATAGATATGTGCTTCTGAATAGTGAAATTGCAGATCCATTTATTGAAGAGTTGAGGATACAAACAAAGAGACGAATGAGAAGCCGAACACGAAATGAAAAAGATATAACGAAAGCTGTGAATAAAGAGCTGGTAGAATGGTTTGCACGACGTGTAAGTTTATAAATATTGCAATAAATATGAATATTACTTTGACACATACAATTTGAAAATCTATTAAATTATATTTTTTTTTCAGATCATGAATATTGATACTCGAGCTTACTTTTCAGAAGATTTGAAGTTTCTTGCTAGAGGTCCTATAAAACAAGTCAGAAAGTTCAACGCTTATAATGTGAATGGTTTTAGATTTCGTACAGTCGATCGAGAAGTGGGTTTGAAAACACAGAATAGTGGTATTTTTACATTTGCTGAAGTGGAATACTATGGAAAGCTTCATGATATTATTGAATTAAACTACCACGGGCATTTTTCTGTTGTTTTATTCAAATGAAAATGGGTCGATTTTATCAGAGGTGTTAAAAGAGATTCCTTGCAATTTACTTCTGTAAACTTCTCTCGCATGATGGATGTTGGTGATCATGAACTGCATGATCCATATATCTTAGTATCGCAGGCAAAAATGGTATATTATGTGAATGATGTAGTGGATGAAGGGTGGAGTGTAGTTACTCACGTAATACAAAGAGATTTGTATGATATGGGTGATGAAGTGGAAGATTTGACCTCTGCAATTGAATTTCATCAACAACAGGAAGCAGAATTATTTGTCCATCATGATATTGAAAATATTGGTCTAGCAAGGATGAATGAAGTGGATGAGCAATGGAGCAGGAAACCGACATGATTGAAGGGGAAAATGATTGTATGTACAATTATTTATTCATTCAGAAACTACTTGTTTCATTTTTGTAGTCATTCATTATCATTGTTATATATATTTTGTTTGTTAATACTGGGCATCTATTATCATTTTTAATTTTTTTTTTCTGCATAAATTTTTTGAAATATATATTCTGAACTTAATTTTATTTGATTAAATGACAGGAATGCCAAGGAAGAAGTGGTACACTATTTTTTCTTCTTCTGCGATAGATGACGATCCGTCTGTCCCCACGGCATCATCTCCCCCTGCACCATCTCTGACACCATCAGTGGATGCCTCATTAGAGGATGATTCATCGCCTCCCCCTACAGGTGCTTCAGTAGTGGGGTAGTGACACACCCCCTCCAGTTCATCACGGACATTCTGGAGGGTCGCAGTCATAGGTACAAATTTTAATTAAATAAATTTATTGTATTTTGTTTATAGTAATTGTTTGCTCATTGCAGATGAAGACAATGAAACCGTGGAAAGATACATAAAAAGTTCTGATGTTTGGAACATGCATGGCAAGAAGATAGTGATGCCATTTTATTCTTATGGGGTCCCGACGGATGACGCCACAGGTTTACTTGGTCAGATTATAGGTCAGCTGGCAGCGGAGCCCGTTTCCCTGCCTATTTCGTATGATTATTGGAGGCATATGCCTCCAAACTGGAAAAATGAAGTTTATGATTCTCAGATAAAGGTAATTTTATTACTTTATGGTTTAATTGAATGTCATTTTACTAATATATTCAAAATGAATTTCTGTATACAGATGTTCTTCCACTTTACCGTTGCTGATGTGATAGCACGGAAGTGGACATTGAAAAATCTTGGAAAAAAATGGAAAGATTTCAAATGGAGGTTGTGGTGTGATGTCAACGATTCTTCGTTGACCGTGTAGCAGATGTATGAGAAGATACCCAGTGGGGTACCGAAAGAACAGTGGAAGGTTTTTGTCGATAGACATCGTGATGAGAAGCGGATGGTATGGAAATATATATTATTATACTATCCTCATTTTACATTTATACATGTACATGAAGAGGAGATAGACATTGAATACAATACTGTTAAATTGAATTTTATTTATTTCAGGATCTCTCAAGAAAGAATTCTTCAAACCGGGCGAAGCAGGTAATCCCGCACACTGCGGGTTCAAAAAGCTTTTCAAGAAGCCGAATGTCATTGGTAATCTTTTAATTAGTTTAAATATTTATAAGATAATATTATTTATTTAACATATTTTATTGATGATTTATCTTTGTTTAATGTAGTCACAGAGTTTAGGGCATGAAGCATCCCGAACAGAACTGTGGCTGGATGTTCATAAAAAAACAGATGGAAGTTTTGTTAATGAACCTGCCAGAGAAGTTGGGGTATGAAGTCAATTATTTATTATAATAACATAATATCAGTTCTTACTTTGTTAATATATATTTATATTTGATTTATAGGTAAAAATTAAAGAAATATGGGATACCAATCCTGGGCAATCCTACTCAGTCTCCCAGGATGACCCGGTTGGTCAAGTCCTTGGGAAGGAGCATCCTGGTAGAGTGCGCGGGATGGGTTTGGGACTCGTACCATCTGAGGTCTTTCGCATGCCATCAGGGATTTCGACCTCATCTACTCCTGGTTATAGTCATTTCATACCTGAAGATGCTCAGAGGGAGATGTCTGCTCTACGAAACACAGTTCACCAGTAGGGGAATCAGATATCTGATTGCAGAAAGAGTTGCTTGAAATACGTCAGCATATGAGCATATATGCCCCGGTGGTAGTGCATCGGGTAGTGGTGAGCAGGTAAATCACAAAAAAATCAAAATCATTTAGTTTGTAAACTTTTATTGGTTTTAATTTTTATTATAAATATGCAACAATATTTAATTTTAAATATAATGTTCTTACAGGTGGCAGCAGGTGGTGGAGATGAAGGTGGAGAGGGTGACGATGCAGCATCAGATGATAAGTAGTAGTATTGTTGATGTGTTGAACAAGTATGATTACAGTTGGTTTATATATGTAACATTTATGGCACATAGTTGCCACCAAACATTTCCATGTCCTAACATTTTCTTGATTTCTCATGTTTCCTTCTATGCATTTTATTTATTGTGTTCTGGATTCCTCATGTGTTGACAAAAATATTCTTAATGCAATATGCATGTGATGATACCACATCCAATGAGAATACCTATATGTAACCCATATTCATGCCCGCTATCGCCATTGAAATAGGTCTTACCTATTTCCATGTTTTAACCATGGTAGTAGGCGCCCTATAGCCACGGTTTTAACCGTGGAAGTAGGCACCCTATTGCCACGATTAAACCATGGAGGTAGGCACCCTATAGCCACAGTTTTAAGCATGGAAATAGGTTACCTAGTTCCACTATGGCTATAGGGTGCCTACCGAATAGGGTGCCTACCGCCACAGTTAGAACCGTGGCTATAGGGTGCCTACTGCTATGGTCAAAACCATGGCTATATCCTTTATAAGGTATAAAAAACTAATTTGTTTTACTTGAAAATACCTAAATCCATAGAAAAAATTGATTTATTTAAGATAAAATATATAAAAATCCATCTTAAGACAAAAATAAGGGTGACACAACCCATTATCAACAAAAATCTTGTACAATAGATAGATGCGTACTCAATATGCATCACCAACCAAGACCAAGACCAATACCAACCCACCCACAACAATGTCTTCTTCTACCCCTACAACCGGTGAGGCGATCATGATGTATTCTTCATCCTCTACAAGTATCACTCCATCCCTTCTTCTGGACAACTCCTATATGGACATGGCTTCCTTGAAGTCGTGTTACTTCCCGTGCCCAGGTTCTTGCCCAACCAAGAAACCATTGAAATGTAGCATTTGTTAGAACATGTAGTTCCCCCCTTCTCGGCGTAAAGAATTATAATAACCCATGAAAACTATATAGCAACAAACACAATTTTAAAAGGATATAATCTCCATCATAATTAGTAAGACATTACTAAACCTGAAACGATAGTCATGAAGATGAAGGAAGCGGACGCCACCTTCAACCATCTTCAACCTTGTCAAAGAACATCAGGAACAGATAATTAACTATTATTATCATACAAAATTTTGAACACTAAAAAACTGTATTTTTTAGTGTTTTTGATCATTTTACAACGAAACCCATAAGTGGAAATTGACATGGTGGGATGGTGGATGAGCATTTAATAAAAAAACAGTAAAGGAATATGGAAACAAAACATCAATTTGAGAGGACCTTTATCATCTTCATGAACTCACTGACAACCCTTTGGTAGCAGTCATCGCATGAAATTGGTGGAACTTACACACATAGTCGGGTCTGTGAACAAAACAAATTAAACACAAAATGAATTAAAAGGTTTCTACTACTGTTAAATGGACGTGTAAATGTATAATGAAAGGAAAAATAGAGATTCCATTTTAGGTCATCCCCAAATAGCCCCCATCTGCATGACTTCATGAACTTGTACAGTGGCAAAGATGTTTGGAAATTCATGTCAGCCTGGATCAAATTAGATCATTTAGTATCGAATCAGCAATACACAAATCAGATAACTCTAAAATAAGTAAAATCAGATCTGATTGCATGAGGTTTAATACCGGTACTACCTTATTAAAGATAAGATCAAAGATGAGAATCATGACCTTGTAGTGTCTTTAATCAAATTACATAATATGTTCATTGTTGCTAGGTTCTTGTGCTCCTAATTGAATGCACATGAATTCCAAAATTTCCAACCCTGAATGACAACCAAAATAAATAAATCAATGACAACCAAAATAAATAAATCACTCCCCTTTGTTTATCTGCATAAAAAAAAGACGTGCATAAATAAAATCTTGGTCTTTGTACTCATCATATAACTTATCTATGTGTAGTTTGAGTCAGTCAATCCAATGCAGAGGGAAAAGTAATGAAACTAATTATGATACAATACACAAAAAACTCAAACCACACTTCCAGGGTTGAAGAGCATGAAATGATTATGCATTTTTTGGCAGGGAATGTGAAATACTATCAAAGTAATATGTAATAATTAGAATCACATGATTACAGTTGTAAATACGTTAAATGGATTAGTATACCTCCAATGGTACAACATATCATGTTTTCTATATGTATGCTTATAGTGTGCATAAAGAATGAAGAGGTTATGAACATTTTTTATATTTAATATTCTCAACCATAAGAGTGATTGTAGACATTATAAGATAATGATAATTTTAATACTAAATAAAATCATAACACCGTTCGCAAACTGAAATTAAGAATCATTCTAATAATTATAGATGTACTAAGCTATGAAAATTGTAAAATATGTACAAGTTTTGATGAACTATACCAATATATAAGTAAAAAATGATTAACAAAAACTACAGAAAATGTATGGATCTATATATTTCTAAACATATACAATGGAAAATTTTATGAATATGTACATAAAATCTATTAAAATTAAAATTTCATAACAAAATTTTCAAACTGAATGTAGAAACATTCTTTGTGATTAAAGTTTTAATAATCTATGAAAATTGTTAAATATGTACAGGATTTGATGAACTGAACTAATCTATACCAATCGTGTGATGACTGATTAAGGAAAAGAGATTGAATTACTCACCGTCTCAATAACATACTTCAATAAATTAAACATGATTACAAAATTACAAAGTTCTGTCATATGATTGGATAGCTTGTAATTCGGTATCTTTACTTAAATCACAAGACCCATGTGTCCCATCATCCCGTCAAACCCTAGATGCAAGTCTTGGTCGCCATTTCCAAAACTAGATTGGATTTCTTATGGATTAATATTGAGGGAGAGTGTCAGTACAAGAAAGTCATCTTATATGAATTTTGGTCTGATTTTTGATACTCATGTACCATAAAGGTCGCCTTGCCCTAGGTTTCCAATGCAGAAGCAATGGTTCCCCACTGGTCCAGTACATAGAGGAACAACGAGATCTCATAG
Organism: Viscum album; assembly: GCA_963277665.1. NCBI lineage: Eukaryota > Viridiplantae > Streptophyta > Magnoliopsida > Santalales > Viscaceae > Viscum > Viscum album. The sequence goes on along the minus strand of OY728132.1, from coordinate 692,359,147 downwards.
TGGTTGGCTAGGAATGAGTGATTTTGAGTTTGGTAGCGGGTCAGATGGAGGACGACTGAAATTCCTATGTAGATGTTGTGATTCAGATTTCTCGGGTGCAAGTAGTTTTCATTGATGTATATTTTATAAATAAATGGAATATGAATGGTTAATACACTCTCATACCATTGGTTTAAATCCATTTTTATAACACCAGTGAATACAAAAAATCTTTTCTTCACAATTATAGGATGATCCTTTCAGCTTATTCGCTTCCTCTATAGATTGATTTTAGAGTCATATCCATTTTATAACTAACCCCCCTTTCACATATCTTCCTCGTTATAATTTCCTCTATATTGACCCAGTTTAAAATTACTTCTATTCTACCCCCCTCCCACACCACCATTGACCAGATTCATGTTTCTTAGTTAGAATTTTTTGATGATCCCTTTCACTATTATCTCTATATCAGCTTAGTAAATAGGTATTATTATAAGGTTCATGCATCGTTAATGTACTCCAAATTTTTTTACGTCATTCCTCCTATAGAATTATATGCCACATCTCAATAAGTTTTAAAATCTGCAAAGTCATCCATTCAAATTCATCAATATAAGTATTCATTGTGCCAATTTGGCATATTAATAAATTAATGGATATTCTTCTATTAAAATTCCATGTAGCCCAAAAAACTCCTCTATAGATTCCAATTCAGGTTTTATGGTTTTAAGTGACATAATCCATCATTATATCAGTCCTTTCATGCACAATCAGGAGACCCAAACATTCTGTTCTTTAAGAATTTGGTTGATAGTAAAATAATATTTGGAACAAGTAATCTATACTACATGATCTTCTCTAGTAGATTATGGTATCTCCACCAATTTTTACATGTTTCATGTCTCATTCTATAGACCATCCCAATTATCTATCTCAATAGTGAATTTTTTATCAAATCACTAAGATCACGCATCTTTACTGCTGATTGATTCACTAGTTATTTTATTAACTACCTCTGCATCATGCTGTATACTACCGTACCCTTCCACTACAACTGATTTTCATTTGCTTATGTCCTATAAAAAATTATTAATCGCCATCTATTGCATCTCAACTTGAGTGTTATCTAAATAGGAGATATTATCAATGATTTCACCTCCCTCTTCATCTCTTGACCAAACTACTTTTTTATCCTTATCTTCAACTCTAAGGCTAGGAATTCTACACTTTTAATTTAGGACTCTATTAGAGTTATCAAGAAACTCCTTCTATCTGCCTCTAATTCCAATTCAAGGTCTCTCAATGAATTTACAAATTGGTATATAGTGGAACTAAGATGCATGATTTCCTTACAAAGAATCTATGATGTGAGAGTGCATGGGTGTGCAATATTCATTGGAAAAAATATAGACACACAAGTAATGGTACTCAACCATCTTTTTTATCCTTTAATTGATAAACCCATTTTTTCTAAAGTGTACTCTTTCCTTTAGGTAGTTATATTATCTCCCATATGTCAGAAACATGTAAGGAATCAAAAAATCACTTCATTGGTAACTCCCACTATAATGATTCACTCAAAAAATCTCACCTCTCTCAAGATTTTGGGTTCCCCTACATCTGTGTGAAGAAGAAAATTCATTTTAGAATAAAACCTCTACATTTATATTCTAACATGAGTATATCACATCAATTCATGAGGTCCATATCCTTCTTGACACCACACTTCTAAAAATCTACCTTGAGATTTCATTGTTCATGAGTATTCTTGTACATTAGGTCCTAGTATATCTGCAATTCATTTAGAGTTTTTTATTTGATAACATAGTTTTACCTCTCAGTCACTATATTTTGTGCTCCCCAAATTGCCCAACACTACTCAAAATCATCTCAACAAAAATTTACGGCAGTGGTGGAGCAGATCCAACATATTTTTTTTCCAGTTCAACATTTAGCGGCGGTTTTAACCGCCGCTAATTCCATACCTGTGAGCATTTAGCGGCGGTTAAAACCGCCGCTAAATAATGAACTTGGCAGCATTTCGCGGCGGTTTTAACCGCTGGTAAATATATTATGTTGATATTTAGCTGCGGTTTTCACCGCCGCTGTATAGGCGCATCAAACGCCTGAATTTAGCGGCGGTTAAAACCGCCGCGAATAAAAAAATGTCTGATACCCATATAACCGCCGCTAAATGAAGAGAAACCGCCGCTAAATGACGGATCTAAGACATATTTCTATAACCGCCGCGGAATTGAAAAAACCGCCGCTAATAGATTGCCGACGTCAAACATAGCGGTAGCTTTTGTAAACCGCCGCCACACAATATAGCGGCGGTTTAAACCGCTGCTAAACATGAAAAAAACCGCCGCTAGGACCGGCTTTTGTTGTAGTTTATTGTATCTTTTCCGTATTATGCAGAAGTTTACGGTTAAAATACTTTTCTTTTAGTCTTATACATTGCCTTAAATGTTTATGCATATTTATGATAGTTTTCACTATATTGTTATCTATACTGAGTATCTAAGCTCACCCATTTCTATGTTTTAATTTTCCCATGATTCCATGAAGTGTATTATGATTGATAATTAGGGTTAAGCTAGGGGATTAATGTCATTCTCAACGGATAATTTATATTGTGTTTTATTTTCAAATGTGTAATGTAATGTTCATGTATGTAATCTATTTTCCCAGACTGCTAAACTAATCAGTCTTTCGAGACATGATTCTTTGTAATCATTCCGATGTATTAAAATAATGCACCGACTCTGGGTAATTGGGGTCGAGACGTTACAGTTGGTATCAGAGGAAGTGTAGTAATAAGCTTGGAAAATAGATTTAGATAAACTCTGATTAGAGCACAGTACCCTAAGATAGACTTTGATGATTAGTATAGAAGAACTTCCTTTATTTTTGGTAATGTAGAGATTTTTTGAGTTTTCCAAGCACATACATCCCTATCTGGATACGAGTAGGTAGAGGCGGATCTACTATAGATGTACCTAGGGGTAAAACCCGAAAACACTGCTTTGAGCTGGACTCGAATGGGAACTGGTGCACGATAACGGTACTTGCTTCACTCATGGTTACGACACTCGAGAGAGATATGCTTAGGATAATTCTCATTTTCTTTGAAAATAATTATGAATGATTAATGAGTATATACCTCCTCAAAAAAATGTTTTTATGATTACGAAATATATCCATAAACTATTCAATTTATGTTAGGTATTTTACAAGAATGGGTTTATTCATTATGATTCATAAACTGACCTAGTGTATGCCATTGTATAGAAATGGCTCTCAGTAGAATGAATGAGAACTCCAGCAAAACGTATTATCCAAAGAGTTCGAAGAATCATATAAGTCATGGTATTAATCCAACATTTAGAAGGGAAATAGTCTCCCATGTATTCTCAACATATGAAGAAATAATATCATGTGTTAATAAGATAAGTAAAGAATTATCTGAGTCCTATGGATTTGAAGAGAAGCAATAGAAGAAAAGGATGGTAAGGAGAAAGATGCATAAAGGGAAGGGGGAAATAAGGTTTTTCCCATATGTGATAAATGTGGAATGAATCACCATGGTAAATTCTTGAAGGGAATCAGAATTTGTTATAAGTGTGGAGAAAAACGACACCAAGTACATGATTGCATGGGTAAGAAAAAGGTTCTAAAATGTAAAATGATTTATCTACAAGGTGTTGGGAAACTACGAGAATCAATGTTCAAGTCATCAGAGTTTACCATAAATAATGCTATTGGATGATAATAATGTTTTGATACTACCTCATGTAAAGAGGAATGACTAGTGTTTTTATGTTGTTATTATAGAATTATTTCATTTTAGTGTTGTATCAGCAATATACCGGTTTTATGAATTATGGAGATAAATAAAGATTGTACTATAGTACAATTTTGTTTAGGATTTGAGATTATAAGTTTCTAAAAAAAGTGACATAATAGTAAGAAACTATTTTTGGAAAATATGTGGTTGAAGGAAAGGTATTCCTGATTATGGTCCTGATAATGAGGTAGTGATTTTGGAATTAGATATGACTGATTTTGATAAATTATATTGGATATTCTAGACATTCATATAACTGATTAATAGTTTTTTTATTTGATCATTGTTGGAATATTCAAAAATTTTGGATATAAGGAATATATCCATTGTTATATAAAGGATAAGGGAGCATGAATGTAATCAATAAGGTTTTATGGTAATTTTGGGTGTTACCATGTTTTCAAATAATACATGATGAAGGTGTTCACATGTTATTACGTGGAAAAAAAGATCTTCATTGGGTCTAAATTCCTTATAAGTTATGGACTGTGATTTTGGATAGAAATATTTTGGATAAGTCTAAAGCTTGGAATGGATTATGCTTAAAATTGGATACTATTGTTAAGGTTATTTATTGATTGTTATAAAAAGGACAACATGTAGACCATACAACAATCAGTCGTGTCGGACAAAGATGCCTGAATCGAACCCACAACCATAGTGCGATTGATATTTATCTCCTACCACTGGACTACGTGAATAACCTAGATTGTATAATCTAGTTTTTTTAAAGGGTCTGATATGTGAATTATAAATTCATTATTTTTTGAACCCTATAAAATTAAGATAAATTAGAATATTTTTTTTAAAATCTTTTGGAGTGAAAGACAAGTTTGTGGTAGGAATTAGTTGAAAGATGTAACTCTACTTGTCAAGTATATATATATGTATATATATAAATTCTTTTCCCACTTATTATATGGGTAAATTAATTCTTAAAATTTAGTGAAGGGATCTTAAAACCAAAAATGTGTTATCCTAATACATTATGTTTTATTGAACTGATGGTATTCTAAATCATCATAGATTTATGGATTTGAGGCCGTCAATTTTACACTTGTTTGTGATTGATGACCTCAATCACTCCATATAAATATTTACATTTTCCCCCCAATTATGTGTCTCTAATTTCCACTAATGTTCTCTTAATCGAGATCATAATTTGGTGGTGACCCTTTCATTTCACTTTTCCTCTTATTATGAATAATTTTATTGACCCTATTTCCAATGTGGGTTTTCCCACAAAGGTATTTTCTATTTTCAACGTTTTATTTTCGAAAAAAAATTTCAAATTGCGAGGATTCAATTTATTGAAGTATGGAATAATGTAACACCCCAAGATTTCATAGTACGTTATTTCTCCAAAGTAATTCAACAACTTTCACTACACGCAACACCGAGTTCAAGCGCACCACGACTTACCAATATAACCGTTCAAATGCGTTTATGAATATTATTAACTGAATTTTTATCATTATATAATCCTTATAATTTTTTAATCCATATTATTACTTTCTTAGACATAATTTGAGAACAAATTCATTTTTTTCAGATAAAAGATGTATTTTTAAAAAAATGCCTTTTACCACCTTTTATTGGTGAACCATTTTTAAATAAAATATTTTAAACTTTTATATTTTCAATTTGAAAAAATAAAATTCTTCTTTAGAATCTGGACATAAGAATTTAGATTCAATAGATTTTTGGTGTTTTTCTGATAACGTTCATATTTGTGTGAATAGTGAAAGATACTCTATTTTAACTGAAAACAACTTTTTTAATCAAAATAATTCATAGTGTTAAATTATACATTTTAATGGTTTGGACATATAAATAGATTATATTTTTTCCATTTAATCCAATGCTGGTCTTTGAAAGTAATTTCACTTTAAAATTGGACATAAACAAGTGTTAATATTTTGATAGTATTATTTCGTAAAAATATGCCTTTTGGTTTTAACAACGAGAAATAATTTTATACTAATAAATTAAACTTCTATGTTATTAATTTTGGTAAAATGGATTTAATTTTTTAGTTCATAATATCAACATTATCTTAGGGTTAAAGTTTGATATTTTTTTTGAAAACTTTAAATTTTTTATGAATAATGAAAAACACTAAGTTATTGGTTAAAACCAGATTTTTATTTTAATAATTATTTATTTTATTTAAATTTATTTTTGGTCAATATCAACACATAATACCTATATAAGTTCAATGTAATACATTGGAGTCGTTTCATAATAAAATTAAATGTATAAAATTTTATTGAACTTTTTACTGTCTTTTACGCACCTCCTAGGAGCATTTTCAAATTTACATAAAAATTAATTATACCGCTTTTGTGATTTGAATTTCACAAATATGAGAGACATGGTTGATATCATTAATAAAATTGTGGTTCAATAAGATTAAAATAATATTTGGTGAATACTTACTTTTTACTTTTATTTACCACGGTTAAAATTAAATATGGTAATTAAGGGTAGAAATGATATCATAATTACCCCAAAACATTTCCAAATTCTATTGGATAAGTGTAATTCGACAAAAAACAACCTTAGTATTAAAATATTGTCCTTTAGGTCCACTTGGATTATATTAGGACATTTATTATTATTTTATTTAAAGAAGAGTTAACAGAGTTAAATTCAAAGTTTAATAACTAAACCATTTTTAATATAGGGTTATACATTAGATAAATTGAACTATAAATATTAATTAGAAAGCTAAGAATCTTTCCTAAATAATTATAGTTTATTTATAATTTTTTTACATTAAATAATTAAATTTATTTATGACACAATGATGATTCAATAATTACCTTATTAATAAAAGATTAAACTAATTGATATAATAAATACGCAAATAAATGTAATTCAGACTTCTGATTAATTAAAATAATTTTATAGGTTAATATGACATGTTAGTGTGTATTCAATCAATTTTTTTCGAAGTAATATTGCTGCTATGATTTTAAAGAAAAAAATACCAAATAGTGTCAAATTTGACATAAAATAGTTTTTAAAACAAATATTATATTATTAATTGATATAATAGTCTTAAAAATCAATGGTTATTCCAAAAGTCTTATATAATAATATATATGACATTAATGAACCAATTGGGGTTCTATTGGAATCTTATAGTATGTTTATTAACCATATAATATAAAAATAAAAAGAGACATGGTAAATTTCAAACTATTTAACTAAGAGTTAAATCTAAAATTTATGGTTAATATGGTGACCAACCCTATCTAAACCCTATTTTCTAAGAGGTTTTCAACCCATCCCCACCTTATCCTCCAAATAAAAAATTTTGTTTCATTAGAAACCATAAATTATTTTATTATAAAATAATATTTCAAGCTTTTCCTAGAGTGACCCTCGCCACTCTTATAAAATGGCACTTCCCCTTATCTTAATTTCACACCTCCAAATCTTTTTGGCTCAGCCAAACCCTACTAAAATATTCTCCAAACATTCCTCCCTTCACCCTAGAGGCCTTACTTTTGTTAGAAAGACAACCTAAGAAGCCCTTTTTATAACATCCCACCTTTTTATCACATAAACTTTTATTACATTATACAAAACCGAGGATCTTTAAGGTTTAGTGTTTTGGACACCCAGAACTTAAAACATGACAACATAAGAAAATTATTCTTAAACACTTGAAAGGATTATTCATTTTTTCATCCTATGTCATTACTGAATCTCATTACCTAGGACCATACATCAAAGGAAAGGGTGAGCAGAAGGCCCAGTAAGGAAAACAAGAGAAACATTTCACATGTGAACTTGATATACATTAATAATGTCATGATAAATAGATTTAAGGCATGAGAAAGAGAACCTGAGGCATATAATAATGAAAATATCATTATTCATAACTTGATGATGTGGCTACAACATTTAACTTATACAATCATTAACATATCCCCAAGGTCCATCCCCAAGGTGTCATTTAAAAATTACAAGGTTATTCACCAAGGTATCGTTAAAATTGTAATCCCTAGAGAATACATCATTACTAAATGTATTAGAGCGCTATCAGGGAGCACCCTTAATTTGTCTTTATTATGATGTGATCCAAATATATCATCATAAAACATTACATAAATAACCCATATATCATAAAATAAATGGGTTTAATTTCATAATCATAACATTATAAAAACTGCTTTAAAGACATGATCTTTATGTCACTTTAAACCCACAGAAAGGGAAAGCAGGATTCATGTATGTAACTCAAAAAATTTAATATAGAAAATTTATATATATATATATATATATATGAATTCCCCAATATTATAGAGTGTTTTGATTATTCACATAATAAAATAAAATTATTTGAAAAAAATAGAAAGACATTTTCAGATGAAAATTCAGCATCATAACGGCTATGTTGCAGGGTTTTAGAAAACATTGAAAAGAGAAGGGACATGGGTCACCCACTTATAAATGATCCATAAAATAGTATAGAGACAGACTATGAAGTTTATAAGAACATGTTAATGAAATTTTAAAGGCATAACATATGATATGAAAAACACAGAATGAAGACAAAAATAAGATTTCTCATATGAAAATTTGCCAGCCTAGCGGCTTCACATAAAACATCAAAAAAAGAATTGATGAGATCAAATGGGGTATCACATCATATGAAAAAAAAAACATTATGATGGATATATAGATCATACCCCATCATAATAAAATTTAACATGAAAGACTTGAAATGAAAAATAGAACCTGAAAATGAGAAGGGTGAAAGAATCCCTTACAAAAATTCGGCAGCCTAACAGCACCACTTAAACATTCTTAAAATGAATTGATGAGAGTAAGAGGGGGTCTCTCATCATATGAATATAAAAATTACAGTAAGATTAAATTATAAGATCATCCTCAAACATAAGAACATGGAGCATAAAATAAATGACACAAAAGAGAGTACATGAAAAGAAATAGATAGGGAGGATCACTTACAAAAATTCGGCAGCCTAACAGCGCCACTAAAACATTATTAAAATGAATTGATGAGAGAAATAGGGGTTCTATCATCATATAAAAATGAAAATTATATTAGGAGGAGTATAAATTAACATACACTACCATAATAACATGGATCTTAAAATAAATGGCATAAACGAGAGTACATGAAAAGAAAGAGAGAGGTAGGATCCCTTACCTTAAAACATAACTCTTAAGAAACGAAGGTCGGGACCTTGTCGGATTGGGGGGAAACTTGTGAGGACTACTTGGGTGGTAATGAGACCATAACTTCGTTGAGGAGTATTTTTTATTGAAAAGGATGAGATAATGGCTTGATATTTATAGGGGAAGTGAGGGGACAAGGCAATAATGGCCAAAGGACACCTCATCAGTGGTATTGAACAAACTTTGTACTATTAAATGGTATTTCCTCATTGTATTGGCCACATGGGACACCTCATAACTTATCTTAAAATTCATAAGTCTACCATAATGATTTCATAATTATTACATCTTTAATGACGTCATTAAACACCCGAAACTCTAAACTGAAAATTCACTATTCACCGAAATCCAACTATTTCAGAAAAATCTTAAAAATTTACCTTAACATAATATCGATGTTATGAATTCTAAATTGAAATCCATTTTATAAAAATAATTTTCTAAATATTTTTAATTTAATTTTTAATTAAAAAAAACTATTCACTCGAAAAAAAATTATACTTCACTAAAAATTTCTGAAAAAGTTATTTATCTATTTTATTGAATCACATTAGTTAATTAAGGTGACTATATTATATTAACACTTTATTTAAGTGATATTAATAATCCATTTGGTCAAATTACTAATCTTAAGTGTAAAATCACTATTTATAATTTACTATTCACCAAAAATTAAGTTGATCTTATTAGACTCTAAATATCTTACTGAACACATTTGTAGAAGACCATTTTTTTAAAAATAATTACACATAATTAATTAATTAAGGTTTATATAAATATTTTAAAATATACTTTTTCCTAAATTCATCATTAATATACATCCTAAATTAATCCAGACTTTTTTAAAATTCACAAATTTCACCATAAGAAGAAATCACAATTTTTATTTATCAAAGGATTGCATAAGGCAACTAAGGTCTCATTACATTTCCCCTGATAACATCAGAATGGGATCGATGTGTAAGGTGTGCTAAGGTGATAGAATCTTGGGGTGTCTTGGCCAAAATTTCCCAAGTGGTGATTTTTATCTGCTTGAACATCTCACCAAGGCGATTTAATTACAGTTTCACATGATGAAGTTTAGCTTCGGTTTGCTCCAGAGTAAAGCCCAATGGTGCTACCTCCTCCCCAAGTTCTATAAGATGGGCTTCGATCAGCCCGAGACTACTAGATGAGGCAATGTAATCTTATTTCTATATTAATTAACCAAGATCACTTTTATTTATAGAAAATAATTGCAACGTTTAGTTCCCAATGGTATTATTGACCAATGATTATATAACAGTCAAAACCCAATGGTCTCATTATAATTATACTCATTTTATTAAATGAAATGGTTTTGTTCAGTATAAAATAAAAAAACAATAAAAATAAGGAAACAAAATTTATTCAAAATTTCGAGTCGTTACATTCTTCCCCCCTTAAGAAATCACGTCCTCACAATTTTTTTTAAAATTGTACTTCGAAATTTCATTGAATGTTCCACATCGGAAAAAGAGTCAATAAAACTATTACTTTAAAAGAAATAAAGGTAAGTACAAAGGTCACCCAAGGTAACCCATACTGGGGTACTATGTAGTAAAACATGGATATGGAGGAGAAAAAACCATCATGTTATGATGGAGAGTGATAGAAAACATGTCTAGGAGAAAGTTAACCACTATAAAATCACAAACTTTTGATGGGTTAAACGGTCTCTGATTACCTAGTAGGAAACATAAACCAACAATGATTTTTTTACATTCCTTTATAGAATTTTGAGGAATTAATTTACTACATAGAATTAAAACAAAAGAAAATATACATATCATCAGGTAGAGTTTAATCCTTTAATAAGTTTCTACCATGAGTAATATTTTCTTCAAAAATTGAGCATTAAAAAACACTTGGTCTCATCAAAAGCACAAGAATCATCTTCTAGATAGCCATATAATCCACAAAAGATTAACTATCTATTTCTTCATTCTTTAGAAATTATCCCAAAAATAGAAAGGGTAAGATAAAACAATTCATCAAAAAGAAGGAACCCCATAGGAAGGAAAAATACTTTTAAATCTTCAAAATTCTATGCAACTACCCAAATTTCATCATAGAACATTCCATAAATAAATGTCATTAAAATTCCTCAAAATAAACCAAACTAAGATTGAATCCTAAATATAATAAGGATTTGATAACATAGTATTCCATGATAAACATTATCACTCATCTTTAAACGACATCAACCACTCATAACGTCATATAACAAAAGTAACTAACCTAATCACATTTTCCACACGATAGGTAAATCATTTCCATAAGTAACCTAAATTACCATAAGCTCACCTTAAATTAATCTATTCTTCAAAATATAAGTCAACCTTTACTTCTCAAAGAAAATACCAAAGTAATATATTTACCTTGATCATATAGGGTTCCCAAATCAGTGAACATCTTCTAAAATAATATTCATATTTTAATCCCCTAATCAGTTTTTAAGAAGAATATCTTCACAATATCAACATGTGATACATAACAATAGATTTTTTCCATAATGATATAAAGCCATCTTAGGTAGTGACTCGATGTTACTAGAAATCATTAAATATATGCTCATAGAGCAAGAACTAAAATACAACTTTACACAGAAAATTATTGTGAAGAAGTTACATGAAATTCAGTCATCATGATCTATCTCAGCATAGGACTTTCATTGTTCCCTTGTCCTTGAAAATTTCTGATTCTCATCATGTTTATCATCCCTTCCAAGAGATCATTGCCTTGGATAATGTCCATATTCTCCACATTTATGACATTTCATAGTATTTGTTACATTAGATTAAACCTTATCTCTATTCATCACATTATCCATTTTTTTAAAGAAACTGGCTACTTTATGCCCAATAATCCCACACTTAAAACATTTCTCAGTTCTATTGTGATGTTTTCCTTAGTGCCTCTTTCCACACTTTTTGTACAAAGGAAATTTGGTCTTCATTCCCTTATCAAATTTATTAGATGAAAACCCTTGATAATTCATCTTCATCTTCGTGGATGAATTTGGGAATTCAACTAAGTATCAATTATTAATTGTGATTTTGGATAGCTAGTTTGGCATAATCACAATATGTTCAACTTGATCTCTCGTCATCTCTGCTATATAAATAGAGAAATCGTCACATTTCCTATCACATTGGTTTTTCGGACATTTTCTTCTATTTCTGTCCATTAACTAATAAAAGAAAGTAAAAATAGAGGGCTTAAATACTTAGCCAACAATCATGAAAAGAAAAATTTAATCATAGAAGGATAAACTTGTAGAAGAAAATTATATCCTAACATTTTATCCCCTAGGTTCCAATCTAGGTTATCCATGACCATATATTCTTATGTGAATATTTATTTTATTTTATCTTTGTTCCTTTAATAATGGTTCATACTATGCTTATAAATTTACTAAAGCATATCCCCCGGGAGTGTCAAACCAAGAGTGAAATAAGGCCCATTGTCGTGCTCCAGGTTACCCCAGGTCAAGCCCAAAACACCTTGTTATAGTTTTCACTCCTAGGTACATATGTTCTAGAGCCACCTCTACTTGTTCGTATCTAGACAGGGATTTATTTCTTTGGAAACCACTTGCTCAATACTTCACAAAAATACCAGGATGTTTTCCTATATTTAATATTTTTATTATGAAACCTTGTAATGTTTTCAAATCCAAATTTCCACAAATAACTAAACCATCCTTTGATACCAACTATAACACCCCACCTTTTTATCACAATAATTTTTATTACATTATACAAAACTGAGGATCTTTAAGGTTTAGTGTCTTGGAAACCAGGAACTTAATACATGACAATATAAAAACATTCTTCTTAAACACCTGAAAGTATTATTTATTTGTTCATCCTAAGTTCATTACTGCATCTCATAACCTGGGACCATACATCAAATGAAAGGGTGAGGATAAGGCCCTATAAGGAAAACAAGAGAAACACTTCACATGTGAACCTGATATACATCAATAAAGTCATGATAAATAGAATTAAGGCATGAGAAAGAGATCATGAGGAATATTATAATGGAAAAAACATGATTCATAACTTGAAGATATGACTACAACATTTAACATAGACAATCAAGAACATATCTCCAAGGTCCATCCCCAAGGTTTCATTTTAAATTACCAAGGTTATTCACTAAGGTATCGTTAAATTTGTAATCCCTAGAGATTACATAATTACCCAATGCATTGGAGCGCTATCAAGGTGAATTATTAATTTTTATTTATTATCCTGTGAGCCACATATATCATCATCAAAAAGTTCATAAATAACCCATATAAGATAAAATAAATGGGTTCCATTTCATAATCATAACATTTTAAAAGCTGCTTTAAAGACATGATCTTTATGTCACATTAAATCCAGAGAAATGGAAAGCATGATTCATGTAGTAACTCACAGAATTTAAAATATAAAATTTTGATACATATGTGAATACCACGTTATAATAAAGAGTTATGAGTGTTCAATTAATAAAATAAAATAATTTTAGAAAAATAAAGAGACATTTTGAGACAAAAATTCGGCAGCATAATGGCTATGATGCAGGGTTTGAGAAAAAATTGAAAAGAGAGGGGACATGGGTCACCCACTCATAAATTGTCCATAAAACAGTATAGGAACAGAATATATAGGTTATAAGAACTTGATAATAGACATACCTTATGAAATGAAAAACATGGCAGGAAGAAAAAAATAAGATTCCTTTATGAAAATTCTATAGCCTAATTGCATCACTTAAAACTTCAAAAAATGAATTGATTAGATAAAATAGGGTCTCTCATTATATGAAAATAAAATAATAGTATGATGGATATATAGATCATAACCCAACATAATAAAAAGGAACTTTAAATACTTGACATGAAAAATAGAACTTTAAAATGATAAGGGTGAAAGAATCCCTTACAAAAATTCGGCAGCCTAACGGCGCCACATAAACATTCTTAAAATTAATTGATCATAGTAAGAGGGGGTATCTAATCATATTAAAATAATAATTATAGTTATGTGAATATAAAATAACATCCTCCAACATAATAACATGGAGAATAAAATAAATGACATAAAATAGAGTATTTTAAAAGAAAGAGAGAGGGAGGATCCCTTAGAAAAATTCGGCAGCATAACGACGCCACTTAAACATTCTTAAAATGAATTAATGAGAGAAAGAGGGAGTATCTAATCATATGAACATGAAATTTACAGTATCATTAATATAAATTAACATCTCCAATCATAATAACATGGACCATAAAATAAATGACATAAAAAGAGTACTTGAAAAGAAAGAGAGAGGTATGATCCCTTACCTTAAAACATAACTCTTAAAACTCAATGTTTGGGACCTTGAGGGATTGGGGGAACCTTGGGAGGACTCCCTCAGTGGTTAGGAGACCCTAAATTTGTTGATGAGGATTTTTTAATGATAAATATGAGAGAATGTCTTGGTATTTATAGGGGAAGTGAGGGGACAAGGCATTAATGGCCAAGGGACACCTCATCGGTGGTATTGGAAAAATTATGTATTGTTAAATGGTACTTCCTCATCATATTGGACACTTGGGACACCTAATACCATATATTACTATTCATAAACCTACCATAAAGTTAACAAAATTATTACATCCTTAATGATGTCATTAAACACACGAAACTCTAAACTGAAAATTCATTATTCACCAAAAAACTAATTTTTTCAGAAAAATACTGAAAAATTACCTTAACATAATATAGATTATCTAAATTCAAAAATGAAGGTCATTTTATAAAAATAATTTTATAAATATTTTTAATTTAATTTTTAATTAAAAAACAATATTCACCCAAAAAAATTAATACTTCACTTATAATTTTTGAAACAGTTATTTACCTATTTTATTGAATCACATTATTTAATCAAAGAGCCAATATTATATTAATAATTTTGTTAAGTGAGATTACTAATCCATTTGTTCACATTACTAATCTAAAGTGTAAAATCACTATTAATAAATTACTATTCACCACATATTAAGTTGATCTTATTAGACTCTAAATTTCTTACTGAACACATTTGTAGAACACCATTTTTTGAAAATCTTTACACATAATTAATTATTTAAGGTTTACATAAATATTTTAAAATAACATTTTTCTAAAATTCATCAATAATATACATCCTAAATTAATTCGAACATTTTGAAAATTCACAAACTTCACCATAAGAAGAAATCACAATTTTTATTTATCAAAGGATTGCATAAGGCAGATAAGGTCTCATTACATAGCCCCTTATAACACCAGCACATGATCTAAGTGTAAGGTGTGATAAGGTGATAGAATCTTGCAGTGGATCTTCCAACATTGCCCGAGTGGTGATTTCTATCAGCTTGAACTTCTCGCGAAGACGATTTCATTCCAGTTTCACACGAGGAAGTTCGGCTTGGGTTTGGTCCAGAGCAAAGCCCAGTGGTGCTACCTCCTTCCCAAGTTCTGTCAGATGGGCTTCGATCAGCCCGAGACCACTGGATGATGCCATAAAATTTTATTTCTATATTAATTAACCAATATCACTTGTATTTATAGACAATAATAACAACATTTAGTTTCCAATGGTCATATTGATCAATGGTCATATAACAGTCGAAACCCAACGGTCTCATTTTAATTATACTCATTTTAATAAATGAAATAGTTTTGTTGAGTATAAAATAAAATAACACACAAGATTAGGAAACAAAATTTATTCAAATTTTTGGGTCGTTAAACTTTTGATCAAATCAAAAGGACGAACCCGAAGAAGAGATAAATATTTCATCACCTCTTTAAAGTTCTTTTCTTCTTCCACTTCATCTTTTTTTTTGTTTCCATTCTAAAATAATAACTTCAGTATCTTATATATACTGTGATGTTATTATAAAAATGGTAAAACAATATTAATTATTATATCCATCCTATAAATGAAAAAGTCACCATACATGAATACGTACGGATTACCGTCTCTACGTCGTGGTGTAGTTTGTAATTCAATCACTTCATTATTTGGATGGGCATCATAAGGAGTATAACTTATGTAAATAATAAATATAACATGTTAATTATTCTGTATATATTATATATCATCCAATTACATACAATTTTACCATCAATATAATTATATTGGCGCTCTTGCGTACGTACGGATTACCGTCTCCATGACGCGATGAGATTCATTTCCACGTTCAACATTCAACGATGATTATAAAATATATATCATTAATATGTATATAATATATGACATCATAATGATCATGGATATACAAATATATATATATATATATACTAACATATATATTATTCACTTAGTTCTATTCCATATGATATGAAAACAGAAACATCGTTTATTCGTACGTACGGTATACCATCTCAATAAACAGTGTTTTCCAATTCATATATAAATCTATTATACATATTTATGTTCTGAATATATATGATGTTTTATATTCTGAAATTATTTAAATAATGATCTAAGAGATACAATCAAGAGTAAAAAAGTTAAAACACATACAAAAAAGAAAGCGATTATTACCCAAAATGTTATTTTAACATGAAAATTATTATTAAATGGGTAGTATAAATCCATAAATGAATCATGTATAATATAATAAATATTAATATGGTTCGGGAATAATTTAATAACATAATATGGTATTTATAAAATAGGTTAAATGTACCCTCTACTAAAGGAAAGTTCAAGGTAAGGGTTAATTTCACAATCTCTTTATTATTCGAAGTTGTTTTTACGTAAGTATCTTCTGGGACATATTTATTATCAATGTCCATGTTTCATGAAATACTTCTCAAAGGGATTGTTTTAAGGGACTTTTTTTTACTAAAACATCATTTTAAATGTTTTAAATATTTATTCTTTGAAATTATTCTCATTAATGTCCATGTTTTTGAAATGGTTTTAAGGATTTATCTATACAGACATGAATGTTTTTAAAATGATAATTCCTTTCAATAGTTTCAAATTGGTATAGGACACGTTGATTCAGAAATGTCTTTAAATGTCTTCCTCTCTAAATTGTGTGACTTTTAAATGTTTTCATAAAAAATGGATATTTCTCTCAAAGAGTTTTACAAATCATTTTCATCTATGTCAATATCCTTTGATGGATTTTAAACTAGTTTGAAGTTGATTTATTATGATACTAATCTTACATACTGTATTTAAGGTTTTGTGATATGTTTGACTGTAGATGTGTTATATTTATAAAATTAATGGTTTATGGATAAAGTATTGACATTTCGTATACTAGTTTTAATAAAAATGTTTATGTTAAGTTTACACCTTTTTATATGAGGAATGCATTAGACTTAGTAAGTGACAGGTGGAGCCTGCTATAGCTCCTTGATGCATTTGTATGTCTCATGAGACAAACTAGTGTCTTGGAACAAGGCCATGACAAAATCATCTTTGTATTATTGGCACATGCCCTTGACTATGTGGTTTTGAAGTCTGACATTATCCATTCCATCATTATGAAAGTGTCTATTGATATTTCATGTGACTATTCGACTAGTAGAATATCCATGTGAATAAGTAAATAAAAGTATTTTATTGTAATTTTTCCATATTATACAGAAGTTTAAGTTTAAAAGATTTTGTTTTAGTCTTATATATTGCTATAAATGTTTATGAATATTTATGATAGATTCCGCTATATTGTTATCCTTACTGAGCTTCTGAGCTCTTCCCATTCTATGTTTTAATTTTCCCAGGATTCCAAGAAGTGTATAATGATTGATAAGAAGGGTTAAGCTAGGGGATTAATGGAATTATAAAAGGATAATTTGTGTTGACTTTTATTTTCTAATGTGTAATGTAACATTCATGTATATAATCTATTTTCTAAGACTGTTAAATTGATCGGCCTTTCGGGACTTGATTCATTGAAATCATGACTATGTATTAAAATAATGCACTGAATCTGGGTAACTAGGGTTTGGGTTTTACATCAATCAAATGGGATTTGATCATAAAATTACCACATGATAATTAAATTTCATAACTCAATTCATTTTTCATTTGGTTATATTACTTCTCTATTTTCACTAATATTCATTTATTATGTGTCTAATTATAGTGTATATATATTGGTGTATTTCCAATAATGATATTTGTTTTAATATTTTACACACAGAACCATTTCATTGATCTATTCTCATGTCAACTTTAGTGTCGTTTTAAGGTTTTATTTCACAATCTTATTATAATAAAGATTCCATATTCATGAAATTACATTAAAGGAATTTTTACTATCACTGTTTAATAAATTTTAAAATTCTCATATCCTCTAGTATTTAATGGCCTTTTTCAAGAAATATTACAATTTATACTGTTTGGCACTAATAGTTTTTGGGAAATACTTCTAAGAAAATCGTCCTTCATTCCCCTCTTTGGTCAGAGAACCGATTTTCTTTTAAAAACTACATTTTCTGATAATGTTTTCAAAAATGTTTTTAACTTTATAAAATTGATTTATTAAATAAAGTTTTTCACATTTTTCCTTTCAAATTTTTTTTCAAATGATCTTTCTTTCATATTTTTGAATAGTTAACTTTTCTAACATTTTTACATTGGAAAATGAATGCTCTTTTTACCACTATGTTATTAAAAACATTCATTGTTCTCACAACTTTAATGAAGCTTACATATCCTTCACAAAATCTATTTATTATTAAAATAGTTGGCGCTATGAAATCTTTCATTCAATATAAATCTTTTTTGAACCACCTTTGAGAACCTCTTTGGAAAACTACCATTGTGGACCACCTTCATGAAGTAATAGGACTTTTATTTTCTTTTAGTCGCACTTTATCAAATTAGGTGGGTCAACACCTATTTATTAATGATAACTCCCTTACATGATACATCTAATATCTCTACTAACTTTTCATGAAGAAATTTACTCTGGTTTTTCATGATCCCTATCTTTCTAAAATACCCCGAGAAATTTTCTTACATTCAATGCTTCTTGTAGTCATTTAGATTATCAGGATTCCTTCATGGTTATCCCTATTTTTAGATACTCTATAATTTTTTTAATCACCTAACCTTACTGAAGAACCATAACTTCATGAAGAACTTAAACATCACATACTACATGCCTTTATCTTATATATAGAAGGCATACCATGAAATCCAACATTCATGAAGCTTTATTCCTCGTCCAAATATTAGACCCCAAATATTTAAAAATGATTACGATACAATGCCACCATGTATACAAAGATTTATTTATTGCATCATGATCATCCATTCCATTGTCTTTCATTTTTGTAAACAAACCACGTAAAAAATCTCTCTATAACTCTACATCTATCAGAAGAAACTATATTTTCCAAGAAAAAAAAATCAACCTAATAACATTGCTATGCTTACCTTAGGGATTTTTACCTAATATAAGATCTTCACCCCTATTTCCTATCATTTTTTGGTTCAAGCCCCACGATATTGTTGGATATAATGAGTTTTCTATTTTCATAGTATTTTCTCTTTTTCTAAAACCAAAATTATGTAACTCTTAAAAAGTTATTTAAATTTGATAAACATCCTCAAAAAAACATTAATCATCAAATTGGTTTGTGACCACTATATTTTCTATAAAGAATAATTTTCCCAGAAAATTAAATAATCTCATTTTTATATTATTACCTTTAGTTCAAAGATAGTATAAACCCAGAAGGTTTCTTATACCTTTAAATTATGATAAAAAAATATAAAGTCATTCTTTTTCAAGTAAATTTTCATTAATAAAAATAATGTTACACTTAATGGTTATATTACAATAATTAATTCCCAAAACACACATTCTCATCATAAACTTTCATTACATATAACCACAAAAGGGGTATTTATGCCTTTAAAATTATGACCATTGTTTAGACTTATCAAACCAGAAACCTTTAGGTATAACCTAGTTCATCCATGATTTTTTTTAAAGGTTGGGGCTGAAGCCTCAATTTATTATTTGAAAGCAAAGACCTCTTTAGACTAGGTAGAGGGAGACCCATTACATAGCTCGAAGGCCCAAGACCAAGTGTCCTGAATACAAGGCTTGAAAGCCCATTTTTTTGGCCCAAAGGACCCCTCGGTGAACAGTACTGCTACAGTACCTACGCTGCTACAGTACCGCCACCGCTACAGTACCTGCTACAGTCCCTCCACCGATATAGTGCTGCCGCTGCTACAGTGCCACCGCTGCAACAGTACCTGCTACAGTACTACTACAGTACCCTGGAAAATTTGCCCCTACCCGGATTCGATCCTGGGTCTTTTGGATGCCAAGCAGGAGCCTATATCCCAATGCTCCCTCCTTAGAGTTATTACCCATAAGTAAACATTTCTAGAGTCATATCCACTTGTAGAGTCCAAAAAGGTGTGTAATATCATGGAATACACAAACTATAAAAATCACCAAAATTCTGTGATGTTTTCCAATGTTTATAGTTATTCATATTATTATCCTTATACTAATACTTGTGGTTCTCACTAATCTATTATCTTATGAGTATCAAAAGGAAACAAACATTTCCTCTACTACCAACTATTCTAAACCAAGAATTTATCAAATATTATTATAGAATTATCCCATAAATGTAAATTAAATAAAACCCAAGGATCAAAAAGAATTATTTAATTTATAATACTAGGTACTTAAAAACTAAAATACAAATTCCTTATTTCAATCTCCATAATAAACTTCTAATTCCCTTGATCACCTAAAACTGGATAGGATAACCGATAGAATATGAAAAAGAAATGTGTAATCTTAAAAGACCAGTAAGGGAATGAACATAAATAGGTAACCTAACATACGAGTCAAATTTATAACATGATATCATAATATTAAAGGCACATTATTAATCACGTGGATGAATAACATAAACAACATTCCTTTATAAGATCATGTAATCATAATAATCGTGGTTATAAAATATTACATGAAATAAACATGGTTCAAGGCTAACATCCTAAAAAATATCACATGGCGAAAAAAGTCCCATATTGGATTATGCTAAATCCCTAAAACCATTCATGATGTCTCATGAGACTAAAACATTACCTAGTTTATTAATATAATGGATAGCGAGAAAGTAATATATATAAGATACATATATATAGTATTTTGATTCATTATATAGAAATAATTTCCTTTGTTTTTTATGATTATAAATTATTTTTAAAAGATTTAAAACATATCATCCAAATATTTTTAAAAGAAATTCTATGTAAGATAATATACAAGATACGCCACATCGAGTTTAAAAGAACAACTAAATATTATTATTTAATATTGATGTTATCACATTGTTTTTATAGTGGTGGGTATGAATAAAAATAATTTGTTACTTTTTTAAGAAATTTATAATAAAATTTTACATTCATTCAATAGATTTAATAGGTATAGATAAGAAAAAAAATCCAATTTTACACATAGAAGTTGGTTTTCTCAAAATGGTAATTTATTTGCCTTTTAATGGGATACATATTTTAAAAATAAATTTTGAAAATTTTCTAACGTTTATTTGAAAAAATAAACTTACATTTTCGAAATATAAGTATAAAATGATTCATTGGTTGAATTTTTGGTATTTTTTGGATTACATTAATTTGAATTAATAGTTAAAAATATTGCATTTTAATTGAAAACTAACTTTTCATATAAATAATTTATTATATAAAATAATATTTTTTTTTATTTTTAATGAAAAATTAGATCATTTATTCATATATTAATCCACTTTAGGTTAATATAATCATTTTTATATTGAATTTGGTTATCAAAATAGAAATATTTTGAACATTTTCATCTTAAAACCCCCTTTCTCACCCCATTAATATGATTATTTTAAAATTAATTTTATGTAATTATGTTCTTGTAGTTTTGAAAAATTTATTCCATATTTGGAATAAAAAAATCATAATTATTTAAATAGTTCCCCTATATTTTAGGGACAATATTAACTATAAAATTGGTAATTATTATTACCATGGTTTAGGGTAATTCGGGTAATAAACCCTAAAAATAATTATGATAAGGATTTTAAAATTACCCTAACACTAGACATAATTTTATTTTATGATATATTTTTTGAAAAAAATAATTATTTGACCTAATTTATGGCCTTTTTTATTCATTAAGATGAGTCTATACCATCAGATTATTTTATTTTATAAAAATTCTTGATCATCAAACTAATGTTTTTATTAAATATATCATCTTTACTATGTAATTATCTAGAAGATGATTTCAACTATAATTAGTCACTTTAAATATAAAATATTTACACTCATATTTTTAATTTAATTTTAATTCTTATTAAATTAATAATTCTGTTAAATAATTATACAATGATGATGCATTAATTTTTCAATTAATGGAAAAATAAAATAATTGGTATTAAAAATATCAAAATAAATATAATTTGAGATAATTAATATCATCCCTGAAATTTAAATATGTCCATGAAAAATTAGGACATTATTTAGGGTGTTTTTAAAATTATATATTATTTAATTTATTTATAATAAAGATTCAATGTAATGAATAGTATTAAAGATGACATTTATGATATTTAAAATAAATATTTTTTTAATAAATGGTATAAAATTATTAATAATATAAAATTTGGAAAAATAATTGGTTTGAGGTTTAAAATTCCACACAAGATTCATTTATGGATCTTTTTCCATTTTATTGAAACTATATTAAGCTTTCTTGAGTAGAAACACATGTTGTCATGGTAAGAATTAAAGGGGATGAAAAACGATGAAAACCAAAATATGATGGTATAAAATATTCAAAAGTTATCTAATAATTAATGTATTATGTTATATGGTCCCAAGATAATCATATCCTTAAAATAAATTAGTTTTTTTCGTTTTGGATTATAGAATTTATTTATATACATTTTAATATTTTGATAATTTCCAAGAGTGACCCTTCCCTCTCTTATATAAGAGAACCCCTTCTTCTCATTTATCCACACTATAAAGATCTTTTGGTTAGGAAAATACATAAAAAGGTACCTTTTTAGAATCCATCCCCAAATTATAGATATTTTATTTTAGGTATGATACTATCCTTTGTTGTCTTAAGGTCTTAAGAAAAATAATCATCAAAAGAATATGTAAAAATTTTAATCAAGCCTTTTAAATTTGTTTCCCCTTCTATATAATTCAAATAGTATTCAACTGTGATAAAATAATAATTCTAGTTTACTATATATACTCAGATATTATTATGTGAATTTTATATTCAATATCCATCTTCCCTTCAATCAAATGATAAAAAAATAATTTTTTCTGTTTATGGTGGACAATCCCCTCTTGAACTGATGTAATTCATTTTCTATCAGAATCAATCATGATTGGAAATAATGATGGAATTAATGATTATCTATGATATTAAAGACATATTTATAATTATTAATTGATAATATATGATTTACATTATTATAACGCTATTTACTAAAAAATGATAATGGCGTTTATGCGTACGAGTGAATTATCACCTCTATGAAGTGATATGATCTTTTTTTCATCACCACATTACATGAATGATATATATAAGTATATTTTAAAAATTAATATGGTATTAATGATATTTAACGTATGTATTTATAATTATAATTTATTAATTATAATGATTAGGTTGTAATTAATATTATTCCGGAGATTAAATAATACCGACCACTTGGACCATATACATCAACCCCAAGTCATTTTGGACTTAAGTACCGAATATCGTCAAAACATCCGATGTCAACATAATTTATTCAGTAATAAGTGATCAAAAAGGAATAAGAAACCTGAAAAAGGTTCTCAATCAATTAAATAATTAACCAATTTTCATTATATAGGAATATAAAAAATGTACGTGAAGATTCATACGCATGGTAAGGGACTTTTTAACTAAACTATTTTTTAAAATCATTTAAATATTCATTTTCTAAATCATTATATTTAAATTACATGTTTTTAAAAACAATTATGAATGTATTTATATATAAATTAATGTCTTAGAAATGTTATTTTCACATTTCTCTGAAAAAAATTAAAAACTGTTTCTTCTTAATGTTATATGTAATAGACATTCTATAAAAATTGTTCTTTTAATGCTTCTTTTTTACCTAATCTCAAAAAGAATTATTTTATAATATATGACATCATTATAATATTCCAAATTAATTAATGTTTAATGATATAATATTAATTTTATATTTTTTAGTTATTTATTTCAAATAAAATGGGTTTTTTATTTTGTGCATGGTTTTTTGATTCTAAAAGTGATTTTTACAAGAAATGGGTATTTTAATATCTGAAAATGTTTACCCATGCGTTTAAAACATTTTTAATGGGTTTAATTAATGATATATAACATGATAATTATATTAAATGGGTGACCCTCATATAGCTTAAATGAAGGGTTGAGATCTTTTATATCTCCTAGGTGAGCATGATATTGTTTATACGAATGGTTGAGCCACATTATAGCTCACGGGTGAACCCGATATTGCTTATATGAAGGGTTGAGCCACACTATAGCTCGTGGGTGAGCCCAATAGGGATTATAATAAGTGAAATCCTCATTATAGATCTAAAATTAATTGGGTAGTCATTATATAGTAATACAACTATTTTTTAATTTCAATTAAAAGGGGGTTCAAAGGGTTTTATGAATATGACACCCTATGTTTCTAAAAAAGTGTTTCAAATTGTTTTCTATGGGTTTTGATGGTTTTATCTGAAAAAAAACTTTTTAAAATTTTAAAATGTTTTGCATCATTATATTGAATAAAATTAAATTTTTTTCGTGTTTTTCACAGGACCAACAGTTTTCTGTATTCATATGTCACATAATGACATGTTTTTTCTCGTCCCAAGTTTTAAAATTCATTTAACTAGTCTTAAATATTACTAAAGGAAATGATGAATTAAATATGATGTTTTCTATTATTTTTCAATAAAATTAATTGTTCGTTGTTTTAGAGTTTTTATATTCTAAAAAATGGATACTAATAAGATATGCCACTTTATATTATGAGTTTTTTTATATGTGTGAGTTATGTCCTAATTCAATAAAACCCTAACCTAAAAAGATCCTCATATACATGAAAATTAATTATTGACTTAAAACTATAGAATATTTATTTTTTAAATGTCGGGTGCTTATACCTGGAATGAATGTATGGTTTAAACTAATTTAGTAATTAAAATGTTTTCTTAAGAGTTAGGGATATCATCATAGGTTTATAATTTTCAGGTTTATTATAAGTTATGGGTATTGTGAACCCCTTTTGAGGATTTCTGATATGAAATTTGAAGGTGATTAATGTCATTTTCAAATATATTTATTTTCTAGTTAACTATGAGTTATTTCATTTTGGGACGAAAGTAATATGTAAGAGAAAACATTGAGGTTAAACCATATTATCATTATTTTTTAGCATGTTCTTAACATTTATAAAAATTTATAACGATTATAATAATTTTTTTTTCTAAAAGAAAACCTCAAAGGATGTGTGAAAAACCATCACATCTGAAAATGTCATGAGAATTGACCATAAAACTGAAGGGCGTCATTGGTGAATAACCTGCCAATGGCCTACATAATGTCCTGCTTAATATAAAATTGTGTTTTTATTTGAAGTATCTGACATATAAAGATTATATTAACATTTGGAACATATTTTTTATTGAATAAATAACCATGGGATTGGAAAATAATTTTGGGATTAAGTGGTTATTGTTTTTTCTAAAAACATTCTCAATTTTGGGAACTTTATATGATCAAGATAAGTATAATACAACGATTTTTAATTTAGGGAATAAAGGTTGAATTATATTTTTGCAGAATGTAAGATTTTATATTGTATTTTTGGTGATTCAGATAATTTATAGAAATGATAATAATATTTTTTAGATAATATGATTATGGAAAGTAATTTTGGTTTGATACTTCAAGAGTAATTGATTGTATTTTTGGATAATTCTTAAAATTTATCTTGGAAGACTATGAGATAAAATCACAATGAATTTTTGGATTCAATTTTGTTCTATAATTTTTTTTTTAATTTTATGTATATTTATATATTAAATGGTACTGGATTAATTTTGTGTATTATAGTTTAATTTTGGAGAAAAAAGTAGTTTTCTTCATTGGATGTGTTGGGAATTATCTTGTCCAACTCTAAGGAGTTATTTGGGTTAATTTAAAAGGATTGGAGTTAAATATTTTCATCTTTGTTAGGATTTTATGATATATAGATGTTTATTCTAATTCCTTGGGCATTAAAAATTAATAATCATCATTTGGAGAAAAATATTAATTTTTTTTGGAAACTTATAAATGGATGAAATTATACTTATAAAATAAGTATATTTATATATGTTTATCTTTAAGTTCTTATAAAAATTTCTCAAATTTATTAAAATTTTCTTGGAACATAAATGTTATATGTTTACTTGCTTTACTCATAAATCAATGACCATTTAACCCATCACAAATTTATGGACTTATTATTGTTCATATTCTCATGACCATGTTCACAATAACACTAAATCATAACATGGTAGTTATTTTTCTCTTCCAGATCTATGTCTTCCCAAATGGAGCCCTAGTTTATATTATCTCAGGTGGCCATCATACATCACTTTCATTCTTTTAAAGTGTAAGTTTTATTAATCCTTTTTCTAATGTGGGATTCTCATAATTGTATTTTTTAATAGTCAAACCCTATTTACCAATCCCAAATTTTAATTGTAAGAGATTAATTTATTGAAGTGATAGAATGTAATAACTCCAATTTTTAAAATGAAACACTATATTAGATAGGATACAGTATATTCCACATTGAGTATAAACGAACAACTAAATATTAAAAATAAATATAGTAGTTATAACCTAGTCGTTATACTGTATGGAATAAATATAACTAAAAAATTATGTTTACACTAGTTTATAATTTTTTTAAAATTCAATCATTATAATTTATATTCATAAGATAAGAACAACCCAAATTTATGCACAAGATATATATTTTTCTAAAAGTTTGTTTTACCAACCTTTAATGTAAAATTGTTTTAAAACCAAATTATGAAACCATAAAAATTTTATTTGAAAAAATAATCTTCAATTCTGTAATAGGAATATCAAATTTTAATTTGGTAAATTTTTTGTAATTCTTCTAATAAGTTTCTTTTTTTGATAAATAGTGAAAAATAATAAATTTTAATTGACAACATAATATTTCTAGAATGTAATTAATAATGTTAAATAATATTTCAAAATTTTTTTAAATTAATATTATATTCATTAATAATCTATTAACCTAATTTAGGTAGTTGTGAAAAATTTTATAGTAATTTTAAATATGAAATTGAGTAAACTTTTAAACAATTTACATAACACCATGACCTCAGAATCCTGGAGCTGTTACATTATTTTATTACATTGATATGATTACAAAGAATCAAATCCATATGGAATGGATAATATTATATATTTGAAAAAAAACTATACACGAATAATATCAACATTTCAACTTGAAAGGATAAACAATATAGCATTTGCATTGAAAATATCTATAACTCCTACATTATCCCTAAAATACATTCATAATATTCATCTTCACAACATGGGTGAAATAAAACATAAGGGGAGAGCTCAGATTCTTAGTATGGGTAATTAAATATAGGAGAAATGATAATAAATATAAACAATAGGCATGTTTAGAAGCTAAAAATACATGCCTTTAATCATATACTTGAGCTTTATATGGTAAAAATAAAATTTGAATGCATAATTCAATAATAAAACATAACCATGAATATTATACTTGTCCAATAATCACATGGACTATCATTTACTAGTTTAATAGTGAGGGAAATTCATAATAAGAGATATATAAAAAAATACCTTCATGCTTTTATTCTAAGAATAGTTCCGGATTTCATTCCAAAATATATTATTGTCATGGATACATGCCAAGAATCAATTATTATCAAGGCTTCATGCCGATAATATATTAAATGGGTAAGGCCTCAGTTAAAACCACATCTAGATTTTCTCAAGAGACCTACCGATGTATCAAGAGGAAACCGTGGTCCCCTCCAACCACATACTAAGTCTAATACATTCCTCATATGAAAAAGAATATACATAGATATTATATACATTCATATTGAAAAACAAGCCGATAGAATGTGAATACATTAACTATAACATTTGAATGGTATGAAATTAGCACATCCATAGTCAAACTAATCATCTATCTTTTAGACAAATATGGTATTTGATATTATAAGATATAAACCTCAATTAAGTGCAATATTCAAAAATTATGTTGGCATATGTGATGATACTTCTAAATGAGACCATTAAAAATTTCATGAGTAAACATTCTTTAAACATTCCAAATTGTAACATATCAATTGAAACATTAAATTAATAACTCATTATAATTTCATATGATAATAAGGAGAGTATTTATATGTTATATCAAAAAGAATTACATATTCCATGGGAATGTAATATTTGGTGATCCTGTCATATATCTTATAGATGTAAGGGTAAGATGAGAAAAATCATTTTTTACTTTGCAGGGTAGAGTTATTTGGGAAAATCAATTATATTTGTCATAAAATAATATTGTAAAAATTTATATCCCTGAAACAAAATCAAGCACATTGAAATTATATTTTAGGCATAAATAATTTCCCATTAAATTGAAATCATGTAAACAATTTTTTTTTAGAACCATTAGAAATAAAATATTTTTGTACGGTTTACTGAAAATATTAAATATATTTAAAATCGTAAAGGAATGATAGTTTTCATAAATCGAGAAATTAACCAAGAAAGTTTTAAATGATAATGAATTTTATTTTAGAAAAATAATTTTGTATTAAAATATATTATACAATGCACATGAAAATAGATAATAATTCTAGAAGTTCCCATCAAGAGGGCTTGTTTTTCATAAAGAATTAAGAAGGGAATTATATTAAAACATAAAATCACCATAGAAAAAATAAATGATCTGAATATATTATTTTGGAAACTAAAAATAGAATATATTATAGTTACAAAAAACAAATAATCATTACATTTGGAAAAGGATAAGGAAGGAATAAGTAGATGAAAAAATAATGGTTTGAGTGGAATCCCTAACAACTTTGTAATTAAAAAAATCATATGTTTCAACCATTATAATCCTAAAATGATATATTAAACACTAGAAAAATAAATATATTAATGAAATTATTAATTAATGGTAAGAATAAAAAAATCCAAATAAATAGTGGTGAATAAGGAATATATCACAAAAATGTAAGAGATATGAGAAAGCACAAACCTAATGCCAGAATGAGTTCTACACTTGAAAATAATGTCCTATATAATCCGATTAAATGAATTAATAAACTATTTTATAAAAATATATTCTATTATTAGATTAATTATAGTATTATTAAGTTAATTTATTCCATTTTTGATGAGTTATAATATATAAATTTATCACTTTGGAGCGTTCTTTTCCTGGGGTTTTACAATTGATATACTTGTTTTTGAGTATGGATGTTCATGTGAAATGGATAAAATTATCTAGAATTTAATTTATATATTATTAAGGAAAACTAATAAGTGTATAGGGTTATATATGTTATTTGGTTACTTGGTACGGGAATGAATTATTACATAAAACATTAATGATAATCATTTAGATTATTCTAGAATCATTTCAATTATTACGAACTACTTTTGTTATCTGAATTACTATTATGTATATACAGTAGTTATAGATAATTAAATATCTCAGAATACATGTATTATGGATTGGTTAAACCATAAAAATGGTTTCATGAACATAATTTAAGTAAAAACTGAAGAACGATGGTTCTTCGTCCACAAAGGTTATAAATCGGGACCTCCCTTACGAGGATTTCAATTTTAAAATATAAGACAAGGAGTAAGTAGATTGATGATTAGTAATAAGTTAAAATGAAATCATTTTAATATACAGGTGATAATGTTTTTATCATTATCATTTGGACATAGGAGTTAAGGAGAAGATAAAAATATAAAACAAATTGAAAATGAAATTAAAGGAAAAAAGGGAGAGGGTGTACCTCTAAAAATATCCTCCCTAAGAACCTCGTTATGTGAAGGGGATTTGGTATTTTGAAAAAAAAACAGAGCTCTTGGACGTGGGTAGAGACTTAGGAAGAGAATTTGGTCAGAACATTGAGAGGCTTAATGGATTAGAGTAGTGAGGGGAAGAGGGAGTGAGTGTTGGTTTTTATAGTAGAGGAGAGGAGTGATATTTGAATATCTTATTCATTATTTTATTATTTTTATAATAAAAATATTTAATATTTGATTATTATGACAAAAAAATAGAATAATGATAATATTAGTTCGAAACAATGGTCATGTACATCATCCATGACTCAATTATGATGCAGAAATTCATTTATTTATCGTATTCCATAAAATATCAAATTTCACTAATCCCTATTAATTCATGTATTTCAGAAAAATAACAAAAAATAACAATAACCATTTTTTGACTTGTAGAATTCATAAAAGGAATCCATTTTATCTAAATAATTTTTTAAAAATTTGAAATTTATTTTTTAAATAAAATCACCATTTACTCAAAAAAATACATTTTTAAAACTAAAACTGATTTGATAATACGCTTAAAATTTAACTAAGCCATTACTAAATTATCCTAAAACTGAAGGAAATAAAATATTTATCAATAAAGAAATTTAATGAAAATTATTTTTATTTTAATTCAATGTTTTAATTTTATATTTAATTAAATATTTATTAATCACAAATATACCAACACTTAATTATGAATTTTTAAAATATTCCCTCTCATTTTTAAGGTTCTTAAATTTTATTTATTCATAAATGGGTGAGGATAATAATCATAAGGGTCATATCAATGTTCACAATGGAGCATTACTATTCATAAGTGTAACATTTTTATTCATGAGGGTAAGTTACTATTCACTAAAAATTAAGTTGATCCTATAAGACTCTAAATACCCTACTAAATGAAACCACGTATATCCATTTTTCAAAATTCAATTCATATAGGAGGAAAAATTAAGTTTCATGGCTAGGATACAACTATATTACTTAGATAATAATAATAACATTGTTTTGTTTCATAGAGGCATGGTGTTTTGTGCATCATAATTTCTATTAAATATTTTGTATATCCTTAGGGTGTTATATTCTCTCCTCCTTCAATAAATTTCATCCTTGCAATTTTCACATCGAACGATAACGGTTAAAACTTGAAAATTCATTTGTGGGATACCTATTTTGGAAATTTGGTAATTAAAACATCGCCTTAATAAGAGGGAAAGGAAAAATATGAAAGTCGCCAAAACAAATTAGGCCTTAGAATAAGATAACATTCGAATAAGGTAAAAATAGAGACAAGGAAGAGAAATATAACCACCATGTTCTTATGAAGAGTGCTTGAGAATATGGTCATTATAAAGATAAGCACCCTAAATCTATGATCTTTAAAAACCATTGATTTTATAAATAAAAAATTAAGTGGATAAATTTTTTTGTTACAAAATTCTATTCCCAGAGTTTAGGTTTTCTATTGCTATTTATAGAAGCACCATAGAAAATAAACATACTTGATGTTATAATCTCATCCTTTTGTTTTGCATTGATCTATCTCCATATAACTTCTTAAACTAAAATATGGATACTGAAAATTAACTTTTCTATATGATGAACATTGATCAAACGATCCCTAAGTCACTGCCTTGACCATTAAATGCATACTGAAAAGAAATAGGTTAGAACAATTTATCAAAAATCATAATTTTTTCTTAATCCATTCTCTAAATAGTTAACCTTAAGACTCACCAAAATTATATATGTCAAAAAATTTAAGTCCAACAATTTAGAAGAAAAGTCACTTAACATCATATTTTTTCCAAAACATCATAATGTGTCTATTATAAAAAACATTTTTATTACTTCATCACCTTTAAACCTTTATTAAACATGCATGCTTCCAATACCCTAAATAAGTACTGCAGTACATCATAATTCATGAATCTAGAAAAATAGATACTTTAATTATTCCTCTTTGACTTTAGTAAAAACATAAGATTTTACTTGATCCATTTTCTTCATTTGGTATATATTCCCTTATAATTTAGGGAATTAATTTTCATGATGCACCATATCCTTACATTAAAATAATTGGACATTAGAAAGTTATTTTTTCCATTTCAATGTAGATTATGGTTGCCTTTTTTCTACACCAGAAGCAAGCTCTTATCCCTTTTAAGAATGTACCAAGGTGTTTCCTACCACAAGTACCACATCTTGGAAAATCTATCTTTACCTTAATCATATAATATATGTTTTTCTTTGTCATATTCATTTTATAATATTTTCCTTTAAAACCATAATAATTACAGAATTCTTTCTCTATCTTGATAGTACACGATTTTGTACCATCTTATGATGAGAATGATTGCGAGACTAATACCCTTCACAGAATTGGATTATGTCTGTCAAAAAAATGTTAAATATTTCACCTTTGATTATTTATGTAGTCTATAGAATGTGTTGCTAACTTTGTGAATTTAGCTTCATACCTTTCAACATTCTCATCCTCTTTTTTCCTCAAATTTAGAAACTGACTTTCCATATCTGCTTGATTTTCCGGAGGAACGTATTTTTCTTAAACAAATTCCCTAAAATCCCTCCATTCCATATTTTCAAAATCTTCCTCTTACTTTATGTTTTGAATTAGTGACCCTCATTGATCAAAATATCTCGATTAAAGATAAACTACTATGAAACAATTATCCATTTTCTTACTTCCCAAAGCTTGAAATATCATATCTAAGGAAATTATCAATTGATCTGTTATGAATGGGTTTGAAGTATTATTAAATGATGGAGGTTGTTATCGAATAATAACGTCTAACATTTCATCCCCACATTTTGGTTTAGGGTGATTTATATGTGTATGGTTATTTTTCATAACCTGATTTAGATGTCCTAGTGTAGTTATGAGTTGCTTAGCACTAGTCATAGCATGAGAACCAACATAATTATATTTCAAAGGAAGGAAATACCTAGATGGGATACACACATTCTTGTGGTCTCCATTCATTCAACTGGGAACCATTTTGGAATGATAGAATAAACTATTTTAGGTTATTAATCATATTTCATAATCTAGACTAGAATAACCCTTATCAAAAATTGAAATCTTATTTATTGTTAATCCCATAATCATAAACACGGTTTCTTGGTGGGAAATTTTACATTTAAATCCATAATAGTGGATTATAGATAATCTGAGAATTATCTTAAGTATATCCCCCCAGATTGTCAATATTGGTTCATAGTAAGGCCCATTATCATGTACAAGGTACCCCGAGTCAGGCTCAGCACGCCATGTTAGAGTTGTTACTCCTAGGTATATCTCTTCCATAACCATTTCCACATTATGTATCTAGATGAAGATGTTTTTTTCTAGAAAGATCCACATAATATCTTTTTTACCAAAATTATAGGATGTTCTTGTATATTTATTCTCATAGTATATCTTAGGGTTTTCCCCAATCCACATTTTCAAAATCCAGTTTCCATGTTTTCAACTAAACTTCTTCTAAAACCAACCGTTATGACCCAACCCAAGAAGCCCAAAGAAGGTGATTTAATTTATTAAATATTTATTATTATTACAAGGAATAAAATCTTGAATGAATGGATAGATTAGTATTTTTGGAACACCATATACATGAATATGTTCACAATTAAATCTTAAACGGAAAAAAATATAATTTCCACTGGAAACATCAATAACTCCAAGATTATCCATTTAAATCATTCATAATATTAATCAATGAATCATGGGTGAAATAAAAACATAATAAAGGGGTGATCTCAGATACTCAGTAAGGGTAAGTGAATACAACAGAAGTAATCATAAACATAATGAATAGGCATTTTTAGAAGATAAATACACATAACATTCATCATATACATGGGAATAATATGGTAGGAATAACATCTGAATGAATCATTCCATAATAAAACATAACCACATATATTCAACTAGTCGTTAATCACATAGACTATAAATTACTGGTTCTAAATAAGGGAAATGCATAATTAGGGATATCAAAAAAATTTGTTCAAGGATTCATGCCAAGAATATATCAAGGTTTCATGGTTGAATCTATTATTTTCATGTTTATATTCTCGGAAACAATTATTTGTAAAGAATCATGCCAATAATATAATAAATGGGTAAGGTCTCACCTAATGAAATATCTAGTTTGTCTCATGAGACCCATCGATGCATCAAGGGGATATATAGGGGCCCACCCGTCACTTAGATAGTCCAATACATTATTCATATGAAAAGGGAGATATGTAGGTAACATAAACAATCATATAGAAAAACTAGTATACGGAATGTGAACACATTAACAATAACCCATGAATTGTATCAAATTAGCTCATCCACAGTCAAAATGATCATCAAACCTCAAATACATATTGAAGATGGTATCATAAGAGATAAATGTCAATTATGTACAGTATAATCCATATTATGTTAACAGAAATGATGATACTATTAAATTAGACCATAAATAATTCCATGAGGAAACTCTCTTTAAATATTCTATAGTGTCCCAAACCACGTGAAACATTCAAATAATAATTTTGTAGAATATCAGATGAATAAGAAGACTCCTTATATGATATATAAAAGGGTATTACATACACCACAGACAATGAATAAATATTTACCAAGTTATATATCTTACAAAATCAAATGTAAGATGAGAAAATTTCTCTTTACTTTGGAAATAAGAGTTCTTTTGGAAAATCATTAATATTTTTCCTAAAATCAGATTGTAATCATGTATATGCCAGAAAATAAAATTTAAAGACATTGAAATTATATAGAAATCATATGTAATATCTAATTGATGTTAAATAATTTGAAAAAATTATTTTTATGAAACTCTATAAATAAAACATTTTTTTGCGGTTAAAAGAAAATATTAAAGACATTTTATAGCGGAGAGGCATGTTCATTTTCATAAATACTAAAATGAAACAAGATAGTTTTACAATATAATTTTTTTGATTTTATAAAAATATTAATGTCTTAAAATAGGTTATATAATGCACTTGAAAATGTATAAGAATTCGAGAAGTTCCCTCGAATATGACTATTTTATCAAAAAGAATTACGAAGGGAACTATTTTAAATCATATAATCATCATAAATGATAGATGAAATGATTTTATTATATTATTTTTCAAAATATAAAAAAATATATAATATTTACACAATAATAAATAAGAATTACATTTGGGAAAGGATTGTGAAGGAATAACTAGAAGACAAAATGATGGTTTGGGTGGAATCCCTTACCACTTTATAATCAATCGAATCATATAAACCACAATTAATAATTATCTAATAATATGTTTAACTTCATTAAAAGAAATATAATAATGACATTATACATCAATATTCTGTACAAATACATCATACATAATAAACAATGATAAATAAGGAATATCTCACACAAATGAAAGTGAGATGAGAAAACCCTTACATTATGTCTGAATGAGTTCTGCACATGAACATAATGCAATGGGTAATAAGATTAATTGAATTAATTAATTAATCCATAACCTGTTATACTTTTATTAGATTCATTATAGTTTTATGAATTAAATTTATTCCCTTTTCTATTTGTTACAAGATTCAAATTTATCACTTTGAAGTGTTTGTTTCCTTGGTTTTCAGGATCGATATACTTGTATATGAGTATGAAAGTTCATGTGGAATGGATAAAATTTTCCATATTTGAATTTATATATTATTAATGAACATAAATAATTTTAAATGGTTTTATATATGAATTTTTTATATTTTATGTGGATGAATTATTAGACAATACATTAATGATGATCATTTAGATTATTTCGGTATTATTTCGATTATTAAGAACTAGTTTTGTCGTATGAATTAATATTATGTTTATATACTGGTTGAAGAAAATTAAATAGGATATAATGAATATATTATAGTTTTTTTAAACAAACAAAAGTTTCATTTCCATAATTTAAGGATAAATTTGATAACGAAGGTTTGTTTCCCATGAAAGTTGTAAATTGGAACCTCCGAGACTATGATATCATTTTCAATATAAAAAAGAGGGAGTAAGAAGATTCAAGTTTAGTCTTCAATTAGAAATATATAATTACATTATAGAGTATATAAAGGATTTAACCAGTTCATTTGGATAGAGTATGAGAGTATAATATAATAATGTAAAACAAATTGAAAATGAAATTAAAAGAATAACCTTCTTAATGGAATGAGTTTTGGTATTGTTGAAATTCCAAGAGATCCAGATAGTAGGGAGAGATTAGGAATTTTTTTGGTCTAGGCATTAAGAAACATAATGTATTATAGGGGTGAGGAACAGACGAAGTGGGGAGGGTTTTTTAGTGGGGAGAGTAGAGATATTTGAATGTCCTATTTGATATTTTATTCTTTTTCTCATGAAAAAATATAGTGTTTTATTACACTGAAAAAATTGTAATAGGTTCTTGTGAGTTCGAGCCAATGTAATTTTATATCATCCATGACTAAATCATGATGTAAAAATTCATTTATTTAGCGTATTTCATAAATTAGTGAATTTAAATATTCACAAAACAAAATCAATTATTTTAGAAAAAATACCAAAAAATCAACATAACCAAATTTTGATGGTATAATTAAAAAATGGACTCTGTTGTGTAAAAAAGATTTTCTAAATATGTGAAATTTAATTCTTAAATAAATCCATCATTTACTAAAAAAATGTAGTTTTTAAAACTAAAACTGATTTTATAAAACCTTGAAAATTAAATAAAGCCTTATTTAATTCTCCAAAAATAATATATAAAAAACGATTTATTTATAAATAAATTATATTAATTTTAATTTTAATTAAATCAATATATTAATTTAAAATTGTAAATATTTATTTTTAATCATAAAAACACTGACACTTAATTATTAATTTTTAAAATATTCACTCTCGTTTATAAGGTTTCTAAATTTTATTTATAATTACATGGATGAGGTTAATATTCAGAAGGGTTATATTACTATTCATAATGGTACATTACTATTCTGAAGGGAAAAATTACTATTCATAAGGTTATGTTACTATTCATCAAAAATTAATTTTATCCTATCATAATCTAAATATCTTGCTGAACAAAACCATGTATGTCCATTTCTTAAAATTAAATTCACAAAAGTGGAAACATTAAGTCTCATGGATAGGATATAACTATATTTCATAGATAATAATAATAACAATGTATTTTTCATAGAGGCTTAGTGTTCTTTCCATCACATTTTTTGTTAAAAATTATAAAATCCTTGGGGTGTTAAATATTAACATTAAAAACATACTTTCTAACCCCATCCATAAGAATAATTTTATATTAATTTTTTTTAATTATATTTTTTTATAAATTTATTTAATTTTTGGAATCACAATTTCTATATTATCTAAATAGGACCCTTTTATTTTTGGACTTTTTCTAGGTGCAAATAAGATATTCTAGAATTCAACTATTATAAAAATATCAAACCAAAATATAAAAGAACTAATATTTAATGTGATTCACACAATATATAAAATATGGTTCATTATTATTCATGTGATATTTCAAAGATGATTCCTTTTCATCTATTTAAAAATATATGTTGGAGTATATAAAAAGCTATTATGTTCATCTAAGTTTAACTTGTTCAATAAAGGAGATCCATATATTACAACGTGAATGTTTTTTGAGATGATTTTTTATCGATCTTAGTATCATAATTTATCTTAAACATTTAATGTGATTCAGGATGATTTGTTAAGTTAGAGAAGAAGATGTTGCACACAATATCTACATGAAAGTGATTTTTTATAATCTAAATTATAGTGGCATAGAAATTGACTTCATTTGATTCACATTATCATGAAATTAAATTAAATTAGTAGGAATCTAAAAATTGGAATTCGATAGTTGTTTATTTAATGGAAACCTTAAGCTCTTCTGAGTTTTCCTATTATGTCTACCGATTTAAATGAAATCCATTTAATGATATTCAATATAATTCAACTTTAGATGAAAAAAGTTGTGGGATTGATAAATAATAAAAATTATATTATTTTGTTAGGTGTGTGAAATAATGTGGGAGTAAAAAAAGAAGAGTGTACCTGGAACTGGGGTTGTGTGCATCTAAAGGTCATTTCTTAGATGAGTTCACCGTGTTAGGTTTTTGATAGAATAATAAGAATAATTCAAAAATAATATTTTAATTTACTGATTAGTTGTTCCTAATTATTTATAAAGGATCATAAATGGTGATGTATATCTATTATTGCGGATGAAAATGAACCCTCTATAATTTCATTTTAATCCTATTTATAAAATATTTGAGAAGGTTTTGTAAAACTACATTTTCTTATGGGACTCCATACATGAATGGTGTGTCTCTTTAAAAAAATAAAATTCGGTGATTAATTTACTATAGTTACAAATATGTGGTTGGGAATACCAACCAATCACAATATTGATAAAGTTACCCATGAGTGGCCCAAATCTTGTAAAAAATCCACTTATTCTTTATCTCTCTATTTTTTCAATCATGAGTGTTGTAAAGAATACCCAATTAAGTGAATATTATATTAATAAGTCATATAAGTTTATTTAATATTTATAAAATTGTAAAAAACTGTCTCCACTTTTTCACCCATACATTCTCAAAGTAGTAATTCATTTCGAACCACTTAAAGTGGTATTAGAGCTAGGTTCCTCTATTTTATTCAATTAGTTTCCAATAATAGATAATGTAAATTATAGGAATAGAATGGGTGTTCTAAAATTTCATGGAAAAAATGTCATAGTTTAGATAAAGTAATTTAATTATATATTCTGTATATTTAATTAGATGTTAGAGATGCTTCTATGTTTGGTTTTCCACCTATTGGATGAACTTATTTAACTATCTTTACATAAAAAATTAATTTAAATAATTATTGAAACGTATAAAATTCTTTCTCATTAACTCATTATAAAATTCATTTATCTAAGTTATTGTGCGTGTAATAGTGTAATAAATATAGTAAAATTGTAAAATAATCTATGAAGGAAATGTGAAAGTTAAAGAGGAAAAATAATAAATATAGAGAAGAATGCATTAACACATCAAGATGGGTGACAAAAGAACATTGAATATTATTTAATGCATATGAATGATTTTTTGGTAATATATTAGGATTTTGTGAAAAACTATGAGATTAAAATTTTTTAAAATATCATCATGAATTTTCTTACATATATTCAGTAGAACACCATTTTCAAAAACTAAAATAAAAAAATTGGCAATAAAAAAATAAAATCATGGTATAAAATAAATAGTTTAAAAAGAAATATGTATCGGTCATTGAGGTCCAAAAAACACATTTTTGAATCCCTCCTCTCTAAATTCCTTTGACGGAAATGGATATCTAACAAGCCCCTCTCACAAGGCAGGGGAAGGACCATCAAAAACCATTGAAGTAAATGGACACTCCCCATTCTTCAGCTATTCAAATCTGAATTTTTATCCTTCCTCCCCTCATATCTCCCTTAGCCTGAAAACCCATGAGTTATTTGATTTCCTCCCACAACATTCAATTAAATCCATGGAATTTACCTATTCTTAATCCCTTTTTCATCTAACACTGGTAGAAAAGATCAAACAACAGATTCTATCGATGGAATCTTTCGACCGACACATCAATCATGTGGTTTAGAAGATCACAAAACTTTAGGTCACCATTATTTCATAAACATAATGATATTGTTTGATTCAAAATATGACCTAGTCTTGGTGTGTTCAAGCCCTCCATGAATCTGAAATGGATTCAATTTTTTACTCTTCAGGTGGACGTATGACTTTAAAATTAAGCATCATTCAGCAAAAATGACTACATGGGTTAATTTCAAGATCTCACACTCCCTTTTCAGAATACATCAATTATCTATATGTTAGAAAATCTAGTAGGGTGTCATATCTATAAAAATAGTATGAATTGATCAATATGTCACTCAATCTCACCAATATTATGAGTGGAAGTATGTTTTGGAGGTTACTTATTGGGTCTTTTTTAATCGTTGTTTGGGAAAAGTTTTGGTATAATCAATTAGCTGTTCTTGAGTCATGTTATGATATGTGAACATTGTCCAAGAAAATGGGGAATCATTTGTAAGTGTAATGGTGTTTTAAGTTGAACTAGAAGACGTTTGGGGGCCTGATAAATAGTTTTCAAGAATTTTAATCTGGTTATAGTGAAAACCAAATGAATTTGGATTCATTTGGAGTGAGTTTCGATGGGGGAAGTTTTAAAGATGTGGTGCTCAATAGAATACATGAGAGTTAGAAGTAGGTAGGGAGTATGGGTCATGATGTCTATACCATGGTCTCATGAAGAACAGTACATGATAATAAAAATAAGTAAACAACTATACCACCTGACCCAAAAGTGTATGATATCTATGAAAGGATGAAACATGGCCTGGATTGGGGTGTGCTCCAAGTGTAGTGGCGATTCAGGTTAATGAAGTGGTAACAGGTGTTAGAGAATAATTATTATAGTATTATTAAAATATTATATCTCATTCAGCTTATAGTGACGATGAAGGGAGTTATCATGTTAGTGAAAAGGACATGATGATGTCTCACGAATAATTTAAGGAAGAGTCAAATGTTGTTAGTTTGAGTGGAGGTAGTGGGGAGTTGGTGAATGATCCATGTTGGATGAGGTCGAGAGGGAGAATTTTGAATATTAAATTATGTAACCACATCTGGAATCTAGATGTCGAAGGTATGTAACATGTTAAAGGGGATTAATTTTCAACAACCATTAAAATCACATCATTAGTGAAGAAACTCTTGGATGATTATAGTTTCTATGGAAATAGATTGAAGGAATATATTTCAAGCCAAGTCTCAGGGGAAGGTTTTGATGAATGGAATGGAATAGGATTCCAAAATTCATGGATGAAGAAAAGGGGAAAATATATATGAGATTCAAGAAGTCTCATTATCCTAAAATGAAACAAGACTAATGTTCATAACGACTATTATCATTTACTAAAGTCGATGGAATGTGGTCAAACAAAAAGAATAATGTGGCTGAAAGTAAGCCCATAGATTTTGTGTTTCATGAAAAAGAGAGCTCATTTACTCAAAATAATAAAACAAATTGATGTATTTTTGTGAATCTAATGAAACAAATCATTGTAATGATAAAACAGATAATCTGATACCCAGGTAGGTGGGAGATAATGTTATAACTAGTGTAAAGGGTGAAGTGGTCTGAGTGTAAACGGAAAAATGAGATAACACCCGTTAATCCAATGAAGAGATGTTTTAGGAGTAATTAGAGTTCAAAATAACTCAAAATCATTAAGAAATGATATGGTAGATAATGATTAGATTTACCCTTCACTTGGATTTATGTTCCTTTATTGAAGAAAAAAATCACATTTGGGTGTGCCCTTGCAATGAGAGGAAGATCAGTGTAGAATAATTTATTCAAGTTTGGTATAATAGGGCCTATAATTTTGAAGAAATTATCATGGATGACCATGATATGAAGGATCCTACCCTATAATGGTGCCTTTATAGGGGTAAGATTTCTAGTCGACCTAAGCATGATTTTAATAATTTAGATACTAATATTGATGTTGGATGATTGTATGTTTAGAACTAAAATAGTTTACCATTTTTTCCTCAAAAGTTATTTGAATAAAAAAATTAATTTTATACCATGTATATCTCATTGACGAGATCCATAAATATAATTTAAAAGAATAAAAACATGAAAAAACTAAAAGGATCTTGAAAATTAATTCTCGTTTAAAGAAGAATAATTATTTGATTGAAAATCCATGTTTCTTGAAGTTTTGAATTCCCTAAATTAGATAAAATAGGGATTAAAAAACTCCATTGAGTTCAAGAATGTGTTATATAAATCATCTAATATAAAATAAAAAAATTAGGTTATATATATACTTAATAAATATTTTTTTAATACTTCTTTTCAAATATTATAAATTCTACCAAAAAATCTAGTAAGTTGTGGTCTAGGATGAATAAAGATAAATACTTTCCCATATTAGATTAAGGATGGCGAAACTCTAGAAGTTTTTATTCTAACAAATATAAGAAAATTTATCCTTAAAAAGTATTGCAAGATCAAAAATATGGACTGCACTATTGTAATAACATTTATGAACCAATGAGAATCATGTTTCTTCGATATAGTATGTGTAGTGGAGTACTTGGGAACAAATCCTTTGCATATTGGTATAAAATTTCATTTCCTGCTATGAAATAATAATTCTAGGGAACTAGTCCAGAGAAGAAGAAAATAGGTATAGGAAAAATCCTTATGAGATGAAGAATATTTATAATATAGAATCATATAACAATTTATGAATACATGAAGAAGTGTGTTAAGGATAATAAAAACAAGATCAACTAGATGAAAAATTCATGACATATTTTATAAGACTGCTTTTTCTACTTCAAAAAGGAAATTTTTCATTGATGCACAAAGATAATAAGGATTTATTTTATTTAGTTGTACTTAAATAAATAAAGAAGACAGATTCAATGACACTTGATAGTGGGTTCTATTCCAGCATGGAAGGTGATAGTAGACACTTGAAAAATTTTGAGACATATGAAAGAGGTATTTTTATATTTTCAATGAATGTAACATAAAATAAAAGGTATTGGAATAGCCCAAATTGAAAATAAATGTCACGAACCAAATCTGGTCGCCTTTAAAATCGGCACCCGACCTGGCCCATGGCAAGACCCGAAGGGCGTTCCCGATCCCCACGGGCTGGAACAAGTGCCTAGGTATCATAAAATGAAAATTGGGAACGATTTACCCGGGTTTATAAACATAAAACAACAAAAGAATCCAATAAAACAAATCTGGATTTTTCAAACCAAACAATATTTTACAAAAATTCTAGAACTGAATTACATGGCTTAAAACAACTCAAATGGTCTATACCAACAGTGAAAATCCATTTAAGGACATCCCAAGAACCCTCATGTAAAGGTGCACCACCCTCAAGCCACCTCCACAAGACTTCACCACCAAGGACCTGCTAGGAACCCGAACCACTGGAACAAAAAAACTGTACCCAACCTGCGACAACAAAAATAACCATGTCTACTTACACCCAAGGGTGTAAGTAGGGTGTGAGCCAATTCCCAGTAGGATACCACCACTAAGATATTCCATGTGATAAACATTTAAAGACGAAAATCATGCAAGTTTTCAAAAACATGAAAAGCTAGTTACAATTTCTAAAAGATGCAACTTTGAATAAAAACAGTTTTCAAGTGGGCTATCATTAAGAATCAACACTTTTAAAAAAAATTCAACACAACAGAATTTTCCAGCCAACTATACCGTATGCCGATGGTAAGTACAATGTAAATAATGAGCACAAGATATAGGAAGTAACCCCTAGGCACTAGCTAGCTGTGGGTCCCGGGTACCTCGTATCTCGGTGAGAGTAACCATCCCAAATATCCATTCTCGTGCACGAGCCACTAGTAGGGAACATACCCATAACCTAGTGGTCCCCAA
This sequence comes from Viscum album, assembly GCA_963277665.1. NCBI lineage: Eukaryota > Viridiplantae > Streptophyta > Magnoliopsida > Santalales > Viscaceae > Viscum > Viscum album. The sequence continues at coordinate 692,315,268 of OY728132.1, read as the reverse complement.
TCATCATCATCATCATAGTTTAGTTAGAGTTGTAAGCGTCAATCTTGCTAAGTGAAACTGAGTCCAAACCCCACGGATTCACTAGCATACTAGTACACGTCCACCCACCTAGATACCCAGGTTTTCCCCTTGTGCTCAAACAAGTTCAACAAGTCAATAAATATACATTGAACATGAAAATATCATTTCCACATCACAAATTCACCAAACAGCCCATATGTATACCACACAAGTCACAAAAATCCATTTTTCATTCAAAACGATTTTGAAATCCGAATCACACCAAAATAGCCCACAACACGTTTCACATTTCACCAACACTTCCAAAAAACCATTTAACAATTTTATAAAACAATTATAAGATATTTAAACTCATATAACAACCCACACAAATGGAATATAACACTTATTACATAATAAAAAATTCAATTTTTCACATCATACTCACACAAAACACTCCACATCACTTTCACATCACTTTCACTCCTCAATATCTCCTTAAAAAAATTAATATAATATTTCAAAGATGATAAATATCACATAACAACATTTTCACAAATGAAATGGACCTTTTAAAAATATACTCCTACCAAAACAGTTTGCTGATATAGTTTCACCTATTACACAACCCAATAAACCATTCAAAACATTCATAAAACAATTATAAAGAGTATACCCAAACTTTGCACATAAAATCCATTTCAAAAACCTCTTTTTAAGCCAAAATCACACCAAGACCATACCAAAACATAAATGGCAGCCCAATCAACATGTAATAATCTACTTTCAAATGTTATATAATCACCTTGAATAATATCACAAAAGATACCCATGAGAACACACAAATCCATAAAACACTTTCAAGGAGTATAACAAGGTTATACAAATTAAACCATTCAAATACTCCCCCTTTTTAGGCCCACATGGAACTATATCATTTCAAAACCATAATTGTCAGCCCCTTTCAACAACTAATAAACCACTTCTATATTTTACAAAACTACCACAAAAGATAACACATGAAATACATTTGAAAAATACACACTTGAAGCAAAAATGTAACTTTAAAAAAAATGCTTTATCATTGCTACAAAAAATGGTTTTATCATAATTAACAGAACATAAGGAACATATAAAATTATTTAATCAAGCAAACTAACTCATCATTAAATGGTTATCCACGGAATCACCTACCGAATGTGCCGAAACCCTCAAATATTGGGGCAAAACATCAACCGCATGACCGCCGCACCTCAAGGAAGTTAAAAGAAACCTAAAACCTCAATATTTCACCCAAAATACAGTAATTTAGAACCTATTCACTAACCCTAACTTCTGGAATTTTTTTATAATTCAAGAATTAGGGAAGAAACCCTAAGCAATTTGAAAGAGGAAATAAATAGACACACCTACTTGAAGTATCCTGAATTAATCACTCTAAAAACAATAGTTTCTGAACTTTAAAACATCCAAAATTCAGGGATTCTTAGACCAAGATATAGGAGGTTATTTGGGAATTGGAATGGAGGGAAAATAGTAATAATTGAGAGAGTTAAGAAGGGATGAAGTTACCTCTTCAATTCTTTCCGATTTGAGACACCCTATGAAGATCAGCCCTAATTCGCGATTTCAAAGTGCTCCAAGGAGGGGGGGAAGGAAATTGGAGCGCGCCTGGGTTTCTTAGGGTCGAGTGGGAGGTGGAATCACCGAAAAAACGCAAATAGTGAAGGAGATATAAAAAATTTAACATTTATTTTTAATGCAGGAAATGGGCCTTTGGGCAGGCCCAATATATAAAATAAAACCCAATATCCACCAAGATTATGGATTTATAAAGGCTCCAAATTTATATTTGGGTGTTAATAGGTCAGAGGAGACCATTTAGGAATTGGAATGAAGGAAAAATATTATAAAATGAAAAAGTTATAAAGGAAACAAAAGTTATTTTTAAATCTAGAATTGGGCTCACGTTTGGCCCAATTCATGAAAACTCATCTATTTCTCCATAAAACCTTTGGAAACCATCCAAAACGAAGAATGAAAGAAGAATAAATGAAATTTAACTTCAAAATAAGTCATGTATGTGACAATTCTCCCCACCATGAAAATTTTCCGTCCCCGGAAAGCTACAGAAAGGCCAGATATGAAAGCCAAACCGAACTGATAAACCAAGATGTACTCCCTTTCCAGGTTTCGCCCCCAAAGGCAAAAACACCTTCATTGATCAATTAAGGAAGGAATAATTCACAACAAAATCATACACCACTTTCCTGAAACAATTGATCACATTCAGGCTTTATCCCAAAGGAAAACTCCTCAAACACTATCCGAACAAGACTCAAGCAATTCACTCAAACGAACAACAACATCAAACAAGGTTACACATACCTTGATATAACTAAAACATTGGGCACTCTCCAATCTCAATGGTTACCCAAGGAAGTTTTGGTTAGCTTGGTAGATCTGAATGAGACTACCTACCACCAATCCTTGACCATGGATAAGTCTAAGTTATTGGTACGGGGAAAAAAAGTCTCCCCACCATAAGAACAAACAATCTTAATCGACCAGCATGGGCCAGTACAGAAAGAACCCAAAATATAAAGTGTTGGGACGACCACATGGTTAGTCTACATGGTTTGGGAAACCATGAACTAACAGTGGATATTCTTCTATCTACATGGTTTTTTTGGGGGGAGCATGGTCCCTACTAACCAAGTGCAAACCATGTGGTCAGCCTGTCTAGCCAAACTTCATACCTTTCTCCAAAGACTCAATGGAAACCAAAGAGGGAGGGAATAACATTGTGTGATGACATGGGTACAAGACCCTCCACCTATTTCCACCGAACGGGAACAACAGAAGAAATATGATGACACCATAGGTTTAAACTCTTATTATCTTTCATATTGAGGATAAGACTTTGCACAAGGGTTTAAATGACACTGGGGCTTCCCGTAACTACGCGCCAGCTTCTCTCCGGGACCTATGGCTGGAGCATAAAATATTGAAGCATCTTCGGCCTCGTAGTTAGGCTTTGGAAACCACCTGAATGAGAATTCTTCTTTCATTGCAAACAACAACTACACCGCAATCCCCCCATTATGTTTTTTCCAAGACATAACACATTCCAAACTCACCTTACCCTAAATCGATATTTCACTGAAACACAGGATTAGAAGATGTACACACATCACACCTTGTTTGTTCGGGTGAGAAACAATAGAAGTAAAGAACACTTATACTCACCTTCCTCTAAAATGGAATATTTTTTTTATGTTTTTTTTCAAGGGAGACATTCTCCCAACTTAATAGAGACTCTCAGATGATTGCCCAACTTTCACCTTTACAGTCAATCGAGCACATGACATCACGAGGAATCACTGAACATGACCATTGCGACTGATATAAAGAATGAATAGAGAGGGAACTTGTACAACATCCCAAAACAACACACAATTCTAGAAAGTGGCCATAATATCCTCACATGACTAGATTTCCCACACTAGTAATTTAACATGAACTCCTTCTTCGAAGAGAGTATGAAGGACCGAGAGTTCCTCTTAGACACTATCCAAATACTCATCCATGCTAACAAACCCAGAATATTTCCACCTTCAAAAAATTAGGAAAATTAAGAGGCTAAGGTCACTTTCAACCATCCATAATCAATCTCCCACTACAAGAGGATACACAAAACCAATAAAGGAAAGGGTGTATACTCAATCTAAAAAGCTCAATAAATAGATTCCTTATATTGATCAACTGGAGGATTTTCCAATGGAGAAACAATCTGGGTTGCACTTCAGTTATGCATTAACCTTTAATGGGGGCGTACCTTATCCAATGAGAGAACCTAAGGACCCAACCGATCTGGTCAATTGGTCAAAACAAGCCATAAACTAGCTCCAAACACATGAAGGGAACTACCGTAAAGGCATCCCAAAACATTTTTCAAAAGATACCACTAACCGTCCCTACAACACAGCTTACCGACCAAACACAAACCCAAAACACAGTTCAAACAAAAGGGATTCTTGGAATCAAAACATCCCACAACATTAACATTTTCAAAAACCCATAATACAAACCGTACAAAAATATTCATCAAGACATCGTGTTTTTCTTTAAAAGTAATTCTTTGAGAACAAACAGTTTAGCAGTAAGCATATCCACTAATGGTACCCCATGGGCCTCAAAAATGCATGTTTCTGTGCCACACCAGACACCCTCCTCATATCCATCCCGGCACTCATCCTGTCGTGCCATCAACCATCCATCATCCCATATAACCCCATGCATGTGGCCTTTAATGGATATACCAAAGGTTAAAAAAAAATTCATCCCACTTTTCAAAACCAAAATGGTCAACCAACACATCCTTTTTTCTCATAACTGCTAACCATGAGATCAAAATCCCAACTCACATCTTACAAAAATTTTCAGAAAGTCAAAAAAATTTAGAAAATAACTCACTTTCAAGACATTCACATCAATTTCAAAAAATCTCATCCCATTAAAACACACTCTGATTGTTTAGAAAACACTATTGGAAACACTTTTCAAAACCAACTTCAATATAGTTCCTACTTTCAAAGAGGTGTAAGAACACAATTTTACATTTCAAAACAATTATGAAAATTAAGTTCTGCCATTTCATAAACCAAAACATTCCCTCTTTATTTGAAAATCATTTCACAAAAACTTTGCACTTCTTAAAACCAAAGTGCTAAGGTTTCAAAACCTAAGCACAAAACAGTGCAAGAGGAAACTAGTTTCAGTGGGTGACATGGAAATATGGTTGGCAGCCATATTCCAATCACTTCACTATCACATAGAGTGTTCTAGGGAATATCCTTGGCTCCACATGGCTTGCCAGGCCTTGCGAGCTCACTAGGACCATTAACCCAACTTTCTTTTCATTTCCCTTAATCATCCTCGAACCAAGAAAACCGAAGGACTTAGATAAATACCGAATTCTCTTGGAAACTTGAATCCCATTATGAGGTGTGGTGATCAGGCACACTACCCATAACTAGAATTCCATGTCCCAACAATCCTAACTCTAGACTATCCTAACTCTTCCCCAAATAACATGACCCAAAGAGTTAACCTGAACCTCCTCTGATACCATTTTGTCACGAACCAAATCTGGTCGCCTTTAAAATCGGCACCCGACCCGGCCCATGGCAAGACCCGAAGGGCGTTCCCGATCCCCACGGGCTAGCACAAGTGCCTGGGTATCATAAAATGAAAATTGGGAACGATTTACCCGAGTTTATAAACATAAAACAACAAAAGAATCCAATGAAACAAATCTGGATTTTTCAAACCAAACAATCTTTTACAAAAATTCAGAACTGAATTACATGGATTAAAACAACTCAAATGGTCTATACCAAAAGTACAAATCCATTTAAGGACATCCCAAGAACCCTCTTGGAATGGGGCACCGCCCTCAAGCCACCTCCACAAGACTTCACCACCAAGGACCTGCTAGGAACCCGAACCACTGGAACAAAAAAACTATACCCAACCCTCGACAACAAAAATAATCATGTCTACTTACACCCAAGGGTGTAAGTAGGGTGTGAGCCAATGCCCAGTAGGATACCACCACTAAGAGATTCCATGTGATAAACATTTAAAGACAAAAAGCATGCAAGTTTTCAAAGACATGAAAAGCTAGTTACAATTTCTAAAAGATGCAACTTTGAATAAAAACAGTTTTCAAGTGGGCTATCATTAAGAATCAACACTTTTAAAAATAAAGTCAACACTACAGAATTTCCCAGCCAACTATACCATATGCCGACGGTAAGTACAATGTAAATAATGAGCACAAGATATAGGAAGTAACCCCTAGGCACTAGCTAGCTGTGGGTCCCGGGTACCTCGTATCTCGGTGAGAGTAACCATCCCAAATATCCATTCTCGTTCACGAGACACTAGTAGGGAACATACCCATAACCTAGTGGTCCCCAATCATCATCATCATCATAGTTTAGTTAGAGTTGTAAGCGTCAATCTTGCTAAGTGAAACTGAGGCCAAACCCCACAAATTCACTAGCATACTAGTACACGTCCACCCACCTAGATACCCAGGTTTTCCCCTTGTGCTCAAACAAGTTCAACAAGTCAAGAAATATACATTGAACATGAAAATATCATTTCCACATCACAAAATCACCAAACATCCCATATGTATACCACACAAGTCACAAAAATCCATTTTTCATTCAAACCGATTTTAAAATCCGAATCACACCAAAATAGCCCACAACACATTTCACATTTCATCAACACTTCCAAAAAACCATTTAACAAATTTATAAAACAATTATAAGATATTTAAACTCATATAAAAACCCACACACATGGAATATAACACTTATTCCATAATCAAAAATTCAATTTTTCACATCACACTCACACAAAACACTCCACATCACTTTCACATCACTTTTACTCCTCAATATCTCCTTAAAAAAATTAATATAATATTTCCAATATGGTAAATATCACATAACAACATTTTCACAAATGAAATGGACCTTTTAAAAATATAATCCTAACAAAACAGTTTTCTGATATAGTTTCACCTATTACACAACCCAATAAACCATTCAAAACATTCATAAAACAATTATAAAGAGTATACCCAAACTTTGCACATAAAATCCATTTCAAAAACCTCTTTTTAAGCCAAAAGAACACTAAGACCATACCAAAACAGAATTGGTAGCCCAATCAACATGTAATAATCCACTTTCAAATGTTATATAATCACCTTGAATAATATCACAAAAGATACCCATGAGAACACACAAATCCATAAAACACTTTCAAGGAGTATAACAAGGTTATACAAATTAAACCATTCAAATACTCCCTCTTTTTAGGCCCACATGGAACTATATCATTGCAAAACCATAATTTTCAGCCCCTTTCAACAACTAATAAACCACTTCTATATTTTACAAAACTACCACAAAAGATAACACATGAAATACATTTGAAAAATACATACTGCAAGCAAAAATGTAACTTTAAAAAAAATGCTTTATCATTGCTACAAAAAATGGTTTTATCATAATTAACAGAACATAAGGAACATGTAAAATTATTTAATCAAGAAAACTAACTCATCATTAAATGGTTATCCACGGAATCACCTACCGAATGTGCCGAAACCCTCAAATATTGGGGCGAAACATCAACCGCATGACCGCCGCACCTCAAGGAAGTTAAAAGAAACCTAAAACCTCAATATTTCAACCAAAATACAGTAATTTATAACCTATGCACGAACCCTAACTTCTGGATTTTTTTTATAATTCAAGAATTAGGGAAGAAACCCTAAGCAATTTGAAAGAGGAAATAAATAGACTCACCTACTTGAAGTATCCTGAATTAATCACTCCAAAAACAATACTTTCTGAAATTGAAAACATCAAAAATTCAGGGATTCTTCGAAAAAGATATAGGAGGTTATTTGGGAATTGTAATGGAGGGAAAAGAGTAAGAATTGAGAGAGTTAATAAGGGATGAAGTTACCTCTTCAATTCTGTCCAATTTGAGACACCCTATGAAGATCAGCCCTAATTCTCGATTTCAAAGTGCTCCAAGGAGGGGGGGGGAAGGCAATGGAAGCTCTCCAGGGTTTCGTAGGGTCGAGTGGGAGGTGGAATCACCGAAAAAACGCAAATAGTGAAGGAGATATAAAAAATTTAAAATTTATTTTTAATGCAGGAAATGGGCCTTCGGGCAGGCCCAATATATAAAATAAAAACCCATATCCACCAAGATTATGGATTTATAAAGGCTCCAAATTTATATTTGGGTGTTAATAGGTCAGAGGAGACCATTTAGGAATTTGAATGAAGGAAAAATATTAAAAAATGAAAATGTTATAAAGGAAACAAAATTTATTTTTAAATCTGGAATTGGGCTCGCGTTTGGCCCAATTCATGAAAACTCATCTATTTCTCCATAAAACCTTTGGAAACCATCCAAAACGAAGAATGAGAGGAGAATAAATGAAATTTAACTTCAAAATAAGTCATGTATGTGACAATCGAACATTTAAATCTAATGATATTGTTTATCTTTAATCGACAATGAAAAATATGTAGAGTTTTATACAACATTGTGATAATGATAATGAGGCTATTTTCATGAAAGACTTGTGTACTATCATGATCTCAAAATATTGAAGAAAATCACTCGATCCTATTGGAACAGTGGAAAAATATTTTTAATTGGTGAGCCAACCAATACATATTACATGGGGGGATGTAAAGGGAAAATTGTTTGGAACTAATGGCTTAGATATCTTGTCCAACAAAGGTCAGAAATTTTTTAAAGCATGTGGACATATGAAATCATGAAAATAAAAAAATAAAACATGAATGTTTTTGTGGAACATGTAAAAAAGGAAAAATTGGCTACAAATATCAAAAAAAGGTGGACATTACATCGACAATGCCATTGCAGTTAATTAATAATGATCCTTGAGGTATAATAAGGAAACATTGTACTGATGGTGATCTTGATTTCATCATATTTTGATATTATTACACTTATATTATGAATGTTAATTTCATCAATCTTATTATTGAGTAAATTTAAATGTTCATTAAAAATATAGGACATGTTAAAAAGGAAGTAGAGTTACATATCTAGATGTTGATATTTGATAATGTTAATGAGTACACATCTGATGAATTTGAAGGGTTCCTTTTAAAATATTGAATCATGAATCAATATAGTAGGCCATATACACCTCATAAAAATGGTGTTATGTAATGAAATAATCTAATAATTGTGGTAATTGGTTGAACTATAATTTCAAAAAATAAAATATCCACATACTTCCGAAGAGATGTTGTGTCTGAAAATAAACTCATTCAGAATATATATTTTTTATTTGAGACACATGATATAATATATTAATAGTGTTATTGAATAATAATATAGCGAGTTCCCTCAATGTTTTTGACATACTATGTTTAAAAAAAATATAGTAAGCTGTAAATTTCCTAGGAGAAAGCTGGTGTGGGTGTCTATATAAGATATCTATCAAGTGTAAAAAGATATAGATGTTGTAAAAAGATGTTATGAAAAGTAGTTGAGTTTATTGATGTCATATTTAATGAACATATTAGAAAATATGGGACATATTTTCACATAGTTTTTCACAATTATTTCCTTGAAAAGCAATTGATTTCATAAATTAGGATTGAGAATGTTGATGAAATCACACAAAAATTGGTATGTTGACTTTGATAAGTATTGAGTGCTCCCACATTTTAAATCATGGCATGTGGCTCAAAAAATAGACCAATATCGATTTTATAAGACCTAAGTTGGATATTTCTAGATAAATGTTGTTCTAAAATTTTTAATGTTATTTTCCCCAATTATGATTAATGTTTAGTCCATTGGTAAACTCGCATTTCTCTTAATAAATTTAATTAAATTTAACAATTTCATCTATTTGCTTTCATAAAAATAAATTGAGACTTAAGATACATTAAAAAAATCTGATTTTAAATATTGATTAGTTTTTCCAAATTCAATTAACATAATTTGAAATAATTAATCTAAAATTAATCTCACAGACGAGATGCAATTGTGGGTTTTTATATTGAAAATGTTGAACAGTTTACTATGTTTTTATATATAAATTAAATATATAAATGAAATAAAGTATATAAATATATTTATAAAGTATATAATTTTTCATTAAAACAAATTAAAAATATCATTTAACATTATAAATTAATTAGACAAAAAAAGTTTTCATTTAAAAATCATTTTTGTTCAACAATCATTAAATAATGTATCTTTTTATAAAAAAATTAAAATTCACCCTAAGAAATTATTTTCATTAAACATTCATATATCATGTGTATTTTTTCAAATAAAATTGATAAAAGTTTTAAAATTTAGTTTTGAAATAAGTCCTCCATTAAAAGTCGGAAAAACATCTTTAACAAAATTAAAGTGTCTTTTGCATCGAATTGGATTTATTATTATATGAGGTCTATCAAATATATTGTATGAATTTTAAGTAAATTTATTTTATGTATAACATATAAATATCATAAATATCATCCACTAATAGTAATCAATTTTATTTATTTAGATAAAATTCTTTTGCACATAAAAATAGTTTTTTTAGGAATGCATTTCTTTTATATGAAATTGGTTTTATTATTCCTTTCTATATAATGGGTAAAAAATTAATAAAAACATATATTTTCATAAGTTATATAATCTTATTCAAAACCTATATTTCAATGGCTATGATACAATTTTTAAATTAAATAATAATATTAATATTATTCTACAAAACATGGTCTTACATGTAATGCAAGCCATTGAAAAACTAATAGTTTTGTGAAACTAAAGCTAACTCAATATTAGGTGCATTTAAATAATATATGATAGATTGAATTTATTTAAAATAGTTAATATGTCTTGATGTCTTAGGTTTTTATATTCATTTCTATTTAATTTGTTGTCTGTCATACAAACTATTCAATATGACGTTAGTATTTTAAAATTCCTAGGTGTTATATTTTATAAAACAACTTTTCATTGTAAAAATTTTCCGTAAACAATAACATAACTACAAAACATTAACACTTGCATCATAAAAAATTGTTTGCAGAAAATCAAATATTTAAAAAGAAATTGTCGTACATAGAATATAAAATGTTTTATTTGAAAATAAATGCGAAATATTATAAATGAAACCTTGAAACATTGATTTTTCAAGATGGAGGTAAAATCCAATCAAGTAATATAAGTTAAAAAAAATGCCCTTTATAATTTTGTAAAAAGTGTTGAAAGAGAAACTATAAATTTATTTTTTAAAACAAAGTCCCATACCTTGAGTTTAATTCATCATATACATTATATATCTTCTGAAATAATATACATTGGGTAATTCTATAATTTATTATGAACTTTTTTCAATTTTATTATTCCTTTTATATCAAATATTACCATGTTATAAAAATTACTTAATTATTTATGTTTGCACGAATGTTTTGAAGATATTTATTTAATAAGTTATGAAAAACTTAGGTAAGTTGGATATGGTAAAAGAGGTCATTATTTCATAATATCTATAATAATAATCAAGAAAAAGTATACTTTTTATAAATAAATAATACTTTTAAATCCATTTAATAAATATTGTTATGAAAAATGAAATATGTTGCAATCATAGAGATGGTGGGTTGTACATACGCAAGAGTGATGTTTCGATTTTTCAAATATCATTATGGAAAGAATGTAAGAATTATTCTATTTTTCTATAATGTTAATCAGATCAAACCAATAATATTATATCATTAAATATACTTAAATATATATCATTCATGTGATTTGTTTCTAAAAATGAATCACATCACTTTGTGGAGGTGGTGGTCCCCATATTTGCAGGAACAATATTTTCATTTTTTTATGCATAGAATGGTAAGAAATTAAATAATATATTAAAATTTTAGAGAGATAAATATTTCATTGATATCATATATAAACATTAATTGAATCAATATGACCAGTCTTGGGTAATGGTGATAGAAAATGAATTACAATGGTTCACGAGGCGGTTGTCCTCTAAAAACACAAATCATAAATTATTTATCATTTTATTGATGTGGACATAGATATAAATCATTTCCCTAAGAAAATAAATTATATGTGTAAATATTTCAATGTAGTTGTTATATTATCATGTTTGAATATTTTTTGGGGGTTGTAGAAAAAAATCAAAACAGAAATTCTTGATTCAAAAATTAGCTCTTCTTCAGAGAATGTCCTTTTATTAACACCTTAAGACAACTATGGATGATATTATGCCAAAAAATAACCCTATAAGTTGGGTAGAGATACATTGAAGTTTTTTTATTAATGGGAATAAACAAATAGTGTTTTTAATTATGAAAATTGATAAGATGACGTTCCCTTTTTCTAAGAGAGGGGAGAGGCACTCTTTGAAAATTTAAAAATATTAGATTAAAATATATATATTTTCAATTCAAAATGGATAAAAATTAATTTATCGTGAAGATAATATGAATATAGGTCTAAATGTACTCATTAAATAATAAATATATAAGCATTTAAAATATTTATACCCATATATTTTGGTACTAACCCCTATTTAACCCCTTTAAATCTTACTGTGAGAACATGAATTTTTACTCTTTGAGGGTCAATATACTTACATTAAAAATGAAAAACGACCCTTATCCTCTGAATTATTACTCTTTGAGGGTCAAAATTATATAAGTATTTAATAGAAATATTTATTATCTTAAAATTTAATAATAAATTATCATGATGATGAAAAATAAATTACATTTAAAAATATTATTCTTAGACCAGCATATCCTCTAGATAAAAAAATTCTATAAATGTTATACATTTTAATACAAGAGAGTGAAATGCTTGTCATTTCATTAAATAAAATACTATAAAAGACATAATCAAATCCAAGTAGACACAAAAGGTCGAAAATAAATTTATATCTTGAAAATAAGTTTATTATGGTCAATATTTCTCTTTATACTCATTATGTATTTTTTTACTCCAATCTATTTCATTAAAACACGTTTAATGTGTTTCTTTACATTGATGGCCATGCACAAGCATTTCAAAAGAATGTTTATATGAAAATGTTCAAATATATATATATATATACTAAATTTATAAGCACAAAAATAAAAAAAAGATTATATTTAATATAAAAATATTTCAAGGACTTATCTAATCATAGTTAATATTTTTAGGATACCAAATTTTAATTTTTCACTACGGTATTAGCTCTACATCTGCACTAAAAATGAATTTCATATTTGTTATGGAATATATTATAATCTCTACTTTTAATTTTTTTTTAAGATATATTTATTCTATTTTATCAAAAAAAAATTTCATATGTTTCATTAATTTTTATATTATTTTTATGTATTGGTGATATCACAAAAGATATTGTACTTCCTAAAAATAGTATTTTTTCTATTCACAAAAATTTAACTTTTTCAAAAAATTGTACAAACATTCATCATATGATAAATATAGATTTATTAATCTAAAAATAAATTCTATTTCACGAAATCAAATTCTTATAATATATTGAACTCAAATTTTATTTTTAATAAATGCGATGAAAACAACTTCTTTGAAAAAACATTTTTTTCATAAATCAAATATTTATGTTTAAAAAATTGATTTTATTGAATATTAAATTTCAAAACTGATTCAAATGAACCAAATATTATTAATATTTATATAATAGAACTATTTTTCCATGAAAATATTTTAACATACAATGTAACTTCGAAAATTGTTGAAATAAAAAAAATGTTTTTAATAAAAATCGGTATTTTAAAACTATACAATTGAAAATAAAACTTATCATAAAAATATAAAAATCCAACCTAATATAATTTTGGAATGATGAAAGAAACATTTTTAATTTATAAAATGTAATTTATAGAGGTTCCACAAATTGATTATAATATTCACCCATAAATTTAAAGAATATGTTTTTTTAATTAAACACATTTTTTTTAAAATAAAATTCCTTCAAAAAGAATTGTGTGAATATTTTATAAGTATGTAACAATTCATTCATATTTATTTGGAGAATTAATTTTTTCAAAAATATTTTATTTCTATTCATAATAACTAAATTAATGTCTATGTTATAATAGTAAAATATAAATATTAGTTAGTTATTCATTTACGATCAATGTGGTTTATCTGATATGCTATCAAAAATAGTTTTTATTTTCAATGTTCTTAGAATGTTATATTCTCTCCCATTTTGGAAATTTCAACCTCACAATTTTGAACATTGACTCGATGACACAGTTTTGTCATTTCAAATTACCTATGCTGAAATCTAAAATCCACTTTTTTTTACTAAAACATCAACATTAAATTAGATAAAGGGGTGTATGAATGAAATCTAGAGTAAAACATAATAGGTTTCCAAGTAGGATAACATATGTGGGAATTTAAAACAAGGATATATGACAGAAAACTAACTCCAATGGATGGATGGCTAGTTATAGTGAATATAAAAATTAGAAAGATAATCTTAAAAAAACATTAAATCTAAGATGGATTCCAAGGATATTGATTTCTTAGTTAGAAAATTAAATGAATAAAATTTTTGTTTTTAAATAATTTTCCTAAGGTTTAGGAACTAATTTACTAACTATTATAATATTATAAGTAAATATAGTTGTTTAAAAAGTGAAATTTCATCCCTAAATCAATTTTCACCATAGTCGAATATTTTTCATCAAACGATGATTATTTGATATAAATTATTCAATCATGAATAATTATTATCAAATTCTACTGAATAATATAATCCATTAAATAATAACTATTTAATCCCTATATCTTTCGGTATTAACCAAAACAAAAATTGGTAAGATAAGATATGATAATTCTTCAAAATGAGTAAAACTTCATACTAAGAAATACTACGTTAAATTCAAAAATAAAATAGAAATACCATAAGTTCAGCTCAAATCATTCAAAATATAACTAACCTTAAATTTCCTAAAAATTTATTTTAGAATAAAATTTAAACCCAAAACACATAAGGATTTGATCACATAGTCTTCTACGATGAATTTAACATTTATCTCCGAATATAACACCAATCACTCTTAATGTCTCATAGAAAAATGTGAAAACCATAAACATATAATCACAAAGATATGTTAACCACAACCATAAATAAATTGAATCACTTTATTTCTCAAATAAAATTATATATTATTTCAAAATATAATTAAAATTTTAATCCTAAAATAAAATCCTATAGTGTTTTATTTACCATAATCTTGTAATGATTCTAAAAATTATTGTGATATTATTCCTAAATGACATTAGTCACCAATTGAATTTCTAATAACATGCTTATCAAATCGATAAATCATATGTTTCCAAAATGAATATAAAAATTATTTTCTAGATGGTTTAAATAAAGAAAAAAAATCAAAATGTCTAAGACATTACATAAGATAGTGGTATGTGATGAACCATTTTCTCCTTTCAGTTGTGGGATAATTTCCATGGATTTTTTTGACTTTACCAGTTGTCACCTATCCTTTGGGTTTTACTTTTCGTAAACTAAATTAATATAATCCTTAAAAAATTTAAAAAATGTGACAAAAATCATAAGAAATTAACATAATATATTCAATATTAAGTAAATATTTTAACCTCAAAAGAATTCTCAAAACTTTAATTCTTCATTCCAAAATGTAATAATCTCTAGTTAAAAAAATTAAATGCCTTCAAAAAATCATTAGTCATATTAACATTTCATAACATAAATCCTCAAAAGGGGTTTCTAATACATTGAAATTATGATTAACCTTAAAATAATAAACTTGGAATGGTATAGATAACTCTTAATATAGCATGTTTTGAAAACATCTTAGTCAACAAAGTTATCAAAATTCTCTTCTAAAAACAACTGTAAAGACCCAACCATAAACATTAAATATTCAACTAATTTTAAACTGGAATTGACATTTTTAAAATCATGAAGATCTTTTTGGTTTAGTGTTTTAGAGAATTTTAAAAAACTCTTAAATGGAAAACACATACATTATAAGTGCAAACATCTACAAAGTATTCATTTTTTCTGTAGAACAATGTTGTTTTAAATAAAACATGATTTATTTTCAATAAAACATTAAAACAATTCAATATGAATTCAGATTTTATATTTTCTATCCATTAACCATTTATAAAACATTTTAAAAAATGGGATAATCACAAAAATATAAATAATTTACATAATAATAAGTTAAGAAACTATCATTCAATAATAATTATAAAAATATTTATTTTTAAAAAAAAACAATTTCTACAAAATGAACATTTTTTACACATGAAATAAATTTTTTTGCCCAAAATTTTCCATAAAACATGTGTCACGACCCCCTCCCCACAAAGTGTACCCCTCCTGGGCCGGCAATGTGAAAAGGGAGATAATGACCCCCGAGTCCCGCCTCCAGTAGGCCCCGGGTTGGCGACTAGCACCGAGGGTATAATACACACACAAATGGGAGGCATTACCCTCTAAGAGAACACATGCAGAAGAGAGAGATAGAATAGAATCCAACCAACTCCAACTCATAACTGAAATGTAAAAGAAACCCAAGTACATATATGAAATGTCATGCAAAAGTACTACAACTGAAAGGGGAAACTAAAAGTACCCAAAAGAAAGTAAAACGACAGCGACCACAAGCCCGAACAGCTCCTCCTCCAACCGCAAGCTAGTAGTAACCAGCTTGATCTCCAACCTGCTCCAAGTGACCTGAAAAACAGTTTATATGTACATAGGGTGAGTATAACAGTATACTCAGTAGGATCCTCCCCAAGACTCTCGTGCAAAAGTAAAGAAAGCATGCTAAAGCCCAGTGAACAACAAGTGAAACTAACTCGTCACCTAAACAGGTATACTATGTTCCCAACCTCACCATGGCTACTCTCACCAAGTAACACATACAAGAATATAGCATATAGTAAAGAATGTCAAGGGTACCCCGCTACTACTTCCCCACTGGTTTGCCGCTTTGCCCCAACGACATACGTCCTGTGCATCTCTCTCCAAAGGCTTGCCCGTATCAACATGGGTCAAGCTCCACAATCTGCACCACGTGCACCACATAGGTTTGCCCGCAGACACCTGGGCTAAGCTCCACACAATCCTCACAACAAAAAGTAACCAGGTAGTTTCCGGGAGCCACCACAGCTCGCATAACGTGTATCATATGTCGGGTATTATACCTCAAGCCATTACAGCCCATACACCGAGTAAGGATCCTCAAGCCATCACAGCCTATACACGTTACACCTATAGTAGTCCATAGGATACTATATCCAGAATATATGTGTGTGAAATAACCACAAGCCATTACAGCCCTCTACACACATATATGGGTAAAACTAACCACTGTGCCTACCAGCACTAAGATCTACCAAGAGAAGAGAGCGGGGCCAAAGGGGGTAGTCAGCCATTCAACCTCCCATCAGAATGTTGGGGAAAACACCCCCCCCCCCCCAGGGCTCAGAATCCCCGGGGTGTCAGTTGCCCTTACCGACAGGGTGGAGTAGCGTATAGAAACACAAAAAGTACAGAATATATAAGTAACTCACATCCACACTATGGGCATTACCTAGTCTTAGATACAACTGCAGCTAACGTCTCTCAGACTCCAGGCTGCTACTTCTAAGACTAGGTATCCTATAAGCACACAACCAATTGAAGAGATTTATTAGATTACTCCATTCTCATTTATCAGTTCCACTGTACATTAGTTAATTCTTTAAGCATTAATTAAGATTGAACAATTCCCCATTTAACTGAAATGGCGTCACTTTCAATACAACTGCTCCTTTTTAAGATTCACATCACCTTTAAATTCTAGCATCTCCATCCCCGTGGATTTTCACCATTTAATCAAACATTCATTACAGAAATACTTTTCCACATTCCCAGGCATTCTAGAAAAACATCCTATGCTTCTAAACACAAAGGAGGCTCAACACGGTGAGTAGATATACTACCCGTCGAGTCTTTGCCGCCTATAGAAAGAGAATATACCCATTCTCCCTCGAGAGGCTAAACACGGAAAGCACGTGGCATACCCCGCGCGTCTTCGCCTCCTTTGG
Organism: Viscum album; assembly: GCA_963277665.1. Lineage (NCBI taxonomy): Eukaryota > Viridiplantae > Streptophyta > Magnoliopsida > Santalales > Viscaceae > Viscum > Viscum album. Next base: position 692,297,535 of record OY728132.1, on the reverse strand, counting down.
AAGAATGGTAGCAAGACCAGCTGCCTTGAGCAGTGGGGAAAAGCAAGGCAGATTAACATTCAAGAACACCACAAGCAACCAGCAACCACATCCATCCCATTCCAACACCCCTGGTGTCCTCCCTGACACCCATATGCATAAACCGATGCATCTCGCCACACTAGGCGTCATCCGCTGCCACAACTATAAGGCCTCCATGCCTCCACATATCACAACAACCATCCAGGCTCACATCACAGCACAAGCAGCAGGAAAACAAACATCACAAAATGGGCTCTCGGCCCTTTAACAAACAAGAGGGTAACTCAGAACCCTTTTTGAAATTACCACATAATCTGTTCTCTAAACCATATTGAAATAACAGATTTGTTATTCGTAGGTTCCAAACATGGATACCTAATCAGTAAGCTATCACAATTTAATAACCATGCTTACTTCCCTAATTTGATTATCCTCAAATTAGAACAACCACAACAACGCCAATAACCAGATTAATTTACATGCCTCTTTATCTTTAGCCAATTAATCAACAATTAATTCCGTCTTTACGTTCATTATCAATTTCTATCATGAAGGAACAACAAAACAAAGAAACATAGATATCACTATATCTAGGAAAACATGAGGCAAACCGTCATTACGGTATAAAGCAACAGCATGCGATCAACCAATTATTTTAATCCGGTTCAAGTATTTAATTAGGTCAATTTCATTGTGATCCAAAGAGATAAAACATGCTAATTCTACGATTGCACATATACAATTTAGAGAATCCATGAATCCCCTACCTCGAAGAGTTCTTGACGTCCTTTATCCACACAGCAGGTCACGATCCTCCCCTCGCGACAACTTATGTGGAAGAATGATCGACACAGCTTCGTTGCATCCAACAGAGCGGAACTGATCCTAGGAGTAAAGGTTGATTGTGAAACTCCTACGGGAAGTATTGAAAGGTTCTAGTGCCTCTTAATCGAGAACAAAGGGAAAGAACCAGGAAGAATGATATCTCGTCCCTTTTTAAGATTTAACGAGGTGACGGTTTAGGATCCGGTTAATTCTCCATTAAAAACGGATCGCATTAACCCACGCGGTTTGACCACGTAAAACATTCCAAGACTTAGGAATAATTAATATAGGATTTATGGAATTTGAATCGGCCTTAAGAGCCCTTAAAATACGGCTTTAAATGTATTTTACGTCAAAGGAAACGTCAAAAGGGCAAAACTGTTGGAGTCTGGAAACACTGTTCACCCACCATTACTGTACATGAAACTGATCTGTGAAACTGATCTGTCACACCGATCTGTGAAACTGATCTGTGAAACTGATCTGTCTCACCGATCTGTCTCACCGATCTGTCTCACCGATCTGTCTCACCTATCTGTCTCACCGATCTGTGAAACTGATCTGTGAAACTGATCTGTCACACCGATCTGTGAAACTGATCTGTGAAACTGATCTGTCACACCGATCTGTCTCACCGATCTGTCTCACCGATCTGTCTCACCGATCTGTCTCACCGATCTGTCTCACTGATCTGTCTCACTGATCTGTCTCACCGATCTGTCTCACCGATCTATGAAACTGATCTGTGTAACCGATTTGTCTCACTGATCTGTTACTGTTCCTAAAACTGGAAACACTGTTCACAGAACCGGAAAAATTGGCAAGGTGTTGGGGATAAGTCCCCTAGACCTCCAGGAACACCTCCAACACCAACATTTCACAGAGTAATGGACCAGAGAGGTCCGGGCCATTACATTAGATACCTATCAAAACATTCTCGTCCTCGAGAATTAAAAACCAACCCAGAAGAAAAGAGGGGTCCGAACAACCACCCCATAAGATACCTGTCAGGGGAAAACCACCATGAGTTGTTCGAAAGCTGGAACAAAACTATGACATCCGGGAACAAACAATCCATACCCAAACAATTCATTCACAACATCACATCAAAGGTACATAAATAAAACATGAAAGGTGCAACCACAGAGAAAACATCATTACATGAAAGGAGTTAAACATTAAACAACTCTGGGTACTGAGCACGTATCTGTGACTCACGCTCCCAGGTACTCTCCTCCATGCCACCGTGTCGCCACAAGACACGAACTAAAGGAATAGAACGCCCACGCAACACCTTCTCCTTGTGGTCTTGGATCTCCACAGGTCGCTCCTCGAAGGTTGCATCATCATCAATATCGATCTCTCCCCAATCGATAACGTGAGATTCATCATGAAGATAATGACGGAGCTGCGATACATGAAAAACATCATGTATCCGACTCATCCGAGGGGGAAGTGCTACTCGATATGCCACAGCTCCAACACGAGCTAACACCTCGAAAGGCCCAACAAAACGGCGAGAAAGCTTACTTCCGCGACCAAACCTTCGCTGCCCACGACAGGGAGTCACCTTCAGAAACACATGATCCCCAACATTAAACTCTAAGGGTCTCCTTCTTTGATCCGCATAAGATTTCTGACGATCTTGTGCTGTCTTCATCCTCTCACGAATCACTTGAACCATCTCCGTCGTATTCTGCACTAGTTCTGGTCCGAGAATTGCTGACTCTCCGACCCCAGTCCAGCACAACGGAGAACGGCATGGCCGGCCATACAAGGCTTCAAACGGCGCCATGCCGATGGTAGAGTGAAAACTATTATTGTAAGCGAACTCTACCAAAGGTAAGTGTTTCACCCATGAACCTCCAAAATCAAGAACACAAGAGCGCAACATGTCTTCAAGAGTTTGGATGGTTCGCTCTGTCTGACCATCCGTTTGAGGATGAAAAGCAGTGCTAAGGCATAGTTGAGAGCCAAAAGCATGCTGGAGACCTCTCCACACCCTCGAGGTAAAACGAGGGTCTCGATCAGAAATGATCGTCTTAGGAACTCCGTGAAGCCTCACCACCTCCTCCAGATACTGCCTCGACAAAACCTCCACTGAGCTCGACTCCTTGATTGCTATGAAGTGGGCCGATTTAGTTAAACGATCCACTACCACCCATGCATCCTCACCTGTGCCTAACTCCAAACTCCATCCTATCCCTCGACCAGACCTCTGATACCACTCTGTCACGACCCCCTCCCCACAAAGTGTACCCCTCCTAGGCCGGCAATGTGAAAAGGGAGATAATGACCCCCGAGTCTCGCCTCCAGTAGGCCCCGGGTTGGCGACTAGCACCGAGGGTATAATACACACACAAATGGGAGGCATTACCCTCTAAGAGAACACATGCAGAAGAGAGAGATAGAATAGAATCCAACCAACTCCAACTCATAACTGAAATGTAAAAGAAACCCAAGTACATATATGAAATGTCATGCAAAAGTACTACAACTGAAAGGGAAAACTAAAAGTACCCAAAAGAAAGTAAAACGACAGCGACCACAAGCCCGAACAGCTCCTCCTCCAACCGCAAGCTAGTAGTAACCAGCTTGATCTCCAACCTGCTCCAAGTGACCTGAAAAACAGTTTATATGTACATAGGATGAGTATAACAGTATACTCAGTAGGATCCTCCCCAAGACTCTCGTGCAAAAGTAAAGAAAGCATGCTAAAGCCCAGTGAACAACAAGTGAAACTAACTCGTCACCTAAACAGGTATACTATGTTCCCAACCTCACCATGGCTACTCTCACCAAGTAACACATACAAGAATATAGCATATAGTAAAGAATGTCAAGGGTACCCCACTACTACTTCCCCACTGGTTTGCCGCTTTGCCCCAACGACATACGTCCTGTGCATCTCTCTCCAAAGGCTTGCCCGTATCAACATGGGTCAAGCTCCACAATCTGCACCACGTGCACCACATAGGTTTGCCCGCAGACACCTGGGCTAAGCTCCACACAATCCTCACAACCAAAAGTAACCAGGTAGTTTCCGGGAGCCACCACAGCTCGCATAACGTGTATCATACGTCGGGTATTATACCTCAAGCCATTACAGCCCATACACCGAGTAAGGATCCTCAAGCCATCACAGCCTATACACGTTACACCTATAGTAGTCCATAGGATACTATATCCAGAATATATGTGTGTGAAATAACCACAAGCCATTACAGCCCTCTACACACATATATGGGTAAAACTAACCACTGTGCCTACCAGCACTAAGATCTACCAAGAGAAGAGAGCGGGGCCAAAGGGGGTAGTCAGCCATTCAACCTCCCATCAGAATGTTGGGGAAAACACCCCCCTCCCCAGGGCTCAGAATCCCCGGTGTGTCAGTTGCCCTTACCGACAGGGTGGAGTAGCGTATAGAAACACAAAAAGTACAGAATATATAAGTAACTCACATCCACACTATGGGCATTACCTAGTCTTAGATACAACTGCAGCTAACGTCTCTCAGACTCCAGGCTGCTACTTCTAAGACTAGGTATCCTATAAGCACACAACCAATTGAAGAGCTTTATTAGATTACTCCATTCTCATTTATCAGTTCTACTGTACATTAGTTAATTCTTTAAGCATTAATTAAGATTGAACAATTCCCCATTTAACTGAAATGGCGTCACTTTCAATACAACTGCTCCTTTTTAAGATTCACATCACCTTTAAATTCTAGCATCTCCATCCCCGTGGATTTTCACCATTTAATCAAACATTCATTACAGAAATACTTTTCCACATTACCAGGCATTCTAGAAAAACATCCTATGCTTCTAAACACAAAGGAGGCTCAACACGGTGAGTAGATATACTACCCGTCGAGTCTTTGCCGCCTATAGAAAGAGCATATACCCATTCTCCCTCGAGAGGCTAAACACGGAAAGCACGTGGCATACCCCGTGCGTCTTCGCCTCCTTTGGAAGAATGGTAGCAAGACCAGCTGCCTTGAGCAGTGGGGAAAAGCAAGGCAGATTAACATTCAAGAACACCACAAGCAACCAGCAACCACATCCATCCCATTCCAACACCCCTGGTGTCCTCCCTGACACCCATATGCATAAACCGATGCATCTCGCCACACTAGGCGTCATCCGCTGCCACAACTATAAGGCCTCCATGCCTCCACATATCACAACAACCATCCAGGCTCACATCACAGCACAAGCAGCAGGAAAACAAACATCACAAAATGGGCTCTCGGCCCTTTAACAAACAAGAGGGTAACTCAGAACCCTTTTTGAAATTACCACATAATCTGTTCTCTAAACCATATTGAAATAACAGATTTGTTATTCGTAGGTTCCAAACATGGATACCTAATCAGTAAGCTATCACAATTAAATAACCATGCTTACTTCCCTAATTTGATTATCCTCAAATTAGAACAACCACAACAACGCCAATAACCAGATTAATTTACATGCCTCTTTATCTTTAGCCAATTAATCAACAATTAATTCCGGCTTTACGTTCATTATCAATTTCTATCATGAAGGAACAACAAAACAAAGAAACATAGATATCACTATATCTAGGAAAACATGAGGCAAACCGTCATTACGGTATAAAGCAACAGCATGCGATCAACAAATTATTTTAATCCGGTTCAAGTATTTAATTAGGTCAATTTCATTGTGATCCAAAGAGATAAAACATGCTAATTCTACGATTGCACATATACAATTTAGAGAAGCCATGAATCCCCTACCTCGAAGAGTTCTTGACGTCCTTTATCCACACAGCAGGTCACGATCCTCCCCTCGCGACAACTTATGTGGAAGAATGATCGACACAGCTTGGTTGCATCCAATAGAGCGGAACTGATCCTAGGAGTAAAGGTTGATTGTGAAACTCCTACGGGAAGTATTGAAAGGTTCTAGTGCCTCTTAATCGAGAACAAAGGGAAAGAACCAGGAAGAATGATATCTCGTCCCTTTTTAAGATTTAACGATGTGACGGTTTAAGATCCGGTTAATTCTCCATTAAAAACGGATCGCATTAACCCACGCGGTTTGACCACGTAAAACATTCCAAGACTTAGGAATAATTAATATAGGATTTATGGAATTTGAATCGGCCTTAAGAGCCCTTAAAATAAGGCTTTAAATTTATTTTACGTCAAAGGAAACGTCAAAAGCGAAAAACTGTTGGAGTCTAGAAACACTGTTCACCCACCATTACTGTACATGAAACTGATCTGTGAAACTGATCTGTCACACCGATCTGTGAAACTGATCTGTGAAACTGATCTGTCTCACCGATCTGTCTCACCGATCTGTCTCACCGATCTGTCTCACCGATCTGTGAAACTGATCTGTGAAACTGATCTGTCACACCGATCTGTGAAACTGATCTGTGAAACGGATCTGTCACACCGATCTGTCTCACCGATCTGTCTCACCGATCTGTCTCACCGATCTGTCTCACCGATCTGTCTCACCGATCTGTCTCACTGATCTGTCTCACCGATCTGTCTCACCGATCTGTGAAACTGATCTGTGTAACCGATTTGTCTCACTGATCTGTTACTGTTCCTAAAACTGGAAACACTGTTCACAGAACCGGAAAAATTGGCAAGGTGTTGGGGATAAGTCCCCTAGTCCTCCCGGAACACCTCCAACACCAACATTTCACAGAGTAATGGACCAGAGAGGTCCGGGCCATTACAACATGTCATAATAAATTGTTCAAAAATACAATGGATTAATCATAATTTTAATACATGATAATCTCAAGAAATTTATTTCCAAAAAGTAATACTTTTATCTATAAAAAGTAATATATAATTTCAAATGAACATAATCGCAATAACTGACCCTTTGCGAACATGAGATTATTGTGAGCATAAATAAAAAAATATAGTTAACATAGGAGATAATTTATTATTATTCGTACTTATGGATTAACCCACATGGCTACACATGAAATAGCCTTCATTTTTATAATTCAAATAACCCTTGTGGTTATACGTAGAGCAACCATCGTAGTTAAATTTGGAATAACCATATTGGTCAACATCCAATATAAACAAAAAAATTCACTGGAGGGATATCACAGACACAGCTGTTATTTTTTTATTACAGATCTACCCATTATCAAAAAAAATCACAAAAACCATAACAAAATAATAAAACATTAATTATTTCATCATAAAATAATTCCTCGAGAAAAATAATATATTTAAAAAGATAATATAACATATACAATGGAAAAAAGTCCATGACAAAAACTATGAACATATAAAAGGGAAAAACAACGTCCAAAAAGTGTAATGATTGTATAAAAATATCATTACGATACAAAAGTTAAAAACATTCCTTTTTTTAAAAAAAAAGTTCAAATAAGAGATTTAAATATGATTTTTAATAAAAAGTCACTTAAAATGAGTCTGATTCATCATGTATGTTAATTATCATCCTGAATAATAAACATATGCTAATTTTATAATTTATAAATAACCATTATAATGTTTTATGTTCTTTTTATATCAATTATTAATATGTTATAATAATTACATAAATATTTAGGTTCATGTCGAATGTTTTGACGATATTTGGTTCAAAAGTCCTAAATAAATTGTGTATTTTGACTATGGTCTATGTAGTCATTATTATGTACTATCTAATATGAAAACAATGACATAATTATCATTTTAATACACAAATTATAAATTTAAATCCATCATTTAAATATGTTTATGAAAAATGAACTGTGTTACAATCATGGAGATGGTAGACTGTACGTACACTAGTACAATGTTACCATTTTTCAAATATAATTACGAAACTAATGTAAGTATTATTTTATAATTACATAAATATTAACATATCATACATATTATATTAATTATCCAAATAAACTTATTTATATAATCTATTTTATTTTGTGGTTAAGAATGAATTCCATCGCTTCATAGAGGGGGTAGTCCATACAAATGCATGAACGAAATTATCATTTTTATATTCATGTAAATGTAAGAAACTAAATGATATATTATCTTTTGAGATTTATAAAAATTTCTTCAATATCATATACAAACATTAATTCCATAATTATAACCAGTCTTTAGAGATTATGATGGAAAACGATGTGTATCAGTTCCTGAGGCGGTAGTATGTCGTACATAAGAACAATGGATTCTTTTCTCATTTCAATGATGTGGGATTTGATATTGGCCATGTAACTAACATAATAAAATTTTAGTATATTATTGATACTAGAGTTTAAATTTTATATTTTTTAAGAAGTTTCAAGGGATGTTGAAGAATAAACAAAATTAAAATGCCCAATTAAATATGATGCCTCCTCTTCAGACAATCATATTTTTGCAATACATTAATACCACTAAAGATAATGTTATCCATAAAAAATTATATAAAGTAGGGTGGGATTTCAGGAATGGATTTTATCATTGGTTTTCTAAGCTAAATGGATTTTTAATTTTAAATTAATTAAAGGAATAGGTTCCCTTTATATAAGAGATGGTGGAGGCTCTCACAGAATTTTCTAAAATATTAAATTAATATAAATAAATATTCAACTCGATTGGGATAATTAGGTGGGTTAATTAAAATTTGAGATGATTATGGGTCTAAATAACTTCTTAAAATAAAAATTATATAGTTTTTAATAATATCTCTTACCTTATCATTTCGTATTAACCCATATTTAATCCATTTAACTCTTATCATGAAAACTTATATTTTAACACATTAATGGTCAATATAGTGACTATAAAAATTAAAATATTTCCATGAAATTAAAACGATTCAAATTTTAGACATTATAATAATAAAATGTTTGAATTTAGCATTTTTAGGAATCTTATATCATTAATTAAATTATTTTCTACTATAAAATATCAACAATGTCAATTTTAAGAACAATTCATCACTTTGAATAAAATATATCAATATGACACTTATAATTAAGAAATATATATTATTACATCCATGTCATGTTTGGGTCATTTATAATATTATTTTATTATACTAATTATATAGTATTATATATTTTCTATAATTTTTAATATCACTTATTACATTTTTATTTTAATTAAATAATTACCACATCATTGCTTTCGAAGAATTTATGGGAAATATTTAAAAACTAAAAATTTAAAAAAATTATCCTGATAAATGTAAAATAATTAGGTTTCAAAAAAATATATATATTCAATAATTTCCTCTAAAAAATATAATATTTAAACTTATGCACTCATTAAATCAAGAGAGAGAGATCTTTGAAATTTCATTAAATACAACACTACAAAATTCATAATCTCTTCCAAGTGGACCTAAAGGGGTAAAAATAAATTTGTATCATCAAATTGATTTTATTATGATCAATTTAAAAAGTTTCATCCATTAAATATTTATTTTAAATCACATCTATATCATGAAAACACCTTTGATGTGTAATTTTTTATTTATTAGGATTGTGCAAGTGTTGCACAACCATTTGGACAAGGCACTTGTCAAATAAATATAAAATTAATTATCTATACAAAAAAATCATTAAACATACATAATATTCTATATAAAATTATATAAAGAACATTTAACATACCAATTTTTATTTTATTTCACCAAATTTGACTTCATTATTTCCACATAGGCTCTACATCAGCAATAACCTTGATTTTCATAATTATTATGGAATAAATTATAATATATATTTTTGCTATTATTTTATAATGATATTTATATAATTTTATCATAATTAATTCTTTCTATAATTTTTTTAAAAAAATTATTTTATGCATAAGTTTTGGTGATATCATAAAAGATAATGCATTTCATAAAAATTGTATTTGTATTATTATTAAAAAAATTACTTCTTCATAACCAGTAAAAAACAAATCCTATGAAAAATTTAAATTTCTAAAATCCAAAAAAAAATATTGAATGATTTTCTATTCTTATAAGTTATATAAATTGATTTAATATAATTTTTTTGAAAAACATGATGAAAAAACTTTTGGAAAATATATGTATATAATTTTTTGTAAAATGCATATTTATGATTAAAAACGATTTCATACCAAATTAAATTATAAAATTAATTAAAAATAACCATATAATTTTATTAATAATATTATAAGAGTAATTATTCTTTTTAAAAAAATTTAAAAAAAGTAACTTTGAAAACAGATGGAACAAAAATATAGTTTTTAATAATAATCTGTATACTTCACTATAAACTGGAAAAATAATCCTTTCAGAAAAACACAAATAAAATACACATTAATCTAGTTTTTGTATTATAGTCTCAATTATGATATTATTTTCTTTAAATGAAATTTATAGATGTTCAAAAAATCAATTATAAAATTCATGATTAAAAAAAGAAACCCCTATTTTAAAGAAAACACATTTTTTAAAAATAAAATTACTTTACTAAAAATTGAGGGATTATATTATAAGAAAATTTAAAAAATTTATATTGAGTTGGAACATTGTATTTATTTTCTAAATTAGTTATTTATATTTATACAATCAAATTGAAAGGATTGGATATCAATTTCAAATTTTAATAGAATTTAGTTTTTCATTTAAGATAAATGTAGTTTATCTCGTAAGCTATAGACCATTGTGTTTCATTTTTAAAAATACAAGTATGTCACATATCATACATAAAAATGATGTTATGGATTTCTTGGAATATCTCACATATTTTTTATGACATAGTCTTCCTTATCTAAAGAATATGATTTCATTTTAAAAGTAGTAAAGTGATTCTCGTTGAATATAGTAGTTGGAAAGTCCAATAAATCAACACTAATAAGATAACTATCTTTTTTCCTAATAAATTCTCAAAATGGTAAGAAACAATAATTAAATATAGCCTTGGTATTTACAAAAGAAAATTTCTTATTAAATAATGGGGATCTCTCTCATTAAATAAAAGAGTGTGTAACCAGGAATTTGAAGGTATCCTCTAGAACATTATATATAGAATTAGTGACTAGAATATTAATTTTTCCTCTTTTAGAGACAAGATCACCCTCATCGTCAGTTTCCTTGATTCCATTCATATTCATATCCCAGAAATCATATATGCTCCAAAATATACTTTTAAAAGAACAAAGACAATATTCAATAGTATCATTTGGGATAGTTAATATAAAAGGATACATCATTGGGACAATTGGACTACACTATATAAGCCCTTATAGGAGGGAGGATTAATCTTAAGATAATTATTGAGAATATTTATTGAATTAGATAAAAACTCTCATAACATATAATCTCAAAAAAATTATTTATGGATTATTTATTTATTGAATGTATATATCCTCTCTAATATTTTGGGTTGAATATTATATATGGGGAGCCTATAATTATAAAAATATTCATGTATCTATTATCTTGATGCTTTATAAATAAAGATAGATCATGCTAATAGGTAATATAAAGATCAAAAAAGTCTATTGGACTGCAAAAATTCTAGTTTTCCTAAGGTTAATAGTCCCAAAAATAAGCTCATGTCATGTTATCTCACACCCTATGTTCATTGAATCCATATTGAACATGAACCAAAGGCTCTTCTTTACATTATCCTAATGGTTAATGATATATATGTGTGATTTTTCACCCTACCTTCCCCAGGACCTTTTGGCCTCTATATTATCCATTACTTCATTCATATCCACAACAAAAAGGTTGCACTAAAAAACTACTCATTGTGAAATAGAAAACAAATAATGACGAGTATTTTAGTTTGTAGTATATAGAACTTTTTTTACCTATGCATAAAATGTGAATAACTGGGGTATCATATTGATTTAAAAGTGTATGGGTTATAATAATTAAATGTTAGAATCTATTTTGAATTTATTTTTTAAAGGGGATTGGGATCAATATATCAGGGGTATTCTTGAATAAAGAAAGGAAGTTGATTCGTAGTATCTTTTAGTTAATAATATCATATATATTTATTTTCAGTATAATTCAAGCAATAATTTAGTTTCTTAAGCTATTCTTAATCTTCTCATTATCAGTAACTGGGTACTAAAAGTCCTCATCACTAATTCTCATCATAATGGGAAAAATCCTATACAACATGATTTTGAAGATATTTTTTTCTATTTCAGTTGTTATTTTTTACTTTCCAAAAGTAGTGAATTCTAAGTATCCATTAAAATATATATCCTCCACCCTTAATATATGAATAATTATTTTAATATTTCTAGACTAATAAATTGGGTATTCATAAAATCACCTTCATAGGGTCTCAATATCAACATGTAAAAATCATGTATTCATGGATTTATGTGTGATGGTGATCTGATTTTTATAGTGGATATATGAGTATTCAATTATATACATTCAATTGAAATAGTAATTTTTTAATTTCTATATATTTTTCATTCTTTTATGGATTTTTTTAGAAGCATTTTTAAATTTTTTATCAATGTGGACTCAACTCTACTAGTTGAGTATCTATTAGGGCTCCTTCCTTATATATTAATTAATCATAAAAGTGTGTATATTCTCCATACCAAGAGTTAAGATAATTTTTATATCGATTTAATATCCTACATAGTATTTCTCGTGGAAGATATGATTTTAAATTTAGGTGGTGGTTATCATATTAGGTACTATAATGATATTATTTGCAGTGATGCTCCGTGGATACCTCACTTTCATCATCTATGATGTTTATTTTTAATTATCTAGGTATAGGCACATTATTTTAGAAATAAAAAGATTCGAATTTTCAATCAGTAATATATAAGAATAAATTTATGAAATAGGTGATTAATATGGTCATTTTTATTATATAGGAGACTAATCTCTTTCACATCAGTTGAGAGTAATGGAAAGCGTTTCCATCTTAATTTTCATTCATTAAGGCATGTATTCCTATTAAACACAATTTTTTATTTTATATGGTTTACCTTATACCATTTTAGTTTATATTTTTATAATAAATGTTGCTTTCATGGTATTTACATGTCCTTTAATTAATCCCTTCTTCCAATCCTTTTGAATAAATTGTTATGAATTTATAAATGGTTTTCTTGATTCAACACCATTTCATGAATAAAATAAATTACTCTTTTACAATAGTTTTTAAGTTATTTTTATTATATTATATGATTATATTAAAATGGATTTCATCTTTCCTTCAATTTTAATAATATTGAACAACTTATTTCTTCATAATAGTTTTTTTATTAAGAATAATTTTCATTTTATGTAGATTATCTCTTTTTGTTCCATGTTCATATTCACTCTTCCAATTAATTATTTCCACTATTATTTTGAAATAAAATATTATATTATTTATATTGATCCAAACATTTCTATTTATCTCTTTTCGAATGGAATTTTTATAACTCATTTTAGGATTTGGGGATCAATAACGAAATTTTTTAAATGATGAAAATATTTTTTTCTCTAGTTATGCATTTTACATTATTCTCCTCATTTCCTTTGGATATTATTTATTCCTTTTTCACTGATATATTTTTAATACTTATTTGCAAATAATTTTTCATATTGTATTCATTTCAATTCCTCAAAAATTATTTTATCAAAAGTGACTCACAAAATCATCTGTTTTTACAATGTTACAAAATATTTTTTAAATACACATTTCTGTTTTGATTTCATTTTCATTATCAACATAAAAATATCTATCTCTTATAGAGATATTATTCATTAATCACCATATTAATTATATTATAAGATACTATGGGTGATTAAATTTTTATTATCAACTGTTCTAATTTATAAATACATTTTATATTATAGAATTAAAATATGGAACAAAAGACATTTTATTTCCATGGGTAATCAATGATAAGTTGAATGATTAATTTTATATGGTAGAAAATTGTAATTATGATTATTAGGTGGTATTATATGTCCCTCTAAAATGAAATTTCTAAGGACTTATGTATCGTGAGATAGTATTATAGACATTATTTTATTTTTTTTGAAACATTAATTTGAGCGACTGGTTCACAAATGTGATATTTCCCTATGATAATAGTTCCTTATTTTGTTATTTTTCCATGAAGTTACCCATTTAAATTTTAATTGATATGCTTATTATCTATGGAACATGTAAATTTTCTCACTTAATTTTTCAAGGGAACATGTTTTTTCATTTGAGATTATATGTCCTTATATTATAATTTTTGGATAACACTTATAGTTAAATATCATTTTTAATAAGATATTTCCCCCATGATCATAATTCATCATATGATAATTTTCTAACCCTTGATGTCATTTGATTCTTCAGAAATAATCAGAAGTATCATTAAATTAGATTCATATAAAAATAATAAAAATTACAAAAAACTATTTTCTTTTGATTATGAAATAATTTGTGATATTTACATTTTAATTTAGGGAAATATGTAAAATAAATATATTTTTTCCTCAAGTTTCCATAATTTGTTTTGAATTTTTATGTAATGCATGTTTCTTCGTCGCAAAAAATAGAAATATGAGATTGGGGTGCCTCAGTTGGTATCATAGAAATGGTTAAACTATTTTTGAATATTAGTTTTTTTAGGATGAGTTAATATTAGTGAAACCCATACTGAATTTTCTTATTTTATGATAAATCATTATAATTTATAAAAGTAGAAATTTTTTTCCTTCTAAGATATAACATCCCAATCTGGATAAAAAAATGGGTGAAGTATCTGGAATATATTAGTCAGGGGTAATAACCTTGAAAATGATGGTTGAGTATTAACTCTAACATCACCAAGTTTATGAAAAATATTCCCAATAGAAAACATGGTCTGACACTCTTGGGGAATATTATTGTGTGATTTGAATTCAATTTAAGATATTCTATAAGGGATATAAAAATATTAGTGTTTTAGAACTAAATTAGATAATGAATATATACCATTGATGAGGAAACACAAGCATTACATTTATAAATAATAAATATTTTTATATTAATATTTATTAAATATCATAATAATACATCTCTCAAAACCATATTCGTTTACTTAATTAGTGGAAATATATATTCAACTTATTTCATGGATGATAGTGAATATCTCCCAAAAAAATCTCACATTGTACTCATCTTTGACTTACCCTACTTACAACATTTCATTATAACATGAGGAAACAAAACATAAAAAATGGTGTGTTTTAATGCTCATTATGGGTAAACATAGGAGATATTAATCAATAATCAAAATTTATAATAGGATATGAATATGTGTTTGATTATAGGAACATAAATTAGTAAAGTCATACCAAATAGGTAGAGATCATTAATAATAAATTAAGGTGTTATGAAATTTCATAAAATACATAAGTCATAAGAGATTGGAATCTACAATAATCTATCTTAAACCTTGTGAAACTATCATAATAATAGTTTATAAATATTTATTAAAAACATAATAACATAAAATCACTTTCTCGTTGAAGGCTCACATCAAAGGCAACCATAGTGGACTGGGATCACTCCCAAACATCTTTTCATTCTTGGAATGGATTCACTCATAATACACTATTCACTCATAGAATGGGTTCACTACCCATTATATCATTTTCTTAGTTGTTGTTACTCATATGAAAATAATAGTGGAAAAAGTTTCTTACTAAACTGGGTTCACTCCACATTCTAATCCATATTATCTCATGAGATATTAATCATTATCGAATACACTAGAGGGATATGTAATTTCCTTCCAACTAATCACATAATTAAAGAAATGCATATGTGTGATACTTGATTATAAAATATTCATTTTACCATAAATAGTTTAATGGAAACGGTTTTAACAAGATTTTCATCTTTTCATCATACAATAAGATGTAGAAAAGAAATAATTTTTCATAATGATTTCATCATAACTTAATTAACCCATAAAAATAAATTGGATTCATATAATAATCATCATCATAATAAATCCATAAAAATAACTTGAATGGTATCGTAGTTTTGTATCCATAGTTAAATAAACAAATCCATAAACGAAGTTTACATTGATAAAAACTATCATTATAAGAGAATTAAACATTTCTTTGAAATCAAGGAAAATATTAACTCACATTTGTATCATTATAAAATAAAAAATCCAAGAATATTGAGAGAATGATTTTCCAAAAATAATTACCATTAAAAAATGTAAATGAATCTTTTAATTAAATAATAGCCATGATAGTGTGAATTTTTTTTCATGTCATATACATTAAATGGAAACATTATTTTCACACTTTTATAAAAAGTCAATAGTGAGTTGTATGTGAAACAATTAAAAGATTCTTTTGAATAATTTTTCAATAAATTCAAATTCAGTAGAAACAATATTTCTCAAACGTTTACATACATATAAAAACCCATCTATAAAACAATTTGAAGAAAATCTACATGGAATAAAAATTTCATCCACCAAGGAGGAAAAAATGGTTTTTTTCTTAAAACACATTTATCTATCATTTTTTGTAACATAATGATAAAAAATGTATTAATACGTGAAAATTATTAGAATAATTATAAAATAATAAAATATGTGGTGTCTTAAGGATAATATAAATATAAATTCTCTAAATGGAAATTTATCATAGAATGCATGAAAATAATTGATATTATAACATAAACCTTTTCTCTATGTCCTTCATTGATTTGTATGCATTATGACCCTTTGTATAATAGTTATTGACTTATTATAAATTTATAAAAGAAACATATTCATAATTAACTTACTATGATTCATTCATTTATAATATCTAATATTAATTTTATTAATAATTAATCATTAAAATGAAAATTCAGGAGAAAACTGGTTCATTTTCATGGATGTTTTAGTTCTATGGATCAGATCCTTTCACCTTAGAAATGTTTTTATCATATCTATATTATTAATAATGTAAGAATTATTGTGTTTATTTGTTATACTCACGTTAAAAACAAATAATACAAATTGGTGATGAAAATTGAATCATATCCCATTTTCGATACAATAGTCCATACATAATTATGAGTGAAGTTTCCACATTTTTATTGATGAATAAAAATAAAGGTAAATAGTAATTAAAATATATAAAATCATAAATATAACATAAATATTATATATAATTATAAAATATATCCTTATAACCATCCATTTAAATAGTAAATATTAAATGAATCACATCACCCCATGAATAATGTAGTCTACATATATGTACGATTGACTATAATTTTTCAATTAAAGGGAATGAGATAAAAAATGGATATAATTATTGGTAATGTATTCTTTTTAAATAATCTACGAATTTTTTTTATTTATATTCTCAAATATACCCTTGTTTTTTATTGGATAAATTCATTTATTTTTTCAGGATAATATTTCGTGAAAATTTTATCATGTTTTGTGGGTTAATGTTTTTTTCTAATGTCTTAAATATATGATTTAATGTAATCTAAAAACATTGATCATACCATAAATTTTTAAATGGAATATATTGTTGTTAAAACAGCATTATGAATGAACGTATAGATCATATGCCATATGTTTTTATAAAATTATGGATCATGCATTGTATTTTTATGAAGAAACTCTACATTTGAGAAACCAATCTAGCACTCAAAAGTAAAAAATTTTATTGTTAACAGTATGTTGTGGACCATGATTTTGGATTCACCCTAAGTTTGACTTGGTCAACTATGGAGTTTAAATTTGAGATATTTTCTGTGTTTTTTTTTCAATGCTTTTGAGAATTAAATATCACTTTAATGATTCTTAACTCTTGATTAAAATGGAAATGTCCTGTAGCTTAACTATTTAATATTTTTATGGTTATTTATAACTTTATTTGATTGTTTGAAATTTAAATACATTCATTTTATCACAAAATAATATTGTATTTTTTCACCTAAATGGAAATCAAGTTTCTTATTTAAATACTAAGATTAATATCATTTATTGATACACTAACTTTTATAATACTCCTTGCCATTTATTATAAAGGGATACAGTATGGATACATACATGTATAATTATTGTACTATGAAACTAATTATTTTATTTTTGTTTCCATTATGGTTTTATTGCTATTTATCTAGAATATAATTGTTAATAGGGATCACTTTTGGTCTTTCATTTATTGAAGAATCAAATCTATGATGATGAATATCTAACAAATATCAGCTAATGGTAAAATTGTGAGATTAGTTTGGCATTCAATCAAATCAATTTCTACTAATTTTATGGATTATCTACTGGTTTTACTCATCCGTTGGTGGAGTTATAATGTCTTAGACTATGATATGGATAATTTTTATTGCCTATAAAAGAATCAGATGTCCTTGTAAAATCCAGGTTGTTAAGGTGTCAACTACCTATACTCATTTGTTTATGTCTTAAGATAAGGGGTCATGTATACTACAAATAAACATGATTACTGAGATGGAGTCGGTGGAGTGGATTAGGGTATCTTTGTTCCTTGAACCACTACAAAAATTATAGTTTTATTCATCTTAGTTCTTCCATTGAAAAAAAAGACTAAAAATTGAAAAATGAATATCTTAATATTAAATGAAGAGGGGTAAAATATGAAACTAATAAGATTTGTAAAATAATGAAATTCACCCCCTCTTGTGTATCTTTATCTTATTATTCTATGAAAATTGGTATAAGAGGATTTCTTTTAAAGAAAAAAATGATTATCTCTAACAAGATCAATAAAAAGGTCCATATAAAGATAAGATTCTCCGATATAAATTAAAGAAGGTGTGTCGATCATTCGTTTTGTTTATTTTAATGGTAATAATTAGAGATGATGGAATTTTCGTATGATTATCGATTTAAATAATCTTGTATTCAAATTTTATGTAATGATCATCAAACCATTTGAAATCCCTAAAAACCCATAAAAATCTAATATTAATAAAGAAGTTGTGTTTTATGTGAATTTGAGAGAAATTAATTCTATTATTTTTGGATGTGGTCTAAAACTAGTTAATCATGTATCTTAATGTACAACTATAGATGAGATATGCCAAACTATTCATGTTTCTTATGAAGTAACTCATAATGTTAAGAAATTAAGATAAACACTTCAAAATTGAAATTTGACACTTTCAAAATGCATGATGGTGAAAGCATCACTTAGATTAATTTAATACTGATTTAAAGAGTTAGTGTTATTACTTCATAGGGAGTTCCAATTAAAAAGGTATATCACTATTTAATATATTTGATAGTATTTCATACTAAATTGAATAGGATATGAGATAAAATTATACAATCTAGTCTGCTTTTACAAATGACACTGAATGAGTTGGTTGGAACACAAATGATGCATATATAAGAAAATAATGATGAAGTTAGAGATCGTAGGATGATAAAAAGAGATAATAATATTATCAAGGATGCTACTAAAAAATATGTAATGAATTCAAATGTGGAATTAGTGATCATAAATCATTCGTAATTTTTATTTTTAGAAATGGAATTGGCTCATATAAAAATAATATTTACTAAATTTTATAAGAAGATGACATGATTCAAGAAGTCTAACATGAAGGATATTCCAACACTAAATGAAGTATGATACATTATATGAAATAAAATGGATAATATCACAACTAATTTTCAACAACTAAAAGAATAGAAAATAATGATGGAAAATAAATAAATTTAGCATTAAATAAGGATTGGGTATGATCATAAAGATAAAAAAATCAATGAAGGATACAGGGAGTTTCTCTTAGTACTAAAACTATAATTCTAAAAGTGATTCTGAAAAATATCCAACTAATATGAAATAAAATATTTTCATTAGGGATAAAGAAGTAGAGGAGGAGGAAAAGGCCAGAAGAACAAAAATGAAGAACAATATGTTGGTATTTTTTTATGAAGATGCATGAGTGGATAATCATCCAATTTATACACATTATAAAAAATAGATGGAGGATTGTTTACCATCGTTGATAATATAAATGGAAAAATAGTTTCAGTTTGATCATATAGAAATCCACATTCAATTTTGATAAATAAAGTACTATGTGTTCAAGGAAGGAAGTACAATATGAGTATTATATATCAACTCTATGATGATGGTTTTATATTTATTTATCTAACAATTAATGCTCTATTGTTAAAGATAAAATACTTAAGTTTAGTACACACATAACATATATTGTTTATACTTGACATCTTAATTCCTTGTGAGAAAAAACGTAATTTGTTTAACTACAGATAAAATTAAATTCAGAGTTGGCAGAGGGAGATTGGACACTATAATGTATTTAAGTTATATAAATTATCTAATAATCATTTATTTTTAGATTTTCCCAGTCTTAAATTGGATAATGATAGATTCTGTGATTCATTCCAATTATGCGAGCAACATAATCCAAACATAAAATTTATAAATGAGGTTTCCACATCCAAGCCACAAGAACATATCCAAAAGGGTTTTATGAACCATCACATGTAGAAATATCATATATAAGATCTTATTTTTTTTAATTAATGGTTTGCATTATTTGAAATGGATTATTTTACAAAACAAAAAATTTATGTTTTCCCTATTTTAGTGATATTTTTTAAAACTGTTCAAAATGAAAAATATTTTAAAATATAATCTTCAATAAGAGATCATGGTGGAAAATTTTAGAGACAATAATTTAATTATTTTTTCTTAGACTTGTGTATTAAACATACCTTCATTTCTCTACTAACAACTCAAAGAAATGGAAATCTGAAAATAATAAATAGGAATATTCAAGAAATGTCAAGAACTATCCTGACTGATTTTAATCATCAAACAAAATTTGGGAAAAATCTATTAACAAATATTTTCATAAATAGAGTACAATTTTGATAAGAAATTTTCTTGAAAATACACTCTACTATCTAAGAAATAAAATAAAACATAAATTTAAAAACTCTATATGGTTTTGATTCAAGGAGTATATCTTGAATAAAAATTAAAATCTTCTTAAATTTGATCTAAATGATAATGAATAAATATTTATATGATATTAAACTAGTTATAAATCTTATAATGTATATAATAAAAAGTAAAATATAGTTGAAAAATATAATCATGTGATGTTTGATGGATGTGATCATTTTGATCACCAGAAAAATTAAATAGTTGAAGTTACAAATTTAATGGATAATTTGGAACCAGAATCACTTAAATATAATTTTTCGAAACAAAAATATGATGAAATTTATTACAGTTGAGAACAATATGAAACTGGTGAACTCAAATGTGTCTTACCAAAACAATATAAAACCTTAAATGATCAACCTTTAGAAACTATAAAACTAATTATAGATTTAGAATTTTAAAAGATAAAAAAATTTGAAATTTATAAAAAATATCTTCTTTTCTATGAAAATTATATCCTATAATGTTGACGAAGCCTTATAATATGAGTTTTGGAAAATAGCTACTCAAGAAGAACATATTAGGTTTAGAATAAAGATTGTTTTGTTATTTTTTGAAAGGTAATATAATCATACAGTAATAATATCCAAATGGGTTATTGAAATAACAAAATATGAAAAATTAAAATATAAAAAAATAAACCTAGAATAGTAACTACGAGATATTAATCAAGAGGACTGAAGAGATTATGACCAATCCTTTGCACTTATTTTTATATTAAAATCTATTATAATCATTTGAACTTATGTATCATATACAAATTTTAAATCATCTCTGATTGATGTAAAATCAAATTTTCTAAAAGTATATTTAATGGAGGAAGTTTATATTGAATAGTCATTAGGTTCTGAAAATCCTAATTTTCCAAATTCAATTTTCAAACATTATAAAACTCTCAATATACTTAAATAAATAAAAATATATAGTTAGGAATCTTTATGTTCATTTTAAATAGAAATATATTTTCTATAGGATTAGAAGATCCTATACTCTTTTAGAAAATTATTTTTTCTAATATTTTATTATTGAAGATTTATATTGTGGATGTTAATATAGGTTCAACTAATAAAAGTAATAGTAATGATTTTTCAAAACATATTATGAAATAATTTCTTATACGAATGATGGTATAATTGAATTTTTTACATATTTTTCAAATCTATCAAGAAATTCTATAGGAATTTTTAAGTCAAACTAAATATGTAACTAATATATAGAATCAGGTTGCACGTGAAAATAGTAAATCATATACAAATAACATGTGAACCAATATATAACATGGCATATATAAAACTGAAAAACATGTTAACATCAAGTTATATAGAGGTTTGATTGGTATTTTTCTATATCTTACTGCAAGTAGAGCAGGCATTTTGTTTTCTTCCTATATGTTTCCTAGATTTAAAAAAAATCACAAACAATACCATCTTACTATTGTCAAAATAAATTTTAGATATTTAGAATGAACAATTTTTCAATCTGTACATTACCCAAAAACATATGATTTTAATTTAATATTATATTCATATGCTGATTTTGGAGGATGTAGATTTGAAAGAAAGAGTTCCTTGGGAACTAATCAATTTCTTTGGAAGTTATTAATTTCATATTGAATTAATAAAAAACATTCAATTTCTTTATCAATATCAGTGTCAGAATATATATTTTCTAGAACATGTTTTCCAAGATTTTTGGGGATGAATCACACGCTACTTTTCTTGGGCTAAAATTAAATAATATTCTTATTTTATGTGACAATACTAGTGCAATTATGATTTTAAAAATCCTATAAGATTCTCAATAACTAATAAGATAAATATGAGTAATCATTTTCTATGAAATTTTATTTTAAAAAAATTAATATTTTTTGAATTTTTTAATACTGAATATCAACTTCATGATATTTTCACTAAACCACTTCCCACTACAAGGTTTATATTTATTAAGGGGTATTTTGGAAATTAGAATTTTAAACAAAATTTAATACAAATTATTTTACATAAATTAGTTTCAATCATTTTTCATATTAATTACTTTTTCTTCTATGTATATAATTATTCTATTATAAATTATATATTTATTATAATTTTTAAAATCCATCTTTTTAAAATTAAAATATATAATGATTACTCTGATTATTTCACTCAAAAACCCAAACTAACTTCATCAAAACCGTCGAAACCCTCTCTCTATGTCAAATACCCTTAATATTAGACCCCCTTGTTTGGTAGATATATCATTTTCCATTCGAAACCATAAAATCGTAACCTCAAACCTTCATATTTTCTGACATGGTGAAGAAATATATGATATGTTATGGTGGTCCATGAAAAACCAAGAATCAATTTACATTAGGAACTGACAGACAATTCCTTCAAGGTAATTTAGTCAAAATTGAGTGGTTATTTCCTATTAATCTACTATTAAATCATAAATAACCATTCAATATCTAGAAGTTATTTTTGATAGAGAAAATATTTATTATGTTTTTGATGATAAAGAAAAATAGTTTTATGAAAATGTCATGTATAATTATTTCATCATAGAGGAAGTTTTCATTTCCATGGTAAATAATAAGGATTTTTCTATTTCCATGGTAAGAATATAAAACATCATTAATTGTCCACATAAATGGGGTTTTCATTGTGATCTTCTATCTATTAGATGATAATCATAAATATTATGGTATTATATATATTATTTTCTGATCTACTTTATATTTCACCATAATATTATTATTTCTAATAGAAAAATAAGAAATTTGGTTTCTTTTAGAGTACCTCAAAAGAAAAGCTTATGCTTCTTGGTGCTGAGTACCAACAATAATTTGGTGCTAATTATTAGTGGGTTATAATGGTATATTGAAAAAATCTAGGTAAATAAAATTACATGGTGACGAATTTAGGGAATCCGGAATAGATAATGTTGTTAAAGAATCAAGGAGACTCTGCATAGATGTCAATAATCCACCTTCTGCAATAGATGTTCATCATTATTCTAAAGAATAATTATAAGAATAAAATTTTGACACTATTCTCACAAGGCCTTCACAAAGAGATGAATTTGTGGTTTAAAATAAGAAACATATGTTTCATAATTTGAATAACCAATTTCTATAAAATTAAATACTTTTTTGTAGTGAAACCAACTGAGAATAGAGATGATAATGAAACTAATATATAATATTAAGATGAGGATAATTATAAAAGAGTTGAATAAGAGAAACCAACTATATTTTATGCTAAAAAAATTTAAAATCAAATAGCTCATGTTTTTCTAGAATATATGGACATGGATACTATTTCTTCGAATGAAAAGACAGAAATTTTTGGTCCACTTCCATCATATTCCAGTGAGAATAATGATATATTGCCTCTATATATTGTTGAAATTGGAAACATTCTCAAATTCAAGAAGAATATTCTTTTAATTCTCTCAATGATATGATTGAAGAGTTAGTTTCTAAATTTAATCAGACAAATGAAAAAAATTTAACCCTGATAAGTTAGATGGAAATCTATAAGAAATATTTGTAATATTGTCCACTCTTAAATATTCCATGATGTGATTTTGAATTAGTTGAAGCATATTTGAACAATCACAAATAAAAATATATTTTAGAGAAATTTTTTTAGGCATTTTAAAGAGAAATATTTGATCATCATAAAATGCTGAAGGATGAATATATACTAAAGATAGAATTTGGTGATTTAATGAAATATTTGGGATATCAATTTGAATTGATAAGGAGTAATGAAGATGAGAAATGTTCTTATACTTCAATTCATTACACTTCTCCAAATATACATAGAAATATTGAATGTATTATTGTAGTTTCTTCTATCATTAATGATCTAATAAAAAATATTGAGTGTGATAGAGATCCACTACATGTATTATTGAACATTTAGAAAGATATTTTTGAGAAATAAACTTCTAATGATCCGGGTATAATAAGTCTTATCATTCATTTATGTGAGATATTAATGTAATTTTTCTATACAAAAAATGGGAGAATAATCAAATATGTTGATGAAATAGTAGGCTTAGTTGTTCAATAATTATTAAACAAATGATGTAGAAACTAAATATTGTTCATCGGGTTGTTTGTTGTTCATCTACTCTTAAAACATCACCTAAAACCAACCCTTCTCCTTCATCTCATCCTTTATCTTGGCCCTTCCAATTAAATATTCACTAATGAGAAAATTCGTATACCAATAGTTTGTAACCATTGGTATAAGCCCCAAAACCATTTGTACAAGTTATTCCAAGGGTTGGGAGGACTATTGGCCTATATTCCATCGGTATAGACCTATACCAATGGATTTCCAAAAATGTTGGTATAAGGATATACCAATGGTTCTCAAAAAAAATTATTCACTTATACCAAGGGTTTCAAAAACCATTAGTATAAGAAATTATTTTTAAAAAATTACTTATTGGATTTTATCCAATCACCTCCGACATATATTTCAACGACCTTACTACTAGGATATAATAACATTTTAAAACACAATATTATAAATATATATTTATATTAAAAATTATTTTAAATTTTGATGTATTCAATGTTATATGATAAAATTATACGTAAAAATACCAATACCAAAACATATGGTTTTGGAAACCATTGGTATGAACCTATACAATTGTTTTTCTAGACATTTGGTATTGGTATTGGGGTTTTTGTGACCTATACCAGATGTTTTAGTAAGAACCCGGTACTTTTTCTTGAGGTACGGGTTTCTTCTTTTTTTCTTTTTTTTCTTAAGTGTTTTTGAGAAAATAAAGAAAATTGGGAAAATCCAAAATTATGGAAGTACACGCCGTGTACTTTTCCACACGCCTTGTACATTGGCCTTGTGGGAAAAGAACACAGGGCATATAGCCCTGTGGGTTAAGTACACAGGGTGTAGAGCCCTGTTGGTGATGAAAGGTGTAAAAACCAACTACACGCCATGTAGTGGGTATTTACACGCTGTGTAGTCAGTTTGAAGGTGAATAGTAAGGCGGTGGGAGTAGCAGCCAGCTGAGCAACTATGCACGCCGTGTATTCAGAAATACACATCATGTACTCATGACGATGGATGAATAGTTTAGCGGTGGATAAAGTAGCTGCCAGAGGAACAGTTAAATGATAAAATTACATGCCATGTACTTGAGAGTACATGCCATGTAGTTTGTTTTTTTGCTTAAAACTGGAAGTTGCATCATCATTTTGCAGAGGAGGCTTTCGATGCATTTTTGATCCAGGAGAGAAGGTCGACCCTTCAAGGATCTCCCGATCGCACGCCGAGAATCCGTTTACACTTCTGTCGATCACGTTGGGACTATACAGGTAAGCTCTCCCTTCTCTTAGCGTTGTTCTTACCAATTCTCTGGATAAGGGAAGATATTTAGGTTTGAATGTGTTGTTTTTTTTCAGACCTACGTCATTCTTGGGCGTTTCTAGAAGCATCGTTCATGTATACCGATCAGAGAAGATCGAGGTAGGTGGTCTAGTGTTTATTTCCAACTACTGTGGTGAATTTTTGTACATTTGTGATACGCACCCATGAATGGGGTGTCGTATGGCTAAGGCCTTGCATAATTAAATACCTGTAATTTCATAGGTAGTTTGATGAGCATGTATAACTGTTGCTTGGGATCACATCTTGGATCCAGGACCACCCCAGGGGTTCTTTCCTCTGTTTAGCCATTTGGCCAGGATTCTGAGGGTATTCCATGATTATAATGTGTATTAAATTGCCTTGAGATGAATTGTTTATAAATTGTTTGGTTATCCTGAGGGCAAGGTACTGTTTAGCCTGAGGGAAATGTTCTATTCTGCCTAAGGGAACACTTCTTATGCCTAAGGGCAGTGACTTCTATGCCAGAAGGTAATATATCGTATGCCTGAGGGAAATATTTGATAGCCTGAGGGCGTGGTTTTATTATATAAGACTGAGGGAATGGTTTTATTATATTATCCTGAGGGAAAGGTTCTGATTGGCCTGAGAGCTTGGTTCTGATGATCATAGAATGTTATTAAATTGAATGGTTAAATGAATATAAAAATGGAAATATGGCAGGTAAAGTTAGTTACTTTTGAGTACTTCTTAGTTTATTGCATTTATTACTGCACGTTGTTGTTCCACATTTTCACTAACAGTTGGGGACGATCCGTTGGTGCGTCCCTACAAGGATTTATTTCTCACACCCTGTTTGGGTCATGTCTTCTGCCCAAACAGATTATATTTCTACAGGTGTGGATAAGGGCAAGGGTCCCTATATAGGTACATGATTATAGCTGAGGAGTAGGAGAGCATGGGACCGAGCTTAGGCTTGCGATGCTGCTGACTGTTTTGGGTTGTTCTATTGTAATTGAACTTTTGTTTTATTGTATTGTATTGCAATGTATCCTATTATGGTTGTTTTCAAATAATTAGTGACATGGTACATTTTTATATATATGACTGCTGGTTTTATTTTACTTCAGTTGTCCATTTTAGTTGAATATTGTTTACTGCTTCCGTTGTTGTATGTTTATATAAAAAATTCTGTTGCGCTACACTTTGAAAAATGAGGGCATAGTTTCCCCACTATCAGTCCTTGGCCCTCACTGCTAGTCGGTAGCCTCAAGCGTTAGGGGAAATGAGCTTGAGGTCATGTGACCAACCAGGTTTGGGGAACCAGTTGAGTAGAAACCGGATCTGGGAAGTTACAAAGTGGTATCATAGCGGGTTCTTTTCTATGACTTACTGTTTAGAGCCTTATTCTAGGATAGGATGGAAATGGTACGTGGTAATAAGTTTTTCATGGGAGTAGCTAACCTGTGTATAGGGAAAATCCAGTCTACCTTGGTTATTGGAATTTTTCTGATTTTTCAATTTTACAGTTGAATTGATTTTCACTTTTGGGTGACGCACTTGTGGTGTTCTGGTTATATTTTTATACTGGGTTCTATTTCATCACAACCCGATAAGATGAGGTTATACCATCTCATTAATCATTTAGGCACATGCTAGAAATCACATGTCATGCATTCTTCCATGCCATGTAGGTGCATTAGAAATTGCATGTTGTTGTGACAGTTTTTGTGCTAGAAAACCATGTTGTTGTTATAACTGCTTTGACAAATACCTACTATTTGATAGGGTATTTTGGTGTGAGGCCGATAAAATGAACGTCAAACTTTGTTTATTGAGTAATATGGTCCCTCAATGACTGGAATTTAGTGGATCATTAGCGTGTTTACTTGTTATTACATGTATGAGATTCCAAGAATTGATTTGCGAGGAGTATAGGCCCTCACGGATAGTAATTTAGTACTTAGGTGTTGGTTTTAGTGTTCTTCTGGTCTCCAGATAAGTTTCTATGGCTTGATGTTTGGAAAAACCCAGAATACACGCCGTGCAGTTTTGACTACCCGCCATGTATTCTTCTGTTCGGGAAGAAATTAAAAGGTTTTGAGTGCACACCGTGTAACCTAAGTACACACCATGTAGTAGCTAACTGTTTCATTGGAAGTGTAGTCAGAGACACGGGATGGGGAAGTTCTAGAGGGAACACGCCGTGTAGTTAATTCACACGCTGTGTTGTGTGGACCCTATGTCCGCCCGTGTAACTAACAACACAGACGGAGGAAAGACTTTATTGTACATGTCGTGTCAATGATGCACACGCCGTGTAGTTTAACCTGGGCACCCAACCATGTATCTAAAAAACACGGGTCGGTGTTAGCTCTTCTTGAACACGTCATTTACATGTGGGACACACCATGTAGTCTTTACCGGGGAAAAACAGTGTGGACCTGGCCGTGTGGCTGGGAAGACGGAGTGGTGGTGTACACATCGTGTGCGGGTGTAACACGCTGTGTAGTGTCAGCTGAGTGGTCAGCCATGTCACTAACAACATGTGCAGTTGGAAATTAAGCCATACGCGCCGTGTCTATTTGGGACACGCCGTGTAGTTTTTTTTTTAAGGAGAGTCGTGTGGCTAAGCCATGTTGAAGGACTCGGGCAGGGAAGGAGGATTCAATTACACGACGGGTGTGTGGACAACAGGTTGTGTGTTTGGGGTGTTACACGACCAGTTTTAGCTGGAGTACACACCCTTGTGGATGGCTTGTGAGAACACACTATTTAGTATTTATACACGCCGTGTAGTCATGTTTTATAAATCTTAAATTCATTATTTCTCATATTCGCTTATTGGTATCCTAGTTTTTATTCCTTGATAAATCTTGATCTAAGGCGTGTGTTTGACCTTGTAGATTCTTGACAGCGAGACGACCTCGAGTTGTTCGCCAGGAGAGCGGCAACGATTATACTTCAGAGATGGTAGGCCATGGGCTTCCAATCGATCCTCTAGCAGAGCCAGATGTGATGCCAGCTTTTATACTGGACACAGGCATGGAGGCCCAGTTCCGTGAAGGCTTCATGCGGTTTTTGCAGACCTTCCAGGGAGTACTGCAGGCCGCCGCATCTATGGCGAAGCTAACTCGTATCTTCCAGAAGCAGCATCCTCCTATGTTTTTGGGGGATGGAACACCACAGGATGCGGAGTCATGGCTGTATTCAGTGCGGACTTTTTTCTAGCATCTTGAGATGCCTTAATGGAGAAAGGTTAGGCTCGCGACTTATATGCAGCGTGATTCCGCCAAGAGGTGGTGGGATGTTACCACCTAGTTAGAGCATCACATAGACATGGCGTGGGAATATTTTCAGCCAGTCTCTTACGACTTCATCTTTCCTAAGACATTATGGGTAGATCAAGATCGAGAGTTCATGAATCTGAAGCATTGCGCTATGTCAGTGATGGACTATTTTGCCCGCATCACCGAGCTTCAGCGTTTTTCACATGTTTTGGTGGGAGATGAGACGTTGAGGTCTCGACGCTTTGAGGATGGTATTCGGTACGACATCCAAGCACTGGTGAATGTTTTCAGGTTGCCTACTATACATGCTATTGTGAACCAAGAACTAATTACTGAGAGGAACCTGCGGGAAGCTAGTGGTGCAGGCCAAGACGGTTCAGCACTAGTTTCTAGTACTATTTCTACCTTGAAGATCAAGATATAGAAGAGTGACTCTCATGGTGGTAGTACTATCTAGACGATTACATCAGGTGGCCCGGTCATATACTAACAGTGTGTTAGAGAGGGGCACAAGAGACCTCAATGTAACTGTGACCCTGTGGAGTAATGAGATTGCAGCAAGATGGGTCATCTGCAGCGTTTTTGCGGGGTGTTTTCACTAGTGTCTAGTGAGAGGGGTTCTGTGCAGACTAGGCATGAGAGAGCAGGACCAGTAGCTTTTTACCAGTTGGAGAATTGGGATATCTCAGGACGTACAATTAGAGTTGGTGGTCATGGACGTGGTATCCAGACACAAGGATCTCAGAGGCAGCAGGGTGGGACAGCTGAGGGTAGCCAGGTTGTGTCGCAGGGTCGCGGCGCTGGGCATGCATATGCATATCAACAGACCCGGCAAGATCAGGATCTCGAACCTTCCTCTGTCACAGGTACTATTTTAGTAGCTTCTGGTTTATCTTCAGTACTATTCGATATGGGTGCTACACATAGCCTTATATCTATGCCCATTGTGGAGAGCCTCGGTATATGTGTTTCTTCTTCTTCTAATGTTACGACGCTGGACACTTTGTTGGGAACTATAACAGTTGGTGTGCGTCAATGCAGGTATTTCCCCCTAGAGGTTGGTGGGTGTCACTTTCTATGGGACCTCTATATCTTAGAGATGAAGACATATGATGTCATTCTCGGTATGGACTGGTTGGTACCCTTTCGAGCCTTTGTAGATCTCTATCGTCGCAGGTTGAGTTTCACATCACCAGAGGTTGGAACGTTTATATACAAAGGTGAATGGGATGTCCAGGTTAGCCAAGTTGGGCCTGAGCATCGTGGGTGAGGTGGAGTGACAGCCCAGATTGCGAGTTTATATCTATATGATCTGGGGATTTGTCAAAAGGATTTCCCTCTAATGGGTGATCATTTCAGGGATGTATTCTCGAATGACTTTTCATGTCTAATTTTGGAGCGAGAGGTGGATTTCTCTATTGAGCTTGTTTCAGGAGATGCACTGGTGTCCATTCCTCTTTATAGGATGGCTACACCAGAGTTGCAGTAGCTCAAGAGACAGTTTGAGGAGTTACAGGCCAATGGATTCATTTGACCCAGTGCTTCTCCTTGGGGTTCTCCTATTCTTTTTATGATGAAGGTGGATGGTACCCTCAGACTTTGTGTGGGTTATCGGAAGTTGAACCAGTTGGTGGTTGAAACCCGATATCCCTTGATGAGGATTGATGATCTTTTTGATCAACTTCGAGGAGCATGAGTTTTCTCTAAGATTGACTTGGGATCCGGATATCATCATTTATGCATTAGACCATCGGATATACTACTTAGATCTTTTCAGAGCAGATATGGTCTATAAAAGTACATGGTTATGGTGTTTGGACTCACGAACGCACCAGTTGTTTTCATGGCTCTGATGAATCGTGTGTTCCACTCTTATCTGACTCTTTTGTGTTAGTTTTTGTGGATGACAACTTTTTTTACTCTCACACTCGACACGACCATGCCACCCATCTTGATATCATACTATGTAAACTGAGAGAGCATCAGAAATATAATAAGCTCTCAAAGTGACACTTTGGAATGGACCAGATACACTTCTTGGGTGATATCATTTCAGAGGTAGGAGTTGCAGTAGACCTAGAGAAGGTGAGAGCAGTAGTGTCCTGGGATCAACCTAAGAACATGTTTGAGTATGGAGATTCTTAGGGTTGGCTGGGTACTACAGGTGCTTTATACATGACTTATCCCGCTTAGTATCACTGTTGAAAGGTTTGACTAAGTAGGGTGTGTAGTTAGTTTGGTCAGAAGATTACGAGACAACCTTTCAGGAGATGAAGGGAAGGTTTACATCAGCACCAGTCCTGATTCTTCAAGATCAAAGGAAGAACTATACAGTTTACTATGATGCATCAGGTATTTGGCTGGGAGCTGTGTTGATGCAGGGCGATCTAGTAGTTGTGTACGGGTCTCGGCAGTTGAGGACACATAAGTGGAATTACCGGACGCATGATCTCGAGTTGGATATAGTTGTTCATGTGTTATGTTGTTTGTGAAATTATCTCTTGGGAGAGAATTTTTTGGTTTTCACCGACCACAAAAGTCTCAAATAGATCTTTACCCAGCGTGACTTAAACCTGACACAGCGAAGGTGGGTAAAATACCTTCAGTCCTTCGACTTAGATCTTTCCTATACACCTGGTAAAGGTAATGCAGTAGCTGATGCACTGAGCAGAAAGACTCAGATACAGACGGTGTAGGATGCTAGTGGTGAGTGGAAGCTTATTGCTTTATTCTCTCAGATGCATTTGGATGTGCATGATAGTCAGGGGAAGATCTATCTTTCTTCCTTAGCTGTGACTTCTACCCTTATGGATAGAGTGAGGATGAGACAACTATCTGATTTAGAAGGCCTAATTCTACGGTAGTATGTGGAAAGTGAGGACCCTCCTCCTGGGTGGACGATGAGCAATGATGAGGTATTGTGGTTCCAGGGACGAGTGTCGGTTCCAGGGGGCATACACAAGAAGTTGATGCGGGAGTTTCATGCTTCAACTTGGGCAGTGATTCCTGGAGTTACCAAAATGTAACGTGACATGAGACGTCAGTACTGGTGTCCATGAATGAAGAGAGAGGTATCTGGTTTTGTTAAAAGATGTTCCACCTGTCAGCAGGTGAAGGCGGATCATCAGAGGCCAGCGGGACTGTTACAGCAGTTACCCATTGTGGAGTGGAAATGGGATGATGTCGCGATGGACATCGTGACTGGGTTGCTGAGGTTACCTTGAAGCAATTATGTCATGTTGGTTGTTGTGGACAGACTCACGAAGGTAGATAACTTCATTTCGATCGAGAAGAACATCGGTGTTGATGAGCTCAGGAGGTTTTATATCTGAGAGATAGTGCGTCTTCGTTGGGTCCCTCGTTCTATCGTTTAGGATAGGTACGCCTTCTTTATGTCTCGTTTTTGAAAGTGTTTTTAGAGGGAAGTGGGTACACAGGTTCTTCTGAGCACACCTTACCACCCTCAGACCTATGTCCAGTTAGAGCATATGATACAGGTGCTTCAGGACATGCTTCACGCATGTGTCCTAAACATTGGGGGCTCTTGGGAGAAGCATATACCCCAGGTTGAGTTTTCCAATAATGATATTTTTCAGGAAACTATTCAGATGGATCCTTAAAAGTCTTTATATGGTAGGCCATGCTGATCACCCTTGTGCTGGATGGAGGCAGGTGAGGCAGCTTTACTGGGACCACGTCTCTTGGAGGATACTTCAGAGCTGGTCCAGTTGATTCAGAAGCGGATGGCTACCACACTGTCTCATCAAAAATCTTATGCTAATCGCTGCAAACGACCAGTGGAGTTTGTGGTCGGGGATCTGGTTTTCATGCGTGTTTCATCGAGGATGGGACACAGGTTGATCAGGAGACAGGGTAAACATTAACCGAGGTATGTGGGGCTGTTTGAGATTCTGGAAAGAGTCGGGCTGGTTTCCTATTGGATTCATTTTCCACTGAGGTACCGGACCATACACAAAATCTTCCATGTATCTCAGCTACATTGTTATCATTCAGACATGTCTCACATCTTTCAGCCTGAGGAGGTTGAGCATCAGATCGATGCGTCCTTTTAGGAGCATCCGATTTGTATCATTTATATGAGAACAAAGTTTTTTCGAGGCTGGTCAGTTCCACTCATACGGGTTCTATGGCATCATGGCCGAGTGCTGGACGAAACATGGGAGCAGGAGACCGATGTACGTGCTCAGTGGCCTGAGTTGTTCTAAGCTTTATCTTCACCACCCTTGGAAGGGAAATTCGGGGACAAATTGCTTTAAGGGGGTAAGTTTGTAAGGACTTGGTTATTTTTCTTGAGGTATGTGTTTCTTCTTTTTTTTGCTTAAGTGTTTTTTTGAAAATAAGGAAAATGGGGAGAAATTCCCAATTTTGGAAGTACACGCCACGTACTTTTCTACACACCATGTACTTTGGAAGTGTGGGATTAGTACAAAGGGCGTATAGCCCTGTGGGATAAGTACACAGGGCGTATAGCCCTATTGGAAATGAAAGGTGTAAAAACTAACTACATGCAGTGTAGTGGGTATTTACATGACGTGTAGTCAGTGTGTAGGTGAATAGTAAGGCAATGGGAGTAGCTGCCAGCTGAGTGACAGTTCACTCAGTGTATTCCGAAATACACGTCGTGTACTCATTTCGAAGGATGAACAGTTCGGCGGTGGAGAAAGTAGCCACCAGAGGAATAGTTAAATGAGAAAATTACACGCCGTGTACTTGAGATTACACTCCGTGTTGTTTTTTTTTCTCTTAAAACGGGCAGTTTCCTCCTCATTTGGCAGAGGAGGCTCTGGTCATGTTTTGGAACCGGGAGAGATGGTCTGCCCTTTGAGGAGCTCATGATCGCATGCCACGAATCTGTTTCCTCTTCTGCCGATCATGTTGGGACCGTACGGGTAAGCTCTCTCTTCTCCTGGAGCTGTTCTTACCAATTCTTCCTCTAAGGGAAGTTATTTAAGTTTGAACGTGTTGTTTTTTTTCCTAAATCTAAGTCGTTCTTGGGCTTTTCTGGAAGCGTCGTTCACATGTACCTATCAGGGACGATCGAGGTAGGTGGTATAGTGTTTATTTCCAACTGTTGTGGTGAATTTGTGTATCATTGTGGTACGCGCCCATGAATGGGGTGTCGTATGTCTAAGGCCTTGCATAATTAAATACCTAGAATTGAATAGGTAGTTTAATGAACATGTGTAACTGTTCTTTGGGATCACTTCTTATATCCACAACAACCTTGGGGGTGCGTTCCTCTATTTAGCCGTTTGGAAAGGATACCAGAGGGTATGCAAGGATTATAATGTGTATCAAATTGCCTTGAGAAAAATTGTATATAAATTGTTTTTTTAGCCTAAGGTAAAGGTATTGTTTAGCCTGAGGGCGATGTTCTATTCCACCTGAGGGAACACTTCTTATGCCTGAGGGCAGTGACTTCTGTGCCTGAGGGAAATATCACGTATGCCTGAGGGAAATATTTGATATCATGAGGGCATGGTTTTATTATATAAGCATAAGGGCGTGGTTTTATTATATTGGGCTGAGGGAAAGGTTCCGATTGTCCTGAGGGCTTGGTTCTGAGGAGCACGGAATGTTATTAAATTGAATGTTTAAATGAATATTAAAATGGAAATGTGACTGTTAATGTTAGTTACTTTTGAGTACTTCTTAGTTTATTGCATTTACTACTGCACACTACTGTTGCACATTTTAACAAATAGTTGGGAACGAGACTTTAGATAGTGCCTACTGGGATTTATTTCTCAAACCCTGTTTCGGTCATGTCTTCAGCCCAAACATATAATTTTTCTGCTGGTGTGGATAGGGGTAAGGGTCCCTATATAGGTACATGATTGTATCTGAGGAGTAGGAGAGCATGGGACCGAGCTTAGTCATGCGATGCTGCTGACTGTTCTGTGTTGTTTTGATGTACTTCTACTTTTTTGTGTTGTATTATATTGCAGTGTATCCCGTTCTGGCTATTTTCATAGAATTAGTGACATGCTACATTTTTATATATATGACTACTTGTTCTCTTTCACTTCAGTTTTCCATTTCAGTTGAATATTGCTTACTGCTTCCACTGTTATATGTTTATAAGTAATATTACACTGCACTACACTTTGAAAAATGAGGGAATAGTTTCCCCACTATCATTCCTTGGCCCTTGCTGCTAATCAACGGCCTCTGGCGTTTTGGGAAATTCTCTTGAGGTCATGTGGCCAACTGGGTTCGGGGCACCCGTTGAGTGGCAACCAGATCTGAGACGTTAAAAAGTGTTATCAGAGCAGGTTCTTTTCTTTGAATTACTGGTTGGAGCCTTAGTTAGGGATAGGACGGAAATGGTAGTTGGTAATAAGTTGTGCCCGGGAGTAGCTAACCCGTGTAAAGGGAAAAACCAGTCTACCTTGGTTATTGAAGTTTTTCTGATTTTTAAATTTTACAGTTGATTTGATTTTCATCATTGGGTGACACACATGTGTTGTGCTGGTTATATTTTTATAGTGGGTTCTATTTCATCGCAACCCGGTGAGATGAGGGTATTCCATCTAATGCAATATTTAGGAAAATTCTAGAAATCACTTATCATGCATTCTTCCATTCCATGTAGGTGCATTAGAAATTTCATTTTTTGTG
The DNA here is from genome assembly GCA_963277665.1 of Viscum album. Lineage (NCBI taxonomy): Eukaryota > Viridiplantae > Streptophyta > Magnoliopsida > Santalales > Viscaceae > Viscum > Viscum album. The sequence goes on along the minus strand of OY728132.1, from coordinate 692,261,469 downwards.
ATAGTTGTTATGCTATAAAATCATGTTGTTTTGATATCTACTTTAATAAATACATGCTATTTGATAGGGTATTTCTGTGTGAGGCTGATAAAATGAACACCAAACTTTTGTTCTTGAGGAGTATGGGCCCTCAATGACCAGAATTTGGTTGATAATTAACGTGTTTACTTGTTATAACATGTATAAGATTCCAATATTTGATTTATAGGGAGTATGTTCCCTTATGAATCGGAATTGGGCACTTAGGTGTTGGATTTAGTGTTCTTTTGGGCTCCGGAGAAGTTTCTAGGGCTTGCTGTCTGGAAAAACCCAGAATACATGACGTTTAGTTTTCACTACATGCCATGTATTATTCTGTTCGGGATGAAAAGAAATTTTTTTGATTACACGCCTTTTACACTAAGTACACGCCATGTAGTAGATAATCATGTCATGGTCCATGTGGTCAGAGAAATTGGATAAGGAAGTTCTAGAGGGAACACGCTGTGTAGTTAATTCACACACCGTGTTGTGTGAACCATGTGTCCGCCTGTGTAGCTAACAACACAGACGGATAAAATCCTTTCCTGTACATGTCGTGTCAATAATGCACACTCTATGTAGTTTAACCTGGGGACCTGGCCGTGTAGCTAACAAACACGGTTCGGTATTACCTCTTCTTGAACACACCGTGTTCCTGTGCGACACACCGTGTAGTCTTGACCGGGGAAAGACCGTGTGGACCTGGTCGTGTGGCTGGGAAGACGGAGTGGTGGTGTACACACCGTGTGTGGGTGTAACATGTTGTGTATTTTCAGATGAGTGGTCAGCCGTGTCACTAACAACACGGGTAGTTGTAAATTAATCCGTACACACCGTGTCTATTAGGGACACGCCGTGTAGTTTTGTTTAAAGGAAATCCATGTGGCTAAGATGTGTGGAAGGACTCTGGTAGGGAAGGAGGATTCATGTACACGTCATGTGTGTGGACAACACGCCGTGTGTTTGGGGTGTTACACGACCAGTTTTAGCTGGAGTACACAACTATGTGGATGGATTTTGACAACATGTCGTGTAGTATTTATACACGTCGTGTAGTCTTGATTTATAAATCATGAATGATTTCTTTCTCATGTTCCCCTCTTGGTCTCCTAATTTTCATTACTTGATAAATCTTGATCTAAGGCGTGTGTTTGACCATGTAGAGTCATGCTGTTGAGACAACCTCAAGTTGTTCTCCAGGAGAGAGGCAAATATTATAATCCAGATATGGTAGGCCATGGGCAACCAATGGATCCTCCAGAAGAGATAGATGCGGCGCTAGTAGTTATACCGGACACAGGCGTGGAGGCGCAGTTCTGTGAAGGCTTCATTCGGTTTATGCAGACCTTCCATGGAGCACCACAAGCCTCCACATCTATGGTGGAGCTAACTCGTATCTTCCAGAAGTAGAATCCACCTATATTTTATGGGGATGGCGGACCAGAGGCTGCAGAGTCATGGCTGGATTCAGTGCAGACTATTTTCGAGAATCTTGAGACACCTCCAGGGTGTAGGGTCAAGCTCATGACTTATATACTGTGTGATTCCTCCAAGAGGTGGTTGGATTTTACCACCCAGTGAGAGCATCACAAATACCTGGCGTGGGAAGATTTTCAAGCAGTATTTTACAAATTATTATTTCCTGAGATATAATGGGTAGATTGAGCTCGAGAGTTCATGAATCTGCCATGGGGCGCTATGTCGGTGTTTGACTATTCTGCCCGCTTCACCGATCTTCATCGTTTTTCACCTGTTCTGGAGATGAGACGCTAACAGATCGATGCTTTGAGGATGGTCTTCGGTATGACATCCGAGCGCTGGTGAATGTATTCAGGTTGTCTATAGTACATGCTATTGTGAACCAGGCACTGATTATTGAGAGAAACCTACGAGAAGCTAATGGTGCAGGCCAGGGCGGTTCAGCACTAGTTTCCAGTACTATTTATATCGGTAAGATGAAGAGACAGATGAGTTCCTATCACAGTGGATGTACTAGCCAAACGATTACATCAGGTGGCCCGTTCATATGCTACCAGTGTGGTAGAGAGGGTCACAAGAGACCTCAGTGTAACTGTGACCCTATAGAGTGTCGAGCATGCGGTAATATGGGTTATCTATATCTCTTTGGTAGCTTGTTTCCACCAGTGGCTAGTGAGAGGGGTTCTCTGCAGACTCCGCATGCAGGAGCTGGACCAGCAGCTTCTTACAAGTCTCGGAATTGGAATATGACAGGATGTACAGGCAGAGGTGGTGGTTGTGGCCATGGTAGCCAGACACCAGGATCATAGAGGCAGTAGGGCGGGACAGCTCAGGGTAGCTAGGCTGTGTCATAGGGTCGCGACACTGGGTAGGCATATACAGTGCAACAAACCCAAGAAGAGCAGGATCTCGGACCTTCCACTGTCAGTGGTACTGTTTTAGTAGCTTCTGTTTTATCATTATTACTTTTAGATATGGTTTTTACTCATAGCCTTATATATGTGCCCATTGTGGAGAGCCTCTAGATCTATGTTTCTTCTTATTCTGATGTTATGATGCTAGACACTTCGTTGGAAACTAGAACGGTTGGTTTGCATCAATGTAGGGAGTGCCTCCTAGATTTTGGTGGGTGTCACTTTCAATGGGACCTCTATGTCTTATAGATGATGACTTATGACGTCATTCTCAGGATGGACTGGTTGGTACCCTTTCGAGCCTTTGTAGATTTCTTTCATCGCAGGGTGAGTTTCACGTCACTAGAGGGCAGACAGTTTCTATACAAAGGTGAATGGGATGTCCAGGCGAGCTGAACTGGACCACAGCATCGTGGGCGAGGTGGAGTGACAGCCCAGATAGCGTGTTTATATATGTATGATTAGGGGACTTGTCAGAAGGATTTCCCTCCAGTGGTTGATCATTTCTGGGATGTCTTCTCGGATGACTTTTCAGGTATACCTCTAGAGCGAGAGGTGGATTTCTCTATTGAGATTGTGCTATGATCAACATCGGTGTCCATTCCTCCTTATAGTATGGCAACACTAGATTTGCATGAGATCAAGAGAATGTTATAGGATTTGCATTCAAAGGGTTTCTTCCGACCCAATAATTCTCCTTGGGGTTCTCCTGTTGATATCCCCTGCCGAGGATTGATGATTTTTTTGATCAAATTCGAAGAGCACGAGTGTTCTCGAAGATTGACTTGAAATACGAATATCATCAGTTATGCGTTAGACCGTCAGATGTACCACTTAAATATTTTTTGAGTTGATATGGTCTATACGAGTACATGGTTATGCAATTTAGACTCATGAACACAACAACAGTTTTCATGGATTGGATGAATCATGTGTTCCACCCTTATCTGGATTCTTTTGTGGTATTCTTCGTGGACGACATCTTGGTGTACTCTCACACTCGACATGACCATGCCACCCATCTTGATATCATACTGAGTACACTGAGATATCATCATCTATATGCTAATCTCTCAAAGTGCCACTTTTTGATGGGCTAGATACACTTCCTGGGTCATATCATTTCAGAGGCAGGAGTTGCAGTAGGCCCAGAGAAGGTGAGAGAAGTAGTATCCTGAGACCATCCTAAGAACGTATTTGAGATACGTAGTTTCTTGGGGCTGGCTGGGTACTACAGGATCTTTATACATGAATTATCCCACTTAGAAGTGCCGTTGACAGGTTTGACTAAGATGGGTGTAAAGTTCGTTTGGTCAGAATCATGCAAGACATCCTTTCAAGAGTTGAAGGGAAGGTTGATATCAGCACCAGTCCTGATACTTCCAGAGCAAGGGAAGAGATATACAGTTTACTATGATGCATCAGGAATTGGGTTTGGAGCTGTGATGATGTAGGTAGATCAAGTAGTTGCATACGGGTCTCGGCATTTGAGGCCACATGATAGGAATTACTTGACGCATGATCTCGAGTTGGCTGCAGTTGTACATGTGTTATGCTGTTGGAGAAAATATCTCTTGGGAGAGAATTTTTTTGTTTTCACCGACCACAAAGTCTCAAGTATATCTTTACCCATCGTGACTTGATCCTGAGACAGCGAAGGCGGGTCTAATACCTACAGTCCTTAAACTTTGATATTGCCTATACACCTAGTAAAGGTAATGTAGTAGCTGATGAACTGAGCAGGATGTCTCGGATACAGGTAGTGCATGAGGCTAGTGGTGAGTAGCAGCTTATTGATTTGTTCCCTGAGATGCATTTGGATGTGCACGATAGTCAGGGTAAGATCTATCATTCTTCCATAGCTGTGACTTCTACCCTCCTTGATAGAGTGAGGATGAGACAAGTATCTGATTCAGAAGGCCTAGTTCTACGGGAGTCGGTGGAAAGTGAGGAACCTCCTCTTAGGAGGACGATGGGCGATGTTGTGGTATTGTGGTTACATGGAAGGGTGTGGGTTCCTAGGGTCATATGCGAGGAGCTGATGTGGGAGTTTTATACTTCAGCTTGGGCAGTGCATCTCAGAGTTACCAAAATGTACCATGACTTGAGACGTCAGTACAGGTGGTCAGTTATGAAGATAGAGGTGGATGGTTTTGTTACAAGATGTTCCACCTGTCAGGAGCTGAAGGCGGATCATCAGAGGCCAGCCGGACTATTACATCAGTAACCCATTCCGGAGTAGAAATGGGATGATGTCATGATGGACTTTATGACTGGGTTGCTAAGGTAAACTTGAGGCAATAATGCCATGTGGGTTGTTGTGGACAGACTCATGAAGGTATCTCACTTATTGTCGATCAAGGAGACCTTCGGTGTTGGTGAGCTCAAGAAGCTGTATATCCGAGAGATAGTGAGTCTTCATGGGGTCCCTCGTTCTATCGTTTTTGATAGGGACACCCACTTTACATCTTGTTTTTGGCAGAGTTTTCAGAGGGCACTGGGTACACAGGTGCTTCTGAGCACAGCTAACCACCATCAGACTGATGGCCAGTTAGAGCATACGATAGAGGTTCTCGAGGACATGATGTGTGCATGCATCCTAGACTTTGGTGGATATTGGGAGAAGCATATACCCCCGGTTTATTTTTCCTATAATAATATTTTTCATGTCACTATTTAGATGGCACCTTACGAGGCTTTATATTGTAGGCCATGCCAATAAATCTCGTGCTGGATGGAGGCAGGTGAGGCAGCTTTATTGGGACCACATCTCATGTAGGAGACTTCAGATCATGTCCAATTGATTTAGAAGCAGATGGCTACTGCACAGTCTCATCAGAAATCATATGTTGATCGCCACAGATGACCAGTGGAGTTCGTGGTTGGGGATTATGTTTTCTTGCATGTTTCACTGAGGTTGGGACACAGGCGGATCCGGAGACAGGGTAAACTTTCATTGAGGTATGTGGCGCCATTTGAGATTCTGGAGAGAGTCGGGCTGGTTTCCTGTCAGTTTCAGTTGCCATAGAGGTACCAGGCCATGAAAGATGTCATTAATCTATCTCAGCTATGCTGTTATCATTCATACTTGTCTCACGTCTTTCATCCTGAGGAGGTTGAGCTTCAGATTGATGCGTCCTTTGAGGAGAATCTGATTCGCATCGTTGATCGGAGCACGATGGTTATATGAGGAAAATCAGTTCCTCCCATATGGGTGCTATGGCAGCATGGCTGAGTGCAAAACGAAACATGGGAGCGGGAGACCGACATATGTTTTCTTTGGCCAGAGTTTTTCTGAGCTTTATCTTCACTACCCTTTGAAGGGCAATTCTGGGATGAATTTCTTTAAGGGGGGAGTTTGTAATAACTTGGTTCTTTTTCTTGGGGTACTGGTTTCTTCTTAATTTTTCATTCTCTTGTATTTTTTATAAGATAAGGAAAATGGGGAAAATTCCCAAATTTTGGAAGTGCATGCCATGTACGTTTCCACATGCCTTGAACTTTGGCCGTGTGGGATAAGTACACAGGGAGTATAGCCCTATCAGATAAGTACACTTGGTGTATAGCCCTGTTGGCGATGAAAGGTGTAAAAACCAACTACATGCCATGTAGTGGGTATTTACAAGCCGTGTACTCAATCGGCAGGTGAATAGTAAGGCGGTGGGAGTAGCCGCCAGGTGAGCGATAGTACATGCCGTGTATTCAGAAATACACACCGTGTACTCATGTCGACAGATGAACAGATTGGCGGTGGAGAAAGTAGCTACCAGAGGAAAGGTTAAATGAGAAAATTACATGTCGTGTACTTGAGAGTGCACGCCGTGTAGTTTTGTTTTCCCTTAAAACAAGCATTAACCTCCTCATTTGGTACGGGAGGCTTTGGGCACTTTTGGAGCATGGTGAGAAGTCCGACCCTCCGAGGAGCTCCCAATTGCACGTCGAGAATCCACATCTGCTTCTGCCGATCACGTTGGGACCGTACGAGTAAGCCCTCTCTTCTTTTGGCATTGTTCATACCATCTATTTCTCTAAGGGAAGATATTTAGCTTTGAATGTGTTGTTGTTTTTCATAGATCTACGACGTTCATGGGTGTTTTTGGAAGCTTCGTTCACATATACTGATCAGAGATGATCGTGGTAGGTGGTCTCATGTTTATTTCCATCTTTTGTGGTGAATTTGTGTATCGTTGTGATACGAGCCCATGAATGGGGTGACATATGGCTGAGGCCTTGCATAATTAAATACCTATAATTGCATAGGTAGTTTAATGAATATTTATAACTATTTTTTTGGATAACTGCTTAGATTCAGGACCACCCCGGGGGTGCGTTCCTCTATTCAGCCATTTGGCTAGGATACCCGAGGGTATTCCATGATTATAATGTGTATTAAATTTCCTTGAGATGAATTGTATATAAATTGTTTGTTTTGCCTGAGGGAAGGGTACTGTTTAGTCTTTGGGAAATGTTCTATTCTACCTGAGGGCACACTTATTATGCCTGCGGGTAGTGACTGCTGTGCCTAAGGGAAATATCTCATACGCCTGAGGGAAATATTCGATAGCATGAGGGCGTGGTTTTATTATATAATCCTGAGGGAGTGGTTTTATTATATTAGCATGAGGGCAAGGTTCTGATTGGCCGGAGGTCTTGGTTCTGATTAGAATAGAATGATATTAAATTAAATGGATAAATGAATATTAAAATGGCAATATTACTAGTAAAGTTAGTTACATTTTAGTACTACTTAGTTTATTGCATTTACAACTATGCACTATTGTTGCACATTTTCACTAATAGTTGGGTACGAGCCTTTGGTGGGTGCCTATTGGGATTTATTTTGCACAACCTGTTTGGGTCATGTCTTAGGCCCAAAAATGTTATATTTCTGAAAGTGTGGATAAGGGCAAGGGCCCCTATACAGGTACATGATTGTAGCTGAGGAGTATGAGAGGATGGGACCGAGCTTAGGCTTGCGATGCTACTGACTATTTTG